>OX244269.1:2545643-3856286 GCA_945867215.1 Epinotia demarniana
AAATGGTGCGGTTACGTCGGCCGATTTTGTACGAGAGTTGGCCTTTTGAGTAGGTCGACTATTACTCGGTAACTAATAACTATGCCTACTTAGCCGTGATAATTTTCATTTTCAATTCATTATAATTATGTACTACTGCCACCAATGTCTCGAACAATAATTAGAGCTTTACAGCCCAATATCTCGCAAGTTGAAAAATATATATGAACAATATTTTTAAACAAGCCTTCCGACGATACCCCACACTACAAAGCTACAATTTAACAGACATTTTCTTTTATAATATAAGTACAGATGTAACTTTAGATTATAACACATGCACTGCCAACAATTGACAACATTTCAAAATACGTAATGACGCCTAAATCGAAAACCATTTCGGTAATTACCTTATCTGAACGTAATATGTAAAGTGGTTTTCCCATTTATTCTTACTCGTTTCGGAGAAAATCACTAAAATCTGTAAAACGCGGGATACCCCGTGCGTGACGTCATTCCTACGTTTGTTAGTGAAAGATGTGGACAGGTGCCATAGAGAGACATAATAATGACGTCATATTTTACTTACGACCTATTGGAATTCACTACTTTAAATTTTGATATTTTTGAATGAAAATAAACATATAGGGAGAAATAAAAAAACACGTATACCTTCAAATTTCATTTTCTATCGAACTAAATCATATAATGGACCACTTAAAAAAATGAAATGTTGTCAATTTCGTAGCGCTACGCTCGTAGCCGATAACATGCGAAAAACCATTTGTAGGGGGATCGTAGCGGTTTCCTGGCACTAAGTGACAATATTCAACCTCCTAGGCACGAAAGCTGAACGATCCTAGCACCAAACAATAACATCTCTAAAGGTAATAATGAGTAAGTCAATGGTGTTATTATGAAAGTTTCCGCCCCGACCAAGTTGGCACGATCGACTTATAAATCTCGCCAGAAAATGATAGTCGAATAAAGAAAATTGCCCACAACGAGGAAGATTCCCTGCAACCGAGCCGACTGAAGTAGTCGGTTAAGAGTGGAAGATTTGGCTTTTTGCAACCTTTATAAAGGTTATACGTACCTATATACCGCATTGTAAATAATAACCGTCGACAGTTCGAAAATAATGACCAATAATGTCTTTATCATGAAATTCAATCCGTTTTCATAAAGATTTTGACACGGAAACTTTTGTCGCTTTATTCGTAAAATATAGTGCGCATTATTTGAAATGAATGTAAATAATAATAATAATGCTAGCCAAAATATCTTGCAATGATTATATTACATATTTTACTAAGTATTTGATTTGTTATTCCAGGTTGTATTATAGTGTCCTACTTTGTTTGTTAATTAGTATAGGCGAAAAGTATAATCCTGCTTAGTTGTGACTCAAAGTGGTTGCTCATCCGGCTGTAATTAGGTTCTAATTTGACATTATTATTGTTTATAATTATTTTCTAACATTAATAAATTTAAGCGTGTATCTTACTAACTACAATATGGGCCATGGCCTGAAATAAACGTTTATTTAATTTAATTTAAATTAATTTAATCATTGAATTTCTTGCCGTAGCAGCGTATCGGCGCTAAGATAAAGGGCGTTCCATCCAACTTATCCGCACATAATATAGAAGAGAACATACTGAGCAAACCCTCGTAATTTGAGGTCCCCACGCACCGAGCAGTTGGCTTATTTGCAAAGTCGTTTAGTTTTCGACAGACGCATCAGTGCTTTGACGGGCACAGAATGGCGTGTTCAAACAGTAGGTACGTTTCTTTTTAAATGTAACGTACCTGTACATTACGATAATAATGAAGAGCGAATCACGGCTTTTGAAGCACAAGAAATTTTGAAATGTTGTTTAGGTGATATACAAAGTTACAAACAAACAAAGATAACAAAGTTAATCGGAACAATAATCTTAATTGAATATGATTTCACAAATTGCCCAGAAAAGTGGAGGACGTGATGCGTTTTTACACGCTTTTATTTACTTTCACCAGTCCCGGCGTCATGAATCAAATCTTGCAAGTTAAATTTGATCCACTTCCCGGTTTCCGATTGAGCTGAAATTTTGAGGATGACAATGCAATATTATTATGACATAGAGCTGATCTGATGATGGAGCTGGAAGGTGGCCATAGGAACTCCGTAATTAAACGAGGCAACCCCATCGAGTTTGGGCTCGTTAGAATCGTCTCAATGAGTAAGTAGTTGAAGAAAGGTACAGTCTGCAAAAAAAGCTTGTACCAAAAATTAAAATTTTGACAGAAACTTGTTAGTGAATTAGCTTGATGGTTCCCCCTGTTTCGGCATAATTTTTGTAGTAAGAATTCTATTTGGCATATTATATGTAGGCATAATAGAATTTGCGCATAAACTGTTTTGGCAGAATCGAGATTCGCATAGTTCGATTACGCCGAATTTCAATAGTCCGAATATTATTTGTGCATAATTTTGATGCTCCGAATCATGTTCACGCATAAAATATAAGAGCATATTTTTTTTGACAAACACTATTCTCGCAGAAATATATATATGTATTTTTGAAAAATAAACTCCAATTATTTTAACCTAACCTAAACCTAACCTAACCACCAGCGTGTCGACGTCACCCCGCTTCGTGGGGTGCCTATTTCCGCTCTAAGGCACACAAGCGAACCCTAACCTAACCTACTAATATTGTTACGATTGTTTGTTTCTTTTTACAGCTGCCCTAGCCTAATCTACTAGATTATAATCGAGTACATATTATTATGTTACCTATATCTCGTGAGACGTACCCCGTTTTAAGTACTTATGCTTAGTAAGTAACGCTGAGATGGAATCGTTTCGTGGCAATGTTCTTTTTTGTATTTTTTATTTTATTTTTGTGCATGTATTTGTTGTTTTCATGAATAAATGTTATTCTATTCTATCGGAGAATCGATATTATGCCGTATAAAATCATGCCAAACCAAATTATATGTGAATATAGTTGGCCATAATAATAGTACGCAAATTTAAATTCGGCCAAACTAAGACAGAGTAAGGTTTCTGCCACATAAGCATTCGGCGAAAACCGAATATGCCAAGTCTGTAATGCGAAAAACGTTTCGGACAGTCAAAGTTATGCCAAATAGAGGGAACCCGCGTACGATTCCATAAATGTCTTCAAATGTCAACAAAAGGCCTTTCTACTGGTATCTATTTACAGGTCTGGCACGTGGACGGGTACGGGTGGAAAGTATATCTACGACATAAATATTTTTCTCGTGAAAGCAAATCCAGCAACAGTGCCAAAACCCAGAAACAGTACAATATGCTCACAGTACACATTTGTATTGAAAATTAATATGGCTCTTCATGTGGATAACGAGGCACGTGCGGTCAACTTCAAATCCGCTAGCACAACGCAGAACATCAAATATGTCAACAAACACATCGGTTGAACAGCACCGGCAGTGTGACATTTAGTGCCTTTTTGTTACAAAATAGATATTCGCGATTAACCAGATTTAAAACAAAAGAAGACGTACTGTTCTTAAGACACTACACGAAACACAATAGAAGTTGTATCCTGAGCCCGAGGCGTGCCTACTTGTTAAGCCACCAAGTTTTCGGCTTTTGTTCGCAAATCGCTATACGCCGCGTGTAATTATTGGACGTGCTCGCACTTCTTGCTAATTGTTGTTACAATTGTCTCAAGATGGCGGCATTATATCGGGAACTCTACATGAATTGATCATAACGTAAAGAAAAGTTGCAAGAAGCCTGAGTCTTCGAGGAATATGTAGCTGCACGCATCTCTGATGCGTCATAAGACTCGTAAGGGAGACCTGATTGAACGATTCGTTGTCCGAATAATTGGTTCCGATAGCTCAGTTGGTAGCAGTGACTGACTTCGTATGCCAGACGGTCGCCAGGCTCGACCCCTGCTCGGAGCAAATTATTCCGCACTTAATTTAAATTCTAAATTTAAAGATTGACTTTTGTATGAGTACAATTTGATATAAATATAAGCTTTCTATGCTTATATCGAGCTCAAATAAACGCAAGAGCCTTGGCTTAAACAACTTAGAGAGGCGAGTAAACGTGATCTGGGCAATTACTGGGCTCAGGTGCGAGGCAGGGCGGGACAGCGTCTGGAAAGGACATGCAACTCGAAACGAGGCTGACAGGGAAGTTAAGTCGTATCCACATACGTACGCTGGCTATCAACGGTATATTCACATTGGAAGGCACATCAGGATAGACGTGAGTGCTTGGATTAATTATGTACGCAGTTGTAAAGTTTAACGAAAATGCAGTTACGTGCATTCCACACCTTTTGTTGCCGAATATGAAAGGAAAAGATAACTAAGATTCATGTAACTGACCGAAGTGTGGCTGAAGTAGCTACTGTTTGTTTTATTGTTTAAGCGTAATTGTGTAATAGCCCAACTATAAGATAATAACAAATAGAGAACGGTAATAGTTGGTTTTAAGTACTTTTCGTCATCTAAACTGAAACTAACTATACAGGGGCGAACCCTTATCGTCTGAAGCGCCACACGACCTCGCGTGTTCTTACACTAAGTGTCGCGTAGTCATATCCAGCGTCTCTACTCCCCTAAGTGTCGGAGGGACGCAGTAAACATGAACGGGTTAAGTTGGACGACTTATTACGGTCCCTGGCTGACGCTTGATTTTTATCATCGGAGCTGCTCATTAGTTGGAATGAGACGCAACTAAGGAGGGCATGCGACATGGCAGTTTATCTTGCGAAACTTGTTTACATACGATTTACATTAAAAGAAAAAAACCATAGGGAGATTCGGATATTTCGCTCACTTTCACTCGTTAATGTAGTATGATACGCTCATGTGGGGAAAAAATTAATACACCCCCGCCCGACACAACAAACATAGATCCATATCGACAGAAAATACTATAAATTTAAGAAAACGCACTCATATCAGTTTATTATCCTTGGAAGACGATTCCACAGACAGACACACAGATACACATGTTAAACTTATAAGAACACTCATTTGAGTCATGTATGATTCCCACCGACCGGGCCGGTTTAGAGCGCGCCATTGCGCTTTTTACAAATTGCCAAAGGAATTTGAATATTTAATATCGACATAAAATTTCATATTATTTGAATGTACGTGCGGCCGGTCTGCTCCTCGCGGACGTGGACGGCTGTGGTCGGCTGTCGTCACATGTGACAGGCTCCGTCCGGCTTTTGCCTACTGCAATCTATTAAAACGCGGTCGGCTACCGCCGGGTGCTCGCGGACCCGTTGCGACGTGGCGCCAGGTGACCCGGCCCGGCCCGTTCGGTGGGAATCGTACATCAGAGGTTAATAAAGAAAAAATGGATATGAATTCATTTATCGATGTGTTTGTGCTCTAAGTAACACCTAGTACGAAATGTGTTACTTAAATCAATATTCCTTGAAAGTAGTCTATTTTCCGGGCATCTTCAGCCGGGTGCGGGCCATCTATCATGCGAGCGTGCAATTTTCCACCGACCCTCGTCCGGCCGGCCCGCTAATGTGTCGTGACGCTGATTTACACTATATTCCGTTTTTATATGCGAACCGGTTAGATATTTGTGTGTAAAAAGTCTTCGGGACCCTTCCCCTGATCGGCTGCATAACATTTTGTACGTACATTAGGTAGATCTAAATGTATTATTTGCATTGAAAAATTACAGCTGTGGAAGTTTGTATGGAGCTACGATATAAACAAGTTCCGCGCGGACGGAGTCTACGAAGCTAGTAGATTATTGTTGTATATTGTAACTAATTAAAACATTATCAATAATGTAAACAGAATTCTCTGAATAGTTTGATTGGCATGGTCGATATCAACGTATATCGAAACATTTTTTTTTTGGACCTCGGTCTTGGCAGTAGCCTGAAGGGCTGTAGCTGCGGGTATTGTCTGGCCTGTGGGTAGACTCCACTACGGGGCTACCCGACTGCCGAAACAAGTACGCGGGCACCCGAGGCGCGCGGGCGCCTCGAGGCAGTGTAGGAATTTAATCATGTGTGAAAGTTACATTTAAGTTGTTGTTTTTACAAATCTAGTGTGGAGTGAGTGTCTGAAAGGGTTGTCCCGGTAACTCCCCGTACCGGGACTGGTAGTGAGGTGCTGTAGAGTAGTAATGTGTTTGCGGTGGCCTCCTCCGGCGGCGGGGTCGGCTCTGTGTATGGTCGTTATCGTCTGTCGCGTGTATCGAAACATAACTCCAGCATATTATACATATGTGCAGCATATTTAATGTAACTGGATAAATACGCTGAAAGGCAGGTTTTTTAATTACAATATTTAAACGATAACGATTATCCGTGTTGCCGCCAGTTTTCATGTGTGAAATATATCGTTAACTGCAAAAATATTAATACAGTCGACTGAGACATGAGATATATCGGAGTGAACAGGGTGTTTGAAACATCTGAACAAGACGCATGTGCATTTTTATTTAAGAGTCCGCAGTAAGCTCGATTCTCCATACAAACGTAGTTACGCTTTCATGTTTAAACTACGTGTTGGATTGTAACGAAACTTTGCATGTTCAATGAAATGAGGTATATCTATGTCTGAAATTAGTTTACGCTTCAGATACCATAATAAAAAAGATACAGCGAATTTAAGATTTTCATACAAAACTAGTTATTGCTGTAAATACAGCAATTTATAAAACAAAGTAAATACTTTGTTTTATAAATTGGAACCATATAATCTAATTACAGACATAGATATACCTCATGTCATTGTATATGCAAAGTTTCGTCACAATCCAACACGTAGTTTTAAAATGAGAGCGTAACTACGTTTGTATGGGAAGGTGAAATTCGGCCGAGATTACTGCGGCCTCTTAAGCGGGATTATGTTTACGTATTAATTATATACATCTATATTCGGATGTGTTGTAACAGGGCATCGAGAAGCGCTGTTTAAATATTGTGTGAAAATCGTGAAAGTTATTATTATATTAAAAAAAAATTCAGCATCCTGAATAGAACAGATACGAATGTAAAAACAAACAGCAATCTTTAGATAAAGATAATACCTTTTCCAAACGTCAATTTTCAAATAATATACTCGTAGTCAATATTTATAAACGAGTGATTGACCGCTGCACTTTCCTGGATAAAGCTATTGTTACTGCAGCACTTTATTCCACAAAATTATAGTAATTCCTACAATAAAACGCGGCTTTGCGAAATAAAACGCTTATATGAAAATAACACCTATTTGAGGCTCAACGCTGACTTACGCTAAGGCATAAGTCTCACTTCAAGCGATTGAAGCGAATATTAGAGAGTCACTGAAATCATATATCAACCGCGGCAAGGAGGGATGAAGGGAGGGGAGGGATGACATTGATATTTCTTCCAACAGGCCTATCACAGGGCGCCGGTCGCGGCGACAAAGACATCCGTCTCTTTATAATAAGCGTTCTAATTAGAAAGATAAGGATAGTCAATCCCGCCGCGACATGGCCCACAGGATGTCTTGGGACATGCCGTATAGCTTGCTCATATAGTTTTCTTTAAACAATTTTAACAAAACTAGTCTTTCTTAATATAAAATAAATAATTTTGAATCGTAAGCGATACATCCATAACTTTTTTAGACAAGCTTTTTAGCAAATCTGGGTCGCGCAAGGCGCTCCAAAGCTCGACTTTTCGTATGATTTAGCACTGGTCAGTGCTTTATTCGATAATGGACTCCGATATAGAAACGTAAATTTTTCATCCTTTAGCACTGTAAATGACAAAGCATTCGAAATGTTGAGCACTGTTTAAGCTACACGTCACAGGCATATATTTTTCATTTCTTTCTATTTAATACAGTGCAAAAAGATGGTGCAAGTTTCTCTTCCGCGTACGCGCAGCAAGCCATCATCAGTGCCAAAACCACTCGTGCAACACATCGATGTATTGGCAATTTGTTCAGGCTCTTTAATTCTTATCGATGTTACTCGTGTCACCATTAAATACTTTAGCTAGTTCAAAACTTCAACACGCGTAGATAATAGTAGTTTATGCAATCGTTATATAATGGATGCTTTTTCAGTCGAGTACCACGTTTAGGCTGCTGAGTGGCCTAATTAAGGTACGAGAGTTAAAATTCTAATTATATAACTTTTGCTTACAATACTTTTTCTACGAGTAAACGGAAATAATAATTTAGTAAACAAACTTGTTATCTATTGAAAATCGCCCTGCTGAAACGAAGTGCCGCTTTTTTTTATTTTGCGCGTTGATGTCTTCTGGAAATCGAGCCTCGTGATTGGTCAAAATTCAATTTAGTTCTGTTCACAGTTATCTCACTGAATGAAGTTACTGTCAGTCATTAAATTGACGGATAGAAGTGCTCAAGTAGAAACAGGATTGAATAGATGGCGTCCTAGCGAATGCCCGAAAGGGACGATGGTAAATGAATTCTTGGCGTCTAATGTCGTTTATAATTTAGTCGTGTTATATCGGTGACGTCAATCGAACCCCTGGCTAGTTTAGGGCACAACCGTGAATAACGCTAGGAAGATGATATCGGTGACGTTCGTTTCAGTACAATATTTTGACAGGTGGCGATAAAGAGGCTGGTGATAAACAAACAAAGCCTATACGCGCTAAAGGATATGAGATTTGACATTATATCTCGTTCCCACTTGTGGTATTGTTAATGCTTACATCCTTGTCACTCATGTGTATAGTGTTCATCATACGTTCACTCCACAGAAACTAGAATCACAAATATCGCAAATCTGCCTCGCTGTCGGTGAAGCCGATGCCTTACCTCTTGCATTTACTCGACTTTGTCGTTACAACACTAAATAAGTGGCGATTTAGTGTTTTATTTAGTACTCAAGCACTTTATTCAAGCCTCGCGACTTTATTGCTCGGTAGGCATGTCGCCTTAGGTCTTATCGTAGAAAATAATCCGTTAAATCATTCCTATGGACCTTGATTGAGTTTTTGTACCTTCTTAATAACGATAATATTAAGTTAAAACTAGTATTTAAGGCGTCTCAGGATATTTAGTTTGGTTCGGCAATCATGAATACTTGTATAATTAACGTAATTAATGTGAAGAGAGCTCTGCTCGAAATGTGAAGTGTCATGGGAAAATCCTTGAAGTTAACTGTTGGACAGAACTACATTAGAATGAACCAGTGGTCGAAAAAAGTAGCTGAATATTTTAGTCCCAATTACCCAAATTACATATATATATATATATATATTATTTTATCATGGTGAGAAACGATACCCATATTTACGACTATTAGTACCCACATCTGTGGGTTGATTTAGCAAACGCAGAACAGCGTTACTTTAGATAAGAATGTAAGCATAACTTCATCGATCCATTATTTAACAGAATTTCCACAATTAGGTTTTATGCAAATTACCTACATTTAGGATAACTATTAAAGGTACCTTATATCAATCAAAGTCATCGCGCCATTATCACGGATATGCATGCGTAATAGGCTCGATTTGGCACGCTAGTGTGAGCGTAGATGTCAGTTGGTTGCGTCGGCAAATGTCGTCCCGATCAGTAGCGTGGCCTCAGAGTAAATAATAGCAGGTACTACGTAAATAACCGATAAAAATTCTTATACAATTCGGACAGACAGGCGAACAAAGCTTGGTCATGTAAAAAAATATATTTTCATACTGCCTTTATTTTCTGTTTCCAATGGACTTAGCAAAAGCTTGAATAGGAGGTTTGGCAATTTTTTTGAATAGGACATAGGTCATCGCAGTGAAACAGCAGAATACAAACCTACAATAATAGACTATAATTTTGGTCGGAATCTATATATATAAAACGCAAAGGTGACTGACTGATTGACTGATTGACTGACTGATCTATCAACGCACAGCCCAAATTACTGGACCGATCGGGCTGAAATTTGACATGCTGATAGCCACTATGATGTAGGCATCCGCTAAGAAAGGATTTTTGAAAACTCACCCCCTAAGGGGGTAAAACGGGGGTCCAAAGTTTGTATGGGGGAAGCATTATTTTTTGAACTAGAGACTTAAAACTTTGTAGGAAGATTACTTATTAAAATACAAAAAAGCACTTTCAGCGTTTTACAAAATTCCACCCCTAAGGGGGTTAAATAGGGGTGGAAAGTTTGTATTCAAAACTACTGGGACTATAACTTGAAATTTACACCAGACCTTCCTTTTATGACGTAGGCAAGGCATAAGACGGGATTTTTGGAAATTCTGTCCCTAAGGGTGTTAAATAGGGGTGCAAAGTTTGTATGGGTGAAACATTATTTTTTGTACTAGAGACTTGAAACTTTGTGGGGATATTACTTATCTATATATATAAAACGCAAAGGTGACTGACTGATTGACTGACTGATCTATCAACGCACAGCCCAAACTACTGGACCGATCAGGCTGAAATTTGACATGCTGATAGCCACTATGATGTAGGCATCCCCTAAGAAAGGATTTTTGAAAACTCACCCCCTAAGGGGGTAAAACGGGGGTCCAAAGTTTGTATGGGGGAAGCATTATTTTTTGAACTAGAGACTTAAAACTTTGTAGGAAGATTACTTATTAAAATACAAAAAAGCACTTTCAGCGTTTTACAAAATTCCACCCCTAAGGGGGTTAAATAGGGGTGCAAAGTTTGTATTCAAAACTACTGGGACTATAACTTGAAATTTACACCAGACCTTCCTTTTATGACGTAGGCAAGGCATAAGACGGGATTTTTGGAAATTCTGTCCCTAAGGGTGTTAAATAGGGGTGCAAAGTTTGTATGGGTGCAACATTATTTTTTGTACTAGAGACTTGAAACTTTGTGGGGATATTACTTATCTATATATATAAAACGCAAAGGTGACTGACTGATTGACTGATTGACTGACTGATCTATCAACGCACAGCCCAAACTACTGGACCGATCGGGCTGAAATTTGACATGCTGATAGCCACTATGATGTAGGCATCCGCTAAGAAAGGATTTTTGAAAACTCACCCCCTAAGGGGGTAAAACGGGGGTCCAAAGTTTGTATGGGGGAAGCATTATTTTTTGAACTAGAGACTTAAAACTTTGTAGGAAGATTACTTATTAAAATACAAAAAAGCACTTTCAGCGTTTTATAAAATTCCACCCCTAAGGGGGTTAAATAGGAGTGCAAAGTTTGTATTCAAAACTACTGGGACTATAACTTGAAATTTACACCAGACCTTCCTTTTATGACGTAGGCAAGGCATAAGACGGGATTTTTGGAAATTCTGTCCCTAAGGGTGTTAAATAGGGGTGCAAAGTTTGTATGGGTGAAACATTATTTTTTGTACTAGAGACTTGAAACTTTGTGGGGATATTACTTATTAATATACAAAAAAAGCGCTTTCAGCGTTTTAGAAAATTCCACCCCTAAAGGGGGTCAAATAGGGGTGCAATGTTTGTATGGGGTAAACATTATTTATTGAACTAGAGAATTGAAACTTTGTAGGAAGATTACTTATTAGGATACAAAAAAAACATCTTCAGCGTTTTATAAAATTCCACCCATAAAGGGATTAAATAGGGGAGCAAATTTTGTATTCAAAACTACTGGGACTAGAAACTTGAAATTTACACCAGAACTTCATTTTATGACGTAGGCAAGGGATAAGACGGGATTTTTGGAAATTCTGTCCCTAAGGGTGTTAAATAGGGGTGCAAAGTTTGTATGGGTGCAACATTATTTTTTGTACTAGAGACTTGAAACTTTGTGGGGATATTACTTATCTATATATATAAAACGCAAAGGTGACTGACTGATTGACTGATTGACTGACTGATCTATCAACGCACAGCCCAAACTACTGGACCGATCGGGCTGAAATTTGACATGCTGATAGCCACTATGATGTAGGCATCCGCTAAGAAAGGATTTTTGAAAACTCACCCCCTAAGGGGGTAAAACGGGGGTCCAAAGTTTGTATGGGGGAAGCATTATTTTTTGAACTAGAGACTTAAAACTTTGTAGGAAGATTACTTATTAAAATACAAAAAAGCACTTTCAGCGTTTTATAAAATTCCACCCCTAAGGGGGTTAAATAGGAGTGCAAAGTTTGTATTCAAAACTACTGGGACTATAACTTGAAATTTACACCAGACCTTCCTTTTATGACGTAGGCAAGGCATAAGACGGGATTTTTGGAAATTCTGTCCCTAAGGGTGTTAAATAGGGGTGCAAAGTTTGTATGGGTGAAACATTATTTTTTGTACTAGAGACTTGAAACTTTGTGGGGATATTACTTATTAATATACAAAAAAAGCGCTTTCAGCGTTTTAGAAAATTCCACCCCTAAAGGGGGTCAAATAGGGGTGCAATGTTTGTATGGGGTAAACATTATTTATTGAACTAGAGAATTGAAACTTTGTAGGAAGATTACTTATTAGGATACAAAAAAACATCTTCAGCGTTTTATAAAATTCCACCCATAAAGGGATTAAATAGGGGTGCAAATTTTGTATTCAAAACTACTGGGACTAGAAACTTGAAATTTACACCAGAACTTCATTTTATGACGTAGGCAAGGGATAAGACGGGATTTTTGGAAATTCTATCCCTAAGGGGGTTAAGTAGGGGTGCAAAGTTTGTATGGGAGAAACATATTTTTTTGTACTAGAGACTTGAAACTTTGTAGGAATATTATTATTAAGATACAAAAAAGTACTTTCAGCGTTTTATTAAATTCTTCCTCTAAGGGGGTTAAATAGGTATGCAATGTTTGTGGGGGGGAAACATTATTTATTGAACTAGAGACTTGAGACTTTGTAGGAAGATAACTTAAAAGTAATTTAAGCTTTTTATAAAATTCCACCCCTAAATGATGGTCCAAATTTTGTATAAGGGAAACTTACTTTTAGCTACTACGTACTTAAAACTTTGTGGACAGATTACTTATTCATTTACAAATAAAGTGCTTTCAGCGTTTTGGAAATGATTACACCTAAAGGGGTTAAAAAGGAGGTCCAATGTTTGTATGGAGAAAAAAGATTAGTTAGACAATTTTATTCGAGAATTCACAGGATAATTCCTAACGATAAATGAGTAAACAAGTGTTTCCGGTTTTTTGAGAATTCAACCCCAATGAATTCTCAATGAAAGGAGACATGTGGTGACAAAATCTGAAAATCAACATCGGCATCTATTGTTTCTATGGTTTATCGGGTCGCTGATTAGGAAAACAACAACGATTTTACATTCCAACGTGGCGTCTAAATATCAATATGGGCGTTGTTATTACGGTTTTTTGGGACGTTAATAACGAAAATCACATAGATTTTGAAATGTCATGTTGTGGACATGAAAATTCATGAAAATGTTTGTGCCAAATTGCAATTCAATCGGTCCAGTTTTTTTCGTAGCAAATCGGTTGTAACAGACGGACTGACAGACAGCCACACGTGATCCTATAAATAAGGGTTCTATTTTTGCTTTTGAGGTATGGAACGAGACCCGCGTTATACAGGGTTATAGGTTTTAAAGTTTGTATTTGGTGCCATCTCGATCGTCAGCAATCGGTACCTAGGCGAGTGCGGGCGGCGCGGCGGGACGGGAGGGTAGGAGACATTGGGAAAGTGCCTGCATCCGTAATAAGTACATTCAAGGTGCTGCACGAAGATCTGCTTACTTTTTATAAGTTAAGCATTTTGGCCGCCGTTAAATTAAAACAAATTTTTGGGTATTTATGTTAAATACTGGTTCGAAAAGCATGGAAAAAAAATCTTAGGAAACTAGCCTATAGCAATGTCCAGGCCACAAATTTGACTTGACATTCGTGGAGATATTTTGGTATTTCAACATTATCATGAACATAAAGTAGCTTTTATTCCAGAAGACAGATTCTCATTAATCATGACTGTAAATTTAATAACAGAAATACGTACATACATACATACATTCACGCTTTTATTCCCAAAAGGGGCAGGCAGAGCACATGAACTTTATGTTCCAGCGCCACTTTTAGCATAAATGTGTGTATAAAAGATCTACAAAAAGTGATATTGCTTAGGTTGTTAGCCCATCACCCACAACACACTTCAACCCTGCTCTCTTAATCGACTTTTACGACACACACGGGAAGAAAGAGGGTGGTGAAATTCTAACCCGCCACCTCACGGGCATAAAAATAATAGTAAATAAAAATTAATTTACCATAGTGGGTTATGACGAAGGGTTATTCGTAGGGGAAGTTAGTAGTAGTAGGTTAGTAGGCGGCGTAGCAATTCAACAATTATTGGAAAATTACTTTTACTACGCGGGCGAAGCCGCGGGCAAAAGCTAGTCTTTTCATATTCTCCAAAGCACAGAATTTTCTATACAAAAATGCAATAAATAGTCCTCAATATAAACGCTCTAGAGTAAGTTGCGTGAACAAAAGACTTTTCTTCACAGAGATAAAAGCAACTTGTGGACCAAAGTATTATTGCATTTTGCAAAAAAACTCCCTCAAGACTCTCGGAGAATACTTAAAAACTGGGCCGTTAGGCTGAGGTCACATGGCCGATGGCTTGACCGGTTTCATAGTGTACGTATTTGCTGTTAATTCTGCATAATTTCGTTACAGTCCGTGAGTTCTTGTAACTGTATTCGTTTATTTTTGGCATAAGAACGTGTACAGCGAGGGAGAATAGTCCCGAATCACACAACGCTGTATATACATATATTCGTACGTGAGAAGCTTAGGACAGCAGTGAATCACATAGCAAACTATTGTTTGACTTAAAAACGGATTATTGTAGGAAAATGCGACCATGTATAGAAATTTCAATATACGCACTCACATTCATAATAAGCGAATTTACGGTTAATAGAAATAACAGGCTGTTTTATTTATTATCCTGACCTGGCTGATATTTCTGATAATAATCAATTTTGATATAAAATTTTGATATTAATTGACGACCGCTTTAGCCTAGTTGGTAGTGCTAGTGACTCTGCCTACGAAGTAAGAATTACTTATTTAAATATGAACTTATTTCATGCTGGACTAAATTCCATATGAGCTAGATTCATTTTGAAAAAGAAAAAGATTTGCCATTAAAAAATATAGACACAAGTAGGTACATTTTGACCAATTTCAGTTTTTTTTTTATAATTCTTTCCCTGTTTGGCCTGCTATTATGCGGCCAGCTACATTTGTTTGGGTATAACCTCATCGAGGGCCTTATGGGCCTCCCGATGGGAATTCAGTTTTGATGGTATTACTATTGGTCCAATTTGAAAATGGTCATTTCTTGTTGACGATTTTCTATTTGTGCCGAGTGACAGTAAATCATATAGTATTAAGAGTTAACACATGTGCTTTGCCTTTAGCCTATAATATAATCAACGTCATGACGAACGACGATCGACGAGCTCCCAGCTCAGCAGTGTGGCTAAGGCTTTATCCTGCTGCACAAGGCACGATTGTTATGATTTTCTTATACCAATGAATATCAAAAGTGCTTTTTAATATGGCGGCTTTTCAGACTATGACGTAATTTCCGCTATAACGAGCCCAATAGAGATGACAGTGATATCGTACAAAAATATATAGAAAAAGGCTTTCTATTTATTTATTTCCGTATAGCACACACAGCATGTGTCAATAGTATTGTATGTTTACTCCCTTTGTCTCTGCGTGTCTTTCGTTTAGTGAATAAATGTATTTGTTCTTTTTTCTTTCTTTCCTTATTCTCGGTACTTACGGGTGTGTTGCTGGAGCCCATGTCGAGATCGGGATCCAATATCTGCGGACAAACGATAGTATGTTGACAATTATAGTAATTTGTAGATCTTACGTTTTAAACAGGAAATATATAGCTGTTACAAAATTATGAGTAAGGCTGTTGCTTCGTCGTATCGAGCAAAGGTAACTTATATGGTAAGAAGTTAGACCCATCGACTGTGTCTGCAGAATGGCCGCTGGTTGGAAATTTAACACCAGAATAATCATTATTAATAATAGTTCTTATTAATAAACTGTCTGCAGAATGGCCGCTGGTTGGAAATTTAACACCACAATAATCATTATTAATAATAGTTCTTATTAATAAACTGTGTCTGCAGAATGGCCGCTGGTTGGAAATTTAACACCACAATAATCATTATTAATAATAGTTCTTATTAATAAACTGTGTCTGCAGAATGGCCGCTGGTTGGAAATTTAACACCACAATAATCATTATTAATAATAGTGCTTATTAATAACTATCGTAACTTAGAACCATTCTAATTCATAAGGGCAATACTCATAAATTATGAAACAAAAAATAAGTATTTAATACTAAAATTGATTTTAGTAAGATTTTTATCATAAATTTGAGTTAAGACGCTAAGCAAGCCGCCTGTCTGTGCAAACGTAACTTAAGGCCTCCACCCACCGGACGCGTGTGCTGCGCGGCACACGCGCAAGTTGTAAAGCATTGAAACTACACTTCAAACACACATCGAACGCGGCACACGCGCAGCACCCGCGCAGCTGCAGCGCAGCACACGCGCAAGTTGTAAAGCATTGAAACTACACTTCAAACACACATCGAACGCGGCACACGCGCAGCACCCGCGCAGCTGCAGCGCAGCACACGCGTCCGGTGGGTGGAGGCCTTTAAGGCAGGCCGGTGTAGGTACGACGACGAGCGAAGCGAGAAGGACTGCGACCTTACAGCGCGCGAGCCGAGTGAGCGAACCAGAACCGATTTTTTTTTATTTACTTAATGAAACCGTTTATTCATAGGAAAATGAAAATTATGAGTTGTAGAATATTCCCGCTCACTTGATTTCGGATTTTAAAAAAGGTAACCTAAACTGCTTCCAATTTTTCATTACCAAAGCAGCCCATAGTTCGATTGGAAACCACAGTTGCTAGTTGCCACCATCAGTTTAGGGGTCTCTAAATTGGCAACTGTGGTTCTCACAAGCAAGTGAGTGGTTAGTTATCAAATCAAATGTTTATTCTGTAAGTAGGCCACAGGCCACTTGTGAAAGAACAAGTTAACAATAAGCATGAATATAATAAAAAAAAACTTAATGAGCAAACAACCTTACAAACCTGGGCACATACGCTCCGGGAGATGATACAAGTACCTATTAACAAAATTATTGCTTTATGAGAAAGAAAATTATGAAATTTAGGAACAAAAAAGGTATGAAGAAAAAAATATGAAGAGCGATGATTATGAATACAATTATGAGATCCAATATGGACCCCTTTCTAACCTTCCTAGAAGGATCCGAAACAAAGCATACGAAAAGTATATGATTTATCGATATTCAAAGTCTCGTTATTGATTTGCTAAGTGGACAATATTTTCCAACAAAAACTGCCAACGAATGTGCCAGTCGAGTGAATACAAATGTTTTATCAGTGCGAAAACCGAATATGAAATCCATTTCACACCGGAAAAACGCAAATAAAACATCATAGCATAACTCGATTCCGGAGCTCTAAAAAATTAATGGATGGAACTAAATACAGCCACAAGAACAGCACGCACTGTCCACATGACGATGTGAATAATCGAATTGGGAGAGCAAGCTCTTAGTCCTGCAGAAAGAAAAACTGGGGCCGGCCAGTTTGGGGGACAAGTTACTAGAGCAAGCATAAGAATAGCCGGAAGCCGCTTAAACGTGATACCGTGTCAAGTCACCTTAAGGATCCTAACTTAGAAAGAGACAGTTAGTTTATGTCCCGCGCAATTTTGTGCTAGCCGTGTAAAGGCCTCCACCCACCGAACGCGTGTCGTGCGCGGCGTATTTACACCGCAAGCGGGCGGCGTATAGCGCCGTTGCCGCGCGGCTGCGGCGCAGCAGCAGCGCGGGCCCGCGCGTCATATCTCTCTCACTACCAACACATTTAATATATATCTCACTATCTCTATCACGCTTAGCAGCGGGGGCCCGCGCGGGTAACGCGACCGCGCTGCCGAGTTGTAACTTTACGAACCGCGTTCGATGTGTGTTTGAAGTGTAGTTTCAATGTTTTACAACTTGCGCGGGTGCCACGCAGCACACGCGCCGCGCACGACACGCGTTCGGTGGGTGGAGGCCTTAAGACCAGGGCAAACTCCGATTGATAGGCGGAGAGGAAGGCGCAGATCCACTGAGTTGCACGTCCGCAGATGCTTGCTGTTGAACCTGATTTTATTCACTATTTCACAGTTTTCATCTGATTTCACTTATAATAATTAATCAAGATATTATTGCAGTGGTGTAATGTGACTCCGGGAAATCTCACTTTCCTAGTTAGGATGGCCACCAACGAATAACTTGTTTGTAAATTCCAATCAAAGTGAAAAACTTTGAAAATTAATATCGCATTGTTACTAAGGATTCTCAATATAATATGAGACGTTGGTGCCGTTTCAGAAGTTGTAACAACTTCGCAGTAGACGTAATATCTACGAACCGAATTTAAACTTTCGTGAGACATGTTAAAATAAAACTTCTAATCACACAGTTCAACTCACGTATTCAATGTCACTCCAGGCCGGCCTGGGCGGTCTCTACGAACCTCCCGAATGTGTATTAAGAAAAAATACGGTTTTAAAAGATTCGTCACTACGAGCCTAGCCCACAGTAGCTCAGTTAATTAACGGTCGATATAGACCTTTCTCGCACTAGACTTTTCTCGCATTTCTGTCGACTATCGAGATTCCAATGTCAAATCACAGTTGACAATCACAGTTGACAACCACCTAAACTGGAAGGCACACATTGACAAAATCTGCAACAAACTAGGCCGTTTTGTATTTGCGATCAAAAGGCTGAGAGACACTGTATCAACTGAAGCAGCATTAACGGCTTACCATGGTTATGTATCATCTGTCCTTGGTTATGGGTTGATATTGTGGGGAAACGCAGTGGAAGTGGACAGAGTTTTCAGGATACAAAAAAGTGTGTCAGAGTCATAAGTAATTCATGGCGGGACGAAAGTTGCGTGCCACTTTTCAAAAAGCATAAAATTCTTCCTTTGCCTTGCCTGTACTTGAGAGAAATGTGTAATTTTGTTAGGTCACACCCCTCGTATTTTAAAACACGTGGCGAAGTTCTGGAAAGGCAAACACGGCCAAAAATTATGAACCTTTTGTATCACCCTCGGAGTCACAAAATAATATATAAGAAAAACGTGTTCAACATGTGCATTGTTATTTACAACCACCTGCCAGAGGAAATAAAGATGTTAGCGGGAAACGCCTTTAAACGCAGTCTAACAAACTGGCTTCTGGAACGGTGTTTTTATAGCGTTAAGGCGTTTCTCGAAAATCAGTAAAGAATTTGTAGTATTTAGTCATATAATTTTACTCCGCCTCTTTGACGAATTTTATGATTATGCCTATTATGTAAATAATGTATATTAATTGAATTTCACATTGTATAGTTATATTAATTCTCGTTGGACTTTTTGATAATTTAATTGACATTTACATATGACCATAATATATTTAAACATCCCTGCACTGTGTCTATGCAAATAAATATTTTTCATTTTCATTTTCATTTTCGCGAAGCTAAGTTATATATTTACCCAAATAACAGACAATTTATGAAAAATTATCACGGCTATTCAAAGGTCGTCTGGAAGAGATCGCTCGTTTAGTGATCTTCGCCTGATGTTTACCTCTATTTCAAAGCTATTAGTTGGTACGTGTTATATTTTGAGGTGTATGAGGTTATGTCTGTAATGTATAGCACACGGCTGCATCGCCTTTTCTAGGCTTGAACTTGGCTTGTAGATTGCTATTTGTATTGTATTTTAAAATACGTACTGTGAATCGCCTCCCGCCCATGGCTCGCATCGCCAACAGCTGCCGTGACACTCGAATCGTCCTCCGTCGGGCTTAATTTAATATACAACCTTCGCAAACTTTCAGGGAACAATTTACATCGTACCGTTTCCGAGGGCAAAGAAACAACATTTCCCCGTACAGTCAGCGACATAAAAACAACTGTAGAGCCCTTCTCTGGTTTGCTGACGGTTCATGGAATCAATGAGCTCGGGAACGATAAAACGTGAATTACATTAGAGTTTTTGATTCCCATGTTATTCCTCGAATATTTCCATGGGTCCAATGTTTGAAGACTAGAATATCAATATCCTTTTTTTTTTCTAACAAAAATATCGCATTAAAAAAGTAAGTTTACCGCGTTTTTTTTAACACTAGGTAACTTACCAATTATAATAAAAATACAACACTAAAATTGGCCGAGGATATGTATGCTTTGGCCACCTTCATCACCTTTTTAACACCCGACGCAAGGGGCGTGTCAAGTTTGCATGTAAATATTTTTGTCTGTCTGTAGCATCGTAGCTCCCAAACGGATGATCCGTTATCAGTGCCTTTTTTGCCCGACTACGGCGGAGCCGAAAGGATAGGATATTAGCAGTCTAAATATGTTCGTATTTACGTATGCTCCACCGTAGCGATTAAGATACTGAACCGTACTTGATGAAATGGGTATCAATCGAATCGAAATTATGCTTTGGGTGACAGCGGCTTCCTTTTGTATGAAAAATCTAGAGAAATTTAACATATTTACAGAAACACTCTACTACAGAAATTTAAGCAAGATGTTTAAGGAAGGCGTGCAAAATCTCTTCCTATTTTCTAAAATCTTTTGAAACAATATTATCTGTCTCTTCCTTAACTTGCCTTTTATGTATTGTATGTTTGTATATTGTATGTATGTATGGTTGTATATATGTGTGCATGTTTATTCATTTATTCGGTATGTATTTTAAAGTGTCCTGTTCAGTAATATTTGAAAGATTGATGTGTTAGTATGCTCTTCTTGATGAAATCCTGCACTACTTGTTGAAAATTCTAGTTTAATTGTTTCCTGCTACACAAAGGTTGTCTGGAAGAGATCGCTTTAAAAAGCGATAAGACCGCCTGTTGTTACTATATTTTTTTTGTAAGATGTTTATATCTTGACTTGGTACAAAAAAGAGTATTTATTATTATTATTATTTAAGAAATTTAACGACAGTTAGTTTATTGAACTTTTTACGCTTGCTTTATTGAAAGCCTCGTCTGCCAAGGGGGTCCTAAGATATGTTTATTGTATTGTTGTTAATAATGGTTGTGACCTTCCACAGGGCGTCTGGTAAGTGGCAAGGTTCCCGGATAGATGCTGTGTATAGTGTTCAATGTAGGGGCCACGATATGGGAAGCAAAACAAACCATTTGCATAGAACCTGCTCACGTACGAACACGCAGATACATAGAGCGTACACGTATAACGCAATGTGTACGTACATATTTACATAACAAACAAAAGCCGATATTAAAGTATAAGCGAACGCTCGCCCTCAATCTTTTCTTGGAGAATTACAGAGTGTTCGCACGCGCATAAAGATAATTGTCAACATTTCAAAATGTGTAATGATGCCTTATTCGAAAACCATTTCGGTATTTACCTGAACGTAATAAAGTAGTCTTCAGATATTTTTTCTCACTCGTTTTAAGAAAATCGCGAATTTGTCTTAACGTGGTTTAAATCGTGTGTGACTTTAATAATACTATAGATCTGTCATATGAAAGGTTTGCAAGCTGCCATACATATTCGTAGTATTAACGTCATAATTTACTTACGACGTTTTGTACTTCCCTACTTTTCAATTTGATATTACGGAATTAAAATTTCAATTTTGGGGAAAAACAAAACACACGTTTTTAAAAATAATAATACATATAATAGATAGTGCGTTCGAAACAATTTTGCAGGGAATAATTTGATATGGCACATTTGTATCGGAATGTAATGGTGAAGGCGCAATTGTCAAATTGTTACAACGCTGACTTAAGGCCTCCACCCACCCAACGCGTGTCGTGCGCGGCGCGTGTGCTGCGCGGGCCCGCGCAAGTTTTAAAGCATTGAAACTTCACTTCTACTATAAAATACTATACTGCGCCTTACCTATCGTACAGCAAATGCATGTAAAGCCACAGGAAACAATACACATTGACTTTTTTACTTTTTTATTCAATCTATGGAAAACATATCAACAATGTAAATGATAGTAAATTTCTATCAATCGAGATTTCCCTATATGCAAAGCTGAGATGGAAATCGTGTCGTGGCAATGTTCTTGTTTTTTGTAGGCTGATTTATGTGCATGCATATGTTGTTGTCATGGTTACATGTGTATTCTATTCTATATTAAAACATAAGGCTGTTATAAAAATACGTTATACAACTGCTATATACCTACATATAAGCTGCGCCTGAATAAATATGCTGGCGATATGCTTTACAAAAGATATCTAGTCACAGGTTTTACTAGTCCGCAATTCAGCATATGAGAAAAAAGTAAATAAAACTGGCTATTACACTTGCGTTTTTTTTTTCAGTTAAAGAACTCCTTAAAAGCGAAGCGATAACAAAACGCGGATAAAATAGGAGCACTCATACAAGTACGCCATTAATAGAACATCGCGTTCTAGAAGGACGTAGAAGGTAAGCATTATATGCTAATATATGCCGTTTTCGGCACATAAAGGTATTACGGAGTGCGTCAATATTGCCCGCTGTAAGCGGGATTGAAGTATGCCAGCGATCGAAGAACTCATTCTTTTGTTTGCTTATTTGTTCGTTCAGCGCGACGATATCGGATATGTTAGAAATCTTCCGCTTAGAAGACTTGATGAAATATCGTTTAATTTTAATAACGCAGGTGAAATAATGGACTTGGTTAATTTTTTAATTCTTATTCATCTCAAAATATAGTATTAGAAGCATAAGCACATAATTGGTACAGTGAACTGCAAAATTATGTATTAATTTAGTCCACTCATAAACTTGTACCGAAACCTTAATCCGCCGGCATAAGAGTGAGGAGACATATTATCAGTAAGTTGTATGCACCCACATTTTACACTTGACTGTATCAACTTTTTACGAATGCTTAAGAGTCCGCAGTAAGCTCGATTCTTCATACAAACGTAGTTACGCTCTCATTTTAAAACTACGTGTTGGATTGTAACGAAACTTTGCATGTTCAGTGAAATGAGGTATATCTATGTCTGAAATTAGTTTACGTAGCTTCAGATACCATAATAAAAAAGATACAGCGAATTTAACTTCTTCATACAAAACTAGTTTTTGCTGTATTTACTTTGTTTTATAAATTGGAACCATATAAACTAATTACAGACATAGATATACCTCATGTCATTGTATATGCAAAGTTTCGTCACAATCCAACACGTAGTTTTAAAATGAGAGCGTAACTACGTTTGTATGGGAAGGTGAAATTCGGCCGAGCTTACTGCGGCCTCTTAAAAACTCTTAACGGAAAACAAATGCACATCATACCGCCCCGCCACCTCCCCGGACGCCCCGTCCCATTTATAAATATCCGACGGTTGAGATTCCGAAATCAAAATTTCATCGAACACCCGACGGTCGATCAATTTCACGGTAGTTTGAGCCTTATGATAAAGTTATAAAGGGTAATTTAATGCAATCCGGGGAATTTCCAAAGTGTTCGTAATAATGGCGTTATGCTAAATTCATTCAGCATATTGATATTGAATGCGGAAGGGTCTAACTTACGTGGATATAATGTAACATACGTCTTTTGCGTAGGCAAGGTGGTATAGACGGTTGCAGCGGCTCAAGTTTGGCGCCAAATGTACGATTTATTCAAGTCTCTGGAACTGCTGCACAAACATAACAAGTGATTTAAAGCGGAGCGAGTAGCACTATAGCTTTGTTCCTTCAGTTGATGTTAAATGTTAATGTCCATTATGACGATGAGCTTTCGAATTGATTGATTCCAGTATTCAATTTTACAACAGTCGCGGACTGAGCTAACTATTATATACAGTCTATGTCAATTCTGAAGGTTTATTCTGATTATTGGTAAATTATTTTTTGAAATCGGATAAGTTTCAAATGTTATCTACTTGTAATACTAGTATTGGAGTATATACGTGCTAATTCTACTAAGTAATTCAGAAATGACGCAAAATAATGCATTGCATTTTATATAAGATAGTAATTCCCTAAGTCTACGTATTTTTTACATCCTTTTGCAAACAATATAAGAAAATTTATTACTCATACTATACTACGAGTATTTATGTACACTGGTAAAGCGTTTATTACGCTTTGCTCATTAAGTTACTGCCCGTGAGAAATAATAATAAAAACTTTTATTAAACCCGTTATACACTTTTTCATTAAGATCGCTATTACTATAAGGGAGGGTTCAGATTACATGTAAAATTTGTTCCAAAAGGCATTGCATGCTAGCAACTGTACTAGTAGCAATCTAAAACAAAATTAAATCCTTATCAGATAAGGAGCAATGTAAAACAAATTCAGAGGTTTTTAATTTAGAGTCGCTAAGTTCATATAGCCGTAATATTACAGCGTTTAAAACAGCAATACATAATTTTCCTTCCATTTAGGATTTCATTCGAAAGTTAAGTATTGCTATACGTAGAGCTTTTGCCGCCGTTAACTAATGACGCAAAAAGTTGTCATAACGATACTTAAAATTGCTATTTTCATCACAATTCGGCACTCCTCACATTATACTAAAAATCACACGTGAAAATTACAACATGATACGGAAAAAAAGTGATCATTCGTGAGAACTCACCTCAATGACCCTAATGAAAACATACTTAGTAAAGCGGCGCTCAACCTAAGCTTCTTTAACATAATCCGATCTAGACAGAAGTTAGGTAGAAGCCTGTTTAATACTTGATTACTTAATCAATTTTAACTGAGCTGAACGTTTAAGTGAGGCAATTGTTAAGTATAGTTTTTAGTATACAAGTTACTATAATAAAATTAAATTTTAGTTGACTTTAAAGCAAAACGAAGAAAAAACGTTATGTGATAAAACTTACATAGAGATTTTTTCCGTCCATATTTTGTTCGGGATACATATAGCGAATTTTGTATTTTCGAAACCAATAAAGATAATAGAAAAAGGATTGTATGGGTTAATGGATAATATTAAAAGCAATTAACATATGAAATAAACACTAAATCCAAAAAAACACAAAGTGATTTATTTATTCGCACCGACGATTCATATAACTTGAAAATAGTGAGCATTCAATTTTTAAATTGAGAAAATCTTCTACTGCAGGACTGCTTGAAGTTCTGATTCAAATAAATTATTATTGTACTAGTTTCCGCCCGCGAACTCGTTTGCGTGGACCGGGGATACAAAATATCGTATATTTATATAAATCGGCTTTAAACTATCTTGGTGCTAAATTTCATTCAAATCAGTTGAGCCGTTTAAGCGTCATTGAGTAACAAACATCCAAGCATCCAAGCATCTAAACATCAAAACTTTCGCACTTATAATATTAGTAGGATAGTAGGATTAAGTGTATACTTCTCTAAGAGCTCACCAAGGTATTCCTGGTATCAATGCGGGGTATATGGATTTAAGAAATACCTTTGTGCAAGCAAAGTATAATGAGAATATAACTGCACGGAAAGCTACTCTGCACTACACCGGTTTCCATACACAAACATGAAGCCGTGAGAGCGATTAAATTTAGACTGACAGGTGCAAGGGATATCTGATCATTTGTATCTCATACATCATTCATGTTGAAAGGGATATAAGCCATCGACACTTTAGATAAGCCAGGATAATGTTATTCTTTTTCGCTTAGGATTTCCAAAACAAATGCCAACACCTGTTGCACCATCCAATTTGGTCGCGGATGACTACCGCTACATATTTACAAACTGACTGGCTGACAAACATATATTGACCAAGCTGATTCTTGAATAATTAAATTTATTTTATTTATTTATTTATACTTAAGGAGTACCAACAGCTATAAAAACATGATATAAGTCTTAGTAATACAAAGCCAAATAAAGGAACTCACAGATAGAAGTGGCATAAAAAAAATAAAAATGTTTGACACACTTAGCACTTAATATCGCACTAGTTAAATGTACACTGCTACTACAGAATAGTGCACCAGAAAAAAAGAGAAAACAAAAATACATAAAACTACATAGCTACTAATTAACAAAGGAGGAACACATGAGCAAAGTCACACACACCCGAACAAATCACCACCTGCAATACATCTATCTTAAAATTTAGATTGGAGAACTGTTGTCTAGCTTTCGCCTCACACAAATAATTGAAGGATAAATCACATCATCGGATCTAGATATCTGAATCCCTAACGTTTTTAACCTATTTTTGCATTCCCTAACGTTTTATGTCCTAATGATCATTTGTCCTAACACTCACACCCTATCTTTAGTTTTCCTAACATCGTATGGATGTTTTTTTTCCCCATAATGTTATATTTCCTAACGTCACTTGCCATATTGATTATTCATCCTAACGTTATATGCAATAATAGTCATGTGTCATAATTATCAGTAATAATGATCGTTAATCCTAAAGATTATTTTTCCTAACTTTGTATGGCCTATTGTAGTTTATCCTACATTTGTACTAACTACCTAACATTATTTGTCCTCATGATTATTTTCCCTAATTGTGATTAACCTACTATTCTGCCTAACCTAACCTACTTTTATTACCTGACAGCAGTCCAGTTCTGGGGCTTCGCCGGCCGCTGTAAGGTCGCAGTTCATCCTAACACTCCTCCTCGCTTCGCTCGTCGTCGTACCTAACTGGGCTCTGCCTTAGACCTATAATCATTCTAATTCTAGAGAGAATAGGTATAATGGTTCCTCGCGGGGTAGGAGTGCGGCGGCTAATCTCTTCTTTTATTCACTATCTTTTTACATACGCCTACTGTTAATGCACAGTTCGTGCCATGCAGAATATTGCCAAAGTTGGCGATAGCGTCAGGCCGCACCTTTGGCGGTGCGGCACCGCAACGCGGTTATGTGTTTCGGCCCTAAGAGCTCCCCTCTAAATAACCTTAACTCTGCAATGTACACTAGTTGGTAGTGAGCCCGCCGCCTACGAAGCTGGAGGCTCCGCTTATGGCAGATATATTAGGGAATGGCAAATGAGTTTCAGGGCAACCATTACATTATGGAAAATGATTATTATTGCTATTGATCGTTAGGGCTAATGCCCGTTAGGACAACAACACTTAGGATAAATGACATGAGGTGAAACGTTATTAGGGATTTCGACGAATAAGGATAATAATATTAGGGATACTAATAATTATGGTAAAAACGATTCGAGCAAATGAGTTTAAGGGCAATCATTACATTATGGAAAATGATTATTATGGCAATTGATTGTTAGGGCTAAAGCCCATTAGGACAAAACAGTTCGGGCAAGTGATTTTAGGACAAATGATATGTGGGTGTGGATATGTGGGGTCTACCTCGCGATCCCTAGATCGCGAGGTAGACCCCACATATCATCACATCATCAGCCTATATATACGTCCCACTGCTGGGCACAGGCCTCCTCTCATGTATGAGAGGGAAGGATAAATGTCTAGGTATAATCCCTTATTAACTAAAATGTGTTTTCTCCCTTAGTCACAAGCGAAAATCACTAAGTAACGGAAGATACCAACAAATGTTGACAGCGTTTTAACTAAAAGGGTTTTATTTTGCTTTCAAGGCGAACAATACAGATATATGGGAACTTTTGTATGTATATAAATTATTTCAAGCCTATTTTCGAATGATCCTCGAAGTAGAATTTCGAAATTTTCAAATGATTTTTTTGAAACTGGACTACCTAGTGCAACTGACGCTGCGCGACGCAAGGCGAGAAAATGTTCCCACCTCTTTCCGATTTCCTTCGAGACAGGAGTTGCTTAGACGCGCGCGACTTGCAGGTACTGTTGTGCCCCCACAAATGAAATATTTATTTTCAACCAAGTAGAGATATCTGCTTCAGTATAGCAACATACTCGTAGTATAGTTTTAGATACGAGTACATAGATTCGACATATACACATGGCGTATTAAAGTACACATTAGTTGCAAAACAGCTTGCAGATACCATTGGCAAACACAAACTTTAATAAACGTTCCTCTTAACGCAATTACGCCATGTTGGCTAACCTGCAATACCACTGCATTTCATCTATGCGGCGTTAATAAACCAGTCTCATAGGAGACGAACACCGCTGTATGAGTTTCGAGTCTCGTATAGCATTATGCCGCAACTTACCGGTAAATCAGCCCTAAATACGGCAACTATCTAAATTTACGGCAATTTCGGCAGTTTATTACGCTCACGGGCTATATCCAATAAGCTTACTTTTAATTTAGGAAGGCAAGTTTGCATTGCACTGCGCTTAAAATAGACGATGCCACTTGATACTGGGTAATTTACAATTTCATTTCTGAGTGTTAATCTACTTATTTAAATTCAAAGTGCTTGGCTATTAAATGTTAAACAGCCATAAGTACTGAACAAGCAAAGCGCATTGTTTGTAAAGTTTTGTAATGCATGAAATGTCGTGGTTTGGAATCCCGACTCGTACCAATGAGTTTTTCGGAACTTACGAGCTCGTATGTACCGAATATTTACCGTTGGCTTTTCGGTGAAGGAAAAGCAAATCCCAAGAAAATCTAATTTTCCCTCTGGGTTGGAAGGTCAGATGGCAGTCGCTGTCCTAAAACTATTGCCTATACAAGTTCTTGGGATTAGGTGTCAGAGCGGACCCCGAACTAATTAGGGCACAATAGGAAATAACGCTACGCGGATACACCAAATTATGACAAACGGTAGTCGGTAGTTAAGAATTATAAACTATGCGAACGAATTGATATTCCATGCATATCTAACTGCAAATTATTCTATGAAAAAACTGTGAGTATCAGACGAAATGTGTTTCGGATAATCGATACTACACAAGATAAAGGACGCCCCTGAACATAATATCTAATTGCCGTTCTACACTATCGGCGATGATCGTGGATCGTGTGATCGTCTATAATCGGCACGATCATCGTGCAAGCATCCACACGATCGTCTGTAGTTGGTGATTCCCTTTAATTCCCTTTGATGATTGGCCAAAACCCCGACAACCGACGGGTCGCAGGCGATCATAGACGATGATCGGCGAGTACAGCCGAGTACGCCCTCTACACAATCGTGCTCGCCCGTAATCGTCTGTGATCACCGATTGTGTAGAGCCATAAGACGATACGTGAAGGCCTAACTTCACAAAGCCGAACTTCGCCTTCGCACCCTTTGATTCGTGAATTCCGATCAGGGACTCATACCATCCGTACGTGACCGCGAAACGCTCATTTAAAATTATAATTTAAAACGTTCACCCGGCGATGCCTGAATACGAGAAACATGTGCGTCGGTTTCTAGCTTAGCATATGCTATTTATATGCAAGTTGTACTGCAAAACAGTGAACTGACTTTTCTCGACTTGTCCCGCGTGGAAAGTGTATCGCGTCTTATTTCCGTTGCTTTCGTTCGGTGTTTTTCGTGTGAGGGTCCTGAATTCTGAGAGGTTGCTTAAGGAAATTACATATGTTGTAATTATAGTGACCCAATGATACTGGATGAATTGCGGTAAGATATCAACCTTGAAGTACGACGTCGTATGTGGCCTAATAAGAGACATTCTTCCCGTGTAAATGCCCTATGATCCCTGCCTTGCCTTGTAGGTATGTGGTAAGGTATTGTGTTCCTGCTCTACGTCTAGCACAACTTGCTGACAAGCCGCTTGTCGCGCGACTGAGCGTCCCCTGTCACACTCGCACCGTGTAAATTAGAACGAGGACGGTAGATCCTTCTCGACTCGCGTCGCGGCGCGGCGTCAGTTGTGCTAGCCCCCTGGTGTGAAATTTGTCTTCAGCTGACACAACAACGAATCCTCGAATCCATAAAGGTTTGGCATCTCGCTTGCGATTCGTATGAAGTCCAAAGCGTCCACAGACAAAGATTAACTGAGTAAGTCTGCTAACCATCAGGCAGGTCGTATGATGGTTTGCACCCGTCGTAGTACCAACATTTTTTTTTATCTCGAGTTTATGTTAGAAGTAGTCTAAAGCACTCAAACTTCACTAGCCTTCCACCCTAAAGGTCATAATAGCTCATTAGAGCCACCCGTCACCCGACCCTCACCGCCTCGCCTCGTAAATGTACTAACTACGGAGTTGATACGGATTTGATGTAGTGAGCGCAAGCCCGTACAAATCCACATATAGAATACCTAACCACTCGAGGCGAGGCGGCGCGGGTCGGGCGACGGGTGGCTCAAGTGAGCTATGACCTTTATGTAGGACGTAAACGCGATCATGCCATCTAGCCATTTATTGAATACCATAATATAAATCAGTTTACAAAGTTTAATATTATACGGATGCAGGGCAATATTACCTATAGACCATATAAAACGGCCTTTCTTTCGAATATCATATTTGGAATGGCATCCAGAAATTATTATAAGCTGCCAGAAGCCACCCTGAAACTGAAATATCCCCATATTTAAAAAAAGATTTGTATAGTCTTTTTATCAGGAAAGCATATTATTCCACCCAAGGGTTTTTAAATGATTATGACGTATAATAACGATTTGAATAATTAGAATGAAATTTTTATTCGTTTTATTTTAATAATTTTGACATTACACTTATGAAGATTGCATGCTGCATGCTCATTGTAGCTATTTGTATGCCTTGTACACAACACAACAATAAAACCTATGTACATATCTGTGTTTTACAAATAAAACATTTTGTATTTATTAGTGTTTAATAAATATCTGAATAATATGAATGATCAAAATTACATTCTGATAGAGGATGCTTTCGCATTAATTATTGAAAGTATGGGAGTCAAGCTTTTGTAATCTTAATTATGGAAGTACCTGCTTGTGTAACTTTTTAATATAGTTAAGTACAAATCGAACTAATTCCCAAGATATTTTTCCAAGGTCAACGCCTGTGACAGCCGGGGTTGGCGTTTCATTACTCATGCCAGTTTGATTTCAGCCAATTAATTCTTCAAACAGAAAATGAACGACCTTATTCCTAACGGGCGTTGTGATAACATTACTAATAGATTAGGATAGACTACAATGTGACGCTAATCTGCAATTGTTTTGACGACCGCTTTAGCCTAATTGTTAGTGACCCTGCCTATGCAGCTAGAGGTCCTGGGTTCCCGGTAAGGGCATTTATTTTTGTGATGAGCCCCAATATTTGTTTCTGAGTCATTTTCTGTGTATTTAAGTATTTATTTATCTATATATTTATTTATATATATATACGCATTCAAAAGAAAAAAAACACCTACTTAAGACACATAGCATATCTAAGAAAACCAAGAAACGTCTAATCAAAGTATATATCTGGAGTATTGCATTGTACGGGAGTGAGACGTGGACGCTGACGCAAAAGGACAGAGAAAGGCTCGAAGCCTTCGAAATGTGGTGCTGGTGGAGGATGGAAAGAATAAGCTGGACAGAAAGAAAGACAAACGAAGAGGTTTTGACGATGGTAGGAGAGAGCCGATGCTTGCAAAAAACAATAAAAATAGAAGAGGCAAAATGATCGGACATCTAATACGGCACGACAGCTTCTTTTTAAACATTTTGGAGGGCAATATCGAAGGAAGGAGAGGAAGAGGAAGACCAAGACATACTTACACCAGCCAAAAGAAAAAGAGAAATTGGCTGTCGAGTCATATGAAGACGTGAAGAGGCTGGCAGAGGACAAAAATCAGTGGCGGTTACTCCACCGACAAGAGCCTATCTCTTAAATAGATGATGATGATTTATCTATATAAGTAAGTATATCGTCGCTTAGTACCCATAGTACAATTTGCTTAGTTTTGCCCGCGCGGTAAAATATATCCTCTATAACTATCCTGAACGTTCTTTATATATATATAAGTCCTGTTTAGTCTATTGATGATATTGAATTTTATCAAACTTTTACACAAAACCTCGACGCCATATAAAATATAGTTGTTGAAATATTGTTGTTGTTGTATATTTTATAATCTTCTATACAAACAAGGACCAAAAGTAAATATCTGTACTCCTCAGTGTCTTAGTGACTAATATAAACGTATCCATCCTTTTTCACTCTGTGCGTACAAAGAGCCAAGTTCGTACGCCTCAACGCAATAGCTGATGTTCACTGCATATATTTTACTTACCAACTGTATGACCACAAAATTAAGATTGAATATCGAACGCACGCCATATTGACTTAAGTCGTTGTACATTAGCAACACATACCCTAAGTGAAAGGGCTCTTTCATCCCGGCCGTGGGCTATTTGTCCTTTCAGATCAGGTTTGATAGACTATCCATTGTGCATGTAGCTGTACAAAGGATAGTTTCTACTGTTCGATAACTTAATATGACCCCAATTTTAGAGGCGTTATGTTAAGCTACATATTTACCCCCTTATTTATAATAAAAACCACGTTTTCTGCGTATTGGTAATATTTCTTTATTCGAGTAGTCATATTATGTATCTAGCGCGAACCATTGCTTCATCCAGCCTGCCTTTTTTCTTAAAATCGCTAGCAGTCTTCTGCTACAATCATAGTACCACTCGCGGCGCTCTCGACTCCAGAGTTATTTATTTACGCTTTTATTAACTGAGTTGATTATAAAACAGTTAACATTCATAAAACTCTGTTTTGTCCCTTTCTCACAAACAATAAAGGCAAAGTGACAGATGGAGACCACCCAGTTTTAACGCCATTTTACCTTAAATTGGTTTATTAAACGTTTATGAACGTCATCCCGCCCGCGATCAGATAAGAGTATTAATCCAGTAACCTTGTCGCCTGTAAATACGGGGTACTTTGCGCCAAATCCTGTAGTTCTGATTTTTTGCAGACTTGATTATGATGTTAGCCCAATGAATGATCCAAGTTTGTGACCTCGAGCGCCTTAAGCAACTTTGTCAAAAATCGAAAGTTGAAACGCACGACGAAACAAACATACCACCTCTCAAGTGCATCAAACACTTCTATCTTTTGCACGGTCTTTTTTTATTCCAGCGACCTCTGCCGTTCTACAGCTCAAACTATAAGCCATAATTATAATAGATTAAGAATGTATCAAATCCACTCAATATACGCAGCCTGGTGCAGTTAGCTTTACTGTGCTGTTCCAGTTTTACAGCCCAACCAACACGTCCCACGCAAACAAAATAAGGACGATTCGTTCAAATTGTGACGTAATGGCCATGTTCACCATAAGAAGCACCTTCATGTTTTAAAACATGTGAATACGAGCTAATTACAGCTGTAGACATAAATGGTGTAGTAACAACAAGCTTACAGGAGTTTAAAATCAGTATTGTTTTTATTTTCAGGTCTTTTGTTTCTACGATTTTTTTGACCATTCTTCGAGATTCGACAACGATCTAAAAAAATAAGCAAAAATGTTTTACTTACATTCCATATAAAAGAATTGTAATCGATAAATTAGTCGACGTTTCTTCGCGTATCTAGGTTATCAAAGGGAAATATTGTAGTTTTAATTATTTCTATAGCGTATGTATTGAACTGTTAGTGAACAGATGAGAGGCTGTGTTCTATTTATTTTTTTAATCAGCTTCACTGTCGGCAACTGCACCCTTCTTGAGCAGATATCATTTGATATTTGCCCAATACCTTTCAATCGGGCGAAATTCTGGGTAATTTGGTGGGTTCATGTTTTTTGCAACATTACTAATTCGCTGTTTCAAGCTGGGCAGCAGTCCTTTTCGGCATTTTCTGTTTCTTCCTGGTCTGTAAATTATTTTTCTTTTTAGTGTTTGGACGTTCCCAACCGAAGTTTTTGACTTTTGGCTACATCGCGAGTAGAAGCCGATGGATTTAGACGGAAAGACGCTACTTTTCCCGTGTCCAATTTCGGCTTCACGCAGCCTTTTCTGCGACCGCGACCTGGCAGGTCATCTAGAGTATTGAATTCTCCAAACGTTTTTATTACTTTTCGTACACCATCTTTAAATAATTGATACCGTTTTGCGAGTTGTCGCAGCGAAATACCCTTTTCTTCATTTTTTTTTCGTTTATCCTCGGGATCTTAATTTTATCTAGTCAATGACATAAATTATTATTTTTTCTTAAACTTGACAATACATGTGTCAGAATATCACGCATTAGCATAACAAAAAGTTTCTATATAAATATGAAGGCCCAACTTTAGGTGGCTACTTTATTTCGTGAACAAGCCTTATTATTATTGCTATAGCTTGTCCTGAGTATTACTGGTCGATGTTCTTATTGTACCAAAGGTTTTAGCTGCGAACGCAAAGTGAACGCTTAAAATACGTTTTTATTATTTTACGGCACAAAAATGCCTCCGGGTCGTTTGAAGGAAGCCCGTTTTAAACGTATAACTCAATGAAAAAAGCACGTGTGTAAGCGATTATAGACGCTCTATCAACGTAATAAGGTATTGATGTTCGCAAAATGTTCGCCGCTTCGAATGTAATATTCCAACTCAATAATACAACTTTGCTTGCAATGCACTTAAATTTGTTTATTTTAAGCATCCTAATATTTTTCGATGGATATAAATATGCCAGTTCTACTGACAAGCTCGTTGGCAGTCGTTTTAAGTGTTCCGCGCGAAAATTAGAATAAACCACCTTGGTGACTGACGACGGAATAAGAGGGGGTTTTCCCTCGGTGCGACAGTTAGCTAATGTTTATTTAATAGAACTAGTTAATTCGGAACTAATAATTAATATTTAATTTAGAGAATAACGGGCTTACTCCTAGAAAGAACTTAACATACTGTTAAAAGTAATATGAGCAATTAGCCCTATTTGAAGTTTCTTAAATGTATAACCGAACCCGTAAATATAACATGCCCGCTCATTTTGGCAATTTGGGGGAGGCCTATGTCTTTCGGCTAATATGATGATGAAAACAATAAACCTTCTCTAATCCCCTGCTAACTAATGGGCCGTTATTAGACAGGTTCGATTGATTATGGTAGCAGCCTAGTGCTACTTGTGATAGTGAATAGTATTTTAAAAAAACAGACATTGTTTCAGGTGAAGGGCTTTATGGTAAATAAAAAAATCATTCAACTTGATTTTCAGTGACAGGAAAAATACCTGTATTTACCTTAGCCGATTCGATAGTAGAGACAAATAACTCCAAATTGATCAGCTGTTCGAAATTTCGACGGCCATCTAGATAGTGACAGAGATAACATCATACAGAAATGATAGAATAGAGGCACTCACTCGTACATTGTGTGTGACGAAGATGGAAGCATAGACAATACCACAAGTGGGAGGAACGAGATACGCTGTCAAATCTGCTGTCCCTCTGCGCCTATGATATTTTTTGGATTTCACAAGCTTGTTTGTCACCACCTGTCAAAATATTGTACTGAAACTGACGTCATGGATATAATACGACTAATAAATAGATAAGCGATTTCGAGGATGTATATAAGTCTACTGTCCCTTCTCAAAATAATCGGGTTAATTTAACTCTATTCCATTAGGGCATTCGCTAGAACTCCTGTTAAATCCTTTAAAATCCCAGAAACTCTGTTAAATCCTTTATCTACGGAAAAAATAGATTTAACCACCTTCCACCTTCGTTAACTTGGTGTGTCCTTAACAGCTTCAGCAGTCCTTTAGGCTTAATGGACCCATTATCGTTATTTGATCATTATAAAACTTAGACACAAAACGCCAATTGCGAAAGGAGAGGCCTAAACCTTCCTACGTGTACACCTATAACACGACTGACCAACTCTACTGTTCCCCTTGTAAAAGAGTTTTTAAGAATAAGTTTGGCCTAGCCAGCCATATCAGAGCTCACAATAGGGCAAATCCGTAATTGCTAGGGTAGCCGTCATCGAAATCGATGAGGAGGACTATATATATATCAATATTATCACGAGAGGGTGGGCTAGTCTACTCACAAAGTTAAATTTTTCTGCTTAACAAATAATGCGTTCCTCCATCATGTAATTACTATAACAACATCACTATCAACTGTCAAACAGCAACGTAAATACGTGAGCAAATGATACACTGCGGCCATGTCAATTACTCAATAACGTTGCCATGTCAAGGAATAATTTCATCAACCTCATATCTCCCTCAACAATTTTATCATAAACGCAGCTTTCTGTCTAGGGGAAAAGGTTGAAAATGTAAGACGCCGCTGACGGGTGTTAATATTTAACTATAACTATTATATCTGTCGCAATATCTATGTGAGGTACTACTATATTTTTGTGTGATTGTGTGGGTATATAAGATACGTATATGCGCGTAATTGGTTTGTCAATTAAGTGATGAAGCCGCTTAGTATATACATATATATGTATATATATATATATATATATATGCACCACGTTTCCAGGACTTGATTGATGGATGAGTTTTAAGGTCTGGAAAAGCTTTTAAAAATTACTATCAACCGAGTAATTGACGAGCATTATGTCTCAAACCGTAGTTTCATTTTTTACTCTTAAAGTATTATCATTTGTTTGTCTTTATTTCACATCTTCCCGTCTCACAATCATATCGTCAAGTCACAAATTTCACACGTTTATTGTTCATTAGCTTCGTCTTCCAAAGATATTTTAACGATATAAATAATTCAATAAATTACAGTCGACAGCAAATATTGATGATCATTTTAGTAATTTTTCGCACTTTTAACGTAACAATACTGCGGCAGTTGGATGGGTCAAAGTAGTGAAAGTGACTAGGTACTAAAATGATCATTTACTTTTGCTGTTAACTATACTTTTCGTTTCTTATTTATTTATTATTTCCTCCCTTTTTTTGACCATTTACATTGATAATGTAGTTTATTTTCTTATGACCTTCTTATTAATGATGCATTATTTAGAATCAATAGAAATATAAGAAAATGACGACCGCTTTAGCCTAGTTGGTAGTGACCCTGCCTACGAAGCAAGAGGTCCTGGGTTCGAATCCCAGTAAGGGCATTTATTTGTGTGATTAGCACGAATATATGTTCCTTTGTCATGGATGTTTTCTATGTATTTAAGTATTTATTTATCTATATAAGTATGTTTATCGTCGTCTAGTACCCATAGTACAAGCTTTGCTTAGTTTGGGACAAGGTCGATTTGTGTAAGATTGTCGCCTAATATTTATTTTTTATTATAAGCTGTAAATGTGCCCTGGTAGCCTAATTGCAGAATAAATATTTAGGTTTTTATTTTAGTTCATTGGTTTTGTTTTTTATTTTTTTGAAAACTACTGCATGAAATACGACAACTCTATGGATTATGTTTTAGCTGTCCATGTTTGTATACGTAGTTGCAGATTGTTCGACTAGACGTATTTCGTACAAATGCTTATTCAAACAGTTCTCACGTTTTTTTACCTGGGTATATCAATTTATATTGTGTGACTGCTTCCAAGAAAACCGAGGAGCGTCTGTCAGAACGGAGATAACCAATTGTATTGCGATACTAAGTACTGATGGACGCCGAGGCGAGAAGCTTACGCAATCTTATTTCAACAACCTATACAAAGATTTATATCGATTTTATGGCGGAGATGCATCGACAAAGTTGATAAGACAATATCGCCGCTGAGTGGAAAACTATGTAACACACGTAACGTTATGATATATGAAGTGACTTACCGATCTGCACATAAATTATTTATGGCCCTGGAACTTTCTTCACGAGTGCTTTTCGTATATCATAATTCAGTACGCTTCGTAACTTTTTTGTTTACAAACAATGAAATATTTTGTGAACGTCATTTATCTTTACTATGATATTGTTGTCAGATTGTTCTCAATACTTTTGCCTTAGTAACTCTCTACTCTACTCGTAATTATGTCACAGATTGAAGATGAAATATTTATGTACAACACAATAATTTTGCTATGTAAGTATTCATGCTACTTAACTTAAGGGTGAATAAATTATTATTTATTTAATTGTATGACGATTTGTAGAATAGGCGAATATACATGTGATATTTTTATAGGTTTTATTCTATTTCGCTGAAACTTTTGTCGCTCATTTAGCATCACCCATAATAGAATACCCACCACAGACATGCGAAGATGTGTTTTCATATTTGATTTGACTCCTCGCTTCCAGGTGTCAAATGTTTGAAAATAATGTTTCGCATCCATATTCCCCTGCATGATGTTATAATTGTCATTCTATTTTCAAGATGTGTAAGATACATAAAGTTTTAGTTATTTGTCATTTAATTGACAGAATGGTGTACCTACTGATTAGATTATGATAGCACTCAAAATAAATTATTTAGGTATTATGTAAAGAGGCCAAGGGCACTTTTACATGTCAAACGATTATTTACAATAAAAAAAATCTGACACAATAATCTTTTAAAATTTGCAGATTAAGGACCCGATAAATGGTTACAAACTAAATGACACTAAATAATAATAAAATGAAAAATATTAATGACATAATAAATTTAATAAACGATTCAGTTTCTAATAATCCTACCGAACTATTGAAGGCATTGGCCGCGCGGGCCAAACTCGACTGTGTAAATAAGTGACACTTCACAGAATTGCACATCACTAACATCATAACCCGGTTATCGAAGGTATCCACATCAAACAACGTCCAAGTAACAATTAAGCGAAATAAACCCAATAACGGGTACAATTGGTGTCGCGTTACCTTACCCTACAACTTCATCGACTTGTTGCCCGACTGGTAATACGACCGGGGTCCTCGGACTTCAAAGTTTTCCGTTTGATCTAAGTTGGTCCGTTCTTGTAAGTATATATTACATTACATTACACACAAATGGATTCTGATCATTTTCGAGTAAGAGCGGTGATTATATAACCGATTAAAGAAAAGAAGAAGGTTCTAAATTAGTCGGAATCTTTTATTTTTTATGTATATTCCCCAAGTACTCGAAGACGGTAGGGCGTTTCGGTCTATTTTGTTTTTTTGGGTATCCATGTGGTCCCATGGTCACCCGGTCAGGATCTGATGATGGGATCCTGTTGAAATCGTGGGAACTCTTCAAATAAGACGAAGAACTGAGTTGATGTTGAAGTTATTTTCCAGGTTAATATTTTTTCTATGTTGATTGGTGATTTGTGTAGAAGTTAGTGAACTTCTAAAAAGCAGTGATATTCGATGCGGTGCGGGGAAACCCAAGGTTCATTAGGTAACAATCCTGGTGTATTTAAATGACTATGATTTAATCTCAAATTGTATGTATGTATGTAAGCACTTTATTGTACACAATAACAGGTCAAGGAATATACATGTCACACAATAGATCAAAGTACAAAGGCGAACTTATCCCTATAACCTATCCTATCCTAATAACCTGTCCTATATATAATAAAATAGCTAAGAGCTCAGCATATTCACTGCCAAGAATCGCTACGCGCTACGCTAAGCGTAGGCGTTCGCGAAGGAGCCCACTTGGCACTCCTGGCAGTGAAAGTGCTAATAATTAGAAAGCAATATTATTTTACGTCACACCTGGCCATAATACGAGTTTTACTGCACGCTGCGCGTACGGGAAAACTCGCATTGCGGCCAGGTGAAGACATAAAATTTTGTACTCAACACGGGCGGTAATTCGTTAAGCCCCAGAGCGCATATTTATGGCCCTCACCTTCGGTTCGGGCCACAAACACCTGCCATCTGGGACATTCACGAATTCACCGCCCTAATTACGTAATGTACTATTATTTACTAATCAGCATTTATATTTCATCTAAGATAACAGACTCCTTTTTTCCACAAACAGGAAGATTACCAATAACATTATCCAATGACGCCCTAGAGAGTCAACAAGCTACCGGAGCTAGTCCTTTACTCCTTTAGTAAAATGTGTTAAAATAAGGCTGAAAAATTTGCTTCTCCAGCACAATTTTCATAATTTGTCAAACCGATCGTAGTTTGAAATTTCTTTTTTTTATGCTACCAATTGATCAAACGTTTAAATATTACCGACTAGCGGACGCCCGCGACATCGTCGCGTAGATTTTTGATGATGACAAAGATATAAAATAGGTTAGTGAATTTTATTCTTAGTTAAAATGGTCTAGACATAATATTACATTTCAAACAGTGGCAGACACTGATATGCGATTATTAAAGAATTTTCAAAGATTTTCCAATCAGATTACGGGAATTGTTTGCAGAATGCTTAATACTTATTCCGTCAGTTACCTGATGCTTTAATCTAATTTTAATCTTTGGCAAAAATGACTCTGCAAGATATAGAGCGACGCATGGATTTGGAGCTAGAAAATGGGGATCTTAGTTATTAAAAGTGAGATTTAAAAAAAAGTTAAATATCGTAAGGCTGTTAAAACAATCTTAAACTGAGCACTGGAAATCGAGAAATGGAGACAGGTTAACGAAGAGTATAGATAGATAGAATAGATAGAATTTTCTTAAACGCTGAAATACTTTTTTTGTATTTTAATAACTTAACTTTCTACAAAGTTTCAAGTCTCTAGTTCAAAAAATAATGTTTCCCCCATACAAACATTGCACCCCCATTTAACCCCCTCAGGAGTAGAATTTTCTACATACATACATACATACATTCACGCCTTTATTCCCAAAAAGGGGTAGGCAGAGCACATGAAACTTATGTTCCAGCGCCACTTTTAGCCTAAATTTGGGAATTTAGAATTTTCTAAAACGCAGAAATTACTTTGTTTGTATTTTAATGAGTAATCTTTCTACAAAGTTTCAAGTTCATAGTTAAAAATTAATGTTTCCGCCATACAAACATTGCACCCCTGTTTAACCTCCTTAGGGGTGAAATTTTCTAAAACGCTGATGTCACTTTTTTTGTATCTTAATAAGTAATCTTTCTACAAAGTTTCAAGTCTCTAGTTAAAAAATTTATGATTCCCCCATACAAACTTTACACCCCCATTTAACCCCCTTAGGGATGGAATTTCCAAAACCCCGTCTTATCCCTTGCCTACGTCATAAAAGGAAGTCCTGGTGTAAATTTCAAGTTTCTAGTCCCAGTAGTTTCGGCTGTGCGTTGATGAGTGAGTCAGTCAGGACATAGGCATTTATATGTATAGATTATTTAATAGAAGTATTTTTTTAAATACTTTATTTTGTTATCATAGATTTTATTTCACAACCTATTATTACTATTATATTATGCACTGTGATGACGTGTGATATTATCAACATTGCGAATAAATTAATATATCAATTTCTGAAAAAGTCTTTCAGGAAATTTGTGTATATACGTATCTACGCTTATGCAAACACCGCCTTATGGTCGCGTTTAGGTACACGCAGTATTACGCCTGAGCGTAAACGCGGTCTAACAGCAAATAAACTTCTTATAACCTGTAAAAACACCCCAATACACATCTCGCACGGACTGTCCCAAACCACATCAGTCATGCGCCTACTTATTGTTTACCTGCACTCAATCTACAGTGGGCTAATAACGTCGTGAGTAGGGTATCAATGCCGCAACAATTCCGATCGGGACGTGGCCGCGGTGACAAACAGTTCTGGAGGTGGCCGGATATTCCCAATTTCCGAGTCTCGGCGCACCTCCGTGGATTTATGTCACCGTTCGCGAGATGGATGATGGGGGGCTATTCTGGGAATTTCGCATAAATTTTGGGAACACTATCGTGTTTTAAAAGTTTGCGGTGTGCGAAGACTTGCTGATGTGTAAACATATTTTTTTTACTATAGCGACTTCTGAATATTACACTTCTTAACGAAACAAATTATTTTATAAAATATTTTTGATTCGTCACAATTTAACGTGGAAGTTACCACAATCCAATTCGATGATGATGATGAAAAGGCGATGATGGTTTATTAATTAATCATCATTCTCGGTAGTACCCCTAAATCAGCCCAGGGTCCGCTTTGACACCTAATCCCAAGATTTAGCATAGGCACTAGTTTTACGAATGCGACTGCCATCTGACGTTACAACCCAGAGCAAAAACCAGACCTTATTGGGATTAAACCGGTTTCCTCACGATGTTTTCCTTCCCCGTAAAGCTAACGGTTAGTATTCCGTTCATAAGTTACGAAAACCTCATTGGTACGAGCCGGGATTCGAACACACGACCGCCGCTTGACAGCCGAATGCCTAAACCACTAGGCTACCGTAGCTTTGACCGTAGCGATGATGGTTATTATTCCATTATATTAGCATATAAAATGTCAAGTAGTTTTGAGAATAGCAGTCAACCGTATGTCCACGGCCTATAGCGCGAGATTATCACTGAGCCAACCGGCATTTGTGAAAAATGCCTATTAGGCTAGTTGTCATGTTTAATCTGACAGGTAAATATGAAAGCACGGACATAGACATGAAGCTTGATACATTTATTTATAAATAGGCTTACGTACGCAAAAATGCAGGCTATTAGTTGGCATATTTCGAACTACAGCTAAGTTGCTCCATACATCCTGTTATTGAACACGTTTTATATGAATCACCTCGAGCAGCGTGTTCGCGTACTAGCGAGCGATACTTTCAAATGTTTGTTGGTGTATTTATTATTCTACTAACAGTCACTTTGGCACTCTTTGGGGAGGCCTATGTCCAACAGTGGACGTCTTTCGGCGGATATGATGCTGATACTAGATTGCCACCGTCGTGGTACTCAATAAAAAACAAACTTTTGATTTATTTATCCATTTCTAGAGCAATACACAAGCTGATACGCTATATTACATACGGAAGAGGCCGGACACGCGTCGTGCCTAGAAGGTACTGTCAGCCTAGACACTAGTCTACCGCATTTGAACTTATATGCATAATTTAAAGTTGGAAAGTAGGAGGTCACAATTTCGTGGCTTACTGTACCTCTTTACGGCTTTAATGATAACAAGCAGCCCGCGCAGCTTCGCCGGCTTACTGCAAAGAGCAAAGGTAAACCTACGGGACAAATATAGCATATGTCCATCCAGTCCATTACATAGACAAGTAAAAAAACGGGTAAGTTGTTCCAGCGATTACCCCCTACATACAAACTTGCAAAGCTACAATTTCACTTGCTTTTCCTCTTTATTATAAGTGGTCATCGATAAACGACATAAATCTGAACCCCCTCCCCTCTTACCATACAAGAGTTTCTTTTCAGTGTAACCTGAGTTCATGCACCTTCTTCCATCTCTATTCATACCGATTAGTTATAGTGATGAATAACAGTAGGAATTCTGAAAATGAAAATAATATAGCCACGGTAGCCTAGTGGTTCAGGCATGCGGCTGTCAAACGGCAGTATGTATATGAAATATGTATACATCTCTACGAACATTAGAATAATTATTAATTGTTGTTAATGCTGATACAGACCTTATATCGAATGTAATGGTCATATTTTGCAATTTTGTTTTTATTTCATTAACTAAGTGACATTTAGTTTGTTAACCGTTTGTATCGGTCCTATTCTGAATATTATAAATGATTGTGTAAGATTATTATTATTTTATTGTAATTACCTGTTGACCTGTCAAAGTGCCCTTGTGGCCTATTTGCAGAATAAATAATTGAATTGATTTGATAAAAAAATATTGGTATATACGCTTATTTATAATCAAACAACACATTTCCCTGATAAATGTATAGCATATTAATAAGCCTTTGTGTGTGACTGTGATTGAACCGTTACATCATATTTTAATATGTCTGAGACTCAAGGGAGTTTTCTATATAAAATTATTATAAAACGTTAGAAGTAATCATTTTTGTAATCAGGTACATTTAATAAATCACTGTTGTCGGAATCGTCATGTATAACAGTCGCTGCGTCATTTACCAATAGGGTTGATACATTGTGTTACGACATGAGACTCGAATTTCTCTGAAAGTTATGGCTTGTTTACATAGGGTCAGTGAATTCGACAATTAAGGTGTAGTGGTATACTGACTGAGACACACTCTACGGGTCAGTTTCACTATTGACGATCTATCGACCTCGGAGTATTTTTTTTAAATATTGTACTAAGGTAACGATTTAAATTCTTCCTACTAAAGTTGCCAAATACTTAATTATTATTCACAATACTTGCAAATTAAACAGGTATTACTTTCAAAAATAGAAGTGGAACTGCACTATATAATATACCTATATACCGGACGCTGAAATCAACAGTAAACATTCAGATCTTTTACATGAATGGAGTTGAAATCAACAGCAAAAGAAGAAGTTATTATGATCAACTTTTTCAATCGAAGCAATTATACCCGTGATGATAAAACATATCGGAAACCGTCAATTCTAATTTAAAGCGGCGTCATTTACAAAATCACACTAACGTATTCAATGAGCAAGCTTCGCTGTACACTCAGTTTTTCCGCCAGGCTTATGACACGCAGTTGACAGCCCTATTTGCAAGGACATACATTATTTGTTTTGCAGAACGCGAGAATTTATATCATTGGGTTGCCGGGTCGCCGTCGCGGCCATCCATCTCGACTCAAGCTTGCGTAAATCACAACAAACATGCATGTACGTGTACCTACATGTGTGGGGCACGGTTTGTGGACAATGTTCAAAAAAATACGGAGCGTAGGTATGTTAACAGTTGATGGAAAGTTTAGGTAGGCCTGAGTTTGGGGCCGCGTTAAAACACGCAATGATATAAAAAAGTAACGGGGTACTCGTGTAAGTTCGAAAAGTAGCACAACTGCCCTGCCACTTTAAATATAATTTATAAATAAAGGCTTGCACTTTGGGTACTAGATGACAAATAAATACTTGATTACATAGAAAACATCCATGACTCAGGAACAAATTCGTGCTCATCAGAAAAATAAATTCCCTTACCGGAATTCAAACCCAGGACCTCTTGCTTCGTAGGTAGCGTCACTAACTACCAGCTAGCCTAAAGCGGTCGTCAATTTGATAGGTAGGTATAAGGCTAGCGGACCCCGGGCTCTTCAAAGATGCAACCAGGATAAGGAGGAAATGGTTCGGTAGACAGTTAAGGACAATTTTGGCAAAAAGGTTCAATCGACCTCCCATATAGCGCATACAGAAAAAAACAGTTTGTATAGAGAGTCGACTCCAGTCGCGTGTGCTCGCGTTATAATAAGTCAGTATAGTTCACAAGTAGATATCATGTTGCAATGTTGCTAACTTTCCGTACCTAACAGAAAATACAACTTTTGTTTATGGGTGTCCGTACGAGCATGAAATAGTTTATTAATTGGCTCATAAACTTAACTTAGATGTGTGTATTACAAGCGAAATTGCAATTTGTATAAAATGAGTTGTGGATGAAGTTTGGTATGGATATTTCGCTCGCCGCAGTAAATCTGCCTTTCGATAGACAATAAAAAATGCGGGGCAGTGGATTTGTCATAACATGACATTTCGTATGAATAATATAGTTCAGCTTCTAATATAATGTATGGTAGCTGAATATTTGGCATTGTCGTGTATACTGTATGTATATAGGTATTTTAGCATTCATAATGTAACACATGAAATGTCCGTAGTTGCCGGTCACACACTGGCCTTAAAAAGTTGATGGTTTATTGCCCTTAATAAGAGAAAGTCGTCCATATGATATCACTTTCTTTTTAAGCTTGTTACTTTTAATTTTGAAAAACCGCGGAGATTCGCTGACATTGGGGTGAATTGCAAAAAAATTGTACGTAACACAATGGAATATTCACAAAAACGTTACACAAAAACCAAGAAAGTTACACAAAGGAATTTATAAAGCCGCTTTCATATTAGAAAAAAAAAGTCCTTATTTCAAGAAATAATAAATGAATACCTACCACAGTTTTGAAATCAAAGGTTCGCTTCGCTTTCATATTTTTAGGGTTCCGTACCAAAAATGGTAACAAAGGAACCCTTATGTGCGACTCCGTCCGTCTGTCTGTCTGTCACAAAGTGAAATATCTCACGAACTACTCAAGCTATCAACTTGGAACTTGGAATGGTTATAAATGAGAGTTATCCGCGTGCATGGAAAATGAAAAATTTAAATATACTCGTACATTTAATTTTTCTATAAAAACTTACGAATATGAGGGGCCAAAAAAAAATTCAACTATAGGGTCAAGTGGGGTATCATTCGAAAGGGCTTGAGTTGCACTTTTTGAAGCAGTTTTTTTTCTACACTCGGAAAATTTTGATCTATGAAGGAAAATGTAAAAAAAAAATACCATTCCCCTCCCCCTCTCCGAAGTTATTCAAGCGAAAAATTTGAAATAATTACTTGCGATTAAGATAAACATACATATTACGGGAAAAGTTATTTTTTTTCTGTATCTAGCATATTTTTTGTTTTATTTTCAAAAATCATTTCCTAGTTAGATTTGCAATTTAATCAACTTTATAAAATTTTTTTTGTTTTGAAATTCTATTCTATAAAACTATAAATAGAAGTACTCTCTATCAAATAAAACAATAATAATCGAGATCAGTTCACATGATAAACAATAATCGCTAAAAGACCAACAAATATACTAAGCCGATTACCCTTGCACGTTAGTACCAAATGGGGCCGATAGATGGCGCTGAATCCATTCGCGCTGTTAAGATTATTCTAGAATTACTGGGGTTGGGATTGGGACGCGTATATTTATTTTCAATAGCAGGTCAAAAAAAGATCGCGATTAAATTGTCTTGGTGTAAAAGTTACTCGTTTGAAATTGAATTCTATTGTGTTGGGTTAAAATAAGTAATTTAACAAATATATCGGGACTTTTACTTTACCTTGAGTTCATTGTTAGTTTGCACGGAACCCTCGGTGCGCGAGTCAGACTCGCACTTGACCGGTTTTTTTTATTCATTTCAAGAAATTATCATATATAGTATCCCACGTAAAAAAGAGGCCATGTCTCGAAACTCTTTCGTCGTAAAAGGTTGTGAGATATTTCGTGGTACCAAGTCTCAGGCATTCTTATTAACCTTTGTTTGCTGGCTTCTGCAACTTGACAATCACACAAGTTTACTGCATTTATGGTTTTTTGCATACCTAAAACTACATGTAGCATTGTGTGATTGCAAAGTCACAAAATTTTGTTTAGTAGCAGGTAAGGATGAGTCAGAATGGGGAGGGGAGGCCTATTGATGAGGTACGACATTTACAGCCGACGTCAAAGATATGTACTTATACCAAAATATTTCGCCTTATCACGAAGCAATAAGTGTAAAAATATGTCTATCGTCTTTTTTTACGCTAAAGTGCTACATTTGTATTGTGCAAACCATTGTCTGTATTTCACGCCATGAACACTCGCTGCACGAGTCGCCCGTCATTATCGTGCGTGGCCGTAAATTGAAACATAATCTACACTGCTGTGCGTATTCCGCTACCGACAAACATTCAAAAATATTTATAATTTAGATATTACAGAAAACAAAACACTATCCTGAGTTAGATACTAAAGTTGGGACGATTGGGTTTCTTTTGTGTAGCTTAGACAGTACTTTATTATATATTCTAAATATTATAATAAATTAATTCAAAAAAAAGGTTAATTTTAATGTTTTCAAATTATAAAATATTGTACTAATCTACCAAGATGAACGAACCCTAATGTTGGTTTTTGTGTGAAACGTTACACAATGTTACACAAACGAAGCCAAAATCAATGCCGTACACTGTTCTAACACGTGTAGAAGAAATAATTAATGGAATTCAAGTACTCCCAAATGCTTAACTGTTTACCCACTATTTTCGTCATTCAACTAAGTAAACATTTAAGTAGAAGACAATTCACTTACCAGTTTTAAGCATAACACAATATATCTTGAAATTTGCGAAAAAATCCTCCGAAGCACTGTTTAGTATCACTGCACAAAAACTAATATGGCTACCGGCGCGTGCGATTCCTTTGGCAGTTCGCTTTGAGTTGCCAGTCTTAAAAACGTTGCGGATGCGTTCATTGCTACGTCAAAATGCGAAATATCGCGTTACACAGCTGACGTCACACAAAAGAACGAAATCCTTCCCCGAACTTTGATTTAAGATATTGATATAAAATTTTTGTTCTAGAGACCTGAAAAACAACTCCCTTGATGTTTTACGTGGTATTAAACAGACCACAAGCAAATTTCTTGGCAAGAGCTGTTTAAATCAAAGTTATGATTTTTTGTTTACTGTGTGTTACACAAAAGACAGGTATATTTTGTATGGGAGCAGAAATCATTTTTTTTCTTATAATGCATTTAAAAATATTTTTATCATAGTTATAATGTAAAACTGTGCAAATCCTATTAAACTATGAACAAGACCACGTGAAATCATATCTGGAATACATGTTACTTGAATACTTATTTTTTTATAGAATTTTGAAGTATGAGGACATTTTCCAATTTGATTGTATGTACAATTTTTTTGCAATTCACCCGGACTCCAGATTCGGGTCCCTGCACTGGACGCTATTAATCAAGTGACTAAAGAAACTTAAGGCGTGGATTTGCCATTGTTTATTATTGCGGTCACAAAAATGTGACAATGGCTTGGCCGTGACAGTTCTAGTTTTAGTTAGTGAATATATGCACTTTTTGCGATTCAAATTTCAAACCCGCGTAAAGAATAAATTACTATCTGATATTGTGTCTTGTTAATGACACTTGTAGTGATTATATTATTAGTTTTAACAAACATTTGAATAATGAAATTAAATTGCTCTTAGATATTTACTTTAAGTCGTATTTTAAACTAAGCAAAACCTAACATTGTATTTCAATTTTTTCAGTAAGTTCAAAGTACAACGGAGTTGTAAAGTAACGGATTTTTGATCTTTACCACACTGATAAGTAGTCGGACTCATTACTCAATGCTATTCGGCAACGGTTTTGATCATGGTCCTTCGAGCCGGACGCCCTTATTAACCGCCTGTATATATTTAACAATGTCACAATTGTATATATATATAGCGATCCTATAATTTCGAGTATCAATGCTAGCGCAATATCACATAATGCCCACTGCGCAAGAACCCAGTAATGCTGATTTTAGTGTGATTAAATGCGTACAAAGCATTAAAACAAAATGACACTCGACATTAAAGCAATTGCTGTCATGCGTAAACTCATTTGGGTGATAAGGGAAGCTTAACTCAAATCGATTGTGAGGCAAATTATGAGGGAATCGAGGGGGAAGCGATCGGCGTCAAAAATTAATTAAGGGCATCCGATTTTCGAGACCTAACAGGCGTAGACAAACGAAACTAATGAACTCGTAATTCGGAACAACATCATCTAGCTCAGGGGTTTTCAAAGTGGGGGGCGCGGGGCCTCGGGAAATTCTTTCGCAAAAACTAGTGCCTCGCCGATCCTTGGGATTAGGTACTCAGCTGACGTGGCGCTAACGTCAACGCTAGGAAGATGATGATGATTTGGCTAGCTAACCCATTCACTTCCGTTTCCTTGCATCGAAGCGAAGGGGGGCGTGGGAACTTCATTTTAGGCAGCAGGGGGGAGTGGCTAAAAAAAGTTTGGGAACCCCTGAATTCTAGCTTATAGGGCTGTCTTTGAATCGAGACATCGTCCATTCGTTTTTGCTCTATCGCTTTAGAATGTTCATATTGTGTTGTTGTATCTTTGGCCCACAATCAATCCGGATGCAAATAAATTCAGTTTTTTTATAAACAAGCTATCAAAACCTTGCCAGAGTTATGTGAGGTTTGTCGGAGAAAAATGCTTTGTGATTTGTATGGCAAGTGCAATGCAGTTGGAACAATGCAATGTCTTTAAGAAATTCCACAAAATGGCCGACTCTCACTTACCTGTGGTAAAATTATAAAAATACTGCAGTTTCAATAACAACGACCCTACTTAGCCCTGGGGTATTTAATGATATCTTAAACGACTTTTATTGTTATTATACGAGTAAAAGAATAAGCTGCTGATCCGCTCGCGTATTTCAAAGCGAGATAAAATATAGTACGTAACTACGTATACATCATGGAGACCTAATGGTCCTTGTGGTCTTATATAATAAAATGGCGAAATACTTTTTGAAATCCAGTAACTCACCCAGCTACAAACTTGATCTTTTTATTATCATACAAACACAATTAAAGCAAATTTTGGTGCGGCTGTTTAAGAGCGGGATGCACCGACAATATTCGACGGACCAGAAACGTAAAAATAGGGTGCCCAGAAAAAGAACCGTCACAACGAAGGTAGTAGGTGCCTTACAATAGTTACAATACAGCAAACGGTGTGAAACAACTTAAAACAAAGATAATGGCAGTACTTAACTCCAAGCCCATTATGCTAGATGTCATTGCAAAAAGGTTAATTAAGTACGCCTTACTGTTTACATCCACAGTCCATCTTTTGTTTCCGTGATTGGTCTACCCGATTGAATTGAGAGTCGGGTAAATAGACGCCAATATTTACAACCTACAATATCAGGTTATAAATTTGCAAGTGAAGCCATAATTTTTCAATTACAAATTTATAACCCATTCAATTCTGCGGATAGAGAAGCCCTTTACTTGTTCGCCACCGTCGTGCTAATATTATCACGACGGTGGCAAACAAGCATAAGGCTTCTCTAATGGCAGACACTGTAGAATATGGACGCCTGCGAGCCCTGCGAACCCAATCATAAACGCGTTGCGAGTCCATTATTGATTTGAGAATGTAAAAAATATATATGACATGCTGTTTTTAAAATATTAGTATTGATATACACACATAGCGAATCCCGAATTATATATATGTACAGGGTGTTTGCTCCAACGTTTGCCAAATTAAAACGGCAGGTAGGTTGGATCATGAGCTATCTTCTCCGGCATCCAAAAATGTTTGTGTCCACTGGTATTTTTTTTGTATACTTTTAAAATAATTTTGATTTTTTTTATATGTTTACGCGTTTCAACTTGAATAAAAAAAAAACGAGGAAGTGGTAGAGCCAATTTTTTTATTTTATTGCAATGTGTAATGGTGTACGGTCCCATCAAAGTCAAAATTATTGGCAAGTAACGTCTACTTATTTTTTTTCTCAAAAATCATCGGCAATGTTGACTTTATTGGTAAAAAATCAGGACGTGAAGTGCATAGTTTATGGTTAGTCAACATTTAAAAAATAAAAAACCTTGCCGGCTCGATTTTGCTCGACTACAATGTTGCATACAAATTCCCTTATTTGTCTTGGTATAAACTTTTTAAAAAGTTGAAACCGCCATATAAATAAAAGGCATAGGGCCTAAACAGCTAAAACGGAAGATCAGTAGCTGTGACTCATCGCGACTTTTTAGTTGTCTCAAATAACTTATGGCGCTTTCGGAAGAAAAATACACTTCCAACTTATTATTAAAAAATTAAAAGACGGCAATGCAAAAAATATTCTGTTTTAACATACAGTGGCTAATTCTTTTTACGGAAAATATAGAAAATTGACGTGTAAATGATTCTAGATTTAAAAGAAGCTGCAATAAGCTCAGTTATTGATTATTTGTTTAAGTGTAATTTGTTGGTAATTTGCAAAGCCAAAAGACAGATATCGGACGGCGTACGACAATTTCTTGAAGCGGTGAGAAGAAATGCATGCCTTATCAATCTTATCATTTTCAGAAAATACATTTTTGTTTTCTTGCACAATTTTTGAGAAAAGCACTGTATTTGTCTCAACTGGAAGGGCATTTGCTGGCTTCGTATTAAATTAAACGGACTCCCAAGGTCGTCCGTTTAAAATTAATACTCAGCCAGCAATTGCCTACTTCCCTTGCTTCGACAATAATGTACTATTATTAACCCTCAATAAAAAATGAGATTCAAGAATTTCGTCTTGGGTAACTTTGATTAGCAATTTAAAAAAAAACTATAAATGGCAATGTTCTTAAAATTCTTTGAAAAAGTTCCTTAGTCTGTCCTCTTTCTAATGATGTGCAATAATGCCAAAAAACCTTCAATGAACTTTATTCATTTGCCAATTTTATGTAAGGGACGCACTAGGCTCGTAACCGGCAAGCGATAAAAAACATACTTTCGCTAAATACGCGTAGTAGATAAGCAAGACTTGCAGATTGACGACGAACGCACGCGTAGCATCTGAAAGGCTACCGTGAAACGAAAATGAATTTCGTTCGCTATTTCCCTCTGTCGCTCGAAGTTGCAAGTGTGACAGATCTCGTATCTCCCTCAGATACATCTGGGTTTGTAACCAAATTTCCTCTTTAATAACGACGAATGTGGGATAAATCTTTATGAATTTCTGTAATCATTATCCAGATTCCTGTTTGCAGGAAAACCTTTTTTTCTGAATCACGATTGGTCTGTGGGCACAACAGCTATAGTAATTGACACAACTCATTAAAAAAACGCAATGCCGCGAATTTGACTCTTCTAATCTTAAAAAGTTTTTTGGTTTTGTTACTGTTTCTGTTAATCTTGTTATTGTTGAGTTTAGGTTTTTTGTTATTGGCTACATTCACAAATGAAGAATATGCGGACATTTTGATGGCATACGGAAAAGCTAATGGTGTTGCACGAACTGCGCAAAGAATGTACCAGGAACGATTCCCTAATAGACGCTTACCAACCCGGAACACGTTTCAAAGACTTACCGACGCTTACGCGAAACTGGGAATTTGAACATCAATGAAGTAAGTAACCATAAGTACGATTAACAGAAACAGTAACAAAACTAAAAAACTCTTTAAAATTAGAAGAGTGAAAATTCGCGGCATTACGTTTTTTTCAATGAGTTGTGTCAATTACTAGTTATTTTGCCCACAGGCCTATCGTGATTCAGAAGAAAAGGTTTTCCTGCAAACAGGAATCTGGATAATGATTTCAGAAATTCATAAAGATTTATCCCACATTCGTCGTTATAATTTGGTTACAAACCCGGATGTATCTCCCTCTCTTTCGCACTTGCAACTTCGAGCGACAGAGAGGGAGATAACGAACGAAATTCATTTTCGTTTCGCGGTAGCCTTTCAGATGCTACGCGTGCGTTCGTATGATAGTCGTCAATCTGCAAGTCTTGCTCATCTACTACTTGTATTTAGCGAAAGTATGTTTTTTATCGTTTGGCGGTTACGAGCCTAGTGCATCCCTTACACAAAATTCGCAAATTAATAAAGTTCATTGAAGGTTTTTTGGCATTATTGCACATAATTAGAAAGAGGACAGACTAAAGAACTTTTTAAAAGAATTTTAAGAACATTGCCATTTTTAGTTTTTTTTTAAATTGCTAATCAAAGTTACCCAAGACGAAATTCTTGAATCTTAATTTTTTTTGAGGGTTAATAAAAAAATAAATAGACGTTACTTGCCAATATTTTTGAGTTTGATGGAGCCGTACAACATTACACATTACAATAAAATAAAAAAATTTGCTCTACCACTTCCTCGTTTTGTTTTATTCAAGTTGAAACGCGTAAACATATAGACAATTTCAAAATTATTTTATAAGAATACAAAAAAATACCAGTGGACACAAAATTTTTTTGGAGGCTGGAAAAGATAGCTAATGACCCAACCTACCTGCCGTTTTAACTTGGCAAACGATGGAGCAAACACCCTGTATATATATATACATTCATGATAAGTGAATTCATTAATAATTATAAAATTCATTATTGATCAACTTGCTTGACAAACCAAATTTTTCCATAAAGATGTATGCGGAATATCTAAGACGAATGGTTCCCATGTGGCAAAAAAGTTGTGGTTAAAACATTTTAATACAATTTTGCTGCTTCCCCCATATTGAGGCATCCTCCACTTAAATATTAATTGTAATCTCCATCGGTTCACAAACTTTCGCTTATTTGATTATCGTAACTTTTTACATAAAAAGAGGTCAAGTGTGAGTCGGTCTTTCAAGTCGCAGGAATTTTTGATATATTTCTAGGGAATTGTATGAGTACATAAAAGTTTGAAACATCAGAACGTCCAAGTCAAAACAATTAATTACCGATGATTCAAAAATAACCACTACACAATTACTTATGAGCGTATGACAGTTATGACTCAATCAAAGGAGCGTTTCCCAAAAAAATACACGTTAATAACAACTTTCATTAGTGGAATTGAATTCAGACCAACGTTTCACGAATGTTACCCAATATTGTATGGCTATTTTCGGCAAACGTAAGGAGATGAGTGAAGTGGTTTTCAACAAGGTTTGATTATTAATAATTCTGAAGATTCCTTGCGACCCTTGAGCCTATATGAAATGCTGCAAAGATTCCATTCTCAGCCTATCCCAGACCAGTATTTAGCCTATATTTATAAAAAAACTGAGATATTCACAGAAACGAACGTTTAAATTTGATATTGGACTAGGTACATGATTGTTCTTCTTAACAAGTCTTTGTATTAGAAATGACTGATTATCATATTTATTATATTAAAAAAAATTGAGATTCAGAAATCTTCAAACTTCTTTTATACTTGTACTTATTGTTAAATGTTTATTAACTTCAAATATATAGGTGCTATGTGTGTGTGTGTCCTAGATTTTAATTTGCATGATTTCGGTTAAAAGCAACACACATTAGGTAGTTAATTGAATCAAAGCCTTAAGTTAGCCTTTGGACGGATATAAAGCCATACTAATATTATAATTGGGAAAGTGTATGTGTGTGTTTGTTTGACCGACTTTCACGGCAAAAAGGAGCGACGGATTGACGTGATTTTTTTAAGTGGAGATAGTTGAAGGGATGGAGAGTGACATAGGATAGTTTTTATCCCCTAAATCATCCCCTAAGGGGGAGAAATGCGGGATGAAAGTTTGAATGGAGCTGCGATATAAACGAGTTCCACGCGGACGGAGTCGCGGGCAGAAGCTAGTTTGCGTATAATTTTACCTGTGCCTCGTATATAATTAAGTATGTAGGATATATACATACATACGTATACAAGTTCACCGAACGAACAGTGCCGCTGAATGGGGTAATTAGCACGATCGAAACTCCATAGTAAGTGCAACTCTAATAAAAACGTCCTAAACACAAATCTCAGCTTAATAAAACTTACCGCAATCACGTGCCAATAACTTCCGTAAACTTTAACGCTAAAATTATCAAATTCCAAATTATGCGAGAACTATCCGGGTGTTTTGTTTGCTATCTGGCCTAAGTTTAGTAACTCGTTCCATTACTGTCTTGGGTGAGGTAAATTAGGAACGGCCGGAGCGGTACGGAAAGAGTTTTTGCCGGCGGTCGGAGGACTCGCAACTCGCCGGGTCGACGGAATTGTAACTACAGTACACAGAGTCGATTCAGTGATCATTCCTGGATAAATCAATGTGGCTGGCGAACTTCACCAGCATGTGATTGCGGAGCACCTGTGCAGTCTATCCATCACATCATCTATGACTGTCCAAAACGCAAACACGCTGGGCAGTCCCTTGATTTATTCTTTCCTGATGTGGACGCAGCCCAATGGGTGAAGAAGCTAGATATAAAATTATAGTAATCCATAGATTTTATAGAATTTAGATGAAGTATATATTAATATGTTATTTCAGTAAGTTTCCAAAGAGGGAGAGAAAAAAAAACAAAAAAAGGTTAAAATTTTGCACATAAATCGAAGTTACTACGCCCCTTTTCACCTTATCAGGGATGATTTCCGGGACAAAAACGACTTTATGTGTTCCTCGGGGTCTTAAACTACGCCACACATCAGTTTGCCACGATATCGCGTATAATTTAAGTATTTATTTACCTCTTCGACGCTTCCCGACATTTCAGAAGTGTCACAACATCCTTGGTCACGAGAGGAACTGGCTTACACCGTCTTGCTGTCCGGGTTTTCCTAACTACCCGCACTTGGTATTTATCAACGACTTGTACACTATAGGTTGTCACCCATCTCAACCTCATCACCTATATTGGTGAGACCAAGCGAAACATCGAGGAAAGGGTCAAGGAACATATCCCGGCTGTCAACAATCGGTGCCCGAAGAAGTAAATAAATACGTTAGTTATATGCGATATGGTGGCAAATTGATGTGTCACGATGACGTAGTTTAAGACCCCGAGGAAGACATAAAGTATATATATAATGTGTGAGAATCGTGAAAGTTTAAATCAACATATGGTGAATCTTGATATAAAATCACATAGATGTCTGTCTGTTGGTGTGGCCGAATGTATCAACACTTTTATTGTCAGGGACTAATGGCGCTATTTAGCGGGGAAACCACGGGAGCGGCTGCGATTCTTAGCAGTCAATGTGTTGATACTGTTACAATACTGTTCTTACAGCTCCGAAACTTCGCCAGTCCTCGCCTATTGACAACCACCTACAAAATCGTACATTAAGATACCGCTATCTCCCTCCGACAATCGGATTAGAGCGGGACGGGGTTATCTAATCGTAAGTTTATGTTGTTGGGTTGTTAATCAAAGGGTTCCGGGCGGGACGTGTATTCCGGTTGCTCCGTTACGGTTTTTCTACATTATTTTAAGCGTTACAATTTGCATATTATATTTTGTAAAAAAATTATTTCCTAAATATTTTGTACTAGTCAATAAGAATGCTATTGTATTGTATTATATTATAAATAAATAAATAAATAAATAAATAAATAGAAGGGGACAATCTTACACAAATCGAGCCAGTCCCATAGTAAGCTCAAATGAATAAGTTGATTTTATTTGTTAGTTCTTTCTTGCCTGAATCACAGGGTATCCTAGCTCAGGCACGTGCTATTCGCCTCTAATTGTAAGCTTTTAGTCTATAGTAAAACTGATGTACTTATGTTTTATCAATAAATTATGTTGATGTTTATGTTTTATATTAAAGCTGAAACTTCGGCCAATTGGCGAGATTACTTGTAATGATAGCCTGTGACATGATGACCATGTGGGATCTTTAGTGACGACATAAACGAGTGGCTCTAAGAGCTGTATTGGCAAGCCTGTCTAAACCTAGATTTTTTTGTCAAAAAAAAACTTTTTTGACAAAAAAAACTATACATTTATTTATGGAACCTGCTCATAAAATTTCAAAAAAATTCGGTTTCTGCAGCTAGTAATACAAGTTGCAAGTGATTACACAATGGTACCCATAGCAAGTGTCATTTCATTCGCCGCACTAACGTATCAAACTCAACAAACCCAGAACGCACACATCTACTGCATCATATTTTCAAGACAAATAATTACTAAAGCTAACTAATTTTGTTCGCCAAAACGGTCGCACTGCAAACTTAACCCCGCAAAAACGGCCCAAAATACAGAGAGCGCTTAACTCCGGTACACACAAGCGAGGCGAAAGTCGCGCAAGTTAGTTAATTATTTAAATTGCGGCGTGTTCCCTGAAATATGGGCTGGATTCACTCAAACCCGGCCGGCCCAAGCCGCGCCCGGAGCTCAACCCTTTCACTTAACTTACTAACGCCTTAAACAAAAGCTCGCCTTAAACTGAAGATTTTTGTACAGCAAATGTTTGTACAGCCATCAGATAGGCAGATGGTCAGCAGTAGTGATGTGCCAGCGAGAACGTTCTCATTCTCGAGAATTCCTTTCCAGAGAAATTTCCGGGAAATTTCAATCGTTCTCGAGAACGTTTCTAGACGGAAAAAATTAGAGGGTTTAAAAGTAGATTTGTTTTTAGGTTATTACATTTATACTTACTTATATAATGATAACAAATGAGTTTTAAAATCTAAAAAGGTTTGTAAGTGATTTCTTTATCTGCGGTGCAACATTCACAGAGATTTCTGCAATTACATTGTATGCTTACTTCTTTATTTTTTATTTAAAGGGTCAGACATCAATGTATTCACGTTTAGCGTGGTATTTTTCGATTAGTTCGGTCTAAGTATAGAGTAGACAAAGACAATAGGGCATGCACCGTATACGATAAGGGTCACTTATTCACATGGTGGTGGGAGAAGCAGGTAAGCACCTAGATTGACGATGTATCAGTATCTGTTAAACCAGTTACAGACTATGATATATCAGACAGAAAGTAAAAATGAAACCAAGAAATATAGTTTTAGAATATTTTAGAACCGTGAACGAAAACGATCGTGTAAAGTATATGTATGTGCATGTTTTGTGTTGCAGTATATACTTGTAAAAACGTTACAAGGTTTGCCAAACACATCGTTAAGAACTGTACACTATCCCCAGTTGAAGTGATTTCTTTTTGATTAATAGCTTTTAATTGTGAATTGTTTAGTAATTGGTAATTGCATATGCACGTTTAAAAATTCGTTGTATACTTTTTTAAACATTAATAGTACCTCTCTTCATAGTTAAATGAAAAATATTTACAATAAATAATATAGTTCCATATTGATTACGTTTTATTTTATCCTTACAAGCAAAATATCTACAGGAAAGTTACCGTGACACCGATCTCGAGAGAATATTTCCGAGAACGTTCTCGAGAAATTCCCGGGAAGAGAGAGAATTTCTGTGATATGGTATTCGAATATTAATAATCAATTAATCAGTGCCTTATAAAAGCCTCTAAAACCCAGTAAAAGAAAAATAATAGAAGAAAAAGTTGAATTTCTGATACTTTCTTGATAATTTCCGATTGGGAGAACGTTTCCGAGAACGTTCTCGATCGATTTCTCTGTTCTCGGGAAATTTCGAGAACGGCACATCACTAGTCAGCAGTAATCGTAGCTAAAGGACGCCTGCACACCAGAATAGTCAGAAGCACGTCGGGAGACCCGTTATTGATTTGAGTATTCTGTGTTGACAGCTAGTAATGTACCCTACCCTCTACCTGATGTATCTGCACTCCGTTACAAACAGGAATATAAAGAAAGACTCAGTATCGTTATTTCGCAACCGGACTAAAAATGGAACAATACCGACAGAACTCGCTAGGCGTGTAGGTTTATAGCTCCTGCTCGCCTAGCGGGCTGAGCCGGCATCTGAGCAAACATTGCGAGTGACTACCAGGCGGGTTCTTGGTTGCGGACCTGTTAAAACGTGCTTCGGACCAAGAAAATTTATCTGTAACCAGACTATGAAGGCAAGAACTTCAAAAAAGCAGTTAAGCGGAAATACTAGCACACAAATCAGGATCATCATCCTCCTAGCGTTATTCCTGTGTAGTGCCCCGTAGTAGTAGTACTTTTATGACATTGTTGTTGGAACCACGGGTTAGAGGGTAAAGTCAGAGTGAACAGACGGTTCTTACTGCATCGGGGACACAGGATAATTCGGTGGTGCGCCTGACTTATGGCAGAGGACGTTTAGATATCTTATTTAAATCTAATCGGTTTTGAATTTTGATAGTTTTTTGTTTATTCAATTCTTTCTATTTCTTTTGGGTTCCATTTATGCACTGGCGTAAAGTCTATTCCAATGTCTCACGGCCTAAATTTTTATTATAACCAAAAACGGAGCATACTTTTAAATACACTATCGTATTAAAATTGGTAAAATCGGAACACTTATGCCATCACAGCCTTATAACTTACTAGATTCGGCCCGCGACTTTGTCCGAGTGGTTTTTGTTTATAGCGTAGCTCCATACAATGTTCGCCCACCTTAGGGTATGATTTCCGGGATAAAAACTATCCTATATCCTTCTCCGGGATTCAAACTATGTCCATATCAAATTTAATTTCAATCGGTTCGGCGGTTTTAGCGTGAAGAGATAACAGACAGATAGACAGAGACACTTTCGAATTTATAACATTATATAAGAAGTATGGATGTTAAATACAACAGCAGTATATCTATTAATAAGAAATATAACTGTTTCTTATAGTCGACCAAATTAAGACGTAAACACCGTTTAAACGTCTATTTCTTGTGATGAAAAAACTAAATAAATCACAGTACAGGTCAGGATGTTAACCATCACGATATAAAGCTACTATCAGCTGATGCCAAACGATAGCTCGCTACAAAGGAGTAATAAATCTGCAAACTTTTAGCTCGCAATTTCCTCCAGTACACGGTACAAGATTCATGACCTCAAACGGAGCGGGATAGAGGTTTCATTCTCTTTAAACTACGGCTTTTAATCGGCCGATCGATAAGATAATGCCGAGGTTGTTGGTTGAGATTGAACATTGTCTCCATCATATCAAACAGGAAAAATTGCGTATTACGATTATAAATTGGGCCAGTCGGATTCCCAATGGATTTGAAGAATCCGTCATCATGTACGTTGGTCGATCAGGGGGAAGGCCATGGACAAACTGTAGGATTAGATAGATGACTCAGCGACGACCACGGTCATCAACAATGAGGGAACGACCACTGGGAGAGATACATTCAATAATGAAGACATTTAATAAGTCATATTCACAGCTCGGACAGGTCATCGCAAAAACAGATATGGAAATAGAACAAGACTCTATAGAGTCGATACTTAAGATTATAATTAATATTAATTGATCAATTTACTTAATAATGAAATGATAACAGTGAATAAAAATAACACAATCCATCCATTCAATAAAAACATTGGTTTGTTTCAGAAAATGCAGTAGTTGTTGGTTGGTTGCATATGTTCAATGCAACGATCAGCATTAACAAAAAATGTTAATGGAAATACCTTCACAAACATATGGTTAACTAGCTTCTGCCCGCGACTCCGTCCGCGTGGAACTCGGTTATATCGTAGCTCCATACAAACTTTCACCCCTCATTTCACCCCCTTAGGGGATGATTTCCGGGATAAAAACTATCCTATGTCCTTCTAAACTATCTCTATACCAAATTTCATCCAAATCGGTCCAGCGGTTTAAGCGTGAAGAGGTAACAGACAGACAGACACACTTTCGCATTTATAATATTAGTATGGATTTTGGGTAACCGTTATAAATTTTATGTATTGAAAAATTGAATTAAATAATACTGTACATTTTTTTTTTTAATTATATATCAAAACAAGAGTTACACAGAAAAATTTACATTTAAATTTACGCCAAACTGCATAACAGTTTGTTGGCGAACAGCACTCATAAAAGTTTCCTTACCTAATACTGTATAAAAATACTTATATCTATTAAATTATAACTAAGTAAGTAATTACAATGTCCATAACATGCAAGGCCAGATTCCAAAAATATTAAAATGCGACTCTATTAATCTTGTTCTATTACCGTGTTATGATTGTTTTGCGATGACCTGTCCGAGCTCTGTGACTCATATTATAAAGCATGGCCATTGCGTTTATATTGAGTCTCTGATTTTAGAACAATGAAAATTCAAACATGTCTTTTCAGGTTCCAAAAATGTTTTATACGTAACAGCCGACGAGTGCACATCAACAATAGACTAGAGCTCAATAGCCAAAACACTTTATCGCCTCAAAATAAGATCGTGGAATTATGTCAATCAACGCATGCGCTACGCACGTGTTTTTCATTGGTTACTTGTTAAAATTAAATAAAAATACCAATATAACATAAAACTTCTAATCACACGGTTCAACTCACGTATTCAATGTCACTCCGGGCGACATGTTTCGAACTCTTCGGGAGTTCTTCTTCAGGATGAGTGTTCTCGCGGCGGAATACGTGAGTTGAACCGTGTGACTAGAAGTTTTATTTTAACATGTCTCACGAAAGTTTAAATTCGACCAATATAACATGTTCAAGGTCTCCGGATTTAACTGTTATTGCTACGAAGCAAGCTATTAGCGAACCGCAAAGAGAACCAAAGAGAAGAAAAACAGACACGTGTCATAGTTGAACGCATCGGTGAAGCAAAAGAAAGTGCATCGCTATTACTCGTGTCATATCTCGTTTTTTTATAGTACCTATTCTGGAGACGTCCAATTAGTATCTATGCAAGGCAACGGCCGTGTCTTTGTGGGTAACTCGTATCATACATAAATAAATAAATAAATAAACATTAGCGGACAATCTTACACAAATCGACCTAGTCCCAAACTAAGCAAAGCTTGTACGTACTATGGGTAGGTATTAGACGACGATAAACATACTTATGTATAGCTAAATAAATACATAGAAAACATCCATGACTCAGGAACAAATATTATATTATATATAAATGCCCTTACCGGGATTCGAACCCGGGACCTCTTGCTTCGTAGGCAGGGTCACTACCAACTAGGCTAAAGCGGTCGTCAAAGGCCTAATATAGGCATCCAGCAAAATATATTGTATACTAGCTTCTGCCCGCTACTCCGTCCGCGTGGAACTCATTATATCGTAACTCCATACAAACTTTCACCGATTTCCGGGACAAAATATATCATATGTCCTTCCCCGGAACTCGAAATATCTCTTTAGCAAATTTCATCCAAATCGGTTTCGGAGCGGTTTAAGCGTGACTTTTATCAGACAGACAAACAGAAAGACCAACATAGACTTTCGCATTTATAATATTAGTATGGATATGGATTGACGTATGTCACAGCATCAAGCGACACGGCATAAAAAAAGCACTACCTCAAAACGGGGGTACGTCATAAATCGCAATTTTTAGCGTTCCGTGAGAATGATTAATGCAGGGGCACCCGTCCGCGGCGCGTTTATTCATGTTCCGAGTGCCTTAGAGGCTTCGACGCACTCTCTTTAATAGCGGCGCCCTCGCCCCCTGCGAATTGGGGGAAATCCTGAACTTGATGTTTGATATGCACAGGGTTAGAAGTAAGGCTTCGAGATATGAAACAAGTTACTACTTTATAAATAGTTGAAGCCTCGTTGAAGCGGAATAGTATAAACTAATGTATTTTAGGCAAAAACATATTTTAACTGTCAACGTGGCGTTACGTTAAGTTAAAGTTACATAAGTAAAGAATTTCAATTTTGATTCCATTTAAATGTTGCTCCTTGCAACTTGCAACACATATTTCTTCGCGAGGTCTGAACAAAATAATTGAAATGCGACATATATTTTCGCCAGGATGATCATTGCATCATAGATGAATATGTCTGCATGTTGTACTAAATCATAAAAAGATGAGCGCCCAATTTTTTACTGTTCAATTTAAAACCTACATAAGACACATTTATATTCTCGCCATACTGCGGCGTTATGTTGGACATATTTATATCGTATATAGGCAAAAGCCCGCTCAGTCGCTTGACCAATAAGGTCGATTTTTGATTGCGTAGTTATAGTTACGCCAATAACACCTATTAGCTAACGACGCACTATTTACTTCTGAGAACGACACATTTATTGTAAACGGTACAATTACGAGTGCTACGCCGGGCCGTAGCACTCGTAGCCGCCTACGGCGTAGCATTAGTAAACAAACGCACAAGCGACTTGGTAACTAAAGGCAATAATACCAAGTCCGGTCGGACACAGTACACATTATCGTAGCTGTCATTAACGTGCACGTAAGCCGACGGAACTGACCAAAGACTAGTCGTGGAGACTGGACATTAAAGTACAAACTACGACACACTTGCAATCTAAGGCAAAGCTCTTTCGAGAACAGGACTCGCACGAACCAACCGAGAAACTCCACATTTTGCTATAACATTTTCGCGTGCCGTATTTTGTCTACATCCCCACAAGTATGATGCATGTATGGTATGTAGTATGAGGGTTGCATAAATTGTGTGATTATCATTATTTGTGTGATGATTGAGCATGATTATTTGTTTCTGAATCAGATTTATTCTATGTATTGGAATAGCGCCGCGCCAAAATGGTCCACGTTTGGTTGAATACCCAAAATAATGAAAAGCTAGCGATGCGCGCCATCCGAAAGGTCAAAAAGGATCATGAATGTCAAAATGAATGTCAATGTTCATTGGACGATCCGACCACGGCCTTACATTTGTCGCAGAGACATCCGCGTTAGTTCGATTTCTGTAAGATTATTCCTTAACACTTTCACTGCCAGGAACCCGCCTAGTAGGCCAGTCATTATAGATTTTGACCCGTGAATAATTAGTTCTTCGATTTTTTTTTCATAGGTCCCTCGGGGGGGTCACTGGGAGTGTACATTAAAAAAGTAGACCGAATCGGGCTTCTGCGTATATTCGAAAAAAGGTTTTTCTTGAATAACTGGGCCATTTTTGATTTTACAGTAAAACTTGGTTGTACCTGGCTGAATGTGTATCCGATACGAATTTTGTATTTTTTTTACATTCTGTTTAAATGACGAGTTAACAGCTTGCGGATGACTGCATTGGGTTGACATTTGGATCGACTAACGCTCCAGGTTATAACAGTGCCTGTAATAATATCAACTTGGATTAACGTTTTGTGTCAGATTCATCTAAGCTGTTGAGCTTGCTTGCGAGTTGTCTTTGAACGCCAAGAAGGCTGTTGTGAGCTGGCCGTAGCGTCAAGTCGAAAACGAGGTGTTTTGGCGTAAAAATATATCAATGTGATGTCTAGGTATTTTAAGTTCAAGATGCCGCTCTTGCAGCTCATGGGTATGCCAATGTAGGTGAAATTATTGAAAATACAAATGTACCAACCAACACAGAGTATTTATAAAATGACATGACGACCAATGAGACGATATTGGATATATTCTAATGAAATAATATTGGGGGAATTATACTGGTGATGCCGTTCTGTTCGTAGGCGAGATTCCACTACAAAGCGAATCCCCATGTTATCGGCTACGACCGTAGCGCTACGAAATTGTTAGCAAGTGAATGTGAAAAAAAATTGTGATCCTGCATCATGAAATGAGAAAACTAAAACATGAGAAAGACATACATTTCCATTCTTACGGAGGGGGGGTCACTGGGAGTGTACATTAGAAAGTAGACCGAATCGGGCTTCTGCGTATATTCGAAAAAAGGTTTTTCTTGAATAACTCGGGCATTTTTTTTACAGTAAAACCGTGAGGAGAAAAATTGTAGGAAATTTGATTCCTAGAAGAAAAATTGTGGGGACCAAACTTGTAGGACAAAAATTGTGGGAAATTTAATTCTCTACAAGTTCAAGAAAAACCTTTTTTCGAATATACGCAGAAGCCCGATTCGGTCTACTTTCTAATGTACACTCCCAGTGACCCCCCCCCCCCCACCCCCGAGGGACCTACGAAACCCCCCCCCCCCCCCCCGAGGGACCTACGAAAAAAAAACCAAGAACTAATTATTCACGGGCAGGTTCAGTTATTTGGATAAAATGACTGGGCTATAGCGCCTACGCCGTAGTCGCTACCTGCTACAATACGAAGAAAACCACGGGATCGGCTTCTCGACACTAAATGTGTTAATATTGATTTCTTTATTTATTGTACGTTCTACATCATTTATCTTTGCCTGTCGCAACCACACATCGGACGTGACAAAGCCGCCTCATGACGAACGATAACGCTGTTTACTCTCCATCTTGCACTTGTAATAAGCCGTGAAGCCGTTATAGCCGGTATTGATTGCTATTGCTGTGTTACCTCAAGTTTTATGTTTATGGCTTTGTCTATTTGGGACGACACATGTTATGGGCGGTAATGTCCAAGCAGATAGTGCCCAAGCTACTGGGGATACCATCGTTATCAATTATTTTGCATATTGATCACAACAACATAAAGGACCTGTCTCACCGCCGGCGACAAACGAGAAATTAGTAAACGAGCGATAGTTTGTCGCTAGGCTACTTACTAAGTGAGTGTGCTGTGTTCTGTTCCTTCTTTCTTCCTACTTCTATATCTTTGTTTCTTGCAGTACTCGCTCGGGGCGGCATACCAAGCGAATCTCTCGGCGAGTGTGCTCACCGCCAAGCGAGTATCGCTGTGCTATGATTGTTGCCGCTGTGTTAAACTAGTGGAGCAAGTATGAACAGTCAGCGGTCAACTATTCAACCACGTATCTCTTTTATTTAGACGGAATCGAACCCACTTGTACGTTTCTTGAGCGAGAAAATAGTTGAGAGCTAATCGCTTGCCCTTCGGCGATGAGACAGGTGCCTAAGACAGTTTATCGAAATTAACATAGCGATATTGTAAATCACACGTCAATACACTTCACCCTGAGAATACGGCGAGCAATTTAAATGGAATAACAATCGATTTTCTTCTTGATTACCATGAAATTCCCATAAAGCGGCTATGCGTCAGGTACGTTCGCGTTAATGTCATAATTTTAAATATTATGGCAGGTCAATTAGCGTCTTAAAGTGGTTAACTACCAGGCCAATTAACGCCAAAATAGGCAAAGGCCAACATTCACGATATATAGCATAATTCCAACGTAAACAGTAAGAATGGAAATGTATGTCTTTCTCATGTTTTAGTTTTCTCATTTCATGATGCAGGATCACAATTTTTTTTCACATTCACTTGCTAACAATTTCGTAGCGCTACGGTCGTAGCCGATAACATGGGGATTCGCTTTGTAGTGGAATCTCGCCTACGAACAGAACGGCATCTCCAGTATAATTCCCCCAATATTATTTCATTAGAATATATCTAATATCGTCTCATTGGTCGGCATGTCATTTTATAAATACTCTGTTTTGGTTGGTACATTCGTATTTTCAATAATTTCACCTACATTGGCCCACCCAGCTGCAAGAGCGGTATCTTGAACTTAAAATACCTAGACATGAGATTGACATATTTTTACGCCAAAACATCTCGTTTTCGACTTGACGCTACGGCCAGCTCACAACAGCCTTCTTCGCGTTCAAAGAGTTGAGCTTAGATGAATCTGACATAAAACATTAATCCAAGTTGATACTAATACAGGCACTGTTATAACCTGGAGCGTTAGTCGATCCAAATGTCAACCCAATTCAGTCATCCGCAAGCTGTTAACTCGTCATTCAAACAGAATGTAAAAAAATACAAAATTCGTATCGGATACACATTCAGCCAGGTACAACCAAGTTAGATCGGTTACATTCTGATTATCAGAATCATTCCGTACCTATGGTAGACTTCAATACACGTAAAAAGAACGCTTGCGGCCATACACTTTATATGGCATCCGGCGCTCCTTTTCGTGCCGCCAGCAGATCGATGACGTACACAGCTTTGCGTACGTTAGGTAGATCTAAATGTCACTTTTTATATGGAAAAGTGTCAGTTGCATCGTCCTTACGCGCGTTACGTGATTACCCCTCTGGTATAACTTGGGTTTGATCAAGGTTCAAGCAAGGCTATGTTGCTCAACCAAACAGTTGTGAACGCATCCATCGGTTGCTACTGAATGGCAAGCTTTAGGGTCGCGTGTGGAACGGCAGTCAGGCGACACCTCGTTGTGGACTGTGCTAAGAATAATTAACGGGTATCCTGTCTCAGAGTGCACGTGTGAGGGACGTGCACAACTAATGGCAGAATTGCATAGTGGACATATTGTCAGCTTAAGTTAGTTAAACGTGGCATCACTGGTAGTCACAGAGAATAACCGAAAAATAAATAAATAATAAGTAAGTAAGTAAGTAAGTAAGTGTTTTATTTGTAAACATAGGTAATTACAGAGGTGGTATTTTTTTACAGTTTCACTATGTTTGCCAATAGGCGTACAAAAACTTTGAACTTAATACTAAAGTACCTTATAGCTACTATCATGCATACTAAATTCAGGTGCCTTTATACAAATTATATTCTATACTAAAGTCAGTAATGGCAGTTAAACAATCTGTGTTAAAACAATTATATAGCTTATAGATGAAAGTATTAGTGCATGTCCGGTCTTAAAGAATGTCCATTAAATATTTCAAGTAAAATAACAGGAATCAAAGAAATGTCAATCTATTTTATCATTAATATAATCTGAAATGGAATAATAACATTTATGTATTAATAATGTCATTAATTTATTTTTTAACTCTAACATATTTAATGACTTCAAGTTAAAGGGTAAGTGGTTATATATTTTACTGGCCAGACAATACACACTTTTTTGCATTAATGCTGTCTTTGCAGGAACTATGCAAAGATTTAAAGTATGTTTCTTTCTCAAGTTTCTATTAGAGACATCACTCTGCCTTTTAAATAAGCTTGTATTGTTCTTGACAAACATAATTATTTCATAGATGTATAGAGAAGGCATCGTCAAAATTCTTGAGTCCTTGAAATAAGGTACACAACTGTCAGTCGGTTTGAGACCATACATGGCTCTAACACACCTCTTCTGTGCCTTGAAAACGACTTCTCTACTTGTGGAGTTACCCCAAAAAATAATGCCATACCGTAGTTTTGACGCTACAAATCCATGATATGCCATTAGTACTGCGTGAGGGCTTGCTTGCTTGGCAAGCTTATGTAAGGCGTAGGCATATTGGTTAAGTTTTTTGCATGTATCTTCCACATGAACTTTCCAAGATAAATGTTCATCTATATGCACTCCGAGAAACTTTGTAACAGCCACAGAATCTATACTTTTCTCTTCATAATAGCAATTGATTTGGAGAGGTGATTTACGTTGAGAAAAATGTATTATCTTAGTCTTGTCCAGGTTTATCAACAAATTATTAATATTAAGCCATTTAATTATGTCCAAAATAGTATCATTAACTTCAGACTCATATTGACAAGTATCTTTACATTCAATAATTACAGTACTATCGTCGGCAAATAGCACCATAGGGTATTTGATGTGCCGTGGAAGGTCGTTGATATAAAGTAAAAAAAGCAAAGGGCCAAGAACACTTCCTTGCGGCACACCACACCTTATTCTCCGTTTTTCGGAACGGTACGTTTTTTGCTGTTTGGTTTGCAAACACACTTGAGTTATCTCTGTGTGTTGATCTCTGTTACTTAAATATGACTTGAACAGATCCCACAGATTGCCTCGTATGCCATATGCATAGAGTTTTTTTAAGAGAATCTTGTGGTCTACATAATCAAAAGCCTTGGTCATGTCCATGAAAACTGCACAAATATTATTACGCCTGTCCATGTTTTTTATAATAAATAAATATTACGAGACAATCTTACACAAATCAAAGTAATCACAATAAGGCTTGTGTTAAGGTACTAGATGCCGACATATTTAATGGATATAAATACCTATATATATATATATATATATATAGAAAACATCCAAGCCTCAGAAACAGATATTTATGCTCATCACACCAGTATTTGCTATTACCGGCAGTTAAGTAAAAACTTAAAAAGCAGTCTACTCCATCCATTTTAATTTACAAGAATGGTCGCTTTTTAAATTCCTTAAGAAACGCGTCGGACACAGAGATACATCTGAGGCCCCGGACATCTTGTAATCCAATCGACGTCATTCTAGGTGCTCAGAAGCAACAACAATTGAGCTATGACAATGACTGGATTAAAAACCCTGCCACACCGAACAAATTGCCGTTAAACCTACAGGCTGTCCAGTAGCCACAGCACCCGACCGAATTTAAATCCCATACAGAATCAGTCATTTCAGTATCGTAGCTGCTCCGTGTTAATTGTTAATCCCTGTGGAGTGAACACCGATATGTGTCGGTGTCTGACCGCGCTGTGTCGGCGTCACGCGTCTCTTAATGATGCGGCTGATCAAGAGATGCCAGGATGCGGATGAGGTGGCAGGATAAGCGATAGTGGCTGAGAACTGACATTCTAATCTGCGCGGATTTAGGTTTTTGAGGAGTGTTTCCGCGATATCCATTTCCCTCTTAATTTTGCCATCATAGGACTAGTTGCGGAATTGGGGTCCACCTCTGTGATAGCAAGCTGAAAGATAAATGGTCGTTTTGACATCAAGATTGAATAGATTTCATCTAGGTAGGTATCTATGCATGTCACATCCTCGAGTATATCATAAATAGATCATACCATATGATAAAAAATAAAAAAGTGATACACATTCTGCCTAATATACAAAATACCTATTTATAAAGTTAGTTTTTGGAATAGGGTACTTTTTGTTTTTTCATTTGAACAGATAAACATTTAAAAAATTCGCAGAAAGTAAAAAAAATAAAAACATACAAAGTTTTCGTAACTTTAATTTTATATTCTACTGACAACATATCGCACAAAACATAGCATAATATACCTAAGCTGAATAATTCATCTGGCCTTCCAATTGCAAACTGTAAATAACGCAGGCTTTTTCGTGAACCGTGTCAGACATAGCTGTAGCAAATAGACGTCAAAGCAATGGCAAATAGTGACAGGTCTAATTGGATCTTTTTACTACCTCTATTTACCTATCATATTGTGACTATTCCCTACCGTCCTGTCATGGAGGCAAGCAGCGAGTGATGACTTCGTACTTCGACATATAAGTTTGTGTTTTCGCGTGTACCCGTCGCCTGTCCATAAGCGTCGCCCAATACATGCTCCCGCTCCGCCTGTTAACGTGGGCGCAGCTTTAATTTGCTGCGAGCGTGTTTACACCACGCGCGAGTGCCTCGTCACAGGCAAAGAATCAACTGTACCACTTTATGTGTAGCCCACATCGCCCACACCGGAGCTTGCTGGGGACAATGAGACTAGGTACAAAACTTGCCACGTTAGTTTTGCGAAGCATGGTGCTGTCTACATTTATATATTATGTACATGATGAAACGTTCGTTTTGCTTCACAAAATCCGATTTTACTATTAGCAGTGGCTTTTTTTGCTCCTATTCATGAGTTTCTCGAACTAAAGTTCACATGGTATACATGTTTGTCTTTACGTCACTTTGAAATTTGTTTGCAAGAAATAAATCCACTGTGCTATTTGAATTAGAGGTATTTCTAGTTAAATAAATTGGGTTCATGTCATAGCTAGCCATAACAAAATCATCAACTCTATACTAAATACTTACCTACATAGGAAACATTCATGACTCAGAAACAAATATTCATGGTCATCACACAAATATTTGCCCTTACCGGGATTCGAACCCAGGATCTTCGTAGGACTTCGTAGGCAGCGACACTGCCCACAAGACTAACCAGTCGTCAAGATGAATGCACAAACTCCGAAGAGTGAAGAAAGAAGGGTGAAAAAATATATTTTTAAATCATTTAGGTAGATAGTAACATGTCAAGTGAGCTAACACAACAATAAATGTTACATTAACATCGTCTAAATTACGTCAGGCGCCCATAAAATATAATTGACTTGGCTCAACCATGTAAAACATTCATGTAACAGCACACTCAATTATTCCAACAAAAAAAGTCATCTAGGCGTACGCAAATAGGCTGCATTTGTCAAGTGGCGTGCAGCGCCAACATGACGCAACAAAGTCAAACAACATAACTGTGTCTACGTTGCACATACAATGTTGTGTGTGTCTCATCACGATAATGGACACTTCAATACCATGCGCACCCAGAAGGTCTGTTCGGCTAGACGTATTGGTTTGATAACAAGATTACATTCGTTACGCGTTTCTGATGGTAGGTTTTCGTGCGTCGAAACAAGCGATCGCGACAAATTTAAATTGAATAGCAAACCTATAAGGTTATTTCAATTTACCCTTATTACAGCCCGACTCGACGGGTCCGTTAGGCTTTGGATGAAAAACGATCGATTGTAATGGTCTATAAAAGGCAAAGTAATTGGAAACAGACAGGTTGTTGAATTATACGCGATTTCTCAAATTTGGTTAACTCCGTCATCTATATCCACAGAATAGATAATAGTACAAGTACCTACAGAAGGGACACTCCTTTGATCTTTACAAAAGGCGCTTTTTTCTCAGACAAAATTAAGATTTATGGCCCTCTGACGTCGCCGACGTTCATCGCTACAAGTACATGACGGTTCCCCAACGTTGGGGCACCGGCATGTACCTACTTGTAGCGATGAATGTAAATAGCGGAGTTTCCGCCCCTTGCTATAACTTAATTAAGTGCGGGTTGCAAAGGGCCCAACTTACGATTACAAATCGATCCACGATAAATATGGCGGCAGCAGCTGTCAATTTGTCAAACTTTCCATACATTCATATCTTAACGAACACCGCTTACGATTACAGACGGTTTGGTGCAACCCACCCTTAGTTGAACCATACACTTGTTTTTTAATTATTTAGAGTAGACTCTATAATAAGTGTTGGTTTTCATTTCAAACCAGAATTTTAGTTCGCATTACTGCATATGCCAGTATTATCAATTTCATCAAATTAATAATATTAGCATATGACCTAAAATTCGTAGATTTAAACATACCATGGCTTTTGTCATTTTATTCCAACATTGTCTTCCTTGGCTACATTTTTTTTATTCTGATAATTAATACAAACGGTCATTATGTGCAACAAGGATGACTGTCCGATCAATATCGAAGTCCGCTTTTACATCAACGTAAGAGCAACATAGAACATATAGCTGTGTGGCATTGCCACTTAACGTAATCATTTAGTCAACTTAACAATATGTGTAAATGTTGTAGCTATGAGGGAGGTAACCACGAGAAAGATATTATGGTACATAGATGATATTACAGGAGAAACAAGTGCACGCGACGCTGAAGATAAAAAGACGCGACAATTAAATAATTGAGTACGTTTATCACACCTTTTCTCGCATGCAAAAGAAAACAAAGCATAGACATGCCCGATTATATGACTAATACCTACGTCCTAGCCCCCTCTTGAGGTTTGCCGAATATGGCCAAAGGCAAATAAGCAATACAATACAGGCATATGACTAAGGCTTTTAAGCAATGGTAGGGGTGATTTGTGATTTTCATGTCGTTTCTTTACCTACAAAATTTTACGTGTAATGGTAAACCGACTACCATAGATCGAAATTATGCTTTTCGACAGGTAATTAAAATAAATAATAATAAATAAATAATAAATATAAGGGGACAATCTTACACAAACCGACCGAGTCCCATAGTAAGCTCAATAAGGCTTGTGTTATGGGTATTAGACGACGATATATATAATAGATACATATACTTAAATACATAGAAAACATCCATGACTCAGAAACGAATATTCATGCTCATCACACAAATATTTGTCCTTACCGGGATTCGAACCCAGGACCTTCAGCTTCGTAGGCAGCGTCACTACCCACTAGGCTAACCGGTCGTCAAAATAATTCACGAGGCAGACAAATAAAATAAGTCATATAAGGAAAAATCCTATTTTTTTACGTGTGGTAATATTGAAGGAATTTCAGCTATCCCGGATTCTTCTCATTCCATTATCAGATGTTGATAGTGCGTTTTCTGATCGATCAAGGGATTAAAGGTTTCTAATACTAAAAGAATCTTCAACCTCGGTCCACAAATGTCTTAGTTCTGAAACAGAAGACGTCGGAGCAGAGTACATTTTTCGAAATCGTATAAGCGGTTCCGGACATTACCCATTACGTACAAACTTACGATACAAAGCTACAATCCCACAGAGTTTTCCTTTTTATAATATTTCTACAGCTGCCTTGGTGTCTTCCGCCTATATAAGATTTTGGCAAATGTCGCAGCAATTCATTCCATAGGCCTAATTATGCTATGTGTATTCACATCAGACGTCGTAATCCTCTCTAGGCGCAAGGGCGTATCTTGATGAAACTCAATGACACATATGACTTATTCGCAACGTAGTAATATAATATATACTGGACAGTAATTGTATGCGATGGGACTATTTATGGATTGGTTTAACTCAAGTTTATGGGATCGCCCTGAAATGGTTCTTGGACATGACGACCACTACGGTCAAATTAATTTAATACCCGTAGCGCAATAATGATAAATCAGATTAGTAAATGGACACCGTATCGTTACTTTCCGGGACAACGTGTGCTCTTGGAAGATACCAGTATCTGTTGACTTCCAGGTTAGGTAGTACGTACTCTTCGAAGATTACTCCAGAAAAACAAGACTGTTTTCAAAACCACTAATTTATAATAGCGTGTTTTTAAGTACCTATTTCATTTTAAGGGCACTTTATTTATTTAATCTGTATTGCACAAAAGTACAACTTATCGTACAAAAGGCGGACTTAATGTTGTAAGCATTCTCTACCAGTTAACCTTTGGGCAAAGCAGACAAATTGTCGGCGGTGCACTATCAATAATTTGTGTACCCAATTAGCGTGAGTTGTTAAATAAAAATTTACTTAGTGTTAGTTGTGTAACGACAATTAAGTATTGAAAATCGATAAAAAATACCTTTCCTTTTCAATTTTGCATTGATATGCGATGATAACGTTATTTAAATGTGAAATAAGATCATTTTCAAATATTTTGTATGCTTAATTTTCGTTACAAAACTGACTTGGAGTAACTCTTACTTACGAAATCCAAACAAATAATCATTGGATTGTAGTAAATAGTAGTCAGTACGTTCTGAAGGATGCTGAACATTATCGCCGATGAAAAATTGATAGATACGTCCATTTGTCTACTGACATAACAATGATTTCCAATTTTCGAGCAAATTGCCGTTTATAGTAACATTGAATGATTCAGCGCGTGCTTTTCAACTCATTATTCTTCTCCCGTAGTCGACCAGCACAAATAACACCCGCAGAGCGACAATAAATAACCCATGCACACAACTTTTACGTTTTAAGCGTCGAAAAAAGGTTGAAAGAGGTGAATAACTACGGAACGGCGCAATTTCACTCGTTGATTTTCCGAAGCTCGTAGCTTCTTTAGTCATTGTTTCGATTAGTGAACTCTACACTATACGAAACAAGGTTTGGTTCTTGATAACACAACTGAATGAAATACGAGAATATTTAACTGACTAAGCGCAATTGTAAGTTGACACGTGCGTCGCGTGCTCGGACGCAGTTCAAATGTCCTCGGAGCTTAATTAAACGATTTTGATAAACAAAAACAGGCCTTGCCGATGTTTTCGGCACTTGGGTGGAGGCATTTCGATGCTTGAATGATAACATTCCGGCAAACGTCGCGGAAGGCCAGATTAACGTTATCAATACGGTTATTACAAACCCGAAGTAAGACGCGTGATTAACACGCAAGAGCTCTCCACTGTTCATTAACATTGTGCGAGCACTGAAACGAATGGCACTGAAACGTGGTCTCTTACTATGCGCCTCATAAGAAGGCTCAAAGTCACCCAAAGTGCTATGTTGGAAGTTTCTCTGCGTGATCGCATCACAAATTGATCCGCAGAAGAACCAAGGTAACCGATATAGCCCTCCGAATCGCTAAACTTACGTGGCAGTGGGCGCGGCACATAGCACGTAGAGCCGATGGCCATTGGGGCGAAAATGATCTCGAGTGGCAACCACGTACCGGAAGGTGCAGCGTGGGTAGCCCCCCCCCCCCCCCCCCCACAAGGTGGACTGATGACCTGGGTAAAAGTCGTGGGAGTCCACTGGACGCGCCACCCGCCTGTTTGCTGTCTCAAAGTGTTACGATTTTAGCAGGTCCATCACGTTACGCATTATACGCGCGTGGTAGGTACCTATCCTGGTTCGCAGGTTTTCTAACGCAAAAAAGTACACCTAACACTAACACCCAGCACCGGTCACTTTGGCACTCTTTAGGGGAGGCCTATGTCCAGCAGTGGACGTCTTTCGACTGATATGATGAGTGTTCTTCCAAAGTTTCAAAATAAGCATCCGCAAATAATCTAACTCGACGGAAATGACGACGTCGAAAATCATAAACCAGCTATTATTTGATAAAATGACGCAATCAAATCCTAACCCTTCTCCAATAGCATTATCAACCACTGACACGGACAATTTTCTGAAAATCGTCGGGAGAGACATCGTATCCAACACTCGCTTTCCCCGTCAACGTCAATCTTCACTCTGTTTAAAAATGACGTCAGTTAAGTCATTTCGTTCAAGCAGGACAGCACTTGTCATAGTTAACGACCTCGCGAGTCGCGTGCCGAACGATACTTGGCAACACAGCATTAATTAATTGAGAGCTCTCCTTCCATGGCTGAAGTTTGAGTTAATCGCGATGCAGGTTCGCTGCACAAAGGATGAAAATCGGAAAGTTAACGTGCAAATTATCTGGATCACTGGGTAATGAAGTCCTTAGTAATGATACTAGCGTCCCGCCCCGGCTTCGCACGGGTGCAATGCTGACCGCTGCAGCTATGTCCCTGCATTTTAAAACTGTAATAATTTCTAAAATAATCATTTAAATTTCATGCTGTACTGGGCCATATGGATCTATATTAAATGCACAATGTATTCAAGGTACTTAATTGGATAAGGATTAATGCTGTATTGCTTAAAATCGCTTCGTAAATAAGCCATTACTTCTCGTAAAAAGTAAAGGATAAAAAATGGTTATTGTGGGTTATCCCTAAGAGATAGGCATATACCATCGCGGACTTTTTTGTAGACCTTTTTAAGGTGTATAATACTGGTGTACATATCTGTATTTAATAATCTGTTTTTTATTTATTTGCCTGCGTTATGTTTATCGTTGTCGTCTAGTACCAATATTACAAGTTTTGCTTAGTTTGGGGATAGGTTGATTTGTGTACGATTGTCGCAAAATATTTATTAATTAATTAATTATATATACGTACAGAATCTAGATCTGATAAAGAAGCATACGAGTTCTGAAGTGAAGCCGCTTTGAACTGATGACCTTAAGAGGAGGGAGAGGATTTTTTGAAGATGGTAATCGATCGGTCGTCAATCGGCTATAATTACTTAGGTTACGAAAAATTACCTGACAGCCAAAAGCCAGTCCTGTCAATCTGGTCTAATTTTACAGAAATTATAATGTACTTTACCTCACACCTGGCCATAATGCGAGTTTTACTGCACGCTGCGCGTACGGGAAAACTCGCATTATGGCCAGGTGAAGACGTAAAATTTTGTACTTGCCACGGGCGGTAATTCGTAAAGCCCCAGAGCACATATTTATAGCCCTCACCTTCGGTTCGGGCCACAAACACCTGCGATCTGGGGCATTCACGAATTAACCGCCCTAGCTACGTAATGTAGTACTATTAAAAGTTATGATTCCAAGGATAATACGAACAAGTCAAGATTACGGGTTACTCTTACAGGATCTCGATAAAAGCAAACGCAAGCGAAATGGTTTTAAATCATGAAAAAGCAACAAAGAAATAAGGTTATAGGTACTTCAAAACAAAAAGTGGAAGTTAGCTGCTGAAACTTAGTAGTTTTCTTTACAATCCACTTCAATTAAAACGCAGATTGAGGCAATGATAAAGTTATTCTCACCATGGTGATGACTATTCTGCCCATTCAGCCTATCACGATCACGCACGAAATACTTGCGTTAGAGCGCTACGAGCGCTTTTTGCTACGGAGTTTAAGCTGGTAGGTACGTACTACGGTGTAAATAACGTTCAGAGCGTAGCGTGTCGGCAACTGATTTAATTCCACTATAGTGAGTTGCACCAAACTATCTGTAATCGTAAGGGTTTAGGCGACAATGTCGGTAAGGAAAAATGACGAGGTATAAAAATGACAATAAATAATAATGACCATATGTAAAAAAGTCGAAAAATAAAAAGGTCGGTTAGAAAAAACGACGAAGTATTAGTTTGTCAAAGTATAAAAATGACGGGAATACAGAAGACGCAAAATGTACAACCAACCAACCAACCTATACTATAAGGCAGGTCGGTGTAGGTACGACGACGAGCGAAGCGAGGAGGAGTGTTAGGTGTACTTTTTTGCGTTAGAAAACCTGCGAACCAGGATAGGTACCTACCACGCGCGTATAATGCGTAACGTGATGGACCTGCTAAAATCGTAACACTTTGAGACAGCAAACGGAATCATCAACTATAAGTGCCAGCATTAGTTTTATTCAGAATATATTGGCTTCTGTGCCCAGGGACTATAGTACCGAAGACTGGACGGCAAGTTTGTAATAGATGTTACAATGCATTGCTGCAGAAGTGCGTCTTGGGTCAACTTATGTTGACCACGGTTTGTATACACGGGAAGTCCTCTATGATGCACGGCTTTGGCGGGGCGGGGCTCATGCGGGAATGGATTTGGGGCCAATATTCCCACACAACTGCGGGAATGTGATTACATTACAATTAATATTAACGTTTTATTGACTTATGGTTCGAAATAAATAATCATTATTATAATTATCGATTGAAATTCACGGGGCGATCCCCCGTCATTAGGAAGGCGTGCGTGGGGATATAGATCCAACACGTAGAGGCCCTTTGGAGACGAAGTTTAATGTGATGTAATACACCTGCTAGAACCCATTCACGGGTATAGATACCCATGAACCGGTTCCAACAGCTGTTGGGGCGATTGAGAGTAAAATGGATGGAGAACTGGGTCTGTGGTGACGACATAGTTTATTATATATTATTCCTGGCAAAATATGGAAGTATACGAACATTATATTTTACAGCGTGGCTCTTGTGTATTGTACTGCTCAAATTAACTTAACAAATAACAACACAAACACAACCGAGGCTTAAAGGTGAAACGTTAATTAAACCTGTTATCGTTTAATTAGTCCCCTGATAAGACCAATTGGGAGTTTTATATAATGAACAATTACTTTGTTTATTGAAATATACTGAACTACTAAAGGATTTTAATTAAAATTACTTTATCGATTTATTTGGATTAGTCGTAGTTACTGTACGTTGTTAGCTGGTTATTCAGCATATCAGTCAATAAAGCCGAATCCCAGCGTTTAATAGAACTTTTATAACGGATGTCTCAATAAGAGTGTACGAAAATAACCCTTAAGTTAGATATTATTAGGGTAATTAATAAAGCACTCTAATTGTGACTCCCGTTATGATCAATAGAATATAACTTTAAATTTAAATGAAATTGACAGAGTTGCAGCATATTTATGTGAGATAATTTATGATGGGGATGGTGTCTGGGGCTGACTGGTGACGAGGAGCGAAGTAATACAACAGTATAGGTTAAGTAAATACCGTAAAAAGAACCCTTTATTTAACTGTGTAGCCTATTTTATACATACAAGTTATCGCTGATACAAGCAATATGCGTTTATGTAGCAGTAAACTATTGTGTTACTGCTAAACACTAAATGCGGCCAATTGCCATACTACACCTCCCCCGAAAGTTCCCTTCACCCCCGGGGTGGCAGAAAAAAAAAATTAAACGCATGTTACTTGCTTACAATATTGTTGATTGTTGATCTACCGAGAATACAACATCTTCGGTGAAACTATGTCTGGTTTTACTTAGAACCTACAACTACATCCCTCTACAATCTCAACATATCTCATATGGTTTAAGAACTTTATTCCCATAATAATTACACAATATTTGATTAGAGGACTAACTAAATAAGTACTACTGTTTCTGAACGAAACCATTTGTTCATTATTTCTAAACGAGTGACAAACCGAACGGGCCATTTGAATGATTATTGTAAAACTACATTCCGGTCACTCGATCCCCATTTCTCTTCCCATCCAATTCTCGTACCGAACGATACAGTTCTGCATTAAACTAAAAATTAAACAAATTAAACGTTCATTAAAAGTTTCACAGTGTTTTACATCCACCAACAACTAGTATACGAATTCAATTGTATTTTATTTTGTTTACCAGGGTCCCTCAGGTAACCGGTGACATCGCCAGTTATTAAAGGACAGGTGGTCATATCACGATTTTACTTTAAAACAAATCGAACAGAGCCCCTCTACTCATTTACCCAAAAGGTGGTACGCGTAAATATCAAAAACAAATTCCTTCATTGAATCTTACGCTGCGTAAATAATATTTATTTATACCCTATAACCGTCACACGGTCGGTTATAGGGTATCCTAAATAACGACGAACCTGCCTTGTGCGTACCCACTTATTTGCCAGGGCCGCACCCAAATTGGCCCTGCTGAATTTATGCTCAACTTATTAATTCCGAATTTTGTGAACTTGGTAATTTAAATCGATGGTGCGAATAAGCTAACTTTTGTATTAGCTGAACCTTAATACACAGCTTATTGGCTTGGGTTAAATCGAGAGCCAGAAGTTACCGAGTGTCATGTGGAGTTGACGATGATTGTTTGAAAAATAGTTTTAGGTGGGGCGGTTAAAACTAAATATATATTTCGTACAAAATTTCATTCCAATCGGTTGAGCGTGAGTTAAGCGTGATTGGATTGAGTAACAAAAATCTTAACAACCCAAGTTTCACTTTTATAATATTAATAGGATAATGTCCATCCAGGCTAAGGGAGGTAGACGGTATACGGCGACTTTCCGCAGCGATTCCGTATAGCGATGCAGTCGGAAAAAGGCCGCGATATAGTCGCGATTCTGTCGCTGGTCGTAAACATGATTCTGCATCGCTGATATCGCGATACAGCATCGTTACAATCGCCATACAGCATCGGTACAGTCTCGAAACAATCGCGATGCAGAATTCATTCAGACGTAATGCAGTATCAGTGCAGTCGCAGGCTCCTGTCCCCTGCACTCTTCCTATAACCAATGTCGCGCGAACCAGCCGCGCGTTAGTAGCAATACTGAATCAATACAGTCGCGCGTTTCCATCGATGCAGAAGCGACGCTAAAATAAAACAGCGCAACTGCATTACGACAGTCGTGCGTTGCAAATGCGACAAGGGGCCACATCTCGCGAAGCAGTCGCGCGTTCACCTGAGGTGTGAGGAGTACAGCAAGATGACTCCATTCATTAATGTAACGGATACGGACGTTTCACGCACGAGTGCATTTGCTTTATCTAATGAATAACTATCCTATTTCCGATCCTATTTCCTAGCATCTCACATTACCAAATCCAATTAACAAGTAACCTCATTTCAGTAACCTTCATTGTTAGAGTATGCCTATATAAACCGATGTATTTCCTAATAAAGCATTCATTCTATATCCGAGACTGGTCGTATTATTTACTCCTCTACATACAACATCTCACACTGAAGGCCTCCACCCACCGAACGCGTGTCGTGCGCGGCGCGTAACGTGCGCGGCGCGTGTCGGGCGCGCTTTAGCAACGCGTTGCCGAGTTGTAACTTTAGCGCCGCGGGCCCGCGGGCCCGCGTTCGGACCGCGTTCGATGTGTGTTTGAAGTGTAGTTTCAATACTTTACAACTTGCGCGGGCGCCGCGCAGCACGCGCGCCGCGCACGACACGCGTTCGGTGGGTGGAGGGGCCTTGATCGCTGCAAAAACTCGCCGTGTGCGACCTCCCTAAACACTGGACAAGTTCAATGACAACTGTGGATTGCGACCTCGCGTGCCGCATCCAGTTGTCACGCATCTCACATGCCAATTTCTAGAGCTGACACGACTGTAATCTAGGCCATTATCACCCAGTAACAGCCTGTTGAGTATAATTCACCTTCGTAACGACATTACAACTTAGCCCCTCGGCCTCAAATTCGCAACTAAAAATCGCGTTTCCAATCTAAAGGGCTCAATTTACAAAAAGCGATCTCTAGTTACACAATGAATTATCGATAAAAATATTCTCCCCTGTATACAACAATGGAATATAAAATTCCAAGAATTCTATTTAAACCCTACATTTATGTAGGTAATTGGGAACGGCAATATGTTCATATTATGTGTTGATTCAAACAAAAGTTGACAGTAATAGCCGAAATACTTCATGGAAGGTAAATTAAATTTAAAAACAACCCGTCGAGGTCGAGGGTTAAATATCAAGCGATGGGTATCCGTGTGCCAGGAATGTTTGAGATTTTGTGTGGCGATGGATGATAGCCAATCCTCCGTGTACGCATAATATATATTTGTAGGTATGTGCAATGTTATGCTAAAGGTTGTTATGTGTTGGACCGGGTAGCAAATAAAACGATGCCTATAACTGACCTATATAATAGTATATTAAAAACTTAAACCCTTAACAAAAACCTATATCTAAAAGTGTTGAGCGCCAAGAGGGGTTTGACAACTGTGTACGGGATCCCTGCTTATCCAATACGCCGGCTAGCGCGATTTTAATCAAATTCAGGTTTCAACTAAACCTCGAAGGGCATGTCCAAAGGCTAGAACAAAGGAGTAAGCTTAGACACGGCTGACGGTATGTGACTACTGCCTGATTACAGTGTTAAGTTTTAAATAACTAAAACTTACCCCTTCGCTGGTTATGCCACACACAATTTAACCAAAACAAATGTCCGTAATAGAAAAAAATCTCGCAAATCAATTCATTTGCCCATCGGCAAGCAAATGCTGCTGTCACAATTCACAACATGACGGGTACATATTTATTCGTAACATATTTACACACGTACTGTTTGTCTTAAAGACATGAGCTGGAATGACTCGTCGAACCTATGTCGTTACTTTAAATAAACAAAAGTCCTTACAAATTATAGAAAAAGTAAATCCCTGCCGAGATTCGAACTCTCGCTCCCCGGATCGTTAGGCCGACCTCCATACCGCAGAGCCATCAAGACATGAGCAGAGCGCGCGAATTTACCATGCACTTTAATCCCCGCGAGACCTACGTCACTCACTACTCGAGACACGAAAAGGCGGCGGTTAACTAATGCGCTCGAATGTAAACGTTACTGTCTAGGACTTACGTATTAAATTGGCCTGACAGAAATATTGTCGTTAACACTATGAAGACACGACCATAACAAGGTGATATCATTTGATAGTTGTAAGTTGTTTTACTGTACATACTTAATTATTCTGGTTTCTCGTCGTATTGGTTCGCTGTAAGGTCGTGGAAACGAATTAAATAATAAATAAATAAAATAAAATAAAGATCAATAATTCCTCAAACATTTGATCGAGTTGAGCACACAGTGTATAACATATTAGTCTCCAAATAAAAATAAATAGGTATTTGCGGGCAATCTTACACAAATCCACCTCGTCCCAACCTAAGCAAAGCTTGTAGTTTGGGTACTAGAACTACTAGACGACGATAAATATATGGAAATGTACATGGAAAACATACATGACTTTAAGACAAATATTCGCGCTCATCCCACCGCGATTCGAACCGAGGGCCTCTAACTTCGTAGGGAGGTTCACTACCAACAGTACCAACTAGGCATAACCGGTCGTCTATATGATCAATAATATACTACTAAATTCTGTCGGGGTCCCGGCGGCGTGCGAAGCGACTGTTGTCTCGTTGTGTGCAACCTTAATCCATACTTATATTATAAATGAGAAAGTGTGTGTGTTTGTTTGTCCGTCTTTCACGGCAAAACGGAGCGACGAATTGACATGATTATTAATTAAGTGGGTATAGTTGAAGGGATGGAGAGTGACATAGGATAGTTTTTAAGGGGGTAAAAGTTTGTGTGGAGCTGCGATATAAAAGAGTTCCACCAGGACGGAGACGCGAGCAAAAGCTAGTCTAGAATTAATATAAATCAATCGATCAATTAATCAATCAAATCGTTTATTTGCTGGAATATGGAGGTACAAATAAATATTCAACACAAACATTTCCGAGTTCAATTTTAATAAATAAGCAATAATACAATAATAAAGTGATGGAATAACAGTAGTAATAAAGTACCTATAAATAAATTTATATTTTATCGACAATGTTAAACTGCATCTTCTTCCCGAATAATGACGAAACAGAGCTACATACGTGTATATAATATTGTAAAGTTCTGTCAATGGAGATGGATACGAACGCATCAACTTTTAAACATAAATACAGAAATAAACTTAACATACTTACAATATTAGTGAAATGTAAATTGCAGGCAATTCAATCTAGCGCAAAGCATAAAGACAGAATACATAAAACCAGTGATAAAGTGAAGACAGACGCTCGGCTCCATTTCATTTGCAACAATGCACCGTACATCATCGCAATTTAAAATAAGAGAATAATTATTCATACACATAACTTAAATTTCGTGTATTTTCTGACTAAGTAACTTCTGTCGGGCTGATGTTAATATTAATGGTAACTATTGAGAATGTCTCTGAGGAATTAACTTATTCATTGTCAATGTCACTAAGAATTGTACGAAGTAGTATACAGTCGCACTAACGTATTATACGATCGACCTCTTTGGAACCTTTCATGAGTTCTTCCGCAGCCCGTAGTTACAATAGCGAAGATGCAGCTGTAATGTTTACTATTATTTTGTGACCAAAACGTTAAAAATACATAAAATAATATCTACTGAAACGTTTTTACTTTAGTCTATACTAATTACAAACAATAATTAGGTACGATTTGAAATAATTTAAAAAGGAATATGTTTTAATCCACCAATCAGCGTCTGGTGACGTCACTCCTGTTATGACACCTAATTAAAGGTTATAAGTGTAAAGGCAAACTTTGTTCCATTAAATAAAATAGTAGCAGTCTTCGAGTAGGTAGTATTTTAATGAAGTTACTGTGATTGCAAAATTGTTGGGAAGTGATCACCTACACATGTGGATTGCTGACAGTGAAAGAGCATTTATGCGGGCGTATGATTGTTGTATCGTTGTGGATAAGACATCCGTCACTCTCGGACTCGCACACTTGTCAGAACGTGACGGGCCACTTATCCACGGCGCTAAGCGATAAAATGTCAACCATAATACGCTCGCTCGCTGGAGATATTTCTTAAGACATCGATTCGATTTAAAATCTTATGAAAACTTACAAATCCCGCTTAGCAATACGTAAGATTAGAGTCAGTAGGAACATTTTTGTAGTTTCAATGGAAACCGGCAATGTGGCGGGCCGTCACATGATTCTGGTCCGGTTCTATTTAAAGCAAGAAATCAACTATTTCCAGCCCGGTTGATATTTACGTACATACTCCTACTTGGTAAGTTTAACGATACACAACGGTTTTTATATTTTGACATTGTTGACCCAGCCCAGAGTCCAAGCCAATAATACGATTTTTCAATTGCTTGATAATCACCAATAAATAAAAGCCAATTTCATTGAAATAACCCACAAAACTATGGGAACGACGGCCTATAATCCTGGCTATATTCATTTAAAACATATTGCTTGTCCATGCCCGATAGTACAGATATGCATACAGAATACATAACTCTAGTCCTGCAGCATCTGGCGTAGTCCTTTCGCAGACTACTACATAATTCATCGGCCTATTTGGAGCTCTGAGTTTATATCTTTACAGGACTGTAGTAGATCTGATTTATCACTAGGTTTTGTTCGGGCTCATGTTAAGCTAGCGGATTTGCTGAAGTCTTTTTTGGCAAGATCGGTAGTTTGGAACCAGTTGTAGGAATATGATGTGCGCTAGAGTAGTTTTGATGTATTGCGGGATTTTAAATAAGGGAGTTAGAATAATAGAAAAGTATTTTTTTAAATCCTTCATAGTTCATAATCCTCTTTCATCTTCAAAGCTGATTGTGATGTGATGAAATTCGTTCAACGGAACACTTATGCTATCACACAGCACGCGGTGTCCTGTCCGTGTTTTATCAGAGTATAGTGCTTAGTTTAACTCCTCTCGGACACTTACGTCTAAAGTCTGACATACATAAAGTTTCACCTACTATTCGTACGACTAAACGCCTTATACCATTATGCCAGAACGGAATCAAAAGAAGCACAATTTAATAGTATATATATAATCATTTGTGACACTTGCTTGTCTGTAGACTTTGCTTCCTCTTTCTTTACGATTTGTAGAATAAGGTGCTAAAATTCTTCAAATAGGTTAGGCGGTGATGTTTGAGTCATTTGATAAGTAGACATGAGATACAGACTGAAAATTCAACATGTCCTGGTCATATAGTGTAAATGCCAGAAAATGAAACCTACGAACTGAGAGTTGACAGTTGTCGAAGGAATAATTCAATTAAAAACTTGGGGTGTTAATTAACCCCACAACGGAACTAGCCAGCTATAAATAAAATTATTTCGCGGCTCGAAAAAGACAAATTAAACCAAAGCAGTTACGAGCTGCATGCGGTCGCCTCGTCAAACGTTGAGACTTCTTGTTTTTCGGGCTTTATCGCCGAGCCACAGCTTGTCTGGACGGTTCAAGTTATGACTCACTTAATATTTAAGATTTTGATATAAATTCGAACCATTTTTCGAATCGCTAAACTTAAGTGCTGCAATCTTGGACGCAATTTCGTACCAATGTCTCAATACTACAGGAACTCGGAATTAAGCAGCGTCTACAGGATTTGTTCCAATCTCGCATCCTCAAACTGTTCGGGCACATTTCAAGACGCAACGATAACTCCATAGAGCTTCTCGTCGTCCAAGGCAAAGTGGCGGCCACTAGATGGCGTGGATAGTCACCAATGCAATGTAGGTACCGATCAAATAAAGGCGATGACGGGCGTGCCCCTGCATGGATGCTCGAGGATAGAATCAGAATCAGAAATTTTTATTTGTCAGAATATAGTTATAAAAGGTTTTACAGTATAAAATGTCCTTGTATTCAACATGCAAGTATGTATACAAATACTTGATAAATTACGCTAGAATACAATATTGATAGATGTCACTGAATTAAAAAATAAACCTAATGATAATAATAAGACAATCAATACTGTTTTTTAAGCAGTAACGCTGCTAAAGAAAATTTAAAAAAATTAAATGAAAGGAATAATTGAAAAATTTAATGCTCCAAGCCGGATTCGAATCGGCGACCACAGGCATTCATGGCCCGTCGCTACTAACCAACTGAGCTATCGGAACAATCCAGTTCGGGCACCAAATCCTTCAATCAGTTCCTTCATACAACGCCTTAGGGAGGAGGCGTATGTAGCGACATCTACCAGAAGACTTAAATAATATAAATTTTTCCTTACATTTAAAAATTTATAATAAGATAATCAGTCTATAAGATGTCAGTAGATTTTTATAATTTAGATATTCCCTTACACTGTAAAAACATTTATCCATCAGCCATTTCGTCTATTTGTGTCTAAATATATTCCCCGATAATGCTTTTAAATCATTTGGTAAATTATTAACAATAGTTACAGTTGTATTAAAAACATTTTTTTTGTATATGTCCTGGTGACTGGGAGGTTTGTACAGAAGGGACATTAGATGTGGTCATGTTTGTCTCTCTATGACTTCACTCCGTAACTTGAAGTATTCGGGATGTTCTTTGACAAAAACACATATATGTACAAACATGTCAGTGGCAAGATGATACCAATATCAACCTCCAACAGAGAGAAATGGCGCGATGTCGTGAGGCGAGCAGCAGCGGCCACCCCAGTAACCGACACTACATGTTGACCACGACCACTCAAGGGAAACACTCTCAGCTCACTTAAGAGTTCTTCTCACTTGAGTTTTTTCTCCTGTCGTTTCAGCAACTCAAATGGCAGTGGACGGGTCACATTGCACGTATAGAACCGATGGTGGCGGAAAGCTGTAGCGGCAGGCGCAACGTGGGTACACCCCTTGGTGGAAGGTGAACTTATAACCTGGTAAAGGTCGTGGGAGTCCGCTGGATGCAGGTGGCACAGCACCGGTCATTGTGGCACTCCTCTCACTCACTTTAGGGACGCCTACGCCTATTGTCCAGCAGTGGACGTCTTTCGGCTGATATAATGATAATGATGATGATGATGACTATTCTTCGGATTTATATACAAATTAAAATTCGTCACCGTACATTTTGACGCATGGCACATTTTATGATAAATCCCATATTTATACATAACCCTGTTAAAATGTAATTCTGCCCTAATCCCAGCGCATTTCACACATGGCAACCACCTTTTGTCTTAAAAGCATTCAACGCAATTTCGTCCGCTTACAAAATAGTGACACAAGCCATGTCCTTTAACAATTTACGACGTAAGTGCACAGCCGCCGTAAGCGACAAAAGGCGCAATTAATACTAAACAAGCGCACAACGGAACGGCGGTAAGTAAAGTCCGTCCATTAGCAGCTCAGTAAAAACGCTTTTAAACTCCGCACAAACTGCGAAACAATTTCACTGCAATCCCGCTGAGCGACGCGTTAACGCGTTTGATTTAACTCTATTTCTCGGCATCGCAAAATAGAACGAGGAACACGTTTTGTATCTAGCGCAAATAAAACTTTATCGGTTTAGAGACGGGATAGAATACACATATTTAGTATTAAAGTGGGTATTACATTGTCCTAAATTGAAATGCGATTACACCTTCCTGGATCAGCCTCCTATAGCTCATTCAGGATGCTAAGGTTGTAATAATTGGTCCACGAAGAGCTGGCGGCTTTCTCGGGCAACGCATCAGCATTGCAATTCAGAGAGGAAATTCCGCCAGCATGCTCGGTACAATGCCTCGTGAGCCTTTTTTAGGCATAACGTACTTTTAATTTGATTTTGTTAATGTTAGTTATCTTATCATCTTGTACTTTGTTTGTACCCGCTTAAGTGGGTAGAGATAGGTTTTTTTAAAGAATTGGCCAGGGACTGCTCAGGAACGCGAAGTCCTGAACTGGAGGGGGGCTTTGACCAGCAGTGGGACACAACAGGCTCTTGATAATAAAGAAAGAACATGGGTAATAGGCATGGTGCCTCATGTTCAAATTGATAACGCTGTGATGTTAAATGGATAGTAAACCATCAAATTATCGTAATAAAGTATAAATTATAATTTATAAACTATAATTAAAATCGTAAAAGATCACACCCTTGAAATTTTAGAAAAAATATACATTTCTTTATTGTCCAAGACTAAATTCAAAGTTACCAATAGAATCGCTTTTATACAAACAAAATTGTATAACAACTGTGTACCTACTTAAACGCAGTGTTTCACGACCTAAACAACAATTTACCTGATTTTCCATACAACAAGTCAACGATACAAGTACTTTGTACTTAACAAATGTCGTTGTGACGTCATACCTGTATGTCTATCAGTATGAAGCGTTTTGCGCTGCTGCCAGCGACGTCAATCTTTGTCTCAATTTGTTGGGTATTTATGTTCCTCTCCAAAAACTGGTTCGAATGACATCATAAAAAAAATTTAGTCACCAATGCCTATAGGATAACGCATGCTTATGCTCGTTAGGGCAAGTAATGTTTTTGTTAATTAAGTATTCGGTGCCGGTGATTAGCTTTCTATTTTATTTTAGTACTATGTACTGGACATAAACCTCCCCCAAAAAGTGCCACCATAACGCATCAATGATTAGTGAACGTCCTTTAACATTTTAGTGCCAGACTGCGGTTTTTTTCACGCGCCGTCGACGACGCGGATGCGGATGAACCCTTAATCTATATATATAAATGCCTTTGTCCTGACTGACTCACTCATCAACGCACAGCCGAAACTACTGGGACTAGAAACTTGAAATTTACACCAGGACTTCCTTTTATGACGTAGGCAACCGATAAGACGGGATTTTAGGAAATTCCATCCCTAAGGGGGTTAAATGGGGGTGCAAAGTTTGTATGGGGGAAACTTTATATTATGAACTAGAGACTTAAAACTTTGTAGAAAGATTACTTATTAAGATACAAAATAATTGTAATTTCAGCGTTTAAGAAAATTCCACCCCTAAGGGGGTTAAGTAGGGGTGTAATGTTTGTATGGGGGAAACATTAATTTTTGAACTATGAACTTGAAACTTTGTAGAAAGATTACTCATTAAAATACAGTAAAAGTAATTTCTGCGTTTAAGAAAATTCCACCCCTAAGGGGGTTAAATAAGGGTGCAAAGTTTGTATGAGGGAAACTTTCCCTTTAGAAAGAGAAACTTGAAACTTTGTAAACAGATTACTTATTATAAAACAAAAAAGTGCTTTCGGCTTTTTAGAAAATTCTACCCCTAAGGGGGTTAAATAGGGGTGCGAAGTTTGTATGGGGGAAACATTATTTTTTGAACTAGAGACTTGAAACTTTCTAGAAAGATTACTTATTAAGATACAAAAAAAGAAATTCCAGCGTGTTAGTACATTGCACCCTAAATGGGGTTAAATAGGGGAGCAAAGTTTGTATGATGGAAACTTTTCCTTTTGAGCAAGAAACTTTAAACTTTGTAGACAGATTACTTATTTGTATACAAAAAAAGAATTTAAGCGTTTTGGAAAAATCCACCCCTAAGGGGTTTTAAAAAGGGTGACATGTTTGTATGGGGGAAACTTTGTTTTTTAGGTAGAGTAAAAATTTTGTAGAAAAATTACTTATTCAAAAATAGAAAAAGTCGTTTCAGTGACTTAGAAAACTCCACCCCTAAGGGAGTGACATTGGGGTTTAGAGTGAATATGGGGGAAACTTAGTTTTTGAGCTAGAGACTTAAAACTTTGTAGAAATATTACTTATTAGATTACAAAAAAAGGACTTTTTGCGTTTTAGACTATTCCACCCCGAAGGGGGTTAAAAGGCAAGGGTTGTATGGGAAACGCTTTTTTTAGTAAGATACTTGAAACGTCGTAGAAAGATTACTTATCAATTAAAAAAGTACTTCCAGCGTTTAAGAATATTCTATCCCTAAGGGGGTTAAAAGGAGGTGCAAGGTTTGGATTAGCAAAACTCTTTATTGAGCTGGAGACTTAAAACGTTGTATAAACAATTATTATCAGAATAAAAAAGATCTTTCAGCGTGTTGGAAAAAATCTTCCCCTAAAGGGTTTAAAACGGCATTCAAGGGATGGAGACCAAGAAAATATTATAGTAAGAGATTTGTAACTTCGGTCTTATAGCCTTTATCTTAAAAGACCACAAAACTGATTTTTTTGAAATTCATCCACTAGAAGAAGAAATCCATCCACCAACATAAATTAGACTGCTTGAAATGGATTCCATAAGGGGGTTAAAAACACTCATCCCCAAAATGAGCTAAAAGGAGTTGGATGTTTGTACAGTGAACAAGACAATTTTTAATTAAGGGATCTGAAACTTCGCTATAAGACTTGGTAACTAATTACAACATTTCTTGAAATTCATCCTGTAAGGAGGTTAAAAAGGGTTGGAAGTATGTATGAGGAATAAGTATTTTTTGAAGTAAGGGAATTCATAGGTCTTTTATACTAATTATATGGTAAGCCAAAATAAATAATCCGACTGGTAGCAGAGAAGTAGGCAAGGATAAATTAGAACCACGACCCTTACAGAACCGAACAGCTTCCAGTTCCCATAACCGAAAAAAAGGTAATGTTTCATTTAAACTGCGGATTATTTTGTTAATTTATAAAGTTTATTTTAGATAATCAAAATCATGTATGCTCTAACAACACCGTTAAATGGGGACAGCAGATGGAGATGGAAAGTTCTACGTCTTTTAGCATTAGATAGGTTTTCATAACTATACAGGTAGCTCGGACTAACGTGAACTACTGAACGGATTTAGGCAAACATTTCCAGTAATGTAGCTTTCTTTAATACATTATAAAAAAATATACAATTTTAGCAGAAATGTCTGTTGATGATTCTTAAGATATTTATATTTCTAAAAACGGAGTTTTCAATTTAAATTTAGCAATTTAAACTAATGAACTCATTTCACTGTTACCTTTTACGCTTAATCCCTGAACGGATTTAGATGAAATTTTCCGTACGCTGAATTTGACACCCTTGGAAGGATATACGATAGTTTTTATCTCTGAAATAATCCCATAAGCTGGTAGAACTTTGTTTGGGTCGGCGATAATTAAGGTTCCACGTACAATAATTTAATACCAATCATTTTTCTAAGATACAAGTTCTACGCGGACGAAGTCGCGGGCAACAGCTAGTACTGCATAATTTACTGACCTACAGTTATTTTATATGCCGATCTTGTGTCGTCTATAATTATGTGGCTTCAATTACACATTGCGTAGGTCTGTGCGTGAACTCAGAGAATACTGTAACACACTTTCAGTTTAGCATTTTGTCTCTGTTTGATGCACCTCCTCTCAAGGTAGTATCCTGCTAGTTAGTAGTAGTAGGTACAGTACCTACTGGACCAGTGTGCTTCGGGACCGAACACACACCTACCAATTGCTTCGGGAATTTATGCAAGTTCAGTATACGATACGTTACTATAATGTTTTCCATTACCGAAAAGCTCGTTGTAAAGTTATTCTCACTTTGTTTTTATTCTTCTTGCTTCCCAGATTACTCAGTGACACCAACCACCATTCGAATCCACGATCTCCATTTCAAAGTCGCACGCCTCAACCACACTATACCACTCCCGCTTTACCATGTGCATGCGATTAAACTAAATTATGTTACGCCAGTTAAATGTACAAACAAATGCGTCAACACGAAATCTGAAATTCCCGCCATTATAATAATTAATGCAATTCATCAATTCCGCAATACCAAAACTGGGGCGAAGCGAAACAAATGAACACATTGAATTTCTAACCTAACACACGCGATGCCTTCGCACGACTGCTAAATCGAGACTTTAATTATATTGAATCCAATACAATAGACAATGAACGGCACTGTGTCATCCTAGGCATTATTATGCGGATCAATTGAGACAAATTTCGCGTTGAACACGATAATGGCTATAATATTCGTGGAGATCATGCCTCCAATGGAATAACGTTTCAGTGTTCATTGGTTAAAAACTACGCGAAGTCAATCTATTTCGATTCCTATATTATAAAGATCTCACACAAAACAATCTAGACAATATAGTGGGTCAGAGTGCTCGAACAAATTGTCGTTGGACACGCTGGACACAATTTTTTTCAGGCACGTATTAGATAGGAACCAACTCCTCCGTCGGTCATATTTATTTTATGCCCTAACCGAACAAGTACCTGAAAAGAATTTGGTGCTTTTATCCAGCGTTTGCACATTATCACCTGTAACTGCCCTACTAATAGCATTGCACCATTATAAGTTATTACGACAACCTAAGCACCATTTCCTAATTTGCAGTTTTAGTCATATCGGTGCCTAATTTATACTTAATGTAATTGCATTAAAAGTATGTTTTTGAATAATCCTTTCGAAAATGTATTTGTATATGTATATATTTTAGGGTTCCCTACAGGACCCTATTACTAAGACTCCTATTACTATTACTGTCCGTCCGTCTGTCTGTCTGTCTGCGTGTCCGTCTGTCACCAGGCTGTATCTCATGAACCGTGATAGTTAGACAAATTAAATTTTCACAGATGATGTATTTCTGTTGGCGCTATAACAACAAATACTAAAAAGCAAAATAAAATAAATATTTAATCCCAATACAACAAACCAGTTTTTTTGCCGTTTTTATAGATAATGGTACGGAACCCTTCGTGTGCGAGCCTGACTCACACTTGTAGACCAAGAAATAAAGCGTAACCTAGACATAATTCGATAACTCGTTGTTTTTATTATTTTATTGGATATTATTATTAAGTACCAAATATAAATTAGATATATTATGTAAAAAATCCGCGGTCGTAATTGTATTTAAAAAAAAACATGAATATCGTACACTTCCTAACTTTGTCCTAAAAGGAAAATAGGTAACCAATGTGTTGTTGTAACCTTGTTAGTATAATTTTGTGGTGCATTCGAATGCGATAACTTAATAGCAAAATTAAACTGAAACAACATTTGCATCTACGTTATTTTTCAGTTTTCATCTGACCTCAATATCTAGATAAGCCAAAATAATAACCATGATTTTTGTATCTGTTTAGGCTATATTGCGTCTTTTTAGATATTTAAGTCTAAAATTAAACATTTAAATTAACGGTTTCAATAATACTATATTTCTCAGTAGTTAAAAATCGTAACCGTGAAATTTTTGTTTAATGATAGCTTTTTGTGTACTATAATCATGTTTTCATCAAAATTAAACATGTTAATGGCACGCTTAACAAATTGAAAATACACGCTAATATAATCGCTCCAGATTTTAAAAAAATGTGTCCCCCCCCCCTCTAACTTTTGAACCATAAGTTTTAAAAATATGAAAAAAATCTCGAATGTAGAAATTTATAAAAACTTTCTAGGAAATTTATTTTGAAATTGATAGTTTAGCTGATGTTGGTTCAGCTGATTTAGCTTGAGGTTGCTTCAGGGATATTAGGCTGGAGGCTTGTAGTGAAACTCTTGTTGTTTACTGTAGACTGCTGGATACTAGAATGAATTTTATTTACAAATAGGCCTAACTATATACAACAAAAAAGCTTACAACTAGTTACTACATTAATCCGCAACAAATTAGAGCGGGACGGATCCGCGCGAGTGAGACAGAGATAGCCCCCCCGCGCGGGGAAAGTGCGCCTGCCACGGCGCATGCGCGAGGTCATAGGTCGGGTGAATAAAACTACGCTCTGCGCCGGCGCCAGTCCTTTCGCTCGTCGGCCGCCGTGGAGTGAACATCGTCGTCGATCGCCGTGCTCCGCTCTCCGCGCTCGGTGCTAGAAGACACGAAGAATCCGACGAGGGTGCTTCAGGCTCCGGACATACAAACTGTCCTTCTCAGGGCAACGTAAAACTGCTCTTGTCAGAGCAAATTATGTGTTTCCCTGCTTAACCGCAGAGTACCAGACGATCAATCTGTTTCTTGACAACACGCTGTGTCAATCGCTGTGTTATTTATTTATGTCCCCACAGGGTTCCCCCTCAAGCGAAGCGTACCGGCAGGCGAATGGTGCGGCCTTGGCGGGATGTCCTTGTGGGTCCAGCTTGAATGGTCGTGGTTGTGTCTGGTTCATTTCTTCGTTTCAGGATGTCTTTTCTCTGTTGTTTGTTGTTGTTGTTTGGTTTCGATGTCGGTAAACTCGGTGGTGCGGTCGGTTGCGTCTTTATACTCGTAGTTGCAGGTGTAGGTACAGTCGTTGAACTCGTAGTTGTAGGTATGGTCGTTGAACTCGTAGCTGTAGGTATATCTTGCTCGGTGTCGGCGATGATAAATGCGGGTTTTAAGCGGTCGATCGAAATATTCGCCTGGCGAGTAGGTAGCTGCAGAGTGAATATTTTGTCGTTGCGTTTTAGTACTCGGTAGGGTCCGTCGTAAGGTGCTTGTAACGGCTTCTTTACGGCGTCGACTCGTACGAATACTTGTTCGCAGGTTTGAAGGTCACGGTGGACGAAGATGTGTTTCTTGTTGCCATGCGGGGTAATTTCTGTCGGCGTCAGGCTTTGTATGATTGCACGTAGTTTTTCGACGAAATCGGAGTCCATGGTGACGTCATCGCGTGTAGGTAATAACAGTTCGCCGGGTAATCGCACGCTGCAGCCGTAGGTAAGTAGGGCTGGGCTTACACTGGTGTCTGTGCGTAGTGCGGCGCGTAGTCCGAGTAGAACGCTAGGTATTGTGTCGATCCATGACTTCTCGGTTTGTAGTCTGGCCTTGAGTGCGGCCTTGAGGCTACGGTGCCATCGTTCAATAAATCCGTTAGCGATCGGGTGATAAGGTGTTGTTCGGGTCCTCTCGATGCCGAGTAAGCGGGTGAGTGACGCAAATACTCGACTCTCGAATTGCCGTCCTTGGTCCGTAGTGATAGTAGCAGGGCAGCCGAAGCGGGAAATCCAACCGTCGTAAACAGTCTTGGCGACTTCTTCGGCGGTGATCTCGGTAAGTGGGATTGCTTCGGGCCATCGTGTTGCTCTGTCGATCATTGTGAGTAGGTATCGATGTCCACTTGCGGCGGTAGGTAGAGGTCCAACTATGTCGATGTGGATGTGTTCGAATCGCTGAGTTGGCGGGAAACTTGATATCGGACTTGCGGTGTGGCGTTGAATCTTCGCGCGTTGGCAGTGTACGCATACTTTCGACCATGTACCTACGTCGGTATTTATCGAAGGCCAAAAGTAGCGTTGAGCGACTAGTTTTCTTGTTGTTCGAATTCCAGGATGGCTGATGTTATGTACAGAGTCGAATGCGGCACGGCGGTATTGTTCGGGTACATAAGGGCGTAAATTGTCTGTCGTTGTTTCGCAGTACAATTTGACGTCGGTTCCGGGAATTGCGACTTGCTTCATAGATAGGTTGGTTTGCTGTGCGAGTGTTCGGATGGTGTTGCTGTCTCGTTCTTGCGCGTCGGCTAGTTCTTTGTAGTCAATCGGCGATGGGCAGGATATCGTTTCTATGCGGGATAGCGCGTCGGCGGCGGCGTTTTGTGACCCACTGACGTGTCGTATATCGGTTGTAAATTCACTGATATACAACAGCTGACGGGTGCGGCGCGGCGACTCGTTGTTGGTGCTTGTTTTGGTGAACGCGAAGGTCAAGGGCTTGTGATCGGTGAATAAGATGAGTTCTCGTCCCTCGAACAACTTGCGGAAGTGTTTTGTACTCATGTACAATGCGAGTAGCTCTCGATCGTAGGTACTGTAGCGAGTCTGTGCGTCGGAGAATTTCTTCGAAAAATAGCCGAGTGGTTGCCATGCGTTGTTGACAAACTGATTGAGCGATGCGCCTGCGGCCTTGTCACTAGCGTCTGAGAATATCGCGAGCGCTGACTGGTGACATGGATGAGCGAGTAAGGCGGCGTTTTTGATGCTGTCCTTACACGCGTCGAATGCGAGCGTTGCTTCGTCGTCCCAGCTGATCGGTGTTTTGTCCTTTTTCCGCGCGTTGTGTAGGTATTTACACAGTGGAGCTTGAAGTATTGCGGCGTTCTTGATGTTTTCGCGGTAAAAGTTTATCATGCCGAGAAATCGTCGTAACTCGTCTATTGTTTGCGGTTTAGGGTAATCGACGATTGCTTGCACTTTCTCGGGAGGTGGTCGGATGCCGTCTTTGCTGACCTCGTATCCCAGGAACTTGACCGTTGGCTGTCCGAATACGCATTTCGACGGGTTGATAGTGATACCGTAGTCTTCGAGTCTGCTTAGTACGGCGCGTAGATGTTTCTCGTGCGTTGTTTCGTCGGCCGATGCGATAAGTAGGTCGTCGACGAATGGGAACACGAAGTCAAGGTCTCGCAGTACTTCGTGGATGAATCGTTGGAATGTCTGTCCGCAGTTTTTGAGTCCTGGGCACATTCTCGGAAACTCGAATAGGCCGAATGGTGTTATGATGGCGCTCTTCTCGACGTCTTGCTCTGCTATTGGTAGTTGTTGGTAGGCACGGTTGAGGTCCAATGTGGAGAATATTTGTTTGCCGGCGAGTTCGTAGGTAAAATCACGTATGCGTGGGATTGGGTACCGGTCGGGCTTGGTTATTGCGTTAAGCCTTCGGTAATCGCCACACACACGTAAATCGCCATTTTTCTTCGGTACGACGTGAAGAGGTGATGCCCAAGGGCTCTTGCTTGGTCTGCATAGGCCCTGCTCCATCATGTTGGCAAATTCTTTCTTCACTAGTTCGTATCGATGTGGTGCGATGGGGCGTGGCCTGCAGTGAAGGGGCGGGCCAGTTGTTTCTATGAAGTGTTCGACGTTATGCTTCGGGCTAAGCTTCATAGATGTAAGTCGAGTAGTCCCGGGGTAATCGGCTAAGATGTCGTGATACGACTGCTGCACGTCTATGCTGCGCACGGTAGGTATGTTAGCGGCACAGAGTTGAGCGTTAGTCGTGAGTAGCGTCTTGCCGTCGATCAGTCTTCGATTCTTGATGTCCACAATGATGTGGTGGAACTTGAGAAAGTCGGCTCCCAGGATAGGCTTCGATACGGCTGCGATGATGAATTTCCACTTGAATGCTCGTCGTAGGTTGAGATCGAGTTCGAGCGTTTTCTCACCGTAGGTAGGTATGACGGTGTTGTTTGCGGCGTAAAGTTGAAACGGAAGAGGCTGCTCTTGCGTGCCTTTTCTTCGTGGTAGCACGGATATGTTCGCTCCAGTGTCGACCAGGAAGGTAAGTTTTGAAGTCTTGTCGGTCACGAAGAGGCGGTGAGATGTATCAGTAACGCCGGTTTCCGCCGCTGCCAGCGTTACTTTTAGTTTTCCGACGGCGTGTTGACCGGCTTGAAATTGCACGGTGGCGTGCATTTAATCGCGTCCATGCCGAAACGACGGTGGTAGTAGCAGTACGGCATGGGAGAGTTGTTGCGGCTTCGGTCTTGCGATTGTGATGCGCTGCGAGGACGGGAACGTGACGGAAAACGGCGGCGAAATCGGCTGTTGCGACGATCGTTGTTTTCGCGCGGCCTTGATCGTAGTTCGGCGACTTCGAGCGACAATCTTCTTATCTCGCCGATGAGATATTGTGTGTCGAGATGCGGATGTTGCTGGTAGGTAGGTTGCGACGGAGGTAGCAGCGGTGGCGGCTGTTTTGATGTTGACGCGATGGGCGACGAAATGGCGGCGACGTGGGATGACGGCGTGTGCTCCATCATTTTGTCGGCTAGGAGAGCGAGGTCGTCGAGCGTGGTCTTGATCTTGAATGCTTCGCTGACGGTGAGTACGGATCTGACGTGTGGCGGTAAATGATCGAGCCACATCATTTGTATGGTGCTCTCGGGGAACTTCTCGCGGTTGAGATTCTGCATCTTGCGGAGTAGCTGGCTAGGTTTCTGTTCGCCGAGCTCGACCTGTGACAGCAATTTCTTCGCCTGGGCGCTGTTTGATTCCTCGTACAGCGAGATGAGACGATCCTTGATGGCCTGGTAGTAATTTTCCTGAGGCGGTGAGTAGATGAGATCTGCGATATTTTGGATGTCTTGCTTCTCGAGCTGTGCGATGACCATTTGCGCGAGCTGTGATTGGCTTCTTTTCAGATCGGCGGTGGCGGCTTCGAAACTGCAGAACCATAATAACGGCTGGTCGCGCCAAAATGGTGGTACTCGGAGTGAGAGAGATATCGCGGACACGTCGTGGCTTGCTGGTAGTTGATGAGCTTCATGTTGATCGACAGCGTCGGGTTGCAGAATGGGTAGAGCTCCCGTGTTGTCTCCGTTTCCTCCGGCCATGCTTGAGTCTTGATGCTGGTTGCTTCTGTGCTCTTGAGTCGGCAGGTCACCACTTTAGCTGATGTTGGTTCAGCTGATTTAGCTTGAGGTTGCTTCAGGGATATTAGGCTGGAGGCTTGTAGTGAAACTCTTGTTGTTTACTGTAGACTGCTGGATACTAGAATGAATTTTATTTACAAATAGGCCTAACTATATACAACAAAAAAGCTTACAACTAGTTACTACATTAATCCGCAACAAATTAGAGCGGGACGGATCCGCGCGAGTGAGACAGAGATAGCCCCCCCGCGCGGGGAAAGTGCGCCTGCCACGGCGCATGCGCGAGGTCATAGGTCGGGTGAATAAAACTACGCTCTGCGCCGGCGCCAGTCCTTTCGCTCGTCGGCCGCCGTGGAGTGAACATCGTCGTCGATCGCCGTGCTCCGCTCTCCGCGCTCGGTGCTAGAAGACACGAAGAATCCGACGAGGGTGCTTCAGGCTCCGGACATACAAACTGTCCTTCTCAGGGCAACGTAAAACTGCTCTTGTCAGAGCAAATTATGTGTTTCCCTGCTTAACCGCAGAGTACCAGACGATCAATCTGTTTCTTGACAACACGCTGTGTCAATCGCTGTGTTATTTATTTATGTCCCCACAATAGGTTGCCGAGATGAATAGGTACTAGAATTGCTCGCGAACCACGACTCGCGACAGCACGGTCGGGAGTTGAGGCACAAAGAAATGACGACCTTATGGTGCAAGAAATAACGTTCATATTGAAACGTAAGTAAGAAAAAATATCAATTTATTAGTTTAACGTGGTTTTTTTTTGCTTAAGTTGTTTCTTATAGTACTAATAATATATTAATGGCATAAACTAAACACTTTTGAAGTAGTTATGTATTTTGGTTTTCCAAAAATGACCAATATTTGAGATTTTGCATATACGCAAAGAGAATCAGTTTAATTTTTGATAATTTATCAACATACATTATATTCTATTCAGAATAAGTTGTTGAATTACAGTTATCTATAATTTCTGGTAAGATTTGCCAGAAAATGTGTCACTTACTGAACCTTCTTTATTAATGATAGTCCCAATTGATGAATTAGTTTAATTTAGTGTTCTTTAACTGGAATGCAAGCGTCATATCATAATACAGGTACCTTTACAAAGTTATTTATTATGATGTACTTATAAAATCAAAATATGTTTAAAATCTAGTATTTCGTTTTTTTTTTATAATGACGCGCAGCCTTAAAATGTTTAATTCGTTTTATTTTAACTGTAACTAACCATACTTAACATAGAAAAAGAAAATTACAGTTATCGAATTATGTCTAGGTTACGCTTTATTTCTTGGTCTATTGACCGCTTTTTATATTTAGTAAGCTCAATAAGGCTTGTGTTTTGGGTACTAGAGAACGATATATTTAATAGATATAAATGCTTATATACAAAGAAAACATCCAAGACTAGGAAACAAATATCCCATCAGTTTAAAGCAACGATGAACTGACCTTTTCTCTTAAATATACTACAGGTATGTAGAAAAAAAATGTTAGTATTGAAAGAACATGCGAGCAACGTTAGAACTGAAATAAAACCTAGTGATAAAAATCGATTTCCCAGACCGTCACCACGTAAACTTGAAACGTTCCGTCGCGTGTCTATTATCATTCCTTCCGTCATTTTGTTTTCATAGTCCATTACCGAATTGCGGTTCATTTGCTCCCTACAAATAGATTACTTTATTAAAGGTTGTCTCCATAGCTGACGCCTAATAACACCTGAAACGGTAAATAACCTTGTAAATGGATATCATTTCGTGCAATTTACAAAAATAAAATATAGATTGATCGCATCGGGCGTCGGCGGGTTCACAACGATATTCCATTACGCGGGTTGGGACGCGGAATATCAAATGAGAGTTGACCCTCATATCTCGCCGGTAGCCGCTATCACGTATATGGATGATATACTACTATTTTTACTGGTGACTCGTCCGCAATTCTGTGACGGGCCTCGCACTCAGTCAACAAGTTTGATTCTGCATTTCAATTCGCGATTGAGTGAGGTTGATTGGGTCTAATGCTGCTTACGGCTGTATTTTTTATTATGTGCCGATGACGGGCATTGTTTATGTATGACATAACTGAAGGTACAGTCAGCATCAAAAGTAACTAGTAAAATAAACGATTTTTCAAAAAAAAAAAACGGTGATGTCAAAAGTCTTTATTAAAAGGGAATAAGAGCTTATGAAGACGTCAATTGCGCAGTTACTTATGATGCTGACTGCAGTACCTATACACGAGTATCGCTGATTTTTATCTCGTTGGGTAAAATTGCTGTGACATATTTCTCAATCTCTCGGGTAATGCCATCTGGGGCCATTAACGTCGCAGGTAATGGTCCAGTTGGCACCGAATGAATAGAGCCAATTTCACTGAATATCTCCATGACGCGTGTTTCGAACACGGCCCGCGGAGCCGCACGGTTTTCCGCAAATCCGGCTAAACTGTCGGACGGGCTGACGTGAAAGGGTTGGGAGTCATCACAATCTCGATACACATACGTCGTACTGCAGCCGCGCGGTAGAATAGCTAACGTTACCTCGCAGACCCTGTGACTTATGTGTTGACACACGTAGCTAGCCGTATTCCCTGTACGTTACCTGCGTCGGTATTAACTAGCATCAACAGTCGTAAACTGACTGGTGGCAATTGCTCTCCAATAGCTTGAATCGGATTTATCTGAATTTTATCACAATGTACTGGATGCCCGCATTCACAAAAATACAAAGAGAAGAATTGAACGGGACAATCCGTTTGGTTTTTAACCGACTTCAAAAAAAAGGAGGAGGTTCTCAATTCGGTTGTATTTTTTTTTTTTTTTTTTTTCAATGTTTGTTACCTCAGAACTCCGTCATTGATGAACCGATTCGGAATTTTTTTTTTTTGTTCGTATGTATATACTTCCAGGTGGGTCCCATTTTATTCAAAATTCAGTTAGATGATGGGATCCATGAGGAATTGAGGGGACTCCTCAATTTTATAAGGCACGCGTGTAGTGATTTTGGTATTTTCTGTTATAACTCGTGTATTTACATCCGGAATCATAAATTTGGTGGCGAGGAATTGATGATGAAGACCACAGATGACTTCTCGAATTCCTCAATTATGTACTTAAAAGTGCAAAAGTACGTCACAGGTTCTGATAAGATTCCGTTGAAATAGGAACTAATGAAGTGCCATTGGTGATGATCTTGGGGAATCGATGGAAGTCCTCAAATATTATCGGCCCACATACAGCGATTCGGTTTTTTTCTATAGTAATCAACGCATTTGCTATCGGAAATCAGTTCATGTGGTAAATTGTAAAAAATAGGAAATGCAGTGCTCGTGGCTTGGCGGAGTACTAAATTGAAGTCGGTTAAAACTTTGTTTTTAAAGTAAATTATTAATTACAAAAGGGATCGATTAAACGAAATACTGGTTAAATATACATTGAGGATATATGCAGGCCACAATATTTGATAAAGATTGACTCGATATCATATTTCACGTCATCTTTAAATATACTAGAGACTATTTACACGCAGTTAAAGCGCAGATTCTTAAATGCCTGACCGCATCTCCCAGAGCCACCGCAGCGCTTAGTGTCGCGGCGGGCAAACCTTGGTTTCAATTCCAACATACAGAAAAACCCTCAGTATGTGAAAACCAGAATCAGATGATGGTAATGATGATGTGTTTCAGAAAAACCCTAATTTTCTATATAAATGAGGCTTCCTGCTCTCAGTGACGATTTATGCTCCACAGTATAAGCAACAATAAACTATGTATTTACATACATACATACATACATTCACGCCTTTATTCCCAAAAGAGGTAGGCAGAGCACATGAAACGTATGTTCCAGCGCCACTTTTAGCATAAATGTGGATATAAAATATCGACAAAATGTGATATTGCAGTGATAGGTTGCTAGCCTATCGCCCACAACACACTTCAACCCTGGTCCCTTAGTCGACTTTTACGACACCCACGGGAAGAAAGGGGGTGGTAAAATTCTAACCCGACACCACACGGGTCTAACCCGACACCACACGGGTACTATGTATTTAATATAATATATAGCCGATAGGGGCTCTCCCATAAGTAAAAATGCTATTTATCCTTGAAAGTTCTAATAATAGGTATCCAAGATCGTTCTATGCTCTAGTAAAACAATGAAACCTATGTTACTTCAAACCCTGGCTCTTGCCAAATTTAGACAGTGAATCAAAGAACTGTGACACGTTTATCCCATTATTTTAATTTTTAGATTGAAAGAGTAACTAAACGTGAAAGAAGGAAAGAAAGAAACAGTACAGTTGTATGTAGAAGGGGGTTAAGGGGCGGATGTTGGGTAGAGCTGTCACGTCGTTGAAGCCGATAAAATGATTTACAAATCTGAATCTGTGGCGAGCCCCGCGAATGCACTTACTTGTGGCTGCATGATTTTTGACCTTAACCAGCCCATTATTGCAGTTAAAGGGTTTGTCCCAGCGGTCGGCAATAGCTTCACCTTCTTAGAGTAACACAAAATTCTGGGTTACCTTTGTTTTACCAAAAAAATTTTGACAAATTATCACTTCCCAAAACATTTTTCGTAGAATTTCATTTGCCAAATAATCGTTTGCCAAATTAACACTCGACAAATATTTCTTACGCAAACCTTATGTTTGGCATATTCATGTTTAGGCAATATCTCGTTTACCAACTGGTACTTTGACCAATATTCATTCAGTCAAATATGTTAGTTGGCATAATATGTTTTAACCAAAACAAAATAAGGCAAATGATTTGTATCGTCAATATTTAATTGACCATTTCTATACGTCGTTTAATCAGCAGAGGAACTCTTCGATGAAAAATCATTTGCATCTTTATTTCAATAGTGTATAAGATACACAATAAAATAATTTTTTTTTGTTATGTGGGTAGGGAAAATTAATTTGTGTAGAGGTCGCAATTCTAACCTAACCGCCAGCGTGTCGACGTCACCCCGCTTCGCGGGGTGCCTATTTCCGCTCTAAGGGACACAAGCTAACCCTAACCTAACCTACCAAATACTACAATAGTTACCATTGTTTGTTTTTTTACTGCTAGGAAGCTTTTCCCCCCGAGCCCCCCTTTTTTGGCTGCCCTAACCTAATTTACGCCTTTGGCTACCGACCTACTTAACCGTGCATTATTTTATTTAAGGGACCGTGCCGTTTTTTAATAGTATTTTGGTAAAATGTCATAACTTAAACAATTGTGATTTTTGTCTATTTATAGTTTGCCATAACATTAACTTGACGAAATATTTATTGTCTAATGTTTTTTTGCTTTATTAAAGCATTTGCTAAAAGACCACATGCCATAATGTAATTTTTCGTAATAATATTTTGCTGAATGAAAATTTGACGTAATGAAAATATTCGTATTAAAATTATGCCAAAGTTTGCATTGGCAAACAATATAGTTGCTAAAATTTGTTTGGGAAATGAAATTTGACCAAAATAAGTTTGGTAAAACAACAGGATCCCCAAAATTCTTCAAATAATGATGATACTTCATGGATAAATAAATAAATAAATGGAACCTGTAAATCAAACAAGTACCAACAAATCATCCAAGGAACTGGTTAACCAAGCAATTAAGAAACAAATCGTCTGTTCCCAGAGACAAAAGCTACTTCCTAATGCTAATTCCGACCCAAGTTAATGGCGAGTGATTTATAAGCATCGGCATCTTAGTGTTTATCCGGGAGTGGCCATACTGATCCTGGATCACTGGCGCAGGTGCGGGACCCAAACTGGAACCGATCATTTTGCCGCACCCTTTATAAATGAATTCGCCGAGCCCGGCTGAGGGGTTTGGCTTCGGTTAACTTTGGCATGTACAAGCCTTTGACTGATTGGAATTATCAACTATCTTAAATACACGTTGCGTGGCTAACAAAACTAGGTACTATTACGGCATATAGTTGTTATTTATGATGCTGCTGTCATTTTCAAAACATGAGAATCTTTACGGCTATAGTCGTAGAAACAAAGAACGTTGTAAAGAATTACAAAACCAAGCCACGCAAATTAAAGAAACTAACTCAAAAGTTTCACTAGATCCGGTGTATACGAGACATCACAGTTCAAGTCAAATTTATATTTCGCTTACACAACACGGGCGCATTCTCAGTCATTAGTCATTACAAATTACTTATCAGGCTCTCTTAGGGTGTTTGGGGCTTTGTCAAGTATCAACTTAATTTCCAGTACCTATATGACGAAATGCATATCAAAATACTCATACTCATATATTTATTGCGATCATGTTCATTACATTTGGTATGTTAGTGGTCTTTTGGTTAGTAGGTACATGATACCCCGTTAGGGCATGGCATTTTTCTTACTAGCTAGGCAAGGCAACCTAAACATAAAATAAAATCTGTGTAGCGTTGTAACTCCCACCCAAACACGATGTTGCATATGTAATTCAAATTATGTATAAGTAATTCCACATTTTTAATCACACTCCCATTTTTCATAAAGCATTCGATCCCTACGGTAGAAACGAACGACGTTTAATCTTCCACGGATCTGATGTCCCTTATTAATCGTTTAATATTTCACGAGCAGGAAATCAAAGGTTCCTTTATCTTTGCGCTCATGACATGACTTTCTCCACATCTAACGGATAGCGGTTAAAATTCAAGAGGTCGGCGAGGCGTTGCCGGCGCGAGGGCAGATTGATAAATGCGCGGAAGCACTCCGGACCTAATTAATGGGGTGTGGCACGCACGCCGCATGCCCCACGCCGCATGCCACTGCCGTTGCACTATCTGCAATCCTTGCTAACAACTGCCATACCATAACAGGGCAGATATTTACGACGCTCGCGTTACCCGCGCCGCAAACCGCATACCGTTCACCGAGTAGCGAATACAATATTAAAACATTTTATTGGGTTTGGTACTGCATACATGCGAGTGAACTAATTTCATTCGGTAAATGGATGCTCGGAATGTAGTTTGGATGGGATAAGTTGCAAATATTTGAAGATATATCCAAATATAATCATGAAATAGGTAAATATGAAGGCAACTGTAAAAATCCTTTTGTACGGCTGTTCCATAATAGGGTTCTGGACTCACAATTTTATAATTTCTCCAAACGGCGGCTATTTTGCCTTTAATTGGCTTTGTCTTACTATAATTAAGACTTATATCATGTTTTTGTAGCTGTTGGTACTCCTTAAGTATAAATAAATGAAAGAAAGAAGGCTAAATAATATTGCTAGTGACGAAAACCCTATTCATATCTCAAACAACCATTTAAATATGGCTTCATAGAGGTAGAGAGAAAACACTTGAGACCCGTGGAGCGTCATAGTGAATGACAATCGTTGCCTTTTGGAGTCAAAGCACACATGTAAATAGGTGCGTTATGCGGAAAAGACACAGATTACACTTTATAACTTTGTGATTATTTATTACCTTCTGTTACCTACCTTTTGCTCCATGTTCTATATTTTTAATATTTTTTCGAGAAAAATCAACATTGTGGATTAATTATTTGGTGTCAGGGCAAAGTATGATGAAACGGGGCCGAGATCAGCACAGCAACTGCATTTTAAACACGCGGTCATAAATAATAAAGGCAAAACAATCAGCACGGAAGCACCGCATCCCTTGATACCTCGAGCATTAAAACGGAAAGCAATTTCGCGCGGAGAACACTAGTACAAGGCTCCCATTCCGTTCGACCGGACAGCAGGGCGATTCATTTCCCTGATGGCCACCCATTAAACCGGTCAAGATGGATAGATAACAATCCGGCAATTACACTATAAACACAATGAAAACCGAATGTTTTCACTAATTGAAAAAGCCACACGTAAATCGATTCGTTTAAGAGCACTATATGAAATGAAAGTCAGTCAGACTATGGCGTGCGTGACATGTCCGCTGATATATTAACTCCATTGACTTTACGAGGGCAGGTGACGTTTATTAATCTAGTGGGCCACCTCAAAGCGTACGCTTGTATGTGAATTAATCGAATAGTTTAACGGATAAACGTGGAATGTTTAGGAACTAGACGCCCACAAGTTATGATTGACGTTTAAATGTAATGTACCGCTGAAAGACGACGTGTTAACGGTTCGACCTCATACCTTGCCAATCTGAAGTTTTGGGAAACAGGGGCTTCGTACGAAATTAATCCGAAGCCTAATTAATGTTAACACATTCGGGAAACTTAGGGTACCTGTTCATGAAAAAAAGGTTGGTAAAGGGCAGTGAATGAGTAAAACTTAAACGATACTGAAGGAATTAGCGAGTCCGCGTCAGTTGGCAAAGAATCCTAATCATAATAATTCAAGATCGTATCGCGCGGAGTAGGCGACGAACAAAAGGCGCCGGAGCAACAATGGCGCCCAACGCGGGGCCGAGAGGCGCGCTAACAAATTACCAGCCCGCAGATAACTAAGCAATATTAAATCATAGTAATTTGTGGTTGCAAGACGCAGCCCCTTTTCCAACGAGTTATCTTTCTAGGCGCCGGAATACCGAAGCGTTATTGTTAGGTACTTTGCTCTGATAAGCTAATCAAGATAGGGATCGTAAATTAACTCCGCTGTATTCGTTTACCAGTGCTAATCAGTACGAAATGCGAATCCATACTTATAATATTATAAATGCGAAAGTGTTTTCGTCAGTGTGTCTGTTAGCTCTTCACGCTTAAACCGCTGAACCGATTAAGATGAAATTTGATATAGAGATAGTATTAGTCCCGGGGAAGGACATAGGATAGTGTTTAAACCCTAAGGGGAAGATGAAAAATTGTATGGACCTACGATATAAAAGAGTTCCACGCCGACGGAGTCGCGGGCAGAAGCTAGTAATACTGTACTTATTTAACGTTATGATAATCTCGATGAAATATGAGCTACTTGTTTACGGCATAAAATAACACAGTATGAGACTGGTAGTTGGCAACTCGGCGTGAAACTGCAATTTCGCCGGTCATAAAACAGGAAGCCGAGCTTCAGGCCGCCTCCGCGCAATCGCATCTTTTCACTAGCTTCCTTCAGCGGCGCATTAGCAATTCTAACCATCGCAATAGTTGCTCGGAAATTGTAATACTTAGTCTTAATAAAGCCATTCGTAACGTTGAATATCCGGAACAGGCGTGCGCTGGGTGAGCTGCGACTCGCCCGAGGCGGAACCACTCGCGCCAACTGAATTTACGACACGGCTTTATTCACACAAATGCTCGCCTAGCTACACTTTGCCTAGTCCTCACTATAGTTATGCTTGCACCGCTAATTAAATCAAATATTCAACGCAAAAACGATTCATTGCCCCACAATAACGTCCTTGCTAAATGAGAACTGTCGGCAGTATTATGACCACGGGAGATAGTTCATTAATGAACTGATACCGAGCAATATGAGAGCGGAACGGTTTCTATAAATTATCCGAATATTGCCGGCGGACAATGGACACTGTGCCAGTAGGCACGGGTGCCATGTGCAATCTTTTAACATATTTTAAAAGCAAAGGCCCGTGCCAAAATATTTTAATTCGGCACTTACGTAACAGGGCTTGAATGTAACGTGAAATTGTGCGAAAAATATTACGTGAGGCAGTCCATATAGAGCATTAAATTAAGCTTTTCTGCGGCCAGCTTTTAAGTGAGGTCTGTAAATTTTTGTAAGCGTTTCATAAACTGAGTGCTCTCCGTCCTGTGAATATTTATGCAAAATGCATTAGCGGTATTAGGTTCTACCACGTAACGATACCGACTGCCGCTGTGCCGTATTGGGAATTTAATCCCAAAGGATTTCATGTATTGGAAAATTCAATATCGTTCTTAGATATCTTAATGGCGCTCCTCTGCTATTCCATTAAAGTTTGAGAACTTTCCATCGTATTGGGAATGATCATAAAATCCTTGATACAACTCAGTCCACCTTTATTATTGAAACCCATAGTTTCAAAGAATAGTCTTGCAGACGACATCTAACGGGTGGTGGTTGGACTTACAAGACTACTCAGTCATCCTAATGGGGGCGTTGTTATCTAAGCGAAATACGCTGACGTTGAACAGCGCCATCTAACATTACAAACCGTATAGGGAAGGAGCGCCAGCAGGCGCCACCTAGTAGGTATTCCTGGATCTACGTAGTGTTAGCCACGAGTCGGGTTGTAGAGCAGACGCTTGGAGCAGGGTTCCCGTGTCGATTATCATAATATTCGCTAGATGGCGTTGTGAAACAGAAAGCAGAGTGCCTGTATAAATAAACGCAACAAAAGGCGTATAGTGTTACTCTATGTACTTACGGATATGGTTTCGGTTCCCATTCTGTTTGTAACGGGAACTATCGTCTGGAACAAAACAGTGTAAAAGTCAATAAATTTGACCAGCTGTTAAAAGGGATACATTGTTAGGGTTGTGTTTCATAGTTATTTACCGACCTAGCTTATATTACACAAATCGAAATGGGATGTGAATAATCAACATTCAGCAATAACCTTAGTTACGTACTTTACACACTATCAAAAAAATGTTCTGACTTAGTTTGATGCTGTTTAAGAATTTGACTATTCATAGTTTCATATATGTAATGGTCCTCTTGGCTCAGTTTAGCATAAGGTGGGATAGAAGGCATGTAGGATGTTCGTTTGCACAAAGCTTTAAAAACCCTCAGGAAACACACCTTACCCACTAATAAATGGGTTTTCAACAGTTAAGGCCGTATCTTCGTTTATGAAATAATTACATCACTATAAAACGCTTGCGACTCGACGTAGAATTGTGAGCTATTTGGTCTTTATTCTTATGGTGTATTCATAAACGTACATCAAACCAATTTTAGGTAAAATTACGATTAAATTCGTTAGTCATTAGTTATTTTTGTGTTTGAGAAACAGAATAAAACGTAGATATTTTCAATAACAGAGGTATGACAAATTCTATTAATAAGGTGGGTTAATCAAAGAGCAAAGACATCTTTAACCTAGTTCCGATTATTACCAAAACGGACGATATTGCAAGTAATAATTAATTAATTAATTACAATCGTGCTACATCACACAATACAGGTAGCTATACTCGTAATTAAACTAGCTACCGTTGTAACAGTTCAAGTGCTGTCTCGGGGTAAAATTCTCACGCTAATTACTCCAGTAAATGATAAATGATACTTGCAAATTAATGCCCTAGTGAGACCGGGATGTATAACACGCACTCTTATCGCGCTAGAACAGTTATTCTAATACCAACCTTGTGCTGTACGGAGTTAAGTTTGCTTTGCAAACCAAAGCAAGACGTGTATGCGGTTGACAATCGATTTACACATCTCGCGTCGTTAACCATGACCGAAAGAGCATATTTACCAAAAGCAATCAAACAAAATACGTCTATCCCGTTCTTAATTTGAAAAATACGAGTCTAAACCGGCGATTAAAAGGGCCCATCTGTTCCAGAGTCTTTTATGATTCATCATCGGTTTATTTATTGTCATCGTAAAGCCAAAATAATCTTGAAATGCTGGTATCCGTCGCTGCTCCATGGATCTTAAGAGATTACGTCAGGGCCATAAGAGAATTCTTCTAATTTCGAATTCTCAGCCGAATCGTTTCTAGCGCGTGAGTCAGTGCGGAAATGCCTTTCATAATTGACAATAACTTCCTTTTCTTCCTAGTCCGTTTAATGGATGAAGCTTTGGGATTGAATCAGGACAGACGAACGTATAGGTATCCTTGAGGCGTTAACACATTCGTGAAATGTTTGCAGCTTTGCCCGCGTTTTGCAAAGGATAAAATTTCGGCTTTAACCATCCAGATAATTCTATACGCAAGTAAAATAATTTTTGAAAACAGATATGCGGTTCCCCTACTTACCTGTTAAGTTTTGAGTTAGTATTTTAATCTGGCAACATTCTATGCCAGCGTTTTGATAGTTCGAAAGTAACTATCGAGTCTTGTGTCGTTGTCGTATTGAAATTCGGTTGATAAAAATTGAGCTCCGCGAGAATAATCGCGCTATTTATTGGGAGTTATCTTTTAAACCCATTAAAATACATTAAGTGCCTTGGAGAAGCAGGAGAACATCTGACCAGCTGCATATACTCAGGTGCCAGGTATCCTTGGAATCGGGTGAGTGCAGTACGAGCCAGGTCCCAGGGTCCTACACCTGACGAAGGAGCATCGCAGCAGCTCCTTGCAACGGTGAGTGTCTTTTAAGTTTCTTCAAGGCTCTGTTTCGCTAGCTTCATAGATATAGTATAATTATCGAAAAACCTACAGTCCACTTATTAACATTACCTATTACACACAATCTTATAAAGCTATACCTACAATATCATAGGCTTTTCCGCTTTTTAATATTAGTATAGACTGTAATATCTGAAAAATGACCTAATTGGCCTTGCCTGCTCTCTTTTTACTGTGTTCTTTTTGTAGCTAAGAAAAAATATTGAAATAGTTTTGATGAAAATACAGGAAACACTTTAAGTACCCTAATATTGTCTCATTGATTCGCAAGTGTGCACGAAAGAGTTTACTAAAATAGTACCTGGGCGACCGAAACTTGACTGGGTGTTTTTCTCAGATATGAGACCTCACTAATTCGACTTCGCGCCTACAATTTTTCAATTAATTTTATTCAGAGACCAACATGGATCATTACTGATAGTAAACTTTAGCTTAATACCATAGCCTACGTAAACCCTATATTCCTCCGTCATTAACGCGATTACAAATATTTTATTTATTGGAAAATTAAAATAGCATCGTTAAGGCGCCGTAGGTTCATGGTCTTCTCTCCCTCTCACTGAGCATAAGCGTGAGCGAGATGGAAGTGCGTGCTCGGAAGCGCGGAAATCATGTTTTTTTATATAAATTTTTTGGCCGTTTAAATAAATACAAAAGTAAACACTGATTTCCCTCAAACATGATATTGCCGATTTTTAGAAGCCATTTTAATATTTTTAGCTTTTGTTCGCAATTTGTAACAAATATTTTAAGTGTATTTTAGACCCTTTTAGACCTATGTTCGTGATTTTTTTCTATCGAGCGAAAAATGCTTAATCATGTTTCTAAACACTGATTTCCCTGCAGAAAAGCCTGAACATTACTATTCGTATTTTTTTTAAACCATATTATTATAAACAGACGCATTATATTGTTTCAAAAACACTGTTCGCTTAACTTCGCTGAACCTACGGCGCCTTAAACCGTTTGGTTTGTCTCGATAGCGCAGTGACTTACTGCTAACAGAAAAAAATAATATCATCAATTCGTTTTTTCACTTCTTTATAATCTTAACTTATTACGTAATGACTCTCAAAAATAATGTGTTAACCTAATTACATAAAACTAATCTACTCAATATTTCCATCAATCAAAAGCAGCCAACTATTCTCCTCTTCTTCTTCCCGTCGGCGCATCACGGCCGCTGTTCTACATATGAATCTTCCAGTTAATTAAACCTATCAGTGTCACAAGCCGAAACATTTATGAAATGGCCACGACCCGTAATTGATGATCAAGCTAATATTTACTAGCCCAAAACTATAGGTACAGAGACTCTCGTTCGATGTTTGTATTGATTTCAATCACTCGCGATTCGACCGTGAGGAAGGTGCTGTAAAATTTACCGCTAGTTACGTGTGTGATATGCACTTCAGCAGAGAAACTGATATTACAGAAATGCCAAAAAGACAGGCATCAAAATGGAGATTGTCAAGCCAACCACACCTTACAAAATGCAACTAGATGCAGTTGGCAATGTCAGTATATGTAGTAATTTCAGGTTATACGGTAGAAGAGAAAAAATGCTTCTGAAGTTTATACACATGGCCAGGTTATACACCTAGTTATTTGCCTTTACACGTTTATATGATTTACAACTAACATTCAATAACAATATATTTATTTATTTTAAATCTATCGACAAATGATACAATTAATCTTACTCCTAAATACCAACATAGATAAATCTAGTCTAGTCAAACCCGCTCGCTATCGCTTCTGGTGCAAAAGTGTTCAATAACTACTTGATACTTAGGAAAAAAAGAGATTATATAGAAATACAATACTGGTGTCAGAGTAGGTTCATGGTACTGTGAAATCGAACTGGGGAACTGTACTTACATATGTAAGATTAGTTTCGTTTATTTCATTATACAGGGTGTGGCCTGCAATAGGAGCAAAATACTAAACGGTTGATTATTGAGCTTGTGAGCAATTCTTTCTTGGTGGTTTTAATTAGATTTTTTTTCTTTATAGTAAGTTTACGTATATTGTTTACTCTTCTGGGCGTGACACAAGTAGTTTTATTTTATTTTAAAAACACTGAAAAACTTGCAAATACATTATAAAATCACAAAAATATATTTTAAGAACCAAAATGCAAAAACTGTTATGACTCATTACATGATGTTATTTCAAAATCTGCATTGACTGCTGTGCTATTATCTCGTGGTGCCAAGATACATTACTTGGAGGTCATAACTTTAGAAGTTAAGATGAACATTTCCGCGAATTAAAACAATATTAAAAATAATTTGGATACAATGGGTTACTCCAGATGCTCTAAGAAAGCGTCCTTTTAAATATTCGCTCCTGTTACAGGACACACACTGTATACATTCACATAAGTACAGTTACCTATACTGTTACTTTTTATAAAATAAGAGTGTGAGTTCTATCTAAAACTTATGAAAATGTATTTTCTATAGGTGTTCAGCGTGAAAACAAGAATTTAAACAGGGTACATATAAAAAGTGTAGGTACTTATAAAAACACCTTTCACAAACGCTTAGGGGAAAGAACAATAACGAACACTTCGAAAATGAAGTGTGTGTGAAATCCAAGGGGTGAATAGACAATAGTACATTGTGATACAAGTGAGGTATATTGATAATTACATTATAGCCAGAGACGGAATTGTTCACGCGAACCGCAGGTGAGCATGATAAGATAAGAGAGCCGAGGATGTAATTATCTAAGCTCACGCGTTTCATACGACGTTTTTCAACACATTTTGCGAGGATAAAATCATTTTCATAAGATGAAAATGTTATAGACCTGCCAAGTTATTTTCTTTACTTAATGATGGCAACTTGGCAACCAGTTTTTATTCACATATTGTCCATCGCCAAGAATTTCCAGTGGCGTCCATTCTATTTATCACTTTTCTAGTAACCACGAGTCAACATTTTTGATGAACACGCATTAACAATGTTTACACATATTTGTGAAATAAGAAATACTTAACCTATAATCGCGCAACAGATTTTTTTTCTTTTTCGTGAGTATGACGCAGTGCGCGCGCAGGTGTTAAGCCAGACTCAGATGAAATCTCTAAACAACCAATACAAAATATTTTCGTTTTAAAATGTTATCTTTATTAATTCATGTAAAATATTATCAAAAGTGAATAGTTTCACTAAATTAAACGTTTCTATATCATACCCAAAATGAAATATTCAATTAATTAACAAAAAGGATTTAATATGTTTAGTCGAGTATGAATGCATTTGCTATTTTTTTTTTTAAAAAAGCTTTACATTCTGTACAACCCGGTTAATTTAAGAATGCAGCGTGTTCATGCATACATCTCGCTACAAGGTGCCAACGTGACTTAATCGCGATATAACCATAAACCATAACACACGAGTGTCGTAATGTTATAAAGCACGCGTGTTTAATATGATTATGAGGCTAAAAGCGACATAATAAGAGGTACTTTACGAGCAAATGTGTTGAAAAAAAAAACTTAATTACGGTGTGTAAGTGACAATACAAGTGTAAAATGTTAGGTATGTTAAACGCAACCATAATCGCATATCGATATTACCATGACGGTTATATTTTTGGAACGTAGATTGTTATGAAGTTATTATATCAGTCTGTATTCTCAAAGATAACTCCAGACAGGGTCATCCATGTCAACGCTCCTTTAACGTTGTGTACAATGCAAGTTTGCATGTCGTCTCGATCTGTCAAACGATGTCAGTGGCGATGCACTTTAAATCGCGAACCAATTTAGACCAATGTAAAAATAATATAAATCTATTCTGGGATAACAGATCCCAACTTTAACGAAGGCCTTAATGTAAGAATGTACATAGGTACATTCTTTTTTTTTTTTTTTTTATGTGATAGGAGGCAAACGAGCAGGCGGATCACCTGATGGTAAGCGATTACCGCCGCCCATGGGCACCTGCAACACCAGAGGTGTTGTGAGTGCGTTGCCGGCCTTTAAGATGGGAGTACGCTCTTTTCTTGAAGGTTTGAAGGTCGTATCGGTCCGGAAATACCGCAGGCGACAATCCATTCCACAGATTAGCTGTGCGAGGCAGGAAGCTTCTGGAGAAGCGCACAGTTGAGGACTGCCAACCATCTAAGTGGTGAGGATGGTAATGTTGTCGCGTTGGACGATGGCGAAAAGAAGCGGTAGGGATTAATCCGAACAATTCCTCGGAGCACTCCCCGTTATACATGCGATAGAAAATGCAGAGCGAAGCCACATCTCTACGCAGCGCCAAGGAGTCAAGCCGACCCGAAATATGCTGGCAGTCAACAATTCGAGTTGCTCGTCGTTGGATGCGGTCCAGAGGGAGAAGCTGGTACTGGGGTGCCCCTGCCCATAGATGAGAACAGTATTCCATGTGTGGGCGGAACTGCGATTTATAAAGCTGCAGGCGGTGGGCCGGTGTGAAATACTGTCTCGATCTGTTGAGCACACTGAGCTTTTTTGAGGCTAATTTGGCCTTACCCTCTAAATGCCCGCGGAACTGGACTTCACTCGAAATGTCGACGCCAAGGATTCCGATACTGGCTGCGGCAGTCAGGGGAGTGCTCTCAAAACGAGGTGACACGACAAACTTTAACTTTTTCGCGGTAAACGCGCAAACCTGTGTCTTGGTAGGGTTAAAACGGACTAAGTTAAGTCGACCCCATTCAGAGATTTCATTTAGGGAAGTCTCAATTTCAGACACAAGTTTGTTCCGGCTCTCGATGACAATTTCCCTAGAGATGTTGGTACGGCCGGTGTAAGAGGCATCACCTGTACTATCATCAGCATAACAATGAATACCGCTGATTTTCAGCATGTCATTAATATGCATAAGGAATAGCGTGGGTGATAGCACACAGCCTTGAGGGACACCAGCATTTACAGACATGGAGTCGGAACATTCACCGTCAACTACGACCTTAATGCTTCTGTCTGCTAGAAAACTACTGACCCATACACATAATCTCTCAGGAAGCCCATAGGATGGTAGCTTCGAAAGAAGTGCTTTGTGCCAAACCCGATCAAAGGCCTTCGCTATATCCAAACTAACAGCCAATGCTTCACCCTTAGTCTCGATCGCCTGTGCCCATCGATGTGTCAGGTAGACTAGAAGATCACCAGGCGAGCGGCCTCTACGGAAGCCGTATTGTCGATCACTAAGCAACTGGTGGTCCTCTAGGTACCGAAGGAGCTGGCAGTTGATAATGGACTCCATTATCTTCGAGAGAAGGGAGGTAACAGCTATTGGCCTGTAGTTGGACGGATTTGAGCGGTCGCCCTTTTTAGGGATCGGATGCACTAAAGCTGACTTCCACGAGGTCGGGACTACGCCAGAAGAGTACGAGAGCCGAAAGAGACGCTTTAAGACCGGAGCCAACTCGGGAGCACACATCTTCAGCACAATCGCAGGGATACCGTCAGGCCCACTTGACTTATGAGTGACGAGGGAAAGAAGTGCTTTACGAATCGAGCTTTGGTTGAACCGGATATCCGGCATACAGCTCTCGCACCGCGGAATGGTCGGCGGCGCGCTTCCCCCGTCATCCAAAGTCGAGTTAGCCGCACACATTCTACACATAATACATAGGTATTAACCCTTTTCCAGGCCGGCCTTGTCCAGGACGAAAAATGGCAATTGTATCTCACAGTACGCTTACGTACGCTTGACAGTCTGTATGTAGTCGATATAACGACTCTGCTGATTAAGCTTTATTGTAAATAAAACAGGTGGAATACAGTAGGTACAAAAAAACATGAATGTACGAAGGCGAACTTATCCCTTAAAATTCCTCATCAGTAGGCTTACCATGAGTTTGACAATGACGGCTTACGCTAACGAGTATCGAGTTTTCTATCCGTGCATCTGTATTGCACTTTGACAGTACGAGCGGGATGCACAGATAGAAAACTCGATTTAATTATTTTACAGATGCAGATTTTTTACGTTTGAAACCTCATTTATATAAGCCAAACGGTTAATTACATTTCAACCAAAGAATTTGGATTACTTTGTCACATGCTTTTTCTGTTTGACAGCATCAGCTTGAAAGCAGACTCTCTGTACTACCACGATTGACACTCCCCCTTTACTGTCACTGAATTCATAACGTACTTTCATAACTTGTTCAGCCTACCTGGATTACGAAGTTACCGATCAACGATACAATACAATATTTTTTATTGCACACCTCAAAACATAAATCAAATAGACATAACAACTTATAAAAAATAGATGTTGACCACAGGCGGTCTTACTATAATCAACCTATCTGAAGAACAAATTTGTGCGAAATAAATTACATCTCGATATCGGTAGCAGCTTCCCAGATACATTAGTTTCTCCTGAGAATCAATGACGACGTTCGGTAACATTTCGTCTTGCCATTAAAATAAATATAACGCCAATATCCATAATAACTCCGCGGAGTAGGATAAACTTGGGTATTTTCCACCCAAGTCTGTCGGGATATCTTGTTTTATTGAACTCGATAAATCCCTGAGGCGCTTATGTATTTTCCTCACTATTCCCTTCAGGACAGTATGCAGGCAACTTAATAAGCTCTCACTAACAAACTAATTGGGTTAGTGCATTGTGCACTTTACAAAGGCGAGTACAATGGAAGTATTTCGCGATATTTTACGTGGAGCAAGATTAAAACGGTGGAACGCAATGACCGAGAAACAGCGATGGGCGGATTCTGCGGCGTGTTCACTATGCAAGTTTGCAGCCACTTATCAGAGATGAATGGGGACTAACGTTTTTGTCGACTGAGTACCGAATTGAGGCAGATTCAAAAAGGTATTTTTGAAGGAGAGTCGAGAGCCAGGGAATGTAAAGTACCCAGTTGCTATTTTGAAAAGAAAACGAAACGAAAACCTAGAAGGTGTAATTCGTTTCCGTAAAGTACCTACTTAAGATAATGAGAGCTTGGTGAATTGTTTCATTAGGCATGATATTTATAGTGGACTGTAACGAGGTCCTTATTGAAAATGGATGTTGAGATTTATTACGGGTGAACCAGCGATGTGCGGTACGTGTTTTAATGTGTTTGGGACGTTACATGCTTCACAGCTAGGTGTCAATTGTATGAAAACACAGCTTCTCACATCATCATATCAGCCGAAAGACGTCCACTGCTGGTCATAGGGCTCCTCCAAAGACTGCCAAAGTGATCGGTACTGCGTCCAGCGGACTTCCGCGACCTTTACCAGGTGATCAGTCCCCTTTGCTCACATCACCATCCTCCAAGCGTTATTCCCGGTCACAATATCTACAACTAATCCACAATATCTGGTATATGCACTAGTTTCACGAAAGCGACTGCCATCTGACCTTCCAACCCAGAGGAAAAACTAGACCTTACTGGGATTAGACCGGTTTCCTCACGATGTTTTCCTTCACCGGTAAATATTCCGTACATTTCCGAAAAACTTATTGGTACAGCCGGGATTCAAACCCACGAGCGCTGTTCGACAGCCGCATGTCTGATCCACTAGGCTATCCTAGCTGTTTCACATCTGACTTATCTGGTGGCTTTGGAGTGACCCCGATTTTAACTAGCTTTACGCAACCATTTAAAAGCAAGACCGTGTTCTGAGACTAATACCCACGCCAAGTTATGAGACGAATCGATCGGGTATTACTGAGAATAACAAACTCTTTATAAAATCCAGTAATTGATAGCCCCCGTTAGTGTCTAACGAATAAGAACTTTGCTTAAGTAGATTTACTTCAAGTCTCGGACGATTTACTTCAGTCAAAAAGGTGGTCAAACTCGACTTTAATGTGTCTAAAATTTTGAAGGGCTATGCATATTTTTTTTAACTAAAATTAGACATGAATAATAACATACATTGCTCCAGAGATGTGAAATATAGCATACAATGCGTAAAAATACTTTCGAAAATAGCAAATTAATGTTGAAACCTGAACTGAACTGGGCTAAGTTCATCGCATTTTATATTTAGTCCCGTTTAGTAACAATAATGTATGATTTTTGAGTGAAACTTAAGGTCAAAATAATAATTTTGCATATTCTCGAAAGAGGGTTCCCTAATCTGCAATATAGTAACACATCTGAATAAATAATCACATAATTGTGTCGTAAGTTATAAGAGGTGGCATATTTAAGTCCCTTTTCCGCAAAACGTAGGTATCTCCATGGCACTTCATGTTACCATGACGGCAGAGATTCGTGAAGTCACGAACCTGTAACTCTTTCTCTCTAGCTAGTGGCATTAAAAAGGTTCTAAGTTGGTTTTTTTTTGAGATATTTCAATTGTATTATGATTTTTAGGTTCTATAGTGGTCTTTCATATGAAGTAGGTAATTAGACTTTTATTATAAAGAGGAAAAGTCTGTGAGATTGTAACTTTGTAATCTATGTAAGTACTCATATGATTAAAAAAAATCTTACACTTGTGTACAAAATGGTTTTTCCGGGTAGACATAGGCTATGTTTTATCCCGCGGGTTTGACTGCGTTTCTTGTAATACGCGGGCGAAACAGCGCAGGCAGTTAGTATAATTTAATACAATCTGAGTCACCTATCCTATTGGGGTACCTATTCCACAAGTCACGAGTTAAGTTTGAGAAAAACCGAATGCAATCGTTATTTGTCTGACTCTGGGCTTTGGAACTTCGGTCCTCTTAGCATAAGTACGTATTATACGTCTACGAACATTTTAAAAGTTAAGTTTGTTAGTCCACTTGCTCGAAACTCAAAGGACGTACGTTCACACAAGTCTACACGACATGTATGTCATTTACTAACACCGAGCAAGAGTAATGAGCTCGGAAACTTTGACGCGTTAGCGGCGAGGCGAATACGCTATGAGCGTAAAGCCAAACCCAATGCATATATGTCAAGCGAGCTACGTTATACACATATATTAATAACTATTACAGGCATGAGGCATGACTGATAGAAGCAAGAAATCGTACATTTCTGCAGGGGCCAGGAAAATAGGATTGCCGGTCAAGTATAAATATAGACTGAGGATTGCGTTCGTATCCCTCACGAGGCTGGCAATCCCTTTTCTCGCAAATATGTTTGTTCATGTATTTGATTTTTTCTCTCAAAAATGCAATAAATCATATAAAAAACGCTCTCCAAGATTTTTATGTAATTGCTGTTGCCATGAATATTTGTTACAAAATGATATTGAAACAAAAGGACACGTTGCACGCCTTTTTTTTCAGACCGTCAAATTCGTAGAAAATTCTAATATGGATCTCTCGCGACGCTTAACCAAACGTGATACTTCGTACAAGGAACATAACGTCAATATTTCAATAGGTACATGTTTTAGAACAAAAATTTATCTCCAAACACTTATTTTTTTTTTAAAGAATAGCCGTCATGATATCTTACACTTGAAATATGTCCGTAATCAAATGTCACGGACCACCGTTCCAAATCTACGCCATAATCGATAGGCAAAGCGTACGTAGGTAACACAATTTTGGTCTGCGTTCATATAATGTAAATATGTAGTATGAAAAAAGACAGTAAACGGTAGAAGTAAAGAAACCCTTTACTTTTAAGTATTCTTTTTGAAACTCCTTTAATGTACCTACAGCGCTATTAAGACGACAACGCAGTGCACGGCTATCACGCGACGGCGGATTTTTCTCGCACAATCCGTCTCTTTTTATTAAGAACACTTATAAAGAGTATAGTGATGATAGACGTGCTGCTCTTCCTGTTTCATCTCAGGCAGGACATTTACTTGCCAATTATGCGGTGAAATTTGGTGTAAAGATAGTTTGAGTACGGGGGATGGACATAGGATAGATTAATCCCGGGAATCATCCACTAAGAGGGTGAATGTTTGTATGGAGCTACGATATAAACGTGTTCCACGTGGACGGAGTCGCGGGCGGAAGCTACTGACGGGTACGTCGACGGGTAGAGCTATATATAGGTCACAGGACCTGACCTGTAATTAAATTCGTGATACAAAATAGCAAATTATGAATTAACTTACATCCTGTATACAGAGTGAAATATTATTCACCGGTCAAACCTTGAAAGGTGATTCGGTAGGTCATCTCGATCAAAATGGATCACAACTCATTTGATCCTGCCATTGCTGGCTTTTTTTCGCGATTTGGACAGAATCACCTCCCAAAATTTGAACGGTGAATGATATTTCACCCTGTATAGCGCGATGGCTTTTCTAAACGACAAGGTACATTTTCCACATCTCACTTTCTTACCGGTGGAGCTCAATTTTGCTGCAAATGAATAAAACGGATAACAAAGCTGCCCCTGACCTCTCGGGCTTCAATAAGCACCGTCGACTTCGAAGATACGTTACGCTTTTGCACCTTATTGCGGTGGAATAAGGTTGAAGTTGTGTACATACTATGAACCGATTGTACACGGCGGAACTCCTAATGAAGCAGTAAACATGCCTAGCCGAGGTTTTATAATATAATTGTAGAAAGTAAAGGTATCGGTTAGATATATTTTATGTATCTTCTACTCGTAAGTCTGGGTACCCGAAATCGATTATCATTATCAAACGACCTTGTTCATTAATTTGGTAACTGGGCTGAAATTCGTTATTAGAAGATACTTTTTTTTATACTACGACGATGTCAAACATTCATACGCCTGACCCCGTATCATGGTCGGCCTTACCTTATCACACGATCAGTGACAGGATAAAGCGTCCGTCACTGGCTGAGACCGTTCGATAGAACGAGACGACTATCTTGGCACTTATCGCGTGATAAGGCCGACCATGATACGGTGTCTGCGCGTATGGACGCTGGCGACACCAGAATAATCACAAGCGCGCAACCAACCGTTTTTTGGTTTAAGAGGGCACCGAGCTTCTGCCGTGAATTGATTTTAGGTATTCAATGCGCTCCGTGCATGTGTGTGTGAGGCACACAGGCAAGAGCGAGCGGCGCGGCGGCTGGAGCTGTGCGCCGATCGCCTACATAGAACGCAAAGAATGACGGCAAATGGCGCTATAAATGATTTCAGCGAGGGTGCTACCAATATTTACAAAATTGGACAAGCAAACGATTTCAAATAATTGTACTGATAATATTGACATTTAGAGAAACATTTATGCAGATTTGTCAATTTTTTATTTATTTATATATTTACCGTCCGTAGGTTATAGTATCTACGATGAATGACAAAATAGTATTCAAAGCACAATAGTATAGCTCAATAAAATTAACTCAATAATGTTAAATAACAGAACGGCTAAATAGGGTAAAAATATCAGTAGGCACCCCATTTTTCAGGGTTCCATAGTCAACAAGGAACCACTATAGTTTCGCTATGTCCGTCCGTCTGTCCGTCTTCGGCTTAGCCCAGTAACCCTTACTATTAGAGAACTGTAATTCAGCATACCCATAAATCAATCACGGCGGCAAAACAGTAATATAAAAACATGTTTTTTTTAAGTTTACCTCCCCTACACCAAAATAAGGATGCAATTTCTTTTTTCTCGTTAAACCCATTGTGTGGGGTATCGTTGGTTTCTCCTTCTTCTTCAACTTAAGAGCTCTGCTCTTGTCGGTGGAGTAACCGCCATTCAGCTCTACGCTCTGCCACTGCTTTGAGCTCCTGGTACGACACTACATCGATCGATCGTTGGCTAGCTTGTTCAAAAATATTAAAGGGTTTTTAAACCACTTTTCAACTCAGTGATTCGTTTGCGAGATATTGGGCTTTAATTTTTATACGAGTCATGTGTCTCCCCCCTGCCGGCTTAATGGCTACTACTGGGTATGTGAAAAAATTCATGGCAGTAGTACATATAATTAACTAGCTGCTGCCAGCGACTCCATCCGCGTGGAGCTCGTTTATATAGCAGCGCCATACAAACTTTCACCTCCCCTTTTCACTCCCTTAGGGGATGATTACGGGGATAAAAACTGTCCTAAGTCCTTCACCGGGACCCAAACTATCTCTACACCAAATTTCATCTAAATCGGTAAAATACTACAAATGAAAAGGATACATACACATATTAGCAATTGCCCTTTATTATTACTAGGTACTAGGAAGGTATAGGAACTGAGTATGCTTACGAAGGAACAGGAGTTAATTGTTACGAGCATACACTTTATCTTTATCTTAAAATTCTCTGCACATAGATGTCTTGCTCTAGAATTAATTATTTATTAGTTTTTAATATATAATATGTTGATTTTACATTAAACAATAAATAAATTAGTACATCAGAAATTTTGACAGCACGGCGATAATCAAAATTCATTTCGAACGAGAATGTACAGCTGTCATCCGCGCACAGTCCCTCCCTGGGCGCATACAGGACGACACATGTAAAAAGAACCCTGGCGGCCATACTTTTTATATGGCCGCCAGGGCTCTTTTTACGTGTGTCGACCTGTAATCTGTAGTTAAATGAGTTTTACTTACTTTTTCTTCATGCCGCTTGCATTGCTTTTTCGCCAACCTCTTATTTTCTTTGATTTATAGTTATTATTCCCCACAGTGAAAAACCCAAAATTCGTCGTTTAGTTATAAAGTCCGTGCGTAAGCAAAAGCGACACATCCTCCCCGTCCGACAGCCGAAGCAAGACTAAAGCGGATAGGGGGGAAGCATGGCGGCTCTAGCTAGAATGGGCGAAACGTGCACGAATCTAGTTATTTCCGTTGTATTTCTAAAATAATCCATATTTTGAAAATGAAGAGCATAATACGTCATAGGAAACATGAAGTTTTTGTTATTATTCAAAAACTGTTGACCTTCCGTGAAGTATTTACGCCGTACTAATGTTATCTTTTCTTTATTCGAGGTAACTTTGGATTTAATTTCTATCGAGGAAAGTATTAGTAATCGTATTTCTAAAGCGGATGACTTATAGAGTTAATCCTTAAATCTAAATATATAAAAGAAGAAACTGACTGACTGACTGACTGACTGACTGACTGACTGACATATCAACGCACAGCCCAAACCGCTGGGTCTAGAGATTCCAAATTTGGCACGTAGGTTCCTTATAAGGTGTAGGGGAGCACTAAGAAAGGATTTTTCAAAATTCACCCTCTAAAGGGGTGAAATGGGGGTCCAAAGTTTGTATGGAGGATACATTATTTATTGAACTAGAGACTTGAAACTTTGCAGGAAGATTACTTATTAGAATACCAAAAATGCACTTTCAGCGTTTTACAAAATTCCACCCCTAAGGGGGTTAAATAGGGGTGCAAAGTTTGTATTCAAAACTACTGGGACTACAAACTTGAAATTTACACCAGACCTTCCTTTTATGACGTAGGCAAGGGATAAGACGGGATTTTTGGAAATTCTATCCCTAAGGGTGTTAAATAGGGGTGCAAAGTTTGTATGGGTGAAACATTATTTTTTGTACTAGAGACTTGAAACTTTGTAGGGATATTACTTATTAAGATACAAAAAAAGTTCTTTCAGCGTTTTACAAAATTCCACCCCTAAGGGGGTTAAACAGGGGTGCAAAGTTTGTATTCAAAACTACTGGGACTACAAACTTGAAATTTACACCAGACCTTCCTTTTATGACGTACGACTTGAAACTTTGTAGGGATATTACTTATTAAGATACAAAAAAAGTCCTTTCAGCGTTTTAGAAAATTCCACCCCTAAGGGGATTAAATAGGGGTGCAAATTTTGTATTCAAAACTACTGGGACTAGGAACTTGAAAATTACACCAGAACTTCTTTTTACGACGTAGGTAGGGGATAGAACAGGATTTTTGGAAATGCTATCCCTAAGGGGGTGAAATGGGGGTCCAAAGTTTGTATGAGGGAACATTATTTATTGAACTGGAGACTTAAAACTTTGTAGGAGGATTACTTATTGATACCAAAAAGGTACTTTCGGCGTTTTATAAAATTCTACCCCTAAGGGGGTTAAATAGGGGTGCAAAATTTGAATTAAAAACTACTGTATCTAGAAACTTGAAATTTACACCAGATTTTCCTTTTATGACATAGGCAAGGGATAAGACAAGATTTTTGGAAATTCTGTCCCTATGGGTGTTAAATAGGGGTGCAAAGTTTGTATGGGAGAAACATTATTTTTTGTATTAGAGACTTGAAACTTTGTAGGGATATTACTTATAAAGATACAAAAAAAAGTTCTTTCGGCGTTTTACAAAATTCCACCCCTGAAGGGGTTAAATAGGGGTGCAAAGTTTGTATTCAAAACTACTGGGACTACAAACTTGAAATTTACACCAGACCTTCCTTTTATGACGTAGGCAAGGGATAAGACGGGATTTTTGGAAATTCTATCCCTAAGGGTGTTAAATAGGGGTGCAAAGTTTGTATGGGTGAAACATTATTTTTTGTACTAGAGACTTGAAACTTTGTAGGGATATTACTTATTAAGATACAAAAAAAGATCTTTCAGCGTTTTACAAAATTCCACCCCTAAGGGGGTTAAATAGGGGTGCAAAGTTTGTATTCAAAACTACTGGGACTACAAACTTGAAATTTACACCAGACCTTCCTTTTATGACGTAGGCAAGGGATAAGATGGGATTTTTGGAAATTCTATCCCTAAGGGTGTTAAATAGGGGTGCAAAGTTTGTATGGGTGAAACATTATTTTTTGTACTAGAGACTTGAAACTGTGGATATTACTTATTAAGATACAAAAAAAGTTCTTTCAGTGTTTTAGAAAATTCCACCCCTAAGGGGATTAAATAGGGGTGCAAATTTTGTATTCAAAACTACTGAGACTAGGAACTTGAAATTTACACCGGACCTTCCTTTTATGACATAGGCAAGGGTTAATACGGAATTTTTGGAAATTCTATCCCTAAGGGTGTTAAATAGGGGTGCAAAGTTTGTATGGGTGAAACATTATTTTTTGTAATAGAGACTTGAAACTTTGTAGGGATATTACGTATTAAGATACAAAAAAAGTTCTTTCAGCGTTTTAGGAAATTCCACCCCTAAGGGGATTAAATAGGGGTGCAAATTTTGTATTCAAAACTACTGGGACTAGGAACTTGAAAATTACACCAGAACTTCTTTTTACGACGTAGGTAGGGGATAGAACAGGATGTTTGGAAATGCTATCCCTAAGGGGGTGAAATGGGGGTCCAAAGTTTGTATGGGGGAACATTATTTATTGAACTGGAGACTTAAAACTTTGTAGGAGGATTACTTATTGATACCAAAAAGGTACTTTCGGCGTTTTATAACATTCTACCCCTAAGGGGGTTAAATAGGGGTGCAAAATTTGAATTAAAAACTACTGTATCTAGAAACTTGAAATTTACACCAGATTTTCCTTTTATGACATAGGCAAGGGATAAGACAAGATTTTTGGAAATTCTGTCCCTATGGGTGTTAAATAGGGGTGCAAAGTTTGTATGGGAGAAACATTATTTTTTGTATTAGAGACTTGAAACTTTGTAGGGATATTACTTATAAAGATACAAAAAAAGATCTTTCAGCGTTTTACAAAATTCCACCCCTGAAGGGGTTAAATAGGGGTGCAAAGTTTGTATTCAAAACTACTGGGACTACAAACTTGAAATTTACACCAGACCTTCCTTTTATGACGTAGGCAAGGGATAAGATGGGATTTTTGGAAATTCTATCCCTAAGGGTGTTAAATAGGGGTGCAAAGTTTGTATGGGTGAAACATTATTTTTTGTACTAGAACTTGAAACTGTGTAGGGATATTACTTATTAAGATACAAAAAAAGTACTTTCAGCGTTTTAGAAAATTCCACCCCTAAGGGGATTAAATAGGGGTGCAAATTTTGTATTCAAAACTACTGAGACTAGGAACTTGAAATTTTAACCGGACCTTCCTTTTATGACGTAGGCAAGGGTTAATACGGAATTTTTGGAAATTCTATCCCTAAAGGTGTTAAATAGGGGTGCAAAGTTTGTATGGGTGAAACATTATTTTTTGTACTAGAGACTTGAAACTTTGTAGGGATATTACTTATTAAGATACAAAAAAAGTTCTTTCAGCGTTTTAGAAAATTCCACCCCTAAGGGGATTAAATAGGGGTGCAAATTTTGTATTCAAAACTACTGGGACTAGGAACTTGAAAATTACACCAGAACTTCTTTTTACGACGTAGGTAGCGGATAGAACAGGATTTTTGGAAATGCTATCCCTAAGGGGGTGAAATGGGGGTCCAAAGTTTGTATGGGGGAACATTATTTATTGAACTGGAGACTTAAAACTTTGTAGGAGGATTACTTATTGATACCAAAAAGGTACTTTCGGCGTTTTATAAAATTCTACCCCTAAGGGGGTTAAATAGGGGTGTAAAATTTGAATTAAAAACTACTGTATCTAGAAACTTGAAATTTACACCAGATTTTCCTTTTATGACATAGGCAAGGGATAAGACAAGATTTTTGGAAATTCTGTCCCTATGGGTGTTAAATAGGGGTGCAAAGTTTGTATGGGAGAAACATTATTTTTTGTATTAGAGACTTGAAACTTTGTAGGGATATTACTTATAAAGATACAAAAAAAGTTCTTTCAGCATTTTAGAAAATTCTACCCCTAAGGGGGTCAAATAGGGGTGCAATGTTTGTATGAGGTAAACATTATTTATTGAACTAGAGACTTGAAACTTTGTACGAAGATTACTTATTAGAATACAAATATAAATATCCTTAGCGTTTTTTAAAATTCCACCCCTAAGGAGATTAAATAAGGGTGCAAAGTTTGTATTCAAAACAACTGGGACTACAAACAAGAAATTTACACCAGAACTTCCTTTTATGACGTAGGCAAGGGATAAGACGGGACTTTTGGAAATCCTATCCCAAAGGGGGTTAAAAAGGGGTGCAAAGTTTGTATGGGAGAAATATGATTTTTTGTACTAAAGACTTGAAACTTTGTAGGGATATTACTTATTAAGATACAAAAAAAGTTCTTTCAGCGTTTTAGAAAATTCCACCCCTAAGGGGATTAAATAGGGGTGCAAATTTTGTATTCAAAACTACTGGGACTAGAAACTTGAAATTTTCACCAGACCTTCCTTTTATGACGTAGGCAAGGGTTAAGACGGGATTTTTGGAAATTCTATCCCTAAGGGTGTTAAATAGGGGTGCAAAGTTTGTATGGGTGAAACATTATTTTTTGTACTAGAGACTTGAAACTTTGTAGGGATATTACTTATTAAGATACAAAAAAGTTCTTTCAGCGTTTTAGAAAATTCCACCCCTAAGGGGATTAAATAGGGGTGCAAATTTTGTATGCAAAACTACTGGGACTAGGAACTTGAAAATTACACCAGAACTTCTTTTTACGACGTAGGTAGGGGATAGAACAGGATTTTTGGAAATGCTATCCCTAAGGGGGTGAAATGGGGGTCCAAAGTTTGTATGGGGGAACATTATTTATTGAACTGGAGACTTAAAACTTTGTAGGAGGATTACTTATTGATACCAAAAAGGTACTTTCGGCGTTTTATAAAATTCTACCCCTAAGGGGGTTAAATAGGGGTGCAAAATTTGAATTAAAAACTGCTGTATCTAGAAACTTGAAATTTACACCAGATTTTCCTTTTATGACATAGGCAAGGGATAAGACAAGATTTTTGGAAATTCTGTCCCTATGGGTGTTAAATAGGGGTGCAAAGTTTGTATGGGAGGAACATTATTTTTTGTATTAGAGACTTGAAACTTTGTAGGGATATTACTTATAAAGATACAAAAAAAGTTCTTTCAGCGTTTTACAAAATTCTACCCCTAAGGGGGTCAAATAGGGGTGCAATGTTTGTATGAGGTAAACATTATTTATTGAACTAGCGACTTGAAACTTTGTACGAAGATTACTTATTAGGATACAAATATAAATATCATAAGCGTTTTTAAAATTCCACCCCTAAGGAGATTAAATAAGGGTGCAAAGTTTGTATTCAAAACAACTGGGACTACAAACAAGAAATTTACACCAGAACTTCCTTTAATGACGTAGGCAAGGGATAAGACGGGACTTTTGGAAATCCTATCCCAAAGGGGGTTAAAAAGGGGTGCAAAGTTTGTATGGGAGAAATATGATTTTTTGTACTAAAGACTTGAAACTTTGTAGGGATATAACTTATAAAGATACAAAAAAAGTTCTTTCAGCGTTTTAGAAAATTCTACCCCTAAGGGGGTTTTAAATAGGGATGCAATGTTTGTGGAGGGGAAACATTATTTATTGAACTAGAGACTTGAGACTTTGTAGGAAGATAACTTTTTAAGAATAAAAAAAAGTAATTTCAGCGTTTTATAAAATTCCACCGCTAAGAGGGTTAAATGAGGGTCCAAATTTTGTATAAGGGAAACTTATTTTTAGCTACTACGTACTTAAAACTTTGTGGACAGATTACTTATTAATTTACAAATAAAGTGCTTTCAGCGTTTTTGAAATCAATTACACCTAAAGGGGTTAAAAAGGAGGTCCAAAGTTTGTATGGAGAAAAAAGATTAGTTAGACAATTTTATTCGAGAATTCACAGGATAATTCCTAACGATAAATGAGTAAACAAGTGTTTCCGGTTTTTTGAGAATTCAACCCCTAAAAGGAGACATGTGGTGACAAAATCTGAAAATCAACACCGGCATCTATTGTTTCTATGGTTTATCGGGTCGCTGATTAGGAAAACTACAACGATTTTACATTCCAACGTGGCGTCTAAATATCAATATGGGCGTTGTTATAACGGTTTTTTGGGACGTTAATAACGAAAATCACATAGATTTTGAAATGTAATGTTGTGGACATGAAAATTCATGAAAATATTTGTGCCAAATTGCAATTCAATAGGTCCAGTTTTTTTCGTAGCAAATCGGTTGTAACAGACGGACTGACAGACAGCCACACGTGATCCTATAAATAAGGGTTCTATTTTTGCTTTTGAGGTATGGAACGAGACCCGCATTATATAGGGTTATAGATTTAAAGTTTGTATTCGGTGCCATCTCGATCGTCAGCAATCGGTACCTAGGCGAGTGCGGGCGGCGCGGCGGGACGGGAGGGTAGGAGACATTGGGAAAGTGCCTGCATCCGTAATAAGTACATTCAAGGTGCTGCACGAAGATCTGCTTACTTTTAATATGTTAAGCATTTTGGCCGCCGTTAAATTAAAACAAATTTTTGGGTATTTATTTTAAATACTGGTTCGAAAAACAAAAAAAAAAATCTTAGGAAACAAGCCCATAGCAATGTCCAGGCCACAAATTTGACTTAACATTCGTGGAGATATTTTGGTATTTCAACATTAATGTTCATGAAAATAAAGTAGCTTTTATTCCAGAGGACAGATTCTCCTTAATCATGATTGTAAATTTAATAACAGAAATACGTACATACATGCATACATTGACGCCTTTATTCCCAAAAGGGGCAGGCAGAGCACATGAACTTTATGTTCCAGAGCCACTTTTTGCATAAATGTGGGTATAAAAGATCGACAAAAAGTGATATTGCTTAGGTTGTTAGCCCATCACCCACGACACACTTCAACCCTGCTCTCTTAATCGACTTTTACGACACACACGGGAAGAAAGAGGGTGGTGAAATTCTAACCTGCCACCACACGGGCATAAATATAATAGTAAATAAAAATTAATTTACCATAATGGGTTATGACGAAGGGTTATTAGTAGGGGAAGTTAGCAGTAGTAGGTTAGTAGGCGGCGTAGCAATTCAACAATTATTGGAAAATTACTTTTACTACGCGGGCGAAGCCGCGGGCAAAAGCTAGTATCTTATATAGGAATAGCAGAAGTAAAGCTTTAGTAATAATAATACAGCAATGTATCAAACGAACGCAATATTTTCATAATTTCCTCGGTGCAGCCTTAAGGATTCTGTGTAGACAGCACGAGAGAATGCAGGTCCCATACCTTCAAGACAGCGCATCCTCCTGAGCTCTGACTATATTAGTAACGAAATATCTAGTCCAGTTTTTACTTTTACTAACTCGAAATCGTTTGTAAGTTATCTCAGAAGTCATTTGAGACCCATATAAAAAATGTGCTCGGAATTAATAGAAGCCGGATGTGCAAAATGTATTCCTATCACCTACGTACCACGTACCCTTATCAGTAATCGTATCAATAATGCAAATAACTTATCGGCGCGAGGACACGGGACCAAAACGCGAGATAAAACCGCCTCGTTTAGAGCCAGCATTCGATTTACAAACTGTCTCGACCCACGTCACCACTAGCTAGTATAACATGATCTCGATTCATAACAACTTTAACTTTTTTAACACAATTTAGGATGGGTCATGGGTCTGGGATAATTTGCGAAGTTTAACAGTGATATAACATTGTTATAATGTGGTTGTTATATAGATTAGGACATTAATTAGGTGTAGGATACTTTGCGAAGTTTAACAGTGATATAACACTGTTATAATATGGTTGTTATATAGATTTGAAACTGGCGACTGTTCATGCAAAAACGCGCGATTAGCCGGGTTCACACTGCTCGGGCGAGGCGAGCGAGCCGTTCTTTTTGCCAAACTGTTCGCGGGAGTACGGCTCGTTCGATTTTAGCGTGTGCGAGGCATGACGTGTGGCAAGTTGGCTTGGGCGAATTTACCTACAAACGCGCCGCAGCCCCATTGGTTTCGGCCAAAAAGCCGACAACGCTCAGCTCGGGCGAGGCGTGCGGCCGAGCATACGAACCGTTACCGAGGTTCGAGAAGCACCTCCACACTGAGCGCGTACGCTCGGGCGAGGCGTACTCGTGGGTATCCAGTGTGGGTGGACCCGTCTACACAAACGCTCTACTGCATCGCGACACTAGCCATAGTTCACCTGCATCGATGCTGTATCGCGATGGTATTTATCGCTTCATAAACTCGCCGTGTGTAACCGCTGTAACAAGGTTATCAGTGCCAATTCCAGTGTTCCAAACCATAATCATAAAGCGCAAGGTATAGACGAACAGGGGTCAGATCTAAACTGGTATGCAAGCTAGTGTTCGGTAAGAGTTGTTAATAACAAACCAGATGTCGCGCTACATCGCCCCCAGGGGACTCAGCCGAGAAAATCTACAAAGCACTCCATAACTTACTGGGGAACACTTTTACAGACTGTTCGTTACAGCGGAACTGTTTTCGGTATTGGAACTGTAGCTGTACTATAAGACTGTCAACGACGTTTGGTTGGAAGATTGAAGATATGAATCCGGTTTTTAGTAGGTATTACGAGATAATCTTATGTTTAGTAAATTTGGTCCCAAGCTAAGCATACTTTTCTAGTAAGGTAGCATCTGCTAACGAAATTATAAATAATTCTCGGAGCCTTATTTGAAAAAGCAGCCTTCTGGCATACCGGGCCAGCACCTCTCGTCATCGCAATCCTACTAATATTATAAATCCGAAAGTTATGATGTTTATTGTTACTCAATCACGCTTAAACGGCTAAGCCGACTTACATAAAATTTTGCACGAAGATAGTTTATAGCCTGGATTGAAATGTAGAATAGTTTTCATTCCGGATTCACGCAGACGAAGCCAGTAAGAAGATACATATGTATATAATATAATTCGGTCACGTTCGAATCCTGATCCTCTGTCAGAAGCTTGTTTATTAATACTTTGACTATACTCAGCTTCTACAAAAAGTAACCGTAATACGTGTGGGTTTACTAACATCTTTTATTCGAATAAAACATTTTTTATGATATCTAAATCACGCAAGGGTTGCCTAAACAAATCCTGGCAAGGCTTTCGTTTACATTAACTACGTGTACTTAGATATATGTAGGTTTTGTTATTTCTTCACGGTCTGCCTGACACCTACACAAACGTTTACGATGTGTATTTCATACAGACCGTGAATGTGAGTCACCAATCTCGGGAGCCATTTCAAACGAGAAAGTAAAATTGAAAACGTATCTAGATTTTATCAAAAATATCGTAATGAGACATTATTGTCAATTATGTAAAGGCGAGTCGTATATTTTTGTGTGGGCACAAGTTGTTTAAATATACATGTATTCGACTGTACGCTTAGGTGAAGTGTAATGGTATTTGCGACAAACAGATTTCGTCATGTCCGCTAGAATTAGCATTGACTTGCGGTCCTGGGTTCGCTTCAAACCTCGGTACTCTTCGTTTGATTTACAAATATAACTTTTTATGCTTAATTGTCTTATATGTATTCATCTATGTTATACTTACTAAGCTTACCCGTTTGTGTGATATTGATCATGTATACCTATTCCTACTTGAGATTATTTGAGTTGGGCGAATAGGATGGTAGCAAAGTAGTTCAAAAAGCAACTTTCCGTGCAGGGTGGAAGATTCAAAATCCAATGACAGTTTTATAAAAACCCGGCCACATTAAATAATCTTGACCAAAGATATTATTTATTTATCACTAGCTTCTGCCCGCGACTTTGTCTACATACACTTCGAAGTCTCATGCCAAACTAACACCCAATCTGATTTCCTTGGGGATGATTACCATGATAACAAGTATCGTTTATTATAATCCTAGTTATAAACTGCCTGTATGCAAAATTCTATCCAAATCAATCGGTAGTTTATTGAGTAGTTGAGTAACAAACAACCAAACCCCGAAACATTCACGTTCATAGTATTTACGACACACCTGGCCATAATGCGAGTTTTACTGCACGCTGCGCGTACGGGAAAAGTCACATTGTGGCCAGGTGAAGACGTAAAATTTTGAACTCAACACGGGCGGTAATTCGTAAAGCCCCAGAGCGCATATTTATGACCCTCACCTTCGGTTCGGGCCACAAACACCTGCGATCTGGGGCATTCACGAATTCACCGCCCTAGTTACGTAATGTACTATTATTCGTATTGCAAAGAGTGCAGGCAGACCCGCGGGATAAAATATAGCCTTTAACCATCCAGAGAGTCCATTCTACTCGTGGGTGAAATATTTTTTGAAATCAGATGAAGCGGTTCCGGAGATTAGGTACCCATTACATACAAAGCTACAATCTCACAGTCTTTTCCTCGGGTTTCCTCTATTTAGCATAACTTTTGTTGTCCGAAACGCTTTTAGCATAACAGACTTGCCATATCCGGTTTTCACGAATGATAATGAGGCAGAAACTTTATACGGTATAATTTCTAACATTCCGAAATTGAATTCGTATAATATTGCTAAGATTATAGTTACGAATAATTTTGTTTGGCATAATTGTATTCGGCATATTATCGATTGTACGAAACTTACTTGCCATACTTACATGAATACAGAAAGGCAATGGGCGAACAGATCACTAGGTTAGGTTCTTGGTTATAACTACGACCTTAAAAAAAACGAAAGACTGCTACCAGAAAAGTAGGTTAGGTTAGAACTGCGACCATAACAAAAACGAGCTGCTGCCAGAAAAGTAAGTTAGGTTAGGTTGGAACTGCGACCCTAACATAAACGAACTGCTACCTACCAGAAAAGTAAGTAAGGTCACAAATACGACCATAACAAAAACTAGCTGCTGTTCTGCACTCATCAGTGAAGAGTACGCGGCTCCATTCGTCATCGCTCATACGTCCAATTTTCGTATCTCGCCACGAATCCGTCATCCGTCATCCCAAAATACGATCAAAACTAAAAAAAATTGCTCTAGTCGATTTTGTCCGTAAGTGTAGTGACAACACAAAAGCCGCAAAATGATTACATGCAAATTTGAATTCAGCTAAATAATGTGATGCTAAATTATATTTTTGCAAGAATAGTTTTCGGCAAAATAATGTTGTGGTCATACATTTTATGCGTGGACAATTGGACATGAGTCGAAGCATCGAAGGACACGATTCGGAGGTACAAATAATATTCGGACTAACGTAAATCTGCGTAATAAAACTATGCAAATCTAGAATCTGCCATAACAGTTTATGCGCAAAGTCAAGTACGTATGGCTACTTAGTCTATGCCATAAAGAATTATTACTTAAAAAAAGTATGCCAAAACAGGTGGAATCATTTTCCTCTTTATAATATTGTATGGATAAGTATCATTACTTAGCGAAGTAATTACTCAGCGAATAATCATACGGACATGGCCTCGTCTATATCTACATCACAGATGTTTTTCCTAGCAAAGCGATATCCTCTTTTATGCTCTCGACTTAGAAGAGCGTTGATTTACATTTACTTACATAAAATATGAGTGATAGAGCAAACGTGGCTCAACGACTGACTTTACTAAAGGCATTTTGGCAGATCCGGCAACGATGTATACTTGAGTGATCATATTACATTGGCAATAGTTTTGTGTTCGACGTCCGTTACGGAATAGTAAGCCAATTGGTTGATTATTATGGTGAAACTCTGCGCGATTATCACAAGACGGCGGGAGAGCCGTGTCGCGGCGAGATAGACTATCCGTCTCTTTCTAATGAGAAAACTGAGCCATATGCATCAGTACGATTATCATAAGGAACGATTGCCAGGTAGGCGGTGGACATTTCTCATTATATCTGGGTATATTACATTTAAAACTAAATTGTCATTAAAAATATTGCGTAAAAACTTTACGTATTTCTATAATATGTCGAAATATAAGTACAAAAAAGGTAATTTAATATGGACCATTCACTTTTAATACAAATTAAGGTTTCGTAATATGGATTAGAGTAATTGGGGAATTATGAATATTGAAGTGTTCTCGACGTACAACACAGCCTTATTGCTAAGTATTTTATTTTATTTTATTTTATTTTATGTAAGATGTTTCGCTCTTGTCGTGGTGCAATAAAGAGTATTTATTATTATTGTGTTTTAGAGTTTGGTGGCGCCACGTCGATAAGCAAATAAAATATTAGTTTGGCATATAGACCACTAGTCCATATTTGAAACATTTGTCCATAATATAAACCAGTAGAATTTGACAGCCAACATTTTCTAATAAATATTAGTTAGTACATGCACACTACGTTAAAAAATCTTGCGAAAAAATTCATGTCCTTCGTTTATAAAGGTTTCGTTAGATGTCGTATAGTCGCATTTGTGTGAATCAACTTTTTAATTTCCTCCCCGTTTCTACTGTTTTCTGTTTAAAGAAGACTATAAAAATCCGATGTCTGTTGATGTTAATTGTTGTTGCATTCCTTACTCAATTAATCATAGCGTGAAACGATATGACTAAAGTACTACAAAATTGCCCTCAATTCCACCATCGGTTGCCTAGTGGACGTTAACTATCCCCCGATTTGTATGAAAATAGTAGTTTGTCTGGACAACCATGTTTTCTGCTAGAATACGATTTATTGCGAGATGCAACCTACATGTTCAAATAGACTGTTATATTATATGAATTTATGGATTATATCAAATACACATGTCGTCGTAACTAATGATGAAGAAAAATCGAATGACAAAAATAATAAATATTTATTTATTTATTTATTATAGGGTACGGACTTTCCAGTGTCCGCTAACCATCAGTTAGGCCGCTTGCTTGTTTGCCTACTAAAACAGTAAATGCGAAAGTTTGGATGTTTGTTACCTACTCAATTACGCAACTACGGCTGAATGGATTTATTCAGAGCAATGACGCGTAGTTGCAGTATCAAAGAGGCAACCGGCTGGCCAGGCTAGGTAGCATAGATTTCTTTCAATTACATTTAAAACGTTTACAACCACAGCTAACTTCCGATTGGAATCAGTTCGTAGTTATATAGTTGCAAATATAGCGATATGGGCGACAGAGCCGTCGATCTGGCTCTCAGTGCGGTCTAGATAAACAGCAGCAAAGAACTAGGTTGAGAATAGATTAAACTGCAAATGGAGAAATGGAATTGCGCATACACTCTACTTGCTCGACTTTTGTGATGAAAAACGATCATACTAACAATGATGTAATATAAAAAATACAACCGAATTGAGAACCTCCTCCGTTTTTTTGAAGTCGGTTAAAAAGAGGCAGATATGTTCTATACGAAATTCCGTGTTTAAAAATGGGCACCAAATCTAACCGCATACGTTTTTGACGACGCGAAACTGAGGCAGGTTGGTGCTTATAGCATTTTTTTTTATATTCCACATCATTGCCTCGTATCATATTACAAATGCGAAATTATGGATGACAGTAACTCAGTCACGCTTAAACTGCTTAACCGATTTGGATGAAATTTTGCACGAAGATAGTTTATAGCCTGATTTATATTATAGGATAGTATTTATCCCAGGTCCACATAGTCGAAGTCGCGGGCGGAAGCTGGTCATGTTATAATGTATGTAAGTAAAAATATTGCATGAACAAGATTATTTTCATACAGGAAATCTCAACCCAAAACTTAGCAAGCAACCCAAAACAGTGACAAGTCCCCAACCAAAACAAAATCGTGGATCCGACACTGGGAATAAATACTAAGCAGATATCTTTAATGTAGACAATACAGTTGCAGTACGTAGAGAAATTATGTTCTGGTCATAGACCACAGAGTCATAGTCAATAGTCACAAAGCGACGTTAACCTCGTATGGGCCATACGCCTAATTTTAGGACAAAGAATTTCAGGCTTAACAGCCGAACTCATCAGAAATCAAATTTCAACTCTATTTAAGGGGCTCGAATTTCAAAATTAATTTACAGGACAGCCCAGCCGTTATTACATAAGTCCTAAAAATAGCTTGGGCCTTACGAGGTTAAATACACAGACACGAAAGTATGTATTTGAGTGTGTAATTGTCTAATAATGTGGATGTAGGAGTTAGTAAAATTCTCTTGACTTATTCCTGCACTAGGTAATGCAAGAATTAGACAAGAGACAAAAAAGTCAACTCTTGTTGAAAATCTCCTGCTACCCAAAGGTTATCTGGAAGAGAGCGCCCTTAAAGTGATAAGAGCGCCTGTTTTTACCATTAAATTTATTTAACCTGTTAATGTTTTTTTCTTATGTTGAGGTGCAATAAAGTATACATTATTATTATTATTTCGAAGAAACTCTGTCACTGTTGTCACAGCTTACAGGGACTGAATAACAAGAAAAACTTGATTGACCCACCTGTATTTGTCCCACTACAAAGAAGACCAACAAACTTTGGTGGTGCCAATGGGAAGACGGAACATTAATGGAATATCGGATACCAAAATGTTTTTCATTTCATTTAATAAAATGTGTAATTAGTACCTACTACTACTACTACCTTATATCGACGGGAAGTATATAATTGCTCATTAAAAATGTGATTTCAGCACAAAAAAGTTAAATTTATCACTTCAGTATTAACAGGATATGGTGATTATGTTCATGTAACAAATTGTATTTGAAACAAAAAATATTGTATAATTGTTTCCGGATATTACCCATTAGCTTGGTACATACAAAAAGCAACAACCTCAGACTTTACCTCTTTATAAAATTAGTATAGATAAAATCAGATTGTCTTCTAACACTCAAAAATATCTCAGTACCAATTGAATTGTAAATTGTGTCAAGATATTTTTAACGATGTTACCGGCTCCATAATATATTTTTCCTGCTGACACCTATTGTTATCTCAATTTATTTGATAGCCAGATAATATAAATATAAAATCTGATTAGTCACCAAGGAATAACATTCTTAAACACAAAATCATAAATCAGATGCACATGTGAATGAGTCACAAACATATGTTTTATCCGTAATGCTTCTCATATGGTATGTTTTGTAAATAATTCTACTTGGTTTGTTTTCATAATTCTTTGATGGTTGTCTGCCTTATGTTTGGGACATACTTAGGCATGGGAAAACCATATTATAGTACAATTATAAATTTCTGGTAATTGTTGAATTGCTATGTTTTCTTGATAGTCTGCAACTTTACTAAAATAATATCACTGATAAAGAAGATTGTTTTGAAGTACAGACAATAAGTTATTGTACAAAAATTACCTCATGAGCTCATGACATATAATTTTATGTGTAGTTGAAATGGCACAAAGTTTAACCCAGGAAGGATTGGTACAATTTTTTTTTTAATATAGAAGCCCATTTGACCTTCGTTAATGTTAAATTAATGTTTGTCTTTCACTTCATTCTGAAATAAAATTATACGTCTTTATAATGATAACTACCATAAAATAGAACCATGTTATCTCGATTTTTGGAGTCACTTTGTTTTATTCAACCGAAACCAGTAATTGACATGACCGGGAATTTAGTTTCCAGTTCAATTTACTGACACAAACTAGACCCTAAACTATAAATTCTTGATTTGTAAGGATTACCTGAAGTATAAGTTCGAATCTCAAGAAACACGGCATGCAAACTTTGGAATTCACATGGAAACTATTGAAACACAATAATTCGTCGTTGACGACAAAGTTTAACGGACTTCTGTGGATATAGTCTTTAAGGAATCAGTGTGGTATTGCAAATATTAAACGGCTTGCAATAACCTAGGTACGAAAGAGATGGTCTGTCGTGATTTAATTAATTGTTACCCATATAAAATCGATGAATGATAGTTTAAGCACGCCATACTCAATAGTTAAACAACTTTTGCAAAGCTCCCCACACTTGGCAATCATTTCCAAAATATATAGCGAAACATCATAAATACGTACCCTTATAAGTACGCTGCTGAAATGAAAATCTCCAACAGTCCAGCGAGGAAAACCATTATCACAAACAACACACACAATTCAACGGTTCCACTAACACAACACCATTTATAAATTATGAAATCCACACCCGCGCAAATAATAAAATCAGTTTCTTATTGACATAAACACAAACTGAGCGTCCGCCATATGCAGGTACGTTCCGCACATACCACTCGTGAATATTTTTCCGCCGACCCGTTCAGAAGCTTTGCAGCGTGATGATACAGATTCTGCTTTATTTCGTAGCTGCTGTCCAATGTGAATAATTATGAATTTAAATAGTGAAAAGGCTGTTGTTTTAAAGAAGTTGTTGTTAAAAACTTTGATTATATTTGAAATTTAATAGAAGTTTAAAAATTCAATCGTTGACATCTACTTGCTAAAATATGGTTTCAAAACAGCACCTCGTCATAGCATGTGAATTCAGAACGCACGAGGAATTGTTCCTAACTTCAAGCGGATGCGGTCGGCGCGGCAACTTCAGAGCGCTCCAATCCCGACGAGCTTTGATTTCGATTTACGGAGAAGCGTAGATGCATGCGGAAAAGGGATAGCCGATATTATATCTTTCAAGTCAACGGCCTCTGTTTAGATACGGTACGAATTGGGTACTATTTACTTAGACTGTGGTAATGATATCTTTTACCGAACTCTTGATACCTTTGTTTTTAAGAAATCTTCTACTATAAAAATAATATAAACTAAGTACGGTTTTCGAAGGAAAAAGTGAAAGTCAGATTGATCGCTAGGTAGTTCGAGAGAGGTACAAAAACCGATTACAGCGTAATAATGATACCTACAACTTGTCGAAAATATCTACGCACCTCGTTATTTACCTGCGAACGTCTTAGAAGCCGTTTGTAGATCGACGGTCCCAATAAAAAGAGTCGGATCTGCAAAACACCTACTTTTCAGGAGTAGCTGTCTCAGTTTTTGAAAAAATAAATTGTGTGGGAGAAATTGTTCATTATTAATGGAATATCGTTATCAAACTTCGAATGTTTGCTTATTAGTAGGTTGTTTATTGCTAGCCGTTGAGCATAGGTAGGTACAAATTACTTTTTCAGCCATTTTTACAAAAAAATACAAAAACATCCCATATTACTTTTTTAACCGGAATAACTTACGCATCTTTTTTTGTCAGAAGTGCCACATACGACATTTTTGTCTGGAAATTGTATACATGAATATGTCGGATGTACCACATCCGACAAAAAATGTACTCCAAAAATGTCGTAACTGGCAGAACTGATATTGTTGCACGGAAACTCTTATGTAACAATTTAATACAGAGAAAAATTACTTGATAACTTAACAGGCTGTAAATTACCTACATAAAATACACGACAAAAAACACGCTTTACTTTTTCGTGTAAAATAGTAGAATATTGTCATATCCGACACTTTGTACTCACTGTGTGTCCCGTAAAATTGTCGGAACTGTCGGAACTGTCACGACCGATTTTTTTAAATGTCATCTGTTCTTAGATCCGACATTTATATCATGGTTTTTACGAAAAGTATTGAGAAAAACGAAAAGCTGTGAACGTGGTTTGAAATTTTTGAGTTTTTTACGACCTAAGCCGCTGAAAAGCAAAAATCTCAATTTTGCAGATCCGACCGTTTTAATTGGGACCGTCGAGATATTTCCGACATGCCATGAATTTGGCTAGTTTTACACTCGCGACACTTTATACTCAAACGAGTATAAAGAATAACTCGCAGTACACCGTTCCGAGTCCGGGCCGGGCAACAGTCCAGCAGTTCACCGAGTTCTCCATACATTATCATTATCGTGGCTATGTGCGTCATCGGCAAACGGTGACCTATCTAAAAGCTAGTCTGGACCCTACGATAACAAACAAATCTTAGGGTCAAGTTGATCCATAAATGTCGAACTAAAGACTTTCATAGATCATGCATAGATCAAAGTTTAAAGCTCCCGGTTGGTTCCCGGAAGAGGATCACTGAGCTTAACAGGAATCCATACAAAAAATAAACCTAGTCCCGGCAACTGGGCCATACTCAAATTTCGGTTCGCATCTTTCCTGTGGACACTATAAAAGTTAAGGTCTATGAAGCCTAATTTTGGTTTGGACTCTTAATCCGCATAAACAGCGTCTCCTCTTATGTATGAATATTCGATAAAAACCTTATTTATATGCACGTGAGCTCTTAATTATTGACCACAGGACAGACGAATTTTGCTTATACAGTGTGTTCAGGTAAACCCAGTGTATAAACGAAATTCGTCTCTCCTGTGGTCAATAATTAAGAGCTCACGTGCATGTAAATAAGGTTTTTATCGAATAGAAATATAGAAGAGGAGACGCTGTTTATGCGGATTAAGAGTCCAAACCAAAATTAGGCTTCATAGCCCTTAACTTTTATAGTGTCCACGGGAAAGACGCGAACCTAAATTTGAGTATGACCCAACTCCGTTAGATAGAGAAGTCGTGTTTAGTTCAAACGATATCTTATTGGATCATGCAATAAGATATCGTATAAACCAGGGGATGGATCTGAGACTTGCCTTTCACATTCCAGTTTTAGATTTCCATCCATTTAACTGTCGTCACAACAAATCCTCAAAACTATAAGGGGTCGGCATCGCAAACGTGATTCTTATGGTATCGCAAGCATCCTTACACCAAAACTCTTTGCGTAACACCAGCTTTGTTAACCACACTTAATATCCGTTAGACAGAAAAAACTGTAACCTATATTAAATTATTTGTCAATACATAATATATAACAACTTAGAAAAAAAAAAGAAGAAAAAAAAGTTGAAAACGCCGACATTTTAATTTCAAAGTGCAATAGGTATCTAAAAACCGGCTCAACAGATTTTGTTAAAACGTAGCTAAGAACCAGGACGATCACGTCAGCTTTCGAACAAAAAAACCGCATTACAATCGGTCCATTTGTTTAGGAGCTACGATGTCATATACAGACAGACACGTCAAACTTATAATTATAACACCCCTCCTTTTGCGTCGGAGGTTAGTATAATGCGAGTATTATGATTGCAGGTCGACGTCAAGTAGATCTACACACTTTTTATATGAAAATGTACAGTTAAGTTGTCCTAACGCGCGTTTGAAACGTTCCGTGATTAACTAGTCGGTCGGCCTAAGTATGCTCATAATATAAGTAAGTCGTGTAAATTGACCTACGATAATTTATGTTCATACTAAGAAATAAAGAAATCTAATCTAATCTAATCATGGCTCTGCCTGGGATCTCTAGCTATGATATGCTGGCGGAGGCGGCGGGGCAGATAGTATTTTAATAAACATCTATTCTCGCTTCTCACACTAGTTATGCGCTTCACCTTCCTATCGATTGCAATCATACAATAATCAAACTGCATTGAAGACATCACTAGCACGCACGGTTGCTCATGCCTGAGGCTCACGCACTGCAGTGCATTCTTAACAATCCCAGCGGATATCGCCGTTGTGTTCATGGCGTTATAGCACCGCTGGGAAATATGAGCGAGTGTGTAGCGCCCTTTAGATTAAGGTTAGTGGAGGTAGATTAGGATGGTATAGATGTGTGATCCTAGAAAATAGGGTATTATAATTGATCAAAATATTAGATAAGAATACATATTTTGGAAGAGCTTGAAAAACCAATCAACTTGTTGAAAAGAAAAGTTTTTAGGCAGTTATCTTGAAAACGACTCTTCAATTAGGTACCTACAGTCATTAACATGCATACTGTGTAACTGTGTTGCATGTTGCATACATTGTAGGTGGAACTAGGTCCTAGGACCTTATTGCTTTTTAAGCTTATTTCTTCCAGTTTTTAATTAATTTTATGTCAAGCATTCAAGAGTAATAAGTTCCTATGGTGTATCAAGGCCAAAACCCTTTGTAGTTCGGTGACGCGGCAACGACCGCAAGTGTTTGGGTTATCGTTCACTGGTCTCCGAGTGTCAGCCATCTTTGTTTACGGTACCCGGTCATTATCATTAAACCAATGATGCGCGTGCGTGTACCGTGCTTGTGACGTCGCTTCCCAAAATGTTTGGCCTGTTTTTGTGTTTCATACCAAAATTTGCTCCAACGGAACAGTTATGCCATCACTTGGTGCCTGTCAAAGGCAGTTTTTCAATGAAGTATGGACACATTTTTATACGTTGGTGGAAACTTGTGTAGACATAATGGAATGGACTCTATACGCTTCTACTATCCAGCAAAGGTTTAAAGAGGCGTAACTACACTAGCTACCTATGACATGTGATGGTTTTTAAAACGCTGGTGAATAAATCTGAAAAAAAAGAACGTTGACTTGTAGAACATGAAATACCGTAGGTGGCCGGAATAAACCTTGAAATGAGGCTTTTCTCAACCTAAAATATATGCAACTGTTTCTGACTAAACCTCAATAGGTATTTTCACGGTTCTTTAGAAAAAGAATAGTATGTTGCGGACACACAAATCGACCTAGTTCCAAACTGAGCAAAGCTTGTATTATTGGGTACTATACGACGATAAACATACTTAGATAAATAAATACATAATTACATAGAAAACAGCTATGCTGACTCAGGAACATATATTCGTGTTCAGCACACAAATAAATGCCCTTACCGGGATGCGAACCCGGAACCTCTAACTTCGTAGGCAGGATCACTACCTCACTACCAATTAATAGGCTAAGCCGCTCGTCTAATAAAGATCACTGGCAAATGCGACGTTTGATATAATGGATGTATAATTATTACTTATTTTGACAATAAGACTTGATAATCTTTCACAAGTTTGTCCCTGCGCGGGGGAAGAGCAACGCATTATCGAGCTAACCTTATTGTGCGAGCGAGACAAAATATTCGGGGCTACAGTGTATCCTTGTACCTGCCCCTCTCGTATTCTTACGTGCACCTGCCGACTTCAATTGTCACCTCGCCCCTTCGAGCTGACGTATCTATTCTTTAGCAATGCCGAATTCACCCCAATTTATCTTATTGTAAAATTATGGATGTTTTGGACTCCGTGATATCTCATATGGGGTTTTCTTTGTTTGTTTTTAACCAAGCTTCCGTTTTGTTGGTTTGGGGTTGTGGAGGAGTATTTACTCTTTTGTGCAGGTATTTTTTACAATAAAAACTAGGTAGCTTAATACTTCGCATATACGTAATAAAAAAAACAAAATTGGTTATTCTAATATATGTTATTCGCCAATAAATAACGATAATTAGTTTATTTCAAAAACTTTGAAAAGAGCTTAATATACATTTCATTAAGTACGGTGCTGTTAAATCATCTGGGCATCAAGTGACGCTGATTCTTGTAATAGGTAAAACCTGTGCTAGAAGGATCAGCTACGCTACTAATTTCGCTCGCGTAGAGTCTCCTATTTGCCTGCGTAAGGTTGGATGACGCGCCTCACCTTAAGGCGCCGTGAGTTCAGCGAAGTCAAGCGAACAGTGTTTTTGAAACAATATAATGCGTCTGTTTATAATAATACGGTTTTTAAAAAATACGAATAGTAATCTTGAGGCTTTTCTGCAGGGAAATCAGTGTTTAGAAACATGACTAAGCAATAGCAAAAAAATGAAGAACATAGGTCTAAAAGGGTCTGAAATACACTTAAAATATTTGTTAAAAATTATGCACAAAAGCTAAAAATATCAAAATGGCTTTCAAAAATCGGTAATATCATGTTTGAGAGCAATCAGTGATTACATTTTTATTTATTTGAATGGCCAGAAAATTAAAATTAAAAAACATGATATCCGCGCTTCCGAGCGCGCACTTCCATCTCGCTCACGCTTATGCTTAATGAGAGGGAGAGAAGACCATGAACCTACGGCGCCTTAACGGCCCGGCCACGACTTCGAGCGGCGGCGGTAGCGGCAGCGGTTTTTCTAATCCATTGCGTGTGATCCCAGCTAACCACAGTGCGTTGCACGTCACGACTTCGCAATGAACAGATAAAACGCTTGCCGCGCCGCAATTCGCGCAATGCTGTGGCCGGGCCGTACCAGTCACGCCTAACGAAACTAGACCTCTACCTACGCTAAGTTACTACCAATCGCGGCTTAGAGGTGAGGTGAAAACAAGTAAGTAAGTACCAGAATAGCGGGAAAATACGCTGTCAGTGAAATCAGTAAGTACAGTGTTCGTGTTAGAACAGGTGCAGACTGTTTATATGCCTTTCTTCTTGAGCGTGGTCTAATTTTTCAGAAAACGCTGGAATATTTAGACTTGTACCATTGCGGACTACGCAGAATAATGTTCATTTATTTCATTTATGTACAGTCCTAAGCTTTCCATACAACCTGTCCCTATTTACAAGCTTTTATTTAGATGCCTTGCAATGTAGGTACCTAGGTATGTAACTATGTTTGTGAGGGTGGAATCTTGCAACTCAATTTTGAAGCAGATATCTCCAACCGATTGAGCTGAAGTTTTGGGTTTAAGTGGTTTGGATGACAACTCAATATTATGGTACCATCGAGCTGATCTGATGATGGACACAGAAGGTGGCCACGGGAATTCAGGACTTACCTAACAGACGTAATCCCGTTGAGTTTGGGCTCGTTATAATCGTCTCAACGAGCAGTTGATGACGGTTTACAGAAAAGTACTGTTGGCAATAAAACCTAATGTTTTTTTTTGACATATTTACATTCTGACCTGCCTAGTGCCTACAGCCTGTGCCCCTTATCGAACGATCTACTTGTCAACACAGCCTTAGTCGTCACTTATAAACAACATGAACCTAATCCTACATCGGTCCATAAGGTTATGGCCTCTTAAACCTTTATTAGCGTATTCTCACTCTCATCGGTGTTTTACGACTTATGATCGGTTTACGAGCAATTTGTTCCGCTATGACAATGTTACCAAATGGATGACATTGTCATATCAATGACGAAAAGTCAATTCATACCGAAATAGTGCTGCTGAAATTACTTTATGTAGGATGATGATGATCTGTCCGACCGTTTTCGGCCATGGCGACCACTCCGACTCCTATCCTGCGTTTTGGCGCTCCTGCGCTCAAAGATGGCTTATGTGGATGCTACATGACGGAATAATTTCGCCGCAAGGATAATACCACCCAGACATATGGTGTCCGTGCCCAACATCATAGGGGAAATTAAATCTGCGAGACTCCGCTGGCTTAGACACCTTGAGAGAATGCCAGTAGACAGGGCGGTGAAGAGAGCCTACGTAGGACGGCCGAGCGGTCGAAGACCGGTTGGGCGGCCTGGATATCGTTGGAGGGACGAGGTTGAGAAAGACCTTCGCGACCTGCACGCAGAAAACTGGGAGGAGATCGCAGAGATCCGGGCGCGCTGTCGCCAACTCGTATCGGAGGCCAAGATCCACTTCGGGTCGCTGAGCCAGCGGAGTAAGTAAGTAAGTAAGGATAATAGCCTTATTATCCTTGCGGCGAAATTATTTCGTGCACATTGTGGGCCGTTCTGGTAGTTGTATAGGTATGGAGGCAGCAGGTGGGCGGGCCTTCAACTGGTCGCGTTTATTGTCAAGATCAACTTTGCGCTGATCCTCGAACTCGCGAACTTGGATGTTCACCATCCTGCGCCATTCTGACCGTTGTGCTGCCAAACATTGAAAGGGCTCAATGTGGCATCTCTTCATATGTTGCTTTTGGAAATTCTTGTACCGGAGTTGTCCGCCTTGCTTTCGCTTGCCCTCCTCCATTTCAGAGAAGAAGATGCGTTTCACCACTCTCTCCTCCGCCATACGAGACATGTGACCGCACCACCGAAGCTGCCGACGCATTAGATAGGCCTTAATGCGACCAACAAGGGCTCGTCGCAGGACTTCGGTGTTTCGCACTCTGTCGGACCATCTGATCTTCATGATGCATGATGTAGGATAAGGGTAACTCTTACTGAAATGGCATGTACCAACTGAATTTATTTAAAACAGGGAATAAAAACGAATGTAACTCCTGTCCTGTCACTCCCACTCCGTATCATCAGGGTGCTCAAAAGCAGCTTTCAGGTCGGGTCTCGCTGTAGTAACAGCAACGGCAGCACCAGATTCAGTTAGAGGCTTAGCTAGGTTTAGTGAACCAGCGTTATTAAACTCCCAGTATTCGATTCCTCCCGCACACCGGATTCGGCTGAAACCGCTTCAGCCAATCTCACGGGAACGCAAACTTTTAGAGCATTCCAGTGTTAACACCGTCCGCGCAAAAACAGCAGTGTAACACAAAGTCACTCGGTAAACCCAATTCTAAATTAAAGGTAACATTGATAGGTATATTAATTTCAGTTCCAGCAGAATTTGAACCACTGACCTTTCGTTAGACCGGTCGCTTAAATAAAGGTACCTACCAAGGCAGGTAGGTACTTACCAACTACTTCGGTATAGGTTTTTAGAACAACATAAGTATTGGCAAAGCCAGACCTTGGACTCGATTCCATTCATGCGATATCCATTCCAATTACATTTCTTAAAAAAAAAGACCGTGTTTCACTCCGGGAGTGCCGGCAGAAGTGAAAACTTAAATATTGACGTTGTGCAAAAAAAACTCCTCTCTATATCTAAACATCCAAACATCCAACATATAAACCTCAAAACTTTCGCATTTATAATATTATAGTAGGATAACACATTGTTATAAAATGAATGCGTAGGGTATGTCTGGAATCAACTCCCTTTAAGTTAACCTCCCCTGAAGTTAACTCAAAGAATTCTGTAATCGCGACATGCCTTTGTCCTCCCGAATAACTACGTAACAGTCAACATAAAAGAGATGTATAGGTACATTTTTATTCATATTATAAAGGAATATATTCACACTCATAAGGTTAAAAATTTATACATCTTTTAAGTTGCGAATATCCGCGCAGACAACTAAGTATACCAACGCGTTAACACACAGACCTACAGATCCGATTAAAAAATAATACCTATAGAATTGACCTTTTGAAAAGACAGGCAATATTTTATCCTGTGACTATGCATGCATTTTGTAAAACGCGGATGGAGCGGCGGGGTTATTTAATATCGTAAAGTAGTTAAGTATTACTCGGTATTTTACTATCGAGTTGACATATATACATTTTTCATTTGCACATGCCTGTCCTCTATTTCCCTTCAGTGTACGTTCTGCCCTTATCGAATTCAGAACACAGCACACGCAATTTGCGTTGTTCGGAAACCACGCGTATCGTGACGGCGTCATAACGGGGATTTTATTGCAAGACACTCGCCCCGACGTCCCGGGGCGACAACGCACACCACAGAACAACAAGCATTTATATGAGACACCATCAACACAAGAGGAAAAATATGACGCAGCTCCTTAATACATCAACAACATTCGTCTTTGACATAATTCACTATTAGTTGTGAGCTGCGAACTCCGGAGCCTGATTTTTTTTTTAAGTTAAACTAATTCAACAATTAAAAAATCGGCCAAGTGCGTGTCGGGCCACGCACAGTGTAGGGTTCCGTAGTTGCCTGTCTTTCTTAGTTACATCGACACGCGCGCGCCAACTAAATGGTTGCGTCGGCCGAATTTGTAAGAAAGTTGGCCTTTCCAAGCACATTTTAAGTTGGTCGACTATTAGGTACTCGGTAACTGGTTATGCCTACTTTGCCGTGATGTTGTGATAGTTTTCCTTTTAAATTCATATAAAACCTATCGTGCTAGGGCCTCTGTTCCCAAACTGAACAAAGCTTGTTCCTACTATGGGTACTAGACTGGGGTATATTTCTGGCTAACAGATGTAGATATTGATATTGTCCACCCTCAAGCCTGAATGATGCCGACCTCGGCGCAAGAGGTTTTAAACCTATTAAACTTAGACATATTTTCTTCAAAATTACTTTTTTCTTACCTATATTATCTACTCTTATATTTTGTTGAAGGACTTCGGAAATGTTTTCAATCCATTATATACAGAAAAAGTGAAATGAAAGTTTGGAGTTAAATATTACAATATATACATATAATTTTGTCTTTTAGTCATATTGAATATTACAGCTCAGTCTGTAAATTATACAAAAAGAAAAGAAAAAGTAACCCCACTTAATCAGTTTTATGATATAAACGCAAAAACGTTATGGCGCCGAGCCGGCGTCATGTGCACTGAAAGGGTTAAATACATAAAAAGATTCAAGACAGGCAAAATCTCTCACTCATAAATGTCCTTATCGGAACTCGAACCCAACGCATGCGGCATTTGCGTGGCTGGTAAGAGTGGTAATAAAGGCTAATAAGTATTAATACGAAAGCGACTGCGACCGCGTCCTCATACGTCCCTATATGACAAGTAAAACCCGTCTACACTTACAATTAAGTACTCAACATTTTCGATGCGTAATTACGAGTAGATTGCACCGCCAAATATTCTGAAAACGATTTGAATTACGATAAAATCTGCGCTGTAAATCGCGTTGCTAGGGTAAACGCGAGCAAATAACTCTAATTAGTTTTCTCCAGCACTCAACTCAGTCCGCCAGATATTTAATTATAATTGACTTTTAAAAGAACTCTGATTAATCTGGCTGTCTTTTTAAGTTATGCGACATAGGGATCGTTGCTTAAAATTTCGATTTAAATAAGAATTTTGTAAAAAAAAACGTCGCAGCGAAAAAGTCATCCCGGTTAAAATCTTATTAGGTTGCAGACTATGTAGTGTCTGCCTTAAGAAAAAAAGCACATGATAATTACTAATGCTAAACAACCTTCATATATAATAAATTGACGCCTCTGCTAACGTATCTATTCTCTGAGTTCGCAGGCTTATAATTGCATCTGAAGCCCCTCCACCAATGTCTGCACCCGACGCCATGTCTACGATTGGTTGTGCTAGTCTAGTGCATTGTCAATTATCAGAACATTATATTTATCTGCGAAATATCTATTTACTAGCTTCTATTGTACTTGCAATGTTTACAATGTGTTAAAAAAAACGCAAAACCGTTTAAGGGCATAACAGGCATGGTGTTCTGATAAGAAAAAGATAAGAGATTTTTTTGTCGCGTTTTTTTTTTTTTTTTATGGAGCAGATCGCCCCAGCTAGGGTTACCAAATACAAATTTCAAAAGTCCTGACAAAATTCCTGATTTTCGGCCAAAATTCCTGACACGAGCTTGTCGCGCTCGCGCTCGCTTGATTTATTTATGTCTATATCGTAAAAAGATAATTACGATTATTTATAAGTCATTTATGAAACTCCAAAGTACTTGTGGCTTTACCTTTTTTGTTTTTGTGATTAAAAATAAAAGTTTACAGTGTATAAAATTTTATTGTGTCATTTATTTGCCGAAAATTCCTGACTTTTCCTTTTTCCGGCCGCATTCCTGACATATGTCTAAAATTCCTGACATGTCAGGAAAATTCCTGACATCTGGTCACCCTAGCCCCAGCCGGCCGGCCAATCCATGTAGATCCGACAGTAAAAAAAACGAGTCAAAAAAATCGCTTACTTTTCTCTTATGCCTGTTATAAATTACCGATACCACGTTGTATAGTAATAATCAAATACATCTATTGTGACTATGTACTTACACCTGTACATTCATGCACCTGCCTGAAAAGGTGTTACATATGTTACAGTTACTTCTTATTCATTGTAAGATAGGCTGTCATAGCCTACTATATTTACATTATGTATACAATATTATTACAGAAAGAGTTATAAAGAAATAATCTGGCAAATCAAAGACCAACTTCCCTGCGGACAATTTAAGTAAAAAATTCGAAGTAAAGTTAAATTCAAATTCTAATTATCAATTTATTGACAAATACTAGTACATTATTGCCGTGGCGGGGAAGGAGGCAATTGCAGGCGGAGTATTTGTTTAAACGGACTCGCAAGCTCGTCCGTTTAATTATAACACGAAGCCTGCCATTTATTTATTTATTTATTTATTAGGTACACTTTACAGACATCATACATTATAAGATACAATGATTCATTATGAATAGCTTAATTGCCATTCCGGCTGAGGCTAATATGGTGCTTTTCTCAAAAATGGGGGAATAAAAAATACTACATTATAATATAAACTTTAAATATCGTTGCACAACGTGAAAATATTAACGAATTCCCGCCGTTTTTAAAAAAATAGGCAGCATAAAGCAAGTGTATTTTTCTACCAAAAAAACGCAAACTATTTGAGACACATACAAAAACGTCGTATTTGCAACAGAAAAATACGAGTTGAATTGGCTGAATACGAGTTGCCGTGTTTTTTATGCAGTTTCTACTTTTTTAAAAATTTGGTACGCGACAAATAAAGGAATTTATATACTTATAACATTCCTGGTGGCCTGCAATGTTTTTTAATTTTTTTAATTTAGATCTGACCTTAAACTATACACTTTACCACACATATTGGAATGTTTTTTTTTATGTGATAGGAGGCAAACGAGCAGGTGGATCACCTGATGGTAAGCGATTACCGCCGCCCATGAACACCTGCAACACCAGAGGTGGCCTTTAAGATGGGTGTACGCTATTTTCTTGAAGGTTTGAAGGTCGTATCGGTCCGGAAATACCGCAGGCGACAATTCATTCCACACATTAGCTGTGCGAGGCAGGAAGTTTCTGGAGAAGCGCACAGTTGAGGACTGCCAACCATCTAAGTGGTGAGGATGGTAATGTTGTCGCGTTGTACGATGGCGAAAAGAGGCGGTAGGGATTAATCCGAACAATTCCTCGGAGCACTCCCCGTTATACATGCGATAGAAAATGCAGAGCGAGGCCACATCTCTTCTCAGCGCCAAGGAGTCAAGCCGATTCGAAATATGCTGGCAGTCGACAATTCGAGTTGCTCGCCGTTGGATGCGATCCAGAGGGAGAAGCTGGTATTGGGGTGCCCCTGCCCATAGATGAGAACAGTATTCCAAGTGTGGGCGGACCTGCGACTTTAAATACTGTCTCGATCTGTTGAGCACACCGAGCTTTATTGAGGCTAATTTGGCCTTTGAGGCTAAAATGCCCGCGGAACTGGACTTCACTCGAAATGTCTACGCCAAGGATTCCGATACTGGCTGCGGCAGTCAGGGGAGTGCTCTCAAAACGAGGTGACACGACAAACTTTAACTTTTTCGCGGTAAACGCGCAAACCTGTGTCTTGGTAGGGTTAAAACGGACTAAGTTAAGTCGACCCCATTCAGAGATTTCACTTAGGGAAGTCTCAATTTCAGACACAAGTTTGTTCCGGCTCTCGATGACGATTTCCCGAGAGACGTTGGTACGGCCGGTGTAAGAGGCATCACCTGTACTATCATCAGCATAACAATGAATTCCGTTGATTTGCAGCATGTCATTGATATGCATAAGGAATAGCGTGGGTGATAGCACACAGCCTTGAGGGACACCAGCTTTCACAGACATGGAGTCGGAGCATTCACCGTCAACTACGACCTGCGAATGTAGCGAGTTATGTTCACTTTGCGGGCCATTTTTGAGAAAAGGTATTTTACCTACATGTCAGTTTTATGTGTATCATGTTTGTTTTTCATGTCGGTTTCCTAGCGGTGATGCGAAAGAAACTCGCGTCGCTGATGGGTCGCGTCAGGAAAACTCAGAACGGTATTCTGAAGGTGATTGCTGAAAGATTTAACTTCCCGATTATGCGGCATTTGATTCAGATGGTCAGGACTACTTTGCCTTACTACGTTAAGTAATCCTGACAACAAACAATTGTGTACGTACTAACTAACATAGCGTATAAGTTTTTAAATGTTCTACTGACATATGGACCAAGTTCTGAAATATATTTTTTTATGTATGTGTGTAATGGAATTTCGTCGAGTATGACCTTACTGAGCACTTATCGATTTGTTGCACACTTTGTATACATAAAGTTGTGCAAAAAAGCACAGTCAGCACCAGGCTCGCGTACATCGCCGTAGATGAAAATATCTGTCACACTTGATTCAAAGATATAAGAAGCTGGCTTGCGCCCTGGACTTCATACTCCATACTCCCTCCCATACACCTACAACTCTGAATTCACTGTTTTGTTCCCGTAGGAAATTCTATCCAGCATAGAATATCCTTCATAAAAACTCATTTCATGCCTAATTCCATCGAAAGCGGTTCATTGGTTGCAGAGCGAAAAGTATGAAACCAGAGACATTCACATTTGTGAACCATTTCGCAACATTACCGGACCATTCGTTTAGTTTGCTGCGTGAAAAGCGTTAAGATTTACTTAAACTCATTTTCTTTCCCAAGAGCACGCAAAGACCGTTAATGATTTCAATTCCAACTTGCGTCCCGAGAACTTTTATTCGCCATAAATTGTTATCCACATCTCGCGCTCCATTGGCGCCATTCATTGCCCGCGCAGAACAAACGCGGTTTTGCAGTACATTTTTAAAATTTCAAACGCTTTTGTTGACGTTTTGGCGCAAAAGGTTGAAGGCCCGTAAATTTTCGTAGTGGGTATACGATATAACAGTCAAGTACAAATATATATATTTATCCTTTTATAAATAGGTACAGTCAAGGAATTTAATTTCCTACCCATTTTGTTGAAATGTTGTTAGGCATTCACGGTGCATTAAGGTCGAAATTTTCATTTTACTATTGATATGTCAATTCAATACCTATTATTTGTCACTGCACATTACAGATAACCTCTTTGCGAAGTCATTTACTTATCTAATAAATAATTAAACACATGTCAGTTGATGTCAATATCAATCGAGAAAATTGTGAAATAATTTTCAAATACGAAATTAATTTGAAAAATAATAAAATGCTTGCCGCAAACCGTGAAGTATTGCGAGCTCAAATAGTGGAATTACACCAGGAAGGAGTAGGGATTCATGAAATATATGTCATATTTTGTTAGATTTTCGATTACTGTCATCCATTTTTAGCAGTGCCTTAACGTTAACAGTTCACCATGTCAACGTAATTTAATTAATCATATCAGTTGCCTAGTAACACAAACAAATGCGTCTGATATGTCAAGTAACGTTGTGCTTAGATAGCTCTTATGATGACTGTTTGCTATACAATATTGAACCTTAGGTGGGTAGGAATTTAAATTCCTTGACTGTACCTATGTACTGAAACCTTAATGAGCTGATAAGAGCGATGGGACATATTTATGAGTAAGATCTATCATCATATCAAAAAAAAAATGTATATATATATATATATATATATACATATATAATATAATATAATGATATAAAATATATATATATCAGCCGAAAGACGTCCAGTGCTGGACATAGGCCTCCCCCAAAGGGTGCCACAATGACCTGTCCTTCGTCCCCCTTATCCAGCGGACTCCGCGACCTGAGTTGTATGCACTAATATTTTACACTTGACTGTATATAGCGCTGTAGCAGTTTGAAACATATAAATGTATTGTTTTTTAGTATTGTAAAGTGGGCTTTAAACTGTATCATTCCATTCGTACAAAGAAAATAGCTCTGAAACAAATTGTAAAACGTTAGTCAGCGGAAAAGGCAAGGAATAGAACCCGGTACCTTTTAATGACAGCCACCCCCTCGTTAAGGTGAAATATCACGATTGAATAGTCTTCTTCGTGTCTTAGCACTTGTATTGAGGCGTAACAAATTCATGGTTAGGACGATATATGAAAGATTCCCCGAAATGTTTTTCCTTCCCGAGAAGTAAGTAGTACTTATATATTGAATATAAAATGGAATGCCGTTCAAAAGTTCCAAGAAACTCATAGGTGTACGAGCCAGTATCGAACACACCACCTCCGTTTGAAATTAGTTAGTTAAAAACAAAATTAATAAAACACAAATATGTGTTTAATGGAAATCTCTTGAGAGTCGCTCCTTGGCAAATATGTCAGCCATTATTAGATACGTAGTCACTCCCTCTTTTGTTTATGTTGGCGTGTCCTAAACGGTCGGATATGCATATAGGCGGGAGAAATTGTTTATTTTTTCGGTGCCAAGCGGAGTGTAAGCTGGGTATAATAATAATAACTTCCCTTTGAGTTTATCTTTGTATTTTTTGAGTGGCTGGGTGGATTTATCGCATTTGGAATTACAATTTAGATAGCTATATAGCTCGATTTCCATTAGCTTGTCGTGCTTCAGAAAAAAAGTAAGCCAACTATTTGGTAAATAAAATTATTAGTATTTTAATTTGTATTTGCATTATTTGTACTTAGCATAATTTTTCGCATATATAAACGCTATACGCCGCTACGCCAATTTAATGCATATTTCAAAAATGTTATGAATAAATTTTTCAAAATTGGTATTTTCTTAGGTAATTCAGTACCGAGGACAAAATACCTACTGTATTTTTAGCTCTTCACATGATCAGCGGGTAGAGTAAAACCAATTTTAAAATTAAGTCCCGTCCACTAATCGACTCACAAACTTACATCACTGTCTGAGAAACAATATTTATTTTTCACTTTCTTTTCTAAAGTGTTGCAATAATTATCTGATGTCACGATATTATTTTGTATAGTGTGTGCTGCGTCACACACACACACACACTCACAGTATAGCCATAGTAGGTATATATTTACGGAGAATACATCTTAATCGCATACTACAAATCATTTGTACGATTACGCCCATTACATGGCGACCTTGCCTGGATAAAAAGCTAAAATTGTGTGACTAAAGTGTCACATATTTTTAATTTCAACTTGTAGAGTGGCGTTCATTTTGAGATGCTTATACTCCGACTCAAATAATGTTTAATGATCACGTGCCAGGTAATTATGAATTAATGTTTCCAGGTCAAATAATTTAATGTTATTATCGGCACGGTAAAAAGGGAAAAATAGGTCAACGTCAAGAAAACGTGTCGACAGCGCGAAACCGCGGAACGGCGGTTGTTCGAGAACAATCTCAAATGTTTCTGACGGGAGCTGAGTGCGCTTAGATACTTGCTCTGAATTATAATTAACATTCGCTGTATTCGCTGTGTCTCATGATAGCCGTGATGATTGAGACAGGTGGAGGTGGCCATGGGATTTGTGGTTTGGGCTCGTTAGAATCGTCTCAATAATACAGAAAAGTACAGTCGGTAATAATAGCTTGTACCAAAAATTACATTTTTGACAGACTTATTTCTGTAACGTACTTTGATCCACCTGTACACGTCCCGTATTTGTGTCGATAATGTCGATATGTTTAGCAAGGGTAATCGGATGGATGATTTATATACCTATTTGTATGTAAATAGAATAGAGATAACATCGACTGTGCATGACCACGTTTGACGGACCCGCATGATGGTGACCGCTCCACTACACATGCAGGGTAATTACGTAACGTTCAGTAAGGGTCGTCAATTGGTTTGGACGTTTGAAACAATGGCGAAAGTACAAATATCTGATCAGCAAGCGCATTTTTTGCACCGCATTGTCAAAATATTTATTTTTTCATGACCGTAAGTAGCATTCCATGTAGCCGAGTAATTTGGTATTTTTGTTTATTTCACGTTCACATTGAAATGGATAAACATCGTTATCCCTGGAATCTTGCAATGCCACACAGTGCAACAGATGAGGTTATTGCAGTGAAGACATATTTACGAGTACTTGGTTGTAGGTAAGCCTGGAAAAGAAAGAGTTTGTTTATCATTTTGTTGTTAGCTTCTACACGAAATTCATACAACTTAAGGATCAATGATACCTAAACCGAATAATTCAGTCACAGTCGCAGCTGAACACACAATTTTTGACCCAATTGCAATTGTCTTCCTTTATTCTGGTTCTATAAAGTATTGTAGTCAGATACAGTTCGGGCCTAGCTGAGCTTCTTGCTGGAAGCTAGGTTTAGTGAACCAGCGATATAAACTCCCAGTACCATTGCTCACACACTGGAGATTCAGATGAAACCGCCTCACCCAATCTCACTGGAGCGCTAATTCTTAGAGCATTCCAGTGTTTCAACCGTACGCGTGGTCGTGTCGGAGATCTCTCCAGGATTTTTCCTAGATTACATTTCCACCACGCACTCCCATCGCTTAATTGGTTTCACCCTAGAACCAAAAGAAAATAAGAACAATACATACTTAGCAGAAATTCATACTTTCCATACTTAATATTATAAATGCGAAAGTGTGTCTATTACCTCTTGACGCTTAAACCGATGAAATTTGGTATGGATGTAGTTTAAGTGCCAGGGAAGGTTATAAGATAGTTTTTATTCCGGAAATCATTCCTCTAAAGGGGTCAAATGGGGGGTGAAGGTGGTATTTACATATACAGGGTGTCCCGAAACTCAACGATAACCTGGTACTGGGTGAGCGGCCAAGGTATAGCAGTTATGAAAAAAATAAGAATAAAAATCCATGTGACTTTTTTTCACTTTTATGCATCCCTTTTATGTTAACTAACAATGCATGGGGAAAGTGACATGGATTTTTTTTTTTTTTCATAACTGGTATCGTACTAACTCGGAGGTATTTAATCGAATGTAAACCAGAAACAGGATAAATACAACTAACCGAGACTCCGTACTGGCCACGGTCGCTGCGCTCACTATAATTGTAAACACCGTTGCGGATGGGTGAAATTCCCAACTTGCTCCTGCGGTGCCGAAGAACAAACAATCCATCATATAATCGAGGATTGCCCTATAACGCGCTACGCCGACGGACCTCCAGAACACCTGATCACCCTCAATCAAGTGGCTGACGGATCTTTAAATTTAATTATTATTTATTATGACAAAACTGGACTTGAGTGAAGTTGAGTCTACCTTCTCATCGCTCGCTAGGCTAGGTGGGCTCGTGCATCTGTCCGGCCGGCGGGCGCGGAATGAAAGTTTCCGCGCGATCGAAGCGGTAAGTCCGCCTAATCCGCGGTAAACGCGCTAACGCTTCTAATCTCTTAATGCCAATTAATTTGATAATAAACCGCTTTACAAAAGCGATTTGTACAAATCTACCGAATTAACAGTGCTAGTGATTGTCAAACTTTGCGCCACTTGTTAATTTCGGATAATATGAATTCATTTTTAAGCAGTTAGAAAATAATCTTAAGGATTGTTTTCTCTCTAAAAAAAACCGTAAAACAAGTGCCTACGTTAAATCTTGGGATTAGGTGTCCAAGCAGATCTCGAGGTCCTTTAGGGCCCAGCCGGGAACAACCCCAGGAGAATGATGATGATGAAAAAGAACTAGGTATTATACTTTTGTAAAAAAAAATATTGTCTTAAAATCTCGGTAAGGATACATTGAAGCACTCGGAAGGTAGGTACAGCCATGAATCAGATAAGCAAAATGGTTCTATACTTACCGTTCTTAAGCACAGAAATCAAGTCAATGCCATCTACTGAAAATGTCACTCTCATGTCTTGCCACCCTCATCCAACGGTTCCTTGGGACCCTGAGACCAGATCGTCATTCACCTTGTTGGGGGCGCCTCCCCATGCTGCGTCTTACTACGTGATCGGTACTCTAGTACCTTTGCCCGAATGACTTCCACTGCTGGACATATGCCTCCCCCGAAGGGTGCCAATGCAATGACCGGTCCTGCGCCACCCGCAACCAGCTCCCGCGACCTTTACCTGGTCATACGACCACCTTGTGAGAGGCCTATCCACGCCGCGTCTTCCGATTCGTGGTCGCCACTCGAGAACCTTTCCGCCCCGACGGGCATCAGAAATGAGGCTATCTGCAGGAAAACCAAGGTAACCAATATAACCTTCCGAATCGGTAGACTTAAGTGGCAGTCGTAAAAGCTAGTAATAAATAAGAACCCAGAATTGCCAGATATTTAGGTACCTAATAACATTTAAAGGCTTCTTTAATTTTACCAAGGCTACTTTCCCTTTCTATGTTTGTGGAAATAAAAGTGGCTACCTAATTGCGGTAAAATTTTGCCTTTGAAGTCCCTGATTAATACTTTGATGTTGTTGTGTGGAACTTTTAGGAACAAAGTTGATAAGTACCTGGTAAGCTGGCGTACAAAGGTGAACTTCTCGTGTAAGTTTACCGAAGTTATTGCTAGAGTGCGTTGGTGTTTAAATTATCCGTGAAATATTGATATTATTCATGATCATTATAATGTGATTGTGATGTCTCAAGGCTGGGCAAAGGCCTCCACCTCTTTTTCCAACCATCGCGATTCTGAGCAGTCTCGTGATTATGATGATTATAAATCATTTAAGCCCTTGTACCCGGTGTACCCTGCTTGTAGAGACTACGGCCATTTTCATAAACGTTCTACAAACCGTGCACTGCAATTCGCGGCAGTAGCACCTTGGGCTAGACTTAGAAATTAAGTCTATTCTTATTCGATCTAACTGACACACAAATTATAAAGCAAGTAGGTACGCATCATTTACGATTTATTTACCTTTAAAATCATCACTGTCAGAAAGCAACTTAATTTGTCAGTATTACTGGTATCTGAACGGTAGCCGCTGGCATTATATTCAACCACCCAACATTTATATCCATTAAAAACATTCCCTCGCCAAAGCCAAAGCCAAAGCCACAGGAAACAAAATAACGGATGTTAGGTTTCGCGCGCTTTACGTATTCCGCCAAAATCACGCCATTTTCATGTCATCGGCTGGGGCCCAACCTCGGAATGCATTTTTAACGTATTTAAATAATATGTGAATCGTCTTGGTGCAAGCGTTCCCTCTTGCGTAAATGCTAACCCACGTATGTGTAAACGAGATGAACTGATATTCAGACGAAATTGAAATGAGGTTGTTACTAGGAAAATGGGGCCTTGGATGCGTGCCGGCATTGATTCACAGGAACACGGGATGACGTTGCCAATTAGAATAGCCAGCTCTTATCCCCGAACACAAAAGGCCGATTTTACTTGGCAGTGCTTGTCAGATACGACCTTCTTGTAATTACATGGGACGATGAAATGTTAAAACAGCCTCAGCCTGTTCGCATTTTGGTAGAGAAAAACTGTTTGAAGTGACGGTCGTGGCAAAGTTTCGATTCAACGCAATTTATTTACGTAAGTATAAATTATACCATCGTCGATACTGTTTGGCCATTCATGACACTGATTACCACGGGGTTAGCTCTACTAACGGTCAGTGTAGAAACTATGTGGATGGTCGCACTTAAGTACGTCTCTCTTTTCTTCGTCGCATCTTTATGACGGAGGGTCGTGACTACACGAGGTCGTCGCTTTGAGTACTAATGCTCTCCAGGCCAATCGGTTTTCAGGCATCCGATAAATATACCCTTATACTGCGTCTGTCCCACGGGTTGGTGATCATCCACGGGTTGGTGATCTTCCACGGCTCGTTTTTCCTTCCAGGTGTCCCGTGTTCCACTTAGGTACCTATGAAGTATCAAATGGTAGGTTTAATGTTTATGGAGTCACTGAAATTTGGCAGTTTTTATTTATTATTTCAATCAGTCACAATGCAGTTCGATCTTAGGGACCTACCTACAGACAAACGTTATATGGATTGGAGCCCGGATAGCCGGTAAGGCGCAAGGAGCTATGGCGCGTTCAGATAATAACATTTCGAATGTCAGACCGCAGATGGCGGCTGACGTGAAGTTTTTTGAAGTATTGTGGCTCGCATATTTTCGATGCAATGGTATGGAACTTATAAAATAGAACAGCCACAAAAATACAGCGTATTATCCTCATAACGAATGTTATCAAAGTCTCCAAAGATCCGCAAATTGATATGCCTAGGGCCGGCAACGCGCTTGTGATTCGTAAGCGTCCATAGGCTGTCTCACAGACGTTTGCCATTGAAGTAATATAAAAAACTTTAATTTAAGTATACAAAATAATTCTACGCATTTCTCATACAAAATATACATGAAATAACACATGTGCGTGCGGTAAAGCGGTGTAGAATATAGTGACCGAGTTTTCGTCGCCATACTTGCTGGGATGGCATTCATAATGATTTATTCCTGCCTGCCCAGTAGGGCGAACGCATTATGCTCGCAGCCGATCGCGTGGTTTACACCGTATGTAGCGGATATCGACTACGGCGTAGGCGATCCAGGTGTTCTCTGGATATTTTGGAACGTCAGTACGAAAAGTTCGAAACCTCGGGGTCATTTGGACCTAATATACTGGTACGAGAGGTGAGAGTCTAAACTTGTGAATCGCATTGCTTTAAGTGTGATCAAACGCAGTCGCGACGCAATATTAAAAACTCGATATTTGGGGAAACGGATGTATTGAAAAACAAGTGGAGTTAATCCTACAAATATTATAAGTGCAATATCACGCAAGAAAATCTGAACGGATTATAGATTTTAGCCTGTTATCGGACGGATTTGGAGTTTAGTCTGGATATAGGAACCTCCCACAACCCCCAATTTAGCGCAATTCCCCTTTGAAACACGTCCCCAGTATGTAATTTGTTCATGAACATGTCAAATACTGTATGTTCTCTGTCTGTCAATATCCGAATGACGGGAATAAGTCAAATTTTGTAAGCCAAATACCGGCCCTCATAGTAACACATTTATAGTAGGACGAGTGGTGTGTGTTGGGACTAGCTAGTGAATCGCATTGCTGTAAGTATGATGGAACAATGCGGACGCGTTTAGCTGGAGTGTCTAAACGCAGTGGTGGCATAAAATACAAACTGAAACGAGGCGTAGTCGACTTCAAAAACTCGATTTATCAACTAATAACTTTGGTCTAAAAACAAACTAAGTACATTAAGGGGAGTAAGGTTATCAAAATGTTATATTTTCGCGCTCTAAAAGCGCTCTTTTAGAGCTTCTAAAGCCTTCTTCATCATCCTCCTGGCGTTATTATTCCCGGTAATGCCCCTAAAGGAGCCCGGGGGTCCGCTTTGACACCTCATCCCAAGATTTGGCATAGGCACTAGTTTTTACGAAACCGACTGCCATCTGACCTGCCAACCCAGAGGGAAAACTAGACCTTATTGGGATTAGCTGGGATTAGCTTCTAAAGCCATCTTATTTTTCAATATTTCATTATTAATATGACCCTTAAATTCTTAGTAGGAAAATAATTCTTGAGAAGAGGCGGGTTTTCGTGTTGACTGCATGATTTTTTATACGAACGTCGGTATTTACTTCGTACTCGGACGAGGACCTACTGAGTATCGAGCTAACATTAGTGAGGGAGTTAGAAAGAAAACTATACTTAAGTATACAGGATGAAACCTAGCTCGTAAATATACATTTTTGTTTCTATGGCAGTATTTTAACGCATTGCATTAACTCTGGAAGCTAACTATTAAACTTTATTGATAATCATTTTATACAGCAAAAACATTAACCTTATGGGGACCCCTATTCGACAAGACTTGATATGTAGCTTAAAGTGACAGTTGTCTTATCAGCGTGACCATGAGACTCAGTAAACTTAAATCATTTTTTTTAAATAGCGAATCAACAAAGAACGTTTATATATTTTGGCCTGTTGTCACGTTCACATGTTTAAACTAAAGTTAAACAGTAAAAAACAAATATTCTTATTCACGACTTAGGATTCACCCTGTATTGTAGAATTATATTCACACTGTGTAGGTAACTTGGATCCAAACAAGAATGCTTACAGCTATATCACTGGAGCAGTTACAAGCAATCAAAGTAATGTGTTTCTAATACGAGTGATGGATGGAACCCTAATTGTATTATATCGATGGATAAATTGAACTAAGTTATTATTAACAAGCGGATTTATTTATTTCATTGTTTAGTCATGTACATAGCAATTTAGGTCTTTACAATTTAGAGAAACCCTTGGTTGGTAGTTAAATGATTTTATTCGTTAATTTATGTTTCAAGGGTTTTTGTCATAAATCACTGAAAGGGATAATTTCGCCTCTGTACATTACTTATATTTGTGTTATTTTTTTAACATGCCTTACGCCTACATAAGCAGAAGCGGAAGCGTAATTTGCAAAATGCTTCCTCTTTCATTCAAGATTACGGCGCGGCGTAACTATAAGTAGCTACTTATTTAAAAACTGATAATGTACAGAAATACCTAATCATTTCTTAAATAAAAATGTCGGCGCGCGGCTTCGGTGTAGCGTGATTTAAACGTCTATTAAAAAAAAAATATTTACGGCATAGTTATGTTTTTTTTAATGGGTTAACACAAAGTTATAATTACATTCCATTATTTTTAGGGTAAAATATAAGTACAATGTGCAGTTAAAAAAAATAATGTACCTAATCCTGTTTTCACCAAATCGGACCGTATTTTATCAATATTTTTAAATCAATTTTTGATTTTCAAGCATGTCAGCCCCTCGTCAAAGATTTGGTGATGTGAATTGTAATCATTCATACTATTATACCAACTGATTCTTGATTACTGCAAAATTGAGAACCGAAACGACACTTCTCACTGCAGAGTTTGAAAAAGACTCCCAAGAAAACTCATTTATTTTAGGTTTAGAAAGAGAAAATGAAAATTTCAACTGTGTTAGCCTCTAGTTTAAGTAGGTTATAAGTTTTTGAATAAATACCTACTAATAGTTACGTCGTAATCTTGAATGAAAAAACAAGCATTTTGTAAAATACGCTTGTCTGTAGGCGTAAGAACCCTTAACCTAATACGAATTTGATACTTAATATCAGATTAAGATCTCATGCCTGTTTGGTCGAAATCAGCTAAATGTAGTTAGTTAGGTAAAGTATGATCGGAATAAAAACTATTATCGTCGAAAATAAAAAATGATTGTTCCCCTTTAAAACTTCACTTTCAATAAATATACCCCTCAAATAGGCAATCAGGCATTGTGTTTTACTCATCCACTTAAAAACACATCCAAGCCCAGTGTTGACATCATTTGATCTGTTAAAACCTTCGAAGTTACCATTCGCAAATCACAAATGACCTTCTGATCCGACTGTCAGCGTAATTACTTCAGAAGCCCCCGTCGTCGCCGCTGTCATCGCGACTATTATACAAGCTAGAGTTTGTTTTAGTTGGCCGAATTACATCAAAGTAACCCATTCAATACGCAACTCTACCGTTTCAGGTAAAAGGTTCCGATTCCAATGGAATATTTATAAAAAGTCGGCCAGAGTAAATTATCTCAACCATAAATACCAGGAGCCCCAAATTAACCGGCCCCACATCTTTGTAAGTTTTAAAGGTATTAAGAATATAGAGGTTTCAAAGATTCTTGCTTCCTTTTGAATTAAGTAGCGTAGCCGTTCTGTTAAATAACAAACAATTTGTAATATTATCAAACATTTTGGGGTTTAATAGAAATAAAGTAGTAGGTATGCCATTATAAAGATGAGACTACAAAAATAAAGTAGGTAACAATGTGTCAAAAACTTCAGTACCTAATGATTTCTAAGTGTATCAATTATATTTCGTCCGATATGTGACTAACGTGTAATGGTAGGTAATACTTTTTCGTAAATTGATATGCAAAGAATCTAATATGCTAATATAAGAGTTAAATAATCTCTTTTACCACAGTAGATGCACAATGCTTTATTGAACCTCAAAAACAGTATTTTTTTTGCGGTTATGAATTGAGATTTGGTCTAGTGGTCTTCATTTCATATGAATTTCAAACTTACACAGGTATAATTTCAGTTGACAGACGGAACTCATACAATTTAGTCTATGACAGAGAAAACGCACAGACCACTATGCAAGTAAAGTAAAGGCAAAACATAAATGAAGTTTAAATAGTGCCTAAAATGCCTAAATGCAGTTTATTTTATTGAATTTCTAAGCTAATACAGTCCCCAGTTAAACCACAAAGGACTTTTAAATATAATAAGCCAGTAAATCCGCTGTCTATCTAGAATTCTAGACAGCGCACTTGACATTTGGGATGAGTCGTGTCACCTTTAAGAGGCAATTCCACCAAACGAGACTAGAGTAGTAGCTCCAGATTAGTTAATAAATCGTATCATAGGCTTTCTGCTGATTAGTATAATCTAGTCTTATTTGTATCGACTTTTAATACTTAAATAAATAAATAGTCGGGACACTCTTGTCAGAGTGGTCGAGGTTGCGCGGACCAGGGGATAGTTTCACGAAGCTACAAGTAACAAATTACTAGCGGAAGTCTCTTTTCATTACCTCTTGATAGGAAGAGACTTCCGCTAGTAATGTGTAACATGTAGGTTCGTGAAACAGATCCCAAGTAGATAACACAGAGAGATTTTTGGTAATTTGAGTCGTAAACTTTTGCGAAAACGGCTCTTTACACTCGTCTGGACCGTGGTGAAAGTAACTTTATTGATTAGGCCAGTCCAGTGAGTTGGTGAGTGGCCGTTGCGTACCCTCTTTCCTTTCCACCTAACCCTTAACCAACAGTATCCATCGACTTGTCATTTTTGAAGATGCAACAAAAGAACTTCAGTACTTATTCGTAAAAATCGTGTGATCAGGACACGAGCATTATGTCTGCAAAAAATTGAAAAAGGGCGTTCAAAATTATACGTCAGCATTGCATTACCACACATTGTGAAATAATGGGTTAATAGTTATTACTAAGATATAGGTTTTAAGAGAGGTAGGGCACAGCGTAATGTCATCACGCTTGAATCTGGAGCAGCCCGACTGGGGGAGTACCTCCATAATAGTTCTGCTGCCTATTCCGTAGGTATTGTAGTGTTGTGTTCCTGATGGTGAGTAAGGTTCCCAGAGCTCAATACTTAAAGGCCGGCAATGCACTCACAACACCTCTGGTGTTGCAGGTGTAATCGCGTACCATCAGGTGATCCGCCTGCTCGTTTGCCTCCTATAACATAAAAAAGAGCAATAAAGAATTTAACTAGGCAATACTCCCGCTATTGCATGAAATTAAATTTAAGTGAACGAGAGATTTTCTAGCCATATTTTATGAAAATGAAATGAAATTAAATTAATTTAATCCATAACAAGTCCATAATATGCATGTGATACATATACATAATTAATCATACTAGCCCGACTAGGATTAAAAATGCGAAAGTTTGGATGTTTAGATGTTTGGATGTTTTTATCCCGTGACCACGCAGACAAAATTGCGGACGGAAGCTAGTAAATAATAAAATAAAATACCCATTCTGATTTATTGAATTAAAGACATTATTAAAACATTTTAGTATTTATTAAAATATTATGGACCGGGTTTGTTCAACGTCCTGGGTCACCCCGGTAGACGGTTTACACTTTTCAAATTGTAACATGCGGCTTCCTGAAATGGACCCCCGAAACCCGAGGCGTTTTAACAGCTCAAATAATGTACCTAGTCATCCTTATGCGGGCGAGGTAAGCGCATTAAGTATGGCTGAAAAAGTAAATATAGAATCCCGACTCGCTCCGCTTGACGAGACGGGCCGCTGCCGCTGCCACAGGCTCCAACAAAACGAGTTTACGGCACATATGGTCCGAGCACGGCCGCGTTTCGATTGTGGTCCATTTTGGCTCTTACTCCTTGGAGATAAAGTTCTGAAACGAAACGTGTATCTCGTAACTGGTCATCTAGATTCTTTTAGTCAAATTTTCGGTCTTTGTTGCGAATTCGTATCTATTTACCTACTTCTTAATTCCAGGCTGGTACTTTATTGCGATTTGCATGCACGTCAGTTTTGAAAGCTAAAGCAATATAAATTAAATAAATAAATACATATTACGAGACCTTTTACACATGCTAGTTCGCTCCATAGTAAGCAATGTTTGTGTTAGAGGTACTAAACGACGTTAACAGATATAAATACGTAAATAAATAGAAAACATCAATAAATTAGAACAAATATTCATACTCATCACATAAATATTTGGATTAATCGATGTCATGCCAATATCGTTCATGCCGATTCGAACCCAGAACCGTTTTCGTGAGCAGATTCACTACCTAAACTAAACCTAAGCTAAACCGGTCGCAATATACTTAATATTAAGAAATGTAATGTTAATCAGTTACGATTCCTCATGAAAACCACTATGTTTAAACTAAATAAAAGGTTCACTTCTCACGATTCAATTTATAAAAACGTCACCTACGTAAGTTTGCAAGTATAGTTTATGTAGGTGCAGAGAAAGTAAATCCCCTGCATAAAGTTTACCAAAGACACGTATACACATTTCAACTGTACAAAAAATTACTTTTCATCAATTTCAATATTCAATTGATGTCTAGTGATTGCCTCTTTGGGGGTGGCGTATGTCCAGCAGTGGACGTCTTAAGGCTGATATCATGATAATAACCTATAATTAGTAAACTTTAGGGAGGTACTCGTAAGATCAATAAAAATAGCGTAAAGTAATATAATTTGAGTGGAATGTGCATAGTAGTAGTAGTAGGTACGTAAAGTAACTACCTACAAGACTGGGACTCATATAAAACATCCACCGGTCCTTCGGACTAGTGTCCTTTATGCAAGGAATGCCAAAATTAAGGGACCCAGGGACAAAAATTAAAAGGGTCTACCCATTTGCACCGGACCCTACTAACTGTGCCGATAGTTCGCATTTTTGTCACGAACGTAATCCGATTATTTATGCCATATTTTATTTTGAATACGATTGTATTTCAAAACGACTGCCTCATATTTGCGCATTTCCATGCGGGATTTATTCAATCTACTACTCTATCAATATTATAGTTTACGGATATTTTCACCGCTTTCATCAGTGCAGTGTGTGCTTCGAATACTGACGAGTCTAGACTCTAGAGCTTTAGGTTGACAGCGTTCGTAGGAAATAGTGTACCTATCACATAGGTTAATCGCATTCACTAAATTAAATTTCCCGAGTGTATTGCTTGTCCGATTTTCCATGTCATCAAAAAGTTGTTTTCGAAAGCGCGTGTTTTTATTTTGTTTTACGTGATAATGATGAAGAGAAAACCGATTACTGGAAAAACGGAAAATAATACCTACAGTTGGTTTTTTTTATTTACAATCCTGATCATCATTAGCCTATCACTAGCCTTTAGCATCTATAAAAAATGATTTAAGCAGCGTCCGTTCAGGTGCGGCACTTACGTACGTGGCTTGTCAGACCAGTATGAGAGCGACAGTGACGCCCGCAGACTATATGACATGTAAATGTCATAGTCTGCGGGTGTCTCAATGCTCGTTTTTGGGACAACAGGTCAAACCAGGCGATATCGTGTAGTGATAGCCATAGCCATATTATAACGGCACAGACAGAGCATATACTCATTTAAATTAGTTATAGAAAATTATACTCGTACTTATGTAACTACAAATGTAATTCTCATATAAGCGAAGATGTAAACAACTTCTTTTGAGAATAAAAATGATCTTAAACCTGCAATACCTCCAACAGGTGCAATACCTAGAAACAAGGTGCTGTCATATTATACAGTGTGTATATTTAATATTACCTCAAATTGTAACCAAAGGTTGGTGTTAAGGCTAAGAACCGATATTGCATTTTTTTGTTGTCAAACACCATCTTTATTTTTTCCATATAAAATAATTCAGCACGCAATGCATCACTACTTTGTTTTAGTGACGTGACGTCACAATAAACTGTCACATGTCACCCGATTCTTCCATGCGTCATCATGTCACAGTGTACGCAATACATTGCCGCTCGATGAATTTTCAAAAATTAATTACGCTTTGGTAGTTAATACTAACTTATTTTTTTCTTGTAATACCGGTTCATAGCTCTAACACGTACCTATATACCTCTGGTTACAATTTGAGGTAATATTAAATATACACACTGTATATATTTGAGGTAATATTAAAATATACATACTGTATATATTTGAGATTATTTTATTTTTGAGGTTTACTTGTGCCCATTTTTAAAAACAAGGGGTATGTACAGTCAGCGTCATATAGTTAGTAGCAGGCGAGGTAGCCAAATATTTCGGTACACGTCTTTATCACTGTGAGAATAAGGGTGTGTTACGAAATATTTGGCTACTCTGGCTGTTACTAACTATGTGACGCTGACTGTACAAGAATGTAACAACTATAGAGGAATAAAGCTCATGTCACATAGTATGAAAGTGTGGGAGAAAGTGATAGAGAGACGAATGAGAGATTCGAGTGAAATAAAACAAAACCAATTTGGATTTATGCCGGGCAGGGGTACAACAGACGCCATATTCGCTCTTCGGCAACTATGCGAGAAATACAGACATGCGCAAAAAAACCTACATATGGTGTTTGTTGACCTTGAGAAGGCTTATGACCGAGTTCCTCGTGAGGTTTTGTGGTGGGCCTTGAAAGAGAAAAGTGTGCCAGGGAAGTATGTAAGGCTGATTCGGTCTATGTATGACAGGTGTTGTACTCGCGTCCGGTCGGCGGCTGGCATCACCGACAGGTTCAGCGTCGCGGTGGGCTTACACCAGGGCTCGGCTTTAAGCCCTTACCTCTTCCTGCTTATAATGGACGCTCTGTCGTCGGGCATCCAGGAGGAGGCGCCCTGGTGTATGCTCTTCGCTGATGATATTGTCCTCGTTGGTGAAGATGGACTCGGGGTTGAGAGCAGACTAGAGCAGTGGCGGCAAAAATTGGAGAATGTGGGCTTGAAAATCAGCAGATCAAAAACTGAACACATGTTTTGCGATTTCGGCGGTCTCTCCAATTTTACGCCCATAGAGCTCAATGGCGTAACGCTGCCAGCCTGCTCCGATTTTCGATACCTCGGGTCACTTATACAATGTAATGGCGATATTGACCGTGACGTTAGAAACCGAATCAGCGCAGGATGGATGAAATGGCGACAGCTTACGGGAACAATCTGCGACAACCGAATGCCCCTTCGACTGAAGGGCAAAATATACAAGACCATTATAAGACCTGTCGTCATGTATGGAGCGGAATGTTGGGCCGCAAAGATGACGGATGAAACGAGATTGCATGTTGCGGAGATGAGAATGTTGAGATGGATGTGTGGCGTGACGAGATTGGATCGTGTAAGGAATGAGTATATAAGAGGAAGCCTGAAAGTAGCACCGATAACTGAAAAGCTGAGAGCAAATCGTTTACGGTGGTATGGACATGTTATGCGGAGGGATGATAGTCATGTTACTAGAAGGGCATTAAGTATGAATGTGGAGGGATGTAAGAGAAGAGGTAGGCCAAGGAAAAGGTGGATGGACTGCGTGAGAGACGATATGAACAGGAAAGATGTGTGTGATGAGTTGACGGGCGACAGAGAGGTATGGAAGAAAAAAACATGCTGCGCCGACCCCAAGTAAATGGGATAAGGACAAGCGAATGATGATTGTGTATATTTGAGGTAATATTGAATATACACACTGTATATATTTGTCGTGTTGAAGGGGATATAGGGGTTGAATGTTTCGTCTTCCGCTAGCCTGTTATTATTGCAAGCGTTACGGACGGTAATTCGTACTTTACTACCAAGGGTACAGTAAAATATATTTAAAAGTTCTGTGAATTCATTAACTACATGCTCAATATAATACGAATACTTCGGTTACAAGTAAATAACATGTTATAATATAATCTTAAATCTGAAACCTACCCTGGCTATACTAAACCTACGTGCTTTAAATGGCGCCGTTTAGTCACTATAAATAAATAAATAAATAAATAAATAAATATAAGGGGACAATCTTACACAAATCGACCTGGTCCCATAGTAAGCTCAGTAAGGCTTGTGTTATGGGTACTAGACGACGATATATATAATAGATATAAATACTTAAATACATAGAAAATATCCATGACTCAGAAACAAATATACATGCTCATCACCTAAATGTTTGCCCTTACCAGGATTCGAACCCAGGACCTCTTGCTTCGTAGGCAGGGTCACTACCAACTAGGCTAAAGCGGTCGTCAAACTATAATAACAATATGTATAATTTAATGTAGCATGTAGTTTCTCCAGTTTCATGTAAGTAGTTTGTTTTTATATAAAACATTATACACCCTTTTTGCATGTTTTGACATTTATTAGATACTTACACCGGAATTAAATAAAGTCCATATGTAGTGCGTAATGGTTTCCCATCGTTTTTTCCACGGAAACGTACGCACGTGTCTTAATATTTCAGTCAGTCTCGGTACAAAAAGGACTGAGACTGACTGAAGTAGCATGACAAATACGAAAGTTTCCGAGAAAAAACGATGGGAAACCATTATGCACTACATCTGTACGTGCCCATTTCTACCTCATTTAACATATAACCATGTACAGTCGAGGACAAAGAGATGTATACACTTTTGGACCTAATCGAATGCGGTCGCCTACAATTTGTAGGCGACCGCATTCGATTAGGTCTATAAGGATCTCTTTGTCCTCGACTGTACAACCAAATGGGTACCGTGTACTATCCCCAAAACAAGGGGTATATGAAAGACAAACGATTACAAAACCCGTCATGTCCTTGTCACAACTTGGCTCAACTAACATGAAGAGCAATATGATGTGTCTGCCCTATATTAGTTGTTGGGATGTCCCCGCTGTATGACAAATACAGGCTCTTACCCGGCACTGTACACAAGGGTGTACAGTAGGGTTGTGTTAATGGTTTAAATAAACATGATAAAAAAAAAACACAACCTCACGTCACTTCTTAACGGCTTTGGTTGCGTGGTAGTGGTGAGGTAATTTTTACTCGTAGGTCATACAATTCCTCCTGAACCCGTTTTCTTTAATGACGTATTTTTTAAAGCCCGGACGCAAAATGATGGATTTTATAATAAAGTTTGTACGGATCTGTATCTGTGTGTCGGTCTATGGCATCGTAGCTCCTAAACAAATAGACCGATTTTAATGAGGCTTTTCATGTCTGACGTGATCATGATTGTTCTTAGATAAGTTTCAACAAAATTTATTCTGTCGGTTTTGAGATGTTGAACTTTAAGTGAAAATTTCGGGGGATTTTTCACTTTTCTAAGTTGTTAATTATTATAGCTCAATATAATAATCAACAACTTGGAAAAGTGTTGTGTTGAGATGGTGCGACTTAAATTTGTCTCAAGCTATCAACACAACGAATCCTCAAATCAATAAAAGGTCGGCAGCTTGTGTTTCTTCCGATGTCGCAAGCGCCATAGGCGACGGTGGCTGTTTACCATCAGACTTGCCGCATGTATATTTTCCACCGTTAGTATACAAAAACATAACTGAGGAGGGTTCCTTAGGCAGCCAAGTAAAAATGTAACCGAATATTATCACACAGAATAAGTTAGTAATCGTACCACAAACGCACTACTGTGTTATATCATTTATACTAAGAGTTTTGTAGGCGCGTGACACGTCGTCGTGTCACGCCCGGCTTTTAAGAAGTGTCGTCGCAAATGACGCTTGTGACGCCGGAGTGACGCGGGAGACACTCGGAAGTAACACTGGAGGCTCAGTTTTGGAACGAGGCACTGACGTATTGAGATTCGATTCTAAATTCAATTCAAAAATTCAAGATATTAAACTTTATTTATTGCGAAAATAGGCTCCGAGGAAGCTTTTAGGCTGTGTTTACGCGCAGGCTTGTCAAACTCTATGGATTTTTAACCAACGAAAAAAGCGGAGGAGGTTCTCAAGTCAACGCGTACATACCTAACCGCGTGTAACCTACCGAACTCTACACCGGACATGATGACTACACTACAACGGAGCCACACTGTTTCGTCGCCTAAATAATAATTAATGTTTTAATATGATATTGTATGTATGTTAGTCTCTAAGGTATTTGTAAGTTGCCTGAAATAAATGATTTATTATTATTATATATTTTTTTATGTATGACCACGTTTACTTTTTACGGAGTAGTCCGATTTTGATAATTCTTTTTTTATTACAAAGGGTCCTCGAAGTTGGTCCCACATAAGTTTTAAATAAAAATCTCAACCCTTAAGGGTAGGAAAACAGGGGATGATTGATTGTTCACTAACTGATTGAAATGTATGACCACATATGCAGAGAGCAATCAAAAATATTGCATGTAAGTAACTTAGTAATTAAGTGAGTAATTAACTAAAGTAAAAAGTTGAAAAATAAAAACTTTTTAACAAAAAAATTAAACCGCCGAAAAAAAACTGAAAATCAAAAAATAATAAACCTTTCTTATTTAGTTTAATAACTATTACGAGTAAGTTCTTAAATTAATCTAAGTGTACCTAATTAATTTTGAGTCAAATATTGTCATTGAAAATCGCATTCGTTAATGCAATTGCACTCTCACACATTTACTGCTAGTGTACCTAATCGTTTGATACGGCACGACAACTTCTGTAAAACCATCATAGAAGGAAAGATAGAAGGAAGGAGAGGCAGGGGAAGACCACGGCGCAGTTAAATGTGCCATGGGCCAAATAAAGGAAAAAGCTGGTGTCTTGTCGTACCTGCAAATCAAAGGGCAGGCGTACGAGAAAGAAATGGCCTACTCGTTAGAGAGAGCACTCTAACCAAAACTATTAAAATCAAATCTGAATACTTCAGTGAAGTCGTCTGAAATAGGGTCTTTGTTTGTATGTATAATGATAAGTGACGGCCCTTTGCGTCCATTGATGCGTATGGATCCTAATCAATGGCAATTTTGCGCAAATAGATGACCTACTCGTTAGAGAGAGCACTCTAACCAAAACTATTAAAATCAAATCTGAATACTTCAGTGAAGGCGTCTGAAATAGGGTCCCTGTTTGTATGTATGATGATAAGTGACGGCCCTTTGCGTCCATTGATGCGTACGGATCCTAATCAATGGCAATTTTGCGTAACGCCAGAAGATAAGAGGGTCTAACCTGTCTAATAGTACAATGGTCTTGTATAAGTTAAAGTGACTGTTCTATATTTACCTACTAGCTTCTGCCCGCGACTCCGTCCGCGTGGAACTCGTTTATATCGCAGCTCCATACAAACTTTTACCCCCCCCCCCCATTTCACCCCCTTAGGGTATGATTTCGGGAATAAAAACTATCCTATGTCACTCTCCATCCCTTTAACTATCTCCACTTAAAAAATCACGTCAATTCGACGACGGACGGCCGTGAAAGACGGACAAACAAACAAACAAACAAACAGATTTTTCAACTTGACAATATTCAGATTCGATATTTACAATTTGTCAATTTTCCATTTATGCTGAATGCCAGAAAATCCTATCAAACCATAAGCGACGCTCATAACTTGCCTGATGGCATTTACTACGAAGATTAGCATCTTCGCAGTGACATTTCCTGCCAAGACGTTCTTTTACAAAAATAAAATATTAATGATATTTAAATGGTTATCCTGTAATAGGTTTTAAAACAACAATGCTGATATAGGTACCTTGGCGAAAATTTGGTGTATTCAAACCTGAAGTGAATTTATTTGGTTGGATACTGAAACATAAAACATTTTCGTTTCTAAGACGTGGGTTGGGTGGGTCAGAACTCAACGTCCAGTTTGTTTCATTTTATTCTTCTACTAGCTTCTGCCCGCGGCTCCGTCCGCGTGGAACTCCTTTATATCGCAGCTCCATACAAACTTTAACCCCCTCATTTCACCCCCTTAGGGGATGATTTCGGGGATATAAACTCGCAAAAATCGCGTCAATTCGTCGCTCCGTTTTGCCGTGAAAGGCGGACAAACAAACACAAACACACATACACTTTCCCATTTATAATATAAGTACCTTCTTAATATATTTCGATGATTGATGTTATGGCATGAACTTAGAAAAAACTGAAATAGGTAGTATAAACTCGATAGCTTCATAGTCACATACGGAATTGTTCTATCAAAATTACGAAAATTACCAGCTTCAACTTCAACTGCACTTATCACGTCCAAATTAAACATTCAATAACCAAGAATGCTTCGACTCCAAAGACAATAACACCCTCAAATTTCGACCGGCCAAATTACACGTCAAATGGTTTGAAATCCAGAAATATTTCCTGAAAATTCTCACCCCCTTTCCCCCTCGGTTCGCCTGACAAGGACATCTAAATGTCATTATAAGTTTGAGTAGCGGGATTCTCGCTTTGGGCGGTTTGCGCTGGTTTTCTTGTTACTCCCATTTATTTGCGCGAAGTTAAAACGGTTTGTGCGGATTTGGAGGCTTCACATGCTGCTTGCGGTCAAATGCCATATATTCCATAGTTAAGTGTCGCATTACGTAACCGGGCGGCAAAGTTTATTTACTACATTTGCCAAAATTCATTGTTGCTTTTAGAAACCCGTCGAAATATACAACACAATGCTTTTTTTCTAAGCGCCAATATTTGCATCACAAAAGCACTCGGCTCACGTTGCGTTTAGTTGGCAGCTTTGTTTTGTTTTATTCAAAAACAAAACGCTGCTTTGGAGCCTTAATATGCAGTGCAACAAAATGACGTCTGTTGAGAATGATTGCCTTAGTGTTCCCTGCTTAATTACTTTCACCTAAATCGATGGCCTATCGAAACAGTTCACCTAAATACTAGTACAGTCACCAACATTAATAAACAAAGAGGCAAAATATCTGATACGGCCTAAGGGCTCTAGAAATAGAGTTGTGTCAGATATTTATATTGCTGGTGGCCGTACAATGCAATATTGAGAATATTAATTAAATATGGATGTAATCTTATAATTTTAGGTAGGTGTTACGTACCCGTCCGCCAGATGATGATCATCATCATCATATCAGCCGAAAGACGTCCACTGCTGGACATAAGCCTCCCCCAAAGAGTGCCAAAGTGACCGGTTCTACTCCACTCGCATCCAGCGGACTCCCGCGACCTTTACGTCATCAGTCCACCTTGTGCGGGGCTTACCCACGCCGCGCCTTCCGGTACGTGGTCGCCACTCGAGAACCTTTCCGCCCCAACGGCCATCGGTTCTACTTGCTTTTATGAGCGCAGATTAATTAATTTTATGTCGGTATAATGTTACTAGAGTCTGGCAAACGAAAGCACGACCTGGGAAAACGCGGCAAATTCAAAAAAATTACATATGGTATTACTAATTTTTTATATTTTACGGATTCCTTGAATATTTTCAAGATAATCTGTAAGTCATACTAACATAAAAAAATCCGACATCGCATCTAAACATTGTTGTTTCTCTTTGCTTTGGAAAACAACTTCTTTCTCCTCTTGTTTTTGCTTGAACTTACTGATCATAGTATGTAGCAGCTTTCGCACATTACTTTTTATTGTTTTACCCATATTACGGCAATTATTAATGCAAAATAATTGTGTAAACAAAATACTGAAATCTCTAACCAAAGAATTTGACGTGCCTCTGACAGATTATAATGTTGCCACTTTAAAAAAAGTCCAGGTCACGCTTTCGTTTGCCAGACTCTACTCTGTGGTATCAAAGCGGACCCCAGGGCTCCTTTTGGGCACAACCGGGAATATCGCTAGGAGGATGACGAGAATGAAGATAATTTTACTCTGAATGAAATTCTTTTCCCAAAACTATTCTTTTTTATGAGTCTAAACTAACAACACTGAGGCTCTTGACCAATACCGATTAGCCTTTGATCAGTGTTGCCGCTTAACACGGGAAACGGGTCACTCTACACATTAATTCCTCATGAAAATACAGTAGCAGGGTTAAATAAAACGATGCCATTAATATTACGCATTTCGCCGGTATTCTGCCGAACTCTTTGTAAAAGTCACTTTCATCTGACTGTGCTATACATTAATGATGTAAAAATATGCAGGACTGGCATTTCGTAGCTGCCTCCTCCTGAACAAAAATGTTGACGACTGTCATTACCATATTTCTATACGTACAAAGGATACCCGGCTCTTTAATGCTAAGCTGGATCACATCTAAGGGTGCCCACATAGGATCCACCTCGTTTTGCAACTAGAGTTACGCCAACGATTCATGAGATTCGGTTACGTCGCGTCGGAGACTTACTCTATCTCTTTCAATTAAGCTAGCTTTGTTATCCTACAGGGTGGCAGCGGAACCGGCAGCAGTACCCCATAAGTGGGACGAGAAATGAGGGCACTGCCTCTGATTGTAAGTCGTGGCCGAGCTGGAAGGAACGGGTGATCGTAATCATAATCATCATTTATTGCACCGTGGTAAAATACGTATATAAAAGCCTCTTATGGACCCTGGCGGGTGAAGCATTTTTTTTTCTTTTTCTTTTTTTTGCGTCTTTGGTCTTAACCATATAACATTTTGTACGCACTTGGGCATGCACATGCCTAAGTAAAGCATAGCACAACCAAGAACATATTTTAATGTGACTGTAAAGAGATGAAGAACGGTGGGTGGCACGTTCGCAAAAAGAAGATTATAATTTACTTTAAAAACAAAGTTTGAACCGATTTCAATTGAGGCCATTTATTTGAAGTCATAAAATAGTCAATAAATACAAAATAATTCAAATTCATAATTAAATAATAATAATAATAAAATTACTAACTAAAAACTTAAGTACAGCCTTTGCTTAGTCAAACAGGCCCCCGCGAGTTGGTCCGGGCGCAAAGGTGCCCATCACACTTGCAGCGTTACCACGTTGGATGGCAACGGATAACCTTTGCGCCAGGAAGCAAGCCGCGCGAGCATCGGACCCCCTTTCCTTAATCCTTCTTCCCACTTCCATAATGAAGGACATCGCCTCCGACCTCCAGCACCCCGACGTCTCAAAGGCTAGAGGTACAAAATAATAATTACCCTCTAGGGCCGCATATTTGTCCCTTTTTCGAAGAGCAGCAAATTCTGCCGCAGCACCACCTGTCCGCACCGTTCGGCAGAGGTGCGAAGCGGCAAAAGTGCTGACGCACGTAGCGTCCCAGAGTAAGCACTTGCCCTTCTGCCACGGAACCAATGTTAGCCCGTCCGGCCGCTTGCCGTCCGCGCGACATAAGCCGGGTGATTCTAGCACACACGGGATGTTAGCGGATATTAGGGCCCTCCGAACGATGTCATTGAGAGCGAGAGACTTCAATTTAGTACTCCGCCAAGCCACGAGAATATTTCCACATTTTTTTACAATTTACCACATGAACTGATCTCCGATAGCAAACGCGTTGATTACTATAGAAAAAAACCGAATCGCTGTATGTAGGGCGATAATACATATTTGAGGACTTCCGTCGATTCCCCAAGATCATCACCAATGGTACTTCATTAGTTCCTATTTCAACGGAATCTTATCAGAACCTGTGACGTACTTTTGCACTGTTAAGTACATAATCGAGGAATTCGAGAAGTCATCTGTGGTCTTCATCATCAATTCTTCGCCAACTTTATGATTTTCGTATGTAAATACACGAGTTATAATAGAAAATATCAATATTACTACACGCGTGCCTCATAAAATTGAGGAGTTCCCTGAATTCCTCATGGCTCCCATCATCTAACCGATTTTTATTAAATATGGGACCCGCCTGGAAGCATATACATACAAACAAAAAATAACTTTTCGAATTGGTTCATCAAAGAAATAAAATAAAAAAATACAACCGAATTGAGAACCCTCCTTTTGTTAGAAGTCGGTTAAAAATAAGTATTTTTTATTTCACGACGGCAGCAAACAAGCTAATGCTGTCTGTGTTTATTTCCCGTGGTGTATGAATAAGAGGAAAATAAGCGTTGCCAACCCTTTACTTGTTTGTGGATTCCCTGATTGTCTTTGTACTCAGTGATAACGTACCAAACTTTTTCTAAAAGCAAGTATAGCATGTTAAGTAGAGACAGTTTGTGCAACGCGTCCCAGCGTGATGCGCACTGGGGGGCTAGTACGCTAAGTTTTATGTCGGACATAAGGCATTCGTTTCATTCTGGCAAATATGCGAGTGCAAGAGGGACACATGCTTTATGTCGGACATAAAACCTAGCGTGCTAGTAAGGCTGGACTGCTCAAAATCAGTCAGTGTATGAAGTCGCACATGTACCGCCAGCCTAATGGATCACCGAAGCCAGCGAGGATAAATTCGACATTTTAAGCCAGCTAGGACGTAATAGAATGTCAAATTACATTATTCATAACAAAATGGAACAAGGGACCGATTCGACAAATCCGTGTTAATGTATCTTTAGACCCATGTTAATACTTTTGTCTGTTTATTTTGAAGTTTATTTTTAACTATACTAATTAGCGAATTACCAACGAATTTCTACACGATTGCGGTGATAAACTAAGGTCCGTGTGAAATTCATGGAGCTTTAGGTTTGCATATTTCCTGTATGCATTGCCAAAATAAAGGGTTACATAGCAAGAATTGGTTGGACCTTTAGGCCGCATAAACGGTATATATCTCCTTTTGTACATGTCGCATTTCGCAAATCGGAAAGTCAAATCTGACCGGACTCGAGTGTGAATGGAAACGAGGGTTCGCGACACTGGTCAAACTATCATTAACATTTAGGTGGGAGACTGACGGTGGGGTGTTGACGGCTTCGGTAGTTACTTGCATAAAAATGACTGACAGCCATTATGCTGAACAACTTGTATACCAGTGTAAAACCGCGTGGTCGTGCCGGTGGTTTCCCCTGAATTTTCCCCGGGCTATTGTCCAACCACGCAGTTCAACCGCTTTATTGCGTTTGTCCTATTAAAGCAACAGTCAGAGATTCTAAAAAACTGCTTCAGAGTAGTAAAAGGACGGACGTGTTGCTAATCTCCAGCCCAAGCCAACCTCACCACGTTCTGGTTTATCCAATTATATCCGACCGATAGTGCAGTTAATTAATTTTGATTACTGTTTAATGATTATAATAAAGTGTGATATGTTAAAAACAAGTTTTATTTTGGTTCCACGGTGATGTATAACGAAGTACAACCCCGAGTTCGCTCACCGTTCTCGTCTTATATAACTAGGCCAGTCGTGAAGGATCCCAAGAATTGGCGAAGACGTAGGCGTTCAAATTCGTAGAAACGATTGACTTCCTCCAGCCCCTGGGTCATAAAGATATAAAACGAATTATGAAAGGTTCGTAACAATCACAACCGTACATTATGCTATCTTAATCACTCGTGGAAGTCTTCTGGATGCGAGTGGCGCAAGATCACTCTTTGGGATAGATGACGATGATAATGATGAATTATTCCTGTATTTAAAGCAACAAGGATCTATGATGGCCAATAATTCACACTGCTGTTGTCTTGCTTGCCTGCCTAGGGAAGCGAAGCTAAGCCTCGAAACTATTGATGAAGCTAATTTAACGCGGCTAATTGACGAAAACTAGCCATTTAGTTGCGGATCAGTCAGCTAAACTTATCTTCAACGTAGTCTATCACTTAACGCCAAAGTTGGTCCGGGCAGATTCAGCTTAAGGCCTGGGCACACTAGAAGTGTCAGCGTAGATGTGCATGTAGATGATCTATAGATGGAATAATCAAATTGCTTTTCATAGATGATATTAAGGACAAATTTATGAAATGCCTAAGTGTGAAAATATCTGCGTCGCCACCTGACTTCTTTTCGATTAATTTTGGAATAGACATATTATTGTTCTACTTACGAGTCCCCAGCACGGCCGACTCGACTCTTCATACGAACACAGTTTCATTTCTAGCAACAGAAACTAGTTTACTGCCTATGCGGTGGGTGTCATGGTGTATACAAGTTTCATGAACTACGTTTGTATAGAGAGTCGAGCGTCCTGGCGACCCTTAGTTGTGAAAGAAAATCTTTCCTCAATTACTCTAAATCTAATAGAGTCTAGCATCTCGAATCACCGGGGTAGAATCACGCACAACGCGTGCTAGTGTGTAGGAATAGTAGGCACAGCTACTGAATCAAAATCAACGTATGTGTGTTACGTCGCATGGTGCAATCGGAAGACCAGCGCTGGCCACCAGGCGAGCACAACGCTGAGATAGAACCGTTTAGCCACTAAATGGCAATGTTGTTTTCTCTCTTGTATTTCTGATTCATGTGCATGTATGTGTGTGTTGTTGTCATGAATAAATATATTATTCTATTCTATTCTAACTTACAAGATTTAAAATTCATGCGATTAGCCAATCATCATCATCATCATAACAGCCGAAAGATGTTCACTGCTGGACGAATGCCTCCCCCAAAGAGTGCCAAAGTGATCGGTCCTGCGGCACCCGCATCCAGCGGACTCCCGCGATCTTAACAGGTAATCAGTCCACCTTAACCAAACTTGCAGAACAGAATATTGTTTTGTTAGTTTGGTGAAGCTTGGTGATATTTTATTTATTTATTTATTTATTTATATAGGAAGATTATCAGCTTAAATATTACACAGTAGCTTAAAACAGTAGTGACAGTGATCTAATAACAGATCCTCACCGATAGCGCAGATTTTATCCTAGTTGTCACAAATGAAAACCCCACGCTAAGTCCCGCGGTTAAATACCAGCAAAAACTAGTAAAGGGGTGGCCATTCTTTCACATGAACTCCATTTAGAAATTGCGGCGCTCAATAAGGCTGTCAGAATCGTGCGGTTGTACAAATTTGAATAAATGGCGGTACGGGAGGCGCCGGGGCTTGCGGGTGCAGAATGCAGCGGTTGCACCACTCTGTGAAAAGAGGACAGAGGGGCTATCGCGAAACGAAAACGAATTTCATTCGTGCATCTCTCTCTCTGTCGCTCGAATTAGCAAGTTCTGCCTTCAGTCCAGTGACTAACTTTGAGAAATACCAGACACGGGCGAACCCCAGCTTTAATAAGAGCTTCCCGGGTGGTATTTTTACAAGCTTTATATTAACTTGACCTGTTCGTAAGCAAATATGTAAGTTATCCGTCAAAATTTGCAAACAATTTTTCAGTCACCGTTATCCGATTGAGCTGAAATTTTGGGTATTAGTATAGTTTGGATGACAATTCAATATTATGGTACCATCAAGCTGATCTGATGATGGAGACTTAAGGTGGCCATGGGAATTCAGTACCTACCCCATTGATTGACATAACCCCCTTTAATTTGGCCTCGTTTGTATCGTCTCAATATTTTTTTTATTTTTTTATTTATTGACAAATACATTTACGTGACATTACAGTAATAACCAATGCGTCACGAAACCAAACAACAAATAATACTATTTAGGGGACAAAACGGCGTGGCCCCGTTGCATCGTCGTCTCCGGTGTAGGATTCGGCAGATTGCCCCGGAACCGTCGAAACACTACACCCTTCGGCCAGAAGTCAGCACATGCGACGGTCTCCTGCAGCGGCCGCGGCACGCGCACCACCAAGGAGCTGAAGTGCACATAGTGGCGCGAACGGAGCTGGAACACCCTCAACGAGAAGCCGGTCTTCTGACGAACGTACTCCGTCACATCATCAGCCGTGGCAGAGTAATGCAGGCGCGATACATATAGCGCCTTGCTCGGTGTGGCAACCCGAAGACCGGAACCAACCGGTTCCAGTACCACACTGACTCTTGCGCGGCTTGCGCTTCCTCGACACCGTTGTAAAACCCACATCCCTCCTTATCCACATCGGTGCGCGGGGGCTTCTCCTTTGGAGGAACCCGAACTTCACGCGCTCTTGAGGGCGCGTCTCTCCGGTCGGCTGCGACAGATCGACCAGCTACGGCATCAGCATAGTGATGACGTGATTTAGAGGATGGGGCGGGGGGAGGCCCGTCGCGGAGAGGGCACGCGGGCCGTGGAACGGCATGCGCAGTGTCAGCAACATACAAACTGACGTAGTCGACACTTGAAGCCCGGTCATTACTCTTGAAATTTGACCCCGCTGGTGACCGAGTTTCCGGGGCATTATTACGCAAACTGATAATTTCTTTGCGTAACTCGGCAATGGTAGCGCGCGAATCGTCAAACTTTTTCAAAATTTCGGTCATGCCTGCTTTAAGAGCCACGATTTCTTTCAGCTGGCCACTCACGTCGACATGTTCTGGAATGCAGGACGGCAATCTGGAGACCTCCGTCGCCTCGAGTTCAGGCAAGTCGCTCTCACGCTCCCTCAGAACATCAACAATGTCCTTAAGGGATTTTTCCCCGGTTTCGTCTCCTCTTCGGTGAGGTATAAATGTGCCTTCGATCCCGAGGGACTGGAACAGCACTTTCTTCGCTGCTCAGATGTCGGCGGCACTGAAGCTCGCCAAACAGACCTGCTCCGCGTCCATCTCATCTTCCCGCAGTAACCGCAGCAGAAAGGTGAGTAGCTTATTCACGACGGGTTCAGTCATCGTTTCAAAACTATTAGTAGCGGCCGAGCCGCGCTATGTCCGCAATTAATTAATTAATTAGTCATCAATGCGTCTACGTCGCTGCGCGCACTGGACTCGACTCAATGAGGAGTTGATGATGGTATACAGAAAAGTACAGTCAAATTTTTGACAGAAACTTAGTTAGTTATACTGGACGTTATCTGAAATTCGACATCCTGTGTGCCTATTTTGCGTGAAATCGGTGGGGTAGCGCTACTCTAACCACCCCAGCTCCTCCAGAAAGTTTGTGAGTGCCTTGGTGTTGCTAACTGCATCCCGTAGTGTGTCCAGAGACCCTAGGTGCTTTCTTCTGTATACTTCGACCTGCTCGCAGTCCAGTAGAATGTGTATGGTTGTTTCTTCTGCTTCCATGCACGCTCTGCACATGGGGCTGTCTGTGATACCCAAGTTGTATAGGTGTCTGTTCAAAGTGTTGTGTCCTGTCATTATTCCAACTATCTTGCGTAGTAGGTATGTGTCCTCAGTAATGCGATTATTTTTGTTGTCGCGTTTCGACAAAATCTCTTTAGTATGGCTGCATGTATCAGCATGAACTTATTCATATACTGTTTTTACTTTTTCGGATAAAGCGGAATATCTCATATTAGCGTCATTGTTTTCTCTGTCCCGGTTGGATCCTCTGCTTCAGATTCCGAGCCCGAGACTCACCTTCTAGCATTTTCATCTCCAGCTCGCACAATTTTTGGCATCATCAGTGGTCTCCACTCTCGCCATCATTGCACGCGTGTAATTCCAGACGAGAATAGGTAAGCTTTTCTTTGAATTTCCTCTTCTTTCGGTTTTAGAAAATATAGCATATCAAGATTTTGCTCATCTCTCTATAGTTTTTAGTAATCGGTATTATTCCAGAACCCAGTCTACGCCCCTAGACCAAGACGTGAGAAAATATTATTATAACCGGATTCGCCTGACGACCCAATATAAAAAAAAACCTTTTGTTTAACCCTGGAAGATGCTTGATGCATGCGAGTGGCGACGGACGGCCTGCTCTTGTGGGACTGCAATGTAAACAAATTCTAATAGGTACCTATAAGTTTCGAAACCAACCAAAAGTTACATGGAGCAGCTGTCCTTTCAGTTTGCAATTCTGCAATGCACCGGCTTTTGTTCGTCCACTCCACATCTTTCTTTAGGTACATACTGCTAGGGATGCCCTGCCGGAATAACGCTCCGTTGTACGGAACCGGCGCAACAAGTTCACTGCGTTTTCAATTAGACATGTAGGGTTGTCGATTTGAATTATGTCGGTAGTTTATTTGTTTTTAGGTCAAGACATTCGGTATTATTGTTTGTTACTTTCGATGTAATCGACTTTGAAATTTTATTAGGGTTTTCGAACCCGTTAAGTCTTGCTGCTGGGCAAAAGCCTTGTCCGTCTCTTCCTTTGATCATAATACCTATTTACACTATGATGGAAAATACCAACCAAGTGGGAAGTGTAAAGGTTTACCTAACAGGAGTGTACGTCACAAAAACAGCAATCTAATATCGCTATAAAATACATATGACTTTAATCAAAGCGTAAAATTAATTGGTTGTTCCTGTTCATTCAAAACTTCCAGACTTCAGAGCCTCCGAGTTGGAAAGGAACAATGAACAAGTCCGTATTCATTAATTATCAAGGTAATTACCGCTGAGGCGCGATAACTTCGAAAAGTTTTAAATGCCTGAAGGTAATTTCGAAAAAACACTCGAATCTAAGGCACTTCCCATGGGCGCCCTCTCAACAAAAAGAGTAAGATACATAATTACAAAGCGCCAAAAAAGGTAACCGACACGGCAAGTAGTTGAAGGAGGTCTGCTTGAGTCGTCACTTCGCATAGGGCCAAGATTTCAATGCGTTTCGTGCGCTCACTTCCACACGTGCCGACCTAACGTGTCAGATAAAATTGTGTTGAAATCACATTGCGATACGAAGTGACGAAGCGAATAGATCTCCAAGTTTCCAACTCACGACGCTGACCCTAATTTTTTATTGACTCATTTAAACGTAGCCAGTCCAAAATCCCGTTATTCGGAAGTGTTTCCGCTAAACGGGACGCAAACTGCTGGAGTTTAATGTTTTAATATAACTTAAGGATTGCCATGCGTGATGTGATGGTTAGCATGTGTAGGTAACATATACACTTACTAAACATCGCATCATGTGCATGGTATAAAATTATTTACCTGATGCAATGAAACTCGTTGCACCATCTCTGTCTCAATGAGTTACATTGCGGGTTACTTATTACTACTATTACTATTATCATTTAAGGATAATTTAATATGTTGCGAAACTACATATTATGTTTTTCCAGCCTAAAGAGGAAAGTAGGCCTTGTTAGGGCGGAATCAGGTTAGCGTTCTATGACGCAAAATAACCGTTTTAGGAAGCGGGTTACTAGCCCAAGCACTTTATTTTCATTAGTATGGAAAAAAATGAAAATTTGGAAATAATTCATAACAGCAGTTTTTTTGGGTGTAACTGACATATTATCATTTTAGTAATTACGTAGACTCAAAATCCACCAAAATATTAGTCATCAAAAAATTCGATATTTAGCCAATTCCTGAAAAAAGAGGAAAAATATTCATAGATATTTTAATTTTTGTTTTGGTTAATTTACAGGAGCTCTTCAAGAATAATAAATAAATCACACAAAAACATAATACCTAGATGTGTCATTTATTTTTATATATTTACTTCCCGATGAAAATTTTGGTGGGTTCTTGGATAAGGCATCTTAGAATAACATTTGAAAATTAAACAACAAAAAAAACGCTGTTATAAATTAACACTTTCGCAACCAAGAACCCGCCTAGCGGGCGCCTACGCCGTAGTCCCTTTCCGTTACATTCGAGGAAAACCACAGGATTGGCTACGAGCGTAGCGCGTAGCGATTCTTGGTAGCGAAAGTGTTAATGTTTGAAAAAAACGTAATTTTCCTGGGGTATACAATACACGCGTAGTGGTGCTGGTGCGTCTTTTGCCACACATGCAAGTCGAACGAGCTTAGAGCGTATGGTAGTATAGAAGCGCAAAATTATTGATTATTTATGAATATGATGACGTTACTCAAATAAATACTCGTCATACACGCTTATATTATGATTATGACCAAACTGTACTTCAAAAGCAAACCCCTGTTTTATAACGAAATCGTTTCAGTCCTGAATTTATATTCAAAATAAATAGGTATTCGAGTTTCGAACTGGCGTTAGGAAATATAAGTTAGAGTGAGACTAACTTTAACAAGTTCTGATGTAAGCACGTAACGCTCAAAGCTTAGGTTTTCCGATATTATTTATTATCTCAAGCTTTTGCGCACGACTTCGTTTGCGTAAAACTAGTTTAACGCACACCCATACATAATTCATCCCTACGTATTATATAGGTACCTACATATACTTATCATTAAATCGGCCATTCAAAGGAATTTAAGGAGCTTAAGGATACAGAAACATGTACACGTTACTAACGTTTTTTGGTTTAAATCGTTTGACCGATTCGATGAAAACTGGGTACGATATGTCGAACTAAATAACTAATTTATTATTTTAGGTGATATATTTTAGTCCACACATCAAATTAATAGAAGTAACTACTAACCTTGCCCTAATTAAAACTTCGAAGATAAATCTTAGATACCTTTCTAAGTTACGAATATACAGTGTTCCCAGACATATTTAAACAAGTTGAAAACTCAAACTGATTTGGTAAATCCACAGAATGTTCGTTCTGGGGAACTCGGAAAGTTGAGATAAATAAGATTTATATACGTGAGAAGCATTTATATAAGTACCTGTAATTTGTAAACTTCAACCAAGTCAACAATTTCGAGACGAGAATTATCCGAGCATATTTGGAATTGCTGATTCCCATAGATGGCCAGACTTTGGATACTTTATGAATTTATGATGAATTTTTTACAAATAGGTTACGGAATTTTGTTTTGGTTTTTTCACGTTTAGTCAAATTACATTCATTTACTGCATGGCTCTACTGGCTTGTGGTACCTATCAATGGCCGCGCGTGAATTTTTTTTGTCGGTAACAAAACACCCGAACAAAAAAAAGTTATAGTAAGTAGGTATAATTATAAGTTTTATAGTTACGCAGTTACATAGACCAAATAAAGGAAAAAGCTGGTGTCGTGTCGTATCAACAAATCAAAGGGCTGGCGTACGACACAGAGAAATGGAAAATAGTCCACCGGCAAGAGGATAACTCTTAAATTAACGATGATGATAATTATAAGTATGGGCATGCCTAAAAATAAATTTTAGGCAAGCCGGTGAGAATCGGCTTGAATGGCCGCTCCGCCAGCTGGTACCAATGTTGTAGGCATTTGCGTCTATTTCAGACATTTTAAACCTTGCTATGTAGACATCGTTTTTGGTGGCTGTAGAGACCTATAATACGAGACCGACATGATCTCCCACATTTCAAGTAGACTAAATTCCTGCCAGAGGCTTTAGTGTGTTGTCTACGCAACCTTCCATTGGCTAAGTGTCTTAAACCAGGTTCTATCGCACAACTGATGATTTAAAGGTTTTAAGAGATCCCAGCGCAAGGCACACCAGGGTCAATATTTCAGCCAAAAACACAATAAATATTGGGCTGATAAGAATAACGAGATCCCTGGCCGATTAGATTGGTGTAGACAAGTTCTAGTGTCAGAATTTTCTGCTACTCTCATAGGGACGTAATGTTTTCAGATTATTACAACTGCTAAGCTACAAACAAATGAATGTCGGTGTAATAAAAGCAAGTAAATAATCCCGGGACGGCTTGCATTAACGGCTGTAGTAATGGTTTGATGCGAGCAAAGAACAAATGAATGTTGAGCGTCTATTGTGTGCGGAAAGGTTGCTAATTACTACATAATGCTCGTAGACAACTGTTCGTTCTTGGCCCGTTTAGTACTGACCTTTACCACGAATCGTCAACCTGCTTTTTAATAAGCGGCTTTTTATTAAGTTTGCATGTCACTCTCGCGCCCATGCACGTAAAGAATGACCATTCATTCATTTATTTATTCACTAACAAATTACATTTGTGTTTGAATAACAAGCCTCAAACCTAAGAATATAAAGACCCCCTTATTCATAAAACTTAACAGACCACTGTTAACTAAGATGTGATTGACCCATTTTGACACACACATTACAAAGTGACAGATTTTAGGCTCATCACATACAGGTATGCCGGTGAGCTGACAGCACCATGGTCACAAAAGTGTCCATCATCATTATCATCATCATAACAGCCATAGCCTGTGATTACAAAAAACATGTAGTACCTGTAACAAGAAGTATTCAATCGTCAGTAACTAAGTAATAGAAAAATTGTCTCTATAAGCAAAGACTGACTGGTAGAGGCTTAAGGCATTAAGTCCGCCTTTACGGTATATAAATAAATGTGTCATACTTAAGTCACCGACTAGTTGCGGCTTAGAGTAAATAAATCTCGCTCTGTCCTATTCTATAAAGACTTAACTATTTTAGATTTTTGTGTTCCAGCGTTACTTCCTGTATATCAGGCTTTACATGTCGCAGTTCATTGACCTTTGAGCTACATACAAAACGGTAAATACCATAGAATATTTGCATGGGTTCCATTTCCCCTGGCCTCCGAATTATTTCTGCCTATATGTGAATGAAACTGCCGCCAAATAAGTAGGCTGAGTGTATGGAGAGGGTTATAGCAGCTTGTGTAATTTTAGAATAGAATAGAATAACATTTATTCATGACAACAATACATACACATACATTTTGTCATTAACACATTACACCCGCCTAGCGATCGCCTACGCCGTAGTCGATTTCCGGTACATACGGCGACCACAGGATTATTGGCAATGAATGATAAGGTCTGTTTTCGTAGCAGCGTAGGTCGTAGCGGCGTAGCGGCTACGAGAACGCATCGTTAGTATTTCTATGTCAAAGCCTAATATCCCCGTTCGAGAGATCTACGACCGCAGTAGTCATGAATATTGCCTAGCGCCAGTGCGACGCTGGGCGTATTACATATCGCCATTCTGGCGGCATTCGATATAAGCTCACATTTATTATCATTTTCAGTGCAGGAATATCTAGGCGGGCGCTCTGCGCGTAGACTACATTAGATATTTATGTACATTTAATCTTATACTATACATGACATAACATTATTTAAATGAATTATTTAATATACGATTAGTACAAATAAAGACTTATCATATCATATATAAATGTCCAGCCCAATTAATATCCCAGAAAGATCACGTGTGTTTCATAGAGGGACCCGCGCCCGTTTCTAGCTTTCAACGAACCAATCCTCAAATCAATAAAAGGTTGGCAACGCGCTTGTGATTCTTCTGGACGCGCACGCGTCTATAGGCTACGGTGTCTGCTAACCATCAGGCACAGTTTCGTAGTAAGATAAATAATTTTTCACACGTAACTGGTTACGTGGCGTTGGTTTCGTACGTGGCCGAAGATAAATTAATTTATATTGTAACATGCAAGGTCAATGTGGCCAGCCTTATGGGCACCCTTCCGAGGGGCAGCGACCCCGGAGAGTGCATGGATACTAGTAGTTAAGTAGATTTAAGTGTTAGTGTTAAGTTTTATATTAGGGTATTGTATGCATGCATGAAATGAAACAAAATATTATTGAGAATTGTATTTATTAAGGAATAAAGAGGTCAATTAGCATTTTTAAAGTTTTTTTGTGAATATAGCGTCATTTTCGGTGTAAATGACATCATTCGGAAGAGTGTTGTAGATCTTTTCACCAATGACACTGAGTGACTTACGAGCCTTCGCCAAACGGCGGTGCGGGAGAAGCAAGACGTGTTAGCAGCGCGTGTTCTAGCCGTGCCACTACCCACGGGTCATATATAACCCCAGATTTGAACGCACATATTTGAAGGCAGTTAGAATATAGATGCAGGGCGGTGTAAAATTTTGTTGTTCTTTAAATAATTACTGTGCCAGATAGTAATAGAGTTTATTTAAGACTATCCTAATAATAGCACGTTTCTGTAATCTGAATAGCCTATTGATCTATGATCCCTTGTAGTAGAGTTACGGGCCTAATTATCAACATGCTGAGTGACAGAAAATTTGTAGTGCACTTAGGCGATAAACAGAGCCGCCTTAGGACTTTGAACAATGGGTTGCCACAGGGGTCCACGTTAGCCCCATTACTTTGAACAATGGGTTGCCACAGGGGTCCACGTTAGCCCCATTACTTTGAACAATGGGTTGCCACAGGGGTCCACGTTAGCCCCATTACTTTGAACAATGGGTTGCCACAGGGGTCCACGTTAGCCCCATTACTTTGAACAATGGGTTGCCACAGGGGTCCACGTTAGCCCCATTACTTTGAACAATGGGTTGCCACAGGGGTCCACGTTAGCCCCATTACTTTGAACAATGGGTTGCCACAGGGGTCCACGTTAGCCCCATTACTTTGAACAATGGGTTGCCACAGGGGTCCACGTTAGCCCCATTACTTTGAACAATGGGTTGCCACAGGGGTCCACGTTAGCCCCATTACTTTGAACGATGGGTTGCCACAGGGGTCCACGTTAGCCCCATTACTTTGAACAATGGGTTGCCACAGGGGTCCACGTTAGCCCCATTACTTTGAACAATGGGTTGCCACAGGGGTCCACGTTAGTCCCATTACTTTGAACAATGGGTTGCCACAGGGGTCCACGTTAGCCCCATTACTTTGAACAATGGGTTGCCACAGGGGTCCACGTTAGCCCCATTACTTTGAACAATGGGTTGCCACAGGGGTCCACGTTAGCCCCATTACTTTGAACAATGGGTTGCCACAGGGGTCCACGTTAGCCCCATTACTTTGAACAATGGGTTGCCACAGGGGTCCACGTTAGCCCCATTACTTTGAACAATGGGTTGCCACAGGGGTCCACGTTAGCCCCATTACTTTGAACAATGGGTTGCCACAGGGGTCCACGTTAGCCCCATTACTTTGAACAATGGGTTGCCACAGGGGTCCACGTTAGCCCCATTACTTTGAACAATGGGTTGCCACAGGGGTCCACGTTAGCCCCATTACTTTGAACAATGGGTTGCCACAGGGGTCCACGTTAGCCCCATTACTTTGAACAATGGGTTGCCACAGGGGTCCACGTTAGTCCCATTACTTTGAACAATGGGTTGCCACAGGGGTCCACGTTAGCCCCATTACTTTGAACAATGGGTTGCCACAGGGGTCCACGTTAGCCCCATTACTTTGAACAATGGGTTGCCACAGGGGTCCACGTTAGCCCCATTACTTTGAACAATGGGTTGCCACAGGGGTCCACGTTAGCCCCATTACTTTGAACAATGGGTTGCCACAGGGGTCCACGTTAGCCCCATTACTTTGAACAATGGGTTGCCACAGGGGTCCACGTTAGCCCCATTACTTTGAACAATGGGTTGCCACAGGGGTCCACGTTAGTCCCATTACTTTGAACAATGGGTTGCCACAGGGGTCCACGTTAGCCCCATTACTTTGAACAATGGGTTGCCACAGGGGTCCACGTTAGCCCCATTACTTTGAACAATGGGTTGCCACAGGGGTCCACGTTAGCCCCATTACTTTTCAATCTCTACACTCATGACTTACCTGAAACGGAATCCCGGAAATTTGTGTATGCCGATGATATCGCCATTGCATACCAGCATAAGACCTTTGAAAAATCTGAAGTGCAACTCAACAAAGATCTAAGTTCACTGAATGAGTACCTTAAGAAATGGCGCCTCGTTCCAAACGCTAATAAAACTGAAGTGTCAACGTTCCACCTCAATAATAAACAAGCAGCCTACGCGCCTACGGTTGTATTTAATGGTTCAATATTAGGTTACAACCCACAACCAAAATACCTCGGCGTGACTCTTGATCGCTCACTTACATTTGGTCCTCACCTTCAAAAGCTAGGCAAGAAACTTGGGACACGAAATAACATCCTACACAAATTAACAGGCACGGCCTGGGGAACTAGTGCAGACGTGCTCCGTTCAACAGGACTAAGTTTGGTCTACTCTGCAGGCGAATACTGCGCTCCTGTGTGGCTAAACAGTGCCCATACGGATAAAGTCGATGCTCAGTTGCGTAACACCATGCGATGCATATCGGGTACGGTCAAATCGACGCCTATACAATGGCTCCCAGTCTTAAGCCATATCCCACCACCACACCTTAGACGGCAACATGCACTTGTAAAGGAAGCCAACAAAATCCACAATAACCCAAATCTGCCGAGCTACCAAGAATTCACTAATCCTCCACCACATCGCCTAAAGTCTAGACATCCGCCATACCAAGCAGCCCGAAACCTGAAGCAGAATTGCTTCAATATTCAAGAGGCTTGGAAAGCGGACTGGCAGTCCAACTTGCCAAACAAAAATCTAAGCACCTACGACCCCACACGGAAACCGCACGGGTTCTCGGCATCTAGGAAGGATTGGTGTCAGTTTAACAGACTCCGTACTGGGCATGGGCGTTGTGCGGACTACATGTTTAAATGTGGTTGGCGAGACTCTCCAGCGTGTGACTGCCCGTACAGACTATGCATCACATTATACATGACTGCCCGAAGCGAAAATTTGTTGGAGATGCCATAGACCTCTACTCACCTGACGCAGACGCTGCCCAGTGGGTGAAGAATTTAGACATAGTATTGTAGATTATAAGCGACTCTGTTATCATAATGCCATACGACTAAATAAATAAATAAATAGCCTATTGCAGTCCGCTGCAGTGCCCCATAGCTCAAAATCTTGACTTAGAATTGAGTGGAAGTACCTGTAATAATCTGTTCTTGGATTTTGAGGTGTCAGAGGTGCAAACCTTGAAAGCACGCCGATGATAGCTTGTCAGAATCCGCATCAATATGAGGGATCCAGGTAAGGTCGGTCGGAGTCTATAATGAAACCTAGGTGCATTACATGCTCAACCTGTGGGATGTTAATGTTGTCTAGTACGATTTCAAACGGACATATAATTTATTTTCCGCAGTTGATTAATTGCATAATATTAGTTATTATAAATATTTAGCAGCATGCTATAAGATAAACCCCTTGACAATCTTATGTATTACCCTATTAACTTTGGAAATTTTTGACACCTCAATGCTTAAAATCAAAGGTGACATAAATTGTTCACGTTCACCTCTGTTATTATGATTGAAAGTAACAAACAGCATTTGACGACCGGTTTAGCCTAGTGGGGGTAGTAACGTGGTAGTAACTCTACCTATGAAACCAACGGTCCTTGGTTCAAATCCCGGTAAGGACAAATATTTGCGTGTTGAGAATATATTACTGAGACTTGGATGTTGTCTGTGCGTTTAAGTATGGAGGTTGGAGCCCCAGATTGTGTGTAATTATGAATTCTCTGTTACGATCGATTTTCTTAATATCTGACTTAGGTATGCCAGTATCGTGATGTTGTCGCGAGAGTAACTGACTGATGAATTAGTAATCATATTTCAAGGTAAAATGACGTCGGTGAAATGGTTCTTAAAGCGATGGGTGCTTCGAGGGAAGAATAGCGTTGCAGCAGCTACCAGCTCGCGCCTGACAACGGGTACTTTTTTGATAAAATTTCCATTCCAGGAGAAATCGGTTTCCAGTACCTAAATCTTAACAAATCACTTTGATTTTGATTTCGATCACTTCAGCATATATTGTATTCTAGGATTTTAGGTATCGCATTAAAATAGTACATTTTACAACTAGTGTGAAAAGAATGTCTTTTTACCACTAGTACCGAGGTATCTTGCCACGAACTTGCCTCTCCGACATTAAATTACGCGCGCTTTAACTAAAAGGAAATCTACTACAAATTCATTAATATTGGAAAATATTTATAAAAGTGAAGAAAAAAAAACTTTTTGTATGGAAGAGAGTACGTAATATTCTTCCCTCTTACTTAATAGCTTTACAACGTTAATCCAAGTAAAATTTAATTATGCGTGACTTGATATGCTATGATATGATAAATGCGCAAAATCCAAGTCAATGCTTTCTGTGACGACGATAAAGTTAATTTTAGTTGTCAGTTAACAGGTCTAATTCTATTTCTTAGATCACATGCCAGATCAAATACCTACAGTCTAGTAACTCGCAGTACACTATTTTCATTAAAAACCAACGTTGCCCATTTTTTGACCAATGGACAGGATTTTTGTAGACTTTATTCATTTCTTGATAAAGGATGAGAGAGTCCGCTGGATGCAGGTGGCGCCCGACCGGTCATTGTGGCACTCTTGGGGGCGGCCTATATCCAGCAGTGGATGTCTTTCGGCTGATTCATTTTAGAGACTTGTCTCGACTTTATTAACCCTCGAATTTGTCTATTAGATACTTGATATTGTCCATTGGACATTACTTAGTTTGGGCCGGGCCGGTATATAAATATAAAGTTTAAACATGTTTACAGTACATATATTTTTTCCCGCACGAGTGCGGAACAGAGCACTTTTCATGCATAGGTTGAAACTTTCAAGAGCCATATGTACAGTAAAACGTTGTACGATGTGCGAATAAGTAGGTAATTCGCAACTCGTGTCGATTTTAAACACTCCCTTCGGTCGTGTTTTAATTTATTACCACTCGTTGCGAATTTCCTATTTTCCGCACTTGTATCGTAAATAACTATTACAGTTCATATGGTGCTACTTTCCCGCACTAGTGCGGAAAAGAGCACTTTTCGTGCGTATGTTGAAACTTTAAAGAGCCATATGTACAGTGAAACGTTGAACGATACACGTGCGAATAGGTAATTCGCAACTCGTGTCGATTTAAAACACTCCCTTCGGTCGTGTTTTAATTTATCACCACTCGTTGCGAATTTCCTATTTTCGGCACTTGTATCGTAAATAACTATTGTATTCTAAATACAAATACAAATAATTTATTGTTCGAAAGTGAGTGATTATTAGGTCTCAGGTATATTGTTCGTCACAATCAGCCAGATTTTGGCACACAATATTTGATGAATTTATTCATTGCATGTCATTGAATTGAATTAATGTGTTTTTAATATAGGTAGGTATGTCAATATTAATAGTAAAAGGACTTAAAACAAAAATAAAAAAAATTGTCATAATGATAAGAAAAATAAAAATAAAAAAGTCAATGTCATGCTACGAATATATTATAGTGATCTACATTAGAGAACGATTCCGTCTGATGCCTTCATAGAATTGTCGACGCCCTACACGCCAAATGCCGGGCACGTTGCCTCACGAGTGGAATCCCGCTTCACAATCGCGCCGTAATGGAGACACACTATAGTGGATCTGTTTGAGATAAGTGGGATGAAATGTGAACGAAACTACTTGAAATATAGGTTTGGTCTTTCTTTCGGATCAAATTACAGGCAAGGGTTGAGTTTGATAATAAAATTGTTACTGATTATGTTATAGCGAGCAAATCAAAACGAAAATCGAGTGAACGAAAAACTCATTTGGTGACTTACCTTACAAATTATTACGAAACTTTGTTAGTGATGGCCGCTCGTTTCAATTATCAAACTACATTCATATATGATATAATTTATAATTTTGACTACTAACTGAACAGTTACCAAACTAAGTTCTGCCCTGTGCACTTATAAGTATTTTAACTGACACGATAAGATCAAATTAAGCATAACGCAATTTTTTGCCGTGAGGTAGGGTACAGCGAAATGTCATCCCGCTCGAATTTGGAGCAGCCCAACTGGGGAAGTACCTCCGCCTTGCAGAAGACCACAGCCATAATAACACTACTACTCGCTCTGTAGTAGTGTTGTGTTCCTGGAGGTGAGCAAGGTCGCCAGAGCTCCCGAGGATGCGTCGTGTTGAGAGCGAGGGAATTTGTTCCTTCAGCTGTCAACACGGCGAATCCTCAAACATATCTTAAAGGCCGGCAACGCACTCACAACACCTCTGGTGTTGCAGGTGTCCATGGGCGGCGTTAATCGCTTACCATCAGGTGATCCGTCTGCTCCTTTGCCTCCTATAACATTAAAAAAAAAGTACAGTCAGCGTCATATAGTTAGTAGCAGCCAGAGTAGCCAAATATAATGTAACACAACCTTATTCTTACAGTAATAAAGACGTGTACCGAAATATTTGGCTACATTAGCCAACTACTAACTATATGACGCTGACTGTACATAGAAGTAAGACGAGTCTACACTTGGATATTCACTTACAAATTGAAATAATTTCATGAAATCTCCCCATTAAAACACCTAACAAAATATTTACCTAGCTTTCGGTACAATTTGGCCGAATTTATGTGGTGTGGTATTTAGGCGCATTATTCGGGAAAGCATGTCCCGACGCCCGCTGAATGCTAATCGGAGTTCCTTTCGACCGAAATGTGTACTAAACAATTCTAGCTCCTTTCAAACATTTTGCGGCAGTTGCGAACGCGATTATTACCCGACTGCCCGAAGGAGAGGAGGGTTATGTTTTTCGAGCGTATGTATGTATGTAAGTATGTATGTATGTGGCTTATTCTTTGGCACGCCCTGCAGCCTAAACCGTTTGACGGAATTCGACTTACGAGTATGAGGTGTCGATGTCGTTGGATTCCTCCTAATCGTGGGAGTGACATAGGCTATAAAATTTTAAAAAAGCAGTTGGGTTTTTTGAAATATCTTTTGAATTCACTTGTGTTAACAGAGCTTGTCATTTGTGACCCTATTGTTTTTATTTCTGAGAGGTAATCACGTAATGCTTTGAACGCGCGTTTCGCGCGCCGCGCGGAAAAATGTCAGTTAACTTGTTCTAACGCGCGTTCGAAACGCTACGTGACTATCCCTCAAATCCACCTAACGTACGTACAATTCGTTACGTGATCGACCTGCTGCTCCAAAACACGTAAAACAATGGGATGGGTCAATAATCTTTAAGTACGAAGTTGCACTTCGTCTGGTGGTATTCAACTTACTAAAAACGATTTGTCACCATATTTCCGTTGAGTTATAAGTTCATATCTACACATTAACACATTACTTTCTTAACTCATCAAGTAGTAACCTACTTACTTCCAATAGATTCTATTCACAATAAGAGTTGTTAGGTAACTTAGGTCAAACTGGTTTAATATTCCAAAAAAACAAAACTGGGATGGGATCATAAAAAAAATTGCTTCATAAACCCTCACAGTTTGAGAACTCCTGCCACGACATTGATGTAATTCATGCTTGACCAAATAGACGAGAAGCTTTACTATTTTATTCAATTAAGGAATTAAGCGGCACGCACTATTTGCTCGATATAAAAGCGGCCCTCGCGGGCACCCGCCACAGGTGAGAAGCGACCCAGGTCGGACTACTCACTTCGTCCATAAACCATTCCAGTGTTTAGTTATTTTTAATTTTCTAATTCACAAATGTTGAGTTTGGTACCCAAAGTTTAGACAATATAGTCCGCCATTTTGTTGTTAGTGCGTGCTCAAAATGGCTACCAACTACACGGACATCATCGGGCCAATGGCGTACCCATTGAAAATGTTTGTGATACTTTCATATTTGTAACATCATATTTACCAAAGGTTTTTCCGGCATAGTTGTGTTTGGCGTAGGCACTTCATATTTCTTACAATTCGCTATATTTATGTAATACTTATATCACATTTCTTATTAACATGTCATATAGATCAAAAACAATGAAAAATTTACTTAGATCGAACGTAGCTTAAGGCAGCACGAAAACCTGCGTCTTTGCGTAATGACGTCAGTCCCGTTCCAATCGTTTCCAGAACCAGCAACCGTAAAAAATGTAACTAAATCTGTGTAAAATCCTACTTCCTAGTACACTCTATTACTAATTAAACAATTTATTTAAGCGAAACATTCAGTAGCATATCCGTCTCAATCGACAATTATCACCGCTATTGTTAGTGACAAATGGCAGTCCATAACCCGTAAACCGTAATCTATTGGAAACTACAGCACAAAGCAATTTAATCTTTATCCTAGACCGAGTACAGTTCTATTTCCGTCGGTGAAGCTCGTGACCTCCCTAGCGCTTGATTGATGGGAACATTCCCACATCCTATATGTCCCTTTGAAATATCGTGCTTGATATTTTCTACCTCCGTGCATCTTGGCTTTGAGAAGGCTTTGAGGCATCATTCTGCCGCATTCATAATTAATACCGTTATTATCTTTCGTTGAAATATTGATCTATGTATATTAAATAGATTCTAAGTAAATTTCGTCCAATTTTGTGGAACTTGTATAGGTAAAAAGCAAAAGTAGATGGTCATTTTAGTACCTGTCACTTACACTACTTTGATGCATCCCAACTGTCGCAGTATGTTACGTTAATTGCGACAAAGTACCTACGTATGTACTAAAATGATCATCTTTATTAGCTGTTGACTGTACTCCGTAACATACGGTAAGATCTGTCTGACTTAGAGTCTTATTTCACAAAACAGCTTACTTTACGTGGAAAACATTAGGAAATAGATAGTAAGTTTATATATTGATTCCATTCTGCCTTCCGGAGCAAGTTCCGCTTTCTTCAGAAATAACCGAAGATCTCGAAGGCGGAAATTACCTGATTTTGAACATCGTTTATGACATTATGGCAAGTAAAATGGGCTATGGGCTAATAATCTCCTGGTGACGTCGTCAATTTCATCCCATAAACTTATAACCGTTTTGATATTTCGAGTATAGAAGCGGATTTGATCTGTCAATCCGATCATATAAAGCAGGGTAGCAAACATTCTGGACGTATTGAAAGTAGGTAATGATTTTAGAGGTATTTGAAGAAAGTAGTGCACAATGCGGCCACTTTCATTTGGAGCAGCCCAACTGGGGAATCACACCATGCAGAATGCTGCAACCATTTAAAGGCTAACTCCTCTTTATCCTGGCTGTATCATGAGGCTGGTTTTAGTATCACGCTGACCGTGGGCGCCGAGCGGTCGACGCGCAGATCTATGATATGCTGACGATAGTCAGCGCTCACCGCTCAGCGTTATTCTAAAACGCTCCCTCAAGATCGTACATATTAGCCTGTCGCGCCGTCGGTCAGCGTGACACTAAAACCAGCCTAAAGGAAGCCAGTGCCCGCTTGCTACCTAATCCCGAGTATTAGCGTAGGCCATAGTTTTCGCGGTAGTGACTGTCACAATAACACTTGCCAACATTATCCAGGGTAGCCAAGGAGGTGGAAGAGCACATGCTGGGCTGGAACATCCCCGAAGAACACCAGGACATGGTGCACGAGCACTGGCGCGCGTTCCCCGCCGTCAGCAAGTACTGGCACTATTGCCTCGCGCTCATCTACACCATGCTTATGGTCACCTCTTTCACCGGCAACGGGATCGTCATATGGATATTTAGCACGTGAGTACTCTTCTTTATCTTAGAAATCTTAGATTGTCATTCTATGATTGTCATAAGCAGCCCATGTGGGGAAGTATCTCTACCACACAGCACACCAATGTTAGTTATACGACTACCGTACCTTCTAAATACCTTGCCCGAAGACATTCGACACGAGCCAAATAACACTTGAGTGACAAATGCTTACAAGCCTTTATTAGATACATCGTCAAGAGTGTAAAGTGTTAATTATTGTGATAAGATAGTTTTTATCGAGACTCATACCTGCAGACAAACTGTTAAAAACTGTTTTGCAGGGAAATGTAATAGATTAAGTTTTCTATCCCAGTGTTTAGTAATAATAAATAAATACATAAAATTATACTAGATTACTTTCTATGTAGGTATATGGTGTCGTGTCCCTGGTGGCGAGCATCTATTTACATTAATCAAACAGGCTAAACAGTCGCTTTAACGGCTCTGGAAATGTCCATAGGCTACTGTGACTGCTTACCATCAGGCCATTTCTTTACGGTCATTATTGTACCTGCATATAAAACCCGTTTAATCGATGAAGAAGCACCCCACTCATCTTAGCGTACTAGTTAGTTTGTGTTTTGACTATAGCGTAGGTAGGAAATGGTATTATTTTCGTGAAGTGAACGATCTGTGCTATCCCGGTAGAAACCGACGTGTCACAAATTTTTGAGCGCACAGCACGCGTCATGGGACGGCCGCGATATGCTCTGGATTTTTCTCGCACTATACCTCTAGTTCTAAGCGTTCCAATTAGAGAGAGACGTATAGTGCGAAAAAAATCGAGAGAGCTCGCGCGCCGTCGCGTGATAGCCGTGGGAGTGTCCGATATCATACCGCCGATGCATCACCACATTCACCAGTGTGTGATTTTCTAGGCACTGCATAAAACATTGCCACAAATATATACACGTAGTTTTGATTATGTGTATGAAGTAAAACTAAATAAATAAGTTACTTATTATTATTATTATTATTATTTATTTATTTTAAGACAACATACAGGTCCACAACATTATTAGTATTTACTTAATCTAATGTTAGTTAGTTCCTTAATAACTTATACATAAAATAGATTTAGTCCTCTGACCCATTTGCCACAACAGAGGACAATCTAGCTTGTTAGCTATCATGCTTAGGATGCTGTTGCTACTCCCGCGCACCGTGTACGTTATACATGTCCCGATTAGTAAAAATAATGTTTTAACTAAGGAGAATGTTCCAACGAAATATACTCTCATTTAAATGTACTACTAATTGAATGTAAACACAGCAAACAAAGGACTCACGAACACTCTGGTTATATTAAAGGTATTCAAATAACCATTTATTACGCACAAAGACGAGTATCCCCCCACAATGGGGAACTTTGCTCCCAAATGTCTGGAGCTATCATCACTTTTTGTAATGAAGGAGGTACTCTCTGGAATTGTTACGTAATGGGTTTAACTTTACACAAAAATCTCAGTGTTTTATTTAGGTTCCTAGTCTGATTTTGAATTATGCTATTCATTGGCGTTAGATACACAAAAGCATTACTTATTAATCCATATTGTAAAGAATTGCGAATACCCAAAAACACTTTTGTGTCAATGGCTATGCACACTTGAAACTGCACGAGTCCTATCGCGTTGACGACCCTTTAATGATGTTAGGATTCGCTGTGTCATCAGTAAGAAACAAATGCAGGTCGCTCTCTCTCGCAGCACATCCTCTGGCGACCAAACTTCACGAAAATCTCATTCTAAACCATATTTCTGAACGGAATAATCTAGTATTACCATAAATCCGATTCTCGAACCGGCTGCACAGAAACCTCATAATTAAATTCACAAAAGTTCACTGGAATTAGTTAAGCCAACAACTGGGTTAATAATGTGGAACAATTTGATCAGATCAAGTGTTCCTGAGGGCTGTCCGTCGCGAGGTGATTTAATTAAGTTTCGTAGACGGACCCGGCGGAAACAACCTAGTACAGAGTGTCCACAAGTTTTTACTGTCCATTTCGGATTAAGATCAGAAATAAAAATCGGCCAAGTGCGAGTCGGACTCGCGCACGAAGCGTTCCGTACCATTATCTATAAAAAATCACCTTGGTTTTTTAGTATTTGTTGTTATAGCGGCAACAGAAATACATCATCTGTGAAAATTTCAACTGTCTAACTATCACGGTTCACGAGATACAGCCTGGTGACAGACGGACAGACGGACGGACAGCGGAGCCTTAGTAATAGGATCCCATTTTTACTCTTCGGGTACGGAACCCTAAAAACTAGTGGCTCTGTGAGTTGTTGAACTCGCGAGTCCGTATTTTATTTCAATATTATTTTCCAAATTCCATATAATTGTATGACTAATTTTAGTTGAATGAACGATCTTCACTTAAACTATGTGTGGCAGTAATCCTCGGAGATTTGTTAAAAGAAATTGACGTGACATTTAAGAACAAGGAGATGCCAGTGTTGTTTTGATGAATAAAATAACACTAAAACAAATCAGCTGTCTTAACTTTCGCAAGACCAATAAAGGAGCGTTTACTTAATAAATACTCAAAAGTTTTCTGTTGACTCTGATATACCAGTGAAATCACTTGGTTAGGTAGGGTACCATTTTAATATTCATTTGTATTTAATTTATACGTATCAGCAGTTAATAAAGTAGGACTGTTCTTTACAAAATTGAAAATAGACTGGCCAAATAATAAAAATCTATTCTTTTATTTTATAAAACATTATTCATTAATGATTAATATGATCACAGTGATGTATTATTGAAAAAAAGTTTGTCACGAACCTTCCGTAAATTCCTTCCGATGATTTCATCGCGCAAAGTCCATATTTACGCGAAATAGAATAAACTTTTGTTTTGTCCTTTCCTAATTTATAGCCGGCCAGGCTTTAACTATGTGCCTCAAGCATTAGTTTGTCCTTGCTCCTCTCCCGCCGACCCATATGTGGGTCAGTATGGATTTGCAAACAAAAAATTTCGCACGGGACAGGAAAGAAAGATGTGAAGTGACAAATTATGTGACATTTTTTTAAATTCCTTAACTTTATTTCCTAAAGTATATACAAGATGATAACTATAACATTAACTAAATTAAATTAAAGCTAAGTTAAAACTAAAAAAGGCCCTCGAGGCATTGTACCGAGGATGCTGGCGGCATTTCCTCGCTGAATTGCAATGCTGATGCGTTGCGCGAGAAAACCGTCGCGCCATTCCTTAACTTATAATTTTATACGTAAATGGTTTTGTACATGCTATTTAGTTTTGACGTTACTATAACGCTCCTCTATAATATTTTGCACGTTTGATCTGCATGAGGGCTAAATGCACATTGGGCATGTTTTATTTTAACCATTTATGTAACTGCGCACTCAGCAAATAAATTCTTTGAATCTTTGAATTTGAATCAAAATGTTGCTGAAAACCCAACATCAGTTCACTACGTTTTATAGCAACTCCATCCCGACAGATCTTCTGCGAACTTCGAAACCGCTCGCCACTCCGCAACTTCGGAAAACGTTTTCAATGTTCCCAAAGTACATTTTTATACGCAATCCTATTTATCTTGCTCGTTTTATTCAAAATTCCACCCGAGCCGTTCAAGCGTCGACTGGGGACTCGGTGGAAGACAATAGATGAAGAGAAACGAAAATTATGATAATTTTATTAAAAAATGTTTACTTGATGTCCCTTTTTCGTGTGGAAGGTTCGGGTTGGCAGAAAGTTTTTTATGCTAAAGAGTTTAATGATATCTCTTAATTTGAGCATTGACAATGCGGGGCCGGGCCGGCTACAGACAGAGTTATAAGTAAATAATAGGGATTCGTTGGTTTATTCTTCTGTTCCAATTACTATTTGACTACCTAATATTTGCGAGTGTTTTGTTAATAGTTTAATAGGTTCTAATAAATCGTAGATCAATTTGCATTAGATACAATTATAATATGAAGTTCTTGATGCATAAATTTATAAGTGGTTCTTGAACACTAAAGCGAATCCAACCTCAGCCTACTTTGTTTTAACTTCTAAATACTTAAGTGTATTGTGTACGTGTCCTGTAACCGTATATGTTATAGGAGCATATACGATTTACAGACTTAAAAGTTTACGTCAATTGTGAAAATTTGTGTGCATACAACTTACTCATAAATATTTCCCATCACTCTTATGTCATCGGATTAAGGTTTCGGTACATATTAATGGGAAGATTAAATCAATACATATTTTAGCACTTGACTGTAGGTACCAAAGCCTGTCACTTATGTACTGTAAATAGGTCATTGTCAGATTTAGGTCCACGTCTCTTCTGTGGACACTGTCAAAGTTAAGGGCTTTATAAAGACTAATTTTAGGTTAAACTCTGAATCCTCATAAACGGCGTCGCCTGTTCTATAATTTATATGCGATTATAACACATTATATATAAAATAAGTCCTTTACTATTGACTAGAAAAGACGATTTTTGTTTTAGTATCCACAAACCAAACTGATACGACTCCTTCACACTTTATGGTCTTCTGGGGTGTCTCGCAGCTTTTATGTTCTCCGTCGAGTCAGTAATTGTTAAATACGACATTGCAAATACTCTTTAGTAGCTCCAACGAGATTAATTTCATCGCTGCACTAAATACATAGGTACTCTAGTCCCCAAACTGTATCGATACCGGCATATTATCGATACATGCCCATGGCAGGCATTTTAGCGACGGGCCACGAATGTTTTGCGGTTCGATTTGCAGTGCCAACAACGTGCAATGAAATATTTGAAACACTGTAGATAGTTCGGTCACAATCGACAATGGTAACGATTACACCTTTATTTTATTATCCTTTATTCATAATGGCATGCCCCGCTAAAAATACAATATTACATTCGTAACTGAGAGAAATATCGAAAGATATTCCCATAAACACAGCCCGCCCATGTATGTACGAGCGAGATTTATCCATAAAGTGACATTCGGTTGGCATTGGCACTCAAATCACCGCGTTCATATTTTAGCGCCATTGCCGTGTGCGCGTTAAAAAAGTGCAATTCTGCCATTGGCTGATGAAATAAATAAATAAAAGGCCTATACTCCGCAGTGGTTAGATACGGGCTGAATAGATAGACACATTAGAAGGAATGTAGGTACTGAATTGATAAACAATCTAGGTAGGTAAGTTAGTCAACATTCAAGGCTAAGGGTCCCTTATAGTGTCGCCATGTCCGTCTTTGCGTATGTCTAGCCACGGCAAACTCGGAAACTCACTTGGTAGGGATGATGTAAATTGTGATTTTAGACTTTCTATTACCCTTATTTTCGCTTAAAATAGCAAAGTCCGCAGTTCCAGTCTCGATAACTCTGAAACTGGACTATTCCAAACGATTCTGGTCAGGAAATAAGTTTCTGTCAAAAAAAATATTTTTGGTACAAGCTTTTATTGCCGACTGTACTTTTCCGTATACCACCATCAACTACTCATTGGACTATTCTAATGAACCCAAACTCAACGGGGTTACGTCGGTTAAGTACTGAATTCTCATGGCCACCTTCCGTCTCCATCATCAGATCAGCTCGATGGTACCATAATATTGAATTGTCATCCAAACTACTTATACTTATACTTAACCAAAATTTCAGCTCAATCGGTCACCGGAAAGTGGATCAAAAACTTGCAAAATTTGTCCCATACTAACTCGGAGTTCCTAAGTCCACCTTCCAGCTCCATCATCAGATTAGCTCCACGTCATCAGAATATTGCATTGTCACGCGATTTGCATATTCGTGCAAAATTTCAACTCAATCGGAAACCGGGAAGTGGATCAAATTTAACTTGCAAGCTTTGTCCCATACCAACACGGAGTTCCTATAGCCACCTTCCAGCTCCATCATCAGATCAGCTCCACGTCATCAGAATATTGCATTGTCACGCGATTTGCATATTCGTGCAAAATTTCAACTCAATCGGAAACCGGGAAGTGGATCAAATTTAATTTGCAAGCTTTGTCCCATACCAACATGGAGTTCCTATGGCCACCTTCCAGCTCCATCATCAGATCAGCTGCACGTCATCAGAATATTGCATTGTCACGCGATTTGCATATTCGTGCAAAATTTCAACTCAATCGGAAACCGGGAAGTGGATCAAATTTAACTTGCAAGCTTTGTCCCATACCAACATGGAGTTCCTATGGCCATCTTCCAGCTCCATCGTCAGATCAGCTGCACGTCATCAGAATATTGCATTGTCACGCGATTTGCATATTCGTGCAAAATTTCAACTCAATCGGAAACCGGGAAGTGGATCAAATTTAATTTGCAAGCTTTGTCCCATACCAACATGGAGTTCCTATGGCCACCTTCCAGCTCCATCATCAGATCAGCTGCACGTCATCAGAATATTGCATTGTCACGCGATTTGCATATTCGTGCAAAATTTCAACTCAATCGGAAACCGGGAAGTGGATCAAATTTAACTTGCAAGCTTTGTCCCATACCAACATGGAGTTCCTATGGCCATCTTCCAGCTCCATCATCAGATCAGCTGCACGTCATCAGAATATTGCATTGTCACGCGATTTGCATATTCGTGCAAAATTTCAACTCAATCGGAAACCGGGAAGTACTTAGATCAAATTTAACTTGCAACATTTGTCCCATACTAACAGGGTAAGTTAAAAATAAAAGCTTGTAAAAATGCAGAAAGCCAAGTTAAAAAACGAGTATCTCCAGGCGGCTAGACGTTGCAAATAAAAGGGTAAAAGATTGACCCTCTTTGTTCCAGCTCGAAGTCCTTGCGAAGCGCCAGCAACATGTTCGTGATAAACCTGGCGATCTTCGACACGATGATGATGCTGGAGATGCCGATGCTCGTCGTCAACTCGTTCTACCAGCGCACGGTGGGCTATCAGCTCGGCTGCGACGTGTACGCCGCGCTCGGCGCGCTGTCCGGCATCGGCGGGGCCATCACCAACGCCGTCATCGCGTTTGACAGATACAAGTAAGTAGAGTGGCTTTGTTTCGGAGAATAAACCTGCAAACCAAGTACCTACCCAGCTTTCGGAGGATAATTGGGTGATGCGATGTGGTCAGTACCAGGAGTAAATAATAACAGTTTATTATTTACTACTACAGCGGCCAACATCTGCGCTCTTATCCATCCTCTCATAATAAATGCACTGGATCCTTCCTAGCGCGTCGCTCCCGGCCTGTCACAGGATTCCTAGGGCTATGGATGGTCCTCCGTCTGTTCACCCTAGCCTGATCTGTCTGCCAACTGCCACCTTCCAAGGGGTTGCTTCAGTGATATGGCCCTTCTACCACTAAGAACACTTGCGATCCCGATTACCCGCATTAGTCGCCTTTTACGAGATACAATTAAGAAGTGTTACCGAGGGTGATCTCAACCCGTGTTTAATAATACCCAAGCTGACCTCGAGGGCTATTTTATATATTGAAGTTTACTCTTTACATATTCAATAGCATTATGTGACATCAATGTTGCTTATTGACACAACAGACCGTACGGTAATCGTCCAAATGTTTGACACTGTTTTTCCAAATATTGGCACGAGACACACTTTACTTTTATTGCTATTAATAAGATAGAGGTGTCAACAGGGCTCAGTGTCGTATAATGAGAAGTTTACCGTGCCTGGACCCACATTTACTGCTTCCAGTACATGTGTGTTTAGAGGGGTAATCACGTAAAGTTTCGTACGCGTGTTAAGACAATTTAACTATCATTTTTCCATATAAAAAGTGACATTTAGACCTGACGTTCCGGTACCTGCAGGCACGGACCTGCAGGCACGGTAAACGTCTCAGTGTGTTTTATTTATTTATTAGAGAAATGGCAGCCTCTAGGGCCTTTGCCAAAGACAGTGTACAGAAATCAGAAATAAAAAAAACATTTCATATGCATGATGTACGGTGTAAGGCCTTCACGATGCACTGAGTGATAGCTGGAGCAGTACAAAGTATAATGGCGGCCGCGACCACGAACCGCTGAATGATGCCCAAGAATTGGTTATTCGCATTTCCAGGAAAATTCTTCATAAACTGTAGCCGTCATGTTTGCCATTTATTGCATAATACGCTACCAAAACTATACATTAAACAGCAGGATGCAGAAAATGAAAAAAAATGTCTGGAGCACGATCCGCCATGTTCCAAGGATCATTCAAAAGTCCGTCTCAGTGTGTTATCTAGTCTTAGAGAACATGACATTACAAACGATAATAAATATTAGAGCGAAGCACCAACACCGACCTAGAAACTTTGTGTTAAGAGTCCGCAGTAAGCTCGATTCTCCATACAAACGTAGGGGAAGGTTGCTATCATTGGACCGGTGCTTTGATTGGATCACTTAAATATTTTAAAATCTACACGTGCTAGTCAGAGCCAAACCAGGTACAAAGTGTCCTTGGGCAGCCAAACTGGCCCCCCCGCAACCCCAGTCGCGCCGCGCTTCCCAGTGATGAGTGACCTGGGGGCCTAGACAAAGTGACATTCGCTTGCGCTTCGCCATAGAATCGCTTTGTGTCTCTCTATCACTCTTCCATATTAGCGTGACAGTGACAGTTGCGTTTCGTTCGCTACGAAGCGTTAGCGATTGTAACCTTGTCTAGGCCCCCTGAGCGAGTATGTTTCGAGCGCTGTACGCTTACCATGAGTTTGACAAAGACGGCTTACGCTAACGAGTATCAAGTTTTCTATCTGTGCATCTCTATTGCACTTTGACAGTACGAGCGGGATGCACAGATAGAAAACTCGATGCTCGTTAGCTTAACCCATCATTGTCAAACTCATGGTAAGCGTACTGTTGATGTTAAATTACGCGGAGGAAAAAAATCACGAAAGTATCATTACATTTACAATTGTTTAAGAGTGCTGATGTATTAGACATTTATTGATGATCAAATTTATGGCAACTGTCTTTAACCATTTGGTTTCTTTATTTTTAAATATTTTATTTGTCATGTGATGCCTAGTTGCTATCAATGGACCACATGTGTATTCTATCATCGGGCCGGTCCAATCATGACAACTTTTTTTTAGATTTTTAATTCTTCACCCATAAACGTGGTACCTATATACATAGTACACATTGGAAATAAGTTATAATAAAAAGATTAAAACTGAATGCAAAATTTGATTATATAAATTTATTACAAGAAAATGTTTGTTTTTTCTCGATTTCCATAAGTTTCTTTCATTGGACCATCGGTTTAAATTTCCTTAGTCCATTGATGGCGACTCAATGGTCCAATCAAGGTGACTCTGGTCCAAGGAAGGGAACAGCCCGGAAAACTCTTTTCACGATTTTTCTCTAAAATTATTATAACTTTTCCATTAAAACTTATCAACCTTGTTTTGTTTTCTGACGTAAAATGTGTAGATTATAGGGCAGCGAAGTTAAGTGGTCCAATCATAGCAACCTTCCCCTAGTTACGTATATAACCAGGTTTGTAATTAGTTTATGTAGCTTAAGATACCATAGTAAAAAAATACAGCGAATTTAAGTTTTTCATAAAAAACTTTTTTTTGCTGTATTTCGTTTAAACTGGAGCCATATAAACTAATTATAAACATAGACATACCTCATGTCATTGTATATGCATTGTTTCGTCACAATCCAACACGTAGTTTTAAAATGTGAACTAAACTCCGTTTGTATGGGACGGTGAAATTCGGCCGATTTTACAGCGGACTCTTAAGAAAAAGTTGAAGTAAGTGCCTAAGTATGTTTAATTATTTACCGCGAATGATTTCACCAGGACGATATCGAGCCCGCTGGACGGACGCATCAATAAGGTGCAGGCGTCCCTCCTCATCGCCTTCACCTGGTTCTGGGCGATGCCCTTCACCGTCCTGCCCTGGACTAAAGTGTGGGGACGATACGTGCCAGGTAACTCCAACACTATATACATAGACAAGATTTCAATAATCATTTTATCACTCAAGAGCTTCCATTTTTTTCATTTGCCTCGTCTTCGTTTTTGAAGACACAAAATAATATATACATACACAAAAATTATATATATATCTACTTAGTTAATTTAAAACAGTAAAAAATGGGAGCTTATTTCTGCCAACAAATCGGATGCAAGGGCTATAAACACCCGAATAATGGCACCTACATGAAGCCGATAAAGTTGTACTGCGGCTGAATTGGAGAATAGGAATACAAGTACACAGTAATCAATCCAAAATATATGCAGGAACTTGTGGTTAGTGCAGAACTGTCATTTAAATCCGATCTCTGGACGAACGCAATACGCGCGCCAGCACCAAAAGAAAACTGCACAAAAATATGACAATCATGTTTTTTTTGTCTGTTTAACGCATTAAATGTTTATTCAAGCTGGTTAATGCTATCGGGGGCATGGCTGGTCCCCCGCCAAGTCGAACAAAACAAAGGCACAGGTCGTTTGTAAATATACAGTATTTCTGTCGAAGCCATTCAGGACATTTTCGGTCCGGCCCTGTGACTCCGTTGTGGTTAAAGTTAGATTAGTTTATCATCCTCGTCACACAATTCACGAAGAACTGTCACTAAACATGTCAATTAGTGGGAGCGCGGTCCTTTCAAAATCGACCAGTAGAGACGTGGACATTGAATGTTAATTTACAAACTGTGACCGGTTAGTTTAAAATAGTCAATCTCTTGATGCGTCGGGGGTACGTAGCATATATTTGGTACGATGTGTATATTTGGCACCTTTAAAAACTATATTGTATTTCTACTAACTACATTTCTTGTAAACATCATAATTTGATCACCATAGATCACCATAGTTTTATATAATTATTAGTGTAGCCTAAAATATTGATTATTGTCCTTCCAGTAGTTCTACTATAAACATTGTCCAATTCCGACAAAATGATTTCATCAACAATTATGATGATTTTTTGACAGATTTACGAAACAAAAGCGCGTCATGCGACTTTAAAGATATGAGATATGAAAGACGAATTGATCCGGGATTTCATATTGATTGGATTTCGTCACGTTGAAGGAAAGACTTTTTCGTACTGAAGATTTAACATTACTAAAGGCTTTATCATGAAAAAACAGCAGAAACTTAGCTCCGTTTTATTGACTTTTAGCCGAGAACAAATTCTTATAAATCATGTAGGTATATACAATTCATAAAGCTTTAAAAACCTATGAATGTCGATAAACTACCACCGGATCGGAAAGACTACCTCGGCCACGAGAAGAACCGGCGTAAAAAACTAGGCGAGGTAACAATTTTTCAAAACATTAAAGGTGCTTTAATTGCACAGGAATTAACAGACAGCGCCAAACTTAGGTCTTAAAAGGTCATAAAACTTTGGATGTGCCCATATCCACAGGAAAGACTGAACACTAAAAAAATAAAAATATACCTACTAAATATTTTTGATCCGGCTACATCAAGTTTTATATGAAAGTGTACAATGCAAATTAGCATCAGAATGATGTTCCATGCACTTACCGGAGTCTAATTTTAGTCTCCTAATGGGCGAAGTTCGCTGAACTATTGACAGCATCCTCGTTACACCGCGAAATCGTATTTCGCACCCACTATTCAACTGTTTCTTCAAAGAGCCCTATTTACCGATACATGCACTATAAAATGAGTTCTATCCTCATGGAAAAAAGTGCAATTTTGTAGGAATTATTGAGTGACGAACGAGTTTGCGAGAGTAAGTAGAATTCAGATAATTCGTTAACTGGTGTGCAAATTGCGTGACAAATTGTTGGCATCCGTCGCGGCCGGGCATTGTCTTGCCTAATCCTCGCTGTTGACGAATGAGGATAATTTTACATTGTTAGTGCATGGTTAATGCCTGATGAAGTTGTTGTCGCTGAATACGAGTGAATGACATTTACCCTGCAATGTAGTTTTTATTTAACGAGTCGTGTATGGGTGTTAATTTAGTTTAACTATATTTTTTTATATATATTTGACATTTAAATCTACCTCACGTACGTACAATGCGTTACGTGATCGACCTGCTGCAGGTGAAAATTGGCGGCACATTGTAGCGCGCAATTATGAATGTTTGAGTAAAGGAAACCTGTGTATTTTGCATAGAAATCCTATACTTCTGTATAAGATACAAGTAAAGTTTTAGTTACTTAGTTTAGCTACCTAAAGAATCTTACTTCAAAAGCATGCAAAACACGATGAAAAGTTCATCCTAAGCTCTAAGGAAATCCGGCTAGGTCGCTTTTTGCATTGTGTTTGATCTTTGTTTCCATAAGTAAAAAAAAAGGATTTCATGTCATTCAATAACAAAAACTCGTCCGTAAAAAAATGCTTCTCAGCCTTTTCGTACCTCGAATATATTAGGAAATTAAGGAACGCTACCGAAGATTGTAATATAAGCGGCCAATTTTTCCAACTCTTTAACACTTCCCCGTTGAGTGATGCTCAAAGAATTTTTAATAACCCGTTTACAAATTGGCCGCTGAAAGGGCCGAAATTCAGCCCTAATTCAAAACAAAACAAACGATCCTATTGTGCTCAAACGTTTACGTAATTACAGTAATTTAAGATACGATTAGGTGTTCACGGAGACGGGAAATTGAACCGTAATTCTGGTAAACACGTGAAATTTAACGTTACGATTTATTGCTTACGGTATTTATGAAGTAGGTGCAAATAGCCGTGAGTATGTTCATACGTACCGTATGTTTGTATGCTTGAGTTTAGGCACATCTAAAGTTCATTTCCTTTGTTACTTTCCTATATTGATGTATGCAATAAAGGTTAGATATTAATAGTATTGTATTAAATATATTGTATTTCAGGGTGTACTTATTGTTACTTAGGTAATTAGGTAATCCACATGTCGACTGATATAACGGCAACGTCACGCCATTTTCCCCGACTTCACTAGCGTCACTTGACGCGGCCCATTTGCATTTGCCCCTAGTGAATCCTAGGTTTTATCTAAGTATACCAACCTATACTATTATAGGGGGTATTTAGGGGGTGATATCAGGAACCAGAATTCCGATTGATACAATTATTTTACTTGAGTATACAAAGGATACATTTTTGATGATCATAATCATAATGCGGGCCGCGCAGGTTGCTAGTTTATATATTAGTATCCAAGTGTGTGTTTAGGTTGCTCAATAACCAACTTACACGTATAGTGTAGTAACACTCGACATCGCAATATCCTGAACACAGGTTCTCTAACCGAATGAAACTGCACTCTAGTGAACTGTTGGAAACAATTAACGTTTCCGTTCATTGGGTACCCGCAACTCTGGAAATGTGTGTACGATTCAGAGACTTATTCGCCTGACATAAGATCTGAAATGTATACATATGTATATAAATGAGACGTTGGCAGAGTAATGGGCTACTACATTAGCAAATAAAATAACAATGTGGATTCCTTTGTAACGAAATAGTCGATATCGTCGTCTCTAAGGTATTGTATAAGCGACAGGAAACACGCGTATAGTTCCTGATTTGGACAATGTCCCACACAAATCGATGCAACATTACAAACCGATGTTACATCACACTGAAGGAAGCTTAATGCGTGGTTCTATTTTAGTGGCAGATCGATATTTTCTACCAAACCCGGTCTCATGATTGCAAATAAATAAATGAAAATGAAATGAAATGGTTGTACCTTTGTAGTTTTTTTGTTAGATGATAGACCCATCATAAGATTTACACATATACACATTTTATGCCAAAGACTACTGTAACCCTATTTAGATAATCTGTTGGTGTCCCGTATAATGAATAAAATTAAATAAAATAGATAAATTTATTATTATATATATAATTAACCTAAGATAAAAAGAAAGGGTTTATTCCTTTATTAAGAAGTCCATGCATATTCACGTTGAACCACGCGTATTATTATTATTCTGTTTTTGACTTATTTACCAATTTTTTTATTTATGGGAAATAACATTAGAATAATAATAAGAAATAACATTAGAATAATCACGCATGCAATTTGAAATTACGATTTATTACAACATATAATATTATTTACTTTCTAGATATTTGACAATCCAATTTTAATTAATCTATAATGTATAATTTGGATAGTAGTGAAATCGTAATTTTATAAATTTAAAATTTGGCGAATTTTTGTATGCCTTGTGGCAAAACACAGTGAGACATGTTTTTTAATACCCTACCATACCTGTATATACCTGTGTTTTACAAATAAATTATTTGAATTGAATTGAATTGAATTGAACTTCATATATTAATTATGTATGAAGTTCAACGTGAATATGCATGGACTTCTTAATAAAGGAATAAACCCTTTCTTTTTATCTTAGTTTCCTCGCATCAATAATAAGTATTAAGTAATACTATTTTAAAGACAATGTACCTACTATCAAGTTCCACAGGCATACTAATATAAATAAATACTTAAATACATAGAAAACATCCATGACTCAGGAACAAATATTCATGCTCATCACACAAATAAATGCCCTTACCGGGATTCGATCCCAGGACCTCTTGCTTCGTAGGCAGGGTCACTACCAACTAGGCTAAAGCGGTCGTCAAAACTGACACCATAATTATAAACTAATTCAGATTCCCAAGATTCAGAACTCCAAGGATAAGGTTAAAACTGTATGGCAAGTTATCAACACTGAAACTGGGAAACGCAAGATGAGAGATCCGCACTACAGCCTACGAATTGATGATACTTTAGTTAGTTCTGACCACCAAGTTGCGGATCATTTTGAGCGGTTCTTTTCTAACGTACCCGTTGAGACCACGAAGTCTTTAAACTCATCACCAGATGTCGCTGAATCGTTATTGAAAGCAAATGTAACGGAATGCACAGAAATCTTTAGATTCAGTCACGTGACCCCACTTATTCTTATAAAAGCGTTTAAATTGTTGAACTTAAAGAAGACTGAAGATCTTTGGGGCCTTTCAGTCAAAGTCTTACATTCCATTGTAGAATCAATTGCACCTTTCTTAGCTAATATTTTCAATAAATGTATTGATACTGGAGTATTTCCTGACCTCATGAAACACAGTAAAATTATCCCGTTGTTTAAATCAGGAACGAAAACTGACCCTACCAACTTCAGGCCAATATCAATACTACCGGCACTAAGCAAAGTTTTTGAGAAGCTTATTCTCCATCAGCTTATGTCCCACTTTAGTTGCAATAAACTGCTCAATACCAATCAGTTCGGATTCACTAAGGGTCGCTCTACCACCGATGCCGGTGTGGTACTAATTAAACATATTTTTGATGCCTGGGAAGAGGCTCAAGATGCTATTGGAGTGTTCTGTGATTTATCAAAGGCATTTGATTGCGTTGATCACGAGAACTTAATCAGAAAGTTGAAACATTATGGAATTAAAAACGGTGCTCTTGATCTTGTGACATCGTATCTCTCGGAGAGAACACAACGAGTAGTCATCAATGGAACCCAATCAGCAGGGACAACTGTTGCTCTTGGTGTTCCCCAAGGCTCGATTCTGGGTCCGTTTTTGTTTCTGATTTACATCAATGACCTACCAAATATGTTGCAAAATAAACATGATATAGTGTTATTCGCAGACGACACGTCGCTTATCTTCAAGGTAGACAGGAAAGAGGAAAACTTCGATGATATTAATGATGCACTCAACACTGTTGTGAAATGGTTTACAGCAAATAATTTACTGCTAAATTCCAAGAAAACAAAGTGTATCAGATTCACTTTACCTAATGTCAAGCAGGTAAACAATACCAAGATCAAATTAAAGGGTGATGAACTGGAAATTGAAGATAGAACAGTGTTTTTAGGTATCACCTTGGACTCAAAACTACAATGGCATGCACATATCACCGCCCTAGCCGGAAAACTTAGTTCGGCAGCCTATGCAGTAAGACGCATAAGACAGTTAACAAACGTTGAGACCGCCAGGCTGGTGTACTACAGTTACTTCCACAGTGTTATGTCCTACGGAATCCTGTTGTGGGGGAAAGCAGCTGATATCCAGACCATATTCGTGCTACAGAAACGCGCTGTGCGATCCATATACGAACTAAAAGCTCGAGAATCTCTCAGGGACAAATTTAAGGAGGCAAACATTCTTACTGTAGCATGCCAATACATTCTTGAGAATATCATGTATGTGCGGAAAAACCTTCACGAGTTCAAACTCAACAGCGATATCCACGACTTCAACACCAGAAGTAAAAACAAGATCGCAGTGAAGGCCAGTCGTCTCCGCAAGGTTAGCACGTCGTTCGTGGGGAACTGCATACGTTTTTATAATAAAATACCCCCCGAAATTGTTAATTTACCGTTCAGTCAATTTAAGTCTCATGTTAAAAGTAATTTGCTAAGCAAGGCGTATTATACTGTCAACGATTTCTTAAACGACAAAAATGCCTTTAAGCCAGTAGTAGGCTAATTCTATTAGGAATATACCTAAATACACATTATAAGTACCTACCTGAAATAATTGTTCCATTTTATGTAAGAAGAGAGCACGTAATGCTGTTTCTCGCCGAGCAAGTCGCTTATTAATCTTTGTTCTTAACACTGTCCGGTGGCTTGAATATGTCATGCTCGCTTAAAGGGCTTTGCTTACGGTGGCGTCGTTGATCGGGTCGCCACCTTCCCTAACATATGGTTGAGGGAGGCGATGGCTGAGATATGCGTCATACTCGTGATCGGGTGCTGTTTGTGGAGTCCGGACTGTTCATGCTTGCAAGGGCATAGTACCTAACTTCTTAAATACTAGTGTTATTTTATTATTATTGTATTGACGAGAGACATCATTCCGATCTTGACACGTTTTATTGTTATTGACCATGTACATCACTGACAATATTACATTAATATTCCTTTTTTTATTGTTTTGTTTGGACGCTTAGAGACCGTATACATCTCTACGAACATTGAATAATTATTAATTGTACTTGGACGCTCAGAGACCTTATACATCTCTGGAATACTGAATTAATATCATTAACTTTCTGTTAATGCACAGACCTTATCCTAATCGAATGTAATGGTCATATTTTGTTTTGTTTTCATTAACTTTGTGAAATTTAGTGTGTTGTTATATCAGTCCTTAATGTGCAAATTTTAAATTATTATTGTGTAAGATTATTATTCTTTTATTGTAAGATTATTATTTTTATTGTAAATTACCGTTTGACATGTAAAAGTGCCCTTGTGGCCTATTTGCAGAATAAATAATTTGAATTTGAATTTGAATTTGAATTACAGACATAGACATACCTCAGGTATATGCAAAGTTTCGTTACAATCCAACTCATAGTTTTAAAATGAGAACGAAACTCCGTTTGTGTGGGAAGGTGAAATTCGGCCGAGCTTACTGCGGACTCTTAACGTATAGTTATCACAGTATATGTTTTCCAGAGGGCTTCCTGACGACGTGCTCCTTCGACTTCCTGACCGAAGACCAGGACACGAAGGTGTTCGTAGCCTGCATCTTCGTCTGGAGCTACTGCATTCCCATGTCGCTGATTTGCTACTTCTACTCGCAGCTCTTTAGCGCAGTAAGGCCGCCTTTACTTTACACAGATCGTTAATAGGGGTGTACACTCGAACATTATTCATCATATCAGCCGAAAGACGTCCACTGCTGGACATATAGGCTAGGCCTCCCCCAAAGAGTATCAAAGTGACCGGTCCTGCGCCACCCGCATCTAGCGGACTCCCGCAACCTTTACCAGGTCATCAGTCCACCTTGTGGGAGGCCTACCCACGCCGCGCATTCCCCCTTCTTAAAACTTGGGACACTTATATAACTTCGTTATTAATTAACCTTTAGCGTTGTTTCTTTCTTCATTTGACTACATTTTTAATTCTTTTATCGAGAAAATATGATTTATCTTGTTTAGTGTCCACACCCCTATTCACGAGGAAGTACTACAACTTTTCATTGAACGTGTATATTTTATCCATACCAGTGGGGCACGCCTTCGTGGACTGAATTCGGTTAGTAGCAGTTGAATGTGTTATACTTAGGTGAAGACCCGTTTCTTTATTATTGGATATAACAATAGTTACACGCATAGTTATGAAACTTATGGACTATCTCGACAGACAAGACTCGATTTATTTCATTTATTACCAACCGTATTTTTCTGTATATCGTCATCAACTACCTACTCATTGAGACGATTCTAACGAGCCAAAACTCAACGGGGTTGCGTCGGTTAAGTACTGAATAACCATGCCTGCCTTCTGTATCCATCAGCAGATCAGCTCGATGGTACCATAATATTGAATTGCCATCCTAACCATACCTATACTCAAAATTTCAGCTCAATTGGTCGAGGTTTTGTATGTGTCCCACACTTACAAATTAACAGGTCAAGTTAAATAAAAGCTTGTACAACATGCTGTACAATGAGACATTATTTAACGACCCCAAAAGCCGTAAAATCCACAGAGACTAAAGCTACTACGACTAGTCACGGGTACCTACAGTGCATTCATCCTTACTTGTCTTATTTGGTAAACAACATTCTAACCTCAAAATGCATCTTTTCAGGATATAATAGCAATTTTGTGAGTATTAGATCATGCCGAGACGACTTTTCGGACATCACTTCACGATTTTTTTGTCTAGCAACGCTTTTTTTACGATAAAATAGCTGCTATAGTCTAAACAGATACATTTTGAGGTTAGAATGTTGTTTAACAAATAAGACAAGTAAGGATGAATGCACTGTATATAGGTCTATACATATGTATACACCACAAAATCTCAAAGATATGTAAGCACACTTTATTTCTGCAACAATGAGGTTGTAGTATACATATTTATGAAACTTTGAGTGAATACACATTGGGCCCTTGTGTGCTATGACGATTGATGTTTTGTCTAAAATCCCAATTTCTCAATATTTGGTTCCATATTCAGCTTGGTTCCACAAATCAGTTCCTATTCCGCCGGCCGCGCCGCCGTAGCCGAAAGCTTTTTCTTGTTGGAAATGACCGTTTGCACACATCTAAACGCCGTAATGATCGATCCTCCGATTTACTTACCAATAAGGATTTCCCCTCCACAAATGGCATCCAAATGTACATGGCACACACTATGTACCTATTTAAGTAATATGTTACTTGACAACAGCAAAAATACTTATATTCTTTTTACAAAAGACCAATAGACATAAATGTAACTCAATAGAGAAGCTCCTCCTTTTTTTTGAAGTCGGTTATAAAGGTTATGAAATTACTCGCAAAGCATGCATAGCTCGCATAGCTTGTACTTATTTTTGCCATAACGTTTTTTTAAATACATTAATATAAAAAATACACGCTGTTTGAAGTTTTGAACATCGAAAATTGTGACGACATTTTAGTCTGTGATCCTTTACGTCCTTTACAAACAATTTGACGTTTCATAAAATGTTGCTGACCCGTACTTATATTCCTCTTAAGTATGATCAGCATTGCACACCATTCGTTTGAATGTGGTATTTGCCATTGAAGGTAAACATCTGAGGTAACTACAAAGCTTTCTTGACTTCGTTTTCCTAAAATGGCATCGTAATCGAATATTAATTGGATTGGTAAACACGCTTTAGCATAATTGGTTTCCCATGAAGAACTGTCAGCGTCGTTAACCATTTAATTCAATGTATTATATTAGATTGCAGTGTTAGTGCCTAATACACGAAATTAAACCCGCGAGATAGAAAAAATGCAGTTCTCCGTTTCAGTTTGGGCAAAAAAAAATTCATATGTCTAAAATGTATAACAAGATATATGCTGAGTGACGCAGCAAGGTTGCTTTCGTAAATTTGCGTCCTCATACTCATTCTCAAGTGAAGAATATTTCTTTGTTGGCACGCACTACGGCGAAAAGGTGCCATTCCGAACCATCGCCCTTCAGGTATTCGTCATTAGGTGTTGTACTGTACCCTTCGTCGTCTGTAATCATTTGTACAGTGCCCGACATGTCAACAGAAAATACTTATTTGAATCACGATATTATGCTCATTTAAGATGTATTAAACAGTTTCATACGGTTTGGGAGACGAGGTATTTACTCAAGTTACTGATATGGAATTCGTTTCATATGGAAATTAGGTAATCTAAAAATTAGGTAATCAATCCGAATGTACGAGTAAATGGCAGGCGGTTATGCTGGCAGTCCCAGTAGATGTCATTTCTGTACAAATGTCATGAATGACAGACCGACATTTATTGGGACTTGAAGGTTTAACTCATTGTCCCAATTGATGGCAGCTGGGTACTTGTCTTGAAATTGTGATAAGAAATATTGAAGTCACTTACATTTAGTAACTTAAAAATGATGTCGTGATCAATCTTAGTTTATTATTCGCTAGTTAAATTATATTCGTCGAGTACTAGTACCGCGTCGGGCACTAGTACTTCCACCTTACTTACACTACATTTGAATATCGTCAACACATAGGTAATTATGAGACCAAACACGTGGACGATTTTACAAATAAATGTTGCACCATCAAAATTATAATATTCCCTCTGTTGACTCCGGGAACTATAATATAATCCTACTATCATACTACCGGGTAATATTATAAATACGAAATTTGGACGTTTAGATGTTTAGATGTTTGTATGGATGATTAGATTTTTGTTACTCAATCACGCTTAAACGGCTTAACCGATTCCGATGACATTTTGCACATAAATAGTTTAGACCTACTTATATCATAGCTAAATGCGAAAGTTTGGATGTTTAGATGTTTGTTACTCAATCTCACTTAAACGGCTTAACCTATTTGGATTAAATTTTGCACGAAGATATTTTATAGCCTGGGATAGTTTTTGACCCGGGTCCACGCAGTAGAAGCTAGCTAAAAACGATATCACAGTTTAAAATTGATAAAGGAGATTGATAAAGGAGAGTTACTTGCTTGCAAGGAGTGTAAGGACCCATATCACTTTCTTTGTTTAAATATTACGACAGCACACTTCAGAGAGCATCAAACAAATTTGCGAATTCACTGGAAATGCCACCGTTGCGAAAATATTACACGGCGACGCCGAAATGACGACGATAATCCTGCATCCCCGGCACACTTGCAAGCGCGCGTAACAGAAATGCAGAGTACATATGTCACGGATATGTCAATAGTAGATGAATCAGATTTAACATTCTTATCAGGAGGAAATACGATAGAAGTAACGACGCCGCCAAATTTTCAACAACGGCAACGAGAGTCTGAGATCGTTGTGACCAATACACAGACTGATACAATCACGTTTGATAGATTTAGTCAATTGATAAAAACTGAATTCGAAGCAATGAAAGTGAGTTTAACTAAATCAATCACAGAAACAATCACTAATGCAGTTCTCGATGAGATTAACACCAAAATGACCAACATAAACTCGAAAATTTCTCAAAGCACGGCAATATTAACAGAAGAGCAGACAAGGTTTAATGAAAAATTGACCAACATAAATGAAACTATCAAAGAACTTCAATCGCAAAACTTACAACTAAAACAGGAATTAGAATGCGTAAATAAGAAGATTATGAACCAGTCACATGTCACAACCATCCGAGATCACAACACGAAACATAATTGCATAGTAATGTATGGATTAAGTGAATTGCGAGGAGAGAATGAGTATATTCTGATAGATAGAGTCTGCAATATATTTTACGACGTTCTGGGAATTGATATCAACGGTTTCATCGACAGTGTAGCAAGAATAGGCAGACGGGGAAACAAAAGACCAATTGAAATTGAACTAATTAACAAAAGAATGACGAGCCACATCCTCAGACACCAACATGAATTCAGGAACACAGGGCTGCCGTTTCAAAATTTTTGGATCAAGAGGAGCTGAAAAATCGTTTAACAATAAGGGAAACCCTTAGGGATGCCCGCACAAGAGGTCTCAATCCAATAGTAAAAAATTATAAAGTATACGTAAATGGTATAGAATATTTACTACCATCAAATAGGCAAGTCCAGCAGGAACCATCACAGACCAAGGAACCAGAGTGCAGCCAGAGTAGCGAAACCCTAAACGAGAACCCCGTGGATAGCACACGCAGCAGCAACGACCGTACCTTTCGGAACTAATACTAATCTTAATGAATCGAGTCATAATTTTCATATATTGCACCAGAACATAGCAAGTATTTTAAAAAAGAAAGATGAATTAGAAATAGTTATAAATGATTTTAAATCGAAACAGAAACCAATTAACGTTATCTGTCTTACCGAGACATTCTTAAAAAAAGGTTCGGAATGTAATTTGTCTCTAAATAATTATAAAATGGCTTCCTTTTGGCCAAGAGAACACGAAAGACGCGGTGGTTCATGTATATTAGTGGAAAAAAATTTGGACTTTAAAGAAATAAGACTTTGTAACGAAATTTCTCATATCTATGACTTTGAAAGTTGTGGCATACAATTAGATATAATGAACTTAAATGTAATATGTATTTATAGAACTCCTACATCAAATGTGCACCATTTTCTAGAAAAATTAGATTTACTATTATCAAAGATAAATAAACCAGGCAGAAAACTGGCATTATGTGGCGATTGGAACGTAAATCTGTTAAAAAAAAAACAAATATCACAGGCACTAAGCAACATTCTTGAAAACCATAACCTTCGAATACATATTTCTTCCCCAACAAGGCAAAAAACCTGCATTGACATAATCGCTAGCAACATAGAACAGGCATCTGGAAACGTTGAACCTCTTGCTCTGTCAGATCACGAAACAGGCCAAATCTTATCCTTCAATGCAGGCATATACTATCGGACAAAAACCTGGTGTGAATTCAAAAGAGATTTCAGTTTTGAGAATACAACCAAATTTATCGGGTGTATAAGCGCTTTATCCTTTAACGATGTTATGTCACTATCTGACGTTAACACGGCCTTCAACTCATTCCACGATACGTTAATAATGTTTTTTAATCTGTGTTTTCCAAAAATCAGGGTTAAAGTAAGCAATAATAGTAAGCAATCACAATGGATAACAAAAGGTCTTAGAAAAAGCTGCAAAAACAAACGAAAGCTTTACTTAGACTATCTAAAGGGTGATAAACATCAGAAGGGAATACTAAAAACAAAATATAAAGACTACTCAAAAATACTCAACAGATGCATATATAAATCACAAAAAATAAATAATAAAAAATTTGTACAGAAATCTAAAAATAAGTGTAAGGCGTCCTGGACTGTTATAAATCGTCAAATCGAAAGAAGGCCATTTCGAAACCAAATAGATAAAATAGTTAAATCCGGGGAAGACATTATAAATGGTGAGGCCATAGCCGAAGCCTTTAATGACTTTTTTATCAACGCAGCAGAAGATTTTCCAGAGACAACTGAAAAATATAAATTAAATGTACAAAATAGCACCATATTTCTTAGACCAGTCTCTGAAAGTGAAGTGGTCCGAATTATAATGGGTCTAAAAAATACGAACTCAGTAGGGTATGATAGCATTAACACCAGAAATCTTAAACTTTGTGCACAAGTATTGAAGACGCCATTAGCGCATCTCATAAATTTATCTCTCGAGCAGGGCATTTTCCCTGACAGACTAAAATATTCATTGGTAAAACCACTACATAAAAAAGGAGACACAACAGAAATGAATAATTATCGTCCCATTACATTAATCCCAGTAATTTCAAAGGTGTTCGAGAAGTCCATGGCGATAAGGATACAGAATTTCATAACTCAATGTAATGTTCTTACTCCAGAGCAATTTGGCTTTCAACATGAAAAGTCAACATCGTTGGCTTGTTTTTCACTTATTGCGAGCATTACAGAAAGTGTAGACAAGAAACATCCCACAGTATCTGTATTTTTAGACATGACCAAGGCTTTCGATTTTGTTAATCACCAAATACTACTCAGTAAATTGTACGATTATGGCATTCGCGGGTTGGCTCATAATTGGCTTAAAAGTTATCTCACTGATCGAAACCAGTCAACAGAGATCACACTAATGATTGAAGGGGAAAAAAAAAGTTACGTTTCAGTGCCAAAAACGAATAAACGCGGTGGCCCACAAGGCAGCATACTGGGACCGCTATTATTCCTTCTTTATATAAACGACCTTCCGATCATTACCAAACATCATCATATCAGCCGAAAGACGTCCACTGCTGGACATAGGCCTCCCCCAAAGAGTGCCAAAGTGACCGATCCCGCGCCACCCGCATCCAGCGGACTCCCGCAACCTTTACCAGGTCATCAGTCCACCTTGTCGGGGGCCTACCCACGCTGCGCCTTCCGGTACGTGGTCGCCACTCGAGAACCTTTCCGCCCCAACGGCCATCGGTTCTACGTGCTATGTGCCCCGCCCACTGCCACTTAAGTTTAGCGATCCGGAGGGCTATATCGGTTACCTTGGTTCTGCTGCGGATAGCCTCATTTCTGATGCGGTCACGCAGAGAAACTCCCAGCATGGCCCTCTCCATTGCCCTTTGGGTGACTTTGAGCCTTCTTATGAGGCCCATAGTAAGCGACCACGTTTCAGTGCCATATGTCATCACTGGCAACACACACTGGTCAAAGACTTTCGTCTTGAGACACTGCGGAATATTGGACGAAAAGATTTGCCGTAGCTTCCCGAACGCTGCCCAGCCGAGTCGGATTCGACGATTGACCTCTTTCTCGAAGTTGGACCTACCTAACTGGATCGTCTGTCCTAGGTATACATAATCGTCTACAACTTCGAGCGTAAAGTGTCCGATTGTAATGGGAGTTGGTACTACATGGGCATTTGACATGATCTTCGTCTTATCCATGTTCATTCTTAGACCAACTCGCTCGGATGCTTTACTGAGGTCATCGAGCATCGTACTTAAGTCCTCCATGGTCTCAGCCAAGACTACTATATCGTCAGCAAACCGAAGGTGAGTGATGTACTCGCCGTTGATGATGCTGATGCCTAGCCTTCTCCAGTCCAGTTCTCCAGTCTTGAAAACGTCCTCCAGTGCAGCGGTGAACAGTTTTGGAGAAATAACATCTCCTTGCCTGACTCCCCGCTGCAGCGGAATAGGTTTCGAGTTCCGGTCCTGGAGTCGGACTGACATAGTGGCGCTCTCGTACAAACACTTCAGCACTTCGGTATAGCGATAGTCAACTTGGCACCGCTGGAGAGACTGTAGTACAGCCCAGGTTTCAATCGAATCGAAGGCTTTTTCGTAGTCCACGAACGCTAAGCAGAGAGGCAGGTTATACTCCTCGGTCTTCTGTATAACCTGACGAAGCGTGTGGATGTGGTCTACGGTACTAAAGCCTCTTCGGAAACCGGCTTGTTCGGGAGGCTGGAAGTCATCTAGCCTGCGTACGAGACGGTTTGTAATGACCCTCGAAAACAGCTTATAGACATGGCTCAGAAGTGAGATGGGTCTGTAGTTCTTCAGTAGAGTGTTGTCACCCTTTTTGAAGAATAGCACCACCACACCTCTGTTCCATGCCTTTGGAGTTCTCCCTTCCAGTAAGACGGAACCGAACAACTTCTGAAGGGCCGTAAGGACCGGTTTTCCACCCGCCTTCAGAAGTTCGGCTGTTATTCCGTCTTCACCGGGTGCTCTGTTGTTCTTGAGCTGTTTAAGAGCCATTACAATCTCGTACAGGCTGATGTCCGGGATGTCGTCGGACCCGGTCGGACCCTGCCCATCCCCCGGTGGTCTTGGTCGTAGTTTTAGGACATACCCGGGTCCAAATTACCAAACATAAATGTGTATTATTCGCGGACGATACCACCGTACTATTTACTAGTACTGATCAAAATAATATTGAAAAAGACATAAATGCTACTTTGGCAGATGTTGGTCGATGGATGAAAATAAATAATTTAAAATTAAATATCAGTAAAACTAAAGCAATACAATTTAAAACTTATAAAAGTAAACAAATCGATTTAAATATAGGCTATGATAGTAATAAAATAGATATTGTAAACTCAACGGCATTTCTCGGTATATCACTGGATGAAAATTGTAATTGGAAAAGTCATGTAGACTTAGTGTGTAGTAAAGTAAACAAGTTTGTGTTCGCTTTACATAGATTAAGAAAAATTGCCTCTATGCAGACCGCTCTGAGTGCTTACCACGGTTATGTTGGTTCGGTTCTACGCTACGGCCTCATTATGTGGGGACATTCCGTAGACGTCGAGAGAGCGTTCTTAGCCCAAAAAAAATGTATACGAGCGATAAGCAATATAGGCAAAAGAGAGTCGTGTAGACCAATTTTCCAACAATTAAAAATACTTCCTTCCGTGTATTTATATTGCTGAAATATGTTTATTTGTCAAAAAACATAGTAATTACTTTACTAGGATTTCGCATCATAACCCAAATGCAAGAAGTATGCACAGAAATAAAGTATATGCACCTAGAGCAAATTTAAAGTTTTATAAAAACAATGTTGTTGGGATGGCTGCTCGAGTCTATAATCACCTGCCCACGGCTTTATTAGAATTACCTATTAAGAAATTTAAACAACAACTGTTAAAATGGCTCTCTCAAAAAAAATATTATTCACTAAAAGATTTCTTTTTACCATTACATAAGTAGTCATAAGTTATCCGTAAGTTAGGTTTAGTGCTAAAATATTTGTATACCTACTACTAAAAGGTATCAAACATTGTTGAGACCAACTGTATACTGTAAAAACATCTTCATATATGTACACAATGTTTGGCAAATAAATCATTATTCTATTCTATTCTATTCTATTCTTTAAAAAAAACTTCATCTATAAACAAGCACTTACTTTTGAAAAGTGAAATAACCGGCCAAGTGCGTGTTGGGCCACGCGCAATGTAGCGTTCTGTAGTTGCCTGTATGTCTTAGTTACATCCACGTGCGGTGCGGTTGCGTCGGCCGAATTTGTACGAAAATTGGTCATTCCAAGAACACATTAAGTTGGTCGACTATTACTCGGCTACTACTTATGCCACTTGTCCGTGATAGTTTTCCTTTTGAATTCATTATATGCACCCCGATTTTTTTCATATCCCCAGTAGTAGCCCCAGTTTAGCCATAAGGGCGGGACACATGACACGAACAAAAATTAGGGCTTCAAAGCCCAATATCTTGCCAACGAATTACTGAGTTGAATAATGGTTTTAAGAAACCCAAAATATAATGAACAAGCCATTCAACGATACCCCACATTATGGGTTTAACAAGAAAAAAAATACAAAAAATACATCCCCACGTGTAGGGTAGGGGAGGTACCTACGCTAAAAACATTGTTTTATTTAAATCTACTGTTTTGTTGGCGTGATTGATTTATATACCCATGCCGGAATACAGTTTTCTATTAGTAAGGGTTATTGAGCTAAGACGAAGACGGACGGACGGACATGGCGAAACTTTAAGGGTTCCCTTTTTAACTACGGAAACCTAAAAATGGTCATACTAAACAACTTCTTTCATGTCACCAACTAAGAGTTAACGGCGAGTTAACTGAGAGTTATACTGACTGGAAAAACCGATATATTTTTGCGACTCTAAACTGTTCTTATAGGTACTATACCATATTCTTCACTTTTTGACCTTTCCGATCATGGCCCTGAAATCACCCAGTTTAAATCTCAAATTTTTAAAAGTAAAACATGATTTTATAAAGTAAACATTTATCAAATGCCGGCCGGCATGTACAAATCTTGTTCAAGTTAAGAATATTAAAAAACTCGCGACACAAAGTTGTGCGCACGACAGCCGAACGGACGGAGTTCAAACTAAACTGTTACAAACTTTAAACGACTTGCGAGCCTTACTTATCCATTGATGAAAATAGTTATTATGTAGATCGGATCCTGTTTTATTCAGTATATCTATGTATAGTCAAGAGCAATAAACGGGTAGGTACCTATCCGTTTGGTAGTATGTACTAGTGTATACTATTGAATTTCCGTGCAATTTGTCCCGTTTTGACAAAATATCATTTTTTTATATTATATTGACGTCGGATAACAGGCATACGGCTTGCCTGATGGCCTATGGCCGCTTGTGATTCCTCTGGAGTATAAAGCGATCCTATATTCATATGACGACTTGTTGTGTATTATGCTGCTCCTTTACTCGGGATCTCTGGGAACCTTACCTATGACTCGATGTCCCAGCATCCTGGGGTCGGCACTGGGCACTAGACATTTTTGGGGAGGGCACGGCCCACCTGGCTCGCCCCCTATATACGACCAAAGACTGTAGGTACAGTCGACCAACAAACCTTTATGAAAAACACTGCACACGTTTGCCCCAACCACAAGTAATTGCGCTACGGGATATTGACGAAGGGCCGGCCAATCTCCTTGGCCCGGAAACGTATTGAATCATGCGATACAATTATTAGAACCACATTGATTATATTGATTAACTAGTGTTGCCCGCCATTTTTGGTTGAAATAAAGGGAATAGAGAAGAAAATAATAGGCATTTATTCGTGTCAAGAACAGAACATGGACATGTTGAAGTCAGTGCGCAACAAAAGAAAGAAAAAAAAAACATATTAGTTTATTGCACATCCCACTTCACTTCATACTCATACTCATAATCTTTATTGCATATCACATTGTATCTTAACCTATACTTAGCATAGAATTGTGTACAACATGACACCCTGAAGGGCACAGCAAGCAGTTTATTCAAGAGGGGAATGAGGTTTTTGTACAAGATGATATAAGTATTTTTTATTGTATAATAGGTACTTTAGGTATTAATTGCAATTATTGATCGTGAAAAAATTCGTTTAATGTATAGTAGGCTTTATTAATGAGGTGATCTTTTAGTTTTTTAAAGAATTCATTATCGGACTTGGTGTTTCTTATTTCGTTACTAATTTTGTTGAATATTTTTATTGCCATTGAGTTAAGACTTTTTGAGTGTAGTTTTAGTTTTGAGGGGATAACCTGCACCAGCTTATTTTGAAACCTGCTAGCGTAACGTCGAGGTATGTCTGGCTGTTTGGTATAAAATTGAGAGTATTTTTTTACAAACTTACATATTTCCAAAATGTATATAGATGTTAAAGTAAGTATTTTTAGATCGATGAAGTGGGTCTTACAACTTTCCGGTATATTTATGTTAGCCAAGATTCGAACACATTTTTTTTGTAATATAAATAGACTTTCCACATCTGTGCTATTCCCCCATAGAATGACACCATATGTAAGCCAAGCATGGCCATAGGAATAGTAAGCAGTTAAGGCGGAGTTGAGGTCGCATGCTTTTTTTAATTCGCGTAAGGCATACGTGAACTGCGACAATTTCGTTTTTATTTTGGCTACATGCGCTTTCCAATTAACATTTCAATCAACTTCGAACCCTAGAAGGGGAGCGGTATCTACACATTCTAGTTTTATATTGTTGAAGGTGAAATCAATATTAAGGGGGGCCTTTTGATAAGGCCTAAACTGTAAGATTTTTGTTTTTGAAAAATTTACTTCCAAATTGTGGTCCGATAGCCAGTCAACTACGTTTGCTAATAATGAGCTTAAGTCTTGTGTTATATTATTGTCACCTGTACACGAAGTGAGGATCGAGATATCGTCGGCAAATAAAGTACACGTCTGCTGTATAGTTTTAGGAAGGTCGTTGATATATATTAAAAACAGGAGACATCCTATCGAGCTTCCTTGAGGTATGGAATGTTTCATGAATTTTAAATCCGAGTGTATGTAATTTATTTGGCCATTATTTTGATCAAAGTTTTGTATTTCTATGCATTGCTGACGGTTTTCAAGGTATGATCTAAACCAATTATGCGGAATACCCCTAACACCTATCCCATATAATTTTTGTAGTAAGATATTATACTGAACGCGGTCGTACGCTTTCGTCATATCGAGCAGAATTCCGATCGCGTATTGTTTATTGTTTATGACGTCAATAGCATGCTGCATAAACTTGTACATAGCTAGAACCGTTGAACGATTTTCCGAAAACCGTTTTGGCTATCATTTAAGTATAGGTTTTTTTCGCAGTAATCATATAATCGTTTACTCATAGCGGTTTCGATATTTTTGACGATGAGGGTAATAGCGCGATTGGTCTGTAGTTATTACATTCTGCCGTACTATCTTTTTTATGAATCGGTTTAATTTTGGCCGTTTTTAACAGATCCAGGAATACTCCAAGTGAAAAAGACTGATTTATAAGGAAACAAAATGGAATCGCAAGTTCATCAGCGCATTGTTTTAGCAATATAGGCGGTAATTCGTCTATTCCACAGCTGTGTTTACTTTTTAGGTTCTTTAAAATAGATCGAATTTCATTTATTTCTACTGGTCGAAGGTAGAAACTGTTTACGGGAGATTCCATTCCTGCAATAAGAGTTATGAGTTATGCTCAAACATCAAGTGCCTAAGAATTAGAACTTATCTCCCTAAATAGGTTAAACCTGTGCTTTAGGATAAGCAAAATCTACAGTAGAAAACAACCTAACCCGAGCTACATAAAATCAATACTGCGACCATCCCCGTTCAAATCTACCGACAAAAAACTAACCCAAATACGTATGGCCTTTCCAAAGCATTTGTTTTTCGATCAAAGTCTAAACTAAATAACCGATCGTCTGCGCAAATTGTCGGGTCTGCCCGAGACAGCTGTGAATTTCGCCAAGTAATTTCCCTTCCGTGTGTTGGCGGCCCGCGCTGACGACTCCCGAAAGGACCGGTTTCCGACCTATTTAATTGGCTTTGGTACAGCTAGGGAATACAGTAGAACGTTCAACGAAACGTTAATTTTTTAAATTGGACAAATTCAAAGTGGGATATTAAATAGGTACACTCGACGTCAATATCGTCGTGGACTGTACACACGGCCGAAACGGGATACTAGCTTTAAAAATGTACTATTACTATACTGTGGGCTGCTATTCGCTACGCGCTAATGCGGTTCACCCCGCCGGCTCCGTCACGAAACTAGACCTCTACCAACGCTTAGTTACTACGCATCTAATTATATTTGTGGGTGAGTGTTGAGGTGAGCTTAAAAATGGCTTAAAACAAGTTACAGAATAGGGGGGGCTGACTAATGCGAGACATTTCCGTCAATACTAAAAAATAGTTACTGCAATCCCAGCTACATATAATAATTGTAATTTAGCTGTAACTTTGACCTCTGTGCGAGGGTCTGACCCGTCGAAGGGTCGCAGACCGATTATAGGTTTGTTACTAAATGTTCTTTTGTTTGCGATTTAAGTTAACGAAAGGACGATCGTCGTTTATCGTATAATATACATCTTAATTGTAATTAAAGCTTCATCAGAAATAACGGTTCGCAGACTAGGAGATAAAGTTGTCATTAATTACAAGTTGTAATAATGAGACGTGCTCAATCAAAGGCAAAGTAGGTACATTTCTCGGCTCGTCGAATATAATACAAGCTTAGTGATTTACGGGTTCTTAGATCAAATCGTTTTAAGTATATTATTTGGTTAATTAAATCGTGATGATATTTGGTGCTGTTTTAGGGTTCCGTAGTCAACAAGGAACCCTTATAGTTTCGCCATGTCTGTCTGGCCGTCCGTCCATCCGTCTGTCCGTCCGTCTTCGGCTTAGCTCAGTAACCATTACTACTAGAAAACTGTAATTCGGCATGGGTATATAAATCAATCACGCCGACAAATCAAACGGCCGCCCAATACAAATTCGGCCGATGCAACCTTTTAGTTGGCGCGCGCGTGTCGATGTAACTAAGAAAGGCTACTACGGTACGGCAGTGTAGGGACACTGCGCGTGGCCCGACACGCACTTGGCCGGTTTTTTTCCTAATATATCACTCCAACGATTATGAGGAATCTAAGGAAGGCCTCTGGCCCTCAACTTTTCCCGTCATGATAATGCTATTCGAAGAACGTCGTGAGAGGTGTCCAAAGTATGTGAGAATACGGTCTAAAAACATAACCCTCTTTCTGGGGCTGTCGGGTAAAAATTATATTTTCCAAAACTTGCCATATCAGAACTGGCCCCAATACCTTTTCTAAAAAAACCCAGTGTCCCCTGTCTGGCTTCATTAATCTAAAATTTAATTAGCGAAGTTTACGAACAATTTGGGTATTAGACTACAAAGAGGGCGACCTCTTTTTACAAGAAACGTTCGGAGGAATGACTACGAACTTACGCTGAGCGACGGGTCTACGGACGGTTTCGAAGTTTGTCACCTTTCTCTTTACAGTACTCTTATAATATTATTTTATTGGGTGATCACTATTCGGCCTTATACGCCAGTACTCTGCACCTATCACTATCATACTTATTCGGCATCGCACGCTCCACCTGTCATGTGAAATGTTACAGATAAAATAACTTGGTTCCTAAACATGATGTGCCAAATTGGTGGCGAGTGTGAATTTAGAATTAATGAATTTTGATTATTTTTAGATAGCTGTTTATCCTGCTCAATCTTCATAACTTACGTCATGTCAACCCCGCTTGAACGTTTGGACGCGGCTATAGACTTATTTCCCCAAGGGGCTAAATGTTCTACTTTAGCCCCGCTTGCTAAGCCTTACTCGACGCACTTTTTGAGCATGAGAAGTGAAAAAATGATTTCACCATACATTTACTATATTTCATATTATAACGCGGGCAGAACCGCGAAGGCAGTTATACATATTGACGCATGGATTCCACGACCGACATGAATTATGTAGACGAAGTCACCGCCAACAACTCTTGCATTTCCAGTTAACTATTTGACAGTTATCCGGCTCCAGACGCACCCGAATGCATCTCACTCAAATTAACCCAGCCATGGAACTATCTCGCCGGGATCCCGTTCAGAACTGTTATTAATCTCCTCAAGAACTCCCAGCTCGCTAACTTACTGCAACTAATTGTTTAAGAGTTTTACAAACTTAGTACTTCACTTTATGTTCTTGGTTTGAAATTAACTAAAGAGCACGTTGAGATTTAATAAAATATTGCTATTTATATATTACTAGCTTCTGCCAACAATTGGTGGTTAGCACTAAATTATACAACGTGTTACCCACAAGCATACAAATTAATATCTATGCAAGAAACAAAACTTATTAATTATTAAGTGATATACATAAACCGTTACAGTAACATGCTGTCGCATGCGACGCACTCACTTAAAAAACTCGTCTGTTAAAATCCGTCTTATAGTTGTGATGTTGCTATTGAAAACGTCAATATCCCACTTCTTCGTTACTTCATTTAGGCTTTTTCCAGCTCGTAATAAAAAGCTATTTTTTCTATAATTACGTTATGTAAATGGAATTGAGAGGGGAGGGAAGTATCTTTTGGACCTAGATGGAGTATTGAAGGAGAGCTTAGCTAGTAATTCCGGACAATCAATGTTACCATTTAAGATACTAAGTATACTTATAAATAATATCTGCAATCTGACGACGTTTATGTAATGGAATGAGGTGATGTCAGCCGAAAGACGTCCACTGCTGGACATAGGCCTCCCCCAAAGAGTGCCAAAGTGACCGATCCCGCGCCACCAGCATCTAGCGGACTCCCGCAACCTTTACCAGGTCATCAGTCCACCTTGTCGGGGGCCTACCCACGCTGCACCTTCCGGTACGTGGTCGCCACTCGAGAACCTTTCCGCCCCAACGGCCATCGGTTCTACGTGCTATGTGCCCCGCCCACTGCCACTTAAGTTTAGCAATCCGGAGGGCTATATCGGTTACCTTGGTTCTGCTGCGGATAGCCTCATTTCTGATGCGATCACGCAGAGAAACTCCCAACATGGCCCTTTGGGTGACTTTGAGCCTTCTTATGGGGCCCATAGTAAGCGACCAAGTTTCAGTGCCATATGTCATCACTGGCAACACACACTGATCAAAGACTCTCGTCTTGAGACACTGCGGAATATTGGACGAAAAGATTTGCCGTATAGTTTCCCGCACGCTGCCCAGCCGAGTCGGATTCGACGATTGACTTCTTTCTCGAAGTTAGACCTACCTAACCTACCTACCTGCCTGCCTACGCCAAATCTTGGGATTAGGTATCAAAGCGGACCCCGGGCTCCTTTGGCACAAAACCGGTAAATTGCTAGGAGGATGACTAGCTTGTGCCCGTGAATTCATCCGCGTGTAACTCGGATATTTTGTAGCTTCATGCAAACTTTCGTCCTCTATTTCTCCCCTTTGGTGGAAAATATCCGGGATAAAGACTATCCTATGACCTTTCACAGGTTTCAAACTATTTCCATATCAACATTCATATAAATCGGTTCAGACAGATAGACAGTACAGTCATGTCAACGGGCTCTCTAATTGAACGGATAAAAAAGGTAAAAGGGTGCTAAATTAGTTAAGGGGGGTGACTATCAATACAGGATCTTTGTCTGGAATCATCATCATCGTTTTCATCATCAGCCATAGATCAGATACTTCCCACAGCTGGCCACTCTTATAAATGAACTAAACAAACACGGTTTATTCTTTATTCATATGTTCAAATTCGGATACCTCTTGCAATAAACCGTTTAACTTCGGCTCTTATCGCGGCAACATTATTCTAAACCTAACCAGTGTTTTCCTAAAATGGCATTAGGTATTTGTATTTGAATCGAATACACGGATTCCTAAGCGGAATGGCTCAGGAATGTTATAAAGGAGAAAACGGCGGGCCCCGGTCTTGTATCGGCGAGGGCACGGTGGACACAAGAAAATCAGTAGGTACCTACGCGTATTTGCCTTGCGTACAAACGACGACACAGTTAATTGACCATCCTGTATTTACGAGTATATAATAGAATTTATTAAAATACACATACACTGCACGGATGGCGGCTGTGTTTTCGATATTACCTACTTACCTATTCACGTTATTTTATTCATAAATAAGTAGGTAAATACCAGTGGTGAAAATTTTCGTTAGGCAACCCGGTACCCGTAACAAAAAAAAAATTAAATAGTTTAGAGTATATAACTATAGGCTTGCCTAAAAATAAATTTTAGGCAAGACGGTGGGCGGCTTGTATGGGCACTCCGCCACGGCAAAATACTAGGGGACAATCTTATATTAATCGAACTAGCTCTAAATGAAACTCTATAAAGCTTTGTGCTTTAGGTACTATAGACGGCGATATAATAGACAAATAAATAAATAAAAATTAGGGCACAATCTTACGCAAATCGACCTAGTACTAGACGACGATAATAAATATAAAATGCTTAAATACATAGAAAACTTCCATGACTCAGAAACAAATATACATGCTCATCACACAAATATTTGCCCTTACCGGGATTCGAACCCAGGACCTTCAGCTTCGTAGGCAGCGCCACTAACTAGGCTAACCGGCCGTCATTGTCATATATTTAATAGGATAATAGGTATATTTACATAAATAAATAGAGTACAACCAGGACTCAGAAAACAAATAATCGCGCTCATCACACTAATATTTACCTTTGCCTTGCCGGGATTTGAATTCAAACGTATTTATGTCAATGTGTATTAGTTAACGAGTCTATATTCCCATTTATTATATAGAATACTTCATAAACACATTATTTTGCACCCCTGTTGCAGGTCGGTCATAACACATTGTACGTACGTCTGCTAAAATGACAGTCGTCTTCGATCGATCGATTTTTGTTTTTATTGGCCAGACATTTTATATGGCCGCCAGGGCTCTTTTTACGTGTGTAGCTACACGTAAGTTTCTTGAAAAAACTGGCCAAAAGGTGTAGATTTGTTCGGTTGAAAGATCTAAAACAAAAGACAACACAATGTTAAGCAAACTACAACACACACAATGGTTAGTTGTTTTTTTTTTTTTATTATAATAACCATAAGCCCACAGCGACAGTCGAGTTGTTCTATACATATCGCGGCGAACCTTGATCCCTATGACCGCTGTCTCAGTACAATTTCACGTTTTGAGGTTATAAATTGTACGAAGATGTCATATTGATCAAAATCCGCGATACGTATAATGTGCGTTTGAAGTTACGTGAACACCCCTCTGCACTGCTATCACAGGGCGGCGACATACTTAGACCTTTTGTACGATAAGTTGTTCTTTTGTGCAATAAAGATCAAATAAATAAATGGACTATCCGTCTCTTTCCAAGCGTTCTAATGAGAAAGAGTCGGATATTCTAGCTCGCAACGGCACAGCTCGCCGGCCGTCCTGTTATAGCCGTGCTGGGCGTACTGTTATAGCCGTGCTGGGCGTACTGTTATAGCCGTGCTGGGCGTACTGTTAGCCACAGAGTAGTGTGACCGCTCCGAACGTCTGCCTCTTTATTCGTTCCCATTGTGCACAATCGCGGACGGAATCGGGTTAGCAATTTTCTTCATAATACAGGTAATCTGCGCTGCCCCCGACAGATGTACTGACACGCCACGACCACTCGCGATTCCGAAACAAACCCCCGTAGTCGTCATTTGTTTTCCAGTGTCTTTTGTTTAGGCCACGTAGGATGCGTTTCAATTTACTTTTTAAGAGAATCCTGATTTTTTTTTTATCTTAAAATATCTAGTTTTCTCTCTGGGTTGGAACGTCACATGGTAGTCGCTAACGGAAAACTGTTGCCTTTGCCATATCTTTGGAGTAGGGGGCCAAAGCAGACCCCAGTCTCCTTTAGGGAACAACCGAGAATAACGCTAGAAGGATGTGTGTACCTTTTATGAGAAGGAAGATAGCACATCTTTGTATGTGAAAATACTATATTTTTTGTCATCCAGGCAACTTTGGATGAAACAAAAGGTTCATGATTTCACACAATCATGCTATTTCACTGTTAAACTACACTCGTAAAGCTACGCCTTAGTCCGTAGCAGCTTAAAACTTAAACTACACACCTACGAGTAGCTCGCGCCTACGCCATAGTCACTTTCGGCTACATACATACATACGGGATCGGCTACGAACGTAGCCCGTAGCGCTTCTTGGAATGTGTTTACACTTTCACAGCCAGGCACCCGCGCCGCGTAGCAGTCGCCTACGGCTACGCCTTACTCGCTGCCCGCTATACAATGTGTGGCCTGTAACAGGGGCAAATATTTAAAAGGACGATTCCTTAGAGCATCTGTAGTAACCCCTTGAGTCCAATTTTTTTTTTTTTAATTCGGAGTATTTTTGATCTAAAGTTATAACCTTCCAGTAATGTATCTTGGCACCACGAGATCATAGCACAGCAGTCAATGCAGATTTTGAGGTAACATCGTGAACTGAGTCATAATAGTTTTTGCATTTTTGTTTTTAAAAGATATTTGTGTGATTTTTTAATATTTTTTTTAGCTTTTTAGTGTTTTTTAAATACAAAAAACTACCTGTGTTACCCCAGAAGGGTAAAAAATACACGTGAACTTACTTGAAAGAAAACAAACTTTTTTATTTTCAATTAAAATTACCTGGAAATGCTCACACGCCCAATAGTCTACCGTTTAAATTTTTGCCCCTGTTTCAGGCCCCACCCTGTATACGGGGAAACGATCGGCTACGAGCGTAGCGCGTAGCGTATCTCGGAAAGTGTTAATGTCCATATGTAGCGTAAATAGACGTAGCGCTCTGACGCATGTCTGCATTATTATCAGTGAATGGGTTAACCGAATGCGGCACGCATTGATTAAATGTATTCTGAAGTATCGCAGCATGTAGGTAGCTACTGGCACTCCCATATTACTCCCGCGTTATTAAATTCCGCTCGATATATCAGAATTTAATAACGCGTCAATATGAGATGTGCAGCATACTCGTACTCATAGTTAATCGCCACAGAGTGGAGTTACCAATACAAATACATAGTATAGGCATTGCACACTATTGATTCAGAATGCAGCCGCAAACCGATGAAATGTAGCTAACAACCGAGAGTGCACTTGTAATTCGAGGGGAAAACGTAATTCAAGTTTGGCTTAAATTGTTACGGTATGAATTTTACATCTAGCGTAGCTTAGTTCGAGGAGCATCGTATACACAGTATTCGCATTGAATTTCGAATAAGATGCGTAGGGACGATCAAGTCGTTCCCGTGCGTACAATGCGTTAAGTGATCGATGCATGTTTCAGTCTACTAAGCGAAAAGCAGTTGAAAATCGGAAAGGTGCGCGATACTGTACTTGCCTTACAAGTACTCAAACATGTAATTCAAGTTCGGCTACTTTTGCATAAAGTAGCTCGAGGCGCATCGTATTCGCAATATTCGCATTGAATTCCGAATAAGATGCGTAGGGATAAACAAAAGTTATTTGCACTGCTGATGCGTGATCAAGTAACTTTTCGAACGTTCGTTATGAACCTGTAATTAACTCATATAAAAAGTGACAGATGTAGTGCATATTTATTTTCCATCGTATTTTCACGGAAACGTACGAACGTGTCTTGCTACTTATTTCAGTCGGTCACAGTACAAACAGTTCTGAGATTGACTTAATCATGACAAATACAAACGTTGCGAGAAAGTACGATGGAAAAGAATTATGCTCAACATCTGTACGTACATATAATGCGTTACGGGATTGACCTACTGAGGGGTACACATGATAAAACAAGTCAACTGTATTTATTCCATACAAAAAGTAACTTTTAAATCTAGCTTACGCGCGTACAATGCGTCACGCTGCTGGTTTCAGTGAACTAAACAGAAAACAGTTAAACATTGACTAGGCGCATTTTTTTTTTCTTTTTTTTTTACGCTACGCAGAGGCGGCTACATAACTGGTGACGTCGCAGAGGCGGCTACATAACATGCCCTATTCTGTTAGCTGTTTTAGGCTCACTTCAACGCTCACCCACAAATATATCTTGACACTGCGATGCGTGGTAACTAAGCGTAAGCAGAGGTCTAGTTTCGTGACGGGTGACCGGCGGGGTGAGCCGCATTAGCGTGGAGCGAATAACAGCGCAGGTAACGTCGCAGTGGTGTCAGACAGGTGTCCGGGAGGCGGCGAGTCCTTCAGAGACGCAAACTTATGTGGCCACCTCTCCAACTCTAGAGATAACTCAGTTAAATAGACCTGAAGCCAGGGAGCACCCGATATTCTCAGCTCTATACGTTGTCCGTTTTCTCGACGGTAGAAACCACAACGCCAGATCAACTCTGCAAACGTTTGTAGCGAGTATTAGGCTGGTTTTAGTGTCACGCGGACCGTCCGCGCGGACAGCTCCGCACGACGAATATGTATGGTGCGTCCGCGCGGACCCGTCCGCCTTACTCTAAAACGCTCCCTTAAGGCGCCGTAGGTTCAGCGAAGTTAAGCGAACAGAGTTTTTGAAACAATATGAGTCTGTTCATTGTAATAAGGTTTTTAAAAATACGAATAGTAATCTTGAGGCTTGTCTGCAGGAAGATCAGTATTTAGAAACATGATTAAGCAATTTTCGCTCGATAGAATAAAATCACGAACATGGGTCTGAAAGGGTCTAAAATACACTTAAAACATTCATTACAAATTATGCACAAAAGCTAACAATATTAAAATGGATTCTCAAAATCGGCAATATCATGTTTGAGAGAACTCAGTGTTTTTTTTTATTTATTTAAACGGCCAATAAATTAAAATTATCTAACATGATTCCCGCTCTTCCGAGCACGCACTTCCATCTCGCTCACGCTTATGCTCAGTGGGACGGAGAGAAGACCATAAACCTACGGCGCCTTAAGCTTAATACATCGTAGGTACGTGATCCGCGCGGACGGTCCGCGTGACACTAAAACCAGCCTTATAGGTACTGATAGACCGTGGGCCCACTCCTTATACACCTACGTTACATGATAACATGATAAAATGCATGGCAGCAGGTCGAAAAAATTGTGCTGAGCAAAAAAAAAAGAATTGGCGGCCAGTTTGAAAATTCTATATTTTACGTCATGTGACAAGAGTACGAGACATGTGGCATAATTTAGCCCTTTCATCGTAGAGAGAGTAAATCAAAGTCTGTCAGTCCTGAAATGGCTGGAAGTACTTGGCAGACGGTGCCAAAGTTGGTAACTTTGACGCCGTCTGCCAATGACGTTGACGACATTGTCATGTGAACCCTCGGTTGTTGGCTGCCGAGGATAGCGGAACTGACGGTCATTTATTTGCTATGCACTGCTTCCTCTTCGCTAGTGTTATTGACAGTCCGACATTGACTGGGCTACTCGGGCTGAGTACTCGTAGTTTATTGGGGAAAATTCAGCCACCAACTAGACTGTTTCCATCAAATATGATATGGCGACCCTCTTTAGAATATTTGAGCGAGCGAGCGTAGGGCAAATTTTCTTTCGTATGCCCGGCGTCTGTCCGGCTGTGTCTCAAACGATAGTTGTGAAATTTTGTGGGCAGGTTCAATAATTAAGTAAGTAATAGGCTGCCAAGCGGCGGTCGTAGGTTCGAATCCCAGCTCGCACCAATGAGTTTTTCTGAACTTATGTACCTACCGAATATTTACTATTAGCTTTTCGGTGAAGGAAAACATTCGTGAGGAAACCGGTCTAATCCCAATAAGGTCTAGTTTTCCCTCTGGGTTGGAAGGTCAGATGGCAGTCGCTTTCGTAAAACTAGTGCCTATGCCAAATCTTGGTATAAGGTGTCAAAGCGGACCCTGGACTCCTATAGGGGCGTTACCGGGAATAACGCTACGAGGATGATGTTGATGTTAAATAATTAAGTGAGTAAAAACTAATTAAAGCGTGTTAAAAAACCCGCCAAGTGCGACTCGGACACACGCACGAAGGGTTTCGTACAGTCGAGTACAAAGATATGTATACACTTTTGAACCTAATCGAATGCGGTCGCCTACAACGACAAGAAAATCACGTATGTTGTATGGGAGCCCCCTTATTTTTTATTGTTATAGCGGCAACATCATCTGTGAAAATGTCTACTGTCTAACTAATGTATCATGAGTTACAGCCTGGTGACAGACGGACGGACGGACGGCGGCGCCCTAAGGCGTTAAGGGTTATGTATGTAATCTTATTACTAATAATAGGGTCCCGTTTTCCCCCTTTGGGTAGGGAATCCTAAAAAAAACCAGGTTGCGAGTTGTACAGCTTACAGTATATCTGATAATCTGATACGGTGTATTTTAATGTTACCTATTCTTCCTTCCACCCTAGTTATGTTCAGGGTACCAAATATAAAATTATTTTCAGTAGTTTCTGGTTTAAAAAACAGATAACCAAAAAAAATCAATTTTCTATGTTATGTATGTAATCTTATTTCTTTAACGTATTCAACGCTTATCACGACACACATGCGTCACATGGCCACGGGCAGTTTTCGCTACATATTATGCAAGTGACACTTTCACTGCCCGGCACCCGCGTAGCGGGCGCCTACGCCGTAATCGCTTTTCGCTACAAACCACGGGATCGGCTATGAGCGCGTAGCGATTCTGGGCAATGAATGTGGTAGGCTGCTACAGATTAGCTTAACAGTTAAGGCCAAGCCACACCGACTGCGTGTTCAGCACGTCTGCGTGTGTAGCACGTACACCGCTGCGTTGTAATGTATGAATCCTCATACGGCATGACACACCGGATGCGTCTGCGTGCACGTCTACGCAGACGGCGACTACGTAGGCGCCCACTAGGCGGGTTCCTGGTAGGTAGTGAAAGTGTTAATTATACTGTAAAATGTAGGTAGAGTAAATGTTTTATTACTACAATCAACGTTAAACCTAATACTTACTAGACCTAATCTATGTGGTTGTTACACTCGCAAACCTGATTTTTTTATCTCGAAAATCTGAATCGCCAGAGAAGTCTATATAATTGTTGAACCGGCTTACAATAGTTATTTGTGTCACAAGGGAGCAAAATAGTATATTTACGGCGAGGGCGGTGTATTGAATCCTGAGCGTAGTGAGGGATACAAGTGTTTACGCCCGAGACGAAAATAATTTTGCTACCGAGTGACACATACTATTTTTCACACCGACTATGAGGAAATTAAAAAAGCTATTGTTAAAATATATCTAAATTATCTTAATTTTTATTACTAATTTTTAAATATTACGAAATATTTATAATTTTTTATACAACGTTGTTATAGTTAAAACTTGAAATATGTTCGTTTTGAATCGACTACGATGAAATTCCAATCGATTATTCTATTAACATCTGTGTGCAATTGGCACATTGCGTACAAGCTCCAATGCCAATGTATACATTAAATAAAAAAAGCGGCCAAGTGCGTGTCGGACCATGCACAACAAGGGTTCCGTGCCTATTAAAAAGGTCGTATCCTTACTGAAATCATATGGCACTTACATCCTTTTCTTTAAGTAAGGCGGTTTTTTTAAAATATCTTGAAAACCTTTAAACCGATCTTGTTCAAAACAATTTGCATGATTTTTTCATATTTTTGAAATACACGGTTCAAAAGTTAGAGGGGAGGGAGACACAATTTTAGTGACTTTCGGGGCGATTATCTCCGACTCTATTCACTTAATCAAATAATTTGCTGAGAAACCTTATATTTATTTTGGAAGGCCAATCGATTGATGTGCCACACGTGGGCATGCATTTTTTTCGAGTTTTAAATTTGGTTCACGCCTAAAAAAAAACTATTTTGTAATTTCATTACATAACTATGTAGCGGTTAACAAAATACACCTATCCTCAAAATTTTATTCTAATACACCCTATAGTTTTCGAGTAAAATGCCTGTGACATACGGACGGACAGACAGACAGACATGACCTTGCAAAAGGTAATTAATAGCATTAATTAACTATAATAAAATTCTATACTACAATCCCAACACATCATTTGGAAATGCGCTAATTGTTGCCAATTTTCATTATCATTCATTTTTGACCTTATATCTCGTAATACTCGTTTTATAGATATCGGGTCACAGTATAGAAGACAGTAATTAAGCATCGAACAAAGGTACATCGCACGGATGCACACAAAACATCGAACAAAGGTACAACGCACGCACACATAGTCTTCGGGAATGATGGAGAATGCTTCGGGGCCCGCCGCGCCGTTGCCGTGTTCGCTCGCTCTCACTCGCTACCATGTCGTCGTCGTCGTTCTTTCGGAAACGTGTGTACTGTTGTGTATATGGGTGCCTTTTGGGTGCCTTAATAACACTGGGACAAATCCGGAGCTATCTTTTTTCCAAATACCAAGAGAAAGTTACTTTTCTTAGTGTATTCATTTAAATCACAATGAAACGTAAAAACAATTGTTAAGTTTAATTTTACCGAATGCCGCCATTGCTGCCGCGCAGCACGTGCCGCAAGTCAAAGGAGCCGAATAGGCTTGTAACTAAGCACCTACCAACCTAGTGCAGTTAGCAACTATTATACACAAGAAAATATTTTAGGTATAGTATTAGTGGTATTAAAATATTCGATGAAGTGGGAAACTAAAAACACATACCTAACTATCTATAATATGATTACTGTGTGTATACAATATTATCTAACAGAACAGAACAGTGTAACAGAAATACTTTGCATACTTAAAATCAAAATTAGTATTATAGGTATGCCAAGCCATAAACGTGACACAGCCCTGCGCAGTAGGTAACAAACGCTCCTAGACGGCCTCAGATTACCTACTGTATTATTCTTCTATACTGTGGTCGGGTGATCATGAGAGTGACGTTCAAAACCCAGGACCGTTTTAATAAAATCGACAGCTGATCGCTACTTGACTGTACGCTTACATTACATCGCAAAAAAGAAAGTATTTAAAGTAAAGGCAGGTCGAAAATACAATTATTTAACAAACTGAATCTATTTCAAGGAAACTAAAATGATTTCTTTATATGGACTCTGTCAGCTGTACTATATATACTTACGGAAATCTCAAAAATTGTTTTGTACATAATATTTGTACAAATATTTGAAACTGTTTATTCCCCACTTGTAAAATATGAAACCAGATGTATTTGTGCTTTCTGTTGAAATAAATAAAATTTATAACGCGACCATTCATTCGCTAAACGCTAAAGTTTTGACGTGAGCAGTCAAGTCACATTATGTGTCGCAATAAACTGAAAAGTATTTAATCTTTTGATGTTGGTTTGCTAATATGGTGCTTAAGGTCTAAAACACTGAGTTCTTTTTTTATGAAACATATATCTTGATGCAGGTTATAAGTCAACGCTATTAGCAACTACTGAAATGTAGCTAGAGCTGTCATTCTGGTTGCCATGAACCTAGAATACTATGGACGGGCTGTACGTGTTGCCACGGTGAGGGACGGAAAAGCTCAGCAGCTAAATTAAGAACCGGTCCTAAAATGGCTGATGACTTGTCATAAACAACTTACTACCGGATGGGTAATGGTTTGTGTGGCACAACTTTATACTAAATCAGTTGTGGCAAATAAAAAAAAAGTGGAACTATGACAAGGACAATGAATGATATTCCCCTTTCTGTCACACTTATAGAGATTTATATGCTACCAGCTCGCTCGCACGTGGTATTATTATTACCATAGCCTGTCCAGAGTATTCTTCGTTCATGTTCTGGGGCACATTTCTTGGCATATTTGTTTGACATTGTGCATCTAGTTCATATACTAAATCAAAGGTTACCTACTCGTACAGATAACGGTAGTCTAACTTTTTCAACTACACTGCGTGATACTGATAATAGGGCTTTTGGGATAGATATTATAAAGCATAATATAGTGCACAGCACTACGGTGGTATGGTTCAGTCCCACCCTACACCCAGGGGTATTGCTAGGGGTATGATGGGTCTGACATGAAAAAGGTCATATCGTTACTGAAAACTTATGGCACTTACGTCCTTTTCTTTAAGCAACGCAGTTTTTTATAAATATCTCGTAAACCTTTGAACCGATCTCGTTGAAAACAAATTTCGCTGGTAAAATTTTATAATCCCTATGAGCATGATTTTTTTCATATTTTTAAAATACACGGTTCAAAAATTAGAGGGGGGGGGACACAATTTTAGTCACTTTCGGGGCGATTATCTCCGACTCTATTCACTTAATCCATAACATTGCTTAGAAACCTTATATTTATTTTGAAAGGCCTGTCGATTGATGTACCACAAGTGGGCTTGCAATGAAAAAATAATTTTTGACTTTCAGTTTTATGTATAGGGTGCACCCCTAAAAAAAATCTTTTTTAATAATTTCATTACTAAACTATGTAGCGGTTAACAAAATACACCCTATACTCAATTTTTTATTCAAATACACCTTATGGTTTAAGAGTAAAATGCCTGTGACATACTGACGGACAGACAGACAGACAGACATGACGAATCTATAAGGGTTCCGTTTTTTGCCATTTGGCTACGGAACCCTAAAAAGTAGCTTGAACAGAAAAGTAGAGCTCGTCGTGGAGCAAAACTTACTTTTCCGAATGAAAGGTGTGAAAAAATTCTGTAGGATCGGTTGATAAATACGACCTGTAGAGAAAACAGCAGGATGACAGTGGGACGGCGGGACATCCGGACATACGAAAGAATATTGAACCAAGCTGAAACGGAGAACTTCGTTCGCTTTGCTCGCTCGTTTAACTATGATATCAACAGTCATCATCATCAGCCTATATACGTCCCACTGCTGGGCACAGGCCTCCTCTCATGTATGAGAGGAGGCCTGTGTCCAGCCTGTATCAACAGTGAACCAAATATAAATTAACAAAGTTACTTGAATAACTGGTTTTAGCTGCAAATATTTATCTCAGCTATTGCTCCTGGCTTCATTTTACATTTAAATACTTCTAATTTGTGTTGTAGGTACACCTAAATGACTTTGTACAAGACCCTGAGATGACAAGTTCACCTGAATTCTGAGTATTCTAAATGTCAGTAATTTCTCCTTTTAAAATTGCTTAAGTACCTTGGAATTTTCCTCGAAATACCAGGCAATTAAGAATTTGTATAGGTAGGAGATATAATATTAAGTAAATGAGTCGGCGTGTTTTTGAAATGTATCTAGATCTCTTTGAATTGGGGTTTCGCGGCGAATTTAATTTATTTTGGAGATCAAAGTGGATTCCGATCCCATTCTGCTGATTAAACGAACTAAAGCCGGAGATTATAAATGTGGAGAGAAATGTATCAATATTTTTTTACCTGAATAAATATTAATAATTTTAATTTGGGTTCGAATGATATAATACGAGTATCACCTACTACTATATACTTTTAACAACCTAGTCCATTTAGAAGTTGCTGAAACAGTTACCTATCTGAGTCACTAAACTTATTTGTCCTACGTTCATTTCGGCATTTACAGCGTGTATATTTGATATAACCGCAAACTTTAGGGGGTCTTAGTATAGGCACATTCATTCATGGGTCATCAGGTCACAGTGTATGCAATACATTGCCGTTCGATAAAATTTCAAAAATTAATTACTCTTTGGTAGTTAAGACTAACTTATTAGGGTTCCGTACCTCAAAAGGAAAAAACGGAACCCTTATAGGATCACTTTGTTGTCCGTCTGTCTGTCTGTCTGTCTGTCTGTCTGTCAAGACCCTTTTTCTCAGGAACGAGTGGAGGTATCAAGCTGAAATTTATATAAAATACTCAAGACTATTGTCCCTTGAAGCTGTGAAAAAATCAAACTTAAAAGCCAACGCAATCAAAAGATACAATCGTTTATGCTGCAAATTTTTGAGTTTTTCGACACTCGCAAAACCTACGGGGTACTTCCCGTAAACTCAGAAACTTGAAATTTGGCATGAAGCAACGTCATATATCACAGACAAAGGAAAAATTACGAAATGTAGACATTTTTAGTAAAATCATACAAAAAAATGCATTTTTAAATTTAACACCTTTTTCCTCGTAAATGTGTGGAGGTATTGAATTGAAATTCATGTCAAATACTCAGAGCTATAGGACCTTTCAGATGTAGCAAAACCAAACTTTTATGTCAACGCAATCAAAAGAAATTGCAATTTAAGTCGCATATTTTGAAACTGAGTACTCACAACAAACTCAAAACCTAAAGGGTACTTCCCGTTAACTCAGAAACTTGAAACTTGGCACGAAGAAACTTCATATAGCACAGACAAAGGAAAAATTACGAAAAGAAGACATTTGTATTAAAATCATACAAAAAACATTTTTTGAAATTTTAAACTTACTTCCTTTTTCCTCGTAAATGCGTAGAGGTATTAAATTGAAATTCATGTCAAATACTCAGGGCTATAGGACCTTTCAGATGTAGTAAAACCAAACTTTTATGTCAACGCAATCAAAAGAAATTGCAATTTAAGTCGCATATTTTGAAACTGAGTACTCACAACAAACTCAAAACCTAAAGGGTACTTCCCGTTAACTCAGAAACTTGAAACTTGGCACGAAGAAACTTCATATAGCACAGACAAAGGAAAAATTACGAAAAGAAGACATTTGTATTAAAATCATACAAAAAACATTTTTTGAAATTTTAAACTTACTTCCTTTTTCCTCGTAAATGCGTAGAGGTATTAAATTGAAATTCATGTCAAATACTCAGGGCTATAGGACCTTTCAGATGTAGCAAAACCAAACTTGTATGTCAACGCAATCAAAAGAAATAGAAATTTAAGTCGTATAGTTTGAAACGGAGTACCCGCAAGAAACTCAAAACCTAAAGGGTACTTCCCGTTTACACAGAAACTTGAAACTTGGCACGAAGAAACTCCATATAGCACAGACAAAGGAAAAATTACGAAAAGTAGACGTTTTTAGTAAAATCATACAAAATACATTTTTTGAAATTTTAAACTTACTACGTTTTTCCTCGTAAACACGTCTAGAGGTATTAAATTGAAATTCATATCAAATACTCATGTCTATAATACCTTTCAGCTGTAACAAAACGAAAGTTTTATAAGTCCACGCAATCATAAGAAATAGCAATATAAGTCGCATAATTTAAAACTGAAAAAGGTGTATGTGAAGTCTCCAACCCGCACTGGGCCAGCGTAGGTATACGTAAGGGTGTCAAAACCTAAAGGTACTTTCCCGTGAACTCAGTTTTATATCAACGCAATACAAAGAAACAGCAATATAAGTAATCCGCTTTTGGCGTTCGCGACTACTCGCAAGGAATAAATCAAGGCCTAAAGGATGATTACTAAATTGATAAAGTGACCCTGTTTAAATTTATGCTCCCTCAGCTTTCCACATTGTAATGTTACGGATTCCATTCTCATTTATCATTTAGTAATAAACATACAACAACTTTTGCTTGTTATAGGTTTGTAGTACGGAACCCTCGGTGCGCGAGTCTGACTCGTACTTGGCCGGTTTTTTTTTCTTGCAATATCGGTTCATAGCCCTAACACGTACCTCTGGTTACAATTTGAGGTAATATAAAATATACACACTGTATATGTATTACTATTCGACAAACTTCGTTTGCCTTTTTTTCGTTTGTCCGACAGTTTAGTTCGCGACGTTTACGGGTGGTCATTTTATGGTTTAGCTTTTGTAACTGTTTGACAAATCAATGATTCCCAATTATTGTTATACCCGCAATATCGTTATACCGACGTAACGATTCGGTTGATAATCTGTTCGTATTTGATCAAATCGGCTTTATTATATTTGACATATTATTTTTATACGGAGCACACATATGTAAAAAATTCATGTGTTTGTTTATGAAACTGGTTGTTACCTATGCATTTTCAATACCTATTTAAAAACATTAGCAATCAGTTTAAAATTAAACTGAGGTTATCCTCCCAAAGCTGTGTTTATGGTATATAATGTATACAAACAGGTGTATACTATTATATTATTACTTATACTTACATGTGTGTCCTTTACATAAATCGATACTAAATAATTACAACATTTGTAAATCAAGTTATTTCTTCTGACCTGACCCTTACGTAGGTGTATAGTACATTAAGTATTAGGTAGTAAAAAAGTGTTCGGTTCTGAAGCTTCGCCGGCCGCTGCCGCGGCACGCTCGCTACGCTCGCTCGGTTCTGTAGAGTCGCAGTTCACCTAACACTCCGTCTCGCTTCGCTCGTCGTCGTACCTTTTTTTTTTTGGTTAGGGGGGGAAAATGCGTTACGCATACCACCCGGGCGCAGGGGGTGACCCGAGTGGTTATGTGGGACTCCCGTATGAGCTGATGAGACCCACGGTGTACCCACTAAAAATTCCCCCACTTGCCGCCTCGCCGCCATGTGGCGGTTACGGGAACGCTTGCGCACACATCCGTGACCCCGCCGGCGGTAGCCGCCCTTAAGCAGCTCTTCGCGGATGCCCGGAGGCTCTCCACGTGAGGCGCGCCAGATGATTGGACGCACCTGCCACCTCGATCTCACCTGTTCAGTAGCGGACCCCCCTGAGTCCGCTACAAGGAGATCATGGGTGCGGAAAATCCAGCACCCGGTGGCGGATCAGGTCTGTGGTTCCGCCACCGACCACGTCTCGGCCGCAGAGGATAGGGAAAGCGGCGCACCGTGATACCGGCATTCCTCTTCCTCTGCAGTCCCACCAGCGTCGTTTCCACGGAACGACCCCGCCAAGTTCGCAGGGGGTAGGGAGAGTGGCGCACCGTTATACCAACACACCTCTCCCCCTGCGATCCCGCCTCGGCCGCAGAAGATAGGGAGAACGGCGAACCGCAATACCGGTACTCCTCTTCTTCTACGGTCCCTCCCCTACGCATCCTAAGCGAGCTAAGCCAAGCCCGCTTGGAGCGCCCTCCTCGGGCCAGCCGGCAGCCCAAACAGGCCGGCCCTGGGTGCCTCTTAGCTTCGCCGTGGGTGACCAGTCCACGGTTACTAAGCCGCCCCGACAAGGCGGGCACCGTCGAGGGGGTCGTCGTCGTACCTACACCAACCTGCCTTAGAGTCTTTGTAAAACTACTTTGAATTTCACTCAAAATGAACATTTGGCTAAACGTATGAAATGCGGAAAGTAATGGCGGATAAGTAAAAAATTGGCTGTGAAACAAAATCAAATCAAATCAAATCAAATCAAATCAAATAAAATTTATTTGCAGAAAAAGGGTAAGTTTACATGTGTTAGAGTAGACAAAAGTACTGTAACCAGCCAACGCTGAAATGACTGTAGCGGTAAACGTTTTTCGGACAACTGAAACATTTGGATAACATCAAATGTTAAATGAAAAAAGTAATGAATTGTATATTCGGAGAACTCATAAAAATACGAAAAGTTTTTGGGACAAACGATATTCGTTCAATAAATTTTAGTGATTGCGATAGGTTACCTGCTGAAACCTTTAGTTATTGTCTGTCTATGACAAACTTGTGTTGGTAGAGCATTACCGCGAAGTTCGATGGATAAAATTTCACCAGTAGTTCTCGGGTCCACTAGACTTACCTGGACAATTATAACCATCTGGAACCATCATGATGGACCATCTGTATGTCAAATAGCTGGTCTAGGAATCGCCGGAGAGCGATATGTTACTGCTAGAACTCCTCCTTCATAAAAATGATACTTAAGTCAAGTTGGCACCCACATCACAAACTCGGTCTTCACATTCAAGTATTCGACGATTTGTTAAGCTTTCGTAAGTAATGCAGACGGCATAACAGACGCATCCTTCACGGTCAGTTGTCTCACAGGTTGCGATGGGTAAACCTTAACAGTGCAGGGACTTCAGGGCAGGTTGCATCGCCAAGGTGTACGAGTACAAGGTGCTATAATATATAAAAGGTCTCCAAGAAGGTTAGGACTGGCTGACTATACTGTCACCATTATTTATCCAGGTTCGCCTCCACGAGCGCATGCTGCATGAGCAAGCCAAGAAGATGAACGTCAAGTCCCTGGCTGCCAACAAGGAGGACGCGGGCAAGAGCGTGGAGATCCGCATCGCGAAGGTCGCCTTCACCATCTTCTTCCTCTTCATCTGTGCGTGGACGCCGTACGCGTTCGTCGCCATGACTGGCGCCTTCGGGGACAGGTATATCTTTAACTGAGAATCTTTTCCAAATAACTATCACTCCACTGGATATCGGCATCATGATTTGTCGAGGCATCATGATGTATATCCATCCGTATTTAGCACTGAAACCAGAGGCGGATTACTCCTATAGGCAAACTGGCGCCTGCCTAAGGGGGCAGGGTTCCAAAGGGGCGCGGGATCTCAAAACGTTTTTCGTTATATTTTTTAATGTATGGCCGCTAAAGGGGCGCTGATGAGGTCCTTGCCTAGGGCGCTCTCGACATTTAATCCGCCTCTGGCTGCAACTGGGTTTTAATTTCTCGTCCGGGAAACGCTGTGAGAGTTTTGAAATGAAAAAGATGTCAGAAATGTGTAACAGCCCTGGCTGTAAAGCTGGCTTTACAACTCAGCATGATGCTGGCATCATGCTAAGTTGGGTCCATTTCGTGACACGACCGAATCCGCTTTTCTGTGTGTCGTCTGTTTCGTGTCTCGCAGGTAGCTAATATATTACCTAGGCGCCCTAGTCATTGGTCGAGTGCCTCTGCGTCGTCATTATAAGCAAACTATCAAACATATGTAGGCTTTTTCAAGTTTAGGACCCCTACCCCTACGGTTAAGTATGTATGTTTGCCTGGAATAAATATTTGAATTTGAATAAATTTTATTTGTTTTTTTAACAGGCGTATGCTAACGCCGGTTGCTACTATGATCCCGGCGGTGTGCGCTAAAGTCGTGTCCTGCATAGATCCCTGGGTCTACGCCATCAACCATCCAAGATACAGGTACTCCATCCAACATCAGCCTTTTACATATTTCTATAACAAGTTGCTTACAAATCGTTATGTCATCTGAAAGTTAATGCGATTTCAGATATTTTTGGCACCATTTCTTGTTACTATTCATTTCAGGTAATTTAAACTACCTACTGTATTGTAAAGTTAATCTGTGGTTAAAAAGGTGGCAAAGCCTTTTAATTTGTAAATCGTTCAGCCATGTAAACATATTCGCACGAGCGTCTCAGGCCAGTCTGACTGGTTTCGTGGGACAGATTAGTAAACCAGATAATGTGTCCAGAGCCGCGTTGGAGAAGAGGCTGCCGTGGCTGGGCGTACGAGAGGCAGACCCCGACGCGGTGTCCACCACCACCAGCGTGGCCACAGCCACCTCGAACCCGCAGGCCGCGGAGGCCTAAGTACCATCTGATGCAACCCACCTGAGGCCTAATAGGCTGTCTTATGAGACCTTAGGAGGTTTCAAGGAGGACAAAGGCTGACCAGCCGCGGAGACCTGGGGGCCTAGACAAAGTGACATTCGCTTGCGCTTCGCCATAGAATCGCTTTGTGTCTCTCTATCACTCTTCCATATTAGTGTGACAGTGACAGTTGCGTTTCGTTCGCTACGAAACGTTAGCGATTGTAACCTTGTCTAGGCCCCCTGATCTACTCCTGCTGATGCGATCTATACAAACCTCAAGTTCAAATATTATCGTTGCGACCGCATACTATTGCGTATCAAAACCATGCATGCATGAAGCATCCTGCGCTTAACATCAGCGGTAGCTATTTTGTATTATAAAATTTATAAACTTAATTATTATCGGTTTTTCACGGAAAGGGATTCATACAGCGTTTAACACGCTACAGATCTCAATGATACCAAGTACCTACCTATCATAAGAATATAAAGGTTTGAAAATATTTCAGTGTCGATTAAAGAAGGAATTTCAGTGCAGAATATCAGCACCGTTTTAGGCCCCAGGGGACGCCCAGATAATGGAAACCTTAACGAATTGCATAACATTGCAAAAATAGACGCTCTTTCTAAGAAATAAATTATCGCTGGCCGCTAATCCATTCCTAATTACAATAATTCAAAAAAGGATTAATTTTGAAGGTACTTTTCTTCTTCTTAATAAAAATATTAATTTCTATTTACGAAAGCGTAGACAAGTTTATGTTTTTTTCGGAATATTTTTACTGACATATTTTTTTTTGGTGATATATTTGTAAAAACTACGGTTTTGTTATGCCGGGTGTTTGTATTGATTGCATCAATTTCATAGCATTTAAACAGTCTGATATATACTTTGAGTGCGAATCTCTTTTAATTTATTAAGTACTTTTACATCGATCTGATACTTGACTAACGACGTGCTGCCCTAATGGACTCTGATGACGCCATATTTTTTACAATGGAAACAATACAGAAAAAAATACAAAAAAATACGGACTGATCCCGACGACAATGGCTAACAACGACTTTAAAAGCAAATAAAGTTGAATACAGCAATGAATTTGGAATTTTATTCATTATCGTCAGCCCTCCTTCCCCATCCTTGCGTTGTCCCATCCTAAAGGAGGGCTCCTTTATGAGAAAATTAGGAGGTAGCGGGGGGGCCCCCTACCTCCTAATTTCAAATGTTGGTCTGCGTACTAGGCAGCGATTGCCGTATGACTTTCCAACCTAGAGAGGAAACTAGACTGTGTTGCAGCTAAGTAGGAGCTCCGTCCAGGGAATGTAACCGTATGAATAACTGTTAGAAGCCTCAAGCGTCCCGAAGGCCTGTGACTAAGTTGGTAAGTCAGTAAGCAGTTAGAAACCACTCAAAGCAAGAACCAACGTTGCAGGTACTGCTAGGTTACATTGAAAGGCTAGCGACAGCGAACGAAAAACCCATAGAATGGGAGCAAGCTCCTTACAAATTTCTACCCAAACACGTGCCACGGCAGTTTGGCGTCGTTTTGACACCCCGCCTCGCCTCCAACCCCGCATAATGGCAATGGCACCATGGCACCCATTCTGTGGGAGCATTTTGCAGAGGTACTTAGACTTCTATGGGTTTTTCGTTCGCTGGCTAGCAATAAATAAATGTCAAACATTAATATCTGTATCTGTATCTGTAATTCCTTACATGCCTTCTGAAAATCGCGGCAATTGACGTCGAATCACGTCACGTCATTGAATCGTTACGCGCTGCGCTTTTTACCGTGGTTTTCCTGCTAAGTAGCGGCGCATTCCGCTGCGCAGCGCCCGGGCGGGTTTCTGGCAGTGCATGTGTTAACACGTTAACACGTTCACTGCCAACATTTTCTTAGCGCTACGCTCGTATCGATCCCGTAGTTTTCCCCCTAAGTAGCGGAATGCAGCTACGAACACAGCGCTCGCTAGGCAGGTTCCTGGCAGTGTATATTTTAATAGGCGCATAAGCCTACATTTTGACCAGCAATGTTGCCTCGTGCTTGAATCTGGTTATCAGGCTAACGCCAGTGTGGACATTTTCAATAATTCGTGCACCCAATTACCGTGATTGTTAAATAAAAATTAACTCGGTGTCAGAGTTTAGTAACGGCAATTAAGCATTCAGTTTGTATAAAAACTAACTTTTTCTGTTTAATATATGAATGATATGCCTATACAGGTTAATTAAATGTGAAAAAAATTCATTTTCTCATGATTTGTATGCTTAATTTTCGTTACAAAACTGAAACCGAGTTAATTTTTGTTTAACAACTCGCGCTAATTGGTTGCACGAATTATTGAAAATGCTCGTGTACGTAGAGAATGGATTTCCTAATTTTTTTTTGAAACGAATATTAGTTTCAGTTATTTAACGTAAAATATTTACACAAGTCATGTTATAAATCAAACCAGCTTAAACCGGCTATCAGCACATTGGGAAATGGACGAAAAAGCTCCGATTGTCTTTCTAAAGACATTTTTATGTTCCCATTTGAATTTTTACGCAGCACTTATTTCGAAAACGACCGATCTATTAAAGGGGATTTAAATGTCTTTAACGCGTTTGAAGCGCTTTCTGATCAAACGTTTAATGGTTGCAAAAATATCTAGGTACAATACAACCGCACTCAAAATTCAAAAGTATTGACATCGATTAAATATATACCGATTCTTGCCATCTTTGTTAAAATTAGCCACATGCCTATTTATGAGTAGTAAAAAGCAAATAATATTATTTTGTTGAATTTTAAACGTTATTATTTATGTAAATACCTACGATTAGCGCCCATAATGATATATTACATGCAAAGAAATGTTTTAACAGTATCTAATCTAGACATAAACTGGCCAAAAAAGGTACCTAATACAGTGGCTACAAACGGTAGGTACCTACTCCTGCCCTTTGTGGGTAAACGTCCCAGTGCCCGTCACTGGCTTAATACAATGACACTTTCAATCTCATGTCAAAACAAAAGAGGTGGCAATAAGTGTCAACTATTAGGCATTGAGGTGTCGAGCATTGGGGCATTTATCTTACCAAACACGGCGGAAGGCCGCTCCGTACCAATACAAAGCCACGTGCTACACTGTAGGTAGGTAGGTACCTACAATGTCGTTTTTTGTACCTATCAACTTATCAATTTTAACATAACGCAACTATTAATACCAAAATTTGATTGGTACATGGCCACAACCACATCGGTTGCAGCGTCAGCGAAACGACTATTAGGGAATACATCCCGGAATGCGTATTGACATTAGATTTGAATGGTATCGGCTCGGCTCGTGCTCTCTCAGAACATTAACCAAATACTTAGTTACGTGAAAACAAAAACGCACTGGCCAAGACAATCTACTGCAATCTACTTAATCTCAATACTTGACACTATACCTATGGTTGAGACTATTTAACGTGGCCGACTTTTTATTCAAATATGGACTACTGCTACTCAAATAATCTCAAGGAATTCACTGGAAAAGAACCCTCGGAACGGCGGTTCCCGAAATCAATTAGTGTAAATCTTGTAGGCTCATTCTTTATGTGAGGAAATTTAATTAACAGACGACATCGAGAACGGCGCGTTCGAACGTGATTCGGAATTATAATTCGTGCTACAAGGTGTGCATGCAGTGGGCTGTGCAATTAAAGCCAGATAAGTACCTACTTACCTACTTAAAATGGAAAAACTGGATAGGTACTTTAATCAGTTAGGTACCTCTTAGTAACTTCATCATCCTTCTAGCATTCCCGGTTGTGCCAAAGGAGCCTGGGATCCGCTTTGGCACAAGCACTAGTTATACGAAAAGCGACTGCCATCTGACCTTGCAACCCAGAAGGAAATCTAGACATTATTGGGAGTAGACCGGTTTCCTCACGATGCTTTCCTTCTCCGAAAAGCTAACGGTAGTCAAGTACATCTTTTTATAATAGGCTCAAAAAATAGGCAGTTACATGGACGAGTTGATAGAGCAACAGACTAAGGGTCCATCACCCTCAACAAGCCCATCCTTGAGAACTTTAGAGACCTGAACTCACCGCTAGGAATACAACTCTAGAAAGAGTAGGTTAGGCTGCAGTCTTCTGTAATGTCTTGCACATAATGTGTGGGGAGACCCTAACCCGCTGGCCTGGCCAGGGAGAGCGCCCCGGGACAATTTCGAGGCGCTTCAATCCCGTGGACCTATTGGGTAGCTTGGGTGCGGCGACCCGGGCCCCGCGTCGCCCAAACACAAACATGTGCGTTACTTAGACGTGTTTATTTAGAGCATGAGCGTTCCCATAGTTGCCTGATACCCCAGGAATATTACGTTTTTTTTCAAACATTAATTTATAACAGCGTTTTACAGCGTTTTTTGTTATTCTAAGATGTCCTATCCAAGAATCCCACAAAATTTCCATCGGGAAGTAAATATATAAAAATAAATGACACATCCATTATGTTTTCTGTGTGATTTATTTATTATTCTTGAAGAGCTCCTGTAAATGAACCGAAACAAAAATCAAAATATCTATTAATATTTTTCCTCCTTTTTCAGGAATTGGCCAAATATCGATTTTTTTGATGACTAATATTTTGGTAGTAGATTTTGAGTCTACGTAATTACTAAAATGATAAATATATCAGTTACACACAAAAAAGCTGCTGCTATGAATTATTTCCAAATTTCCATTTTTTTCCATACTAATGAAAATAAAATGCTTGGGCTATGACAGCAGTACGTAATGTTGTTATTGCTCCGCCGCCGGCCGTCTCCGCCCAACCTCCGGCACAGCGTTCGCGCGTGAAATGTTCGTAGCTATGTTTGGCTATGATCGTTGTACAGTTCGACGAATTAAAACCTCGAATGCTCGATGTTCGGTTACATGTGAATACTCAAGTCTCTCAGCACCTAAGGCCTGTGGAATTGACAACATTTCATTTTTTTAAGTGGTCCATTATATGATTTGGTTCGATAGAAAATGAAATTTTAAGGTGTACGTGTTTTCTTATTTCTCCCTAAATGTTTATTTTCATTCAAAAATATCAAAATTAAAATGGCGACGCTTCACGGCCGGCCCTACATTAGGTAGATAACGTGATGAACACCGTGTAGTGCTCAATGTCAAAAAGCATGAGATAGTCAAAGTTGCCCCATAATCTCCTTTGAAGAGTTCTGCGAACTCATTAGACGTTGTAAGTCCCGAGCCCGGCGGCAGTCCAACATAAACACAGCGCGCTTTACGCGGCGTGAGCCGCGCACGACTGTATGAATTCCGCGAATACCTACTGAGTACTTGGGTACCTAAGTTGGTGCAAACAGAGCTGTACATACTACGTTAATTCTGGTTGACATTTAACCGCCGTGTCCATAAAAACTTTCATAATACATCGTCATGAAGGGTCATAGATGCTGTATTCTGCGCCTTATCGAGATATGCAATGCAATAGTGCAGAAATATCTTTTACTATTGGCGGACCCATATTCATATTCATATCATTTATTGCACTCATGTAAGTATACGTATAAGATCTTAAATAGATTGTACAGATCAACATGAACCCTGTAAGGGCAAGCAATTTAATATATTATATTACAGATTCACATTAAGTTATTGTACATTTTATTTACACAGACATAAATTATCAATTAAATTAATTATTACTTACAAATTAATTATTTTGCCGTCCAGTCTAGGGTCTTATCATTAAAAAACTGTTCTAATGTATAAAAGGCATTCCTCATGAGGTATGATTTTATTGTGTTTTTAAATGTTTTCTGATCATTAATGCTTTTAATCGTATCGGGGATTTTATTATAAATATTTATTGACATGCCATAAGGGCTTGTGTGTACCATTGTAAGTGTTGAATTAGGCCTAGCCAGTTTGGTTTTGGGTCGCAAGTTTTGAGAGCGGGAATATTGAGGAAAAAGACTGAGATTATTTTTGACAATAATGCAAATTTCTAAAATATATATAGATACTAAAGTCAAGATTTTTAGTTTTACAAAATAAGATTTACAACTTACCATGGAATTTACATTTAATAATATTCTGATGCAACGTTTCTGTAATCGAAACAGATTAATAATATTTGTGCAATTTCCCCATAACACGATGCCATACTGGAGCCAGGCATGTGCGTAAGCGTAGTAAGCACTCAATGATGATTTTAAATCTGTGCATTTTTTTAGATTATAAAGTGCGTAAGAAAATCTATTTAATTTATTACTTCTCGATCTTTCCATTTTAGAAATGAGTCTATGATAACACCTAAAATTTTGTTGAGGAGACTGATTCTAATACCGTGTTTTGAAAAGTGAAGTTAATATTTATTGAACGTTTTTGATGAGGTTTAAATTGTATCAGTTTAGTTTCATAGAAGTTAACTTCAAGGAATGTAATTTAGTTGGTAATTGGTGGTTCATTCTGGCACGATATAACAAACGAGATATCGTCGGCAAACAAGGTACACGGGGTATTTATTATTTTAGGCAAGTCGTTAATGTATATTAAAAAAGAATGCCCACAGATATAGATCCACATAGATCACGCAAATGCATGTACCTACTTCGCGTGTCCGAATTCGGACTCCGAGTTGGCACTCCGACTGACATCCCGCGCGCGTCTGTTGTTGTGGTAGCCGGTTGTCCGTGAATATTAAGAAAATGCCTTATTGCAGAATCGATTTTGCGTGGACAACGGGAAATTCACATCACTAATTCGCCCGTGTCACGTCACAGTAGGTAGAAAAAAGTGACAGGGTCGGTTTCATACAGATTGAATTGTTTAAGTTCTCTAGTGTATGTATCAATATCTGCGGGCGGGCCTACTGATGTACAGTCGAGGACAAAGAGATGTATACACTTTTGGACCTAATCGAATGCGGTCGCCTACAAATTAGGCGGGTTTGTAGGCGACCGCATTCGATTAGGTCCAAAAGTGTATACATCTCTTTGTCCTCGGCTGTACTATCGCTGGCCACAGTTATGTGGAAAATTAAGAATAAGTTTTTGACAAAGGTGTCTTTTTTGTTGCGAAAAGCTTTTAACATTACAAAAAAAAGGAAACAGGTACCTATTACGCCGAGCCGGATTCGAACCAGCGACCCTGTTTTATGCAACCACTCGCTCTAACCGACTGCTATCGGAACGTGCTCGATTCGAACGATTTTTAACCATATTTGTTTTTAAGCAGTAACGCTGCTAAAGAAAATTATAAATTTTTAAATGAAAGGAAAAATTGAAAAATTTAATGCTCCGAGCCGGATTCGAACCGGCGACCACAGGCATTCATGGCCCGTCGCTACTACCAACTGAGCTATCGGAACAATCTGGTTCGGGCACCAAATCCTTCAATCAGTTCCTTCATATAACGCCTTAGGGAGGCGTATGTAGCGACATCTACCAGAAGACTTAGGCTTCTTTACGGCACCAACGTCTCAAATTATGTTGAGAAATCGTCAGTAACGATGCGCCACCCCATACTAAATTAATATGTCGCTACATACGCCTCCCTAAGGCGTTATATGAAGGAACTGATTGAAGGATTTGGTGCCCGAACCAGATTGTTCCGATAGCTCAGTTGGTAGTAGCGACGGGCCATGAATGCCTGTGGTCGCCGGTTCGAATCCGGCTCGGAGCATTAAATTTTTCAATTTTTCCTTTCATTTAAAAATTTATGATTTTTAACCAGTTCCCTGTTATTTTGTACGCCTTAATTAACTTAAAGTTGCTTACTGTATTTTTTCTGCACAGTCAGCAACTGATTAATAAGACGATTCTCTTAACGTTTTTAGGGTTCCGTAGTCAACAAGGAACCCTTAGTTTCGCCATGTCCGTCTGTCTGTCTGTCTGTCCGCCTTCGGCGTAGCTAGTAGCTAGCTAGTAATCATTACTACTAGAAAATTGTGATTCGGCATGGGTATATATATAAATCAATCATGCCGACAAAACAGTACAATAAAATCTTGAAAATCAATATCTGCCGAAACAAAGCCGGCAAAAATATCTGCCACGTCCTTATGGCATTAGACATAGAGTCGTGTCAGATATTTATGCGTGCTATGTTGTAGCAGATCTTATTGCTGGTGACTGTACCTCCCCTACACCTAAAGCGGCGATGTATTTTTTTTTTATAAAGATGCGGGATTCGAACCTGCGACCTTCCCCCACAACTCTGGATGCTCTAGCCAGCTGTGATCGAGGAAACCTTGCAGCGTCATCTGCCGTGCCACGCAGACCGAACGGAACTTCCTAAACGGCACATCTCAATTCACGTTAATATCATAATTCAGTAAATACATATATTATATGACTTTTCCTCCCCCCATGAGGCCTGGAGAGCATCCTAGCCTAGGTTAAGGTAAGCCTGCGAATGGCATAGATTAGGAGTGCTTACAGAAATATTGCTCTTGACGTCTGTGGTAGCCACGACTCTCAGCAATGAAGATTTGTTATTGACCTTTTGACAGCCAGGGTGCAAAACAAAACGCTGCCTATCTGACGCCAGGGATAAATTAGAAGGTACGAGCTCTGAAAAGATAGTTGTTGCAAAATATGTTATCGATGAAGACAATAACCAGCAAATGTGTACCTAAGTACGTGTCACTAAACAGTTACAAGTTTCGGAAAATTAAAATGAAGTCTCTCGTATAAAATAGTTTCAAATCTATGCAAAAGTTAAGGCGGAAACACATTATTATACGCCACGTCGCATGTTCATAGTGTGATTCTGGTCATAGAAAATACTACAATTTGATTCGACTCAACACGCGTCGCGTGGTATCGGGTCGCGTCGCGTGTTAATAATGTGCTGGCACCTTTATCGTCGTCCGTGGCCGTCGTGGCGTCAATGGTACGACTTTTAGTTGACTGTCAAAACAATATTAAAAAAAAACTATTCTGGGCAAATAACTTCAGCCAAATAACTCGTTCGGAGTTTGTAATTGTTCAAACTCGTGATAGGGAACGGTTAAGTAACAAACAGCAAATATGTATAGTAAAAACATTTTATTCAAATCCATAATCTGGCAGCACTGTGTGACTTAAATCTATTTACAACATCTTCAAGTCTAAGTACAGGCATGTATGGAATGTCAATTTTATTGTATTAAAAATTATTCAAGAATTCATCAATCTGGTTAAAACCAACACATTGCATTTAGCCAGCTCTGAACCTATTGAAGTTTATTTCACCAGTACTTAGGATTGACCTTTAGGGCCCACCTGTTCTTTGTAATACGCGGGCGGAGCCGCGTGAGCCTACCGCGAACGAATTTCGTTCGTGTATCTCCCTCTCTGTTGCACTTGCTAATTCGAGCGGCAGAGACGGAGATACTCGAACGAAGTTCGTTTTCATTTCGCGGTAGCCCATCAGCTAGTGTAGAATATTTATATCAAGTTCATGTTGAACACAGAGCTGGCTCATCCACAGGCTACCACTACAAGCGGAGTCATTCATAAAACATAATTTTACTAAAAAGTACTTCTAGCTGATTCTACCGGGTTCACACTATTCACTTAAATATAAATAAAAACGTAATTCATGCTAAAATATTTACATCGTCTTAATATACCGTTTCCCTACTCGTGGTAATCTATAATTATTGCTTGGAGTACTTATAGTTTATTAATACATCTGACCTCGAAACTCGAAAATTACATGTATAGCTCTATATCGGAACTTCACTTAGAATTATTTGCAGTTATGGAGTTAAACACAAGCTAGGGAAACCACGGCAAATATCCCAATTCATGGCAATAAATTAAATCTCGTTGCGTCAACATTAAAGTGTACATTTTGAGATTAAAACATTGTTTAATGAGAGTGCAATTCATTTAAGTACCTGTTTCAAGTAGTTATGGATCTCAAAATGTTTAGTAACGTCAAAAGAGAGATCCGAGCCGGGCCTCTCGCTTCCACGCATGGCGCACTGTCGTCGCTGCCGCCGCTGCTCGAAATCGTGGCCGAGCCCTTACTGCTAATCGATCTGCTAATGACGGCGTCACACCATAAAGGCCTCCACACACCGAACGCGGGTCGGGCGCGGCGCGGGTCGTGCACGGCGCGGGGCAGTATATCTCTCTCACTACCAACGCATTTAATATCTCTCTATCTCTATCACACAATTGCGCGGGCTCGCGTTGCTACCGCGGCGGGCCCGCGCTACTGTGCGAAAGATATAGAGATACCGCCCGACCCGCGCCGCGTATTTCATGACATTTAAGCGCTTACGAAGGTTTCAGCACTATTTTTAAACCAGTCGGCAGGACTGTGGCAGAAAGGCTAGGTGTCAAAATTCACCAATCATGTCTCATCATCATTTGTTGGCGGATTTAGACAGCTTCAATAAAAAAGACTTCACGCCACAGTGCTGCCAGCTGTCGCCAGCTTTATAAAACCTCATTCAATTAAAATTTGTAAAAGTATAATGCCAACATTGTCTTTAAGACAACCAGACTTCGTCTCCACATTCACAATTACATAAACTAGTTCAAACCAGTTTGCGTCCACTTTGTGGTAAAACCAAGAAAGCTGGCACACCAATGAAACGAACGAACGAATAACATCTACCATCATATGTATAAAGGTATAACCATTTTGACATACACACATACCCATGTACCCTATTCAAAAAACTTAACAAACCTTTCCTAACTAAAATGTGTTAAATCGCTTTCCCTCAAATATGTCAAAGTGTCAATAAAGAACTACGGGGTTTAAGGGCACTTTAGCTAATTTAGGTTTGATTAATGTTTATGAATAAGAGACAATAGTCTGTCATTGAGGAGTAAGTTCATTTGTGCCAGTTTTCATGAGTTCACCTACACATACAAAACATATATTGAAATAGACAAAAGAACATAATTTTACAAATTGTTTCACATCACATAAAAACTTAGAGCAAATGCTTGTATCGTTATTTTGGCGATACAAGTAAACAAGTTCTTGTTGGTGGTACAGTATGGGGTGACCATTTAAAAGGCCTATTAATTGTTTGTGTTCGTTATAAACAAACATTTATTTTCTTTGCAAGAAATGCCACCACTACTTCGCTTCCTTTTCCCTAAATCGATTAGAGAAAATAAATGCTTGGACATTGTATGAGCTCCCTCATGTTAAGGCCATTCCAAACCTGGCAATTAGTCACAACTACTAGCCATAGTTGGCATGAGACGGGAATATATAACGTTCATTCTAACTAGAGCAAGTTGATGTGACAAATTGCATCAGCGTGCTATACACGAAAAATCACAGTGAAAAAAAGTGTTCTAAAAATCAAACGTAACGAAAGAAATGCAATTATCTTCGTTAGAAATTCGACCTTCATTCCAACTATTTCGTTCTTTTAATGAGAACCTGGGACTCGCCATAGCTTAGTTTATCTTGTTTAAATGCTACATTGGATACTGATTTTCAGGTTCGACAAATGCACCAACATGGTCTAGGAATGCTGGTCACCTGCAATATTAACTGACAACACAAGTTGCGCAACAATGTTTGACACACACTAAAGGTTCTACCAATGGATTTGTGTACTCCAGTAACCTACTGTTGCGGGTGACTGTACAGTCAAGGGCAAAAATATATATACAATTTTAGACGTTATTGTAATGCAATAAGTAAAAATATGTATAGATATGTATGCCCTTGACTGTACCTATAGACTGAGACATAGAATAGAAAAAGCTTTCATATCGGTAAATTATTAATTCCGAACACCAAAAGATACACAGATTCATTACATAATGCTTCAGATCATATCGGACTCTGACAGTACATAATAATCAGACAGCCAAGTCAGTAAATATTTATTATATAATGCAAAAATTGTATAATTTTATATAATGAAATTCCGTCAAATGCTTTTTGAGAACTGACGCAACTTTGACCGTAGTTTTGTAAGGATTGGCAACGCGCATTTGACACCCCTAGAGTTGCAAGGCCATAGGCTACGAAGGCTGTTTAGAATTAGGCGGGCCGTACGCTTATTTGCCACAGACGTGTCTTAAAAAAATGCACCATTTCAGGGTTGAAAGAGTCTGATCGCATCGCGACGTCCGGTACTCGTTCTAGTGGATCAAACAATTTCCCCCATAAAGGCAGCCTTGCTGAAGCGCATCACCCATATTATATACACTAATATTATAAAGAGGAAAGATTTGATTGATTGTGTGTTTGTATTGAATAGGCTTCGAAACTACTGGACCAATTTGAAAAAATCTTTTACCATTAGAAGCCGACATTATCCCTGATGAACATAGGCTACTTTTTACCGCGGGAAAATGGTTCATTCCTACGGGAAAACGGGTAATCCGTGCGAAGCCGGGCCACGCAGATAGTGTAGTATAAAACGGTTTAAAATAAGCTACTCGACTCATGTACCATTGGCGAAGCGAAGCGAGTTAGCGCGGAACATTTCATATACTATCAGCGATACAATATTAATACATTTTATCGCCCATTGTGTGCCATTTCAATGCAATCCTGCTTCGTCTCGCCTATAGAAAGGCAGGTCCACTAGTTGTTCAGGTTGGCAATACATAATTGTACAAATGATTTAAAGCAACATAAATTGTACAAAGGATCGAATATTTTCTCAACATCACTGCTCTAACAACGAACTTCGAAATTTGAAGTACTGGTGTCTCCACCTCTATCATACACATTTAGAGTAACAGAGAAGCAGATACACGAACTTTGAGATTAGACTTTCGTGGTAACGCCGCAGGCGCGTGCCAATAAACCCTGCAGATAAACTGTTAAAACAGTTTTGCAGGGAAATGTAATAGATCAAGTTTTGTATCCCATTGTTTAGTAATAAATAAATTTCAGAAACAGAAATTTCACACAGCACGTAGAACCGATGGCCGTTGAGGCGGAAAGGTTCTCGGGTGGCGACCACGTACCGGAAGGCGCGGCGTGGGTAGGCCCCCCACAAGGTGGACTGATCACCTGGTAAAGGTTGCGGGAGTCCGCTGGATGCGGGTGGCGCAGGACCGGTCACTATGGCACTCTTTAGGGGAGGCCTATGTCCAGCAGTCGTCTTTCGGCTGATATGATGAAATTTCAAAAACTACTTAAGCCGGGGTTATATTAGAGCCACGCCGCGTGTCGCAACGCTTACTTTGTATTGAACGTGGCGACACGCGCGACTGAGCTAATGTAACCACGTTCATACTAAACGTATGTAACCGACTGGCAATCCCGCGCGTTGCGACATGCGGCGTGGCTCTAATATAACCCGGGCTTAAGTAGTTTCTGAAATGTCATCCAACCGAAAGACGTCCACTGCTGCACATAGGCCCCCAAAGAGTGCCAAAGTGACCGGTACAGCGCCACCTGCATCCAGCGGACTCCGGCAACCTTTACCAGATCACCAGTCCACCTTGTCTACGCCTACCCACGCCGCGCCTTCCGGTACGTGGTCGCCGCTCGAGAACCTCACCTCATGCCGGCTGTACACTCTCGGCCGAGAATTTCTCGACGAGAGCACACCATGTACACTCTCGTTGCGTCATTTGAACAGCGGAACAACCGTTTGACCCGACCGCAAAAACCGAGACGTACCGAGGCGAGACAAGGCGAGAGCATCATGTACACTCTCGTTCTCGGTCTGTCTCGGGGTGTCTCGCCGAGAGTGTACAGCCGGCAGCCTTGAGCCAAAGTCATTTGGGGGAATACCAGTGAGGTCCACGCTAGCCGCCGACGCTCGGGCGGGACTAGGAGCGGTGCTTAGTCCGGTTGATGGCCTGCAGCAGCCGGCGGCCCCACCACTCGTCCAGGTTGAAGGGCCGGAAGTGCGCGAGCGCGCGCGGGGCCGCCTCCTGGTCCTGGTAGTAGCGCGCCTCGGCCCCGCCTCGCTCGAGGTCCCGCGTCACCTGACCGACCATGACATCACGTTTAGGATACAGAGGCTCTAGTATAAGTTTTAGCGAAACATAACTTTACAAGCGCGTTTGCGTTTTACCCTCAATTCGTATGGGATTTGACAGCTAAACGCGAACGCGGTCGTTCCGCCGCTCGCAGTTTCCGGAAAGGAGATAATAATAATAATAAATCAGCCTCTATGAAGTCGTCGTCAATGGACTTTGCTATCTATGTACACTAAGCCATAATGAAATTATGTAGAACTTAAAAGAAACAAAAACGTCATTCCATCAGGGCACACTAACCTAACTTATTTAACAATTTTATACTTTTAATGAAATATTCAAGATTTAATTATATACTTTGTGGTTTTTTATTTTACGGTAACGACCGGTAAAATAGTGTATAGTTTCAGTGGTGTTCAATGAGGTGATGTGAAAATTAAAGGAGAAACAGCGACAAAACAAACTTACGCCCTTTGTTTACATAAATGGCAAAGTCCATTGACGGCGACCTTAGGTCCCATTGCTGAGAGCACAGACCTCCTCTCATGGATGAGAAGGAACGGGCAGTAGTCCCCACGCTAGCCCAATGCGGGTTGGGACACACATACACTCGCCTATTTATTTATTTATTGGAAAACCATCAGCTCAAAAAAAGAACATCACTATAGAAGTATAGACAGTTATCCATTGAGCGTAGGCTAAACAATTACATACAGTATTAAATAATAATAATATATACCTATATGTAACGACTTTTTATAAGCAAAAAAAAAAATTATGTATATTAGATGTCAACACTGTCGTCTCGCCTCCCGGCATAGGCCTCCTCTAAAGAATTCCATTCTTCTCTATCTATTGCTCTTCTTCTCCAAATGTTTCCTCCTACTAAGGTCATCCTCCCATCTTCTAACGTGTCTACCTCTTTTTATTTTTCCTTCTCTTGGGTATCATTCTGATATTTGTTTTTTATACAATATTAAATACAAGAATACAAAAAGGTAAGGTTAAAATCATCAATCGTGTATATTAGTACGGCGGAAATTGGCCAATATTGATAAAAGTCGTGGACACGTCTTCTATATACCTAAAACTGGTATGGATGTGTTCCTTGTTGTCTCCATAGTACGAATCTACCGGTTTTAGTTAAGGGAGAGGGGGACGGACATAGCTGTGACGTCTTAAAGATGGCGGCCGACGGTCATCGATTTTTGTTCAAATCTCGGGTTCTATTTTTCTGATCGGTTCATGTGAGGTGTCATTTGAATGCGTATTAAATGTTCTATGATTCATTCTTCGAGATCTGTAACCAGAGGCGGCTCGCCCTAAAGAGCGCTGGTGCAGTGAACTCCCATAAATAATTGTAACTAAATTATACTCATTAATCTCATTATTAATATTACTATTTAAAATCCACTTAAAATACGACTGTACCAATACCAATAAAATAATTACCTTTACACATTACAATATCATAGGTAAGCGCTATACCCATCATCCCACCGTATCATTTCATAGGTAACGCGCCAAGCGGAGCGCTCACGATTGCGCTCCTATAAAACAAGACTCAGTACATTTTCTAATACGAAATCCAATAAGAGTGAAAGAGAAAGTTCGCCACAGTCCTGCGCGTGAAACAGAAGATTTTCTATGAAAAAATAGCCTAATTCGGAGCGCCGCTCACGCCACGTTGCCAGTTAATTTTGCCGCGCGACAGCAACAGTGATTGCGCGCGACGTTGCCACTCCTATATAAACAAACACTGGTCAACTTAAATGCATGCGCGCGAATGCAAATTCGGGTATTTTCCAATTAATAATCATTTAATACGTGTTGAAATAGCCTGTACTTATCAGTTACTACTTGTGAGTGTTAAAATGGATAATTATAAAGGTGTTCATTAAAAAGTGTGCAAAAACGTTACAAATCCGGCTTGATTTGAAGGCTAAGGGACAAGGGACCTTGACCTTACGCAAACATGAACGACGAAAACCAAAACATTTACGCGTGTGTTTAAATCCGAACAATATGTGAAAACACCGTAGTTGTGTGGTTGTGATGAGAGTAACAAACTATTTTACAGGGTATTCGCAGGGCACTAGATTCCACGTAAGTACCGAAAGTCTATACGCGAGTTCAATGACCGCGTTGACAAAAACAGGCATATTTTACGAAGGTTAACATATTGTGTAGTATTATGTGGTGCATTTCAAATTGCTTTAAGGGTGCACGGATGAGTCTTTGGAATCCCGGAATCTGCTAACGTCATGTATTTTCATTGTTTTATTTCAAGTGAACACCCATACAATTTAGTCACGAGCCGCCTCTGTCTGTAACGTACATTCAACCGTTTGGGAAATAATTAAAAAAATAGATTTTTTTACCTTAGACGTTCTGCTTTCTTACCATCATAATTCGAGAAAGAGATACTTTAGCGTGATAAATGTCATTATAAAATATATCAAACATTTTATGAGCTTTCCAATAATAAGTAATTTGCTGTCGTTAAATAATAAACCTGTCATTTATGGCCAATTCCGTAACGCAAGTCCGCGGAAACCGGCACGATGCGTATGATTGAAATACTATGAGAGTTCAATTTTGGTGTTCCCAAATGAAAGGTACTGTTGTATCTATTGGTGTTGCCGTTGTTGTTGTTGCCCTAGGGCATCCCCGTGGTGCTTAAGGCGGTGCATTAGAAATTATCGCGAGCTTTGAAACGCCGTTCTGACTAGATTAAGAAACAATAAGAGGTTTTCAGATATATGATTCTTGACTATATGATTGTTCATCTGATTTTATCGATGCATGATTGCTTAAAATTTCCTCGATAGAAAAAAAAACCAAAGTTTGGTCTGTATTTTCCTTTTTTTATTCAACCTACTCAAACGATGCATTATTTTATGACACAATCAAGTTAGTACTATAGTATTTTATCTCATCTAAAATCTCAATTTATGTATTTTTAATAAAATTTCACCAACTTAGATATTTATCGAGTCCACAACAGCGATTCCCGAAAAGTGTTAAATCTCTTTTTCTCGTGGGCGGAAGGCATCAGCGTGTCTCTGTCTAAGGAGCGTGTACGACTCAAATCAAGGCATCCCTTTAAGCCTTCCTTCATAAGCTCTCGCCACGCCTTCCTGTGTGTTCCTGTAGTTGAATTAATAAATACTGTGTTTCAGGGGACGCCTTGATTCGAGTCGTACACGCCCCCTAGACATAAATATGTTTCAATAAAGAGGCATTTTAAATTCATAACTTCTTTGACTGTAGGCCGCAACCTTTCGCCAAAATCCAGCCCGAGGACTAGGAGCCAAACTCGGAACAAGGCCGCTCTTGCCGTACCCCACGCCCGCGCATACTTCATTTCATTTGAGTGCAAGTTGCGGTTGAATTTGAAGACATTTGCACGTGGTGATTCGTTACATTACCTTTCTAGCAACAGCTATATCTAAACATATTTTTTCTCTGGAGATGCGTATTATATTACATTTTTTATATATAGCTTGTCGACTGAATATGTGTTGCGAACTATGGAGCTCCATAGTTCAGCAGCTGCAAGCAGTAGCAGTTTCGCAGGCAACAAGTTCGAACAGACCAACACGGCCCGAATGCGAGCGGTGAGGCTCGCGGGACCAAAGGCCCGGAGCATCCCTCAAGAGCGTGCTCTTCACGCGAGTACTAAGGCCAAAGACCCCGAAGGACGAGCTCACGCAGACATTTTACTACTCCTAAATGCATTACAAACAAACCTGAGGGCCGAAGGACCTACGCGTACCTTCAAAGCGGGCTGTCCACGCAAGCCAGAGGGCCAAAGGCCCAAAGGGCGGGCCCACGTGGACACTTTACTACTCCTAAGTGACCTACAAGCACAAGAGCAGTATGGCCTGCGAGGCCGCAGGCCAGGCTCTGCATAGGACCGAAAGCCCGAATCGTTCCTTCAGAGTGGGCTCTCGACGCAAGCCAAAAGGCCAAAGGCCCAAAGGGCGGGTCCACGTGGACTCTTTAGTACTCCTTTGTGTCCTACGAGCAAACCTGAGAGCCGAAGGTCCGAAAAAGCAGCATGGCACGCGAGGCGGCAGGCCGAGCTCTGCGTGGGGTTGAAGGCCCGAAGCGTTCCTTCATTGCGGGCTCTCCACGCAAGCCAGATGGCCATAGGCCTGAAAGGCGGGCCCACGTGGACACTTTGTTACTCCTAAGTGTCTTACCAGCGAATCTAAGAGCAAGGCCCGAACCGTCCCTTCAGAGCGCGTTCTTGGAAACCATACCCGCAGAGTGTTTTACAAGCGAACCTGAGGGCCAAAGGCCCGTACGGCAAGCCAACGCGGCCACACACTCCCCTTACTCTATCACATACAAGAATCAAACACTCACCAAGCGGACACACACTCAGTGCGTGCAACGTTTCAGTTACAAATCTCTCTGCCGCTTTTCCTATAGCTGTTTTTCACTTCTCTTTTGCGAGGAAATACATAGCCAAAACAAGTCAGATTTGGAAAGTACAAGTCAAAGTACAACACAGGTAACCTCGGGCAAAAACTAGTCCTACTCATATTATAAATGCGAAAGTTTGGATGTTTGATGTTTAGATGTTTGTTACTCAACCACGCTTAAACGGCTCCACTGATTTGGATGTAATTTTGTACGAAATAGTTTATAGCCTGGATTAAAATATAGGTCAGTTAGGTGATCAGTTTATCCTGGGTCCACGCAGACCAACTCGCGGGCGGAAGCTAGTTGTCTAATAAAGCTGCTTGCGTTCATTGATTTATTAATTATTTGCAACTTAATACTAGGAACTAGACTAATTTTACATCAACCGGGCGTAAATTGGTAATAACAATCTCACTTGTCAGCCAAAAGAAGACGTAAAATTGTGTGTGGGGGGTGAAACAGTACGCTTCAGTGCACTCGCCTAGCCTTCGGCTCGGGCTACAAAGTTTCTGAGGTGGCCTTTATTTTACTGCTTTAGGTGCGTATCATGACCGTCTGAGTCGTATAATTACTCAGAAAACAAAAAAAAGAGTTTCTAAAGGCGCGATGTGACGCCAGCGATCGCTAGCAGAGACGAGCGTGGTGATAGTTAATTGGTGCGTAATTCACAAAATTTATTATTACTTGGCTATTTATTAGTGTACACCAACAAAATCTATATTTTTTGAAAAGCTTATAAAATTACCTACCTTTTTTATGATAACTTTTATTACGCTAAAGTTATTATTTATTGAGTTACAAGAATATTTTATCAGTACTCGTTCAAACGCGCGGGGTTAAAAAAACATGTTTTTATAATAATTAAAAAACTGTTGATTGTACGTCATAGCGTTCTATAAATCAATTATAGTACGTTTAATAAGCTTTCAAATGACACCTCACACGAAGCAATCAGTAAAATGGAACCCGAGATATGAACAAAATTCGATGACCGTAGGCGGCCATCTTTGTGACGTCACAGCTATGTCCGTCCCCCTCTCCCTTAACTAAAACCGGCAGATTCGTACCCTGGAGACAACAAGGAACACATCCATACCAGTTTTAGGTATATAGAAGAGATGTCCACGAAAATCGTGAAGGAGACGACTTTTTGCGATTTTGCCACCGTACTATACAGGGTGTTTGCTCCATCGTTTGCCAAATTAAAACGGCAGGTAGGTTGGGTCATTAGCTATCTTTTCCAGCCTCCAAAAATTTTTTGTGTCCACTGGTATTTTTTTTTGTATTCTTTTAAAATAATTTTGAAATTTTCTATATGTTTACGCGTTTCAACTTGAATAAAACAAAACGAGGAAGTGGTAGAGCCAATTTTTTTATTTTATTGTAATGTGTAATGTTGTACGGCTCCATCAAACTCAAAAAATATTGGCAAGTAACGTCTATTTATTTTTTTATTAACCCTCAAAAAAAATAAGATTCAAGAATTTCGTCTTGGGTAACTTTGATTAGCAATTTAAAAAAAAACTAAAAATGGCAATGTTCTTAAAATTCTTTTAAAAAGTTCTTTAGTCTGTCTTCTTTCTAATTATGTGCAATAATGCCAAAAAACCTTCAATGAACTTTATTAATTTGCCAATTTTGCACTAGGCTCGTAACCGCCAAGCGATAAAAAACGTACTTTCGCTAAATACAAGTAGTAGATGAGCAAGACTTGCAGATTGACGACTATCATATGAACGCACGCGTAGCATCTGAAAGGCTACCACGAAACGACAATGAATTTCGTTCGTTATCTCCCTCTCTGTCGCTCGAAGTTGCAAGTGCGAAAGAGAGGGAGATACATCTAAAGAAAGAAAGAAATATATATTTATTATTTTTTGGGTTTGTAACCAAATTTGCTCTTTAATAACGACGAATGTGTGATAAATCTTTATGAATTTCTGAAATCATTATCCAGATTCCTGTTTGCAGGAAAACCTTCTTTTCTGAATCACGATAGGCCTGTGGGCAAAACAACTAGTAATTGACACAACTCATTTAAAAAAACGTAATGCCGCGAATTTGCACTCTTCTGACCTAAAAAAGTTTTTTAGTTTTGTTACTGTTTCTGTTAATCGTACTTATGGTTACTTACTTCATTGATGTTCAAATTCCCAGTTTCGCGTAAGCGTCGGTAAGTTTTTGAAACGTGTTGCGGGTTGGTAAGCGTCTATTAGGGAATCGTTTCTTTGCGCAGTTCGTGCAACTCCATTAGCTTTTCCGTATGCCATCAAAATGGCCGCATATTCTTCATTCGTGAATGTAGCCAATAACAAAAAACCAAAACTCAACAATAACAAGATTAACAGAAACAGTAACAAAACCAAAAAACTTTTTAAGATTAGAAGAGTCAAATTCGCGGCATTGCATTTTTTTAATGAGTTGTGTCAATTACTAGCTGCTGTGCCCACAGACCAATCGTGATTCAGAAAAAAAAAGGTTTTCATGCAAACAGGAATCTGGATAATGATTACAGAAATTCATAAAGATTTATCCCACATTCGTCGTTATTAAAGAGGAAATTTGGTTACAAACCCAGATGTATCTCCCTCCCTGTCACACTTGCAACTTCGAGCGACAGAGAGGGAGATAGCGAAAAAATTCATTTTCGATTCGCGGTAGCCTTTCAGATGCTACGCGTGCGTTCGTCGTCAATCTGCAAGTCTTGCTTATCTACTACTCGTATTTAGCGAAAGTATGTTTTTTATCGCTTGCCGGTTACGAGCCTAGTGCGTCCCTTACACAAAATTGGCAAATGAATAAAGTTCATTGAAGGTTTTTTGGCATTATTGCACATAATTAGAAAGAGGACAGCCTAAGGAACTTTTTCAAAGAATTTTAAGAACATTGCCATTTTTAGTTTTTTTTTGAAATTGCTAATCAAAGTTACCCAAGACGAAATTCGTGAATCTCATTTTTTATTGAGGGTTAATAAAAAAATAAGTAGACGTTACATGCTAATAATTTTGACTTTGATGGAACCGTACACCATTACACATTGCAATAAAATAAAAAAATTGGCTCTACCACTTCCTCGTTTTTTTTTATTCAAGTTGAAACGCGTAAACATATAAAAAATTTCAAAATTATTTTAAAAGTATACAAAAAAAAAACCAGTGGACACAAAAAATTTTTGGATGCCGCAGATGATAGCTTATGATCCAACCTACCTGCCGTTTTAATTTGGCAAACGATGGAGCAAACACCCTGTATTATCAAAATCAGATAAATCCATATGACCGTTTTTTTTTTCAAATGTAGGTAAATTCCATGCAAGCCAATCAGCGAGAGAAGTTTATTCAACATGGTTGCCAGTTCACGTAAACTTCTAATCGTATTTTTTTTTCAAACCAAGATAAATCTTGTTCTGTTAAATCAAAATTATAAAAAACCACACTGAGTTTTCTCAAAGAGATAAATTTCAATCGATTATACGAAATGAAGGTAAATCCAATCAAAGTTATATTTTTTGGAGAGAATGGATGGTTTTAATGCTGAATTTGCCGAACAGGATAGCATTCTTTAATGCTTTAGCCATAATAAAAAAAACTGCCTTTCAAATCACCGAATTAACGTTATTATAATTATTTTTAAATTATCTCCCAAGTGGTTAGATAGGATTTATCCGAGTTAGAAGCTAAGCGACACATAGTGCGAGAGGGACGAATGCTTAGTCTTTAGGCTGGTGACAAAGCGTTTCTGCGCTCCTATTGAGATAAGTACTTTCCAGTCGGCTTTCGGCTGTGACTAGCATTATGGGCTGTGGGTGAATGCCACTATAGGGCCACTCGCCAGGCCCCTATACCACAAAAATTTACAAGTTGTCAATTTTGTCAAATTGTATGCTTGTAAAGTTTTGTGGTATAGGTCCCAGGTCGTTGAGAACTGACCTTGTTCCAAGAGTCATATATATAGTTGATGATGTCGTCATGCTGGCCGTTGTTCTGGTGCGCGGGCGCGGGCGCGGGCGGGCTGAGCCGCGCGCTGTGCGTGTGCGGGTGCGTGTGCGCGTGCGCGTGCGCGTGCGCGTGCGCGTGCGTGTGCGCGTGCACGTGCCCGTTGGAGTGCCGCTTGCCGATGTGCGGCAGGCTGCGGGAGCCGCTGCTCACGTAGCTCGCCCTGGAACACGAGACTTGGGAGTTAGGAACCTAAGGAATTTGCTTTATTTTTACAAATACTATTCGCATTTTTCACTGCCACCCGGTCACAAAACTATGGTCCAAAATTATGTTGTAAAAGTGAGCCAGCGAACAAGATGGGAAGATGACCTAAAACTCACAGCTGGCAACCTTTGGAGAAGAGTAGCACAAGACAGAACTCAATGGAAGGTGTTGGAGGAGGCCTATGCCAAGAGGCACACTGAAATACAGGACATTATATAATTCCACAAAATCAAATGTTCAGACATACTGTAGTAATTCAGGATAAAAGGGCTTATTATTATTATTATGTATGTTTTTTCCAAGGACCATGGGGACCTGGACTTTTGGAAGGCATGCGTGGGGCCGAAGCCAACAGCGCAGAGGCCCTTTAAAACAAATATAATATAAAGCGAGGGATACACATGGCGGATACCATCTCCGAGCGCACAACATGATACACCCAGTGATGGTCCCCGCCAGGTGCAAATACTATTGCAGTGCAACACTGTGCTGCGATGGAAATTAAGGGCATGGGTTATTGGGTTGAATGGTGGGTGGTCTGGAAAATGGGTTATGGGAGGAGACTAGCGGACACCTGCCGTGACAATTAGCCTCAAAATTGTGAAAAGGCAAGCGGTGACTTGCCTACTCGTTAAGTGGGCCCCACAAACGGTCGCCCGCACAGTGCGACAATGGAGCAACACTTCTGAGTGGCTGTGAGGTTGCGAGAGGTGAGTCTGCGGTGCGCCAGATCCCGGTAATCCGTTCAAGGGCCGCCGGCGTTATGACATTTTACACTTCCAACCTGGAGCATAGGTTCCGCTCTTGCGACTTCACTCTGGCCGGCCGGTTAAGGCAAGCACAGAGGTGAGGGCCAGATCACTCGGGCCCTCTGGAGGTTAGGGGTCCGCGGTGTCGCTACTCATCGTCAGCTCGCCACAAGCTGCCCCCGCGGGCTTATTATTATTATTATTATATATTCTTTTTATCCTCGGTTTTCACCGGCGTCCTGCTATGCACGGGCCTAAGCCAAGTGCATAACAGGGTAAGTATCTTATCCTATACTTTGTGCTGCTCAAGTGACCATATCGCGCGTGTGGCTGGTTGCGTGGTTGGAATTGGGACCTGTAATTCTTGGTCAGTTTGCAAGAATTTTCTTACAATTCGACATGTGTTGAGAATGACGGCTTTCTGGAGTAGATGGTATGTTTTGGCGGTAGGTTTAAGGTCTTTAATGATTTATGTAATTATTTTGTCACGCCTGTAGTGGATAGAACAATGGGTACTATAGTTACTTTTTGGAGATGCCATATGCGGGTTATTTCATCTTTCAGTTCGATGTATTTGGTCAGTTTTCCAGCTATCGTAGTTTGTAAATTGTGAGTATTAGGGATGGCAATGTCTATTAAGTATTCAGTTTTGCTAGTTTTGTCTATTAATGTGATGTCAGGCCTATTGTGATGGGTGGTTCGGTCGGTAAGGAGGGATCGATCAAAGTACAGTTTGGTTGTAGGGTTGTCTAGCACATTTTCAGGTTTATATTTGTAGTACGGTTCCATCACGGTAATAAAGTTTTGTTGGTAAGCAAGTTTTTGATGGATGAAATTTGCTAATTGGTTGTGTCTATGTTTGTAGTCGGTCTGTGCGCTTGTCTTACATGCGCCTGTAATGTGTTGGATAGTTTCCGGGTAGCAATTGCATTTTCTACATGTATCAGAAGTTAGGGTCTTTGTTATGTATCTTTGATAGTTTCTGGTCTCTATTACCTGGTCTTGTTATTATTATGTTTTGAGCATTTCTATGGAATACTGAACAAACCTTTTATGTTGAATAATTATTTTGTTTATGTTAATACAAACGTAAAAAATGTGCACCACACGCCCACCTATTTAATACTTGCCAAGGACTGTCTGGCACGAATTATTAATAAAAATACTGAAATCGCGAGGGCCAGATTGCATTCCCTAGTGCTAATATTAGCTTCAAGATTTTTGTGCAAATGGAGCTTCTTTTCATTTTCTTTGCAAAAAATGATGTTGATGTGTTAAATTACGCTATTTATGTGCTCTGCCTACCTCTTTTTGGAATGCATAAACCATTATGTTAAGCCTATATTTGCCAAATCAGAAATTGATTTGTTTCATGACAAGCGCCCACTGAATGTGAACAAAACTTATTCTTGCCAAATAAGGGTTTGTGCTCGAACAAGCGCACTGGTTCCTTTTTGGTATTTTCAACGTCACAGACTCTGATCCGCCTCGTATGAAATTGTGAGATATATAAATAAACTCCGGTTGTGTAGGCACAAAAGTCTTTGATGAAAGATACAGTCTTTTCCTTCTTAAGCAACACCCAAAACAATTGCGCCGCTGGCAAACACCAAAACATTTTTTTCTTCAAGAGTTTGACAACTGCTCTTCTTTGTTCTTCTGCCATAGACAGTATGGCAGTGGACTCTGACCGCAAAGAGACCGCATAGCCCCACCCCATGGCGAAATAAATATATTAAAATAATGGATTTAATGTAAAAGTGTTATAAAAGAAACAGGTGAGCACCAACTCACGATTACAGCCCAATCAACATTAAAGATATTAAATATATGGAAAGGCAGCTCTCATTCTATAGGAAATTGTCAACCTTTCCATACAGATTTGAAGAGACACCTCTTACGAGTACAGACGGTTTGGTGCAACCCACCATTACTGTCTCCGAGAGCTTTGGTTTGATTATTCTAGATTTGTATAGCATATCTTAATCATATTAATATTGTTGTTGGTGATGAAATTGTTGAAAGAACTAAATGGTTCAAACAAATGTGAGTCATCAAGGGTTGCATCTCTTTTATATAGGAACAAATCAAAATTCAAAATTGTTATTAAAAGCACTTGGTTCAAATTCCATATTCCACTATGAGGTCTCATGAGAATAGCTGTAATGGGATTTGTAATCAGAATCACAGACCGAAACTAGTGTTAGGGGAAAAATATATTTTCACTTCTTATGCTCAAAAAGTTTGCTTATAGCATAAGCAAACTTAAGTGGAGATGGACGGGCCACATGATAAGAAATAAGAAAGAGAAATGGTCTAAACTAGTCACGGAATGGTACCCAAGAGATGGGAAAAGGAAGAGAGGCAGGCCATTGCGCAGATGGGAAGACAACATAAAGGCAGTTGCAGGACCGACTTGGAGACGGACTGCAACCGATACGAACAAATGGAAGATTTTAGGGGAGGCCTATGCCGAGAGGCAAATCGACCACACCACCAATGTCAATATATAATAGATAATTGATAAGATACATTCAACTGTAAAAAGTCGAGAATAAAAGGCTACTTTATTTTTATTTATTTTATTTATGCTCAAAAAGTGTGTCTGTATGTTGTGTATAGGAGACATGAAATCGCTTGTGTTGCTTTATTTTTATGCTCTAGTGCTGAACGTAAAATCTTCGTTGAAGACCAAGGCAAGGGGTCCAACAGCCACACAAGTAACTTTAACTTTATAGAATAAACTCTTTATTTGTATATTATTATGTTTTGTTAGTATTCTAAGACCAAGGCAAGGATACCAACAGCCAAAGTACACAATAAAACTTATTGAAATAAACTGATAGTTCATTGTATTGTTCATTTCCTCGCAATCGAAGTGAATAGTAGAGTGTACAATTCATCCATAAAACCCACTTTACACTCGATTTTATATCCATCTTCACTCGCAAGCTCGCTCGGATGGATAAACGTCTCGCGTAAAATGGAGCGTTTTAAGCACTTGTTGTACAATCTACTATTTGATGAAATGAATAGGCAACAAAGAAAAAGTATACATATTTTAATGGTGCATATGGATGCGCGCTTTGTTTACGCACACGCGTAATTTAGTTTCATCTAAAGATAAGCGAGCGTGAGAGTCGACGACAAACTAACAATGAAACAATTACAATGTGCACAAAAACTAACCAACAATCACAATATCTGAAATCTCAAGTGTCTGGAAACATGTACTTACGTGCGATACCTATATCTCTCGACATCACATAACTGTAGACTGCAAGCTAATAACGCCATGGTTCTTAACTAAATCAGTCATGTTAGCAATGAGAGAAATTACAAAAGCAGTGCTGTTTACAAATCGCACCACCATATGTAAAAGTTATAAAACAAGAAAGAACAATGAAACCTTACCTCATATTATTTCTATCCATGTTTTCAAACTGTCCCTCCGCTCTCCAATTCAAAAGATTGTTACTAATCTTATGTAAAACTATAACTTTTTAAGATATAAAATGTCAATTCATATTTATTGAATATATCAGGAAAGTAATAAAGCAGAATTTTAAGATGATATAAATAAATTCACAAGATAAATAGAAATAGGACGCCACCGATCGTGCACGAATGAGATGAACGAACGACACGACGCAAAACATCTGTCAAAATAAAGAGCAGTCCGTATTGAGGCTATGAAACACTAATATTGCTCTTTCTTTAACGGCGGTGTGTTACGAGATTATACGTTTAGTTCAACTTGGACGATTGTATTTTACATTGCATGATTTTTATTGGTTGGAATATGTTGCGCCAAATGAAAGCACCAATGATCTGAGAGATTCTTAATCGAGCCGTGTTATTACTAAATTAAGCGGTAAATTGAAAAATAGATAGTGATCTTGTAAGCACGCTTGTAAGAGGGTTAGCCCAAAGAGAATATTGAATGGTTAGCCGCGAGCCAGCCAGCGTGTGCCTCCAACCGTACAATAGCTATAGATAGCACCGGTCTCCTACATTAGGTACCTACCTCTTTTTTTATTTTTGGGCACATCTGCGTAGACCTAGACGTGGGCTCCCTAGACACATCAATCACATCATAGACAATGTTGATAGGGCTGATAAATCAAACAACGCCATCTAGGATTTCAGTCAGCATAGCGGGCGAACAAAGTGACCTAACTCCGGCACTGTGCGGTACAGCACAGGGATCTATACTGGCGCCGACGGAGTACTTACTGTACGTTAATGATATGCACAAGATATTCCGACATGGCTCTGCGTACCAATTTGCAGATACCTGTATAATAACAGCCCATAAGGACTTAGAGAATGCTCAAGATATGATGCAGATTGAGTTCGACTTTTGTGCAAATGGGCGCACGATCTGGGTTTATCGTTAAACTACTCTAAAACGAAACTAATGCACATACACTCGCCATATAAAAAAGTGAACGCTACGCCTAAGATCGTGGCCCACGAACACAAGTGTCTGCACTTGCCTTTCGCGCGCGTGTCCGACTCGCACTTGGCCGTTTTTTTTATGATGTTAATGATGTGGACAGTAAAATTACACCAAAATTCTGGACCCAAGTACAGCTAATGTTGTTCAGCAAAAGAAAAATGGCACTTTTCTGTGTAGCACAGCCAAAGTTTGAACAATCGAAAGAAGTGAATATCTATCATGTCATGTGCTTATCATGTGCCATTTGATGACAGCATTAGTGTCTGTTATGGCTAATGCAATGAAGTTCTGTATAGATGATGTAAGTATTTGTTTTTATGAATAAAGCTATTTTATAGTGGTCTTGGAACTCATATCATTAATACAACTATATTACTTTATATTACGAATGGATCGTATATCGGAACGTTATAGTGATTATTTCTTTAAATTGTGGGTAGGTATTGTAGTGCATTGCTATCCTTATTCGTGCGCATACGTCACGAGGTGGTGTGCTGTCGAACCAAGGAACGTGTATAACACAGATATATATATAGAACGTGTGAAATAAGTGAACACTACAGGTATGCAGTAACTTTTGTGGGTATGTCCGGTTTATGATTATGACCTAAAAAAAACTAAACGAAAATCGGTTCATCCATTTGGGAGCTACGTTACCACAGACAGATACACAGACACGTTAAACTTAAAACACTCCTCTCTTTGCGTCGGGGGTTAAAAATACAAATAAACAGATCTAGACTTCATTACTAATTCTCAATAAATGGATTACGACTAGGTCTAGACTTCAGTACTACATGTGACATCATATGATGACGCTGGGCACCGATTGGTTAAAGCGCTATGTACCGAACTGTACTCAGCTTGAAATTGTAAAGGACCACACTTACCTTGGACTAAAAATTGACGACAAGTTTAACTGGGGACCACACGTAGATCAAGTATGTAAAAAACATAGGTTTATATTGTCAAAACTATGTACCTATTCTCAAACATAAAGTTCCTTACAACACGCTAAGACTTCTATATATGTCCCTGGCTGATTCTGTCATATATTATGGTATAGAAAGCTATGGAAGAACCTACAAAACCTATCTAAATAATATATACAACCTACAGATACGTGTACTGAAAACAATTGTAAGTACATGGTTTCTCGCGCGCGAGTCGATGAGTAGACGAAGTATTTGCTATAAGCTATAATATATATTAATATACTGTAAGATACCGAAATAATATTATATCTGCGTGTGTGGACTCTGTCAACTAGTACGTAAAATATATCGTAAGATGCCTAGCTATAATATATATTTACGTCACATCTGGTCAGAATGCAAGTTTTACCGCACGCTGCGCGTACCTACCGGAAAACTCGCAGTGTGGCAAGGTGAAGACGTAAAATTTTGTACTCAACACGTGCGGTAATTCGTAAAGCCCCAGAGCGCATATTTATGGCCCTCACCTTCGGTTCAGGCCACAAACACCTGCGATCTGGGGCATTCACGAATTCACCGCCCTAATTACGTAATGTACCTACTATTATATCTGCGTGTGTGGACTCTGTCAACTACATAGTACGGAAAATATATCGTAAGATGCCTAGCTATAATATTATATTTTGGTACCTATATTATAGTACATTACGTAACTAGGGCGTTGAATTCGTGAATGACCCAGTTCGCAGGTGTTTGTGGCCCAAACCGAAGGTGAGGGCCATAAATATGCGCTCTGGGGCTTTACGAATTACCGCCCGTGTTGAGTACAAAATTTTACGTCTTCACCCGGCCACAATGCGAGTTTTCCCGTACGCGCAGCGTGCAGTAAAACTCGTATTATGGCCAGGTGTGAAGTAAATATAATTATATTATAGCAACGTCTGTGACGGGCTTTACACGGACTATTACCGATGGCGATCGATAGCAAAATGGCCGCCGATCGAATTCGCGCGTCACGCGTGCCCCTCTCCACCCCCCGCACCGCACATAGTTTTCGAATTCCCCTCTCCTCCCGCTGCCATTGTTGTCTGTTTTCAATATGCAATTCGACACGCGATAGAGCTCAGTTCCAATTTTATTTGGTAGGAAAGCCAACTAAGTCAGTGGTAGGGCCTTTGGTGTATGGCCGTATGGTTTTTTTGTTGGGAACGCTACGCAAAACTGCAGTAGGACCTATGTTGGCTGCTCGTATGGGATTTTTTGTTCGGAACGCCGTACAAAACCTCAGTGGCCCTATGATGGCTGCTCGTAGGGATCTTTTGGTAGGAAAGCCAAGCAAGTCGGCGGTACGGCCTATGTTTGCTGCTCGTATGGGATTTTCTGTTGGAAATCTTACCAAAACGGCTGCTCGTAGGGATTTTTTGGTAGGAAATAGGAAAGCTAACCAAGTCGGCGGTAGGGCCTATATTGTATGGTCATATGGTTTTTTTGTTGGGAACGCAGCGCAAAACTGCAGTAGGGCCTATGTTGGCTGCTTGTATGGGATTTTCTGTTGGAAATCCGACCAAAACTGTGGTAGGGCATACGTCGTTTGTTCGTATGGATTATTTGTTGGTGACCCAACCGATAACTGTGGTAGGGCCTATGTTAGATCTTTGTATGGTTTTGCAGATGGAAAATGAACCATAAATAGCATTAGCATCATTGTTGGCAATTCGTTAGATTGCCACTAACGATTTCCCAACTTTATCCCAACCGGCGTTAGCTACGGTTGGCCAACGCAAAATGCTACTAAGGAGGATGCCAAAGTACAATGAAAAGGTTTTACAATAAGTAGGTCATAGTCCGTTATCTTTCAAGGGGATACTAATGAATTTCAAGTAGTTACAGTCACCGTTAGATAATATACCTACCCCCTACCTATACACCCCTACCTACCTACCTGCCTATTTACAGTGGGCTGAATTTGCTCTATTTAAAAATCGATACATTTTGCGACCTGCTCAATATAAGATCTGCTTACACATTTTGCGATCTGCTCAATATGAGATCTGCACATTTTGCGATCTACTCAATATGAGATCTGCACATTTTGCGTTCTGCTCATTTTACGCAGCCTACACATTTTGCGACTTGCGCAATTGGATCCGTTGTATCGTTAATGTCTTTGAGCTCGTCTACGTTTGACGTTTAGCAAATTTCGGAACGCAATCGTAGTAGTGATTCCGAACGCAGCGACAAATATTTTTGACATGAAACGTCACGTCATACGTCACGCAATAGGAATTATACGCGTAGCCAAAATCGCGAAATTGCTTCAAGAAACCCGAGCTCCCCAAGCACCGGCAGGACCGGGGCGGCATGTAAACATGCGGATCGGCTGCGGCTGGACTCTGACCCAGAGCGAGCGTGGCGCGTGAACGAGCGCAGACGACGAGGCTCGGGGCGGAGCGCAGCGACGTCATGTCGATCGAGTACGTGCTGGTGAGCGAGGGCGAGCAGGACGAGCCCATCGAGCTGCCGACCGAGGAGGACGGCTCGCTGCTGCTCAGCACGGTGGCGGCGCAGTTCGCGGGCGCCAGCGGGCTCAAGTACCGCGACCGCGCTGCCGGCCGCCTGCGCGGCCTGCGGCTCGTCGAGCAGCGCTTGTCGCCGCCGCCGGGCGGCTGGGCCGTGAACCGCTACTTCTGCGCCTTCCCGCGCCGCGCCAGCCCCGAGCCGCGCGATCCAGACGACCGGCCGCGGTGCTCAGACCTTATCGTGCTGGGCCTGCCGTGGAAGACGGGCGAGGACGCCGTGCGCGAGTACTTCGCCGCCTTCGGCGAGCTGCTCATGGTGCAGGTGAAGCGTGACGCAGCTACGGGACTCAGCAAGGGCTTCGGCTTCATTAAATTCGCGGAATACGGCGCGCAGCTGCGGGCACTAGGGCGCCGGCACCTTATCGATGGGCGCTGGTGCGACGTGCGCGTGCCCAACAGCAAGGAAGGCGGGGGCGGCGCACCGCGTAAAGTTTTCGTGGGCCGCTGCACGGAAGCACTCTCTGCAGATGACCTGCGCGAATACTTCGCTGCTTTCGGCCAGGTGACGGATGTATTCATACCAAAGCCGTTCCGTGCGTTCAGTTTCGTCACTTTCCTGGACCCGGAAGTGGCCCAGTCGCTATGCGGACAGGACCACATTATTAAGGGTGTGTCGGTGAACATCAGCACTGCTTCACCTAAGCGGGAGCGCGGACGTGGCGCGCTGCTAGGCTGGGGCGTTGTCCCGGAGCCCCGTGTCTACAACTGGGTGGGTGAGGCATGGCCACCCGCGCAGCCCGCGCCTCTAGACTCCAAGCCCTACCTCAAGTATGAGTGACCACTGTACATACATACTCTGTGTCTTAAGGACATGCTCTTCGTTGATTGCTGTCAGATTTTATATGAAAGAAAAGTGTAAATAATATAATATAAATAGTATGAAGTTGTCACTGCTGGTTTCTCTTCACCCTTTTGTGTGCCAAAAAATGTGTCACATTTATTTTAATGATCTACTAATTCTCAAAAAAGTTATTTTTGGTGTTCAGTGCCGGTCTCTAAGTGATCCCAAAGATGTTCCGTATATTTTGGTCTGAAGTGATCCATCTGTCACACCAACAAAAAAAATGTTAGTAGCTCAATGCATATTGTAACTGCTAACCAACATAAGGTCCAATGCAGCATAATAAAACTGGACCTCAGAGGATAATGGTGGACATTCTCTTTTACAGTACATCATGATAAGGTTGAGTATCCACCAGTGACTGTAGCAGAGTGGTCAGTGAGGAAAAATTCCACCAACAGGAGAAGTTAGGATAGGACTGCTATGGAGGAATAGTTTCTTCACAAAGCTGTGGTGGATACTCACCCTTACACTCTATAGTCGTTTGGTGCTGTTGGTGCAGTCACTACACAAGACGACGGCCAATGGAAAAAATAGCTTAAAAATAATAAATCTTCTTTAGTAATACAGTATTTTAAAAGAAAGGAAAAACGTGAACTTAATCATTTTAATCAAATTGAAAACATACATGAATCTGCCGAAGTCAATTAAGTAGGTTTGTTTTGATTTTGCCTTCTATCTAACTTACATAGAACGTGTTAAAATACTAAGTTTAATCATTTTATTTACATGTGCACTTATAATAAGGAAATGTGTAATATACAGTGTTTTATTAAGTGGGTACTTATTTACGAATAATCAATGCTATCTATGGAATGATAAGATCGCTACTTTTCGTGCGTCGTCGTCGGCAATAAATAATTTTCTTGAAATTTGACTCCAACATTTTACATTATTCCTTTCTTTTAAAATACTGTGTTACCTACTAAATAAGATTTATTATTTTTTAGCTATTCTTTCCATTGGCATTGTAAAAGTAGGGGTGATTTTTTTTTCCATTTAAGTCGGTTTGATTCCCAGACGAAGCAAGTAATTTTTTGAAAAACTTTGAATGCAGAAATACTAACTTTCAAAAATAACAAAAAGTCTTCTTTCAGCAAAATGCCCTATCTACGATATTTAAGGTACTTCCCCTTCATGTTCCATATTTTTGGGACGTCCTGTATACCTAGATGTTTAAAAGCATCGAAAACATTGGCGCTGCGGACGCAGCTTAATTCAGTGATTTGAAAATAAGTATTTTTTACGGGTGCGCCAAAGTTCATATAAAATTGCAACTTCGATTATTGGAGTTCCGAAAATTTCTCTCGTACAATTTTATCTCATAATGATCACAGGGAAATCTGTCAGTGTCAGTCAACCCTTTACCAGGCTCAGGGTGATATATCGGCCACATGCGAAGTTGTACAAAACGAACTTCGTTCGAGTATCTCCCTCTCTGTCGCTCGAACTATTAAGTTCAACAGATAGGGAAACACACGAACGAAATTAGTCTTCGTTTCGCGGTAGGGCCGCAGACCGAACCGCTTACGGTTACGTGCAACACACCCTAAATTGTTTTATCAAAGTATAAACAAAACGAAAGAAAATATTTTTTTTCGTAGCGACTGTCAATTAAATTATAAACAGGGATTTATTTCAATACAGATGGTTAAAAAAATGCGTTTTCAACATATATTTTATTTGTATTTATCCTCGACCTGCTACTGTTTATCTTCAAGGGCGCACTCAGCAATATTCAGTGAATGAAATATGGAATCAATGCTACATTTATAGTCCATCCATACACGTTCTGCACAGCTACCGCGCGTAGCCCTTCAGCTGGCAGCGCCGTCAGCCGTCAGTGGCACTGCTGCAGGAACCAGCTGCTGGACCCCACGCCAAGTGGCGGCGATCCAGCAGGTGGACCTGACATAACCAACCTTTGAGTGGCAGGAACTAGCAAATGGACCCTGTTTGATGTCTTATTTTGCGCGAGAAATGAAACCGATAAACCTATTCCTTGCTTGCTCAGACTTGTAAGATACATTCGACAATAAACAAGGATGGCATTGACTAACGGTCGAATTGCCGCGCTTATAGAAAGTTTCTTAGAAATTGCGTCAATTTCCGAACTACTCTCATTACGCGCCGACCGCCGAGCCGCGAAAACCTCGCAGTGTAAATTTGTACTGTGAGGGGAAATTAAAAGGTTTATAAGTGTAGATTAATAGTTATATCATTAAATCTGTATTTATTTACAATTAATCGTTTTATTTCGTAATCATAGCTATTTTTATTCACGAAAGTGGAAAAAAAATGTTCATCTGAGATTTGATCGAGACTAGCAAAATTCACATAAATGGGTGGCATTTATTACTATGTAATCAAATAAGCCATTTCATGCTGAATCAATCGATACATGATATATATACAGTTCCTATAGGTTTTTTTTTGAAATATTTTCCAACGTGCGGAAAATTCGCGATTACAACCCGTGGGGGGCCTGCCACTTTTTTTTTATGTGATAGGAGGCAAACGAGCAGACGGATCACCTGATGGTAAGCGATTACCGCCGCCCATGGACACCTGCAACACCAGAGGTGTTGTGAGTGCGGAAATGTTTTCCATAATGGCCGTGCCACTTATTCTGACGATCAATTTTCGGCGCCGCTACTCAATGGTTGGTTATGTCAGGTCCAGCTGCTGGATCGCCGCCACTTGCCGTTGTGCCCATCTGCTGGTTTCTGCCACTCGAAGGGGTGGCGAGCGTTTGATAATAAACCACAAGCAGATTTTCGCGAAACGTCTTCCACACTCACCAATTCGCGGAATAAACTCGGCCGTCTCTGAGCTATGGCCACGAACTCCGAAATTCTGGTATATCTATCTCTATAGCACTCACAGTCTCACAGTACTCGAGTGACAGGGATGCATGTATACGAACTTCGAGTTTCATGGTAGCGCCGCTGGATCCATTTTATCTGGGTCTAATCTACAATATTCGCAATCGACAACAAGTGGCATCAGACGTGCTACCTGCACGCCACCTACTGCACACTCACCAGTGACTTCATTAACAGGAGCACTTCTTCAACCCCCAAGTAACTAAGTATAGCTCGTTTTTAACCCCCGACGCAAAGAGACGGGTGTTATAAGTTTAACGTGTCTGTCTGTGTATCTGTCTGTGGTACCGTAGCTCTCAAACAGATGGACCGAATTTCGTTTAGTCATAGATAATTTTATCCCGAGTGCTCTTAGCCATGTTTCATGAAAATCTGTTCAGCCGTTATTGAGATATTGGACTTTGAAATGAAAATGTCGGGGGTTTCTCAACTTTTTCTAAGGTGTACCTACCTAGTTATAAAAACTTTAGAGCGATTACTCACACAAACACGGCGATTTGTTGCAGCGACAAAAGCGCGCGTTTTACGACTGCAAGTAGGTCTGTAGGCTGACTGGCTAACCATAGATCGCCTGCCCCGCTATTCTGTATCTTCACTAATGTATCTTGATGCCGACATTCGTAGTGACCAATCAGAGAGGCCTAGTTTCCTTAGGCGTGACGGGTGAAGCGAGGAGCGAGTCATTACGCAAGTAATTTATTGGCGGCCAATACACGGTGAGTAAATACTGATGATACACCGATATCACAATCTGGATCAGATGCATATTGACATGTATAACAGGACCAGTCCTGCCAGCAATATAGCAGAAATATCCGGAAATTTTGAAATCCGCCCACAGATAAGAAATAATCTGTGCGCTACTAAAGGCACACCACACAATTCTGCTTGGTGGATGGTATGAACGGTACGCACTGTACGCAGCTATAAGATAGAGCGAGATGGGGATAAGGAAGAAGCAGAACTACCGTCTGGCCACACTTTAATACTGACGCTAGCGTTTAAAGGGCCATTCAATACTGGTTCCATACTGAGTATTGCTGCAAATACTGGCGAACCAGGATCACAGTATTTAATCATCGTGTATTGACCGCCATTGGCATGCACGTTCAGAATAAAATGCATGTATGGATACTGCACAAAATGGCGAGCACGTCAGAAGCGTTAAGTTAATTTCTAAGATACATAGGTACCGACTATTATTGTGTTGTTGATCACTTCAGGTACTTGTACTAAACATGTAAGTAACTTAAAATTCTTTAGCGCCTAGTAATAAAATAACGGGCAATCAAATGTAAAGTGTCATCCTGCGAGACAGGCATAGCCTAGTGCAGGTGACACGGACAATCTCATTAATCTTAAGCTATAATGACAGTGTTCTGTAACCAGTATGTTACTGAAACCATGTTTTGTTTAAATTTGTCATAAATATACAATTTAAAATTGTTTGTCCCAATTTTCATTTGTCCTAAAAGTTATTTTCATAATTATTATGAAACAAACCTAACCGAATGGTTTCTACACGATAAGTAGGTATTAAAAAAACAAGTGTGGGGGTCTTCGAGAAAACTGGCTTTTAGCCGAAATGAAATTTCGGACAAAAGATACAGTTGGGAAGTAAAATTTAGTGATTGCGATACGCATGCGGATACATAGTCTGTCGAGTGGTAAACACGGGTGGCCGTCTGGTGGCATAACAACTATTGTCATAACATCGATTGTCATACAACATTATGCATAAAGTTGATGCTCATTTTTTTTTTTGGCATAAATTATACAATGGCATAATTGTTCCTTGTCATAATTATACGAAGTCATAATTGGTTTAACCATAATGTTGAATGTCATACATTTATTTAGTCATAATATTGATAATTATAATTATTTTTAGTAATAATTGTAAATGTCATACATTTATCAAGCCATAATATTTATGATTATAATTATTTTAAACATAACAATTTTCTGAAATCAATACAAGTTAGTAAAGTTTGAGATTTGATAAAAAACAATACCAAAGGGTGGGCGTCAAATAAACTTTTTTCCTCAAAAATCTAAAATGGGCGAGTTAGACGCCTCCAATAATTGATGAGGGGCCCGATTTTAGGACTTAAAAAATTGTGTCTTAACCGAACTCTGTCTTAGTTCGGTTAGGTTAGGGTTCACTTATGTCCCTCAGACCAGAAATAGACACCCCGCGCAGCGGGGTGGCGTCGACTTGCTGGCATTTAATAAAAGATCAAAACCGTTGTTAAACGTGCATTACACTTATATTGTGGATTTCTTTTCAACTCACACGACCAGTAATATTTGTTCTTTCGAACATTGTTTTTTCATAAATAAAACCATTTTTATTCAGTTTCACACCCCCTCTACTCGTTTTACACACATGCAGATCCTGATTTTTCATTGTTACGCACAATAAATACTATTCTCCTAATAAACGAGTCGAAAGGCAATAACAGCAACAACCGTGCACAATAACAAATAACTCGTCACATCTACCCACATTCACATTTCACAAGCAGAACATAAAATCTCCTGTGAGTTTTATAATAGCAATGTTGCGAATAAGGCAACTTACTACTAAAAAAAATATAAGGCGTATGCGTTTTGTAGTTTATGCGTTTATACATTATGGTTAAATTGTTTTATGACCAACCAATTTATGTCCATTACAAAGTATGCTTAAATAATTTTATGCGCATCAACTTTATGCGCATTACACAGTATGGTCTTAAACATTATGATTAAAAAAGTTATGCGCATAAATGTATGACTATTTACAGTTATGCGGAATGATGAGTATGACGAATCCATGTACTCGTATGCCGATCAAAAATATGACTTTAAACTTTATGCCACCCGAACCCTACCCGGTAAACACGCATTGAAGAGAAGAAGCACTCCTGTAAATCAGAGTTATTTTTGCACAACATGTTCATACATGCGTTTTCACGATCTCCTAGTTAATACAAGATTATATTTGATAGTTGAACGCCAAAACGCTCGCGGAAACGTACGCTAGAGCGATATGCTCCTACTACATGTATACATAACGTTTCTAAACGTAGGTAATGGCGGTTGTCAGCGCAGGTACTTGGCCGCCCAGTCCACGCGTGGGGCTCCGCTGCCCACCGTCGTCGTCTCTGCAATCAGAAAAGGTAGCGTTTTAATACAATACGGGTGTAGACTCGAAAATTATTATTACTCTAAAAGAAAGAAGGCAAATAAATATGCCTAGTGATGGAAATCCTATTCAGATATCTCAAAGAATTACGAAGCTTCAACCGTTTTAATATTGCTTGTTAGAGAGAGAAAACGCAGTGCGTGACGTCACAATACGCGAGGCTGCCGCAGAGCTGGCCACGCGCGCGGCGGGCCGCGTCGATGGCGGCGCCGAACACGATGGGGCACGGCACGTTGCCGTTCTATTAGTGACGTCACAATCTACAAGCGTCATCGTTTCATATGAAGGTTGCGTTTTGCAAAAAAGGGACAGAACCTATTCCTTAAAACATGGTACACTTTTTTAAATTATTATTCGAGGAAATATGACGTTATTGATTATTTTATTTAGTGTCTACACCTCTATAATGATTTAGGCGCCAGCACGCTGAGTCTACAAGGAGATAAGGCGGTTACCGTGGTGCGAGCGCAGCGTGAGCGGGTGGAAGAGCGAGGTGTCGATGCGCGCGCCGGCCACGTAGCGCGCCGCGCCGAGGTAGGCGGCGGCGGCGGCCGCGGCGGTGGGGGCGGGGGCGGGGGCGGGGGCGGGGGGCGCGCGCGCGGCGGGGGGGGCCGGCGCCGCCACGCTGCGCCCGCGCAGAGCTTCCGCCGCGCGCGACGAGTGCACCACCTCGCCGCTACCGTGCACAACACACCTTTCTTTTCCTTCACTCTGGCCGGTAAGTGAGATTTACCGCCCACGAGCGCAGCGGCAAATCTCAGTTCATACCAAAGAAAACACGTAAAATTGTGTACGCACCATGGGCGGTAATTCGTAAAGCCCCAGATAGCATATTTATAGCCCTCACCTTCGGTTCGGGCCACAATACCTGCGATCTGGGGCATTCACGAATTCACCACCAAAGTGCGCCTTTGGTGGTGAATGGGACCGCATTGACACGGGAAGCCCGCCATGCCCGCACAGCGGGCCAGGCCGGGGGGCGGCCGTGGGGGAATGAGATTTCCTGACAATTAAAATTTCACCTTTTATGTATAATTTTTAATTTCCTCGCATGATGAATTTGAATATTGACTGATACACGTGCGGATAGGTAATTTCCAACTCGTGTCGACCAAAACACGTGGTTTTTGGTCATCGTCACAACTTGCTGGGAATTACCTATTTTCCGCACTTGTATCATAAGCAGTTTGAAGTTTGATAGCGACCACCTGAAGGACAAGGATTTTTTTCTATTGAGAATAACATCAATTCTACAGACCCTAGAGACAGTTAGTCGTATATCCATTTTTTTGTAGTAGCAGAATAGAAATCAACAAAAAAATCGAGAATAGTTCACCAACTCTGCTAGGTGTTCGCTAACCGGCACATGAAATTAGGTGGTCGCTAACCGGCGAAATGACCCTACTTTGTGTACCGTCGCCGTCGCCGTAGATACTAAATCCGGGCATACCCCAGTATGTCGGCGAAGTGGTCCCTCGGCGGCGCGGGCAGCGCGGGCGCCGGCGCGGGCGGCGGGGGCTCCTCCACGCGCACACTGCTCCTGCAAATATGCCGAATCGACTAATGCCTGCTAAACACGACGACAACGATTTATCGTAGCGATTTGACTGCGCATCCCGTTTGTGCAATTTTATCGATTGTGTGTACGACATATTATCGTTACGATTTGTCATACTCTCGATCGATCAAACTGCGCAAATCGGTCTACACAGATTGGTTACGCCGTCAGAGCAAAATCCCTTTTGGCCTCCTTTCTTAAAAAAGCTGTTGAGACTGCTTACACGCACCGCCTTCATAGTTCTGGCTGTCATAAAAAAAACATTCAGTTACATACGTCAACGCATAATTTTCATATTTTCTCCGCTGCAAACTGAACTACGAATAATAAGATTGCTATTAATAAGTACCTATAGTGATTGTGCTAGTTACTCCTGCTGCTCCTCTCTGCTTACGCCCGCTCCAAGTCACTCGGACAACTAAGGTAAGCAGTTTCAGCTTCTCAAAATTTGCATATTTGGTTTGTCTTTTAACGGCGTAACCTTGCCTTCGGCTCCGCTCATCACCGCATAGTCTAAATTGCCTATTTACACGGCCTAAGCATATTTTTGGTCCTATCGAGTTCCGGATTCTTCCGTCCAAATTTTTAAAATTCCCATTTATTTTCCGCAATACTCATATATTTCACCCGCCATTAACGCTCATTTCATATATATCACGCTCATTGTCATTTACATTTAGCTTGACATTGTCATTAATATAATTGAAATTTTAATTTAGCCAACATGTCTAAATCTGAAATGGAAATTAAGTTAGCAGTGTTAAAAAGTAAAGAAGAGAAAATCTTTCAGCGATTTACTCGCATACATGCCGCTTCTAAAAATATTTCAAATTTTGAATCGCGAAGCAACGAGTCTTTCATGGCCGATAGTGAAACGATTGATGACTTACGTGTGAGTTTCGAATCAATTCTGGATGAGATGAATAAAATCATCATGTCTCTCGTTCCTGGTACCAAGCCTGACTATGAGGCCCTGGATGCGTTCGAAGATATGTACTCAAAAATAAAACGCACTCGAAACAACATTATTAAAATGTCAATACCGCAAGCAAGTGCATCATCCGCACCCGCGAGTCGTAACAACGGCTCTTATATGAAACTCCCGCCTATAGAATTGCCTTGCTTTGATGGTCGTACTGAGAACTGGCCCATCTTCTATGAGTCATTTAAAACCAACGTACATAATAATGACCAACTGACTGACTCGCAACGTGTGCAATACCTCATGGGCAAGCTAACACATAATGCTCTGAAATTAACCGCTGGTTTAGTGCCTACAGGTGAAACCTATTCCATAATTTGGGACAGTCTTGTCAAAAAATATCAAGATAAACGCGCCTTGGGTACTTATTACCTGAACAATGTATTTGACTTAAAACCATGCTCAAACAATGCCAGCAGTCTCAATACCTTCATTGAGAAGTATTCCGCGTCTATCGCCGCTCTTAAGCAGTTAGACATTCCTGATTTGGCTGATTTTCTTCTTTTAAATTGCGCATTGAGGAAGACCGACCAACAGATGTTACAAAGTTACGAAATGTCAATTCGCGATGTTGAGATTCCGACTTATAAATCGTTCATATCGTTTGTGCAAGACCAAGTTAAGATTTTAGAACGGTCCAATGGTAGTACCGTCGGCAAATCAGTTGCCAATATACCGGCACAAACTACGCGAACTACGTATAAGGCGTTTGTAGCCAGCAATGATACCGCTTCAAAACCCGCGATTAATGAACCAGCTTGTATATTGTGCAACAAAAAGGATCATTCGCAACTTTATGCTTGCATGAAGTTTAAAAACATGGTCTCCCCACAAGTGAGGTTTGAATTTATAAAAGATAAGCATGGTTGTGTTAATTGTTTAAGTACGACGCATACACTTATTAACTGTAACTCGCGTCACACTTGCAACGTGTGTCAGAAGCGTCATCACACGTTCTTACATTTTGAGTCGAATAAAGCTGCTTCCGCTAATATTAAATCAACGCAATTGTTCGCCAACACTAACGACGTTACTTCTTCCGCCGCTCATGTACCGCGACCGTCAGCAGCCGCGCCTCCATCGCGCTCTCCGCCTGCAGTGTTCAATTCTTGTGAACCAAATGCACCTAATGCAAACTCGAACTGTGTCTGCACACCGCAAATAAATACTCCGCTGACTGCTCATCCGCCCCGCGATAGCATTAATACGCAATGGTCACCTGATGGGGCCATAGCACAGCCGCTTTCTAACGCTGCGGTCTCACTCAAAGTAGAGTCGAACCCTAAGTCAACAATATTGTTGTCAACCGCTCAGGTGTACGCTAAGCCTTATAATGGTGATGGTAAGACGATTATAAGATGCCTAATTGATAATGGTTCACAAAACAATCTAATAACGCTTGATTGTTGCAAATCACTTAACTTACCCGTGATACCGCTTAACAATTCCTATATAAAGGGTGTTGGTTTAACGTCGAGGCCTATACTTGGTTATGTTTATTTGAATATTGAATCGCGCATCTACCCAAATAATAAATACTATATACATGCTTTAGTGGTAGATTGTATAACAGATCAACTGCCCGCGCATTTCGTCGAAGCTAATAAATGTGACTTGGCATATCTTGCCGATATACCGCTTGCAGATTTAACCTGGAATATTCCAGGCTGCATTGATGTGGTGCTAGGTGTTCAACTCTTCCCGTATATATATTTGGGGAACAGAGTAGATTCTGGCACATGCGCACCCCCCGCTTTGCTAACCACGTTTGGTTACGTGTTAATGGGTGACTATCCTTGTAAGTCTAACTCTAATGACACTTCTTTTACCGCATTTGTGCTCAATGACCTTGAATCGAGTCTCAATAAATTTTGGGAATTAGAAGAGATCCCATACAAACGTTTTCTTAGTCCGGAAGAGACTGAGTGTGAGAATTTGTACACTACTTCCGTGACTCGAAATGATGATGGCAGATATTCTGCAGCCTTGCCCTTCTGCAAAGATGCGTCTGAGCTAGGCAATTCTCGAGCTGTTGCTCATCGCCGCCTACTTTTTTTGGAAAAGAAGTTTAAACAAATACCTACACTTCGTGATGATTATAACCAAGTCATCAAAGAATATATGTAAAACGGTTATCTTACCGAAGTTCCTGAATCTGACGTCACTGATGACGGATATTACATTCCTCATCACGCAGTGGTTCGTCCTGATAAATCTACATCTCGCGTCAGAATAGTCCTAGACGCTAGTGCTAAAAGTAGCTCAGGCTTGTCACTCAATGACATTTTGCACACTGGTCCAAATTTGCAGGCAGATTTATTTATTCTGCTACTGAATTTTCGCCTGTTTCCCATAGCAATGACATCGGATATCCGCCAAATGTATATGCAAATCTGTTTGCCGCCAAAACATTATAAATATGTGAAAATTTTATTTCGCTTTGATGAAAAAGAGCAGGTTCGCACCTTTCAGTTTACGCGCGTTGCGTTTGGACTGAAATCAAGCCCGTATATGGCAATGCGCACTGTCAAGCAGCTTTGCCTTGATGAGGGACATCGGTTTCCCGATGCTGCAACAGTGGCTAGTTCCCAATTATACATGGACGATTTAGTTCATTCGTGTATAAATGAGGAAACTGCAATGCGTTTATCGCAAAACTTAATCGCGCTTTTTAAAACTGGTGCATTTGATTTAGTCAAATGGTCCAGCAACTCCCTGTCACTGCTAGATAAGCTGCCTAATTCACACCGTGCTTGTGTTAATTTTGATGACAAGCAAAATATTGCCCAAGTGTTAGGCTTATCTTGGGAACCCTCCGATGACACATTCTCACTAACTACGTTCCCGCCCGCCGGAGGGAAGTGTACCAAGCGAATCATTTTATTCACCGTAGCTCGCTTGTTTGACGTCCTTGGTTTGGTAGCTCCTGTCGTCCTATACGCCAAGTTGTTAATAAAAGAACTTTGGCTCAGTAAAATAGATTGGGACGCTACCCCCCCGGAACACATAATTAAGTGTTACTCCACATTGGTTCAAGAATTTCCATTGTTATCAACGTTTAAGATCCCGCGCCATATTGGCGTATCATCCGATTGTATAGTCAATATTGTTGGATTCAGTGATGCCAGCCTTAGTGGTTATGGTTGTGTAATTTACTTGCATGTGACAAACTTGACTGGCGATATCAGTGTAAGGCTGTTATGCTCCAAGTCCAAGGTTTCTCCGGCTAAGATAACTACGCTTGCTCGTTTAGAGCTATGTGCCGCTGTTTTAATGGCCAAACTGATTAAAATTGTGCAAGACACTTATCTTGCTCGAATTCCGATTGCAGGCATATATGCTTTCTCCGATTCAATGATCGCTCTTTCATGGATCAAAGCATCGCCGCATAGGTGGTCAATTTTTGTAAGCAATCGTGTTGCTCAGTGTCAAGAAAATGTGTTACCAGAGAATTTCTATTATGTTGCTGGAATAAACAATCCCAGTGATTGCTTGTCCCGTGGTATGACACCATCACAATTGGTTTCTCATACCCTATGGTGCAACGGACCTTCCTGGCTGCATAATGCGCCAACGGAATGGCCTATCCAACCGTTTCAGGCCGCTGCTATTGAACAATTGCCGGAGTGTAAAACCACTACATTGACAACTCTTGTGCAACTTGAGCGACCTATATTATATGATTTAGCGCAACGCATATCCTCTTGGAATAAACTGCTGAAAACTGTAGTTTATGTGCTACGTTTTACAAAAAGCTTAACGCTACTGAGATTATAAAAAATATCGAAATCGCTGAAACCGCTTTAATACTCGCGATACAGAGCGTTCACTTTCAGGAAGATATTGCTCGCATGAAAAATAATATATTACCCTCGCGAAAACTCGTCAAGTTATCAGTGTTTATTGATGAGAAAAATGTTCTGCGTATAGGAGGTCGACTTTCAAACGCTGATTTACCATTTGAAGCTAAGCATCCTGCATTGCTCCCCAAACGCGATCATATAGTCAACATGATTATTGATCACTATCACGCTGTAAATTGTCATACAGGTGCAGGACTGTTGATGTCAATCATCCGCCAGCGCTTCTGGATATTGGATGCCAGAACCGTAATTAGGAATAGAGTACATAAATGTAATTCGTGTTTCCGCGTTAAACCGGACCATCCGATTCCAAAGATGGCTGACCTTCCTTCTTATCGCTTGCAAGAAGCTAAAGCCTTTGTGCATACGGGTGTTGACTATGCTGGTCCCCTTCGTATTACGCTTTGTCGCCGTCGTGGTCAACATGCGCAAAAGGCGTACATATGCTTGTTTGTATGTCTTGTCACCAAGGCTATACACATTGAGTTGGTTTCAGATTTAACATCTGACTCCTTTATAGCAGCTTTCAAGCGGTTTATATCTCGCCGTGGCCCCGTCTCATGTCTTTATTCAGACCATGGGACAAATTTTGTTGGAGCCAAATCTCAATTAGATGAGATGTATGCTTTGTTTCGCACATGCGATTTCAAATCTAAACTTAACCGCGAATGCTTTAATCACCGCATTGAATGGAAGATGATCCCACCGCGCGCTCCCCATTTCGGTGGTATTTGGGAGTCAAATATAAAAAGTTTAAAGACACATTTGTATCGTGTCATAGGGTCACAACTTCTAACATATGAAGAATTGCTAACTGTTTTGGTTCAAATAGAATGCATACTCAACTCACGCCCTCTCAGTGTGCTCTCTTCAGATCCGCACCCTGAAATAATAAGCCCCGCACATTTCTTAATCTCTACACCGCTTCAGTATTTACCAGCTTCAGACCTGTCAACTGAGTGCAAGAATCTAACGAATCGCAAAAAATTGCTAGAAAGTATTGTGCAATCATATTGGAGAAAATGGCGCTTAGAGTTTTTGCACACATTGCAAGTCCGAAATAAATGGTGTACTCCAGATCATCCTATTGTTCAAGGCACGGTAGTCTTGATGGGTGATGATGATGTTCCACCCCTTCGATGGCCGTTAGGTATAATCACGACCGTACATCCAGGACCTGATGGTGTGATTCGAGTAGCTACTGTTAAAACTAATAACGGCTTATTCAAACGACCTGTTGTGAAGCTATATCCTTTACCTACACAGTAACCAATAACCTATTTCCAGTTCTTATTGGGAGGTTCTTTTTCTTTCTTATTTATCATTCAACCGCATCATTTCATCTCATTTTTGAAATTCTTTGCATTTCAAGGCCGGGAGCATGGTTACGCCGTCAGAGCAAAATCCCTTTTGGCCTCCTTTCTTAAAAAAGCTGTTGAGACTGCTTACACGCACCGCCTTCATAGTTCTGGCTGTCATAAAAAAAACATTCAGTTACATACGTCAACGCATAATTTTCATATTTTCTCCGCTGCAAACTGAACTACGAATAATAAGATTGCTATTAATAAGTACCTATAGTGATTGTGCTAGTTACTCCTGCCGCTCCTCTCTGCTTACGCCCGCTCCAAGTCACTCGGACAACTAAGGTAAGCAGTTTCAGCTTCTCAAAATTTGCATATTTGGTTTGTCTTTTATCCTACGGCGTAACCTTGCCTTCGGCTCCGCTCATCACCGCATAGTCTAAATTGCCTATTTACACGGCCTAAGCACAGATTAATCGCTACGATATATAGTTACATGTGTAGCAGGCATAAGAAATACGCGTATCAAGGGATCTAAGTTATACATTTAGGGGAGGGCGGTATATTGAGTCCTGAATGAAGAGAAAGATCCTGCAATACCTGTGATACCTACCTCGTTTGTTTTTCAAGTATATATAGATGAAATAATAGAAATCTAGATAAATTAGGCACCTTCTTGCGCGAGACAACGGTGGTGGCACCCCTAGCTCGGTCCCGACCGCGAAGTATGGGAACCTGCAAACAAATTGAGTAGGAATCAGTACGCACCAAACGAAAAAAACCATAGAGCTCCTTATAAATGTCTACCCAAATACGTGCCCAAAACCCGGTGTGCGCATGCTCAAACTAAACGGCTGCCTGGCATCGTTTTGACACCCCGCATAATGGCAATGGCACCCATTCTTTGAGGCCATTTTGTGACGCTTAGACTTCTATGAATTTTTCGTTGGCTATCAGTACGTAAACAATATTTCAATCATTACGACACAATCTTTCGTTCCCTAATCCCTATGCTAAGTAAGCTTATCCATGCTCGTTAATCGCCTCTGGAAAATGAATAACTCCTGTACAATATGTATTAGCAAAGATGCTATAAGACGATGATGATGATTAGAGTATTTTCACACCACATGCTCGACAATGCCGAATTATAGGTCATGTAAACCCTACCGAAAACAAGACATTAAATCCCTTGGTATTAGCCGGGTTATAATGTTGTACTGAATTTCATTATAACCCGCTGGTTAATAATATGATTTCACTTTTCATAATTCTTATTACTATATGCATAAAGTTTAATTTTGCTAAACATAATTTGTCCTAGGCCATGGCCTACTTGATTTGACAAAATAAATGAAGTTTGCCTCCGTGTGAACCCCGGTCCGGAGGAGCGCGGTGTTCGAAATTCGAATTTCGAATCTAGGACCACGGCTTGTGCTTTCGAATTTGGAACGTCGCGCGCCTTCATTTGTTCACGCGTGACGAACAAATCGAGTTCTTGTAGGTGCCTATAGAAGATTTAATTTCAAAAATAATATTGAAAATGTCGAGTGATGAAAGTGTTTTGACTCCTGAGTTTATCAAATTAGACAACTCAACCTCAATAAACGTACCAAATAAAAACATTACCTTATCTTTCCATAATTGGACTAACGTGTCTAATGTTACTATGTACTTTTAATTTGCTAAATAAACATTATTTATCTACTGAGCCTGTTTTTTTGTCTCGCATAAGGTGTGAAAAGTAGAGTATACACCTCGGGGATAAGACTGTTTTAGTCTTGGGCGGTTGAACCCCTCACTGCCCTCAGGACTCAGTCTTAATTCCCTCGCTTCGCTCAGGAATTAACTTATAACTCCCTCGCTACGCTCAGGAGTTAAATTATGAGTCCTTCGTTACGTTCGGGATTCAATTCGCTCCCGTGACATAAAACAGTGCTTTATTCCCTTGGTGTATAATCTACTATTACGTCATTAGTTTCCTACAGGCGCACGACAATAACGGATTATCCAATACCCACCACGTTGTAGTCAGCGGACGGTTTTTTTCTTCAGTGTATTGAGTTATCTATAAGTAAATCATATAACGAATCAGAAGGAAATTACAAAAAAAAACTTCGTGTTTGGGAGAGTAGATGAACTTTCTGAAGTAGCGGACAAGTTATGGGCCGGGAGAAACTTGGTCATGAAATTCTGTTGCTAGTTCCCGGACCACTAAAGGAGGGTACATTAACGTCGATAAATGAGAAGTCACTATGACAACTGAAAAATGCCACCGAAATTCCGGGCTCAGATGAGGAATCTAATGACAACAGGTACAGGACGCATTTTAGTTCGAAGAAACGCGAAGTTTACAGACATCAGACATTGGCGATTCTCTCAGTCGGCGGTGAGTTATTCGTCCGTGGTAACTGTATGGATATAGTTTTCCAGTAAAGGTACCGTAACGCCTGCTGTGCCGTGGGTCGCTCCCTCGGCGGGTACCGCAGCAGCGCGCTGAGCAGCGCCAGCGCCGGCGGCGCGGCGCCCGGCACGGCGCGGGACAGCGGCACGGGTTCCGCCGCGGGGAAGCGGAACCGTAGCGCCTCGGCTAGCGCGATACCCTCTGGCCACGATGCACGCGTCGGTGAACCGAGCACGCCCGCGATCTTATATAGCTGAAGACATTCATGTTACATTTTATTGCTGAGGTACATTGTGATTTGGAACCTGACGTGTGCATTGACCTTAATAAGGTCGTATATCGTGATAGGACACGCGTGCTGTTAGGCAACTATGGAAAGCTATACGAAGTGCATACCCACACTCCTAATGTGTTTGGGCCACTTGACGATGCGGGCCCCGCACCGCCTATTCTGTTCATAAACACGGCCCAAAGCTACATCGCGCTTTTGGGGTTTGTGAATTGTGAGCGCTGGTATTGTTCTGTGGTCAAACCACTTCTCACTGAAAAAGTATGCCATTCTCAGGGGGGTCTTAGTGACGTTGGCACTTATGCCATTATTAACCTCGCGCTTATTCAAATGCCGGGATTCACGGCGTAATATTGGCAAAAGCGCCAACAACAATAAGCTCCGTTATCCCTGAAACGATAAAATGTTATCACCTGGTCGATCTCCGAAGCGCCGGGGAAGAGAGGCCGCGCCGTGTGCAGCTCGGCGGCGATGCAGCCCACCGCCCAGAGGTCCACCGGCGCGCCGTACGCCGGGTCCCGGAGCAACACCTCCGGCGCCCGGTACCAGCGCGTGGACACGTACTGGGTGTACGGTGGACGGGAGCGCACCTGACACGAAACCATTTTACATTAAATGTTTATTAAGCAGAAAGTTCGCTAACGAAATTCCAACTTTTTTTAATTTTCCACTGTGATCGAAATTTGGAACTTCGTTAGCGGACGTTTCTGCTTAATAAACATTTAATGTTAAAAACGGGGTAGCGCATTGTTTCTACTAACGATTTACAATGTAACTTGAGACGTTGGTGCCGTTTCAGAAGTTGTAATAACTTCGCGGTAGATGTCGCTACGAGCCTCCCTAAGGTGTAAATACAATAGTGGAAGGGATTGAAAGGTTCGTCCCCATTAGCGGACCCACGGTAGCTCATATTGGCAGAGCGATGGACGGATTCCAGAGGTTGTCGGTTCAAATCCCGCTAGTGGCGAATAATTTTTCAATTTTCCACTATGATCGAAATTTATAAAACCATTTATTTGGATTACAGCCAAGAGTTCATTTTTGGTAACGGGACCAACGCGTCTTGCCAGTTCACGGGCTAGAACAGACAAGAGGTGCAATTGATTCGAACGTGCAGGTAGGTAGCTAACTGACGTAATTAAAGCCCTCTTTACAACCGAATATTTCTCTACGCAGTATATACAATAATCAAAAATTATACTGACTGTAGGCTTCTAACTTGAGTCGAGCAAAACTTCTGTAGAAGAATACTAGCTATGTTACGTCGGCACTCGGCATCAGATTCTTAATACTCAGCCATCAGGGACCAATTACCTCACGCGCCAACCCCAAATCGGCGATCTTCACCAGCTCCGGCCCACTGCAGAGCAAGTTCTCCGGCTTGAGGTCGCGGTGGAAGAACCCGTGGCGATGCATATGCGCGAGCCCTCGCAACACTTGAAGGAGCACATTGCGGAGCGCCGGTTCCCGCGGCGGCTGCTCACGCAACAGCTGGTACAAGTTCCCTCGCAGATGCTCAAACACGAAATACAGCGTGTCATCTTCTCGGATAACCTCCCTAAGCTTGACTATGTTCGCGTGGGAGAGTTTCTTAAGGGCTTTTACTTCGCGTAGCGCCATAGCTTCCTCCCAGGAGTAGTATTTACGCTTCATGCGTTTGATGGCTACGTGCTCGCCGGAGTCGCGCCGGCGGGCGAGCGCCACGCAGCCGTACGTGCCGTCGCCGAGCTGTTGGAGGACTACGTAGCGGTTCATGGCGTTCCACGCCTCTAGTTAAGAAAATAAGCTTTATCAACGGGTGCAATTACAGCGTCGCGTCAGGCCGCGGTCTAGACGCCAGCGGACAGCGGAGCGACGAGCGTATGTCAGATTGAACTGTATTAAATGAATGAACTGCCACTCATCGCCCCGCTGCTCGCTGGTGTCCAGACAGCGGCCTGAAGCGCACGCCTGTACACAAACAGTCGTATTGCTTGTTGTCTACATTTGTTTACAATTTTGCACCCTATTCGTTTGTAACAAGGCGAAAAGTCTTGGACGTGATTTGCACATTAAACAGAGACTTCTGAGAAACTTATTGGTACCAGCTACGATTAGCGACTTTCATACTTATGTCGCCTGAACTACCACAATTAAAGAGCAATTAGAATAAACTATTTAGGAGCGCCGTGCACCCAGCAGTATGTTTTTTGAGAGAAACCATAATGAAACGTAATGGTATGAATTTACAATTGCAATTTCAACAACAATACTAATGTTTATCACCATAGCATCAGGCCTTATGGCATTGAGATACCTACGCTAAAAGGGGATTTACCTATTCATTAGATTAAGTCCCTATTCGGTTTTGGTCAATTTGGGCTTAAGTTTCATTAGGTTCCTACTTCAGTACGTCTCTTTAAAAAATCCCGTACCGTATACTAGTACGTAGTCCCAAGTAAATACCTCTACCACACCTCTACCTCTTTCACAAATCAATCAAAAATAAGGTACGACTAGAATCGTTGTCATCGAGTTCATGGCTCATTTTTTTTAATAGGTTCTACTCATTAACCTTTTCACCGCCAAACACGTGAAATCACGTCATCGACGATTCGTGACACCGACGCCAAAGACGACATTTGCCGTATTTTTTTTTATTTATGAAAACCTAGTCTAAAATAGCCCAATTTCATGTTGGCATTATTTCTTTATCCATTATTTTTTTACCCTTGTGGCGTGAGGTGGCACGGCAAGTTGCTTTACCATCTGGCGGTGAAAAGGTTAAAAGATGATTCCTCACCAAATTTCAAGTTGTGAAAACCCATAGTTTTGAGAAAAAAAAAAAGTTTCCATATACATTTCCAAATAACACATTTCGGTTCTGGCGCTTCGCCGGCCGCTGCCGCGGCACGCTCGCTTTGCTCGCTCGGCTCGCGCGCTAGGGTCGCGGTACACCCAACACTCCTCCTCGCTTCGCTCGTCGTCGTACCTACACGGACCTGCCTTAGAGTATGTCGAATTAGGCGAATTATTTTGCGTTTTTGGTCATATGCGTCGGGACGAAAACAACTAACAGATACCTACATTTATTATATTATATTAAATATTAACCGTAATTGATTAAAAACTTACCTAAAGAACATCTGCCAATATGAACACGTAAAAAGGAACGCGCACAAGTGTCATTATTGTCAGTCAAAATCTCCTCGAAATACACAGTAATGGAATTTTATACGGAAACTTTAGTATTTTTTTCTAAAAAACTATGGATTTTCACAAGTTGAAACTTGGTGAGGAATCATCTTTTAATGAGTAGAATCTATATTTAAAAAATGAGCCAAGAACTCGATGACAACGATTCTAAAGCTGAGCCAAAAATAAACAATTATCCTGCAAATAGGCCACCTTTAAAAGTTTCTACCAGAGCATTCCTAGAGCATCAGAATCTGAAAAGAAATGAACGGATACGGTACTCACCTCATCTATCACGCATTTTTCCAAGTTGACATGGTTTTCCCTCGTTTACTATGTACCTACTAGGTACCTGACATGGCTTTTGTCCTATAATGTAATTATATATCGAGGTAACTAGGTAAGGGAACGCACAAAATCTTCACACAACTCGCTCTTAGCTGCAGCGCAGAGCAGTTGACGAATGTAATCGCTAGAGATTTATTAGCGGAAAAAAACCTGTGTACATATTTTATAATGTGCCTACTTTGTTGTGTTTATGTGTTTACCACAAGTAGTTTGAGCGGAAGAATAAACACTGATCTTATTTCGACACGTCGCGAACATTTTATTTGTGTCATCCATAATAGACCGTAACCATGGGAACGGACAAACGACATACTTGGCCGATCGCGACCTAACCGCTAGGGGTCGTTAGGGCGCGAAACATGGGGGAAATTGTGGCAGTTAAAACGGTAGATTAAAATAAAATTGTCTATTATTACTAAGAATATTTTATTCACAATAAAAATTCGCAATACAATATGTATTCATCCCTTGGTTGGGATTTATGTACATGAACATGGAATAGTTACATTGACATTGTTTTTCCTAGTTCGACCTAGCCTGTTCTTTTTTATTACAAACAAATCCAACAAAAAATGTTCATTGAATAATGAACTCTATCGTCGTCGCAAAAGATTCACAATAATGTAATAAATGATGAAGTAACATGTATCTGGTTTATACCTAGCACGCTGTGTGTGGTATTTTAACTCGGAGCAAATTTCAAATTTATTGCAAAAGAAGATAAAGTTCATTGTTCAAGGCCGAAACGCGGAGCGGCGCGGTGCGGCGCGGAGGCGGTACCGGTTGTAATGTTCAAGCTAATATGAAAGGATCCGCACAGAGCGGCGCGGCGCGGGGCGGTATTCTGTGCGAACGCTTTCGTATTAGTTCCAACATTACAACCGGTACCGCCTCCGCCCCGCACCGCGCCGCTCCGAACCGCTGTCAGTGCGTTTGGGCCTTTAATTAACATTTTACGTGGCGGTAACATTTTTTTTGCAAAATTGTCACGCGCTGTCAGCAAACGATATCAATACAATAATGGCCATTCATGAACTCAGTTCAAATCGCGCGCGCGCACTGGTTCTAGCTCTACTCCCCCCACCAACGGCTGCATTTGATTCTAGTGTCAACACGAGCCCTTGAGTGGCTTGAATATATGTATAAAGGGTCGGCAACGCGTTTAGGATTGTTCTGGAATCAGACGTCTCCTTACCACCAGGCAGGCCGTATGCTTGTTTGCCACCAACGTAGTATTGAAAAATCGGCCAAGTGCGGGTCTGACTCGCGCACGAATGGTGTCATATCTATCATCTATAAAAACGGCAAAAAAATCACGTTTGTTATATGGGAGCCCCATTAAATATTTATTTTATCCTGTTTTTTTTATTTGTTGTTATAGCGGCAACAAAAATACATCATCCGTAAAATTTCAACTGTCTATCACGGTTCATGAGATACAGCCATCAAGTATATCGTGGGACGGCCGCGGCATACTCTTGCACTATAGTTTTAAGTTTACTTTTGTTCTAAGTGTTCTAATAAGAAAAAGACAGATAGTGCGAGAAAATCCGAGAGAGGTCTTGCGCCGTTGCATGACAGCCGTGCTAGTAAAAGCAGATAGTACTCAGAGGCCGGATCTCTTATCTCTTTATTCTGCCGTGCCTGAGTTTAGTATGTACTCGGGCGCTTGCAGCGCGTCGGCCTCGCGCGGAGACGCGTCGGGCGCGAGGCCGACGCGCGCGGCCACGTCGGCGTAGGTCTCGTCGGCGCGGCGCCGCGCGCGCCCCGCGCCGCGCCGCAGCAGGTCGCGCAGCAGCCGCGGCCGCGCGCTCAGCTCCACGTAGCGCGCGCGCACCGGCCGCAGCTCCGCGGCTAGAGCCTCCGCCACCACCATCTTGGGGAGTCATTTACAAACACAACGTTAACAACTATGTTATTTCATTTTGTATTAAGGCGCCGTAGGTTCAGCGAAAATAAGCGAACAAAGTTTTTGAAACAATATAATGCGTCTGTTTATAATACAATGGTATCAACAAAATACGATTAGTAATCTTGAGGCTTTTCTGCAGGGGAGACCACTGACACACTGACTAGTGAACATCACTAAGCAATTTTCGCTTGATAGAAAAAAAAATCACGAACATTGGTCTAAAAGGGTCTAAAATACACTTAAAACATTCGTAACAAATTATGCAAAAAAGCTAAAAATATTAAAATGGCTTTTAAAAATCGGCAATATCATGTTTGAAAAAATCATGGATTACATTTTTATTTATTTTAACGGCCAGAAAATTAATATGAAAAAACGTGATATCCGCGCTTTCGTCTCGTTCACGCTTATGCTCAATGAGAGGGAGAGAAAACCATGAACCTACGGCGCCTTAAGCAGTAACGCCGCTAACAAAATTTTTAATAAAAGATTTTTTTCCTTTAATTCAAAATTTATGTATGTTGTTTTTTTTAAGACTTGCGCTTGAACAAAAGGATTCATTCTTTCCTTTAATTTTTTTATGTTTTTAAAAATAAAAATCAATTATTCAGACTTCGATGGTCCATAGGTTTTTTGGTGAGGTATTGAAGTTGGCGTGTTACATGGTACAGTAGAGTTCTCCAATATCTATACAGACATTTCAAAAACATCTACACATGTGCGTGTTATGTCCGTAACAATAAGGTCTCTGTAAATATATTTTTGAAAGGTTGTCTGTGCAGATATTGGAGAACTCAACTGTAAGGGGAGGAAATGGGGGGTAATAGTGTGTATGAAGCTACCATATAAACGAGTTTACGCGGACGGAGTCGCGGGCAGAAGCTAGTTAGCAATAAAAATAGAAAGAAGAAAGAAAGAAAGAAAGAAACATTTATTCACAAACACACAGGACACACATATTAAACAATAGAATGAAAAAAAAAACAGATAAGACATGAAACCAGTGTGTCTCTGCGGCAGTGAACCGGACACTGGCTCAGCATTATGCTGAGGTGTCAGACACCTGCAGCGCTGATTTTCAGCCAGCACCGTCGGTGACTCACGGAAACGACATACAAATATAATAAATAACTACTAACATTTTTTGGGATAGGTGAAAGAGAAATAAACATAAATACAAAGTGAGATAATACATGTATACACTACCTAGATGCAGCTCAATAAAATTAGATAATAAATAAACAATTGGCATATTTATTGCTGTCACAGTGCTGGGGATTAGGATTTGGATTTCTGGAGCGTCAACAAATAGCCTTTAAGCATACGCCTAAAGGTGTATCTGCTAGGCGCCCCTTGGATAGGAGGAGGGATATCATTCCAGCACTTAGACGCCGCATACTTGAAACTACCTCTGAACGCAGCGGTTCGGTGCATAGGTATAATGGCCATTGCCTTAAACCTGTGCGCACACAAAATAAATGTCAAAGCAATGCTTGCAATTTTTTTCATTGAGTATTTACCTTGTACTGCGCCGTGGTGAGTCCCTTAGCCTTGTGCACGGCTTCCTCGGGGGTCATCCCTGTGCACAGGCAGTGCAGTTGGACCAGATTCGACACGCCGGGCCGCGACTCTGGCTCAAACGTCACCTGCAAGTCATTCGGGTTGCTACATGACGGACAAAGCGTCAGCCTCAACTGATCAGCGAGGCTAGGATAGCCAAGTCGACCAAAACAGCGGCAGTTCAGCCCATTTACGACCCCCTATAACTTCGTTGTGGATAAAACTAGAAGCCTGAATTTTCAGTAACCAAGAACGCATTGTATAAACACGGTATATTTCAAATTTAATTAAATTTGAACCAGTGGTTTAATAATTATAACTAGTCAAAGTTTCCTAATTTTATCACTCACTGACTGACTGACTGACTTCTAGCAGACATATAAGCTTAAAATTCAGAATACAATTCCACACTGACGCCACTCTCTTTCTAATTATCACAGTGCGAGGCAGACAGAAGTCGGCGAGTCGCACACGACGCTATATGACAGTAAGTTGTGCTGACACAGCAAAAGCAAAAAAAATGACCATACAAAGAATTTTCTTTTAGCATGACGGGGACTTTTTTTATCGGTATTTGCCGATCCGTGCCGCGTCGCGTGCGTGCCGGTCGTCTCGCATCATCAAAGTTTGAATGTTTGTTACTCAATCACGCTTAAGCAGCAAGAAGATAGTTTTAATCCTGGATTATTATATAGGATAGTTTTAATCCCTGGTGCACGCCGATGAAGTCGCGGGCGGAAGCTAATAGTCAATATAATACTGTTGGGAGACTTAATAAAGTCATAAATATACCTCAGGGGTGAAGTCAGTGACAGCCTTGCGCAGTTTGAGCGTTATGGCGTTATCATCGTCTGTGAGCAGAACGCGCGACTTGCCGTCCGGGTCCGACTTGGACATCTTCTTTGCGGGGTCGCGGAGGCTGCGGATGCGGTCGCTGCCGTCATCTGAGACACAACATTATACTGTTATCTACACTTGTTAGATTTTAGGAAGTGTCATTACGCCGTCTGCAGGTGCTGCAGCTGTTCGTGCACTAGCAGGACAGTTACCGGGCAGCAGCGGGAGAGGCGCGGGGAAGGCGGGCCCGTAGCGGTGCGCGAACTGGCGCGCGAGCGCCGCCGCCGTCTGCAGGTGCTGCAGCTGTTCGTGCACTAGCAGGAGGACAGTTACCGGGCAGCAGCGGGAGAGGCGCGGGGAAGGCGGGCCCGTAGCGGTGCGCGAACTGGCGCGCGAGCGCCGCCGCCGTCTGCAGGTGCTGCAGCTGTTCGTGCACTAGCAGGAGGACAGTTACCGGGCAGCAGCGGGAGAGGCGCGGGGAAGGCGGGCCCGTAGCGGTGCGCGAACTGGCGCGCGAGCGCCGCCGCCGTCTGCAGGTGCTGCAGCTGTTCGTGCACTAGCAGGAGGACAGTTACCGGGCAGCAGCGGGAGAGGCGCGGGGAAGGCGGGCCCGTAGCGGTGCGCGAACTGGCGCGCGAGCGCCGCCGCCGTCTGCAGGTGCTGCAGCTGTTCGTGCACTAGCAGGAGGACAGTTACCGGGCAGCAGCGGGAGAGGCGCGGGGAAGGCGGGCCCGTAGCGGTGCGCGAACTGGCGCGCGAGCGCCGCCGCCGTCTGCAGGTGCTGCAGCTGTTCGTGCACTAGCAGGAGGACAGTTACCGGGCAGCAGCGGGAGAGGCGCGGGGAAGGCGGGCCCGTAGCGGTGCGCGAACTGGCGCGCGAGCGCCGCCGCCGTCTGCAGGTGCTGCAGCTGTTCGTGCACTAGCAGGAGGACAGTTACCGGGCAGCAGCGGGAGAGGCGCGGGGAAGGCGGGCCCGTAGCGGTGCGCGAACTGGCGCGCGAGCGCCGCCGCCGTCTGCAGGTGCTGCAGCTGTTCGTGCACTAGCAGGAGGACAGTTACCGGGCAGCAGCGGGAGAGGCGCGGGGAAGGCGGGCCCGTAGCGGTGCGCGAACTGGCGCGCGAGCGCCGCCGCCGTCTGCAGGTGCTGCAGCTGTTCGTGCACTAGCAGGAGGACAGTTACCGGGCAGCAGCGGGAGAGGCGCGGGGAAGGCGGGCCCGTAGCGGTGCGCGAACTGGCGCGCGAGCGCCGCCGCCGTCTGCAGGTGCTGCAGCTGTTCGTGCACTAGCAGGAGGACAGTTACCGGGCAGCAGCGGGAGAGGCGCGGGGAAGGCGGGCCCGTAGCGGTGCGCGAACTGGCGCGCGAGCGCCGCCGCCGTCTGCAGGTGCTGCAGCTGTTCGTGCACTAGCAGGAGGACAGTTACCGGGCAGCAGCGGGAGAGGCGCGGGGAAGGCGGGCCCGTAGCGGTGCGCGAACTGGCGCGCGAGCGCCGCCGCCGTCTGCAGGTGCTGCAGCTGTTCGTGCACTAGCAGGAGGACAGTTACCGGGCAGCAGCGGGAGAGGCGCGGGGAAGGCGGGCCCGTAGCGGTGCGCGAACAGGCGCGCGAGCGCCGCCGCCGTCTGCAGGTGCTGCAGCTGTTCGTGCACTAGCAGGAGGACAGTTACCGGGCAGCAGCGGGAGAGGCGCGGGGAAGGCGGGCCCGTAGCGGTGCGCGAACTGGCGCGCGAGCGCCGCCGCCGTCTGCAGGTGCTGCAGCTGTTCGTGCACTAGCAGGAGGACAGTTACCGGGCAGCAGCGGGAGAGGCGCGGGGAAGGCGGGCCCGTAGCGGTGCGCGAACTGGCGCGCGAGCGCCGCCGCCGTCTGCAGGTGCTGCAGCTGTTCGTGCACTAGCAGGAGGACAGTTACCGGGCAGCAGCGGGAGAGGCGCGGGGAAGGCGGGCCCGTAGCGGTGCGCGAACTGGCGCGCGAGCGCCGCCGCCGTCTGCAGGTGCTGCAGCTGTTCGTGCACTAGCAGGAGGACAGTTACCGGGCAGCAGCGGGAGAGGCGCGGGGAAGGCGGGCCCGTAGCGGTGCGCGAACTGGCGCGCGAGCGCCGCCGCCGTCTGCAGGTGCTGCAGCTGTTCGTGCACTAGCAGGAGGACAGTTACCGGGCAGCAGCGGGAGAGGCGCGGGGAAGGCGGGCCCGTAGCGGTGCGCGAACTGGCGCGCGAGCGCCGCCGCCGTCTGCAGGTGCTGCAGCTGTTCGTGCACTAGCAGGAGGACAGTTACCGGGCAGCAGCGGGAGAGGCGCGGGGAAGGCGGGCCCGTAGCGGTGCGCGAACTGGCGCGCGAGCGCCGCCGCCGTCTGCAGGTGCTGCAGCTGTTCGTGCACTAGCAGGAGGACAGTTACCGGGCAGCAGCGGGAGAGGCGCGGGGAAGGCGGGCCCGTAGCGGTGCGCGAACTGGCGCGCGAGCGCCGCCGCCGTCTGCAGGTGCTGCAGCTGTTCGTGCACTAGCAGGAGGACAGTTACCGGGCAGCAGCGGGAGAGGCGCGGGGAAGGCGGGCCCGTAGCGGTGCGCGAACTGGCGCGCGAGCGCCGCCGCCGTCTGCAGGTGCTGCAGCTGTTCGTGCACTAGCAGGAGGACAGTTACCGGGCAGCAGCGGGAGAGGCGCGGGGAAGGCGGGCCCGTAGCGGTGCGCGAACTGGCGCGCGAGCGCCGCCGCCGTCTGCAGGTGCTGCAGCTGTTCGTGCACTAGCAGGAGGACAGTTACCGGGCAGCAGCGGGAGAGGCGCGGGGAAGGCGGGCCCGTAGCGGTGCGCGAACTGGCGCGCGAGCGCCGCCGCCGTCTGCAGGTGCTGCAGCTGTTCGTGCACTAGCAGGAGGACAGTTACCGGGCAGCAGCGGGAGAGGCGCGGGGAAGGCGGGCCCGTAGCGGTGCGCGAACTGGCGCGCGAGCGCCGCCGCCGTCTGCAGGTGCTGCAGCTGTTCGTGCACTAGCAGGAGGACAGTTACCGGGCAGCAGCGGGAGAGGCGCGGGGAAGGCGGGCCCGTAGCGGTGCGCGAACTGGCGCGCGAGCGCCGCCGCCGTCTGCAGGTGCTGCAGCTGTTCGTGCACTAGCAGGAGGACAGTTACCGGGCAGCAGCGGGAGAGGCGCGGGGAAGGCGGGCCCGTAGCGGTGCGCGAACTGGCGCGCGAGCGCCGCCGCCGTCTGCAGGTGCTGCAGCTGTTCGTGCACTAGCAGGAGGACAGTTACCGAGCAGCAGCGGGAGAGGCGCGGGGAAGGCGGGCCCGTAGCGGTGCGCGAACTGGCGCGCGAGCGCCGCCGCCGTCTGCAGGTGCTGCAGCTGTTCGTGCACTAGCAGGAGGACAGTTACCGGGCAGCAGCGGGAGAGGCGCGGGGAAGGCGGGCCCGTAGCGGTGCGCGAACTGGCGCGCGAGCGCCGCCGCCGTCTGCAGGTGCTGCAGCTGTTCGTGCACTAGCAGGAGGACAGTTACCGGGCAGCAGCGGGAGAGGCGCGGGGAAGGCGGGCCCGTAGCGGTGCGCGAACTGGCGCGCGAGCGCCGCCGCCGTCTGCAGGTGCTGCAGCTGTTCGTGCACTAGCAGGAGGACAGTTACCGGGCAGCAGCGGGAGAGGCGCGGGGAAGGCGGGCCCGTAGCGGTGCGCGAACTGGCGCGCGAGCGCCGCCGCCGTCTGCAGGTGCTGCAGCTGTTCGTGCACTAGCAGGAGGACAGTTACCGGGCAGCAGCGGGAGAGGCGCGGGGAAGGCGGGCCCGTAGCGGTGCGCGAACTGGCGCGCGAGCGCCGCCGCCGTCTGCAGGTGCTGCAGCTGTTCGTGCACTAGCAGGAGGACAGTTACCGGGCAGCAGCGGGAGAGGCGCGGGGAAGGCGGGCCCGTAGCGGTGCGCGAACTGGCGCGCGAGCGCCGCCGCCGTCTGCAGGTGCTGCAGCTGTTCGTGCACTAGCAGGAGGACAGTTACCGGGCAGCAGCGGGAGAGGCGCGGGGAAGGCGGGCCCGTAGCGGTGCGCGAACTGGCGCGCGAGCGCCGCCGCCGTCTGCAGGTGCTGCAGCTGTTCGTGCACTAGCAGGAGGACAGTTACCGGGCAGCAGCGGGAGAGGCGCGGGGAAGGCGGGCCCGTAGCGGTGCGCGAACTGGCGCGCGAGCGCCGCCGCCGTCTGCAGGTGCTGCAGCTGTTCGTGCACTAGCAGGAGGACAGTTACCGGGCAGCAGCGGGAGAGGCGCGGGGAAGGCGGGCCCGTAGCGGTGCGCGAACTGGCGCGCGAGCGCCGCCGCCGTCTGCAGGTGCTGCAGCTGTTCGTGCACTAGCAGGAGGACAGTTACCGGGCAGCAGCGGGAGAGGCGCGGGGAAGGCGGGCCCGTAGCGGTGCGCGAACTGGCGCGCGAGCGCCGCCGCCGTCTGCAGGTGCTGCAGCTGTTCGTGCACTAGCAGGAGGACAGTTACCGGGCAGCAGCGGGAGAGGCGCGGGGAAGGCGGGCCCGTAGCGGTGCGCGAACTGGCGCGCGAGCGCCGCCGCCGTCTGCAGGTGCTGCAGCTGTTCGTGCACTAGCAGGAGGACAGTTACCGGGCAGCAGCGGGAGAGGCGCGGGGAAGGCGGGCCCGTAGCGGTGCGCGAACTGGCGCGCGAGCGCCGCCGCCGTCTGCAGGTGCTGCAGCTGTTCGTGCACTAGCAGGAGGACAGTTACCGGGCAGCAGCGGGAGAGGCGCGGGGAAGGCGGGCCCGTAGCGGTGCGCGAACTGGCGCGCGAGCGCCGCCGCCGTCTGCAGGTGCTGCAGCTGTTCGTGCACTAGCAGGAGGACAGTTACCGGGCAGCAGCGGGAGAGGCGCGGGGAAGGCGGGCCCGTAGCGGTGCGCGAACTGGCGCGCGAGCGCCGCCGCCGTCTGCAGGTGCTGCAGCTGTTCGTGCACTAGCAGGAGGACAGTTACCGGGCAGCAGCGGGAGAGGCGCGGGGAAGGCGGGCCCGTAGCGGTGCGCGAACTGGCGCGCGAGCGCCGCCGCCGTCTGCAGGTGCTGCAGCTGTTCGTGCACTAGCAGGAGGACAGTTACCGGGCAGCAGCGGGAGAGGCGCGGGGAAGGCGGGCCCGTAGCGGTGCGCGAACTGGCGCGCGAGCGCCGCCGCCGTCTGCAGGTGCTGCAGCTGTTCGTGCACTAGCAGGAGGACAGTTACCGGGCAGCAGCGGGAGAGGCGCGGGGAAGGCGGGCCCGTAGCGGTGCGCGAACTGGCGCGCGAGCGCCGCCGCCGTCTGCAGGTGCTGCAGCTGGTCCGCGCCCACGGGCACATGCGTACCGCGGTACACCTGAAACAATGGGCTATAGCTTTATTTCTACACTAATATTATAAAGAGGATAAGGCTGAGGAACCGGTCTAATCCCAGTAAGGTCTATAGTTTTCCCATCGTGTTAAGAGTTTTGTAAAACTAGTGCCTTTATGCCAAATCTTTGGATTAGGTTCCAAAGCGGACCCCGGGCTCGCATAGGGCACTACCGGGAAAAAACGCTAGGAGGATGATGATGAGAAGGCGGAGGTTGTAGCTTATACATTTTTATTACGTCCACATACGATTTCAAATAACTTCAACCGGACGTAGAATGGATCGTCGGGGTATTTATTCGAGCGTGAAGGAGGTATAGTATCCCGTGGTTTTTCCTGCGTAATTTAAATACGCGGGTGGAGTCGCGGGAGCATCTGGTTGGAAACAGCGTCAGGAATAAACAGCGTGCGTCTTATAAAGTCAGTTAAGCAGCAGATGTATGAAAACGTAAATATTCTCGTCCTTACCAGCACGTCGGCCGCTTGTAGCACCGGGTACAGGAGAAGGCCTAGTGGTACGTCTCGCAGCTTGGCTGACTTCTCGCGGAATTGCGGCAGCGCTGACAGCCGTGCCTTTCGAACAAATGGTACAAAGATTACAGAAAGAACCCCATAGAGAAGACCAGGCCATGTTCAGATAACAAGCGCTCAACGCGCGTTGAACGCGCGCAAAATTTTTGTATAGTGTTCACATGACACGCGCTTGTCAGGCGTTGAACACGCGATGCCGCGGCGGCCATGGTTTGATTTCTGGACGAACTGATACTGATCAACCCTAAAATACGTCTATCCGCGACGAAAGCGCGCGCTCAACTGAACGGAATACGGATACATAGAGAACCAATGATCTCAAAGCGCGAGTTGACGCGCGCTGACAACAGTCGAGCGCTAGCGCAGCGTTCAACGCGCGCTTTATTAAAACCCGCGTTATCATGTGTACGGCCAGCACAAAATGTATATATTTGAGCGCTTGTCATCTGAACGAGGCCTGATTCAGCTGAATTTAGAACTTGGTTTTAAAATGGCTGACGGGTTACCATGAACAACATACAAAATTTAGGTAATCGTTTGTTTGGCGTATTCATTTGACATATGACAGACAATAAATTATATTATACCTCTCTTTCTCACTTATTGAGATTTGTATATGACTATTTTACTCAGTAGTGGTATTATTATTTTCGTGACGAGTTTCTTTAGTCTGTGGTATAAATCAAACCAAATTGGCAATAGCATAAACGAGCCACATCACGCCCTGTGCTTGTAAAGACTGCCACACGGCAGTCTTTACAAGCCCACCACCTCTGCCCTACAAATCAAAGCTACACGGTTATCACAATACCGCCGGCTCTCTCGCACTGTCCGTTCCTCTCTAGTTTGAAAACTTAGAAAGAGACGGATAGTGCGAGATAGCTGGAGAGAGCCGGCGGTCTTGTGCTAACCGTGTAGCCGAGCGCTGAGATGAGTTGAACTGTCTATAGTGACGGTGTTTCAGTTATTCGAAAGAGCATGTGTTATGTGAAAATAAACACGAGGGTATAGCATGACCACAACCGCTGTGCCGCTCTGCCGGTACGCGCGCGTACCAGAGCAGAGCTATAGCAATTGTGTTGTGACGAACTAACAGCACTGTGGCAGTGGGCAGTCGCCGGCTAGCTGTCGGTGAGCGAGGTCGCGTCTGTGCGCCTGAGCTAATAGTATCCAATGGTTGTTTTATTCATACGAGTATACCCTGAGAGGCCCAAGGTGAAACGTCACAAAGACCTTATTCGGTCTATCTCATTCCGTCACTCACCATAGTGGCGAGGCAGGCCAGCACCCAACACAGCTCGGCGTGGCGCGGCACAGCGGACTGCAGGAACAGTGTGCCTCGCTCGGGGCACACGCCGCTCGCCAGCGCCAGCGCCGCCAGCTCAGTCGCATCGGCGCGCAGTGCACCCGCATCCTGAAGATATCATCATCATATCAGCCGATAGACGTCCACTGCTGGACATAGGCCTCCCCCAAAGAGTGCCACAATGACCGGTCCTGCGCCACCCGCATCCAGCGGACTCGCTCTAAAGATATGGAAGCATTTTACTCTTCTGCTGATGGACAGAAGCCTCAAGTTATGAGACTGATACCATGACTTGTAAGGGTTCCCTGCCTCAAAAGAAAAACAGTACCCTTTTACAGGATCACCTTGTCTGTCTGTCAAGACCCTCTTTGTCAGGAATACATGGAGGTTGAAATTAGACCCAAATGCTCAGATCTGAAGTCCCTTGGACTCCTATGTTAACAAAATAAAAAAATACTATTTTAATTTAGTACATGCAGGGGAAAATACAATATTAAAGTATCAATACAACTCACCAAACTGTGATGTTGATAGCCAATGACCACATCATATTGCCGCACATATTTTGACAGTCACAAGAGTATCATACCCTATAGGATACTGGGTGTAGGGTCCTGTTTCAAAGTCTTTTAGCATAAGTAGAGGGGTAAGTCTGAAAACCGTACATTTCTACCAACATCACAAAACATTACTCCTGACAGATTTCTACATACATACATTCACGCCTTTATTCCCAAAAGGGGTAGGCAGAGCACATGAAACATATGTTCCAGCGCCACTTTCGGACGGATTTCTATCATTTATATAGTAGTAAATAAATATTAGGGGGCAATCTTACACAAATCGACCTAGATCCAAACTAAGCAAAGCTTGTACTATGGGTAAACATACTTATATAGATAAATAAATACTTAAATACATAGGAAACATCCATGACTCGGGAACAAATATTCGTGCTCATCACACAAATAAATGCCCTTACCGGGATTCGAACCCAGGACCTCTTGCTTCATAGGCAGGGTCACTACCTACTAGGCTAAAGCGGTCTCAATAGTAATTGTTACATGTCTGGTGGTCAGCGAGTGCAGGTCGGCGATAAACAGTGTGAGCGGCTCGCCACCCTGCTGCAGCCGCGCGCACCGCCGCAGCGCCGCGAAGTAGTTCCCGACGTGGAGCGTGCCCGTCGGCTGCAGCCCGGACACCACGTGACGCTCCCATTGACCTGCAGTAGGGTCCACGTCCCTCTGATAACAAAAATCTGGCTTTAATCTACAAGGGGCTGCCCGCACGGCTTCGTCCGCGTATTGCAAAGAGCGAATGCAAACCCGCGCTCTATTAATAAAATAAAATAAAAATACATGTCAAAATACCCTGCCATAGCTTTGTATACCTGTTTCACAAATAAATTATTTGAATTTTGGATGAAACATAGTTTAAGTCTATTCAGAAAGTCCAGTCTATATGCAGGTGAAAGAAGTTTTGAGATCCAATCAGTGGTTCGTGATATAATTCCTCCACATTATCATTATTATTATAGCTTTATTTCCACATCACAGAAACATACTAGTATATTGTCAAAGGACCGCGGAAGAAGCTTGATAGGTATTAAGAAGCAAGACAGGAAACAAAAAACCTTCATAAGAAACAAAACAAAGGTGATGGACATACTTACCAAGATAGACGAACAAAAGTGGACATGGACAGGCCACATGCTACATAAAGAGAAGTGGAGCAAAATCATTCATACTGGTAGGTACTCTCGAGATGGAAAAAGCGGTAGAGGGAGACAGAGCTAGAGATGGGAAGATGAGTTAAAACTCATAGCAGGTCCGGTCAGAGCACGGTCAGAGTATAGCAAAGGGAAGGGCGATTTTAGGACTTAGAAAATTTCTAAGATTTTTTAAGCTCCCGCCACCATCTTCTAACTTATCCGCCATCCAAGTCAGTTCACAATACCGAAATGTTCTAAGTCCCAGTACAATTTAAATGACTGATTTAGGACCCAATATCTCGGTAATTATCAAATTTAGAGAAAAGTTGCCCATACAAAGCATGCTTATTTTAGCGTCTTCTATACGATAGCATCATAAAAATTAGTCATAATGTCACCAACCCTATCAAAAATTGCCCCCATCAAAGTCCCGCGCCCCCCTTTGCTATACCCCAACCGCAGGTCCTCACTGGAGAAGAGTTGCTAGTGACAGAACACAGTGGAATATGTTAGAGGAGGAGGCCTATGTAAAGAGGCATACTAAACTCTATATTCTACGAACGCAGCAACACTGAACTATAAATGAAAGTTGAGGATAAAAGGCTCAAATAAATAAATAGCCCCTTACATCAACTAACCTTACTAGAAACTGCAGCAACACGACTCTGGTGTATCGCCCTCCTGGCTACACATCGTTTACAATTCATGAAACTCCGTTTTAGTAGCTCCATAGCTGTAACTGTATATTTCTCTGTTAGTGTTATTCAATTATCATTCCGAATAATCCTGAATCTGCATTCTCGCATTTCTCGATTTTCTCGCACTCGGCACTCACAAGCACAACCCACACCGCCGCTCAGCCGATCCGAATCCGAAGTGTACCCGTGACTCAATAATTGAATAATGTCTTCTTAAATCTTGGAGTATTTTGTGACAAATTGTGACTTAGTAAAGTTCCGGAGCACAATTCGGACATGGGTAACAGCTGATTGTCAATGTCAATCAAGATGCATCGGAATATTTTACCCCGGATAGCACGAATATTGCAGGACAGTCCTACTATAGAACTACGCTATGTAAGAAACTCAATACGCATAAATGACTAATTCAAGTTTGGTGATGCGTGGGTTTACATTAAATGTGCAACGAATAAATAAAATTATATAAAATATTTTATTGTTGCGTAAAATACAAGAAGTAAGAGCGGTAAGAATCTGACTGCTACCTAGTATGACAACCATCTGACAGTGACAGACAGTGACCACTAATGTCAAAACAAAATTTATGTCGCTATCGCTGATCGAGCTCGAGCCGTGGTGAAATTTTGTTAAAAGAGCTTCATTACTGCCAAAAGGTAAATAACCAATAATTGAATGACATCTTTTAAAAAATCTGTAAGTTATTTAATTTTCAGCACAGTCAGACGACAGTTAAAAACTGTCTTTGAGGTTAGAAAAAGAGTGCAAAATATTTTGTAAACAGTTGAAGTAAGTTTTTTGCGTAAGCTATTATCCAGGGGCGGCTTTACCTATAGTGCTGGGGGTGCGTTGCACCCGGGCGCACGGTCCTAGGGGGCGCCGAGCGCCACTCACTGGGCGCCACTCGCCTCGACTCGGGCGCTAGCGCGCGCTAGGTGAGGTGCTAGAGGGCGCTATACGGTAATGCACCCGGGCGCGACATGGGCTAGAGACACCACTGCTATTATCCGCCCCTTACTATGTATAATAAGGGCCGGACTATGATTATGAGTCCATTATTGACCCATTAAGGAGTTGTGACTATATAACTATCACAAGGAAAGATATTATACAATGTGCCACAGACTACTACAAAGACCTTTACAAAAATAACATTGGAACTTGCTCAGTAAAAGCCAAAATTTCTAAGCAGTATAATGAGATTGAAAACGAGCCCGCAAAAGTGGATGAGTTGGAGGTTGTAAAGCATATTAAACGACTCAAATCAGAAAAAAGTCCTGGCCCAGACGGCATACCAAATGAGGCATTAAAATTTGGAATAGCTATGCTAGCACGTCCACTTTCTTACCTATTCAGCAAAGTTATAAGCACGGGACAAGCACCAGATCAATGGAAGAAATCAGATATAATTCTGTTATACAAAAAAGGTGACCCTCAAGACATAGGCAACTACCGACCAATTAGCCTCCTTCCTAGTATTTACAAACTTTTTACGTCCATACTACTAAGCAGAATTAGTGGAAAAATTGAAAACCTCCAACCAAAAGAACAAGCAGGATTCCGGTCAGGTTTCTCAACAATTGACCATATTCATGTAGTGCAACAAATAATACAAAAATACAAGGAGTTCAACATACCGTTATATGTGGCCTTCATCGACTACGCAAAAGCATTTGATACAATATCACACAATGCAATCTGGAAAGCACTAAATAAATGTCACGTTCATGAAAAGTACACAAATACCCTGAAAAACATATACGAGAACAGCAGCAGCTGTGTCAAACTAGAGAGCCGGGGACCGGAAATACCTATTCTACGAGGAGTGAGACAAGGAGATCCCCTCTCCCCCAAGATTTTCATAGCAGTGCTGCAAAACATCTTTGAGGATTTAGAATGGGAGAACGAAGGAATCAGAATGGGTACTGGATACCTAAGTCATCTCAGATTCGCAGATGATATAGTTCTCTTTGCTGAAAGCAGCAGAAAACTAGAAAAAATGATAAACCTATTAAGCAAGCAGAGTGCAAAAGTGGGTCTTCTGATGAACAAAGATAAAACAAAACTTATGACAAACAGATGCACACATGCAATCAAACTCGAAGGAAAGACACTTGAATACGTAAATAAATATATATATCTAGGAAAGGAAATATCATTTGAAGACAAAAATGAAGAAGAAGAGGTAGAACGCCGAATAAATATGAGCTGGAGAAAATACTGGTCACTCAAAGAAATAGTTAAAGGGGACTATCCGCTCCACCTAAAGAAAATAGTGATGGATACGTGTATTCTACCGACCCTCACATATGCTTGCCAGTCGTGGACATACAGTACCAAAATAAAAACAAAACTAGTCAATTGCCAGAAAGCTATGGAAAGAAGCCTCCTAAAAATAAGAAGAAAACACAAAATAAAAAGTGAATTTATACGGAAACACACCAAAGTAACAGATGTCTTGAACTACAGTCAAAAGTTAAAATGGCGATGGGCTGGCCACCTGGCACGATACAACGATAAACGATGGACAATAGAAGTGACGCGATGGAAAGGACCTAGCGGAAAAAGACGGAAAGGTCGACCTCTGAAAAGGTGGAGTGATGACATCATAGCTACAGCAGGAAAGGAATGGATGGAACGAGCTAAGGACAGGGAAAATTGGATCAAACTGGAGGAGGCCTATACCCAAATAGGGGTTCCTATCGAAGAAAACTAATATAGAACACATAAATTGTAGTACCAAGTGATGGGAAATAAAAGGCTTTTATTATTATTATTATTATTTATTATTAAGGTGTTGTGATGTGTTGAAATTCAATTTTATCTTATCAACCTGGCAACCGTACTGTCTTTTCCAAGATCTCATGGTTCTACATACTGATTTTCCATACGATCAATAAATAAATCTTATTAATATGTCAATATTACTAAAAAATAGTGGACATTCACAAATCAAAATAGCCCCATAGTCAACTCAATACCTAAGGCATAAGTTATTTATACTTCTATATATTATATGCATAGTAAACATCCAGGACTCGGAACCAAATATTTGTGATTATCTCACAAATATTTGCTCTTACCTGGGCCTTCAGCTTCATATGCATAAAGACTAACAAGGAAAACTTTTCTCACTTTATCTGTAGCCGGTATCATCAAAGATGATTGTATTCCTTCTATACATTGGGCCTTTGGACCAGTGGCGGATTAAATGTCGAGAAATGTCCAGGCAAGCACGTCATTGGTGCCCTTTTGACTCAAAAATTTAACGATAAATTTCGCGCGCCCCTTTGGATTCCGTGCCCCTAGGCATGTGGCTAGTTTGCCTATATGGATAATCCGCCTCTGCTTTGGACACAGAATCATAAATTTAACACTTTCGCAACCAGGCAAAATTCCGAACAATACCCCAGAAACCGACAGAATTGGCGTCGCGTGAGGGTTTATAGCTCGTGCTCGACTCTCGGGTATGCCGGCATCTGAGTAAAGTTTACGAGTGCCCGAGAGTCGGGTACGCGGTGTCCAATGTGATGTGTTAAGCTTAAATGCTCTTGCATGATTATTGTGTGGATGAACGTTTCATCCTGAGTACTGTCTGAAAAATTGAGCCAACTTTTCACAGTTTTGTATTTGTTAGCCTAAATGTACAGGTCGATTCACGAGAGCTGGCATGAATGAATTGACCGAAAGTAATGTCACTTGTCACTGTGAGTGTCAGTGTGAGTGCCATTCTTATACAGGGGCCTCCTAATATTTTGTAAACATCTACCTAATACATGTTCGTTATTCAAGAAAAAATAAATTATATTCTTATTATCTGCACCAAGCATCATGTTAACCCTTTTAGTAATTATTATTAAAGTCCTTTGTAAATAAAACATATGTATATTTTTCTGGCTTATTGATGTCATGAATCGAAAGGTGATGGCTTCTTCGAATTGTAAGAAATCTAAAAGAAGCGGCCAAAAGCGTGTCGGACCACGCACAACAAGGGTTCCGTGCCTATTAAAAAGGTCGTTTGTTTTAGGTTTCCAGACTGATCCTTCCCCAAAAACCGTAAAAATTAAACCGAACATTCTCCTCGTGTGTAATGTCAAAAAAAACATTTATACCATACTGATATTGGCAAATCCACCTTGCTAAAACAGCAAGGAGTTTCAAATACAAATACAAATACAAATTATTTATTCTGCAAATAGGCCACAAGGGCACTTTTACATGTCAAACGGTAGTTTACAATAAAAATAATAATCTTACAATAAAAGATTATAATCTAACACAATAATAATTTAAAATTTGCACATTAACGACTGATATAACAACACACTAAATGTCACAAAGTAAATGAAAACAAAACAAAATACGACCATTACATTCGATTAGAATAAGGTCTGTGCATTAACAGAAAGTTAATGATATTAATTCAGTATTCCAGAGATGTATAAGGTCTCTGAGCGTCCAAATACAATCAATAATTATTCAATGTTCGTAGAGATGTATACGGTCTCTAAGCGTCAAAACAAAACAATGAAAAAAAGGAATATTAATGTAATATTGTCAGTGATGTACATGGTCAATAACAATAAAACGTGTCAAGATCGGAATGATGTCTCTCGTCAATACGATAATAATAAAATAACACTAGTATTTAAGAAGTTGGGTACTATGCCCTTGCAAGCATGAACAGTCCGGACTCCACAAACAGCTCCCGATCATGAGTATGACGCATATCTCAGCCATCGCCTCCCTCAACCATATGTTAGGGAAGGTGGCGACCCGATCAACGACGCCACCGTAAGCAAAGCCCTTTAAGCGAGCATGACATATTCAAGCCACCGGACAATGTTAAAAAGCAAAGATTAATAAGCGACTTGCTCGGCGAGAAACAGCATTACGTGCTCTCTTCTTACATAAAATGGAACAATTATTTCAGGTAGATACTTATAATGTGTATTTAGGTATATTCCTAATAGAATTAGCCTACTACTGGCTTAAAGGCATTTTTGTCGTTTAAGAAATCGTTGACAGTATAATACGCCTTGCTTAGCAAATTACTTTTAACATGAGACTTAAATTGACTGAACGGTAAATTAACAATTTCGGTGGGTATTTTATTATGAAAACGTATGCAGTTCCCCACGAACGACGTGCTAACCTTGCGGAGACGACTGGCCTTCACTGCGATCTTGTTTTTACTTCTGGTGTTGTAGTCGTGGATATCGCTGTTGAGTTTGAACTCGTGAAGGTTTTTTCGCACATACATGATATTCTCAAGAATGTATTGGCATGCTACAGTAAGAATGTTTGCCTCCTTAAATTTGTCCCTGAGAGATTCTCGAGCTTTTAGTTCGTATATGGAGCGTACAGCGCGTTTCTGTAGCACGAATATGGTCTGGATATCAGCTGCTTTCCCCCACAACAGGATTCCGTAGGACATAACACTGTGGAAGTAACTGTAGTACACCAGCCTGGCGGTCTCAACGTTTGTTAACTGTCTTATGCGTCTTACTGCATAGGCTGCCGAACTAAGTTTTCCGGCTAGGGCGGTGATATGTGCCTGCCATTGTAGTTTTGAGTCCAAGGTGATACCTAAAAACACTGTTCTATCTTCAATTTCCAGTTCATCACCCTTTAATTTGATCTTGGTATTGTTTACCTGCTTGACATTAGGTAAAGTGAATCTGATACACTTTGTTTTCTTGGAATTTAGCAGTAAATTATTTACTGTAAACCATTTCACAACAGTGTTGAGTGCATCATTAATATCATCGAAGTTTTCCTCTTTCCTGTCTACCTTGAAGATAAGCGACGTGTCGTCTGCGAATAACACTATATCATGTTTATCTTGCAACATATTTGGTAGGTCATTGATGTAAATCAGAAACAGAAACGGACCCAGAATCGAGCCTTGGGGAACACCAAGAGCAACAGTTGTCCCTGCTGATTGGGTCCCATTGATGACTACTCGTTGTGTTCTCTCCGAGAGATACGATGTCACAAGATCAAGAGCACCGTTTTTAATTCCATAATGTTTCAACTTTCTGATTAAGTTCTCGTGATCAACGCAATCAAATGCCTTTGATAAATCACAGAACACTCCAATAGCATCTTGAGCCTCTTCCCAGGAATCAAAAATATGTTTAATTAGTACCACACCGGCATCAGTGGTAGAGCGACCCTTAGTGAATCCGAACTGGTTGGTATTGAGCAGTTTATTGCAACTAAAGTGGGACATAAGCTGATGGAGAATAAGCTTCTCAAAAACTTTGCTTAGTGCCGGTAGTATTGATATTGGCCTGAAGTTGGTAGGGTCAGTTTTCGTTCCTGATTTAAACAACGGGATAATTTTACTGTGTTTCATGAGGTCAGGAAATACTCCAGTATCAATACATTTATTGAAAATATTAGCTAAGAAAGGTGCAATTGATTCTACAATGGAATGTAATACTTTGACTGAAAGGCCCCAAAGATCTTCAGTTTTCTTTAAGTTCAACAATTCAAACGCTTTTATAAGAATAAGTGGGGTCACGTGACTGAATCTAAAGATTTCTGTACATTCCGTTACATTTGCTTTCAATAACGATTCAGCGACATCTGGTGATGAGTTTAAAGACTTCGTGGTCTCAACGGGTACGTTAGAAAAGAACCGCTCAAAATGATCCGCTACTTCGTGGTCAGAACTTACTAAAGTATCATCAATTCGTAGGCTGTAGTGCGGATCTCTTATCTTGCGTTTCCCAGTTTCAGTGTTGATAACTTGCCATACAGTTTTAACCTTATCCTTGGAGTTCTGAATAAAAGCCATACATTATAAACAAAAAAAAAAGGTCGTATCTTTACTGAAATCTTATGACACTGACATCCTTTTCTTTAACTAAGGCAGTTTTTTAGAAATATCTCGGAAACCTTTGAACCGATCTTGTTCAAAACAATTTTTTCGGAAAGAATTGAAACGGTTGACGGTTCAAAAATTAGAGGGCTGGGGGGGGAGGGGCGGACGGACACACAATTCTTGTGACTTTCGGGGTGATTATCTCCGACTCCATTCACTTAATCAAAAAAATTGATGTGCCACATGTGAGGTTGCAATATTTTTTTTATGACTTTCAGTTTTATGTATGGAGTGCACCCTAAAAAAATGTTTTTTGGTCATTTGATTACAAAACTATGTAGTTGCTAACAAAATACACTTATCCTCAAAATTTCATTCAAATACATCTTATAGTTTTCGAGTAAAATGCCTGTGCCATACGGACGGACGGACAGACAGACAGACAGACATGACGAATTCATAAGGGTTCCGTTTTTTGCCATTTGGCTACGGAACCCTAAGAAGAGTATAGCATTCTCTAAAACACAATTATCATAAACTCAAACCTCAAAATTATATTTATTCAAGTAGGCCCAGTAACAAGCACTTTCAAATCGTCAGGTAGAAACTTAATCTTAAGCTAACTTAGAGTAATTTATTAAACATAAAAAGTAAAATTTATATGAAGTATTAAATGTTTTTATAAAAAAAATACCAGTCTAGAATGTTTCTAGAAAGACAATCTAATGTCAAAAAATAAATAAAACGAGAATAATAAATTAAAAACACAATGTCAAATTTTCCCAAAAGGAATAAATAAACTATAAATCCAGTCAAAATTAGTCCCAAGAAGTTTTATCATTCATGTATTCTTGTGTAATCATTAGTAATAATCACTTTTTGCATCAACCTGTATTTGATAATTATGTGATGCACAGATAGACATTATCATTCACTCGTTCAATTCATTCGTGCCAGCTTTCGTGAATCGACCTGTACTAACATATTCTATTTTCCACTTTTAGAGAATCTTTCCTGCAAGGGTATTGAGAAAAAATTTTAGGCATTTTTTTCCCATCATATTTGTCTATTACAAGCTTGTGCAGAATTGATTAAGCTCTAATGATGCCTGATATCATATTTTCATAAAGTTTGTAGTTTCCCAGTATACACCAATTTCTAAGAAAAGGAGTTCATTTTCCAAGATGGCAGTCTTTCTTTAAAGGCCCTGGCTAGGGGAGTTTAAGATGATGAAAACAGTGCTTCCAATGAACATTTGTACCAAATTGTATCATACTCCCCTTGGTTTTATCTCGACTTGGTTAGAAGTACGCAAAGTGTCATGATCTGTTTGACAGGAGATGGCCGCGCTCGCGGCAGCACAGCCGTTGACCGGCGCGGGCGCGTCCCGCATGGCGGCGTGGCGCGCGCACGCGTACTGCGCGGACGCGGCCGCCGCGCTGCGCCTGGACGCGGCGCGCCGCCCCGTGCGCCGCACGCCAAGGGACCTGCTCGTGCGAGTGCACGCCTCCTCCATCAACCCTATCGACATCGCCATGATCCGTGACTATTTAAACTCCCTTTTCTGCAATACGCACCTTCATGAAAGGCTAAAAAAGCCATAAATCGAGAAAAACTTTCCCCATAAAATTTGTATGAAAATGAAAAAAGATTTTTTTTACATGTATTTTTTTATGTCAATCGATTCCACTTCTATCCGGCATCAATAGTTTCCTTGGGGTCAACTTTCGGTAATGTACAAAAAAGCCAGAAATTAAAGAAAACTGTTTTCATACATTTACTATGGAGAAAAGGTGAACTTTATTTACATTTTTCTGTCACGCTAATAAAAAACGGAACTGTCCGTTTCATTGAAGGATCATAATACAGTATGAAAATCACAGATAAATGAGAATAAAGTTTTACTTTTTTTATTATTATTTAACACGGGACCTGGTAGCTGCCCTTACCGACCCAAAATCTGTTTCCACCCTGTAGTTACTAGGTCAAGGTTCGTGTTGGTATCATTGTCGTATAATTCAGGCTTGATGCATTCATTTGTTGATTTAACTTTTTCCCTTTCCATACACAAAAACAGAAAAAACCTTTTTTCTCTCTCTGAGGAGACAGTCTCCCCTCATACCAAGCATCCAACCCGCATATCCATGGCGCGGTACAGCGGTGTCGCGACATCCTTTCATATTGGAATGTTACATGTTAAATTACATGTTATATGTAACTCTCGTTTAATACAGACTGCGTTAAGCTTTAGGACGTCACGACAATGTTTGATACCGATTTAAGGTGAGATCATTTGAATCCTACTTAAATCCTCTGACGCAATCCATAGAATTCTGCTTCGCTCTGCTTCGTTCTCTGCTGGACTTGTCTGCTACACCTGTTGGTTGAGTGTTAAATGATAACACCATCACTCAGGTCTCAAGTGCTTAGCACATATCAGTTCTAACTACCTAACGACTGGAAACGTACTACTTTATGTCAATATACTAATCGTCTCGCACATCTCAATTCCTACTGACAATTACTTACACTCTGGGAGGCTAGTCACAAAGGTGCGTGCCCTCATATTCTTGTCTGAGGGTTTCGCCTATCGGCCGAGCAACTATAGATGGGCTTTCTCTCTATATTGTCCTTACATATACATACTAGCAGTCTCAACTATGTCATACTGATATCGGTCAGTCGTTATGTCTCGTGTCAATGTTCACGGTCTCTTAAAGAATTGTATTCTCCTGGGGGTACATTGCTATCCACATATTACGTCATCGTGCCACCACGCTGGGTCTAGACCTAGACTCCTGCTCAGGCTACTGGTAGCACGTAGTTATCATTACATTACAGTGGAATCAGCAAATACTACTCGCAGGGACCATCTAGAGAATGCATGTTACGGATCACAATTATAGCGGAACAATAACAACTCTAATAGAACGAATGTAGTACTAAGAACCAAGACACTTAGCTTTCAAGAGGGTCCAGCTGTGTAGTCTCCAATTCCTATTTGAGACTTCGATACTTCGATCTTCACCAATTCATGGTATACGATAAAAGAGGTCACACTCAAAAGGCGTTATACGTTTAAATACGTAGAAGACATTTTTCGTATACCGTCAATGACAAATATAACACAACCTTGCCAGAGTAAATAATCTTAAGTTAAGACTTAAGGCGGTATTACACGCTCCGACCATGAGTTAGTCCTCGCGATATCATCAACTGACCTGATTCGCGACAAGCGGTGTTGGTCAGACTATAGTTGAGATATCGGTTCGGCTAATATATTTACCGTGGCAGTGGCACTTGCGCGAAGAGCGCCACCTAACCTTGCTGGGATTGAAAGTTTATTTCGCGGCAGGCGGTTACGGCGCGCGCGTGCTGAACGCGTGGCGCGCGCTCGAGGGCGGCGAGGGCGTGGAGTTCCCGCTGACGCCCGGGCGCGACTTCGTGGGCACGGTGGCGGGCGCGGCGCCCGGCGCGCTGCTGGCGCCCGGCGCGCGCGTGTGGGGCGTGCTGCCGCCGCACCGCGCCGGCGCGCACGCGCAGTACGTCATCGCCGAGGAGGACTGGGTGGGTGCACTCACTTAGTTCAATCTTTCGCTCGAGTGAGCGGATGCCGATTGGGCGAAGTGCGTGTTGGCGGCATTGGGTCGCTTATTGTTTCAAGAGGCCGGCTTATTGTGGCTTGCGCGGTTTCTGATGATGGCCAACCTATGGCTTAGATGTCATAGTTCACCTTGCGCACGCGCAGTACTGCTCGCCGAGGAGGAGAAGGTGAGTGACCCGGTACGGTATATAATGTAGATTGCGCCGGTTAGTGACCAAGTTTAGTTAGCGACCGTTTCTTGTTCCGTTTGACTTGATCCTAGTGTTCACTGTTACTGTGTGTGTGTTACTTGTCAGCTCGCACACTAAATTAGGTCGCTCTTCGCTGAACCGCGCAATAATCCTACTTTGGCGAAGTGGCCATTCATCTTCGGCCATGGATAAACATGTCATAACTTGAATGAGTGTAGTACATATCGACATGTGTAGCATTGTCCTCAGAATCGATTTACTTTGGCGTGCAGGTGAGCCCCGCGCCAGCGGCCCTGGACGACTTGCACGCGGGTGGCGCGCTGTACGGCGCGCTGACGGCGTGCGCGGCGCTGCGTGCGGCGGGGCTGGAGCCGGGCGCCGCGCGCGGCCGGCGCGCGCTCGTGCTCGGGCTCGGCGCCGTGGGCCACGCCGCCACGCAGCTGCTGAGGGACGACCACCACGTGAGTCATGTATCTACTCACAGGTGAGGCCGCGCCCTGGACCTCCAGCACGTGGGCGGCACGCTGTCGGCGTGCGGTCGTGCTCGAGCTCGGCAGAAATCACCTACTTTCCACACTTGTAGGATAAATAATTATCATTTGATTAAATTCGCAGGTGGTGGTGAGCTGTAGTGGCGAGCAGGCGGATGAAGTGCGCGCGCTGGGCGCCGAGCCGCTCGACCGACACCAGGAGGACTACGCCACGCGGCTAAGAGACGCTGGATCGTTAGTACTCGACATAGACAAATAAACGACGGCAACAAGGTCGCCACGTAATACACGACGGCAACAAGGTCGCCATGTAATACACGACGGCAACAAGGTCGCCATGTTATAAACGACAGCAACAAGGTCGCCACGTAATACACGACGGCAACAAGGTCGCCACGTAATACACGACGGCAACAAGGTCGCCATGGAATACACGACGGCAACAAGGTCGCCATGTAATACACGACGGCAACAAGGTCGCCATGTAATAAACGACAGCAACAAGGTCGCCACGTAATACACGACGGCAACAAGGTCGCCACGTAATACACGACGGCAACAAGGTCGCCATGGAATACACGACGGCAACAAGGTCGCCATGTAATAAACGACAGCAACAAGGTCGCCATGTAATAAACGACAGCAACAAGGTCGCCATGTAATAAACGACAGCAACAAGGTCGCCATGTAATAAACGACAGCAACAAGGTCGCCATGTAATAAAGGACAACCACGTAATAAACGACAGCAACAAGGTCGCCATGTAATAAACGACAGCAACAAGGTCGCCATGTAATAAACGACAGCAACAAGGTCGCCATGTAATAAACGACTGCAACAAGGTCGCCACGTAATAAACGACTGCAACAAGGTCGCGACGTAATGTGAGAGATGATTCATACAGATTGATGGTTCCACGACGTTTATTGGAGTCATATATATGGTGCATTACAGCGCTTAAATATATATTTATTTATTTAAATCAGGCAAAAGGCCATATTACAAATTCCTTAAAGACTAACATACATATCAATATAAACTTTTACTACAATTACTGCGACGTGTTGCGCAATTTCGTAGTGTCAGGTAACCGACCGCAAACACGTCGGAACTTAACTCTCTTCGGTCAAAATACTAGCATCATAGAGTAGTCATAGTGAATACCCAGATATTTAACATGATCGGCACGTGTCAATAGAGCACAGTTACAGTTGCTAGCTATATATCTGTTGCACGGATATGCGTGTACTGCCACCTTAAAATCCTCTTTTGGTTTAGTGGCTTCTGTCTTATTAAAACAGACGTAATTTGTTTTGGTTACATTAAGTGAAAGAAGAGAGTCCTCCAATTATGCGGTAACTAATCCAAGACCGTTCTCAGCAAGCATATGAACTCTGTCCCAACTCCTATCATAAAATAGTAATACAGTGACATCGGCAAACATAAGCGTTTTGCAACCGGGTATGTTGGTTTCACAGAGATCATTTAGGTAAAGAGTCGGGGCCAGGGTACTACCTTGCGGGACGCCATACTTTATAGGAATCCACTCACTATTGACTTTGTTAGTGCTGGTACACTGCATTCTACCTGTCAAATAGTCTGTAAAGAATTCAAGCGCAATTCCCCTTATTCCCACATTCTCCAACCGAACTAACAAAAGTGGTAAAGATACGGTGTCGAACGCCTGTTGCAGGTCGACACCGTCCTCCAATGTCAAGATGTTCCGTAATAGAGGTTGTTAGATGAAGTACTGCATCCTCATTCCAAGTTTTTGCTCGGAATCCGTATTGGTTGCTGCTTAAAAGCGAGTTTCCCTCCCAAAATCTTTTGAGACGTTTATTCACCAATTTCTCAATTATTTTAGATATCACAGAAGTCAACGCTATGGCTCTATAATTCCTAGGAAGTAGGTTACATAGATATGTATTTGGATCTACTATAGATAGTTTACACAGTTTCAGCAGATCCGAAGAAATGCCATTTTCTTGATGAAGTTTTTGTTCGCCGTCAGTTTCGACGCAGTTTTGGACTGCGCGGGCCTCGGCGGCGCAGGCGCGGCGCACCTACCTTGCGCGTTCGGCGCGTACGTGACGCTGTCCTCGCCGCTGCTGCGCCGCGCCGACGCGCTCGGGCTGCTGCCCGGCGCCGCCGCCGCCGCCGCCGACCTGCTGCGGGACAACCTGGCCGTCAGCCAACCGGGACAGGTTAGTAAGCCTAAGGGCGGGTTGCACCAACTTGCGCGTACGTGACGCTGTCCTCGCCGCTGCTGCGCCGCGCCGACGCGCTCGGGCTGCTGCCCGGCGCCGCCGCCGCCGCCGCCGACCTGCTGCGGGACAACCTGGCCGTCAGCCAACCGGGACAGGTTAGTAAGCCTAAGGGCGGGTTGCACCAACTTGCGCGTACGTGACGCTGTCCTCGCCGCTGCTGCGCCGCGCCGACGCGCTCGGGCTGCTGCCCGGCGCCGCCGCCGCCGCCGCCGACCTGCTGCGGGACAACCTGGCCGTCAGCCAACCGGGACAGGTTAGTAAGCCTAAGGGCGGGTTGCACCAACTTGCGCGTACGTGACGCTGTCCTCGCCGCTGCTGCGGGACAACCTGGCCGTCAGCCAACCGGGACAGGTTAGTAAGCCTAAGGGCGGGTTGCACCAACTTGCGCGTACGTGACGCTGTCCTCGCCGCTGCTGCGCCGCGCCGACGCGCTCGGGCTGCTGCCCGGCGCCGCCGCCGCCGCCGCCGACCTGCTGCGGGACAACCTGGCCGTCAGCCAACCGGGACAGGTTAGTAAGCCTAAGGGCGGGTTGCACCAACTTGCGCGTACGTGACGCTGTCCTCGCCGCTGCTGCGCCGCGCCGACGCGCTCGGGCTGCTGCCCGGCGCCGCCGCCGCCGCCGCCGACCTGCTGCGGGACAACCTGGCCGTCAGCCAACCGGGACAGGTTAGTAAGCCTAAGGGCGGGTTGCACCAACTTGCGCGTACGTGACGCTGTCCTCGCCGCTGCTGCGCCGCGCCGACGCGCTCGGGCTGCTGCCCGGCGCCGCCGCCGCCGCCGCCGACCTGCTGCGGGACAACCTGGCCGTCAGCCAACCGGGACAGGTTAGTAAGCCTAAGGGCGGGTTGCACCAACTTGCGCGTACGTGACGCTGTCCTCGCCGCTGCTGCGCCGCGCCGACGCGCTCGGGCTGCTGCCCGGCGCCGCCGCCGCCGCCGCCGACCTGCTGCGGGACAACCTGGCCGTCAGCCAACCGGGACAGGTTAGTAAGCCTAAGGGCGGGTTGCACCAACTTGCGCGTACGTGACGCTGTCCTCGCCGCTGCTGCGCCGCGCCGACGCGCTCGGGCTGCTGCCCGGCGCCGCCGCCGCCGCCGCCGACCTGCTGCGGGACAACCTGGCCGTCAGCCAACCGGGACAGGTTAGTAAGCCTAAGGGCGGGTTGCACCAACTTGCGCGTACGTGACGCTGTCCTCGCCGCTGCTGCGCCGCGCCGACGCGCTCGGGCTGCTGCCCGGCGCCGCCGCCGCCGCCGCCGACCTGCTGCGGGACAACCTGGCCGTCAGCCAACCGGGACAGGTTAGTAAGCCTAAGGGCGGGTTGCACCAACTTGCGCGTACGTGACGCTGTCCTCGTCGCTGCTGCGCCGCGCCGACGCGCTCGGGCCGCTGCCCGGCGCCGCCGCCGCCGCCGCCGACCTGCTGCGGGACAACCTGGCCGTCAGCCAACCGGGACAGGTTAGTAAGCCTTTCATTTAATTACATTTTATTGTCATATCCAAAAGATGACAATATACTTTATTTTATGTTAGCAGTGTCTTGTATTTCCGGTCTAAAAGGGGTAAGCCTAAGGGCGGGTTGCACTAACTTACGATTACAGACAGACCCTGTTTCATGGTCGGCCTTATCACACGATAAGTGACAGGATAGAGCGTCCCACACTGGCTGACACCGTTCGATAGAACGAGACGACGCTCCTATTTTGTCACTTATCGCGTGATAAGGCCGACCATGATACAGAGTCTGATCAACGTCATATACGCCGGCAGCTGTCAGTCCATACAAAGCTGTCAAACTTTCCATACATTCAGATTTTAACGAACACCGCTTCCGATTACATACGGTTTTTGCAACCCACCCAAACCTCGCGTTTGCAAACACTATGGATCACCAATTACCTCACATTTGACGCGGGGGACACTCACTCAATAATCTGTTTGACTTTTTATATTTCGTCTACAATATCATTTTTTTATTGTACCAAAACCCTTGGGTTAGGCAGCATATTTAACAGTTTAATGATGATGATGATGACAACGATTTTTACGATCCGAGTACCTAATTATTGTCACCGAAAGCTCTCATGTCTTTCGTTCCCTCGTCTCTCTTTCTCGCTCTCACATTCTCCTTCCTCTTTCCTCTCCGGTGTATGCAATGACCTTGTGTGGCGCGCAGAGGTCGGGCGTGCTGGCGGCGTGCGCGCCGCGCGTGCGCTGGGCGTTCTTCTCGGCGCGCGCCGCCGACATCGAGATGCTGCGCCGGCGCGCCGAGCGGAGACAGGTGCGTGCTATTGCTATTACCCCCCGGTCCCCACGTGTCGGCTATCGGGCCCGATTTTTTATCGGATGTCGGCGCCTCATACAAATAGGGGTGTACACTAAAAAACCGGCGAAGTGCGAGTCAGAATCGCGCACGGAGGGTTCCGTACCATTATCTATAAAAACGACAAAAAAAACGTTTGTTGTATGGGAGCCCCCCTTAAATATTAAGTTTATTTTGGTTTTAATATTTTTTGTTATAGCGGTAACAGAAATACATCATCTGTGAAAATTTGAACTGTTTAGCTATCGCGGTTCTTGAGATATAGCCTGGTGACAGACAGACGGACAGACAGCGAAGTCTTAGTACCCAACGGGACCCTATCCGTTTTCACCCTTTTGGTACGGAACCCTAAAAATTATTATTACTCCCCATGAAAGAAGGCAAAACAATATGCCTAGTGACGAAAATCCCATTCAGATATCTCAAATAATTACGAAGCTGCAACCGTTTTAATATTGCTTGTTAGAGAGAGAAAACGCAAACAGTGTGTGACGTCACATTACAGGATGCTGCGGGCGGCCTGCGTCGAACACGACGAGGCGCGGCACGTTGCCGTCTATTAGTGTGACGTGACAATCTTCCAGCGTCATCGTTTCGTATGAAGTTGTGTTTTGCGAAAAAGGGGCAGAACATACGCCTTCTTAAAACTTTGGACAATTATAACTTCGTGATTATTTAACCTTTTGCATTGATTTTCTCCATTTAACTACATTTTTTTTTAATACTTTAGAAACAAACAGTCTTAAAAAAAATACACATCAGTAACTTAGCTAATGGCTATGTGAGTAATACAGTTATAGACCTATAGTTTCATACATTCTTATAGAGTTACAGGTTAAAAATATGAGAAAAGAATTTAAAATGTTTAAAAAATTAAAAAATATGACCAAGACTATCAATGAGCCATAAAAAAAATGTGTATATATATATACAAAATAAAATCAAATGAAGATTCGATGCTACTGCAGTCTGACCTCGCGCGCCTCGACGATTACTGTCAATTAAACAAATTAGATTTAAATCCTTCTAAATGTTTTGCAATTACCTTTTCGCGCCAACGTAGTTTAATTGATACCACTTATGCCTTAAAGGGTCAATTCCTTCAAAAAGTGCCATTTATGAGAGATTTGGGTGTCATACACGATTCTAAACTAATTTTTGACAATCATATTAATAATATTATTAGTGGGGCTTTAAAGGCTTTAGGTTTCATAATGCGTACTTCGGTCCACTTCACTCAGGCTAAGACAATTAAAGTGCTATATTGCTCTTTTGTCAGAAGTAAGTTAGAATATGCATCTCAGGTCTGGAACCCTTGCTTTAATACGTATATTGATAGGATTGAACGCATCCAGCAAAAATTTGTTAAATATCTTTGCTTTAAATTAAAACTTCCCTACAGTTCTTCCAATTACCTTAACATTTGCAAGCGTCATCACCTTGTTCCATTGCAAAAACGCCGTGAAATAGCAGATATCACTTATCTTCTGAATATCACTAGTGGCTCAATCGACTGTCCTGAACTGCTAAGTAAACTGTGTTTCAATACCCCCCACACGTTCTAAAAGGTACCACCCCCCGATAGCAATAAAAAATGCATCCTCCAAATATCGTCAGAATAGTTACCTAACGCGTGCCAGTCGAAATCTAAATAAGTTGTCAAATTGTTGACAATTGATATAGATGTTTTCAACTGTAGAATCCCTAGCGTGAGACGTAATGTAGTGCAGCGATACTTTGAGTCTTTTGAGTGAGCGTGTTGCCTCCGTTATGTAGGTAATTAATTATAATCAATAGTAGTGTAAATCAATTTCACTTACCTTGTTTTACTTACTTTATTTTATTAGTAACTTGAACTTCAGCGTTAGAAGATTTTTTTATTTTTTTTTATTAGTATTCTTCATGTGCGGTTGTGTTAGTGCGCAACTTTAGTATCTAAGTACCTTTAGTTTAATAATATGTTACTACCTGTGAGTTCCTTTAATTGGCTTTCTGTTGCCTAGTAAAATTTGTTATTGTTTATGTCTTAGCTGTTGGATCTCCAAATAAATAAAAAAAAATATATATATATATATATATATATATATATATATATATATGTATATAATCTTTTAAATATAACATAAGAATTGCCAAACAGATCTGCGTTCATACATTTTTCATTATACAGTTTACATGCGCGCTTAATATATGAATGCTGTACGTGTTTACATTTTTAATCCTTTTTCGAGAAAATATGACATTATTGGTTATTTTCTTTAGTGTCTACACCCCTATTGGTGTCCTACAAGTGTGAGTAGCTTTATATGAAATGTTCTGCCACTGGAACGACCGATTAAAATCCGGACCGACATCCGACATAGTGGGAACCAGCTCTTAGTGTAAAGGCTGAATATAGTATTTATTTATTTTTTGTATACTGGCGATATATCGCGCCCCGCCGCCGATCGGTGCATCAGGCATACAAAAATACGAAAGGCATCTTTGACCTGTCACCGATCCTGGCCACTGCTTACAAAAAATGCAATCTGCAGCGTGAAAGTGCAGAAATCGCTTTTACGGCTCCTGTTTAAGGTTACGGCAGTTGGTTTAATTCCGCGCCATCTAGTAAACTAATGCTGAAGCTCGAAAATTAGATTACAGCTCAAGTCGTACTTTTGACGGGCCGCAGTCTTTCCGCGTTTGTTATGGTTTCAAGGGTTGCTCATAGAGGGCGTAATCGTCGTGTCGAACGTATGTGTGTAACCTCGCATATGGCTCTACCGGGTCTGATTCTGTCTGGTTAGAAGTTTTTAAGAATGAAATTTAAGTTTGAATTATTTAAAATTTGAATTTGATTTTTCCAAGATTCTTTTCCTAGTCTGTCAGAATGACAAAAACAAATTATGGATGAATCATTCATGATTGTGAAGCTGAAGAGTTGACATCCTTTAAAAGTCCTCATTTTGCAGTTTGCAGGCAGTTTTGTTGTTGTGCTTTTGTGTGCCTTTCTGTGCCACAAGTGGTCAGTTAATTTCCCAGCCAAGGTTGTCGCTGGGGGGTTCGATTGTCGATGCTGTTGCTGCGACTAAGTTTATTAATGGGACGCAGCCTGAAGGAGTTGTTCATTCAAACCAACGAAAAGCCGGACCTCGTTTTAGCGATCTGGGTAAGCTGGGTTTCTTAATATCACGATCTATTAGCTTTTTGTCAAACCAGTGATGGTAGTAGTCCTCACGTATTCTATATTTATTTCGTAGCTCCCGGGTTCGGGGCGTGAAAGCAGAGTCACGTGAAGCGGAACGTCTGCTCCCGCGTTCGGTAGAACGAGTTCTGTGGAAGCATTCGAACGGTGGTCCTCGCAGTGGAAGTGGATCCTTTTTCCTGGAAACCGCAGCTCAAGCTCCCGCCTAACGTCTGTAGCTAAGTTTTCTTATGTGGTAGGCCCTTGCTATGCGGTTTATGTAGTAGTTAGACTCCCCGTCAATTAACTTACCACTAGGCGTCATTTATTGCGAATGTTATATCCAAGCTCCCGCCTAACGTCTGTAGCTAAGTTTTCCTATATGGTAGGCCCTTGCTATGCGATTGATGTAGTAACTAGACTGTCCGTTAATTAACTTGCTACCAGGCGTCATTTTGCGAATGGTATAGCTCAAGTTTTGCTCGGGATTGCGATTATCGTTAGCCATTCCCTAAATTTAGAAAGGCAATTTACCGCCAACGTCTTATATTTATTTGGTTACCTCCTAGGCCTACATTCATCCATCTATCGCGTCACTTTCATATCATGCCATCATCACCATCACTTCCTTTTGTACATTTGGTTAGCATGACCCCTCCTTTTTTATAGTAGATCTGCCTTACTAACGAGCTCAACTTTTGTGGTCCAAACTGACGGCATTTGGCTAGCGTGTGGACAATTAGTTCTGTTTAAGTCAACCCGGCGGTAGCTGTATGTGAAAACCAGGCATATTTAAAACATCCGTGTGGCTTTGCCTCATTTTTCTGTACGCGGACCTGGTGGATCTGTAATCTTAGACTGTAAAATAGTGACCTATAGTAATACATTAATTTACCGGCTTGGACTTCCTGTTTGAAGTGCGGATCTCGTGTTTTATCAAGTGATCGGAAAGTTAATGTAAATAAATAAATTGCTATCGTGATCTTGCTAGTGATCTTTTATTTTATTTTTCACTACAATTCGTGAAGGAGTATTTCCGGAGGCCCTAAAGGAAAGTCGAATTGCTCCACTATTCAAGGGCAAAAGCAAGAGAAACAATATTGACGCGTACCGACCAGCAGCCATTATCCCTGTTCTTGCAAAAACCTTTGAATATGGACTCAGCACGAGAATAACTGACATCCTGGAACCGACCGATGCACTCTCTAATCGACGACAGCACTGATACGGGAGGTCATACGCCGACACAGATAACCGGCAAATGAAATCCCTGCAAGTCTGCACAAATGGACTGGACATTGCAGGTCACATCACGAGTTCAACCTACCAGGGATGCCAGATAGACAGGGGGCTGACCTGGGCGACACATATTGACCACGTGTGCAACAAGCTCTCGGCAGCTGCGCCCTAAAACGTCTATCTCGAATGCTACCCCGCGAAATGTTGAGGACTTGCTATGTTGCGTCGGTGCATGCTCACTTAAAGTGCGGAACAGAACTTTGGGCCGGAGCCGGGGAATGGGAGCGAGTTTCCAGACTCCAAAAACGCGCCGTGCGTGCTATTGTCCGCATAACACAGACTGAGTGAGCGAGACCGCACTTTAGTGCACTTGGCATATTAACCCTACCATCACTGCTGATTCTCCAGGCAGCAGTATACGCGCATGAGCAGGCAGAAAACAAACCTCTCGACGCGGCCCCCCGCCGGTACGAGATGCGCTCGACCCGTGCTTGTAAAGCGCGCGGTTGTTTTATGCGTTAAACGCTGCGATTCCAAAGATACCTTCTATGTAACTGCTGCGGTAATCGCAGGTGTCTATGGAATCGCAGCGTTTATCGCATAAAACAGCCGCGCGCTTAACAGGCTTCCGACCGTGCCACACAAGCTGACAAAGTCAGGCAAGCACTGACACATCATGGGTCCAAAAGTGTACAACCATCTCCCGAGTGCAATTGTTGCAGCCCAAAATATTAAAAAAGACTGAAAAGTTGGTTAATCGAGCAGACCCTTTATAACCACAAGGAGTTAATTGGCTATTAATAATACATGTTCATCATCATCATCATCATCATCACTATCCTGGCCGAGTTCGACCACGGCGACTGGAAAAGTGGCTAACTGGAGCGTCGTTCGTGAGCTCGCAGGTGACTGACGTAGCCTATCTTTTCAGAAAATGTGCGACCACACTCCCTACAGGTCAGCACCCCTCCGACAAAATTGTAGTGAATGGTCGCAGGTGGTCGAGCCTTTAACTCCTCGCGTTTAGCGTAGAGTTCATTTCGTTTTCGTTCTTCGAAGGCTTTCACATTAAGGTGATGCCTTGATTTGAGTCGTACATGAAAAGCGTACGCGAAAAAGAGATGTAACATTCTTCGGCAATCGCTGTTTTGGACAAATTTCGATAAATACCTAACTTAGTGAAGTTTTATTAAAATTTAATACAGTGAGATTTTAGATAAGATAAAATGCTATAGTATTAACTTGATTGTGTCGTAAAATAATGTATCGTTTGACTAGGCTTAGTAAAAAAAGGAAAATACAGACCCAACTTGGGATTTTTTTTCTATCGAGGAAGTTTTAAGCAATCGTGAATCGATAAAATCAGATGAACAATCATATAGTCAAGAATCATATATCTGAAAATCAGACCTTATAGTTACTTAATCTAGTCAGAACGGCGTTTCAAAGCACGCGATAATTTCCAATGCACCGTCTTAAGGCGCCGTAGGTTCATGGTCTTCTCTCCCTCTCACTGAGCAGAAGCGTGACCAAGATGGAAGTGCGTGCTCGGAAGCGCGGAAATCATGTTTTTTAAGTTTAATTTTTTCGCCGTTTAAATAAATAAAAAAGTAAACACTGAGTTCTCTCAAACATGATATTGCCGATTTTTAGAAGCCATTTTAATATTTTTAGCTTTTGTGCATAATTTGTAACAAATATTTTGAGTGTATTTTAGACCCTTTTAGACCTATGTTCGTGATTTTATTCTGAGCGATTCTAAATTGCCTTATCATGTTTCTAAACACTGATTTCCCTGCAGAAAAGCCTCAAGATTACTATTCGTATTTTTTTGAAACCATATTATTATAAACAGACGCATTATATTTTTTCAAAAACTCTGTTTGCTTAACTTCGCTGAACCTACGGCGCCTTAACCTTCACTGCATGCCTCGACTTTGACCGATCTTGAGCCAAAATCTCCCAGCGACTCAATGAATTACGAAGCTACAACCGTTTTAATATAGCTTGTTAGAGAGAGAAGACGCGGTGCGTTTTGCGGAAAAGGGACATAACATATACCCCCTCTTAAAAGAGACATAACTTTTTGATTATTAAACCTCTTGCGTTACCTTTTTCTCCATTTTTTAATCATTTTCTGGTTATAGAGAAACTTTTTATATATAGGTTTCAATGTACACATTTTGATTTACTAAACACGAAAAAAACATGTGTCTAAATTAATTTTACGTCACACCTGGCCATAATGCGAGTTTTATTGCACGCTGCCCGTACGGGAAAACTCGCATTGTGGCCAGATGAAGAAGTAAAATTTTGTACTCAACACGGGCGGTAATTCGTAAAGCCCCAGAGCGCATATTTATGGCCCTCACCTTCGGTTCGGGCCACAAACACGTGCGATCTGGGGCATTCACGAATTCACCGCCCTAGTTACGTAATGTACTATAATATTCAAAAATAAACTAATAAGTTATTCCCCAAACTGGTCACATAAGTATATTAAGTTTATTACAGTCGGAAGTAATTTAGGTTATAAGAAACTAGACATCTAAAAGTCTACCAGCTAATAATGCATATCACTGAAAAATATCTTAACACTGGATATTAAAACGTTTTTCTCAAACATGCTCGGAAAGCGTCGCATTTTGTTTAAAAAACTAATAGAAAGAAAGATAACATTTATTCGTGGACAAAACAATGGGTATAAAAAACAAAACACAGTAACGTGAAAGTAGCAGGGTCCACGAAAAAGCCCCGACTCAGCATGGTGCTAACCTAGAAGGCCAGCGCTGGTCTTCCGTCGGAACCTTTACATGAGTTACCTCCTGGAAGGCAACACAAAACAAATACCTACGCTAAACATATTTTAAGGAATACATAGGTGTCTTAAGTAAAAATAAGCAGTAATGTAAGTGCGATAGATAATACGCGGAGTGCCTAATTTTTATCCGCCAACATTTAAAAAGTCAAATCTCTTCCCTACTAATATAATAACCCGTTATTTCCCGCTGCTTTAAACTTTTCAATATCCTGTACGCTTACCATGAGTTTGACAATGACGGCTTACGCTAACGAGTATCGAGTTTTCTATCTGTGCATCCCGCTCGTACTGACAAAGTGCAATAGAGATGCACAGATAGAAAACTCGATACTCGTTAGCGTAAGCCGTCATTGTCAAACTCATGGTAAGCGTACTGATAGTGCCATACTAAATCGAGACGACTAAGGAAAAATCACATTCAGCCAAAGAAAATCACCCGCGAGCCCCGCGGTTTCGATGGTGATATTCTTTTAATTCTTGTTTTCGCTTTTTGTTGTTTATGGTTAGAAGAAAATGAAATTAAAAAGTATCAAACTGTAAGTAAATTCAAATTCATTTATTTGAGATAAAGGAAACATGAAATTAATGGTTTCATTAATTAATTATTAAATGTGTTATCATTGTCAATGTGTGCGCATTGAGTGTAAAATATAGTGTGAAAAGAAGTGAATACCGCCTTTGAAATAATTCATAGAAAGAATGGCTACATATAAATCATAGTACAAGTATCACCGCGTTATTTAGGTATGTCGCAATACAATTTGGGTAGTATTTAAACGAGTGACTGTAAATTAAAGTTTTAAGTGTCAAAAAAAATTAATTTAGGTTATAGTATTACTAAGTGAGCGACTGACTGCGAGTGACGAGAAATCAACAGAACAGCAACTTACAAATACAAACATTAATTTGAGTGACTTAAAATACAAAATGAGAAGCTCCATAATATTTGAGCGACCTAATATTTGTTTGAGAGTCAACGATATGTCATGCATTTTTTTCAATATTTGGCAATTGTTTTTTTTTTATACTGAGCGGAATTTTATCTTAAATGAAGTGTTTCGAATACAAAAACCACTTTGAAAAATACTATAATGAGCAGAGTATTATGAGCCCACGTTTAAAACAAAAAAAAAACTTATGAAATAACTATTTGAAGAAACACTATTCTGGTTCATCATCAAATTGTCGACACTCGCTTTGTCGAATTTCGCTTCAAAGTCAACGTTTCATGTATTTTCATTTCGTGGACAATTCAGTTCGTGGAATGGTCATTACAAGTAATTTTAAAACGTGTATTTTTACTTGTCGGATGATTCATTAAATAGTTGAATTATGTCATGGAAAACGTTTTGTGATTTATTGTTTCAAGTATTTTTAATTAAATACAAATTATTACAAGAATTATCATTTAAAATTAAAATAGTTGGCATACACAATTATCTATGTCAATTATTTGAACCTAACCTAATCCAGACCTAACCGCCAGCATGTCGACGTCACCCCGCTTCGCGGGGTATCTATTTCCGCTCTGAGAGTCACAAGTAAACCATAACCTAACCTACTCATAGTTGTTGTTTTTTTACTGCGGGAGCCCCCCGAGCCCCCCATTTTCTGGCTGCCTTAATCTAGTTAAACCCCTGTAATCAGTTGTTGGTCCGCAACCCAACTCACCTTACTGCATCGAGTCGTCGCCCCGCCCCCATTCGGATTCGCGCGCATTAAACAATCTGTACTTTTCATAAAAAAATCGTATCAAAATAAAAAACCTAAGACCTCAAATAGAATATCAGTAACTAATAATCATTAATAAATCAGCTCAAAAAATTTGCTTAAGTCGAGAGGGGAGGCCTTTGCCCAGCAATGGGACACTATAGGCTTCGAAAAAAAAGTGAACTTTATAGTAGTTCGTTATGTCAGAAAAAATCGAATCTATCTTAATATTGAAGTGGCCCTCTCTGTATTTCTAGTCGGTCACTTAGTAATTTAGTCGCTCGGATAGAATTTTAATATCTCAAATGGATTAATCACAACTAACCCACTTTATGTAAGCTCGTTCTGGATTTTATTTTTAATCAATATTCGTCGTTAGTTTAGTTAATTTGTAGCTTACTCAAATTCATACCGCTCAAGTTTTTAAAACAGTATGTCATCATCAGTCGCTAAGTTTTTTTTCACTCGATCATTTTATTATTCCCCATATAATTTATGTAATGTCTTTGTATTATATCCTCACATAAATTTTTAAATGAAAGGAAAAATTGAAAAATTTAATGCTCCGAGCCGGATTCGAACCGGCGACCACAGGCATTCATGGCCCGTCGCTACTACCAACTGAGCTATCGGAACAATCTGGTTCGGGCACCAAATCCTTCAATCAGTTCCTTCATATAACGCCTTAGGGAGGCGTATTAATAAAAAAAAAAAAAAATTATAAAAATTATAAATTAATTTATAATTTTCTTTAGCAGCGTTACTGCTTAAAAACAAATATTATATCCTCACATGTTTGAGAAAAGCACTATATTTACCTTGGCGAAAACCGGGGTTTTCTACGGGGTACTCCTTTCTTTCCGCGCCTCGGCAATAATCGTTAAGTGCGACAGAAAGGGAAATATCATTCGTTGTCAAACAAGTTAATGCTGTTTCTCGCCGAGCAAGTCGCTTAATCTTTGTTATTTTTTTTTTTTTATTTTTTTTTATTTTTTTTTTTTTTTTTTAAATAATGGTTGAGGGAGGCGATGGCTGAGATATGCGTCATACTCGTGATCGGGTGCTGTTTGTGGAGTCCGGACTGTTCATGCTTGCAAGGGCATAGTACTTAACTACTTACATACTAGTGTTATTTTTATTTATTTTATTTGGACCTTCTACAATAAGTACACTAATACATGATAGTACATAATTACATTTTCACTTAACAGTTAAGCAGTTAGTGTTATTTAATTATTATCGTATTGACGAGAGACATCATTCCGATCTTTACACGTTTTATTGTTATTGACCCTGTACATCACTGACAATATTACATTAATATTCCTTTTTTATTGTTTTGTTTTGACGCTTAGAGACTGTATACATTTCTACGAACATTAGAATAATTATTAATTGTATTTGGACGCTCAGAGACCTTATACATCTCTGGAATACTGAATGAATATCATTAACTTCTTATTAATGCACAGACCTTATATCGAATGTAATGGTCATATTTTGCAATTTTGTTTGGTTTTCATTAACTTCGTGACATTTAGTTTGTTAACCGTCTGTATCGGTCCTTAATCTGCAAATTTAAAATTATTATTGTGTAAGATTATTATTATTTTATTGTAAGATTATTATTTTTTATTGTAAATGTAGACTGGGTACAGTTGTGACAATTTTGGTTTGATCGCCACTAATTTTGTTAATTTACTAGTTAGCTGGGAGAAAAGTAACTTGACTCTTAATTTGTACATTTGTCTACGTAAATATACTTAAATAGTTTCTCTAAATACGCTGTATTAGTCATAGCTATCAAATGAAGAAAAAAAGGAAAGTGTCACAACCGGCCACACCCCAAGGACGGTTGTGACAGTGGTCGAGGTCGGTAGTGACAGGAACAAAAATACAACAAAATGGTTTATAATGACTTTTATTGTTAGAAATATGACCATAACACAACATAATCTTCAAATTATTTCGTATAGAAAGTTCATTAAATTATTTATTATTTAATTAATAATTAATAAAAAAATAAATCACGAAAATTTAAAGAAGTCTCGCTTTCACGTCTTCATAAGCATCTTCACATTTACCAGATCAGACATTTATTAGACCGCGCTCTTTCGGTATTCCGCAGGCGTTTTCTGGGTATCTAAAAGCAAAACAACAAGAAAATATATGTCACAACCGTACCCAAAAAAATTGTCACAACCGTACCCGACGCATACTTTCGAAAACAAAAATTCGCAATGACTTTGCCAAATAATCTACGTAAAAAGTAACCACCCGTAATTAACTACTAATGTTCAACTTATAACAAAAAAAAATCCGAGGTAATCTATCTGTATACAAATAACATTGATTATTAAAATTAAACGGACAAAACAACTTACTTTTGACTGTTGAAAAGCAATGGGGGCCCCTGCTTACGTTAACACCGCGCGCTGGGTGACGCAATACCGGGGAACGCGTTCAGACTTGCATGCCGCTTCTCTCTCCCTTAGAACCCTTGCCCGCATTCCGTATAGTTTCGCTAGTACGAAGACTGTCACTACCGTAACCTGGCACAACCGTACCCAGTCTACCCTACCGTTTGACATGTGGGTGAAAATAAAAAAATGCACATAGTTAACTTAAGGCCTTAACAATTACCCATATATAAAATGTATGGGTAATTCTCGTTACGAGAATGAGAAAGTTAAAGCGTAGATTAGATTAAAGCCTTAACTATGTGTGTGCAATTTTTTTGATTTTCACCCATGTAAAAGTGCCCTTGTGGCCTATTTGCGGAATAAATAATTGATTTTGATGATTTTGATTTTGAATCAATCAATCAATTTATTTGTTGCGTATCACATTCCAAAAAATAGATGGTAGGTAAATTAACAAGGTATTCATGTGACGCCCTGCAAGGGCACTACTCGTACAATAGTGAAACAGGTTCCAATAAGACAGCAGACTTATGCCTAAACTCATAACATGTATGGTCAATTAATTCAGAAAATAATAAATAACAAAAAAGGCCACAAAATACCGGTCTCGGCTCTCAATACCATTTTACGGCATTCGAAGTCGAGACCCTTGGGCCTTGGGGTCCAAGTGCTCGAAAACTGTACGAGCTTGAAAAAAGGCTTGTCCCATTCTGACAAATATGCGAGTGCAGGAGGGACAAATGCTTTATGTCCGACATAAAACTTAGTGTGCTAGGGGGTCAGGTGACCAAAGAGCTGGCAGCTTCCTCCATCCGCACAGCGGATTAGTATTGCTATTCAGCGAGGTAATGCTGCCAGCATCTTTGGTACGATGCCACGGGGGCCCTTTTTAATGATAGTTTTTTTTAGTTCGCTTTAGATCCTTCTATTATTGTTATTTTAAATATTTTATATTCATAATCTTTGTATAATATGTATATTTAATGATAATAAATTACTCATAACACTAAAGTTCCACTTTGTTTTATTTGCCACTAATGAATTACTATGAAGTTGTGGCAAATAAAGCGTTACCCGTCCAAATTAAGTAGTTGGTTTATGGTAAGCCATGGTTTATGGTTAGGACCAGTTCTTAATTTAGCTGCATAGGAGCGTTCCGTCCCTCGTTGTGGCAGCACGTATAGCCTGTCCTGAGTACAATAAAACTGACATACATAGACGGTCCTCTCGATATTCGTCCATGTTCTAAATCCATACATTACAGTTCACAGTAGCGGTGGAGCGCGCGTGGAGCTGGCGCGAGGCGCCGGCGGCGTACGAGCGAGCGGCGCTGGGGCACGCGCGCGGGAAACTGTTGCTAGACTTCTGCGCACCTTAAAGGTTTACACACCTAGCAATTTATCACAACAACTACAAGTCAACCCACGTAAAATGTGCTCTGGTGGCCATACATTTTATATGGCACCCGGAGCTCTTTTTAAATGTGTCGAGGTAGTAGCTGTAATTGGAACATTTGTTTTTTTTTTTTTATACAACGACGGTGGCAAACAAGCGTACGGCCCGTCTGAAGTTAAGCGAACACCGCAGACTATAGACGCATGCAACTCCAAAGGAGTAACATGGGCGTTGCCGACCCTTGATATGTATGAGGATTCGCCGTGTTGACAGCTGAAGGTACAAATTCCCTCGCTCTCAACACAACGCATCCTCGGGAGCTCTGGTGACCTTGCTCGCCTTCAAGAACACAACACTACTACAGAGCAAGTAGTAGTGTTATTATAGCTGTGGCCAGGCGGGAGGTACTTCCCCAGTTGGGCTGCTCCAAATTCGAGCATAAGTTTCGAGAGTTTTCTATACAGTATAGAGCAGACATCCCGTAGCGTAAGTTTGCGCATGGTAAACTACTCTCATGGGATTACCGTTGCATAAACGGGGACTGCGGGCAACGCCCGTGGTCGTAGTAAAAAGAAAAAACTCGTTTGGACGCCATACAGTTATACAGGCAATTTTTGCACAAACCGTTCGCGCATGCAAGTCGCTGCGTATAGCCGGGCCTTTACATTGCAAAGACGTGTGTTTCGACGACTGGTTTCCCTGCCTACGAAGCTGACGGACCTGGGTTCAAATCCCGGCTAGGGAAAATATTTGTGTGATGAGTTTCTAAATCTCGGATGTTTTCTGTTGTGTAGGTACCTATCTCTACTGTAAGCTTTATGTTCTGAACAGTCGAGCATAAGAATATGGGTGCATACCACTTACTGCGCTGCACGGGAAAACTCGCTTTGTGGCCAGGTGAAGACGTAAAATTTTGTACTCAACACGGGCGGTAATTCGTAAAGCCCCAGAGCGCATATTTATGACCCTCACCTTCGGTTCGGGCCACAAACAACTGCGATCTGGGGCATTCACGAATTCATCGCCCTAGTTACGTAATATACTATTATAGTACACAAGGATGCAGTTTTTTACCGTCTCGTGTGTTACAACGCTCGCTACGCTCAGGATTATATTTTGGAACCACTCGCTACGGTCGGGATTATTTCATCGAACCACTCGCTTAGCAAGTGGTTCAATCATAGAATCCATTCTCTAGCTCGTAGTTCAATCCTAGAATTAAATCGCTAGTTCGTGTTTCAATTCCACACTCGCGGTTAAAATGCAACTTTGCGCCCTATAACAAATACATATTAGGCTGTGTAAAATAATGTTTGTGAAATAAATATATAGAAAACATGTGTTTTCTGAACTGAGTTAAGCATTGTCTCAGCCAGTAACTAGTTATATGTTGAGTACGAGGTGAAAAAGGTTGTGCTGAAAAATATTAAATAAAAAATTGATTAGCATGTGTGGAAGTCTTTATTATTTTCCTGTGCCAATGGTATCTGTCTACACGGATATAGCTCGGGTCAAGGGGAGGGCGAGGAACAAGCGAATCACGAGCAGAGCGAGTGGGATTAAGCCACTCGTCGGTAGTGCCACGTGGCGCTTGAATCTCAGGTTTAATTCCGTGCATCACGGCCGATCACAACCGCCAGCGATCGATCGCGTGCGACTAAAGCACTATATCCACCAAACGGCCCGCAACGGATCGGAACGGAAAGAATTTTACAGTTTTTAAACGATACTGAATCATATATCACTTATAAGTATGTACCTACTGTTTTTAACCTTTTCATCGCCAGATGGTAAAGCAACTTGCCGTGCCACCTCACGCCACAAGGGTAAAAGAATAATGGATAAAGAAATAATGCCAACATGAAATTGGGCCATTTCAGAGTACCTAGGTTTTCATAAATAAAAAAAAATGACGGTAAATGCCGTCTTTGGCGTCGGTGTCACGAATCGTCGATGACGTGATTTCAGGTGTTTGGCGGTGAAAAGGTTAAGTCTACATTACCAAGCTGCGCACAACAGCTTGACCGCGGGCGTCTTCCGCGACATGTCATCGTAACCGAAAGTATGCTGCGACACGCGGTCGGCTCCGTTCGCTTATCGTCGTGTGCGATCGGAACCTTTCGGCTGTCGATGCCGAAGGAAACTACATATTTGACTGGGTGCGGATACGTTCGCAAGCAACCGTACCGTACGATGCCGATCGTGTGCGTTAACATCCAGTCGGCCGCGAACGGCTGTTACCGCTTGATCGTATGCGTCGACATGCTGCCGGACACGATCGGTTGTCGCTGCATCCTTTCATATTCTTTCCGATCCGATCCGCTGCGGGCCGTTTGGTGGAAATAGTGCTTGACGCGACAATAGACAGCGTATGAAAATGTTTGGCGCCGATTCCGAAATGAGCCAAGCTCTTGTCAGTGGGGCGGGAGCCACTCATTTTAATTATATAATTAAAATTAAGTATCACTATCTATTAAGTACATCGTCATCTAGTGCCCACAACACAAGCCTTTTTTTATATTTTTTTTTCAGGATAAGAAATTACAGTAGTATAAATTCACATGTCGAAAACAAAGAATACAGGATGTATCAAAAATGGGCTATAATCACGTAATGAAATCTCGATAACATCGACAGTTTGAACCGTCGACCATTGTTCGGAAATATTTCGGAAATATAAAGAAATAATGCCAACATGAAATTGGGCCATTTCAGAGTACCTAGGTTTTCATAAATAAAAAAAAATGACGGCAAATGCCGTCTTTGGCGTCGGTGTCACGAATCGTCGATGACGTGATTTCAGGTGTTTGGCGGTGAAAAGGTTAAGTCTACATTACCAAGCTGCGCACAACAGCTTGACCGCGGGCGTCTTCCGCGACATGTCATCGTAACCGAAAGTATGCTGCGACACGCGGTCGGCTCCGTTCGCTTATCGTCGTGTGCGATCGGAACCTTTCGGCTGTCGATGCCGAAGGAAACTACATATTTGACTGGGTGCGGATACGTTCGCAAGCAACCGTACCGTACGATGCCGATCGTGTGCGTTAACATCCAGTCGGCCGCGAACGGCTGTTACCGCTTGATCGTATGCGTCGACATGCTGCCGGACACGATCGGTTGTCGCTGCATCCTTTCATATTCTTTCCGATCCGATCCGCTGCGGGCCGTTTGGTGGAAATAGTGCTTGACGCGACAATAGACAGCGTATGAAAATGTTTGGCGCCGATTCCGAAATGAGCCAAGCTCTTGTCAGTGGGGCGGGAGCCACTCATTTTAATTATATAATTAAAATTAAGTATCACTATCTATTAAGTACATCGTCATCTAGTGCCCACAACACAAGCCTTTTTTTATATTTTTTTTTCAGGATAAGAAATTACAGTAGTATAAATTCACATGTCGAAAACAAAGAATACAGGATGTATCAAAAATGGGCTATAATCACGTAATGAAATCTCGATAACATCGACAGTTTGAACCGTCGACCATTGTTCGGAAATATTTCGGCTAACGTTTCGGATCGGTCTCGCTTTAAATCTTACGTTTAAGTAGACGCATTCGGTCTTTAATTTGCTTACGTTTAAGAAGATTAATAAAAAATATGAAAGGTGGCCAGTAATTGACGAGTTATCCTTTGCGTATTCTTCTCCATAAGCAAAGGGCCCTGTATGTATTTATGACAAATTCTAACTAAACGTATCTAGCAGACTGGCACGGCCTATTAAGGTGAATGATTTATTCGTATTACTGTTGAAATTGAAATAAATGTACTTATAGATAAAAATACACCTTTTATAGGTACTAAAAATGAATTATATTATAAGTGAATAGAGTTCATTATTAGTATGAGGTGGCCAGTTATGGATGGGTGGCCGCAGAGTACAAGAGGTTTTAATACTGAGTTTCATGTCGACATTTTAATAAATGTAAGTATATGAAAATATCTTTTTGATTTCCATATCGTCATATATGCTATCGTCGTCGTACCTACATGCTAATCAGGGCTCATGAACACACATAACACAATTGTGACAAATACATTCATAAATATAATTCATTCACGCGGGTGAAGCCGCGGGCACGTCTAGTCATTTATAAATTGTAAAGAATAAGTTAATTTTTATACATAAGTACCTGAATACTCACAAAACTGACACTAAGTTAATTAATGCTAATTGGTTGCACGATTTATTGGTAATGCCCAGCGGCGCTACCACGAACTTCGAAAGTTGAAGTTCGGGTATTTCCATCTCTATCGCACTCCCATACTCAAGTGACAGGGATGCATATATTACGAACTTAGACTTTCGAAGTTCGTGGTAGCGCCGCAGTTACCTCCTACAATGTCAATGTCAAGGTCACCGGTAATTCATGCAAGCTGTCGTGAACACAAGGAACGAAAACGCATGACTTATCTTTGTCTAGGCAAGTGCCGCGCTATCATCATTCTGTATATAAATAGGTAACCTTTCGACATCATATACATATACATAACAATTCCTCATTGCATTTGTTTACGTAGATTTTTCGATAACCTACAAAAAGACTAAAATAAGATGCTTTTCGTTTATAGAGAAATAGAGAGCCTACTAGCCACCGCCAGGGGTGCGAAGAATCTCCGGCGAAGATCCGGCTACCACCACCGACGACCCCTGGCCCTGGCAACTTATAACACGCGCACACTGCGGACCGACGAAAGGATAGCGGAACTGGAGGAAGGATTGAGCAAGTTGCGCTGGGATGTCATAGGGTTATCTGAAGTCCGAAGAGAGGGGCCTCCCCCTCTCTTCGGACTCGTGTCCTCACACGATAACCCTCAAATCCGGCAACTTGCTCTATTTCCGGGAGGGCGACCAACAGTCCCAGGGAGGTGTCGGGTTCCTCGTCCACAAGTCCCTCGTAAATAACGTGGTGAAGATCGAGTGTGTCGACTAGGGTGGCGTACCTAATACTCAGAGTATCCACCAGGTACTCATTGAAGGTCATACAGGTCTACGCAACGACCTCGGCACACTCCGACGAAGAGGTGGAGGCTATGTATGAAGATATATATATCGAAGGCCATGCATAGTTCCAAAACCTACTTCACCGTTGTTATGGGGGACTTCAACGCAAAACTGGGCAAGAAAGATGGTGAAGAGCTGAGAGTGGGGCAATTTGGAGTTGGAAGTCGGAACCACCGGGGCCAACTACTGGCTGGCTTCTTGGAGAAGGAGGGACTCTACATGATGAATTCCTTCTTCAAGAAACGCGAGCACAGACAGTGGACCTGGATGAGTCCCGACGGTGCAACTAAAAACGAGATTGACTTCATGTCGACGAGGAAGCATATATTCAACGATGTCTCTGTGATCAATACGGTCAAAACCGGGAGCGATCATCGTCTGGTAAGAGGCACATTGAATATATGCGTCAAGCAAGAGCGCTCTCGATTGATGAAGTCTACGCTCCGTCCAGCATCAATCCAAATTCAAAACCCCGAGAGCTTCCAGCTGGAACTCCAAAACCGTTTTGATTGCCTAGGCGGCGATGTGGACGAATTGAACGACGGGTTTGTGGAAGCTGTCCGTGTCACTGGGTCTAAGTTCTTCAAAGCCCAAGGCACTAACGGAAATAAAAGGCTATCTAGCTCCACTCAGAAGCTCATGAAGGAAAGGAGTGAAATGATTCTACAGTCTTCAGCCGACGCGACCGTATACCGGCAGCTCAATAAACAGATCTCCAAGTCCCTTACCCGCGATCTGCGCCAATTCAATACGAATCGTATTGAAGAGGCCATACAGCGTAATAAGGGCTCTAAAGTATTCTGGAGAGATCTGTCTATAGGGCAGAGCCAGCTCGCGAAGCTAAAAACTGAAGATGGTGGAATCGTTTCCTCTAAACCTGAGATTCTGGGTGAGATAGAGCGCTTTTACGGACAGCTATACACATCAACGCGCAGACCCGAAGTTAGTCAGGCGGAAGACCCTAGAGCTAGACTAACCCGACACTATACCGACGACATCCCGGACATCAGCCTGTACGAGATTGTAATGGCTCTTAAACAGCTCAAGAACAACAGAGCACCCGGTGAAGACGGAATAACAGCCGAACTTCTGAAGGCGGGTGGAAAACTGGTCCTTACGGCTCTTCAGAAGTTGTTCGATTCCGTCTTACTGGAAGGGAGAACTCCAAAGGCATGGAACAGAGGTGTGGTGGTGCTGTTCTTCAAAAAGGGTGACAACACTCTGCTGAAGAACTACAGACCCATCTCACTTCTGAGCCATGTCTATAAGCTGTTTTCGAGGGTCATTACAAACCGTCTCGTACGCAGGCTAGATGACTTCCAGCCTCCCGAACAAGCCGGTTTCCGAAGAGGCTTTAGTACCGTAAACCACATCCACACCCTTCGTCAGGTTATACAGAAGACCGAGGAGTATAACCTACCTCTCTGCTTAGCGTTCGTGGACTACGAAAAAGCCTTCGATTCGATTGAAACCTGGGCTGTACTACAGTCTCTCCAGCGGTGCCAAGTTGACTATCGCTATATCGAAGTGCTGAAGTGTTTGTACGAGAGCGCCACTATGTCAGTCCGACTCCAGGACCAGAACTCGAAACCTATTCCGCTGCAGCGGGGAGTCAGGCAAGGAGATGTTATTTCTCCAAAACTGTTCACCGCTGCACTGGAGGACGTTTTCAAGACTCTGGACTGGAGAAGGCTAGGCATCAGCATCAACGGCGAGTACATCACTCACCTTCGGTTTGCTGACGATATAGAAATCTTGGCTGAGACCATGGAGGACTTAAGTACGATGCTCGATGACCTCAGTAAAGCATCCGAGCGAGTTGGTCTAAGAATGAACATGGATAAGACGAAGATCATGTCAAATGCCCATGTAGTACCAACTCCCATTACAATCGGACACTTTACGCTCGAAGTTGTAGACGATTATGTATACCTTGGACAGACGAGACGATCCAGTTAGGTAGGTCCAACTTCGAGAAAGAGGTCAATCGTCGAATCCGACTCGGCTGGGCAGCGTTCGGGAAGCTACGGCAAATCTTTTCTTCCAATATTCCGCAGTGTCTCAAGACGAAAGTCTTTGACCAGTGTGTGTTGCCAGTGATATGGCACTGAAACGTGGTCGCTTACTATGGGCCTCATAAGAAGGCTCAAAGTCACCCAAAGGGAAATGGAGAGGGCCATGTTGGGAGTTTCGCTGCGTGACCGCATCAGAAATGAGGCTATCCGCAGCAGAACCAAGGTAACCGATATAGCCCTCCGGATCGCTAAACTTAAGTGGCAGTGGGCGGGGCACATAGCACGTAGAACCGATGGCCGTTGGGGCGGAAAGGTTCTCGAGTGGCGACCACGTACCGGAAGGCGCAGCGTGGGTAGGCCCCCGACAAGGTGGACTGATGACTTGGTAAAGGTTGCGGGAGTCCGCTGGATGCGGGTGGCGCGGGATCGGTCACTTTGGCACTCTTTGGGGGAGGCCTATGTCCAGCAGTGGACGTCTTTCGGCTGATATGATGATGATGATGAGAGAGACTACTTACCGCGAAACGAAAACGAACTTCGTTCGTGTATCTCCGCCGTTTAGTGCTAACCCTTTTAAGATAGGTTTTCATATAAATAAAATGTTCCACGACCAGCGATGTCAAAAGAAATCGGAGGCGACTTCGCTTCGCTTGACATGTCTGGCAATTTCGCGGCACATAAGACTTGTTCAGAACGCATCCAAACTGACGTCATCGGCGGCCGTTTGCATCCGAAGTTTGAACATCGGCAACGAGCGGGAATAACGGTCGCCGACAAGACCAACGACAATCTTTAACCGAACACGGAACGAAACATTACTCATTTTCTTGTAGGTACATTTAATTTATTCGGATCAAACCGTTTTTTGTAATTTAATAATAATATTCTTCATTGAAGATCCACCTAGGCTATTCCCGAAATACCTAAAAGGAACCTAGGTCCCAAACAGACTTAAATAACTCTACAGGCGCATCTAGAAGGTCCGGCTTGGCAGTCCGCCTTGCAATCCGGCGATGCAATCTAGGAATAGAAAGCTGAATGACTTGGTTTTCACGTTCAATTCTAGCCTGCAGGACCGCCTGGGTGGAGCTTACGGGTCGAGCGAAGTGCGGCAACGTTGCGCCACTTCACCGGACGTCGCTGGCGAGCCATTCAGCCTCGCTAGTCTACCCGTCTTATACTCTGAATTTCTGTGCATGGTTAGGCGATTTTATAGCTATGGTGATAGGTGGTGACCTACACTCACTACTCACTAAGGTTACTCATTAAGTGAAATGTATTAATTTCTTTTGAGTAAATAAATGTCTTTAACCAGAACATGCAGACATACGTTTACCACTTAAAACAGCAATTAATATATTTTTTTGGGATAAGGAGATTAAAAGCCCATTACGAACGATAACTTCTAGCATCTTATTTCTCAAAACATTCCATTGACGCAAATCACCAGAAGCATTGTCTTAATATTCAAGGTAATGTTTTTGCGTATTACGCAACATGCATAGCGTAAAATAAGTGAATCGACCTATTCGACGACAGGTCGTTACGTTATTCGTAAACGAACGAAAATTTAGCTAATAAATAAAATAATTGGATATGCAGTGTGAAACCAGCCGACGGTTCCATCGGAATATCGACGCTGGCAATAACGCCACCCTTATGCTGAGAGGGAACCATTTTTTGACATGAAAAAATCTGTCCGATATGGGCGGCCGGGTCTGGTTGTCTCACGGGTTGGTTGGCACAGCGGAAATAATGAACGAATAAGTTTATCGATTGGTGTCGAAGGATCGCAGCGGCCATACTTCCCTCCCCACATCTCGTCAGACGCGGTCGATGAACTTATTAATTCATTAAACTTTCTGTTATGGCCGCTGTGACAACCAACCCGTGAGACAACCAGACCCGGTCTCCCCTACTTTTGTTTTTTGTCTTGAATAAACTTACTATTATCCTAATGCATTCCTGCTTCATAGTTCAATTATTGCTCACTAAGTAGACAGTGTAGCATTAACTTAGGTGATTGGATTTACCGTAAACTCCCTTAAACCGACGTCAAAAAATAAATAAATTACATGACCTTGAAGGTTAAGTTGTAAGTTGGAACCGTTCGGAACAAGGCATACGAAAGGTTACTGATGTAAATTTTCAGTGAAGTTATAACTTTATTAGGTCTTGGGGCCGGTTTACACATTGATTAGTGCGAGTCCATACAAAAGCTACTCTCACTTGCAGCAAATGTTTGAACTGTGGTCCCATTAGTTGTCTATGACAGCCGGAGGGCATAAAGGACGCACGCGCATTGCATAAAAAAAAACAGAGAACGTGAAGCAGGCATTGGATTCAACAAGATATGTGGATTGTGGTTCGTATGTGGTTCCTCATACGAGTTTCAATTAACTTAGTTTAACTGCCTGGTGGTTCATAGAACTAGAGGTTCTTGCCGATAGGTTCCATCTAAGTATCATCATCATCATCATATCAGCCGAAAGACGTCCACTCCTGGACATGGGCCTCCCCCAAATTGGCACAATGACCGGTCCTGCGCCACCCCCATCTAAGTATATACCTAACATATTTCATTTATGGGCTTCCGGGGTTTATTTTGCCACCGCTATAAACGATGGATCCGAACAAGAGGTCTATTCTTATTCGTCGCTTCGCATTCGTAATGGTGTATTTTTCCCGCACAACCAGACTAGAGCCTAGTATAAGTTTCACCGAAACGAAACGTTACGACCGCGTTCGCGTTAAACTGTCAAATTCTATACAAATTGAGGGTAAAACGCAAACGCTATCGTGAAGTTTTGTTTCGGTAAAACTTATACTAGAGCCTCGGTGCGCTCAGCCTCGCATATTGCCTCTGGTCGATATTCACCCTAATAAACGCGGCCTTTTCGACACGCCCGCAACCCCGCAAGCGAACACGCAGAACATGAAATGCGGAAAATATGCGAAAGCGACTAACTAAATAGAGCCCCAACTCTGACGTCATACCTGCCAATGTTTATACCGGTTTCGATTTGTTTAGCACGTAAATTTGCTAATTGTGGTTTAAATTCTTGAAATGAAATAAAGCTAGAAAAGACTGCGTTTACAAATTAAACCTCCTTGTTCAGACGGTAAGGTCGATATGCGAGTGGAGTGTCATGTACTTAACTAATGTTCATCTCCAATCAATGGCTGATATTTACTCGTAAAACACATTTGTTTTGAAGGTGAGTGAAATACATTGGTTCGGATCTACACAATGATTAAGTAATACCTAAACGCGCCAGGTGTTACGGGGAAATATTAAAAATGTTGACCAAATAACTTTTATTACTGCCTCTACTGTAGTATAGTTATCACTCGTTGAGAGGTTCCCAATTAGCCCAAACACGAGGAGTTTATTTTGAGTACCTAGTTTAGGAGTTTCTATGACCATATGTCTCCATCATGATATCAGCTCGATGGTGCCTACATGCTTAAATATCGAATATATCAACTCTATATGCTGTCCTTGCCTCCTTGGTAAGGGCTAGGTACATGTTTGCGCCGTTTGGAGTGGAAACTCTAGGGCGTGCCGTGGGGACCAGGCGCGAAGGCCTATACGGAACTTTCGGAGTGGCTCATGCAAACATCCGGTGACAGAATGACGTCACGTGGCATCTGTCATCTCTTTCTTTTAGGGTGTCCAAAACCTATATTATAATAATCTTTACGTCACACCTGGCCATAATGCGAGTTTTACTGCACGCTGCGCGTACGGGAAAACTCGCATTGTGGCCAGGTGAAGACGTAAAATGTTGTAGGTACTCAACACGGGCGGTAATTCGTGACCAAAGGTGAGGGCCATAAATATGCTTATATAATATATTGTTTATAAATATGCGCTCTGGGGCTTTACGAATTACCGCCCGTGTTGAGCACAAAATTGAATGCGCGGCGATCACAAGGGCGGTGAATTCGTGAACGCCCCAGATCGCAGCAGGTGTTGGTGGCCCGAACCGAAGGTGACGTCACACCTGGCCATAATGCGAGTTTTATTGCACGCTGCGCGTACGGGAAAACTCGCATTATGGCCAGGTGAAGACGTAAAATTTTGTGCTCAACACGGGCGGTAATTCGTAAAGCCCCAGAGCGCATATTTATAAACAATATATTAAATAAGCATATTTATGGCCCTCACCTTATTAGGTTCGGGCCACAAACACCTGCGATCTGGGGCATTCAACAATTCACCGCCCTAGTTACGTAATGTACTTTTATCGCTTAAATACTTTATGTGATAACTGATAACCCCCCGAAGTTTCAAGTAGTTTCAAGCTCGTTTCAGTGCTCGTGGTCAAGCGGGATTCTGCTAACCAGGCACGGTAATAAAGAAAGCCTTATACATAGCATATGTCGAATTTTACCTGTCTGAAGCATTATTTATTTAACCGCCCTGGGTGAGTACCATCGCCAACACAGTTAACGGACCATCTGTGCACTTTATGTGCATTGTAATAAAGTTCAATATAAATACAGGATGTGTTGGCGTTTGTAACTTTGTACCTGTGAATGATACTGATTATGGAGGCAGAGGCTGATCATGAAAATTGTTTTATAATGGCGCGCGACCCACACATCACGGTCTCGTTCGTAAAAATCTCTTACCAACCTCGTTGCACAATGTAACTCAAAGAAATGTTTACCTGCAGTTTTATTCTGTGATAACTGATAAGACTGATAAGGCGTAAACTACGTCAACTTTACTGTTTTGCAGGGTTATATCTCCATTTCTATCGCACTTGTCTGATTCGAATAGAATAATAGAGTATAAATAAATACATACGAACTGTCATTATTGGGCGTAGGTACGTTTCGCCGCGGTAGCATCTCAGTACCGGAAGAAAAAAAAAGAAACAAAACCGGCCAATAAGTGCTTGTCGGGCCACGCGCAATGTGGGTTCCATAGTTGCCTGTCTGTATTTGTTACATCGACACGCGCCAAGTAAATGATGCGTATGCGTCGGCCGAATTTGTAAGAAAGTTGGCCTTTTAAGTTGGTCTAACGCTAGGAGGATGATGATAGGGCAAAAACCTTTTTCACTTCTCATGCTTGCAAAGTTCGCCTTTATGCTGGCTTTATGTTCGTACTTTATTTAAAATTCTACATAGCAAAATGGATGTCCCCTCGCTATTGCTTGAAATCAGCTTTAAAATCCCTCGTACCAATCAGCGTCAATGTAGAAAAAAAGTTTTTTTTTTTTTTTTTTTTTTTTTTTTTTTTTTTTTTTTTTTTTTTTTTTTTTTTTTTTTTTTTTGAACCTGACTGTTGCTATAATAGGACGGACCCAATATAGCGGTCGAACTGCGTGGTTGGAGGGTGGCCTGGGGAAAATCCAGGGGAAGCCTCCGGCACGACCACGCGGGGAAGTTTGTACACTGGAATACTCTAAGAGTTTGCGCTCCAGTGAGATTGGTTGAACGGTATCAACCGAATCTGGGGTGTGAGTGGTATCGAACTACTGGGAGTTTTATCGCTGGTTCGCTAAAACCTAGCCTAGCTGAGAAGAGTCCAGCAAGAAACTCAGCTAGGCCCGACTTGCGTCGGACTGACTCTACCCGGTATGCGGCGGTACCGGGACGAAAGCGGACTGTATGTGTCTGTGTTGTCTCGCGGTGGACGTCCCCGCCGGCGGGAACGCTGAAGTGTACGCGATGTGTTGGACGCCGAAAGCGCAGCGTTCCATCTTTCGATGGACGCTGTGATTTCGTCGTCCGGGTCCGTGAGTGTGTGCCTAGGTCGCCGGACCGTGCGGCCCCTAATCAGTGAGCGCGGAGTAACGACAGAGGGGGGAGGGATGGGGACGTAGTCAGCAGCCTTCCTAACTAACGGATTCCTATGGTGGGGAGCGTTATCAAAATAACGTCTGGCAGCCTGCTTAAAGAAACCATACATGGTGCTAATTTCCATGTCGTGGTGCAGGCTGAGGTTCGATTGGTACCACGGGGCACCAGTCGCCCTTCGGAGAAAACGATTCTGAATGACCTGAAGCGGCTTGAGCGATGACATAGGCACGTGAGCGAATGCTACACTTGCATATGTCATGATTGGACGAACACAAGTCTTGTAGAGTGTCAGCTTATTCCTAAGTGACATTTTACTAAACTTGTTGATCATCGGCCCTAGCCTTCCTAGCACGAACAACGCGCGGTTGCGTACCCTACGGATGTGGCTACAGAAAGTCAGTCTCCTGTCGAGGGTCACTCCAAGATATTTGGCCTCGTTGACCCAGGGGATGGGTCGGTCAAACATCTGGATCGGAGCCACCCGCCTTTCTGTACTAATGCAGTCCGACGGATGAAAGACTATTGCAGTGCTTTTCTCCGGGTTGACTTCGATACGCCAAAGATTAAACCAACGACCTAGGTCGGAGATTGCCTCTTGGAGGTATCGCCGGATAGTAGCGTACTTACAATGAGTCGTAAAGAGCGCGGTGTCATCCGCAAACAACCCCAGTTGCACCTTAGGGTGCCTGGGAATGTCGTTTGTGAATAACGAGTAGAGAGTGGGAGAGAGCACGGAGCCTTGCGGGACTCCGGCCCGGATGGGGTGTGGGTCCGAATACGTTCCCTCCAGTCGGTATCGAAAGCTTCGGTCACTGAGAAAATCTCGTATTGTGAGTACGAGTCTGTCCGGCATTCCGAGCTGGTATAACTTGTATACAAGCCCGTTATGCCAGACCTTGTCGAAGGCTTTCGCTACGTCGAGAAAGATCGCACCGGTCTTGAGCCCCTGGAATCGAGAGAAACCATCCAACACGTGCTCCGTGACGCGGTGCACCTGTTGGACGCATGAGTGTCCGGATCTAAAACCGAACTGCTCATCGATGAGGAGGTTATTCTCAGCCGTAAATCTGAGAATTCTCGTGAGAAGGATCCGCTCATATAGCTTTCCAAGGGAGCTAAGTAAGCTGATCGGCCTGTAAGAGGCAGGCGAGGTCCGGGGTTTGCCGGGCTTCGCTATCCCTATGACCGTTGCACATTTCCACGCGGCTGGAAAGTGAGCATTGGTCAGTGCGGCATTGAAGATGCCGACCAAAAGGAGGAGGAGGGTTTCGGGGAGAAGTTTCAGGATGCGATTGGATAGACCATCCGCACCCGGAGCCTTCCTAATACGGAGACGCCTGACAAGGTCACTGACTTCCTTAACCGACACCGGTAAAATGGGTGAAGTTACGGGGAGACGCGATCTCCTGTCCACCTCGGAATCGACCCTACTAATGTGGGCTTCGTCGGTGTTGAGGAGGTTGGGCGAACATTGGGACTCTAAACTACTCGCAAGGCATTCGGCTTTCTCACTGTCCTCGAACGCGGGGGTTGAGTGATCCGGTCGATCCAAGGGAGGGATGGTCCAACAGGCATCGGATTTGAGAGATCTCGCTAGTTTCCAGTAAGCCAGGTGACTAGGCGTTATCTCCCCCATCAGATCCCTGAACGAGTTCTCCCGAAATTCGGCAATTCTCTGTTTGGACTCGTTAGACAAGTCCCTCAGGATTTGCCGATTTTCGGCAGAATTTTTGATTTCCATATCTAAAAGAAGAACGGTTTACGCGCGAAATGTTTTTATGGGGCGTGCATGCAAACTATTTTACGTCAGACCTGGCCATAATGCGAGTTTTACTGCACGCTGCGCGTACAGGAAAACTCGCATTGTGGCCAGGTGAAGACGTAAAATTTTGTACTCAACACGGGCGGTAATTCGTAAAGCCTCAGAGCGCATATTTATGGCCCTCACCTTCGGTTCGGGCCACAAACACCTGCGATCTGGGGCATTCACGAATTCACCGCCCTAGTTACGTAATGTACTAATTAACGACAGCCAAAAACTTAAAGACTTAGATTTATTTAACTATTGTATTACTCGTACATCCCTAAAACGTGTTTTCAGATAACTAAACAATGATGATTGTATAGCGTTAGTTAAACCTCGATTGTATTATGTCTACACTGTTCTTTCGTATTTTGGCTAGTTACACTCTGCTTTTTCACTTTTTAAAATACATTAATGAAACTCTAGGTCTAATTTTAAGGTACTATGTTTAAATCTTTTTTGTAAACGACTGTTTGTTTCTCAACTGTGCGCATCTCCAGAAACTTCCTGCCTCGCACGGCTAATCTGTGGAATGGATTGTCGCCTGCGGTATTTCCGGACCGATACGACCTTAAAATCTTCAAGAAAAAAGAGCGTACTCCCAGGCCGGCAACGCACTCACAACACCTCTGGTGTTGCAGGTGTCCATGGGCAGCGGTAATCGCTTACCATCAGGTGATCCGTCTGCTCGTTTGCCTCCTATCACATAAAAGCAAAACTAAATAAATAAATAAAAAAACTGAGTTCAAATTTTTGGGCGAACATGGCGTTTTATTTTAACATCTTGGTCTTAACTATTAAAAGTATTTTTTGTAGACAGGCAATCATCCTAGGTATTTTCAACTTTGCCATGCAAATCCATGCATACACCTCACATTGCACAATTTGCTGCAAGCTCCTGGCTGAAGTTAAAGACATGTATGAATCAAAGTAAAGTCACATATATACCTACCCAATTAGCGTGAGTTGTTAAATAAAAATTAATTCAGTGTCAGTTTTGTAACGACAATTAAGTATTGAAACTCAATAAAAAATACTTTTTCTTTTAAATTTTGAAATGATATGCGTATAGGTCCACGTTATTTGAATGTGAAATAAGTTCATTATCAAATATTTTGTATGCTTCATTTTCGTTACAAAACTGACTTGAAGTTAACTTTTATTTAACAACTCACGCTAATTTGGGTACACGTTTTATTGAAAAAAAATTTAATAAGGTTTCCATAAATATATTGTGATTTCGTTCGTTACCAGATATGTTTAAATTTATTTTTTTGGGCAAAGTTTTGCCTAGTGGCAAAGTAGGCATGTTTCACGGCACCAAATATCTAGGCAATAACCGCATATTACCTTCCTTTTTTTCTTTATTTCATATAAAAAATGAATGCATCACGTATGTTATAATGAATATGTATATTGATAGGTAATTAACAAGTATTATTATTAAAAAAAACCAGCCAAGTGCGAGTCGGACTCGCGCACCGAGGGTTCCGTACAAACCTATAACAAGCAAAAGTTGTACTGAGTATTTATTTTATTTATTTATTTAAATTTTATTGCACAAAAGAAAACTTATCGTACAAAAGGCGGACTTAATGCCATATGGCATTCTCTACCAGTCAAACCTTAAGGTAAAGCGGAAAAAGATTGTAGGCAGTGCAAGTAACAACAAAAAAAGTTATATTACGGTATTACTATATACATACAACATATTTACACAAATACATATACAATTATACATAAACAAAATAAATAAATACATATCCAAATAAATATATACATAAATATACACTACATGCATACTTACAAGCGAAATTTTCAAACTTGAAACCTACTACTACTCGGATCTGCCAGCAAAAAAATTACGCACAGATTTCTAGAGTATGTTTATTACTAAATGATACATGAAAATGGAATCCGTAACATTACAATGTGGAAAGCTGGGGGAGCATAAATTTAAACAGGGTCACTTTATCAATTTAGTAATCATTCTTTAGGCTTTGATTTCCTTGCGAGTAGAACTACTCGCAAGGAAATCAAAGTTGCGAACGGCAAAATAAGCGGATTACTTAAATTGCTGTTTCTTTTGAAAGCTGAGTTCACGGGAAAGTAACTTTAGGTTTTGATACCCTTGAGATTGCCTATAATATATAATAATATAAACCAGCCTATATACGTCCCACTGCTGGGCACAGGCATCCTCCCATGGATGAGAGGGAACGGGCAGTAGTCCTCACGCTGGCCGAGTGCGGGTTGGGGACTTCACATACACCTGTTTTAGTTTTAAATTATGCGACTTATATTGCTATTTCTTATGATTGCGTGGACATAAAACTTTCGTTTTGCTACAGCTGAAAGGTATTATAGACACGAGTATTTGACATGAATTTCAATTTAATACCTCTACACATTTACGAGAAAAAAGGTAGCAAGTTGAAAATTAAAAAAAATGATTTTTGTATGATTTTACTAAAACTTTATACTTTTTGTAATTTTTCCTTTGTCTGTGCTATATGAAGTTTCTTCGTGCCAAGTTTCAAGTTTCTGTGTTAACGGGAAGTACCCTTTAGGTTTTGAGTTTGTTGCGAGTACTCAATTTCAAAATGTGTTCAAAATATGCGACTTAAATTGCCATTTCTTTTGATTGCGTTGACATAAAAGTTTGGTTTTGCTACATCTGATGGGTCATATAGCCCTAAGTATTTGACATGAATTTCAATTTAATACCACCACACGTTTACGAGGAAAAAGATATAAAGTTTAAAATTTAAAACGTATTTTTTGTATGATTTAACTAAAAATGTCTACTTTTCGTAATTTTTCCTTTGTCTGTGCTATATGAAGTTTCTTCGTGCCAAGTTTCAAGTTTCTGTGTTAACGGGAAGTACCCTTTAGGTTTTGAGTTTGTTGCGAGTACTCAATTTCAAAATATGCGACTTAAATTGCCATTTCTTTTCATTGCGTTGACATAAAAGTTTGGTTTTGCTACATCTGATGGGTCATATAGCCCTAAGTATTTGACATGAATTTCAATTGAATACCACCACACTTTTGCGAGGAAAAAGGTATTAAGTTTAAAATTTAAAAACTGTTTTTTTGTATGATTTAACTAAAAATGTCTACTTTTCGTAATTTTTCCTCTGTCTGTGCTATATGACAATGCTTCGTGCCAAATTTCAAGTTTCTGAGTTCACGGGAAGTACCCCGTAGGTTTTGCGAGTGTCGAAAAACTCTAAAATTTGCAGCATAAACAACTGTATCTTTTGATTGCGTTGGCTTTTAAGCTTGATTTTTTTACAGCTCCAAGAGACAATAGACCTGAGTATTCGATATAAATTTCAGCTTGATACCTCCACGCGTTCCTGAGAAAAATGGTCTTGACAGACAGGCAGACGGACAACAAAGTGATCCTATAAGGGTTCCGTTTTTTCCTTTTGAGGTACGGAACCCTAAAAACTACACATGAATATATTTTACAGTTCACGAAATATTTAAGTACAATGGTGCGCGTCACTTCTTACATATTATTACTTTAAAAAACTAATATCCATCCATATAATGACTGAATTTGAAGTCAAAACATTAAACTACATTGACATTGGCATTTTTTATTGCAGTTGGGTCTGGATATAATATTGTTTAATAGTTAGCGCATTTATTTATGTCAAATTTTTAGCTTCATATTATTTACGTTTATTTTTCATATTAAAACTAATTTTCTTTTAATTTAGGTATAGTTTAAAAAAATACTTGTTACTTACCAAGTACTTAATATACATTTCATTAAAACATACATGTTGCAAACATTTTTCAAAAATGAAATTAAGTAAAAACTACCAATGCAGTAAAACAAAAAAACTTAATTTACCCGTTTCGCAAAGTTTTATATTTATTTATAAGTAATTTATTAAATTTGTATCCTTTTGAGACACACACAATCAAAAATTTTTTTTTTTAAGATATGGTGCGTACCATTGAAAAGTTTAAACGGCTTAACCGATATTGATGAAACTTTTGCTTGAAGATAGTTTATAGCCTGGAATAAAATATAAGATAGTTTTTATCCCGCGTCCACGCAGACGAAGTCGCGGGCGGAAGCTAGTCAGCTGAACTATCTTTGTTGTACAATCTACTACCTATTTCGCAGGCCAGGTGAAGGTCTAGGTCAAGGTTAGATTTTAAGAACATCCTGTGAATACCATGAGGCAGGGCACAGGGAAATGTCATCCCGCTCGAATTTGGAGCAGCCCAACTGGGGAAGTACCTCCGCCTTGCAGAAGACCACAGCCATAATAACACACTAATAGGTACTTGCTCTGTAGTAGTGTTGTGTTCCTGGAGGTGAGCAAGGTCGCCAGAGCTCCCGAGAATGCGTTGTGTTGAGAGCGAGGGAACTTGTTCCTTCGGCTGTCAACACGGTGAATCCTCAAACATATCAAGGCACGCCCATGTTACTCCTTTGCAGTTGCATGCGTCTATAGGCTGCGGTGTCCGCTTACCATCAGGCGGGTCGTACGCTTGTTTGCCAACGTCGTTGTATTAAAAACAACACTGTTTGCAACAAATCAATTAAAATGAATCTTACAATATTTAATTAGCCGCATAGTAAGCTCAATAAATGCATGTATTATTTTATGAGTTTGAAAACATCCAAGACTCAGAAACAAATATTCATGAGGCTCTTTACACAAATATTTGCCCTTGACCTACCTTACCCTTTAAACAGGGCTTCGTAAGCAGGGTCAACCCAAATGGTCTTTTTGATAGGAGCTAAATTGATAAGCGACGGAGCGAAACTTACATTTTGCACTCCGATGGGGTTGGCAACTGTCAAATGTTTGACTAGATGGTGCCATCATAGGTTTCCCCCAATCACTAGCCTTTTTCTATGGGATTTGGCTTAAACGGCTTGATTCTAAGCAAGGATTTTCCGAAAAAAAAAACAAGAATTTGACAGTTTTGGTAAGACTGACAGGTACAACGGTGCTGGCGCCATCTGCAAATACCTTCGCCCGGCCAACCCCATTAGCATTGAACCTATTTCGCATGCACGCTTCCACGCGTGTCGAGATAACAATTGAAATCAGAATAAACAATATAAATTAATAAATATAAAAGAGACAATCTTACACAAATCGACCTAGTCCCAAACTGAGCAAAGCTTGTACTATGGGTACTAGACGACGATAAACATTTATATCATCTTTATATAGATAAATAAATACTAAAATACATAGAAAACATCCATGACTCAGAAACGAATGTTCGTGCTCATCACACAAATAAATGCCCTTACCCGGATTCGAACCCTACCTCTTGCTTTGCTGTAGGCAGGGCACTACCAACTAGGCTAAAGCGTCAATGGACTGCAAAAGTGTACAATTGCACCTTAATTAGGTCACCTCCTAGAATTATTCCCGTTTGTGCCCCAAAGGAGCCTGGAGTCCGCTTTGACACCGGTATAGGCACTAGTTTTACGAAAGCGACTGCCATCTGACCTTCCAACCCAGAGGGGAAACTAGACCTTATTGGGATTAGACCGGTTTCCTCACGAATTCACGATATTTTCGTTCACCGAAAAGCTAACGGTAAATATTCCGTACATAAGTTCCGAAAAACTCATTGGTACGATTCAACAAGATATGTGGATTGTGGTTCGTATGTGGTTCCTCATACGAGTTTCAATTAACTTAGTTTAACTGCCTGGTGGTTCATAGAACTAGAGGTTCTTGCCGATAGGTTCCATCTAAGTATCATCATCATCATCATATCAGCCGAAAGACGTCCACTCCTGGACATGGGCCTCCCCCAAATTGGCACAATGACCGGTCCTGCGCCACCCCCATCTAAGTATATACCTAACATATTTCATTTATGGGCTTCCGGGGTTTATTTTGCCACCGCTATAAACGATGGATCCGAACAAGAGGTCTATTCTTATTCGTCGCTTCGCATTCGTAATGGTGTATTTTTCCCGCACAACCAGACTAGAGCCTAGTATAAGTTTCACCGAAACGAAACGTTACGACCGCGTTCGCGTTAAACTGTCAAATTCTATACAAATTGAGGGTAAAACGCAAACGCTATCGTGAAGTTTTGTTTCGGTAAAACTTATACTAGAGCCTCGGTGCGCTCAGCCTCGCATATTGCCTCTGGTCGATATTCACCCTAATAAACGCGGCCTTTTCGACACGCCCGCAACCCCGCAAGCGAACACGCAGAACATGAAATGCGGAAAATATGCGAAAGCGACTAACTAAATAGAGCCCCAACTCTGACGTCATACCTGCCAATGTTTATACCGGTTTCGATTTGTTTAGCACGTAAATTTGCTAATTGTGGTTTAAATTCTTGAAATGAAATAAAGCTAGAAAAGACTGCGTTTACAAATTAAACCTCCTTGTTCAGACGGTAAGGTCGATATGCGAGTGGAGTGTCATGTACTTAACTAATGTTCATCTCCAATCAATGGCTGATATTTACTCGTAAAACACATTTGTTTTGAAGGTGAGTGAAATACATTGGTTCGGATCTACACAATGATTAAGTAATACCTAAACGCGCCAGGTGTTACGGGGAAATATTAAAAATGTTGACCAAATAACTTTTATTACTGCCTCTACTGTAGTATAGTTATCACTCGTTGAGAGGTTCCCAATTAGCCCAAACACGAGGAGTTTATTTTGAGTACCTAGTTTAGGAGTTTCTATGACCATATGTCTCCATCATGATATCAGCTCGATGGTGCCTACATGCTTAAATATCGAATATATCAACTCTATATGCTGTCCTTGCCTCCTTGGTAAGGGCTAGGTACATGTTTGCGCCGTTTGGAGTGGAAACTCTAGGGCGTGCCGTGGGGACCAGGCGCGAAGGCCTATACGGAACTTTCGGAGTGGCTCATGCAAACATCCGGTGACAGAATGACGTCACGTGGCATCTGTCATCTCTTTCTTTTAGGGTGTCCAAAACCTATATTATAATAATCTTTACGTCACACCTGGCCATAATGCGAGTTTTACTGCACGCTGCGCGTACGGGAAAACTCGCATTGTGGCCAGGTGAAGACGTAAAATGTTGTAGGTACTCAACACGGGCGGTAATTCGTGACCAAAGGTGAGGGCCATAAATATGCTTATATAATATATTGTTTATAAATATGCGCTCTGGGGCTTTACGAATTACCGCCCGTGTTGAGCACAAAATTGAATGCGCGGCGATCACAAGGGCGGTGAATTCGTGAACGCCCCAGATCGCAGCAGGTGTTGGTGGCCCGAACCGAAGGTGACGTCACACCTGGCCATAATGCGAGTTTTATTGCACGCTGCGCGTACGGGAAAACTCGCATTATGGCCAGGTGAAGACGTAAAATTTTGTGCTCAACACGGGCGGTAATTCGTAAAGCCCCAGAGCGCATATTTATAAACAATATATTAAATAAGCATATTTATGGCCCTCACCTTATTAGGTTCGGGCCACAAACACCTGCGATCTGGGGCATTCAACAATTCACCGCCCTAGTTACGTAATGTACTTTTATCGCTTAAATACTTTATGTGATAACTGATAACCCCCCGAAGTTTCAAGTAGTTTCAAGCTCGTTTCAGTGCTCGTGGTCAAGCGGGATTCTGCTAACCAGGCACGGTAATAAAGAAAGCCTTATACATAGCATATGTCGAATTTTACCTGTCTGAAGCATTATTTATTTAACCGCCCTGGGTGAGTACCATCGCCAACACAGTTAACGGACCATCTGTGCACTTTATGTGCATTGTAATAAAGTTCAATATAAATACAGGATGTGTTGGCGTTTGTAACTTTGTACCTGTGAATGATACTGATTATGGAGGCAGAGGCTGATCATGAAAATTGTTTTATAATGGCGCGCGACCCACACATCACGGTCTCGTTCGTAAAAATCTCTTACCAACCTCGTTGCACAATGTAACTCAAAGAAATGTTTACCTGCAGTTTTATTCTGTGATAACTGATAAGACTGATAAGGCGTAAACTACGTCAACTTTACTGTTTTGCAGGGTTATATCTCCATTTCTATCGCACTTGTCTGATTCGAATAGAATAATAGAGTATAAATAAATACATACGAACTGTCATTATTGGGCGTAGGTACGTTTCGCCGCGGTAGCATCTCAGTACCGGAAGAAAAAAAAAGAAACAAAACCGGCCAATAAGTGCTTGTCGGGCCACGCGCAATGTGGGTTCCATAGTTGCCTGTCTGTATTTGTTACATCGACACGCGCCAAGTAAATGATGCGTATGCGTCGGCCGAATTTGTAAGAAAGTTGGCCTTTTAAGTTGGTCTAACGCTAGGAGGATGATGATAGGGCAAAAACCTTTTTCACTTCTCATGCTTGCAAAGTTCGCCTTTATGCTGGCTTTATGTTCGTACTTTATTTAAAATTCTACATAGCAAAATGGATGTCCCCTCGCTATTGCTTGAAATCAGCTTTAAAATCCCTCGTACCAATCAGCGTCAATGTAGAAAAAAAGTTTTGATTTCCATATCTAAAAGAAGAACGGTTTACGCGCGAAATGTTTTTATGGGGCGTGCATGCAAACTATTTTACGTCAGACCTGGCCATAATGCGAGTTTTACTGCACGCTGCGCGTACAGGAAAACTCGCATTGTGGCCAGGTGAAGACGTAAAATTTTATACTCAACACGGGCGGTAATTCGTAAAGCCTCAGAGCGCATATTTATGGCCCTCACCTTCGGTTCGGGCCACAAACACCTGCGATCTGGGGCATTCACGAATTCACCGCCCTAGTTACGTAATGTACTAATTAACGACAGCCAAAAACTTAAAGACTTAGATTTATTTAACTATTGTATTACTCGTACATCCCTAAAACGTGTTTTCAGATAACTAAACAATGATGATTGTATAGCGTTAGTTAAACCTCGATTGTATTATGTCTACACTGTTCTTTCGTATTTTGGCTAGTTACACTCTGCTTTTTCACTTTTTAAAATACATTAATGAAACTCTAGGTCTAATTTTAAGGTACTATGTTTAAATCTTTTTTGTAAACGACTGTTTGTTTCTCAACTGTGCGCTTCTCCAGAAACTTCCTGCCTCGCACGGCTAATCTGTGGAATGGATTGTCGCCTGCGGTATTTCCGGACCGATACGACCTTAAAATCTTCAAGAAAAAAGAGCGTACTCCCAGGCCGGCAACGCACTCACAACACCTCTGGTGTTGCAGGTGTCCATGGGCAGCGGTAATCGCTTACCATCAGGTGGTCCGTCTGCTCGTTTGCCTCCTATCACATAAAAGCAAAACTAAATAAATAAATAAAAAAACTGAGTTCAAATTTTTGGGCGAACATGGCGTTTTATTTTAACATCTTGGTCTTAACTATTAAAAGTATTTTTTGTAGACAGGCAATCATCCTAGGTATTTTCAACTTTGCCATGCAAATCCATGCATACACCTCACATTGCACAATTTGCTGCAAGCTCCTGGCTGAAGTTAAAGACATGTATGAATCAAAGTAAAGTCACATATATACCTACCCAATTAGCGTGAGTTGTTAAATAAAAATTAATTCAGTGTCAGTTTTGTAACGACAATTAAGTATTGAAACTCAATAAAAAATACTTTTTCTTTTAAATTTTGAATTGATATGCGTATAGGTCCACGTTATTTGAATGTGAAATAAGTTCATTATCAAATATTTTGTATGCTTCATTTTCGTTACAAAACTGACTTGAAGTTAACTTTTATTTAACAACTCACGCTAATTTGGGTACACGTTTTATTGAAAAAAAATTTAATAAGGTTTCCATAAATATATTGTGATTTCGTTCGTTACCAGATATGTTTAAATTTATTTTTTTGGGCAAAGTTTTGCCTAGTGGCAAAGTAGGCATGTTTCACGGCACCAAATATCTAGGCAATAACCGCATATTACCTTCCTTTTTTTCTTTATTTCATATAAAAAATGAATGCATCACGTATGTTATAATGAATATGTATATTGATAGGTAATTAACAAGTATTATTATTAAAAAAAACCAGCCAAGTGCGAGTCGGACTCGCGCACCGAGGGTTCCGTACAAACCTATAACAAGCAAAAGTTGTACTGAGTATTTATTTTATTTATTTATTTAAATTTTATTGCACAAAAGAAAACTTATCGTACAAAAGGCGGACTTAATGCCATATGGCATTCTCTACCAGTCAAACCTTAAGGTAAAGCGGAAAAAGATTGTAGGCAGTGCAAGTAACAACAAAAAAAGTTATATTACGGTATTACTATATACATACAACATATTTACACAAATACATATACAATTATACATAAACAAAATAAATAAATACATATCCAAATAAATATATACATAAATATACACTACATGCATACTTACAAGCGAAATTTTCAAACTTGAAACCTACTACTACTCGGATCTGCCAGCAAAAAAATTACGCACAGATTTCTAGAGTATGTTTATTACTAAATGATACATGAAAATGGAATCCGTAACATTACAATGTGGAAAGCTGGGGGAGCATAAATTTAAACAGGGTCACTTTATCAATTTAGTAATCATTCTTTAGGCTTTGATTTCCTTGCGAGTAGAACTACTCGCAAGGAAATCAAAGTTGCGAACGGCAAAATAAGCGGATTACTTAAATTGCTGTTTCTTTTGAAAGCTGAGTTCACGGGAAAGTAACTTTAGGTTTTGATACCCTTGAGATTGCCTATAATATATAATAATATAAACCAGCCTATATACGTCCCACTGCTGGGCACAGGCATCCTCCCATGGATGAGAGGGAACGGGCAGTAGTCCTCACGCTGGCCGAGTGCGGGTTGGGGACTTCACATACACCTGTTTTAGTTTTAAATTATGCGACTTATATTGCTATTTCTTATGATTGCGTGGACATAAAACTTTCGTTTTGCTACAGCTGAAAGGTATTATAGACACGAGTATTTGACATGAATTTCAATTTAATACCTCTACACATTTACGAGAAAAAAGGTAGCAAGTTGAAAATTAAAAAAAATGATTTTTGTATGATTTTACTAAAACTTTATACTTTTTGTAATTTTTCCTTTGTCTGTGCTATATGAAGTTTCTTCGTGCCAAGTTTCAAGTTTCTGTGTTAACGGGAAGTACCCTTTAGGTTTTGAGTTTGTTGCGAGTACTCAATTTCAAAATGTGTTCAAAATATGCGACTTAAATTGCCATTTCTTTTGATTGCGTTGACATAAAAGTTTGGTTTTGCTACATCTGATGGGTCATATAGCCCTAAGTATTTGACATGAATTTCAATTTAATACCACCACACGTTTACGAGGAAAAAGATATAAAGTTTAAAATTTAAAACGTATTTTTTTGTATGATTTAACTAAAAATGTCTACTTTTCGTAATTTTTCCTTTGTCTGTGCTATATGAAGTTTCTTCGTGCCAAGTTTCAAGTTTCTGTGTTAACGGGAAGTACCCTTTAGGTTTTGAGTTTGTTGCGAGTACTCAATTTCAAAATATGCGACTTAAATTGCCATTTCTTTTCATTGCGTTGACATAAAAGTTTGGTTTTGCTACATCTGATGGGTCATATAGCCCTAAGTATTTGACATGAATTTCAATTGAATACCACCACACTTTTGCGAGGAAAAAGGTATTAAGTTTAAAATTTAAAAACTGTTTTTTTGTATGATTTAACTAAAAATGTCTACTTTTCGTAATTTTTCCTCTGTCTGTGCTATATGACAATGCTTCGTGCCAAATTTCAAGTTTCTGAGTTCACGGGAAGTACCCCGTAGGTTTTGCGAGTGTCGAAAAACTCTAAAATTTGCAGCATAAACAACTGTATCTTTTGATTGCGTTGGCTTTTAAGCTTGATTTTTTTACAGCTCCAAGAGACAATAGACCTGAGTATTCGATATAAATTTCAGCTTGATACCTCCACGCGTTCCTGAGAAAAATGGTCTTGACAGACAGGCAGACGGACAACAAAGTGATCCTATAAGGGTTCCGTTTTTTCCTTTTGAGGTACGGAACCCTAAAAACTACACATGAATATATTTTACAGTTCACGAAATATTTAAGTACAATGGTGCGCGTCACTTCTTACATATTATTACTTTAAAAAACTAATATCCATCCATATAATGACTGAATTTGAAGTCAAAACATTAAACTACATTGACATTGGCATTTTTTATTGCAGTTGGGTCTGGATATAATATTGTTTAATAGTTAGCGCATTTATTTATGTCAAATTTTTAGCTTCATATTATTTACGTTTATTTTTCATATTAAAACTAATTTTCTTTTAATTTAGGTATAGTTTAAAAAAATACTTGTTACTTACCAAGTACTTAATATACATTTCATTAAAACATACATGTTGCAAACATTTTTCAAAAATGAAATTAAGTAAAAACTACCAATGCAGTAAAACAAAAAAACTTAATTTACCCGTTTCGCAAAGTTTTATATTTATTTATAAGTAATTTATTAAATTTGTATCCTTTTGAGACACACACAATCAAAAATTTTTTTTTTTAAGATATGGTGCGTACCATTGAAAAGTTTAAACGGCTTAACCGATATTGATGAAACTTTTGCTTGAAGATAGTTTATAGCCTGGAATAAAATATAAGATAGTTTTTATCCCGCGTCCACGCAGACGAAGTCGCGGGCGGAAGCTAGTCAGCTGAACTATCTTTGTTGTACAATCTACTACCTATTTCGCAGGCCAGGTGAAGGTCTAGGTCAAGGTTAGATTTTAAGAACATCCTGTGAATACCATGAGGCAGGGCACAGGGAAATGTCATCCCGCTCGAATTTGGAGCAGCCCAACTGGGGAAGTACCTCCGCCTTGCAGAAGACCACAGCCATAATAACACACTAATAGGTACTTGCTCTGTAGTAGTGTTGTGTTCCTGGAGGTGAGCAAGGTCGCCAGAGCTCCCGAGAATGCGTTGTGTTGAGAGCGAGGGAACTTGTTCCTTCGGCTGTCAACACGGTGAATCCTCAAACATATCAAGGCACGCCCATGTTACTCCTTTGCAGTTGCATGCGTCTATAGGCTGCGGTGTCCGCTTACCATCAGGCGGGTCGTACGCTTGTTTGCCAACGTCGTTGTATTAAAAACAACACTGTTTGCAACAAATCAATTAAAATGAATCTTACAATATTTAATTAGCCGCATAGTAAGCTCAATAAATGCATGTATTATTTTATGAGTTTGAAAACATCCAAGACTCAGAAACAAATATTCATGAGGCTCTTTACACAAATATTTGCCCTTGACCTACCTTACCCTTTAAACAGGGCTTCGTAAGCAGGGTCAACCCAAATGGTCTTTTTGATAGGAGCTAAATTGATAAGCGACGGAGCGAAACTTACATTTTGCACTCCGATGGGGTTGGCAACTGTCAAATGTTTGACTAGATGGTGCCATCATAGGTTTCCCCCAATCACTAGCCTTTTTCTATGGGATTTGGCTTAAACGGCTTGATTCTAAGCAAGGATTTTCCGAAAAAAAAAACAAGAATTTGACAGTTTTGGTAAGACTGACAGGTACAACGGTGCTGGCGCCATCTGCAAATACCTTCGCCCGGCCAACCCCATTAGCATTGAACCTATTTCGCATGCACGCTTCCACGCGTGTCGAGATAACAATTGAAATCAGAATAAACAATATAAATTAATAAATATAAAAGAGACAATCTTACACAAATCGACCTAGTCCCAAACTGAGCAAAGCTTGTACTATGGGTACTAGACGACGATAAACATTTATATCATCTTTATATAGATAAATAAATACTAAAATACATAGAAAACATCCATGACTCAGAAACGAATGTTCGTGCTCATCACACAAATAAATGCCCTTACCCGGATTCGAACCCTACCTCTTGCTTTGCTGTAGGCAGGGCACTACCAACTAGGCTAAAGCGTCAATGGACTGCAAAAGTGTACAATTGCACCTTAATTAGGTCACCTCCTAGAATTATTCCCGTTTGTGCCCCAAAGGAGCCTGGAGTCCGCTTTGACACCGGTATAGGCACTAGTTTTACGAAAGCGACTGCCATCTGACCTTCCAACCCAGAGGGGAAACTAGACCTTATTGGGATTAGACCGGTTTCCTCACGAATTCACGATATTTTCGTTCACCGAAAAGCTAACGGTAAATATTCCGTACATAAGTTCCGAAAAACTCATTGGTACGATTCAACAAGATATGTGGATTGTGGTTCGTATGTGGTTCCTCATACGAGTTTCAATTAACTTAGTTTAACTGCCTGGTGGTTCATAGAACTAGAGGTTCTTGCCGATAGGTTCCATCTAAGTATCATCATCATCATCATATCAGCCGAAAGACGTCCACTCCTGGACATGGGCCTCCCCCAAATTGGCACAATGACCGGTCCTGCGCCACCCCCATCTAAGTATATACCTAACATATTTCATTTATGGGCTTCCGGGGTTTATTTTGCCACCGCTATAAACGATGGATCCGAACAAGAGGTCTATTCTTATTCGTCGCTTCGCATTCGTAATGGTGTATTTTTCCCGCACAACCAGACTAGAGCCTAGTATAAGTTTCACCGAAACGAAACGTTACGACCGCGTTCGCGTTAAACTGTCAAATTCTATACAAATTGAGGGTAAAACGCAAACGCTATCGTGAAGTTTTGTTTCGGTAAAACTTATACTAGAGCCTCGGTGCGCTCAGCCTCGCATATTGCCTCTGGTCGATATTCACCCTAATAAACGCGGCCTTTTCGACACGCCCGCAACCCCGCAAGCGAACACGCAGAACATGAAATGCGGAAAATATGCGAAAGCGACTAACTAAATAGAGCCCCAACTCTGACGTCATACCTGCCAATGTTTATACCGGTTTCGATTTGTTTAGCACGTAAATTTGCTAATTGTGGTTTAAATTCTTGAAATGAAATAAAGCTAGAAAAGACTGCGTTTACAAATTAAACCTCCTTGTTCAGACGGTAAGGTCGATATGCGAGTGGAGTGTCATGTACTTAACTAATGTTCATCTCCAATCAATGGCTGATATTTACTCGTAAAACACATTTGTTTTGAAGGTGAGTGAAATACATTGGTTCGGATCTACACAATGATTAAGTAATACCTAAACGCGCCAGGTGTTACGGGGAAATATTAAAAATGTTGACCAAATAACTTTTATTACTGCCTCTACTGTAGTATAGTTATCACTCGTTGAGAGGTTCCCAATTAGCCCAAACACGAGGAGTTTATTTTGAGTACCTAGTTTAGGAGTTTCTATGACCATATGTCTCCATCATGATATCAGCTCGATGGTGCCTACATGCTTAAATATCGAATATATCAACTCTATATGCTGTCCTTGCCTCCTTGGTAAGGGCTAGGTACATGTTTGCGCCGTTTGGAGTGGAAACTCTAGGGCGTGCCGTGGGGACCAGGCGCGAAGGCCTATACGGAACTTTCGGAGTGGCTCATGCAAACATCCGGTGACAGAATGACGTCACGTGGCATCTGTCATCTCTTTCTTTTAGGGTGTCCAAAACCTATATTATAATAATCTTTACGTCACACCTGGCCATAATGCGAGTTTTACTGCACGCTGCGCGTACGGGAAAACTCGCATTGTGGCCAGGTGAAGACGTAAAATGTTGTAGGTACTCAACACGGGCGGTAATTCGTGACCAAAGGTGAGGGCCATAAATATGCTTATATAATATATTATTTATAAATATGCGCTCTGGGGCTTTACGAATTACCGCCCGTGTTGAGCACAAAATTGAATGCGCGGCGATCACAAGGGCGGTGAATTCGTGAACGCCCCAGATCGCAGCAGGTGTTGGTGGCCCGAACCGAAGGTGACGTCACACCTGGCCATAATGCGAGTTTTATTGCACGCTGCGCGTACGGGAAAACTCGCATTATGGCCAGGTGAAGACGTAAAATTTTGTGCTCAACACGGGCGGTAATTCGTAAAGCCCCAGAGCGCATATTTATAAACAATATATTAAATAAGCATATTTATGGCCCTCACCTTATTAGGTTCGGGCCACAAACACCTGCGATCTGGGGCATTCAACAATTCACCGCCCTAGTTACGTAATGTACTTTTATCGCTTAAATACTTTATGTGATAACTGATAACCCCCCGAAGTTTCAAGTAGTTTCAAGCTCGTTTCAGTGCTCGTGGTCAAGCGGGATTCTGCTAACCAGGCACGGTAATAAAGAAAGCCTTATACATAGCATATGTCGAATTTTACCTGTCTGAAGCATTATTTATTTAACCGCCCTGGGTGAGTACCATCGCCAACACAGTTAACGGACCATCTGTGCACTTTATGTGCATTGTAATAAAGTTCAATATAAATACAGGATGTGTTGGCGTTTGTAACTTTGTACCTGTGAATGATACTGATTATGGAGGCAGAGGCTGATCATGAAAATTGTTTTATAATGGCGCGCGACCCACACATCACGGTCTCGTTCGTAAAAATCTCTTACCAACCTCGTTGCACAATGTAACTCAAAGAAATGTTTACCTGCAGTTTTATTCTGTGATAACTGATAAGACTGATAAGGCGTAAACTACGTCAACTTTACTGTTTTGCAGGGTTATATCTCCATTTCTATCGCACTTGTCTGATTCGAATAGAATAATAGAGTATAAATAAATACATACGAACTGTCATTATTGGGCGTAGGTACGTTTCGCCGCGGTAGCATCTCAGTACCGGAAGAAAAAAAAAGAAACAAAACCGGCCAATAAGTGCTTGTCGGGCCACGCGCAATGTGGGTTCCATAGTTGCCTGTCTGTATTTGTTACATCGACACGCGCCAAGTAAATGATGCGTATGCGTCGGCCGAATTTGTAAGAAAGTTGGCCTTTTAAGTTGGTCTAACGCTAGGAGGATGATGATAGGGCAAAAACCTTTTTCACTTCTCATGCTTGCAAAGTTCGCCTTTATGCTGGCTTTATGTTCGTACTTTATTTAAAATTCTACATAGCAAAATGGATGTCCCCTCGCTATTGCTTGAAATCAGCTTTAAAATCCCTCGTACCAATCAGCGTCAATGTAGAAAAAAAGTTTTGATTTCCATATCTAAAAGAAGAACGGTTTACGCGCGAAATGTTTTTATGGGGCGTGCATGCAAACTATTTTACGTCAGACCTGGCCATAATGCGAGTTTTACTGCACGCTGCGCGTACAGGAAAACTCGCATTGTGGCCAGGTGAAGACGTAAAATTTTATACTCAACACGGGCGGTAATTCGTAAAGCCTCAGAGCGCATATTTATGGCCCTCACCTTCGGTTCGGGCCACAAACACCTGCGATCTGGGGCATTCACGAATTCACCGCCCTAGTTACGTAATGTACTAATTAACGACAGCCAAAAACTTAAAGACTTAGATTTATTTAACTATTGTATTACTCGTACATCCCTAAAACGTGTTTTCAGATAACTAAACAATGATGATTGTATAGCGTTAGTTAAACCTCGATTGTATTATGTCTACACTGTTCTTTCGTATTTTGGCTAGTTACACTCTGCTTTTTCACTTTTTAAAATACATTAATGAAACTCTAGGTCTAATTTTAAGGTACTATGTTTAAATCTTTTTTGTAAACGACTGTTTGTTTCTCAACTGTGCGCTTCTCCAGAAACTTCCTGCCTCGCACGGCTAATCTGTGGAATGGATTGTCGCCTGCGGTATTTCCGGACCGATACGACCTTAAAATCTTCAAGAAAAAAGAGCGTACTCCCAGGCCGGCAACGCACTCACAACACCTCTGGTGTTGCAGGTGTCCATGGGCAGCGGTAATCGCTTACCATCAGGTGGTCCGTCTGCTCGTTTGCCTCCTATCACATAAAAGCAAAACTAAATAAATAAATAAAAAAACTGAGTTCAAATTTTTGGGCGAACATGGCGTTTTATTTTAACATCTTGGTCTTAACTATTAAAAGTATTTTTTGTAGACAGGCAATCATCCTAGGTATTTTCAACTTTGCCATGCAAATCCATGCATACACCTCACATTGCACAATTTGCTGCAAGCTCCTGGCTGAAGTTAAAGACATGTATGAATCAAAGTAAAGTCACATATATACCTACCCAATTAGCGTGAGTTGTTAAATAAAAATTAATTCAGTGTCAGTTTTGTAACGACAATTAAGTATTGAAACTCAATAAAAAATACTTTTTCTTTTAAATTTTGAATTGATATGCGTATAGGTCCACGTTATTTGAATGTGAAATAAGTTCATTATCAAATATTTTGTATGCTTCATTTTCGTTACAAAACTGACTTGAAGTTAACTTTTATTTAACAACTCACGCTAATTTGGGTACACGTTTTATTGAAAAAAAATTTAATAAGGTTTCCATAAATATATTGTGATTTCGTTCGTTACCAGATATGTTTAAATTTATTTTTTTGGGCAAAGTTTTGCCTAGTGGCAAAGTAGGCATGTTTCACGGCACCAAATATCTAGGCAATAACCGCATATTACCTTCCTTTTTTTCTTTATTTCATATAAAAAATGAATGCATCACGTATGTTATAATGAATATGTATATTGATAGGTAATTAACAAGTATTATTATTAAAAAAAACCAGCCAAGTGCGAGTCGGACTCGCGCACCGAGGGTTCCGTACAAACCTATAACAAGCAAAAGTTGTACTGAGTATTTATTTTATTTATTTATTTAAATTTTATTGCACAAAAGAAAACTTATCGTACAAAAGGCGGACTTAATGCCATATGGCATTCTCTACCAGTCAAACCTTAAGGTAAAGCGGAAAAAGATTGTAGGCAGTGCAAGTAACAACAAAAAAAGTTATATTACGGTATTACTATATACATACAACATATTTACACAAATACATATACAATTATACATAAACAAAATAAATAAATACATATCCAAATAAATATATACATAAATATACACTACATGCATACTTACAAGCGAAATTTTCAAACTTGAAACCTACTACTACTCGGATCTGCCAGCAAAAAAATTACGCACAGATTTCTAGAGTATGTTTATTACTAAATGATACATGAAAATGGAATCCGTAACATTACAATGTGGAAAGCTGGGGGAGCATAAATTTAAATAGGGTCACTTTATCAATTTAGTAATCATTCTTTAGGCTTTGATTTCCTTGCGAGTAGAACTACTCGCAAGGAAATCAAAGTTGCGAACGGCAAAATAAGCGGATTACTTAAATTGCTGTTTCTTTTGAAAGCTGAGTTCACGGGAAAGTAACTTTAGGTTTTGATACCCTTGAGATTGCCTATAATATATAATAATATAAACCAGCCTATATACGTCCCACTGCTGGGCACAGGCATCCTCCCATGGATGAGAGGGAACGGGCAGTAGTCCTCACGCTGGCCGAGTGCGGGTTGGGGACTTCACATACACCTGTTTTAGTTTTAAATTATGCGACTTATATTGCTATTTCTTATGATTGCGTGGACATAAAACTTTCGTTTTGCTACAGCTGAAAGGTATTATAGACACGAGTATTTGACATGAATTTCAATTTAATACCTCTACACATTTACGAGAAAAAAGGTAGCAAGTTGAAAATTAAAAATAATGATTTTTGTATGATTTTACTAAAACTTTATACTTTTTGTAATTTTTCCTTTGTCTGTGCTATATGAAGTTTCTTCGTGCCAAGTTTCAAGTTTCTGTGTTAACGGGAAGTACCCTTTAGGTTTTGAGTTTGTTGCGAGTACTCAATTTCAAAATGTGTTCAAAATATGCGACTTAAATTGCCATTTCTTTTGATTGCGTTGACATAAAAGTTTGGTTTTGCTACATCTGATGGGTCATATAGCCCTAAGTATTTGACATGAATTTCAATTTAATACCACCACACGTTTACGAGGAAAAAGATATAAAGTTTAAAATTTAAAACGTATTTTTTTGTATGATTTAACTAAAAATGTCTACTTTTCGTAATTTTTCCTTTGTCTGTGCTATATGAAGTTTCTTCGTGCCAAGTTTCAAGTTTCTGTGTTAACGGGAAGTACCCTTTAGGTTTTGAGTTTGTTGCGAGTACTCAATTTCAAAATATGCGACTTAAATTGCCATTTCTTTTCATTGCGTTGACATAAAAGTTTGGTTTTGCTACATCTGATGGGTCATATAGCCCTAAGTATTTGACATGAATTTCAATTGAATACCACCACACTTTTGCGAGGAAAAAGGTATTAAGTTTAAAATTTAAAAACTGTTTTTTTGTATGATTTAACTAAAAATGTCTACTTTTCGTAATTTTTCCTCTGTCTGTGCTATATGACAATGCTTCGTGCCAAATTTCAAGTTTCTGAGTTCACGGGAAGTACCCCGTAGGTTTTGCGAGTGTCGAAAAACTCTAAAATTTGCAGCATAAACAACTGTATCTTTTGATTGCGTTGGCTTTTAAGCTTGATTTTTTTACAGCTCCAAGAGACAATAGACCTGAGTATTCGATATAAATTTCAGCTTGATACCTCCACGCGTTCCTGAGAAAAATGGTCTTGACAGACAGGCAGACGGACAACAAAGTGATCCTATAAGGGTTCCGTTTTTTCCTTTTGAGGTACGGAACCCTAAAAACTACACATGAATATATTTTACAGTTCACGAAATATTTAAGTACAATGGTGCGCGTCACTTCTTACATATTATTACTTTAAAAAACTAATATCCATCCATATAATGACTGAATTTGAAGTCAAAACATTAAACTACATTGACATTGGCATTTTTTATTGCAGTTGGGTCTGGATATAATATTGTTTAATAGTTAGCGCATTTATTTATGTCAAATTTTTAGCTTCATATTATTTACGTTTATTTTTCATATTAAAACTAATTTTCTTTTAATTTAGGTATAGTTTAAAAAAATACTTGTTACTTACCAAGTACTTAATATACATTTCATTAAAACATACATGTTGCAAACATTTTTCAAAAATGAAATTAAGTAAAAACTACCAATGCAGTAAAACAAAAAAACTTAATTTACCCGTTTCGCAAAGTTTTATATTTATTTATAAGTAATTTATTAAATTTGTATCCTTTTGAGACACACACAATCAAAAATTTTTTTTTTTAAGATATGGTGCGTACCATTGAAAAGTTTAAACGGCTTAACCGATATTGATGAAACTTTTGCTTGAAGATAGTTTATAGCCTGGAATAAAATATAAGATAGTTTTTATCCCGCGTCCACGCAGACGAAGTCGCGGGCGGAAGCTAGTCAGCTGAACTATCTTTGTTGTACAATCTACTACCTATTTCGCAGGCCAGGTGAAGGTCTAGGTCAAGGTTAGATTTTAAGAACATCCTGTGAATACCATGAGGCAGGGCACAGGGAAATGTCATCCCGCTCGAATTTGGAGCAGCCCAACTGGGGAAGTACCTCCGCCTTGCAGAAGACCACAGCCATAATAACACACTAATAGGTACTTGCTCTGTAGTAGTGTTGTGTTCCTGGAGGTGAGCAAGGTCGCCAGAGCTCCCGAGAATGCGTTGTGTTGAGAGCGAGGGAACTTGTTCCTTCGGCTGTCAACACGGTGAATCCTCAAACATATCAAGGCACGCCCATGTTACTCCTTTGCAGTTGCATGCGTCTATAGGCTACGGTGTCCGCTTACCATCAGGCGGGTCGTACGCTTGTTTGCCAACGTCGTTGTATTAAAAACAACACTGTTTGCAACAAATCAATTAAAATGAATCTTACAATATTTAATTAGCCGCATAGTAAGCTCAATAAATGCATGTATTATTTTATGAGTTTGAAAACATCCAAGACTCAGAAACAAATATTCATGAGGCTCTTTACACAAATATTTGCCCTTGACCTACCTTACCCTTTAAACAGGGCTTCGTAAGCAGGGTCAACCCAAATGGTCTTTTTGATAGGAGCTAAATTGATAAGCGACGGAGCGAAACTTACATTTTGCACTCCGATGGGGTTGGCAACTGTCAAATGTTTGACTAGATGGTGCCATCATAGGTTTCCCCCAATCACTAGCCTTTTTCTATGGGATTTGGCTTAAACGGCTTGATTCTAAGCAAGGATTTTCCGAAAAAAAAAACAAGAATTTGACAGTTTTGGTAAGACTGACAGGTACAACGGTGCTGGCGCCATCTGCAAATACCTTCGCCCGGCCAACCCCATTAGCATTGAACCTATTTCGCATGCACGCTTCCACGCGTGTCGAGATAACAATTGAAATCAGAATAAACAATATAAATTAATAAATATAAAAGAGACAATCTTACACAAATCGACCTAGTCCCAAACTGAGCAAAGCTTGTACTATGGGTACTAGACGACGATAAACATTTATATCATCTTTATATAGATAAATAAATACTAAAATACATAGAAAACATCCATGACTCAGAAACGAATGTTCGTGCTCATCACACAAATAAATGCCCTTACCCGGATTCGAACCCTACCTCTTGCTTTGCTGTAGGCAGGGCACTACCAACTAGGCTAAAGCGTCAATGGACTGCAAAAGTGTACAATTGCACCTTAATTAGGTCACCTCCTAGAATTATTCCCGTTTGTGCCCCAAAGGAGCCTGGAGTCCGCTTTGACACCGGTATAGGCACTAGTTTTACGAAAGCGACTGCCATCTGACCTTCCAACCCAGAGGGGAAACTAGACCTTATTGGGATTAGACCGGTTTCCTCACGAATTCACGATATTTTCGTTCACCGAAAAGCTAACGGTAAATATTCCGTACATAAGTTCCGAAAAACTCATTGGTACGAGCCGGGATTCGAACCCACGAACGTCGCTTGACAGCCGCATGCTGAACAGGCTACCGTAACTTCAATTAGGTATTAAAATATCTGCTGTAAGGCCACGTTAAAGGAGCGACCACACCGGAGCGTTACGCTGCGTATACGCGTTGACGTGTCGTATGCGTCACGTATTGTTCATACATTTAGCTGCGTTTACGGTGCGTTAGCGTATTTTGAGCAGCGTGCAGCGGTGTGGTCGCTCCATTAGACTGTAGGTAATGTAAATTTATCCTAGTGCTGTTAGTTTAGTTCGTTTAGTTTATTTTAGTTTCTTTTTAATTTAATGTTGTATGTGATTGAAATTTAATTTCTTGTTATTATGTATTTTGTAGCCAAACTAGGTATAGGTACCACATAGGTAAGTGGGTTGGTGTTAAACTGTAAACTTACCTACGTGTGAACTGTGAATTAATAAAAAATAATTAATGAATACTATTAATTACTATCCGGAATTATTTTGTGAGGGTTTCGAGAAAATACCTACAACTGAATTGAAACTTTTTTGAAGTTGGTTAAAAAGGCAGGTAAGGGCTTGGCGGCTGCCGTGTTTTAAGCATGTTTTAAGTTGTTATTGTGTTATTTACATAGGTACGAATTAATTCACGGTATACTTACCACACATACCAATCAATTACCACTAATCGTTGGTAATCTAATCACACTCCAAACAGAACTACGCCTTACGCCTAGGCGTCCTGTCCGTCACTATCAAAGTATCAAACTATGAAGTATGATTTAATGAAAACATTTTTATGCAGCCAATTTCCATCCCACACCGGGCACTACGGCACGCCAGCTGATCGGCGCGTGCTGATCACGTCGCGGGGCGCGGGGGGAGCGCGCCGCGATTGGTCGCGTGCACGTGGCCTGATCTCGCACCATGGCAACCCCGCGCCCGCCGGCCGCCAGACACCGCGTCGCGCCCGCCGTGGGTACCCGTGTCAGTCATCCCTCCGCTCGCAGCCTGAACTGAACGCGTCGGTCGATATCTTCGCGAGGCGCTGTAGCCTAGTGAACCCGCAGTGTTAAACAGAGCTGTGGCTCTGCAATCTACATTACAATTGTAACTAATACTGAACAAGTGAGTGTTTTCCTTTTCAATACCTATTACCTAGTGTTACAGTTATACAGGCCGGAGTTAGGTTAGACTACGGTATTAGTACTTACCGCAAGCTTCGGAATTACTGGAAGCTGTTGCGATCAATCGCTCCGATTTTGACAAGTTCAAGGTCACGAAGGTGTCTCTCTTACTTTTCCTGGTACTTATTACATCGATGTAACATTCGTCCGAGGATAACTATATCGTAAAACAATAATATTGATATAAGACGGCATTGTACAAATAGTCCCACCATCACCATAGGGATTGTTATGGGTGCTCGACCATGACTTACTTTAATTACCTCATTGTTTACACAATTTTATTTTACATATTGAGCTGTTATTTCTAGGTTTACGTTAGCGGACCAGTAACAAATAATTGTTACGAATTTTGGGGTCTATTTATAATTCTGTAAAACTTGCAGACCAGTACAAAACGTTTCTATAATAGGTTTGAGATTGGAACTAATGTTTATATTAAACTTCCTCATGTCATGAGTTACGACTTTTACGAGCTTACGGGTGACCACAAGATTAGTTGGCGATTGCGATTTGTTACTTACATTACCTATGCAGACCATAATAATAGCTCAATGATGCAGACCTATTGACCGACTTGGGCTCTACCTCTGGCTATTATTTTACCCCAAAAAGTCTAAATAATTCTCAGCACCCCGTTCCGCTTCCGACATAGGTACTCTCGATTTTTCTCGCACTATACCTCTTGTTTTAAGAGGCCGCAGTATGCTCCGCCGAATTTCACCTTCCCATACAAACGTAGTTACGCTCTCATTTTAAAACTACGTGTTGGATTGTAACGAAACTTTGCATATACAATGACATGAGGTATATCTATGTCTGTAATTAGTTTATATGGTTCCAATTCATAAAACAAAGTAAATACAGCAAATACTAGTTTTGTATGAAAAACTTAAATTCGCTGTATCTTTTTTATTATGGTATCTGAAGCTACGTTAACTAATTTCAGACATAGATATACCTCATTTCATTGAACATGCAAAGTTTCGTTACAATCCAACACGTAGTTTTAAAATGAGAGCGTAACTACGTTTGTATGGAGAATCGAGCTTACTGCGGACTCTTAAGTGTTCGAATAAGAGAGAGACGGATATAGTGCGAGAAAAATCGAGCGCCGCCGTCCCTTGCTAGCAGTGGCCGACCGGCATTTGGTTACGGAGTTTTTCTTTTTCATGCATTTCCTCGTGCACCAGCCGGCCAACGGTGACACCGGCACCCCTCAAACATGCAATTTAACTAGATAGTGGGTGTGCTATTGCTATCTGTTGTATGGGAACCTTGCACCTTTTGACTATGCGCTGAAACTTGGCACAGTTGATCCTTAGGTGGTCTTGAGTGGATTCAGACCGGGAGCCAACGAGAGCCACCCCGCATTTAGGGGAGGGAGGGGGGACAAGTTCGACTCCTCCGCGCTTTATTTAAAGCCATTTTTTTCTGAAACTATACACACCAAGGCAAGTGTTATATCATTTTCGGATAAATAAAGGATGAGGAATCTATTTTACGAACCAAAATACTACATTTTGGAACAAAAAAAATAAAATAAAGGAGAAAAACATATACAGCGTAAATTATTTTTATTCAATATTACAAATTTTTTTTAACTACTTAAGATACATAATAACAAAAAATACGGCCATAAAGCCACATTAATTCGGTTTTAGAAAATATATTACTTTGTATATAAATATGTTAACAGACCGGAAATAAAAAAAATATGCGTGAGTCAGGGCAACCTCAATGCATGTGTCGTCCGTGAAGGAAATGAAGGTTCAGTTTTAAAATACGATATTTGTGAATTATATGTGATTACTTTGGGTGTTTCGGTATTTAACATGAAATATTTTAAATGAAACTACGCCCTGTCAATTAATTATGTATCATATTTATCACACGCTCCACTGCAAAGACACTGCAAGGAATCCTCATATATCAAAAACCATCAAGCCGTTTGGACTGTAGCCCGTGAAATAGAATTTTCATGTCCACAATCCACATATATACATACATTCATGTATTCACACACACGCTCGAAAGACATAACCGTCCTTCGAATCGACCAATCAGCACGGCTATCACAAGACGGCGCGCGAGCTCTCTCGATTTTTCTCGTGGGATTTTTGTGCATTTGCCTTCTCATTTCCACGAAGCGGATGATGCAGCTCAGCGGAAGCACCTTGAATTCCTTTGGTTGCGGATAGCCTTTACCAAAGTAATTCATTATTTGTCTGGCATGGGCATGACATTCACACAATAAGTGTTGCATAGTCTCATCCTCCTTGCCACACACTCTACAATCTAAACTATCCGATAGTCCCATCTGGGCCAAAAGATTCTTCCCCTCGTTCCTTCCCCGAAGTGACCTGTTACACCCCATATATGATTCTGAGGTGCTTCCTACTGGATCTCCAGAGTTTCTTAGTCTTGCCGGAGTCCAGTCCTTCTATGAACAGCTTAGAGTGCATGCCTTAATGCCTCACTCCTCCGCTCGTGTTGGTGTTTGATTTTGGCGTAGGCTTTAGAGGCCGAAATTACAGTTCCCTGGGAGACCCCCCTCTTGCAAGCTCATCCGCTCTTTCGTTGCCGATGAAACCCTCGTGCCCTGGTGTCCAAACTAGTTGCACCTTATTGTGCTTTCCAAGCTTGTTCAGTGTCTGGACGCCATTTAAGGCTAGTCTAGAATTCACTTTCGGCGCCGTAAGCGCTTTAAGGGCCGCTTGACTGTCACTGAGTATATAGATAGTCTGCCCTCTTGTTTATATATTGTGCACAGGCAATTATGGGGTATGTCTCCACCTGGAACATGGTTGCCAAACTGCCCATGCTTACACTAATGTATAGTCATTCGCATAAATGCCTGCTCCCGTACCGGATCCCATTTTTGATCCGTCCGTGTACTATATGCTGTCTACGATACCAGACCTCGGTGGTTCTAGGCCTTCGGCCCATTCAGCCCTGGATTGGAAAAGGCTAGGTATCAACATCTACGGCGAGTACACCACTCACCTGCGCTTTACTGACGATATAGTAGTCTTGGCTGAGACCATGGAGGAATTAAATACGATGCTCGATGACCTTAGTGAAGCTTCCGAGCGAGTTGGTCTGACAATGAACATGGATAAGGCGAAGATCATGTTAAAAGCACATGTAGTACCAACCCCAGCAGACTGCTCTCTGTGCGTGTGTCCCAGACTCCTCTCTAACTTTAAAAAGAGTCAAATGGCGAATCCAACTCGGCTGGGCAGCGTTCTGGAAGCTACGGCACATATTTTCATCCAATATTCAGCAGTGTTTCAAGACGAGTCTTTGACCAGTGTGTGTGTGTTTGACCAGTGATGAAATATGACACTGGAACGTGGTCGCTTACTATGGGCCTCACAAGAAGGCACAAAGTCACCCAAATGTCAAGGGAGAGGGTTATGCTGGGAGTTTATCTACGTGATCGTATCAGAAATGGGGCTACCGCAGCGAGAGCAAGGTAACCGCTCAAGATAGACCTTCGAATCGCTAAACTTAAGTGGCAGTGAGCGGGGAACATTGGACGTAGAGCGCCGATAGTCAGCAAAGCTTATGCATCACACGAAAAAGAGTCAGTGCCCAACCATTTTCATAGCTAGAATCATTTCCATGGTACACTTGGTGACATCGATTTGTCGGTGTCGAAGGTAGATACGACAGGTAAACCACCCTAAAACATGCGAAACTATAGGAACTTCGCATTTGACAATTAAAGGATTATTTATTTAAACCGACCATCATTCTCCTAGCGGTTTTCCCGGTTGTGCCCCTAAAGGAGCCCAGGGTCCGCTTTGACACCTAATCCCAAGATTTGGCATAGGCACTAGTTTTACGAAAGCGACTGCCATCTGACCTTCCAACCCAGAGGGAAAACTAGACCTTATTGGGATTAGACCGGTTTCCTCACGATGTTTTCCTTCACCGAAAAGCTAACGGTAAATATTCCTTACATAAGTTCCGATTTCATTGGTACGAGCCGGGATTCAAACCCACGACCGCCGCTTGACAGCCACATGCCTGAACCACTAGGCTACCGTAGCTGTACCGTAGCTGTATTTATTTAAACCGACCGTTGAATAATAAAACACATGAGGGTCGCTACACTCGCTAAGTACTGAGTGTGTAAATAGCTGACACGCGCCGATGGTGCTGCGTCGGCGTAGGATTTTGGTCGGCGACGGCGGCGCAGCGCTCATATCTTGTGTAATTATGTGCATACATAACAAACATACATGCATATGTATGTTTGTTTCGATGCTCACACCTGCGTTTGGCAACACAGTTCCAGCAAGCCCTTGAGCTCGGTTCCCTACCATCTTTCTTTACAACTGGTATTACCTCCCTGCTCTACAAGTCCGGTAGTACCACGGAAGCGAAAAACTACAGACCCATCACGTGCTTGCCTACGCTGTACAAGCTCCTTACATCCATTTTGAGAGCAAAAATTAACGCACATACCGTTGCGAACAATGTTTTGGCCCCTGCTCAAAATGGATGTAGGGTTGGGTCTCGTGGTACTAAAGAGCTCCTCCTCATAGACATGACCATTTGCCAACGAGTCCGGCGGAACAAAGGGACCCTCTCGGCCGCCTGGATTGACTACAAGAAGGCCTATGATTCGGTGCCTCATTCATGGCTGAGGAGGATCTTAGAATTGTATAAAGTTGATGCAACTCTAAGATCCTTCTTAGGCGCTTGCATGGGGCAGTGGACCACAGTCCTTCGTCAACCGGGGGGAGGAGATGGCCCCTTTAGTCTGCAGGACTCTATAAGGATTGAACGTGGGATCTTCCAGGGTGACAGCCTGAGTCCTTTGTGGTTCTGCTTAGCGCTGAATCCGCTCAGCACCCTGCTGAAGGATTCAGGGCTAGGTTGCCGGCTTCGGAGAGGGGGTGAAGTCATTTCCCACCTGCTCTATATGGATGACCTTAAGCTGTTTGCACCGAATAGACATGACCTGTTGGAACTACTGAAGACAACAGAAGTCTTCAGTAGCGCCATCAAAATGGAATTTGGTGTCGATAAGTGTGCGGTCATGCATGTACAGCGGGGGAAAGTTGTAAATTCAACAAATTTGCAACTTTCTGAGACAATGTCCCTCAAATCTATCTCCGAAGTAGAAACCTATAAGTATCTTGGTATGTCACAGTCATTGGGTATTGAGAGTGAGGGCGTAAAGCGGGCGGTGAAGGAGCGCTTCTTTTGTCGCTTGACAAAAGTACTCAATAGTCTTTTGTCGGGCGGCAACAAGGTTCGCGCCTTCAACGCCTGGGTTATGCCCTTGCTTATTTACTCCTTTGGCGTACTAAGGTGGACTCAGACTGAGCTGGATGCCCTGGACCGAAGAGTCCGAGTACTGCTTACTGCGCATCGCATGCTACACCCACGCTCGTCTGTTATGAGACTGTACATCTCGCGGAAGTGTGGAGGTCGCGGCTTTTTAAATGCCAAAGACCTCCACAACCGCGAGGTGTGCAGTCTCAGGGATTATTTCCTAAACAACGAGTGTGGGATGCATCGCGACGTAGTAGCAGTAGACGGAAACTTCACCCCGCTCTCCTTTGCAAACGAGAACTGGCGCAGACTTAAAGTAATGAGCGCCGAGGACCGCAGGGCGGTATGGAGGAGCAAGGAGCTACACGGGCGGTTCTACAAGGCCCTCACAGGGCCCGATGTCGATCTGCTCGCGTCGGTGAACTGGCTACGTTTCGGGGAAACCGAGGGTTTTGTCTGTGCAATTGCGGACGAAGTTATCATGACGAACAACTACCGGAGGTATATCCTGAAGGACGGTACGGTCGACATTTGTCGGGCATGCCGCCGTCCCGGGGAGTCGCTCAGGCATATTATCTCCGGTTGTGGTCATCTTGCTAACGGCGAGTACTTGCACAGACATAACCTTGTAGCCAGAATTATTCACCAGCAACTTGCTCTGCTATACGGTCTTGTGGTCTCCGAAGTACCTTACTATAAGTACACACCTGCGCCAGTTCTCGAAAATGGTTGTGCCACGCTCTATTGGGATCGATCTGTCATCACGGACAGGACTATTCTTGCCAATAGGCCTGATATCGTGCTGATAGATCGATCGAAACGCCAGGCAGTGCTCGTCGACATCACCATCCCCCATGACGAGAACCTTTTGAAGGCCGAGAAGGACAAAGCCAGCAAGTACCTAGACCTGGCTCACGAGGTAACCGTCATGTGGGATGTTGATTCGACGAACATCGTCCCGATAGTCGTTTCGGCGAACGGTTTGATAGCGAAGAGTCTCGACCGTCACCTAAAGAGACTCTCGCTAGATGGCTGGATCAAGGGTCAGATACAGAAGGCGGTACTCTTGGATACTGCGCGAATAGTCAGGAGGTTCCTGTCTCTGTCGCCCTGACCACCGGCAGCTTAGGCCCCGCCTCGCTGCCGGCGGTACCCTAGGTTAGGTTTTTATAATGGTTTTATGTTTTATATGTATACTTTTATATTTTACTTTTTATATAATTATTGTAAAAACCTAGCCTGAGTTGAAGATTAAATGAAGAGTATAATAATAATAATAAACTTTTATTTCGGACGGAATCCATAGGTGTTAGTTACAGACTTATATTCTAGTGTTATTTGTTACCTACTTAAAAATTAAAATGTAATACACATAAATAAATAAATAATAACAAATTATTCATGTATGGAGCTTAGTCCATCTCTGTAGAAGGGGGGAGTCCCATCTATCCGCTAACGCCAACAGGATGCACAGATAGAAAACTCGATACTCGTTAGCGTAAGCCGTCATTGTCAAACTCATGGTAAGCGTACTGTCTGTGGTACTGTACCCATTTTTTTATTTTCAATGTTTGTTACCTCAGAACTCCGTCATTGATGAGCCGATTCGATTTTTTTTGATCGTATGTATAACATGTATAATACTTCCAGGTGGGTCCCATTTTTTTCAAAAATTCAGTTAGATGATGGGATCCATGAGGAATCGCGGGAACTCGATTTTTCGATCGAACTTTATTAGGCACGCGTGTAGTGATTTTGGTATTTTCTATTATAACTCGTGTATTTACATCCGGAATCATAAATTTGGTGGCGAGGAATTGATGATGAAGACCACAGATGACTTATCGAATTCCTCAATTATGTACTTACCTAAAAGTGCAAAAGTACGTCACAGGTAGTCTTGTAATGAAGTGCCAAATGAACTCCCCAAATATTAGCGGTGGTCCACAACCACAAACAGCGAATTGGTTTTTTCTGTAATAATCAACGCATTTGCTCTCGGAAATCAGTTCATGTGGTAAAATACCCTTGTAATATCTTGTAATACCATGGTTTGCAAATAATAAATGAATTATGAAATAGACAAGAAATGTGAAAAAATTATGTGACCTGGAGGAGTCGGTTTTCAAAGTCAATTATTATAAAACCACCAGTTGTTCATATTGATACAACTCAGAAAAAATATCAATGGTCGGTAAGTCGGTAAAACCAAACCCGTGTTGAATAATAAACCCCTTACTTAGGTAACCTACTCATTGTCTTAAAATCTTTAATAAATTCGTAAATGCAAATTTATAATTATTCTTAAAGTAAATGAGTGCTCAAACTGCACATATGTATTTAACCTTTTTTCGACAAGATAATTCATCGTATTAACATAACCAATACTTATAACAATTAACGTGTTAATAATTATAATCGCCGTACCTACCATTCAATTGTTACGCCCTCAACTGCTCAATGTCATCGTCACGTTTGGGGGCGTGGTGCCGAGCCGTATTCTGCAACTTGTTTTAAGCTCACCTGAACGCTCACCCCCAAATATATGCTGACGCCGCGATTCGTAGTAACTAAGCGCAGGTAGAGGTCTAGTGTCGTTAGGTATGACGTATGACGGGTGGGTTGAGGCTCATGCGCGCGTAAAGAATAACAGTTCAGTTGAGAAAAGATTTTCACCGGCGAAGCGAGGGTCGACTACTGATGCCGGCTGTACTCACTCGTCGAGGTCGAGACACCACGAGACAGACCGAGAACGAGTGTGTACCTATACATGATGCTCTCACCTTCTCCCGTCCGCTCGGGTCGCTACGCCGGCCGGTCGGTCGCTTGTCGGTTTTTGCGGCCGAGTCAAAGGGTTGTTCCGCTGTTGAAATGACGCAACGAGTGTGTACATGGTGTGCACTCGTCGAGAGCTTCTCGCCCGAGACTCGAAGAGTGTGTCCAGCCGGTATGAAATTATACTTTTTTTTACTGGGAACTCGGCTGTGGCTGTCGGGTGGCCCATAGTGGCGCCTACTCACAAGACAGCTCAAAGAGAATATATTATATAACCACTACGTTTTAAGAGACGTAACTCCCTTGTACTGCTTTCTACAGAAACTTGTATGAAACCAGATCTACTAATGTACCATACACTATGGAAAGAATAGCACAGACTAAACAAGCATACTATCTGTCACCACTGTCACGCTGACGTGATAGTGCTGTTCACGTTATCGATGGTATTGAAACCAGGGACTGATTTCGGTTACGGTTTTACCGGTATGAAACCTGTATTCCATTACGGTACCGTAATGGTGTAAAGGTTACGCGCGCCGCGCCAATATAACGGTACCGTAACCGTTTTGAAATATCGGTTACCGCTATTCGATTTAAAGGTAACCGAAACCTTTATAATACCGATCGAAACCGGTATTATAACAGTTACCGAAAAAAATAAGCGAGCTGGCATCGCCTGCCGATGCCGCCGCGGCCGCCGTCAGGTCTGGTCACGCCGTGTAGCGCCGGTTCATTCATTGCGTGTGCATCACTGCGCAGTGCTTGTGTACTGCGTTAGGTATTTTGTTAGCGATAATCACGTCATGTGATAGAGATAATTTAAAATGGAATCATTATTATACTACGTAATTTCATATGGCAAATTAATTGATTGATTACGGGTTCGATTCCCGTTCTGCTCCGCTGTTGTGCGCGCGTAATGTACTATTATTCGTACTTTGATTGAGCTTGGTATCAAATTTATCAATGTTGTCCGTCGGCCGATATTTTTAATTACCTAACTAATTAAAAAATTGCTCAAATCAACCCAGTCCCAAAGTAAGCTCTAGTAATAGACTTGTTTGAGTATAATGGTCATCAATATACATATTTATTTATTTATTTATTTATAGCCTCTTTACAGAAACTTTAAAACAACAGTAACCACATTTTTTTACATTTCTGTGTACCTACTGGCAAAGGCCCCTTAAGACAAGAACAAAAAATATTCATGATGATCACTCAAATAACTTGTCTTTACCAGAGATCGAACCCGGGACCGCTAACATGGCTAACTGCGTCCCCAATGAAAGCAGGATGTAATAAATAAATAAAATGAAAGTTTGTTCTGTATGTCGACATAGTTGGCTAACTTTGTAGTGACCCTGCCTATGAAGCCAGCAGTCCCGGGTTTGAATCACAGTAAGGAAAAATATTTGTTCCAGAGTTTTCTATGTATTTAAGTATTTATTTATCTACTAAAGTTTGTAATTGTGTTGTTAGAACCGTCTTGGCGAGTAGGTAGTGGAATACTGTGCAAAAAAGTACAAGAGGCAATAAAACCCTTTCTCAAAAGTGAAAATTTTGACAGAGGACCTATAAATGAGTAAAAGTGTTTTACCTTGGTTTTTTCCTGCCATGTGCAAAGGAAAGTCTTCTAGAAGTTCATTAGGAAGTGGAGGCATTGTCAACGGCAGCTTAGGTACTGCATTATTCTTTAATCTTGTTGTTGTTTTAGTAAATTGGCGATTTTCAAAATGCCTGCCACAAATATATCGCAGGTCATGCAGTTCTTCAATTGGTAAATGTATAAGGTCCTCTTTGCCCACTACTTTTAGGTACCCACTGCTTACAACTAAAACGCAATAAACTTAATTAGTTGAGGTTTTGTTTTCCCTCCATGCAAGGTAAGACGTGTAGATGAGAACATGAATAAGCTCAATAGGCATAACCAGAAAACTAGCAATTCAACTTACATATATGTTCGAGTAAGGGAAATCTTGCGAAAAACACTTTGCCACTGCACCATTTTTCTCGTATACCACAAATCTCACAGATTTTGTGGCCACGATTCATTTTACCTAGTAACTTAACTAATAGAGTCTTGTCTCAAAACACTGTAATAAAATAACACTGAAGATAATGCGGAGGAAAAAAACTTCAACTCAATGGCTGACATTTTGTTACGCGGGGTTGTCACATATAAATTACAGGAGTTATTCCATCCAGTCCATTATCGTCATTTACTATGTTATAAATTTCTATTGTACTATTTTTGTATACATTCTTTAGTTTTGTTCATTACTCATATCGATTTTTCATGTTGAGATGTTTTAATCATTACATTTCTTAAAGTCATAGGTAAAATAAAATCTACCAGGTACATCCTTTTTTTAACATATGGTAACCGGTACGTTAATTTGGTTAAGTTGGTACACTACATGATCCCATTTCATACAAGTTGTTTTTTTGTATTGTGTTAAGAGCCACTGAGACAGCTCAGACGTGCAGTGAAAGCATCAGGGCAGCTGTTTCCGACCAACTAAAAAAAAAAACTTTTTTTACTATAAAGTAACGTCATAGGTATACTACTATTTATATGCAAGAAACAAACGAGTTTGCTATGCTATTTAATATGGGTGGGATGCTATCTGGTGTTCATTATGGTATTGATATATATATATATATATATATATATATATATATATATAGCTCGATATATATAAAGTTTGATAAACTATGGAATAACAGCTGCCAACGCCATATTTAGTGTTGGTCGGTCTGTAATCTTAAGAAGTCGTGTAATCATCCCCATGAGCAGCACTCTGTAGTTCAAAAAAATGTACCTAGTATATAAGTAGGTAACGGCTATAATTTTGACGGTTGGCAGTGACAGTACAGTTTCGTATTAGTACTCATGTCAATCATTTAAGACAGTTATTGATGAACACCAACATGGCTCCAATAAGTAACCTAACCTCAAGCCGCCCACGGTACTTACAAGGAAAATTGCCAATTAAATTAGAATCAATATTGTGCTAAGGAATAGAGAATACATCTGTTCAGCAAGCATGATCGCTTTTATGTCGGACATAAAGCATTCGTCCCACAGGTCGATCACGTAACGCATTGTAAGTATTCCGTTAGGTAGATCTAAATGTCAATATTTAGGTGGAAAAATGTCAGTTATAAGACTGTCCTAACGCGCGTTGGACACGTTACATTATTACCCCTCTGGTCGCATAAAGTTACATACTTGCCAGTAAGGCGGACCTACATGTTACTAGTGACTATCTGTACGCTTACCATGAGTTTGACAATGACGGCTTACGCTAACGAGTATCGAGTTTTCTATCTGTGCATCTCTATTGCACTTTGACAGTACGAGCGGGATGCACAGATATAAAACTCGATACTCGTTAGCGTAAGCCGTCATTGTCAAACTCATGGTAAGCGTACTGAGCTACCAAACTCGTGAGACAGCCTTTAAAAAATAAACAAAAACTTTCTACAAAATTGTCGAATGTGCTCACAATATTTCACGAGAATCGGTTGAGAAACGCGACCTGGGGACCGATGTTTGACTTTCGAGCACTCTACTCTTTCACTCGAAAACGGTCAAAAATTATGAAATGCAATTTTGAAATAGCGATAGAAAATTGAAAAACAAGTGTCTTCAATTCTATTGGTACAAAGTACGTGCCTGCCATGTTGACACTAAAAACGTATTTTTGCTTTTGTTTGATTTTCGAGCGCTCGAATCGAGCGCCGGGTATCCGTACGAAAGCATTTTTGCCCAAACCCCAAATTGAAACAGAACTTCGTTCGTTCAATCATTTAGAAGGTTGGTATCTTAATCATTATCATTTATTAATTGCAAGAATATAGTACAAAATAAGGCGGTATAAACATTTGTTGTCCAATACATTCTGCTTTAAGAAAAACGAAGCTTAAAGCATTTTTCTTCTAGAAGTGGAGATACCGGTGACAGAAGATTTCGCTTTTAGTTTAGGTAGCAATGTGTGCTAGTGCTAGGCATGCTCTATATAGAGCGATTGTTATCTCACAGTTTTATTTCTCGAACCGCAATTGGAAATTCACTGTAACGATCTAATTAGATACTCGTCACGTTTTAATGTAATGCAAAATGTCATAAAGTGTCAACACGAAAGCCTATCTCTATCCTCAGCTGACTGAAGGTGACCTCCATGACGGAACTTGACCTACTGTGTTTTATGTACTCTGAACTACGTCCAATAAGATAATAAAGAGTCAAACCATACCTATCTACGATAGATAACGCTACAAATATTACGATCCATTTCGTAAAACAACGGTGCATCAGCTAGACAGGATTTTATATTGTCGTTCTCAATATAACTTTCGGCTGATTATAATCGCTGCACTACCTACTACATAATCTAGTTTTATCTCGTTCTCCGATACCCAAGGGTTGTCTGGAAGAGATCGCTCTTCAGCGATAAGACCGCCTGTTGTCTACCTCTACCTACATGTTATTGTATTTATTCTCTTTCTAACTGCTTTGTTTGTGTGAGGTGTGCAATAAAGAGTCTTGTATTGTATAACTTAATTTTATGAACGACCAAAACCAACTCTATCTAGATGTTCTATGTAATTTTTAAGTAATTGCAACGCATTCATTGTAAAATATGGAATTTATCATAAGTCCACGGGACTCTATTCGGTTATAGTTAGAATTGATATTGTTAGAATATGTGCTGTATTGCTTATCTTAAACTCTGTCCTATTTCACCGAACTGGTTTCCTCTCAAATTCCTTCGCTGTTCAGGCTATTCGTCTGTGGAATGATCTCCCTCTTACCGTCAGGCAAATCAGAGCAAATACTCCTGTAAACGAAAGTTGCGTAAGCATCTCTTATTAACTATTAAATATTCATTATGTTTCAATTCGAGCCTCAGTATTTAGGATCCTGCACCACTAAGTTTCTGTTTAGCCTAATGGTTAAGGCATGAAGTCCTCCAATTGTACCTTTATTTTTATATTTGTGTAATAAAGTATAAATTAACAAATAAAATTTGCGTATCTGTCAGTTGTTTTGATATAAATCATCGTTTATAATATAATGCGCTTTAGAGACGCACGATATGTATTTGATTAATGTGACTTAGAAGAAAACTTCTAGCCGATACGACTTATAAACCAAAATTTGCTCGTAAAGAAATAGGTACAATTAACAATCGATACTATCTATACCTATCTACATAAAGTATCAACTCGTTACACACATGTACTCGTACTTTAACAAAAAAACCTCTATAGGTATCTACATAAAGTATCATCTTCATCCCGTTACACACATTTACTCGTACTTTAACAAAAAAACCTCTATAGGTAAAATGGCAAACAAAATGTATCATAAAGACTGGGTCAAGAAATCAAAGCCCCAATCCGGATAGGGTAACCAAATCTTAAGATGATTTAACAACGCCAACCGGCGTCTCTTTGCAAACCGGTTGCGTGTCAACAAAAGCAATGACGCGCGAAACAGGGCTGTTATTCTACTAATGCGCCTCACCTCGACGGTCACCCGTCACGAAACTAGACCTCTACCTACGCTTCGTTACTACGCATTGCGGTGTCAGGATATATTTGTGGGTGAGCGTTGAGGTGAGCTTAAAACAAGTTACAGAATAGGGAGGCTGAACACGCGCGCCGCGTGTGCGCGCGCGGTTCGCAACCCGGCGCCCGCGCAGACACAACACGACCAACGTCTGACCTCCGATTACGGGTAGTTGTTGCGAATGGTGGGCTCAAAATAAACTCAGTTTTTAAGAGCTGTACCTAAACTTGTATTGGTGCTAACCTAAATTGCGATAACTTATTTTAACCTACTTCCAAAAAAAGAGGATCTCGATTCGATTGTATGATAATTTTCTCTGTTGTAAGCGTCTACTACGGAAAGCACCACTTTCAAGGTAAATTTATGTAGGTTTGTCCTTACATATTTATTCTCTTCTATAAAAGAAGCCAATTTCCATAAAATGTTAATAGTTCTTTATTATGCGTAGTTCTACAGATCTAAACATGGGGACGGACAAACAGCAGGAAGCGACTTTGTTTTATACTATGTAGTGATGATGATGAAGTGAAGGTTCCGATAGACATCCAAACATTGCCTTCAAATATATTTAAATATACTATGATAGAAGGAAAATTATGTAAAAAGGGGTACTATAATTTACACTAAAAACAAAGTTTTAACCGACTTCAATTTAGTACTCCGCCAAGCCACGAGAACATTCCCACATTTTTTTTTACAATTTACCGCATGTACTGATTTCCGATAGCAAATGCGTTGATTACTATAGAAAAAAACCGAATCGTTGTATGTGGGCCGATAATATTTGAGGACTTCTGTCGATTCCCCAAGATCATCCAACCAATGGCACTTCATTAGTTCCTATTTCAACAGAACTTATCAGAACCTGTGACGTACTTTTGCACTTTTAAGTACATAATTAAGGAATTCGATAAGTCATCTGTGGTCTTCTTCATCATCAATTCCTCGCCACCAAATTTATGATTCCGGATGTAAATACACGAGTTATAATAGAAAATACCAAAATCACTACACGCGTGCCTAATAAAGTTCGATCGAAAAATCGAGTTCCCGCGATTCCTCATGGATCCCATCATCTAACTGAATTTTTGAAAAAAATGGGACCCACCTGGAAGTATATACATACGAACAAAAAAAAAATTCGAATCGGCTCATCAATGACGGAGTTGTGAGGTAACAAACATTGAAAATGATAATAAAAAAAAAAATAATACAGCCGAATTGAGAACCTCCTCCCTTTTTTTTGAAGTCGGTTAAAAATACAACCGAATTGAGAACCTCCTCCTTTTTTTGAAGTCGGCTAATATAATATCAGAATACCATGATCGTATACGAACCTACCCGTAATCGTAAATCGGAACCCGTGGAAATGAATTGTACCTATGTTTTTAATAATTTAACTTTGTAATCACTAATATTGCACTGTTTATTTTAATTATTTTGACAAGGTCTAATTTAGTTTCATTCTTAGTGAATTATTTATTATTTTACGTAAAAGATAGTAAAAAACTGAATGAAAAGATTACAATATACTGTAATTAGTTAATGAATAATTTGATGTATTAGGCACCGGTGTAATTTGTTTATTATAGACGTCATAATGAAATGAAAATCAACGATATAAATCCATGTATTAATATCCATACTAATATTATAAATGGGAAAGTGTATGTGTGTGTTTGTTTGTTTGTTTGTCCGTCTCTCACGGCAAAACGGAGCGACGAATTGATGTGATTTTTTAAGTGGAGATAGTTGAAGGGATGGAGAGTGATATAGGATAGTTTTTATCCCCGAAATCATCCCCTGAGGGGGAGAAATGGGGGTTAAAATTTTGTATGGAGCTTGAATATAAACGAGTTCCACGCGGACGGAGTCGCGGGCAGAAGCTAGTTATCTATAAAAACGGCAAAAACCCTCAAATATTTATTATATTCTGTTTTTACTATGTCTTGTTAAATATGGCAGCAACAGAAATACATCATCTGTGAAATTGTCAACTGTCTAACTATCACATGTTCATGAGACACAGCTTGGTGACAGACGGACAGACAGACGGACAGCGGACCCTTAGTAATGGAGTCCCATTCTTACCCTTTGGGTAAGGAACCCTAAAAAGGATAGATAGACACAACACAATTCTATTTTCACCAAATTCACTTTTGAGGCATTGCTTTTTGTCCCATTTCAAAACGGTCACTTCGTGTTAGCAATTTCCATATACTGTGTCGAATGTCAGTATATCAAAATCCGATCTACTAATATAATGAGATTGACGAATGATCCTCAGCCTTCGCGGTGACGCGGGGAACCTGATCTGTGAACTCTCGCCTCGCAGCCTGCGTCACTCGAATAGAACATCTCATTTCTGACAGTACTTAAGTGTATTTTAATAGTTTATAGCAAAATTAAAACCGGCTTCCGGCTACACTATTGGCCGTTCATAAACGTTCCTCAAACTTATCTTAGCTAAAATGCCGTTAGGATCGTTTGTGTCTTCATCAGTCCGTTCGCAAGAAAGGGAGGAAACAAATATTGATTTCAGAGGCATTTGAGTTTTGTGAACTAAAGTGTCCTGAAAATTAGTTCTAATGCGTCTTTTTGACGATTGTGAAAAGGGGATAAAACACATTTTGGTTAACAGGGATCTGTTAAGTTTTATGAACAAAGGGTTTACATACATACTTACATTCACGCCTTTATTTCCAAAAGGGGTACGAAGAGCACATGAAACGTATGTTCCAGCGCCACTTTTAGCATAAATGTGGGTATAAAATATCGACAAAATGTGATATTGCAGTGATAGGTTGCCAGCCCATCGCCCACACCACACTTCAACCCTTAGGAGACTTTTACGACACCCACGGGAAGAAAGGGGGTGGTGAAATTCTAACCCGCCACCACATGGGGTACAAAGGGTTTAAGTTATTCTTTTTTTGGTTTGAAAGGGTATTAGACATTTTTACTGGCCTGAGGATACCCGTAGCAGTTGCGCTGCGCCTTCCGGTACTTGGTTGCCACTCGAGAACCTTTCCGCCCCAACGGCCATGCATTGATTGTTCAATACACACAAATTATGATTTTATCCGCGTTTGCGTCAGTTGTTGTCGGTTCGGGATAAAGTCAAAAATACTGGATTGATTTGGTTGCGTTTTTTTTGCTTCGCGGTTATGGTATTACTAATGACGCACGGACCGGTCGGCCCGAGGCGCAAGTTGACTTAAAAATCGGGTCAAAAACGTCTATAGAGAACTGTCTCGTCGCTAAATAACAGCAATTTGGTAGATACTCAAAGTACGTCGGTAGAGTAACATGAGATACAGTCAGCCTCACATAGTAGCAACCAAAGTAGCCAAATATATCGTAACACTTCCTTACTGCGGGGGCTAACAAGAGAGAAACAGAACAGAGACGTACAATTAAATAAAAACTTTCACCAGTGTATAGTTTGGATCTTTACAATGGACGACTTTGTATTTTATCCCGCGTCGCTGCCTGCGTTCTCAGTTATACGAGCAGCTAGTTAATTCTAAAGATAAACTTCGCTTGGTTAATTGTGACGTAGTTACTCCGTTTCCATCGCGCGACACCCCCCACTCCATGTTTGTGACTCCACATATGACGACCATATTCAAGTAATTGGCAAATATTCTCCACAAAACACTTGTCTTACTCATTATATAGTTAGCATAATTGTGTGACTTCCTTGAACTTGACAAATATGTCTGTTCCATCATAGCTATAGTACTTGCTAGAGTATTAAATACGCAACAAGTTACAGATGCCGTCAAACTTCTTGAACATTTGACCTTGCCTGCGCAAAGGCGAATTGTACCTGCGAGCTGCCCCCCCACTTCGTCCCGCGTGTTCAAGAAGTTTGACGGCATCTATATTACTTTGTATTTGTGAGCTGGTATCTTAAAGGTGATCAAGTCATCACATTAATTAATAAGGCCTTCTTTGTTCAGTCTATAAACTGTTTTTTACGTCACACCTGGCCATAAAGTGTGTACTCACCACGGACGATAATAAAGAAAGCTTCAGCATATTCATCGTTTCCCACGGCTGGAACATCAATTACCTGCGATCGGAGACATTCTTTGTTTTACCGCTCTAGGTGAGTAAATTAACTATTTTTTACTTGTACCCTTTGAATTAGAAGTCCACAGACTCGAGGGTCCCCAAGTAGGGGGCTCCCATACGCCAATGACCTTCGATCTGAATCCCTTAGTTTTCTAATATTTTTGTAGCTTATTATATTAACAACAACGGATTTAAGCAATATATAGTATCCCATATTTACTTCAAAGTTCATTGTTTTCGAGATATTTGGCATCAAAGTTGAACTATTTTAGGCAATAGAACTGGTTTTCGGGCCATAACTTTTGTGTTAATTAGTTTAAAATAAAAACCCTACACACATTTTTAGAGACGTCATAGACGAACCCCAATTTGTAGATTTCGTATATGTTAGATCTTTCACGTCAATAGAGATACGATATAAGTGTTTTTTTACACAATGTTTAAAAAAATCATACAAAATTAAGTTTTCCTTTCTTTCAAAATCCGGTAGACAAAAATGCAAATAAAAGATTGAAGATAGCCGTTTGACTTATAATTCTAGGGAAAAAAATATTATAGGGAAACAATTATATACCTAAGTACAAAATTCTTATATACTTACCCTGCGTTACCGCTTTCCCGATTAATCTCGGGGCACTAGGTACAAAACAAAGTGAGCTGTAAATAGTATTTAAAACGGATCTTTTGCGATGGACATAGGCTACCGCTTTAGCATAGTTGGTAGTGACCCTGCCTACGAAGCAGAGGTCCTGGGTTCGAATCCCGGTAAGGGCATTTACTTGTGTGAGATGAGCTCGAACATAGTGAGTGACCCTGCCTACGAAGCAAGAGGTCCTGGGTTCGTGTGATGAGCACGAACATGTGTTCCTGAGTCATGGATGTTTTTTTATATATGTTAGTATTTATTTATCTATATTAGTATGTTCATCGTCGTCTAGTACTAATATTTAATTATATAGCTAGGCTTCGGGCGCGGCCAGTTAGTTGTTCTATAAATCTAATTGAATATAGGATATGCATGCAAACGAACGTCACTGTAATTAATAAATATAACCTCGGACACAACTTGTTTAGCTACAATTAATTTATAAAGTTGAAGTATGTTCATGATCCATGACTTTTAAACCTATAATAGTCAATTTATGAGAACTGGTTGTGTTTAATAAAATTGCAATAGAGAGATATTTAAATAAGGGAATTTATAAGAGCAGCTATAAAGTATTTATTAGCACTTACTTACAACGTAACGTATTTTTTAGAACAGCTTCTACTAAATTAATACGTCATCTTTACTATCCCAACAGAACACGAAAAATTCAGCGCCAATTTACAAACACAATTGACATAACTCAGCTACCGATAAAATATATTATCTTCTAAAGTGATACCTCAGCGACTAATGTTATACGACTTTATTTATTTTACAAATTCCTCATCTGTCTACTAATAAAATCTAAATATAGCCTCTATAAAAAGGACTGCACATAAATTATTTAATAACAACTAAATTAACAAATTACCTAAGCCATACGGTTTGCGGATGATATTGTAGTATTCTCCCACAACGCATACGACCGAGAGGAAATGGTAAACGACTTAACTAAGGAGAGCCAAAAAGTAGGACTATACATGAATACCTCAAAAACACAAATTATGACCAACGGACCTCCTCACGACATAATCATACAGGGAGGAAAGCTAAAATACGTGGACGAATACCTATACTTGGGGCAGTTGGTCTCTTTTGATGACTACACCGGAAAGGAGGTAAGGCGAAGGATAGCACTATGATGGAAAAAGTATTGGAGTAAAGAGATCATGAAAAACAAAGAGATAAATGTAAGTATTAACAGTAAGCTCTTTGAAGTAGCTATCTTTCCGTGTATCACCTACGGGTGCCAAACTTGGGCCCTCAAGAGAAAAGAAGAAGAAGCATTGGCAATTTGCCAGCGGAAAATGGAGCGAAGTACGCTGGGCATAAAACTTTCTGATAGAATAAGCAATACAACCATTAGGAAAACAACAAAACTAAATCATATTGTATAGGTATCGGATAAGATCATGCAAATGGAACTGGGCATCAGGACATATTTGTAGAATGGAACAAAGTAGGTGGACGAAGAGACTAACCGAGTGGATACCGAGACGCGAAAAGAGGAAACGTGGACGGAAAAAGAAAAGGTGGCGCGATATTTTCTGCCAAAACGGATCGGCTCAGACTGGATGCGGAAGGCCAGAGAAAGGCAAATTTGGAAGGAAATGGGGGAGGCCTACGCCGCAGAGGCGACTTCTACCTAGATTTTTTTTCTAAGTATAATAGTTTATAGTACCTATTAGTGTTATTATTATTGGTAGTAGAAATAAAGGCTTTTTTATTTTATTTTATTTTATTAAATTAACAAATTGTATTATATCTTTATGAAAATTTGCATAGCAACTGAAGTTGCACAGCATCACACCCCGCCGGGAGATTGCTTGATTTTTTTCCCCTTCCACAAACTCACTCTCGGCTATAAGAACCGATATGTATATACCTAGGTTCGTTCGCTAGCTTGTGTCCCTCAGAGCAGAAAGTAGGGCTTCGTCGAATTGCTGGCGTAATCGGGGAACATACATAAAAAGGATGTTCCGACGAATTGAGAACCTTCTCCTTTTTTAAACATACATACATTCACGCCTTTATCCCTAAAAGGGGTAGGCAGAGCACATGAAACTTGTGTTCCAGTGCCACTTTTAGCATAAATGTGGGTATAAAAGATCGACCAAATGTGATGTCGTAGTGATAGGTTGCTAGCCCATCGTCCACAACGCAAAGCTCGCTCGCTTTTTTAAAGTCGGTCAAAAATAGTTTTTCGTCAATTACCTACTTATGCCGACGTATAAAAACATTGGACCGCTTTTTAACCGACTTTAAACAAAAGGAGGAGGTTCTCAACTCGGTTGTATTTTTTTTAATGAATTTTTTTCTATGTTTGTTACCTCTGTACTCCGTCATTGATGAAGCGATTCGTTTTTTTTTGTTTGTATGTATATGCTTCCTGGTGGGTCCCATTTTTTAAAAAATTCAGTTAGATGATGGGATCGATGAGGAATTGAGGGAACTCCTCAATTTTATTAGGCACGCGTGTATTAATTTTGGTATTTTCTAATATTATAACTCGTGTATTTACATCCGAAAATCATAAATTTGGTGGCGAGGAATTGATGATGAAGACCACAGATGACTTCTCGAATTCCTCAATTGCGTCATTTAAGTGCAAAAGTACGTCATAGGTTCTGATAAGATTTCGTTGAAATAGGAACTAATGAAGTGCAATTGGTGATGATCTTGGGGAATCGACGGAAGTCCTCAAATATTATTGGCCCACATACAGCAATTCCGTTTTTTTCTATAGTAATCAACGCATTTGTTATCGGAAATCAGTTCATGTGGTAAATTGTAAAATAATTTACTTTAAAAACGAAGTTTTAACCGACTTCAGTTTAGTACTCCGCCAAGCCACGAGAACATTTCCTTTTTTTTTAACCCCCAACGCAAAAGTTTAACGTGTCTGTCTGTGTATCTGTGTATGTGTCTGTGGTAGCGTAGCTCCCTAACGAATGGACCGATTTGAATGCAGTTTTTTAGTGTCATAGATAATTTTACCCCGGGTGTTCTTAGCCATGTTTCATGAAAATCTGTTTAGCCGTTTTTGAGACATTGGACTTTGTAAAAACAAAATAAATTGTAGTTATTTATTTTGTTTTTACTATTTTATCTTATTAAGTTAAAAACCTTTGGGCTTGCACATTTTCACTATGTGTGACATTGCCTTGTTAATCGTTTTAATGATGACTGATGAATTACCATTATATATTAGTTATATCTACGGCTATTGTTATCCTTAATACCAATAAAAAATATATGTCGGAGTGGAGTAAAAAATATATGTCGGAGAGGAGAAGTTTCATTCAGCGCCCTCTATTTATTGCATCGTGACTTCGGTCGTAATATGCTTCCCTGACAATCTACAAATGTCATCATTGAAATACAGTCAAGTGCAAAAATATGTATCGATAACATGCTCTCATAAATAAGTACCAAAACCTTAATCCGCTGACATAAGAGTAATGGGACATACTTATGAGTAAGGGCCTTCGCCCAGGGCGACTTTTTGTAGTGATGCAGTCGCGATGCAGTCGCAAATGGCCCAACTTTATATTGCTGGTGTCGCGATGCAGTCGCGCGATTCCAAAAACGCGCGACAGCCTCGCTACAAAAAGTCGCCGTGGGCGAATGATGCAGTCGCGATGCAGTCGCAAATGGCCCAACTTTATATTGCTGGTGTCGCGATCGCGATGCAGTCGCGCGATTCCAAAAAAGCCTTAGCCAAAGCTAGTTCGATTTGTGTAAGATTGACCCCTAATATTTATGTATTATTCATTTAAAACACGGTATATAGTTGCATCATAAAAAAGATACATCTCTTTCCGCGCGTTCATATTAAGTACTTTAGATATGTTGTATATGCTAATCGTGTGGATAACCGGAATTGACAGTGATTGACGCAAAATCATGTGTTGAGATCTACGTCATGATGTTTTTTTGTGGACATTGGAAATAATATTTGTGTATCGCAAACTTAGGTTAACTTACCGGTATCTTTTTTGTTTCGTTGAGGGAATGCGTTGATGGACCATGCATGGATGGTCAGCGGGGGACCGGACGGGTGTGCGGGACTCCAGGGCAGACGGCCCGAACTCCCCACTAAACCCCCAACGGTTGTCCAGCCATTTCGCTTACAAGGATTTAAAAAAAACAACTGACGTTTGATGGCGAGAAACGCTCTTGTTTACAATACTAACAAATTTACATTTCAATTCTTATTTACTCACATTTCCCCTACGATAATGCTCACGCGTATTAATCGTCTGTAATCGCCGATAATGTAGAGTAGATCAATCCCAATGCAATATTGACGTCATATAGAGCCCCGAGAGTTCATTGCTGTTGTAGCTCAACGCGTAGCTGCGCTCGCTGTGTAGCGCGCTACGGGCTACGCCGCCCTACAAGGCTAAGCTTGCAGAAAATATCGCTTTCTTTCTGGCCATCAGAGGTGGTAATAAAGAAACCCACATATTATCATATTTGTTTGTCCTTATTGTAATCAATATAGGCGACAAACAAGGTAATCCTAGTCCTCCTCTTTGTCCACTTTATATTAGTGTATGACATGGGATGGGCACCTTATGTCAATGTTATATGGGTTGATTTCGCAATAGGTTTAGGTAAGGCCTTTGACATAAAGTTACTACCCATGTTATACCTACACTACCGACACTAGTGCAAAGTCGTTTACCTTAAGCTGCAATCTGGAGCATAGTTCGTTTTACTGCTGCCTTCTTATACTCGTATATGTAATAGACACTAGACAGTCAGTTACAGAATACTTAATAACTGAAAATGTAAAAAAATATTAAATTGAAAAACTGCCGATATTTCAAAATTGAACATCTCAAAACCGGCTGAACGTAGAAGAACCATCCTAATCACGTCAGCTTTGGGACAAAAACGCATTAAAATCGGTTTATTCGTTTAAAAGCTACGATGCCACAGACAGCCACACAAACACAGACGGGTTAAAGTTATAATTATAACACCCCTCTTTTTTCGTCGAGGGTTAAAGAAAACTATTCCAGGGGCGCATTCCGCCTTATTTACGTACTATTGAATTTTTTTTACAACGACGAACCATAAGTAAGTATAAAAATTGGCTGACTATATGTAAACATATCGGAATTTTTTGAGCACAGACAGACGTAGTTCACCTTTAACCCTTACCAATTTATTCAAGCACCTACTGTGTTGCCAGATACTAGACGCAACAATTGATGCTAGGGCCGAGCAAACATTAAACCCCGTATCATGATCGGCCTTATCACACGATAAGTGACAAGATAGAGCGTCCGTCACTGGCTGACACCTTTCGATGGAACAAGTCGACGCTCCTATCTTCCTATCCAGCGCGCGAAACCACGTTGAAATCGAATTGAAATGCGTAACATAGGTTTGTCCGTCACATTAATTTCATATAGGTACGTATCCATACTAATATTATAAATGCGAAAGCGTGTCTGTCTGTCTGTTAACCTCTCACGCTTAAACCGCTAAACCGATTTAGATGAAATTAGGTACCTATAGAGATAGTTTGAGTCCCGGGGAAGGACATAGGATAGTTTTTGTCCTCCTCCTAAAGGGGTAAAATGGGGGGTGAAAAATAATATGAAGCTACGATATAAACGAGTTCGGGAAGCGGAGTTGCGGGCAGAAGCTAGTAAGTGATAAATACCAAACAATTTTGTGATAAGTATGTATACAAATAAATAACCGCCGTATATCCACCTTGCTATGCGGGAAAATGACAGGCATTTTCATAGCATTATACTCATAGTCACACCTATATTCTCGCGGTTTTTAAACAGCAACTGTAATGTTCCGCTTTTTCACCGTCAGGTTTATAAATATGTAAGCAAACATAGTGTTTTGGACAGTTATATAGAAAAAAACACACATTTCTTTAAAACCATCGTGGAAGGCAGGGGAAGACCTCAGTGCAATAATATGGACCAAATAAGGGAAAAAGCTGGTCTATTTTGCTCGTATTTATGCTAAAAAACTAACCTAGTTTAAAAATCATTGTAAGATGCATAGCCGCTCACTGCAGCTGACCAACCACAGCTCACTTGTGTCGTGTAATAGTATCAGCAAATCAAAAAATCAAAGGGATCTGAAAACATTTATTTGATCGAAGCCACAATGTCCCGTGCCGTGTAAACGTGTTTCTCAAGCTGAAAACGTTTCACAATTTTATTGCTCATTTGTCTCACTTGATGATAATGATTCCATCATTATCAAGTGAGACTAATATAATTAATATAATAATTAATATAATATAATTATAACTCACTGAGGCGGCGGGTAGATGAAGTCCTACAGATCTATATGTGCAGGAATTGTGTCGATTTTCCGACCCGTGTGTCCGCGCACAGTGCGACTTGCATCGACTGTGGGCTGGTTTCGCGCGAGTGCCGGCACGTTGAGGCTAGGCCGCTTGACACCCCTATTAGTGATCACAACGCGCAAGTGTTCACTCTGCCTACGACGGAATTACGAAAACCAAAACCGAATTCTTGCATACAAAAAAGACTTTTTACTGACCAAGCATTTCATTTATTTTATATTGACATTGAAAATTATAATTGGAATTTTATATTTGACGACGCGATTTCTATTAATAGTAAATTTGATAAATTATTAAATGTTGTAAGATACTATATTGACATTCATTTTCCAGTTAAAAATATTCTAATAAAAAAAAATAAGCATGTACCGTGGATTACAGAAACCTTATCTAAATTAATTTCCAACTATAATGACTTGACAGAAATAAAACGGCAGTACCCAGAACTAAATTCTCTCTCAGAATGTATTAGTACCCAGGTAGATCGCATCAAATCAGAGACCTTAACCGCCCGCCGAGAATATTTTACAAATAGAATAGTAACTAGCAAAAATCCCCCAAAAGAAATGTGGCGCGTAGTAAATGACGAAGCATCCACAAAACTATTAAAACACACCATCTCACTTAAGGATGAAAGTGGTCACGACATACCACCTCGCCAAGTACCGAACCACTTAAACAATCACTTTTTGACAATAACATCGAAATATAATTTTAATATAAACAAATCGGCCTCTGTACTGTACCTAAGCCGTTTCTTGAAAGACAAAAACATTCCTGACCTCGTTCTACCTACAGTTACGCTCACGGATCTAAATCGCACACTGAAGTCTATAAAAACACGCGAAACTTTAGATATATATGATATATCGCTGAACATACTCGAGTGCATTTGGCCAGTCGTTGCAGGGTTACTAGTAAAACTTATTAACATCATGTTTTCGTGCGGTGTGTATCCCAACGTACTGAAAAGCACTCGAGTGTGTCCAGTGTACAAGGGAAAGGGCGAAAAAAGTTCTGTAGATAACTACAGACCTATCACAATTGTACCTAACATATCAAAATTAGTGGAATCTATTATTTCAAATACTCTAATGCACCATCTCGAGACAAATGACTTACTGACTGACAAACAATTTGCTTATAGAAAAAACAGATCCACCACGACAGCTGCATACGAGATATATGATTGCATAACAACGTCGTTGGATGCCAGAGATAAGGCAGCAGGGGTATTCTGCGATTTATCGAAAGCATTCGATGTAATAAATCATGAATTACTTTTGGAAAAAATTAAACAGTACGGAATCACGAATAATGCCCACAAATTGTTTACATCGTTTTTAGAAAACCGACACCAGACTGTTGAGGTCAAAATAAAGGGTAAAACCATCAGATCTAAGGCAGGTAGGCTAGACCTCGGAATTCCACAAGGTTCTGCGCTGGGAAATACCCTATTTCTTGCCTTTATAAATGACCTCCCTACCTCTGTTACTGAAGGTATGATGGTCCTGTTCGCTGATGATACCACCGTGGTAGTAAAAGCTGATACGTACTCACAGCTTGAACAAAGAGTAAGTAATACGTGCGACCAACTTCACGAGTGGTTCTCGGCAAACGGCCTCATCCTCAACGTCACGAAGTCGAATGTTTTGTTGTTTTCAGCGGGAAAAATAATAAACATCCCGCAAATACAAAGTCCAATACCGCGCTGTGACTCATGCAAGTTCCTCGGGTTTACCATTGACACCACGCTTAAATGGAAAGAGCACGTAAACAACCTGTGTGATAGGCTGAGCAGCGCTGTATTTGCGCTGCGTAAACTCAAGCCAGTTGTTTCAAGTGATGCATTGCTCCAAATTTATTATTCGTATTTCTTTTCTCTGATGTCATACGGTATTATCTTATGGGGAAACTCAACAGAGTCGGACCGAGTATTTAAGTTGCAGAAACGAGCCTTGCGTATACTGGCAGGTGTAACTCCGAGGCACTCATGTAAACAGCTTTTTAACCAATACAATATGTTGACCCATTATTCACTTTATGTATATGAAGTAATAATGTTCACACGTAAAAATATACACTTATTTAAAAAAGTGAATATGCCCGGCAGAATCACCCGTCAGACGGGGCGATTACAGCTCGTGCCGCGGCGCCTCGCGCTCCTTGATAAGTCACCGTGCGTAATAGGCCCTGCTTTTTACGAAAGACTACCCGCCAGTCTCAGAAATGAATCAACGGATGATGGTTTTGGACACCGATTAAAAGACTTTTTACTGTCAAAGTCGCTGTATTCAGTAAAGGAATTCACCGAACAAAGACAATATATTTTAGATGCTATTTAAAATTAATATTTTTTATTATTATTATTTGCTTTTCTTTGACTTTATCAAATCTAGGACGCCCTAGAGATAAATTATTTTGGTGTTATCATTATTGCTGTAATTTCCGTTTTTATATTTCTTGTACGTTTTGACATATATGTATTTATAATAATTTATTTGACATGAAATTGATATGTGTTGACATCCCGACATTATGCTAGGAGACCCTAGTTATGCTTATATTTTTTATTTTTCTAGTTCTGACATTTTATTACAATTTTTGACATTACTACGATTAATATTGTTTTAAATTAGTATTTCTGTCTGTCCTTGTTAATTATTATTGTTAGAAATGAAATTATTGTAACTTATTGTATATACCTGACGAGCTTTCTGTGAATTCATTTTATTTATATACAAAGAAAATTTGTTAAATATAATGTAAATTTTCAATAAGCAATAAATGAATCTGAATCTGAATCTGAATCTAATGAGGACAAAGAGTGCCAAAGGTGGCCGGAAATTACGTCTGACCAAAAATTTAATACTCTTATACCATGCATGCACACCCTGTATGATGCTGATCGTATGACCCTAATTAACTGTACCGACAGTTTAGTTGACCCTGTTAATTATTATTTTACTATGTTTCTATATTTTGTTTATTAAATAAAATAAATAATCGACCCCGAGTTCACGCAGTCGTTGCCGATTACCATGCGCGATGTTTATCGTGTAAATGCGGCTATACACGTGAAATTCGCATGAATTGACCTCGGCCTGCGCCTGCGCACGCCGCAAATGTCGATCACGTGTGAATCCAATGTTAGTGAAAATAAAATTCACTGTCAGTGTTACGCACGGACTGACGTTGTAGGTCTGCGTTTTAGGACCGGCTCATTAATGTAAACTTTGACTCGACGCTATCAGCCAGTGAGCAGTTAGTACGCTCAAAACTAGAAATCAGAAATCTATTTTGAATGAAAAAAATGTATTTCATTAGTGTAAAATAGTAAGTAGGCCTTTTGGGAATAAAGGCGTGAATGTATGTATGTATGTATAATTTACTTTAAAAACAAGTTTTAACCGACTTCAATTTAGTACTCCGCCAAGCCACGAGAATATTTCCACATTTTTTTTACAATTTACCACACGAACTGATTTCCGATATCAAATGCGTTGATTACTATAGAAAAAAAAACAAATCGCTGTATGTGGGCCGATAATATTTGAGGACTTCCGTCGATTGACCAAGATCATCACCAATGGCACTTCATTAGTTCCTATTTCAACGGAATCTTATCAGAACTGTGACGTACTTTTGCACTTTTAAGTACATAATTGAGGAATTCAAGAAGTCATCTGTGGTCTTCATCATCAATTCCTCGCCACCAAATTTATGATTTTCGGATGTAAATAAACGAGTTATAATAGAAAATACCAAAATTACGCGTGCTTAATAAAATTGAGGAGTTCCCTCAATTCCTCATGGATCCCATCATCTAACTGAATTTTAAAAAAAATTGGACCCACCTGGAAGCATACCTATACAGACAAACAAAAAAAAATTTTTTCGAATAGGCTCATCATCATCAATGACGGAGTTCTGAGGTAACAAACATAGAAAAAAAGAAAAAACAACCGAATTGAGAACCTCCTTTTGTTTGAAGTTGGTTAAAAATAGTAAGTACCTATACATGAAACGGAAAGCCTTTATTGTGTGCAAACAATTCTTACACCTTGCTAGGCCACTAAGTATTTTCTTGGTCTTTGACTTTCTGAAGTATTCCTTTAACCCGACCCATCCAAGCGTATCAACCACTCCACTTATCTACTGATACAAAACAATATATAGGCGATTTATTTGATTCATTTCAATCATTTCATATAAAAAAATACGAGATATGAGGTTTGAAAATCATTTACACGTTTTTTATTTTTTTTTATTTTATTATACCGTACTAATATAATTATACCATTTATTATACCATATTATTAATCCATACTAATATTATAAATGCGAAAGTGTGTCTGGTTGTTACTAACTACTTCACGCTTAAACCGTTAAGTTTGAGTTTTCATCCCGGAAATCATCCCCCAAGGGGGTGAAAGTTTATAGAGAGATGCGATATAACCGGACGGAGTAGTAAGCAAAAGCTTGTAGTGCTCTAGTACTCTTCACAGATTTTGATACCTACTTCAAAAAAAAACCATTTATGTCTTTTGTATTGGTATTGTATTTAAGCCCGTCACAGACGTAGCTATTATATCTAAATATATAAAAGAAGAAGCTGACTGACTGACTGACTGACTGACTGACTGACTGACATATCAACGCACAGCCCAAACCGCTGGGACTACGGATTCCAAATTTGGCACGTAGGTTCCTTATAAGGTGTAGGGGAGCACTAAGAAAGGATTTTTCAAAACTCACCCCCTAACGGGGTAAAACGGGGGTCCAAAGTTTGTATGGGGGAAGCACTATTTTTTGAACTACAGACTTAAAACTTTGTAGGAAGATTACTTATTAAGATACAAAAAAAGCACTTTCAGCGTTTTACAAAATTCCACCCCTAAGGGGGTTAAATAGGGGTGCAAAGTTTGTATTCAAAACTACTGGGACTACAAACTTGAAATTTACACCAGACCTTCCTTTTATGACGTAGGCAAGGGATAAGAAAGGATTTTTGGAAATTCTATCCCTAAGGGTGTTAAATAGGGGTGCAAAGTTTGTACGGGAGAAACATTATTTTTTGTACTAGAGACTTGAAACTTTGTAGGGATATTACTTATTAAGATGCAAAAAAGTTCTTTCAGCGTTTTAGAAGATTCCACCCCTAAGGGGGTTAAAAAGGGGTGTATAGTTTGTATTCAAAACTACTGGGACTACAAACTTGAAATTTACACCAGACCTTCCTTTTATGACGTAGGCAAGGGATAAGAAAGGATTTTTGGAAATTCTATCCCTAAGGGTGTTAAATAGGGGTGCAAAGTTTGTATGGGTGAAACATTATTTTTTGTACTAGAGACTTGAAACTTTGTAGGGATATTACTTATTAAGATGCAAAAAAGTTCTTTCAGCGTTTTAGAAGATTCCACCCGTAAGGGGTAGGGGTAAATAGGGGTGCAAATTATGTATTCAAAGCTACTGGGACTAGGAACTTGAAATTTACACCAGACCTTCCTTTTATGACGTAGGCAAGGGATAAGACGGGATTTTTGGAAATTCTATCCCTAAGGGTGTTAAATAGGGGTGCAAAGTTGGTATGGGTGAAACATTATTTTTTGTACTAGAGACTTGAAACTTTGTAGGGATATTACTTATTAAGATACAAAAAAAGCTCTTTCAGCGTTTTAGAAAATTCCACCCCTAAGGGGATTAAATAGGGGTGCAAATTTTGTATTCAAAACTACTGGGACTAGGAACTTGAAAATTACACCAGAACTTCTTTTTATGACGTAGGCAGGGGATAGAACAGGATTTTTGGAAATGCTATCCCTAAGGGGGTGAAATGGGGGTCCAAAGTTTGTATGTGGCAACATTATTTATTGAACTGGAGACTTAAAACTTTGTAGGAGGATTACTTATTGATACCAAAAAGGTACTTTCGGCGTTGTATAAAATTCTACCCCTAAGGGGGTTAAATAGGGGTGCAAAGTTTGAATTAAAAACTACTGTGTCTAGAAACTTGAAATTTACACCAGATTTTCCTTTTATGACATAGGCAAGGGATAAGACGGGATTTTTGAAAATTCTGTCCCTAAGGGTGTTAAATAGGGGTGCAAAGTTTGTATGGGAGAAACATTATTTTTTGTACTAGAGACTTGAAACTTTGTAGGGATATTACTTATTACAAAGAAAGTTCTTTCAGCGTTTTAGAAAATTCTAACCCTAAGGGGGTCAAATAGGGGTGCAATGTTTGTATGAGGTAAACATTATTTATTTAACTAGAGACTTGAAACTTTGTAGGAAGATTATTTATTAGGATACAAATAAAAATATCCTTAGCGTTTTTATAATTCCACCCCTAAGGAGATTTAATAGGGGTGCAAAGTTTGTATTCAAAACTACTGGGACTACAAACTTGATATTTACACCAGAACTTCCTTTTATGACGTAGGCAAGGGATAAGACGGGACTTTTGGAAATCCTATCCAAAAGGGGGTTAAAAAGGGGTGCAAAGTTTGTATGGGAGAAACATATTTTTTTGTACTAGAGACTTGAAACTTTGTAGGAATATTATTACTAAGCTACAAAAAAGTACTTTCAGCGTTTTATAAAATTCTTCCCCTAAGGGGGTTAAATAGGGATGCAATGTTTATGGAGGGGAAACATTATTTATTGAACTAGAAACTTAAGACTTTTTAGGAAGATAACTTATTAGGATACAAAAAAAGTAATTTCAGCGTTTTATAAAATTTCACTGCTAAGAGGGTTAAATGAGGGTCCAAATTTTGTATAAGGGAAACTTATTTTTAGCTACTACGTACTTAAAACTTTGTGGACAGATTACTTATTCATATACAAATAAAGTGCTTTCAGCGTTTTTGAAATAATTACACCTAAAGGGGTTAAAAAGGAGGTCCAAAGTTTGTATGGAGAAAAAAGATTAGTTAGACAATTTTATTCGAGAATTCACAGGATAATTCCTAACGATAAATGAGTAAACAAGTGTTTCCGGTTTTTTGAGAATTCAACCCCTAAAAGGAGACATGTGGTGACAAAATCTGAAAATCAACATCGGCATCTATTGTTTTACATTCCAACGTGGCGTCTAAATATCAATATGGGCGTTGTTATTACGGTTTTTTGGGACGTTAATAACGAAAATCACATAGATGTTGAAATGTAATGTTGTGGACATGAAAATTCATGAAAATATTGGTGCCAAATAGCAAATCAATCGGTCCAGTTTTTTTCGTAGCAAATCGGTTGTAACAGACGGACTGACAGACAGCCACACGTGATCCTATAAATAAGGGTTCTATTTTTGCTTTTGAGGTATGGAACGAGACCCGCATTATATAGGGTTATAGGTTTTAAAGTTTGTATTTGGTGCCATCTCGATCGTCAGCAATCGGTACCTAGGCGAGTGCGGGTGGCGCGGCGGGACGGGAGGGTAGGAGACATTGGGAAAGTGCCTGCATCCGTAATAAGTACATTCAAGGTGCTGCACGAAGATCTGCTTACTTTTAATAAGTTAAGCATTTTGGCCGCCGTTAAATTAAAACAAATTTTTGGGTATATATGTTAAATACTGGTTCGAAAAGCATGGAAAAAAAATCTTAGGAAACAAGCCTATATAGCAATGTCCAGGCCACAAATTTGACTTGAAATTCGTGGAGATATTTTGGTATTTCAACATTAGTGTTCATGAACATAAAGTAGCTTTTATTCCAGAGGACAGATTCTCATTAATCATGATTGTAAATTTAATAACAGAAATACGTACATACATACATTGACGCCTTTATTCCCAAAAGGGGCAGGCAGAGCACATGAACTTTATGTTCCAGCGCCGTTTTTAGCATGAATGTGGGTATAAAAGATCGACAAAAAGTGATATTGCTTAGGTTGTTAGCCCATCACCCACAACACACTTCAACCCTGCTCTCTTAATCGACTTTTACGACACACACGGGAAGAAAGAGGGTGGTGAAATTCTAACCCGCCACCACACGGGCATAAATATAATAGTAAATAAAAATTAATTTACCATAATGGGTTATGACGAAGGGTTATTAGTAGGGGAAGTTAGTAGTAGTAGGTTGGTTGGCGGCGTAGCAATTCAATAATTATTGGAAAATTACTTTTACTACGCGGGCGAAGCCGCGGGCAAAAGCTAGTAATTAATATACCGTAAGATACCGAAAAATATATCGTAAGATGCCTAGCTCTAATATTATATTTTGGTATATTAATATACAGAGCTAGGAATAATTAGAGATGAGACTGGAAGTATAGTGAAAGGGGAGCAAAACGTACTGAGAAGATGGAAAGAATATTTTGAAGGCTTGTTTGAAAGAGAGGAGAGAGACACGGTAGAGTCACGGAACTCTGAGGTGACTCCCAACCTTGAAGGTGATGAAAGGGAGATAAGCATGACAGAAATTGTGGATGCGGTAAAAAGTATGAAGTCAGGTAAGGCGGCAGGGTATGATAGGGTAACTGCTGAGATGATTCGGAGTGGTGGCGGAGTCGTTGCAACCCTGCTGCACCGACTCTTTAACTTGTGTTGGAGATATGGCAAGGTGCCGGACGATTGGACTAAAGCTGTCATTGTTCCAATTTACAAGGGAAAGGGTTCGCGGCAGGATTGCAAAAACTATCGTGGCATCAGTCTTCTCAGTGTGGTTGGGAAAATGTATGCAAAGATACTGATAGAAAGGGTAGTGAAAGAGACTGAGAGTAAAATGTGGGATGTGCAAGCAGGGTTCAGAAAGGGGATGGGGTGCGTGGATCAGGTTTTCTCTTTACGATGCATCACCGAAAAATCTTTGGCCAAAAACCAGAAGGTGTATTGTGCGTTTGTCGATTTGGAGAAAGCCTATGACAGAGTGGTGAGGGATGTTTTGTGGTCAACTCTGTCCATGTATGGGGTAAACAACCAATTGATTCAGGCATTAAAATCCCTCTACGAGGGATCTAGAGCATGCGTAAGGATCAATGGTGGCTACACAGACTGGTTTAGCATCCAAAGAGGTGTTAGACAAGGTTGTGTGGCCTCGCCATGGTTGTTTAACTTATTTATGGACAGTTGTTTGATGCCTTTAATAGAGAGTGAATGTGGTTTAAAAATGGGTGAGTTACTCGTCAAATGCCTCCTATACGCTGATGACCAGGTGCTCATTGCGTCATCAGAGAAGGAGCTGCAAGAGATGGTAACTTGTATGGATGACTCGCTGAAGCGGAAGGGTATGAAAGTCAATGTGAGTAAGACAAAAGTGATGGTATTTGAGAAAGAAGAACGTGTGACTGTGTGCAATATTCTGATTGACAGTGAGAGAGTGGAGCAAGTAAATGAATTTGTGTACTTGGGTTCTTTATTTACGAGAGACGGAAAGTGTGATGGTGACATTGAAAGAAGAGTAAAAGCGGGAAATCAGGTGAATGGAGCATTGCACGCGTTTGTGAGCAGCCAAAATATAACAAAGAAGGCTCGACTCGCGGTTCACAGAGGAGTGCTTGTTCCTACACTGATGTATGGTAGTGAGACTTGGGTATTTCAGAAAAAGCATGAGAGTAGACTAAATGCAGTTGAAATGAGAGCGTTAAGAAGTATGTGTGGAGCTCGTTTGAATGATCGAATAAAAAATTGTGTAATAAGAGAAAAATGTGGAATAGAAGACGATGTAGTGACTAGGATTGAGAAAGGTACGCTTCGGTGGTTTGGGCATGTTGAGAGGATGTGTGAAAGTAGATTGACTAAGAGGATTTACGTCCAGGAGATGGATGGAAGGGTCGGTAGGGGGCGGCCTAGGCGAGGGTATCATGACCAAATTTCAGCAATACTGTTAAAAGGCCAGGTCAGGAGTACCCGCAACCGACGAGCCTGTATGAGGAGATGTATGGATGTGATCGAAGCGAAAGAAGTATGTAAGGACCGTAGTATTTGGCGTTCCTTAGTCTCTGCCTACCCCAATGGGATACGGGCGTGAGTATATGTATGTATGTATGTATATTAATATATATTATAGCTACGTCTGTGACGGGCTTTATTGATACGATTTGTAACTGTTTTATATGTAATTGAAATAGAAGACTAACGTAAGTACATACGTGTCATCAACAAGATATCCCCGTTCCTTTCATTCCATCTTTTAGAGCACTGAAATTATAAGGATGAATGCTACTTCGGACGGGTAATCTAATAATGTTCCGATTGTGCTCAACTACTTACTGGCGCGGACCGGCTGGTGTCGCACAATTGGTACACAATGCGAGGTATTGTGCGGCGCATTGGAAACGTGGGCCCGCAGCTCGCGCGGCGCCGGTGCCCGCGCCCGGTCAGCCCGGCGCCCCGCTGTCGCGCTCGGGGCCAGCGCAGCCCGCGTGGAGGTCGAAGCGGACAGGCCACTAGGAAAAGACTCGACCTTGCTCGTCCTTGCGGGACGATAAGCACAGAGGCTCGCAGCTGACTAGTCGCGACCCCGCTATCGCGCCCTTTTAACCGCAATGCGCCCGCGCCGGTCTCCACTCTCCGCATTTTTGCGCGCCGCACGTTCCGCCCAACTCTCATTCTCTTACGAGAGCTGGCCGTGCGCGGACGCTCTTACACGACCGAATCCGCGAAGTGATTAAGGAGACCCGCAGGTGTTTCGATTAGTCCAACAAAGGTGAGCGAGCATCGTTCGCTTGCTGGTCAGTGCGGTGTTGGACGGTAGTGAACAGTTGTGCTTGTTGCAGATTCGTGAACGATGCCGAGCGTAGCGAAGGGACGTGGCGGTGCTGGCGATGAAGTGGTGTTGACGGGGCTTTCGGGCCGGCTGCCGGAGTCCAACAACATCGAGGAGTTCGCGCAACAGCTGTTCGACGGGGTGGACCTCGTCACCGCCGATGACCGTCGCTGGACACCCGGTGAGCATACATACGCTACTTACCAACACTACCAAATAGTTAGAATTGAATATCTATTTCAAATCGAAATATAATAAAAACACTGTAAACAAAAGCTTATTTACTCGTATTACTATTTAAAATTAACGTCACTCTAATTAACTTTGAAGATTAACATAAATTTTGATACTTATGTGGTTTTTGATTTCTGATATTTACATATTGTATTGATTTTAGGGTTCCGTATCAAAAAAGGTAAAAAAGGAACCCTTATGGTGCGACTCCGCCCGTCTGTCTGTCTGTCTGTCAGTCACAAAGTGAAATATCTCACGAACGTGAGATATGCTAACCGCATTTTTGTTAAATTCAAGAACTTAATAATACTTTGTAAAATTCTTGTTTACTTGCAACATTATAATGTTAATTGGTGGTTAACGGCGGTGTGGATCGCGCATATTTATATTTATTTTATAATTTCTCAACTAAGCAACCTTGTAGCGATTGTTTGTTGACCTAAATAAATGAAAAAAATAACTACTTAAGCTATCAATTTGAAATTTGGAATGGTTATAAATGAGAGTTATCCACGTGCGTGGAAAATGAAAAATTTAAATATACATGTTAATTTTCTGTTCAAAATAACGAATATGAGGAGGAGGCAAAAAAATAACTATGAGGTCAAGTGGGCTATCATTTGAAAGGGCTTGAGTTGCACTTTTTGAAACAGTTTTTCTTTTTTTTTCTACATTGGTAAAATTTCGATCTATGAAGGAAAATGTAAAAAAAATACCATTCCCCGCCCCCTTATCTCCGAAGTTATAAGCGAAAAATTTGAAATAAATTGTTGTGATTAAGATAAACATAAATATTACTGGAAAAGTATAACTTAACTTTTTATTTTCTTTTTCTAATTTTTTGTTTTATTTTCAAAAATCATTTCCTAGTTAAGTTTGCAACTTAATCAACTTTATAAGTATTTTTTGTTTTCAAATTCCTATAAGACTAATAGAAGTACTTTCTTCCAAATAATATAATAATAATCGAGATCGGTTCACGTGATAAACAACAATCGATAAAACACTAACATACATAGGTACTAAGCTGATTGCCCTTGCCCGTAAGTACCAAATGGGGGTATGTTTCAATAGCAGGTTTGAAAAATATCGCGATTCAATTGTCTTGGTAGTTCGTTGGTCTTGGTGTAAAAGTTATTCATTGTTTGAAATTGAATTCTGTCGTGTTGTGTTAAAATACGTAATTTAACAAATATTGGGACATTTACTTTACCTTGAGCTAATTGTTGGTTTGTACGGAACCCACGGTGCGCGAGTCTGACTCGCACTTGACCGGTTTTTTGAAGCTAGTTCTGCCCGCGATTCCGTCCGCGAGGAAGTTGTTTATATCCTAGCTTCATACAAACTTTCACCCCCTTACTCGGCACTCAATCTTGATACCAAATTTCATCCATATTGGACCAGCGGTTTAAGCGTGTAAGTATAGACATACAACCACAATTTCGCATTTATAATAATAGTATGGATATTCTTTGTGTGGGGTAGTATGGGTATTATATGGTATTCTACATATAGGGCTACCTACTGGGTACTTTCATATTTCAAGGATAATTTTATACAGGCAGTTACCTGGAAGATATCGCTCTCCTTTTTTTCTGTTTTGATCTCTTTGTAGCAGCTTTGCGTGTGGCGTGCGATGAAGAGTTTTTGTATTGTACGGAACCTTTGTACCAAAATACCCGTGTATGTACTTGTGTCGTTATCAAAAACTGTAACCGATCCTAATTTTTAACTACTGTGCTCTTTTATTCTTTTTGCTTTGCCAGTCAAAGAAGCACGACTAATAACATAATTAACTAAACCATTATACACATTTATATGTTCGACTAAATTAATCATTATCAATATTATCATATCATGTAAGAATGCTATGGGTTATCGAAATAAATATGCCTAGATTCGCATGTTTTCTCTGGACATTGATAAAACTAAGGGACGACTCTTAAGTCTCAATTCATATAAACGGCATCCCCGGTTTTATAATTGTATGCAATTAAAACATTTCATATATGTTCATAAGCCCTAAACTATTGCCCATAAGAAAAACGAATTGTTTACTGTTGTTGAGACCTTGAATGTATATACGCAAGTCAACTGGAGCATCCACCTCGCTCTAGTCTAGTAGGAACAGCACGTCTATCATGGGACGGCCGCGACATACTCTCGATTTTTCTCGCACCATAGATACCTCTTGTTCTATGTGTTCTAATAAGAGAGAGACGGATAGTGCCAGAAAAATTGAGAGAGCTCGCGCGCCGTCGCGTGATAGCCGTGCAGAACTTCTAGTCACAGACAAATGAAGACTTACTTAGAAGATTATTGTGTGTTGGCAAAATTACAATTACCTCAGGAAAATTACGTTTTTATTTCAAACATTAATTTATAGCAGCGTTTTTTTTGTTTGTTTAATTTTCAAATGTTATCTAAGATGCCTTATCCAAGAATCCACCAAAATTTCCTACGGGAAGTAAATATATAAAAATAAATGACACATCCATTATGTTTTTGAGTGATTAATTTATTATTCTTGAAGAGCTCCTGTAAATTAACCAAAACAAAAATTAAAATATCTATTAATATTTTTCCTCTTTTTTCATGAATTGGTTAAATATCGATTTTTTGATTACTTAAATTTTGGAGGATTTTGAGTCTACGTAATTACTAAAATGATAATATATCAGGTACACACAAAAAAGCTGCTGTTATGAATTATTTCAAAATGCCATTTTTTTCCATACCTACTAATGAAAATAAAATGCTTGGGCTAAATAGTTAGCGTTAATTAATGGGTCGCGCATACCGAAATCTCACGCGAATGTCATGATGCACGAGGGCCGATAAGGGAATCAGTCGATAAGGCCCGATAACCGAACCTGCCGGTGCCTACGCGCTCATCTCGTGTTGCGATGTTTTTATTGACCGCTGACAATTAATTGCTGACACGTGAATCATTGTTTACCTATTGCACAATATAAATAAAACCGGCCAAGTGCGAGTCGAATTCGCTCACGAAGGGTTCCGTACCATTTACTATAAAACACGGCAAAAAAGTCACGTTTGTTGTATATTTTTTTTAGTGTTTGTTGTTATAGCGGCAACAGAAATACATAATTTGTGAAAATTTCAACTGTCTAGCTATCGCGGTTCTTGAGATACAGCCTGGTGAGAGACTGACGGACGGAAAGACAGCGAAGTCTTAGTAATAGGGTCCCGTTTTTAACCTTTGGGTACGTAACCCTAAAAAAGGAACACTTTTGTAGTTCCAATCTAACTCGTAGACAGGTATTATAAAATGAACGGTGCACGGTGGCTCTAAGTACATAATACATTGGCAGCTCATTCGCAAAGGATAAAAAAATACATTCACGAAGGCTGATTTAAAGGCTTTTGGAGTAATAAACGCCCAATAGGTATTATAATAAATTTCTAAACTGCGTCGGGACCAACGTCGGGTTCAACTTTGACCCAGACCGTAAACATCTAAACAGAATGAAGGCAAGACAAATTATAGTGAGTTTAAGACAGGGTCGAGATGCGACCGCGACGTTGTAAGGATTCTGCAACGCTATATATATTGCGGAGGCGACACGTGCCGCCTCCGCAATATAAAACAACATCCATAGTTAGTGTAGCTAAATAATAAAACGAAGTTATAAAATAACCACTTATAGTTACTATGTAATTAGTAGGTACTTTGTGCGTATCAGAATTTGATTTGTGTTACAATTAAGAATTAGTTTTTAGGAACTATCTTTGCAATACCCTCTTTAGGGTCCATACTTATTTGTAAAACAATGCACCATGGTGAGCAATAAACGAAAATTATATAATTAAGGCATAGGTCGGCTCGACTGTACAATTAAGTAAAACTCACGAAAATATTCGACAAAATTACGCATCAACGTAATGTTACTATGTTAAGCTTTATAAATACATACGGCCGAACTCATAAACGTTTAACTTAGCTTTAATTTAATTTCGTTAATGTTATAGTTATCATCTTGTATATACCTACTTTAGAAAAAAAAAATGTTTTATTTTTAATTAAAGTATGGCTTGCTGGCTTGCTATTGCTAAAGCAAGGTGGATTTGCCAATATCAGTATTAAGTATTTTTTTGACATATTTACACACGAGGAGAATGTTCGGATTAATTTTGACGGTTTTTGGGGAAGGATCAGTCCGGAAACCTAAAACAAATAGCTTTATAATTCGTTTTGTCTGTCACTTTGACATTTGTGTTCGTAAGAAAGGGACAAAGCTTTTATTAAGCAGAGGCATTTTAAGTTTCCCCTGTTCTATCTATCCCTACCACCATATCCCCCCTGATAGAGATATGTGGAATATTTTTCTTTTCTTCCCCACCGGTAGGGGAAGGGAACTTTTTATGAATAAGGGGGATAAAGATTAATAAATTTACCATAGAAAATCGTGACGCCACCTGTTCCTGTTTACCTAAAATGTTCAAACTTTAATAACAGAGCATTTTTGACGTTTCACTAGGCCCCGCCGATTGCCGACGCTCGGTCCCCGTACATCCAAAACGCAATTCAAAACATTTCCACTGTGTACAACGGTGGCAAGGCGAGAGCGGCGTGTCGTGAACCCGTGAACCCCGCGATGTCTCACTTTATCTATTTCACGCTGAACTGAATGCCACGCAAGGTCGTGCTTATAATTACCACGGGTTCTACACGCCCCGGGGGCTAGGTCACCTTCCGCGGCCGCCTTATATCATCTCTTCACTTACATCATTCAAGGGTCACTCAAGAAAATTACGCTTTTAGGTACTATATCTACTAAGAAAATAAATAAGAGTAGACAAACAAAAATCATGAATAAGGTAAACGTTACACGTCACTTTCGAACTCAAATCAAAACAATAGGTGACAACTATTTGTTATTAAGGTTTGGCACATTTACCTTACTACTATTAGCCCAATTCGAAAACAAGATTGGCAGTGCGTCGTAAAAAATACTAATACGGCTGATGTTACATTTCCTTTAATGGACGCTGGTGTCGGCGAGTAATTGATGCAACCGCTCGTGAACGTGCCGTCATCCCATTGTTCCGGCAAATTGCGGGTCGCGTGTTCGACAGACGGCAACGCGCGGGCGCTCGCCGGGGAATGGTGGTTAGGCTTTCACCGTTACCCGGTGGCGTGATGCGCACACACAGACGCGCGGTCCACGCGTTCACATTGACCGTGAACGCTTTGACAAATCAACATTACGTTATTGCGATTACATTACCTCAGGGAAACGCGGGGCGCGACGCGTGACGTCATGGCGGTCGCCGGTCGCTATCGGCGGATACCGCTTTATCGGAGAACTGCCGTTTGAGGAAAAGTTACAGAAATACTATACATATTGTTATAAACAATCTGTTTTTTAGTAGTACTAGATAAGTAGTAGATTTATTAACCACAAAGATAGTAGATTTATTAACCATATGTACATATAAATACATTTTACCCATACGAAAACAAATTATTCTATGAAGGCCGGACAACGGTAATGAATATGCTATATTACAATATAGGTATATAGACAGAATGCCTCATATTCACTTCCTAAAATATCAGTTTCTAGCTGCCCGGCCCGGCTTCGCACGGATTACCCGTTTTTCCGTTGGAATGAAGCATTTTCCCGCTGTAAAAAGTAGCCTATGTTCGTCAGGGATAATGTCGGCTTCTAATGATAAAAGATTTTTTCAAATCGGTCCAATAGTTTCGGAGCCTATTCAATACAAACACACAAACAATCAAATCTTTCCTCTTTATTATATTAGTGTAGATTACATAAACAATTACATCATCGTTACTGATAAATTCAATCCTAAATTGTAACTGAATTATACTAACATTTGATTGCATTGTGTTGCAGGTGTGCACGGTTTACCAGAGCGCAATGGCAAGCTCAAGGATCTGGCGCATTTCGATGCGACCTTCTTCGGCGTGCACGCCAAGCAGGCGCATCTCATGGACCCACAGCTGCGTCTACTGCTCGAGCTCACGCACGAGGTCATCGTGGACGCCGGGCTCAGCCCCACCGAGCTGCGGGGCACGCGCACCGGCGTCTACGTCGGCGTCTCCAACTCCGAAACAGAGGAGCTGTGGACCGCGGACGTGGACAAGATCAACGGCTACGCGCTAACCGGCTGCTGCCGCGCCATGTTCCCCAACCGTCTCTCCTACACTTTCGATCTCAAAGGACCGTCCTACGCCATCGACACTGCCTGCTCTAGCTCTATGTTCGCGTTAGCGCAGGCCGCGAACGCCATCCGCACGGGCCACTGCGACGCCGCTATCGTCGCTGGAACCAACCTTTGCCTGAAGCCGGCCAACTCGCTCAACTTCCACCGGCTGAGCATGTTGTCGCCCGAGGGTCGCTGTGCTGCTTTCGACGCGAGCGGGAAAGGTTACGTGCGCTCAGAGGCCGCCGTGGCAGTTTTGTTGCAACGCCGGAAAGACGCGAGACGACTGTACTGCACGGTGCGCGGCGCACGCATGAACACCGATGGCAACAAAGCGCAGGGCATCACTTACCCGGACGGCCGCATGCAGCGCCGCCTGGCGCAGGAAACCTTTGAAGAAGCGCACCTGCGCCCGCAGGACGTCGTCTACGTCGAGGCACACGGTACCGGCACTAAGGTAATTCTAAACATGGACTTCGCTCTTTAACAGTCCGCAGTAAGCTCGGCCGAATTCCACCTTCCCATACAAACGGAGTTTCGTTCTCATTTTAAAACTACATGTTGGATTGTGCCGGAACTTTGCATATACAATGATATGTGGTAAATCTTTTCAAAATTTTCTTTTCTTAAATTCGCTGTATTTTTTGTACTATGGTATCTGAAGCTACATAAACTAATTATAGACCTGGATATACCTCATGTCATTGTACATGCAAAGTTTCGTTACAATCCAACACGTAGTTCTAAAATGAGATAATCGAGCTTACTGCGGACTCTTAACTAGGACAAAGCCTGTCATTAAGTACTTAGTGTGACACCGACTTTATTTATTCCAGGTGGGAGACCCGGAGGAGGTGAACGCGATCGCGGATCTTTTCTGCAAGGACCGGCAGACACCGCTGTTGCTGGGATCGGTCAAGTCCAACATGGGCCACTCAGAGCCGGCCTCCGGGCTTTGCTCTATTGCCAAGGTGGTCGTGGCTATGGAACACGGTGTTATCCCCGGAAACTTGCACTTCAAAAGCCCCAACGCGGACATTCCCGCCCTCAACGATGGTCGTATTAAGGTAACACGCTTTTAATTTTGTCACATTTACATAGGAACCCCGTGTGGTGTCGGGTCAAAATATACCACCCCTTTTCTCTCCGGATACAAGCTTCGAGGAGCTCCACTCGCTTTTTGGCTAGTTTTGTCGAGTTTGAGTTGATATTATTCCGTCAAAACTATAGATAAATTTCTGGCACAAACACTTATCGGTTTTTCAATCCTTCATCTACATTTTCAAGAGAGTTTTTTTTTTTAATTAATTAATATTGATCACAAAAGTCTGTGTTTTTCGCAGGTGGTGGACAAAAACATGCCCTGGCAAGGTGGGCTGGTTGCCGTGAACTCGTTCGGTTTCGGCGGCGCCAACGCCCACATGATCCTCGAGTCCCAAAGCGGCGAGCGCCCGCCGCCCGCGGAGTACCCGGCGCCGCGTGTCGTGCTCGCGTCCGGCCGCACTGACGAAGGCGTCGAGGAGCTTCTCAAATTGGCTGCGGAACACCAGCGCGACGCTGAGTTACACGCTCTATTAGACGCTGTCCATGCCCAAGCGATCCCCAGCCACCCGCGCCGTGGGTACTGCGTGCTGGATCCAGCGCGCGGGTCAGCGCCCGTGATGGAAGTGCTGGAGAGCGAGGGCGAGCCGCGGCCGGTGTGGTTCGTGTTCAGCGGCATGGGCTCGCAGTGGGCCGGCATGGCGCGCGCGCTGCTCCGGCTGCCGACGTTCGCGGCGAGCATCGCGCGCTCGGCCGCGGCGCTGAAGCCCCACGGCGTGGACCTGCAGCACGTCATCACGGAGGCGCCCGACACGGCGTTCGACAACGTCATCAACTCGTTCGTGTCCATCGCGGCCGTGCAGGTGGCGCTGGTGGACGTGCTGCGCGAGCTGGACGTGCGCCCCGACGGCATCATTGGACACTCCGTCGGAGAAGTCGGTGAGCACTCCACACACATAAAACACCAGCACGGCTATCACGCGAACGCGCGCGAGCTCTCTCGATTTTTGTCGCACTATCCATATCTCCCTTAAGGCCGAAACGCACTGACAGCGTTGGCGGTGCGGCGCGGAGGCGGTACCGGTTGTAATGTTCGAGCTAATATGAAATGATCCGCACAGAGCGGCGCGGCGCGGCGCGGTTTTCTGTGCGGACCCTTTCGTTTTAGCTCGAACATCACAACCGGTACCGCCTCCGCACCGCGCCGCGCCGCCCCGCCACCGCTCTCTGTGCGTTTGCAGCTTTATTAGAACACTTAGAACAAGAGGTATCATTATCATCATCATCATCATATCAGCCGAAAGACATCCACTGCTGGACATAGGCCTCCCCCAAAGAGTGCCAAAGTGACCGATCCCGCCCCACCCGCATCCAGGGGACTCCCGCAACCTTTACCAGGTCATCAGTCCATCTTGTCGGGGGCCTACCCACGCTGCGCCTTCCGGTACGTGGTCGCCACTCGAGAACCTTTCCGCCCCAACGGCCATCGGTTCTACGTGCTATGTGCCCCGCCCACTGCCACTTAAGTTTAGCGATCCGGAGGGCAATATCGGTTAACTTGGTTCTGCTGCGGATAGCCTCATTTCTGATGCGGTCACGCAGAGAAACTCCCAACATGGCCCTCTCCATTGCCCTTTGGGTGACTTTGAACAAGAGGTATAGTGCGAGAAAAATCGAGAGTATGTCGCGGCCGTCCCATGATAGACGTGCTGCTACGGATGTATTAGTGCATAATTATTTCCCGTCGTATTTTCACGGAAACGTACAAACGTGTCTTGCTTTCAGTCAGTCTCAGTACAGTCAAGTGTAGAAACTACACTTGACTGTAAGAGTGTTGTACAACTTACTCGTAAATATATCCCATAACTCTTATGTCAGCGGATTAAGGTTTTGGTACGTATTTATGAGAGGATATTATTGATACATAGTTTTGCACTTGACTGTACAATTAAATATATTTGACAAAAAAAATAAACCGCCGGAAAAAACTGAAGAGCAAAAAATAATAAACCTTTTTTATTTAGTTTAATAACTAAGTTCTTAAATTAATCTAAGTGTACCTAAGTAATTTTGAGTCGGCGCCAAACAAGCATATAAATATTAAACCTTTTTTATTAACCTTAATAACTAAGTTCTTAAATTAATCTAAGTGTACCTAAGTAATTTTGAGTTGGCGCCGACTCAAAATTACTTAGGTACACTTAGATTAATTTAAGAACTTAGTTATTAAACTAAATAAAGGTTTATATTATTTTTTGCTTTTCAGTTTTTTTTTGTTTAAAAGTTTTTATTTTTCAATTTTCTGTGGCTTACTTTAGTTAATTACTAACTTAATTACTAGTTGCATGCAATATTTTTGATTACTCTCTGCATAATATGTGGTCATACATTTCAATTGGTAAGTGAACAATCAATCATCCCCTGTTTTCCTACCCTTAGGGTTGAAATTTTTATTTAAAATTTATGTGGGACCAACTTCGAGGTATATCCTTCAATTAAAAAAAGAATTATCAAAATCGGACTACTCTGTAAAAAGTTATGCGTGGTCGTACATAAAAAAAAATATATGTACACGTTGACTTGAGAACCTCCTCCGTTTTTTCGTAGGTTAAAAAGTACTAAGGTTGACTGAAGTAGCGTGAGAAATAAATACGATGGAAAACAATTATGCACACATCTGTACCTACTTGAAAAACGTGTTTACTTCGACATGCGATTACATGTGATTGTTTGATCGTTAATTGTTGTGATTATCAGATTAAGTGTAGATTTATTGTTCCAAGCATCGTCATTACATTACTATTGAAACGATCTTTGAGTAGAATTTCCTGACAAATACATCACTTAGTCATTAACATACGTCATACCAAATTTTAATGTAATGTTTTGTTATCTATAGTTTGATCGTGAGAATGTTGTGATTGTTTCATTGTCAATTTCGACTGTTATCGGCTTATCTTTACAAATAATGTTACATTCGTCATCATACTTTTATTGAGTCGACAATAATAAATGTAACATTTATCGACTTTTGATAAAAATGAGATGGCATATGAGTGAATTGCGTATACCAAATACATCGCTTCGTTGGAAGCTGTAGATATAAATAAGACGACTTCCCAAATTTATATAGAAAATTCCCGTGAAAGAGATACGGTATATGAAACGTGTCGAGCCATATTCTACCTTATAGACCTGAGTTATGTTTACTAAAACTAATTGCAATTCACAACCGGTTAGCGAAAGCGGGTAGCGAAGCTGCCTACGAAGCTGAAGGTCTTGGGTTCGAATCCCGGTAAGTCGGTCTGATGAGTATGAATATTTGTTTCTGAATCTTGAGTGTTTTCTATGTATGTATTTAGTCTAGTACCTATAACACTAGCCTTATTGAGCTTACTATAGGGCTAGTTCGATTCGTGTAAGGTTGTCCAGTGATGTTTATTTATTTAGAAAGAAAGAAAGAAAACATTTATTCGTGGCCAAAAGGAGAAAAAAGACAAACGTACGCACATACACATTTGCCACGAAATGGCCACAACTCAGCGTAATGCTGGCAGGGCCAGCGCTGGTCTTCCGTTTAGTTTAAGCAATGACGCGTAATTTAATGTCGGAGAGGCAACCGGATGGCTCGCGGTATTTGAGCTCCCGAAGTGTTGTGGAACCGCCCTGTGCAACCCGAACTGACCCAACTGTGACTGGTTCCAAAATGGGAGGGGGGTGGTAAAAAAAAAATTGTCGCGAGGTAACCGATTGAAACGCGGTAGCCTGAAAGTGTGTACGCTGTTTATATAATGATTCTTTTATGCCATCCCTTCTAGTGCGACCGGAGCCGAGTAAGGGAGCGCAGAATAAAAATATATATTGGCAGGCAACCGCTTGAAAATTAGCATGCTTGTTCGTCATCACTTACAGACACTGTAAAAAAAATGCCATCCGTCCCGGCCGGGCGGTTACCGAGCTGCCAGAGCTGGAAGCCGGAAAAAAATAGTGGTGGACGAGGACTTAGGAAAAATGCACTTAAAATCATTTAAATCGGATGGCATTTGTTTTTCGAGTCTTGTATGATGTGATAAATGATATGCACAAATACCATCGCTATCTCATGTCCCGCTGTGGCCACCCTTACAAACGCGAAATTCGTCAAATTGGAATACGCGCAATAAAAGGTTTTACAATCAATCGCCAATGGTCAATTTTCGCGTGGGAGGCACGGTACGGATTCTCTAGTTGCTGTACTATTCACCGGTATTTACGACTTCTATTCTTCTTCTTTCTAGTGCAGGACTTTATCAATTATCACTGCCAAATATCGCTGTCCATGATATAATCGTTTATCTTATACCTAATATGCGTTTGAAATAAGTGGACACTTATTTCAAAAGCATATTATAAGATAAATGACCGACTCTAAATTCGATTCTAAGTAAGATCAGTAATGTGTTTTGGAATTTTATTGTAGAATTTTATACAATTTCCCAAGAATGACTTTGACGCTTTTACTAGTCTGTAATAAGTTGTTTTGAGCTTCCCTGTACTTCTGGTAACCTTGGGCCTATCAGTGTTCGTTGGGAAGTTGTATAAATTCTTCCTAACATACATTATTATGTCAAATACGTATAGCGACGGCAGTGTTAGAATATCTATTTCCTTGAAGAAGACTCTTAGTGACTCACGCGACCCCAGGTTATAAATTGCTCTAACAGCCCTTTTTTGTAAAATAAAGGCAGTCTCAATATCTGCCGCTGATCCCCATAAAATAAGACCATAAGTGATTATACTATTAAAGTAAGCGAAGTAAAGTAACCGTGCCGTTGCTACATTGGTAAGCTGCCTTATTCTCCTGACTGCAAAAGCAGCGGAGCTCAACCGACTTCCTATCGCAGTTATGTGGGGCCCCACTGCAGTTTAGAGTCTAACGTAATACCTAAGAATACAGTTGACTTTACAAATTCTATGGTTTCACCATTAAGTTTAATATTTGAGGCTAAGTTTACATTTGAGATCGCTAGTGTGAAATATATACATTTGTTTTTTTTTGATTCAACACTAAGTTATTGGCAGCGAACCAGTCAGATATCATGGAGAGGGTATATTTGGTTCAATCAGTTCAGTATCTTTCCTATTAACCTTGAACAGTAATGAGGTGTCATCGGCGAACATGACAATGCCTGATCTTCGGCTTACCATATATGGGAGATCGTTTACATAAACAAGGAACAGGAAACCTAGAATAAATCCCTGAGGTACTCCCATCTCCACCACTGTCTCCGACGAAATGGCCCCATTTAACGCTACCTTTTGATACTATCTTTGTGTTTAAATATAAGACTCATTGAGATCCAATGCAAGCCCTGTAATGCCATAAAGTTTTACAAAAGTTTACAAATTAAGGTACTATGATCCACACAATCAAATGCCTCGGAAAAAGGTCACAGAAATAGCTGTCACATAAATGCTTCGCGTTCGTTGGTCGTTCGTTTGCTCAGTGTGTACCCACCATTACAATAAAATGGACGAGTAGCAGCTACTTAATTTTTAAAAATAAAAAGATATCTTTGAATGATAGTTACGTATGTGAATGTTCAGGATGCGCGTACGCGGACGAGACCCTGACTGGCGAGCAAGCGGTGTTGTGCGCGTACTGGCGGGGCCGCAGCATCGTGGACGCGCGGCTGGCGCCGGGCGCCATGGCCGCCGTGGGCCTCTCCTGGGAGGAGGCCGCGCGCCGCTGCCCCGACGACATCGTGCCCGCGTGCCACAACTCTGCCGATAGTGTTACGGTGAGTCACCAGCTGGTTAATTGCACCTAATACGTAGTGGTTATATTCTCTTATAGTGTGTGACAGAGACAGCTCTACTTCTCGCCCGTTACCTCCTAGGACCAATAGAGGACCCCAGCTCGCTTCCAAAAGGATTGAGCCGCCGATATGCGCGCGCGCTATATTGCCAGCCCGCGCGATAGTTGATTAAGTTGATGATGAAAGTCACTAACGGTATGCCTTCGCTAACGGATACGCTCTACCCTAACGCGTGGGATTATCTCTACATATAATAATTGTGAAAGTTCGTTGAGGTTGTCAGTGAGACATAATAAGTAGAGCTTGAAGGAAGTTGTATTTATACAACATACATTAAAAACTTCAATAGCGTGATGCAGAACTTCACCAATTTCCACGCATTTAGAAGGTCATTCTCCAGATTTTTGTCAGCGTCTGAACTCCAACAAACCATATTAGACGTATAAAAAAGTTTGATGGAGTTACGGTGACCCACAGGCCAAATTTGAGAATATTTGGATAAAGTAATCTTTACTTTGCGCACCAGCGCCATCTATCTGTTTGTCTGTATCTGTCCGGGTATCACGGGAAAACTGTCGAATGGATTAATATGCAACTTTCACTAAAACGTTCAATGGATCTTCGGCCAGGTAATAGGCTATAAAAATTATAAAGATAAGGGTGGTAAGGGGTTAAAAATGGGGTTGAATTCAGTAAGTATGTTTTTGTATATAAATAGTTTTTTTTTAATGCAGAGTAAATACTCACAAGTTTATTTTATTCTGTCAAATCTTCTGTCAAATCACAAAATTATGTGTCAAAAGTCCCCAAAAACGTTATTACTCAAAATGCCCTCCAGAAAGAGATCGAACCTGACACGAATTTCTAGAGAGGCCGCCAGAAAACGAGTGGCAAGATCTCAGGAGTCCGAAGAAGCTTCTGAGAAGACATGGAAGCACGTCTCGGCCACGATCGTGAACGCCATTCGTTGTCGCGAGCTTCCGAAGACTATTACGGAACGTGAAGATTAACAGCGAATTCTCGGGCTTCTGAAACATTTACGAGTACACAACAAGAAGACCGCTTCACCTCTTAGAGAAGTCGCACCTCAGTCACCCTATGTATCTTTTTCTAAATCTCTAATTATTATAAATGTTTTTATGGACCAATTCGCGCATGTTTATTTCTCGGTAATCCATACTAATATTATAAATGGGAAAGTGTATGTGTTTGTTTGTTTGTCCGTCTTTCACGGAGCGACGAATTGAATTTTAAGTGGAGATAGTTGAAGGGATGGAGAGTGACATAGGATAGTTTTATCCCTGAAATCATCCCCTTTGGGGGTGAAATAGGGGGGGGAAGTTTATATGGAGCTGCGATATAAACGAGTTCCACGCGGACGGAGTCGCGGGCAAAAGCTATAATAAATAAGTAGATTCATTTTGAAAATTGTACACTTATGGAATACTAGCGTTCGCCTGCAAATTTGTCTGCGTGGATCCAGGATAAAGCTATCCTATATTTTAATCCAGGCTATAAACTATCTTCGTGTAAAATTTCTTTCATATCGGTTGAGCCGTTTAAGCGTCATTGAGTAACAACCATCTAAATATCCAACCATCCAAACTTTCGCACTTATAATGTTAGTAGGATTATCCTTTACTTTATAATTTATCAATTAAATATTCACTGTTTTTGGTAAACTTCAGCACAATTCTATCACCGTAGCGAAAATCGAGAATAAACCTCATTCTTTAAACTATTTAATCGTACGGCATACATTATTTTTGGCCTTTAAAGTTTGTCACTCTTTAGTAGGTACCACCCAGGGGACACGTGCAGGGTTGTGGTAGGTAGCTCCTGCGGACGCGAGTAACAGTTGTCCCCCCTTTGTCAAGTGAGCGGGCAACTCGACTGTTAGAAGTTCTTAAGTCGCCCGAAAGCCTCTAATTCGGCTTAACGATTACTGTCATAGACAGCAGCCGGGATCAATTGCTTAGCATGCCTTCCAAAGCACGGAAGCGCTCATTTATATCAACCACTCAAACATCATCAGGCGGTCACCCATCCAAATACTGACCGCTGCCATCTTTGCTTAACCTGCGTTATCGTTTCCGACTCGCAGGCGCCGGCTGTGAGCGGAGCGTTCACTCAGGGCTTACACTTAGAGTCTGTCAGGCGAGTCGTATCCCTCATTCGCGCAAAAACGGCTTAACGGATTAAAATTGATTTTGGTATACATATATATATATATGTGTATATAATAGTCTATAACCTGGATTAACATACCGAGTATATAATACTTTTTATTCCGGGAATCATCGTCTAAGGTGGCAAAAGTTTGTAAGGAGCTACGATATAGGTACAACTTAGAAAAGTTGAAAAACCCCCGACATTTTCATTTCAAAGTCCAATATCTCAAAAACGGGTAAACAGATTTTCATGAAACATGGCTAAGAACACTCGGGATAAAATTATCTATGACACATAAGAAACCGCATTCAAATCAGTCCATCCGTTAGGGAGCTACGCTACCACAGAAGCACACACACGTAAACTTATAACACCCCTCTTTTTGCGTCGGGGGTTAAAAAGAGTTCCACGCGGACGAAGTCGCGGGCAGAAGCTAGTTGTTTATATGATGTTGTGACTGGTGTAGTTTGTTAAATACATGACAATACATGTGTCCTAGCGTCACTCAGTGTTGTGTTTTCTTTATAAACTATACGTCACCCTACACTCTTTTAATGTACCGAACTTCTACCTACTACCGTCTCGCAGCTTGTCCACTGGGTACACTACATAAATACGAAAAACTAAATTCCGATAGTCGAAATCACGCATTTTATAATGCCGATTTTCATAATTCCGAATGTTTTAAAACTCCTAATATAAGTATTCCGATTCATCATAAATCCGATTTTCATAAATCCGAAATTTCAAAAGGTCTAACGGTTACAACTCCGATTATCAAATTTCCGTATTTCAATACTCCGAATTATAAGAAGTCCGACGGAATAACAATCCGAAATATCAAAAATCCGAATTCCGATTATTAAAATACCCATTTTCAAAAATCCGAATGTCATTACACCGACCAATTATAAACCCGAATAAACAAAAATCCGAAAAATCTGAATTACGAATTCGTGTTACTAATAACTATCAAATTAATCATTAAAATAACCCCCAACGTCTATGATCACCACCGCAGCTAACACACAAGAATTTAGTACCTAAGATCCGCATTTTAAACGCCTGCAGTGGAGAAGCTGAATAGCAAATCACATGAATACACACACAATTAATCGACATCATTCCTAAGGAACAAGTTAACTATTTATAGGAAGATGGGTAGATGGATAACGAATTACAAGCAATTCCTATACAGAATATTGTGAGCAAATTGTGTACAAGACATTATCCTCGTAAATATATAATAAAAAGAAGATTAAGAATAAGAAGATTATAAAAACACATAAACTTAATGCAATAATGCAACCTAACCGCCAGCGGGTCGACGTCACCCCGCTTCGCGGGGTGCCTATTTCCGCTTTAAGGGACACAAGCTAACCCTAACCTAACCTAGTAATAATACCATTGTTACGACTATTTGTTGTTTTTTTTTACTGCGGGGGGCTTCGGAGAAAAGGCAGAACCCTATTCCCTACGGGAAATAAGAATCGTAATTTTCGGTTTTTTTATTTCCCGTGTATTCAAAAATCCGAATTTCATAATTCCTAAGAAATAAAATTCCGATTATTGAAAACACGAAGTTCATTATCCCGAATATCAGATTTCCGAATTAGTAATGAAATTTCGGAGTTTTTATAATCGGAGTACTGTTTTTCGGGCCAATGACAGTTCGTGCTTTTGATTTTTCGGAGTTATAAAAATCGGAAAAACAAACTATCGACATTATAAAATTCGGTAAAATGAAATTCGTGTTTTTTAGTAATCGTAATTATAAGTCTTAGGAATTATGAAATTCGGAGTTTTGAAAATCGGAATTAGCAAATTCGGAATTAAATATTTCGGAGTATTTGGGTGTTCCCTTGGCCACTAGGAGCGGCCGCAATTTAAGACGCTAATAAGATGCTAATAAGAGGAAACCTGCATACATCCACGAAGAAATTCAAAGGTGTATGTGAAGTTCCCAGCCCGCGTGGGGACTACTGCCCGTTCCCTCTCATCCATGAGAGGAGGCCTGTGTAGCAGTGGGACGTATATAGGCTTTTTTTTTATTATACACTAGTGTAACCAAGAGTCAGTCGCTGCACAAACATGGCTTCAACCGGCTTCTAATGTAACTATTCTAGCCATTTCTGGCTGGGCCTGGACTAGTGGTCGCGCTCAGTGGCGACCACAAATGATAGTAACGCGCGGCCGCTCTAATGAATAATATGTTACTAATTTGGTGAGGTAGGGTACAGCGAAATGTCATCCCGTGCGAATTTGGAGCAGCCCAACTGGGGAAGTACCTCCGCCTTGCAGAAGACACTACTAGGTACTTGCCTGTAGTGGTATTGTGTTCCTGCAGGTGAGCAAGGTCGCCAGAGCTCCCGAGGATGCGTTGTGTTGAGAGCGACGGAACTTGTTGTTTCAGCTGTCAGCACGTCGAACCCTCAAACATATTAAGGGTCGGCAACGCCCATGTTACTCCATGCGTCTATAGGCTGCGGTGTCCGCTTACCATCGGGCGGGCCGTACGCTTGATTGCCACCGTCGTTGTAATTTGTTTTTTTAATAATCGCAGATCTCCGGCCCACCGGCGTCCATCGAGAAGTTCGTAGCGGAGCTGTCCGCTGAGGGCGTTTTCGCGCGCCGCGTGAACAGCTCCGGGGTAGCGTTCCACAGCAAGTACATCGCGACCGCGGCGCAGCAGCTGCGCACGAGTCTGTTACAAGTCATCCCTAAGCCTAAGGCGCGCACGTCGCGCTGGCTGTCGTCTTCCATCCCCCAGGACCAGTGGGACTCGGACCTGGGTGAGTGTACACTATACAAATTTAGGCTGGAAGTGACGGATTTTCAAACTTTCGGCCATTTTTTTTCTTGCTCAGCACAACCTTCTCGACCTGCTGCCATGCATTTTATCATGTTTTCATGTTACGTTTGTGTATTGGGAGTGGGCCCACGGTCTATTTACCTCGCTCACCGCTCCACCGCCTCGCACACCAGACAAGTACTCACTCTAATAGGGGTGTAGACACTAAATATAATTTACTTTAAAAACAAAGTTTTAACCGACTTCAATTTAGTACTCCGCCAAGCCACGAGCACATTTCCTATTTTTTACAATTTACCACATGAACTGATTTCCGATAGCAAATGCGTTGATTACTATAGAAAAAAACCGAATCGCTGTATGTGGGCCGATAATATTTGAGGACTTCCATCGATTCCCCAAGATCATCACCAATGGCACTTCATTAGTTCCTATTTCAACGGAATCTTATCAGAACCTGTGACGTACTTTTGCACTTTTAAGTACATAATTGAGGAATTCGATAAGTCATCTGTGGTCTTCATCATCAATTCCTCGCCATCAAATTTATGATTCCGGATGTAAATACACGAGTTATAAGAGAAAATACCAAAATCACTACACGCGTGCCTTATAAAATTGAGGAGTCCCCTCAATTCCTCATGGATCCCATCATCTAAATGAATTTTGAAAAAAATGCGACCCACCTGGAAGTATATACATACGAACAAAAAAGAAATTTTCCGAATCGGTTCAACAATGACGGAGTTCTGAGGTAACAAACATTGAAAAAAAAAAAAAAAAAAAAAAAAAATACAACCGAATTGAGAACCTCCTCCTTTTTTTTGAAGTCGGTTAAAAATAATCAATAATGTTTTATTTTCAAATAACGCAAGAGGTTAAATAATCACGGAGTTATTAAGTGTCCAAAGTTTTAAGAAGGGTACGTTCTGACCCTTTTTCGCAAAGCGGAACTTCATATGAAACGATGACATTCGCAGCTTGTGACGTCACTAGAAGACGGCAACGCCGTGCCCCGTCGTGTTCGGCGCCGCCGTCGACGCGCCCCCCCCCCCGCGCTTTTTCTTTTCCTCTCTCTAACAATCAATATTAAAACGGCTGTATAGTTGACGCCGTATATAGATTCCAAAATTATAACCTTAAATTTGCCAGCAAAATGAAATAATTACGCAACTTTTAGCAACGTCCATCGTTTGGAAGAGTGTAAGTTTGCCAGTGTCGGTTATTTTTTCATTTTGATTGCAAATTTTTAAGGTTATAATTTTGGAATCTATATACGGCTTTGTAATTCTTTGAGATATCTGAATGGGATTTTCGTCACTAGGCACAGTTTTTCCTTTCTTTTGGAGCAATAATATTCATATTCATATTCATTCATATTCCTTTATTGCAATCATGTTCATTGTTCATCATCATCATCATCATCATATCAGCCGAAAGACGTCCACTGCTGGACATAGGCCTCCCCCAAAGAGTGCCAAAGTGACCGATCCCGCGCCACCCGCATCCAGCGGACTCCCGCAACCTTTACCAGGTCATCAGTCCACCTTGTCGGGGGCCTACCCACGCTGCGCCTTCCGGTACGTGGTCGCCACTCGAGAACCTTTCCGCCCCAACGGCCATCGGTTCTACGTGCTATGTGCCCCGCCCACTGCCACTTAAGTTTAGCGATCCGGAGGGCTATATCGGTTACCTTGGTTCTGCTGCGGATAGCCTCATTTCTGATGCGGTCACGCAGAGAAACTCCCAACATGGCCCTCTCCATTGCCCTTTGGGTGACTTTGAGCCTTCTTATGAGGCCCATAGTAAGCGACCACGTTTCAGTGCCATATGTCATCACTGGCAACACACACTGGTCAAAGACTTTCGTCTTGAGACACTGCGGAATATTGGACGAAAAGATTTGCCGTAGCTTCCCGAACGCTGCCCAGCCGAGTCGGATTCGACGATTGACCTCTTTCTCGAAGTTGGACCTACCTAACTGGATCGTCTGTCCTAGGTATACATAATCGTCTACAACTTCGAGCGTAAAGTGTCCGATTGTAATGGGAGTTGGTACTACATGGGCATTTGACATGATCTTCGTCTTATCCATGTTCATTCTTAGACCAACTCGCTCGGATGCTTCAATGTTCATTGTTATTACATAAGATCTTAAGTTTAATACGGTAGGTACATGATACCCTGCTAGGGCATTGCAATGGTTTTACATACTAACATGCAAGTTATGTAAGCTGATTTCATAAAAATATCACAGAAATTCATATATACAATATTAAGACGATAATTATATTAAAAATTAAAAAATAATAATTAGTTTGTCATTTTATGAGAATAATTCCATGAGATTTCAAAATAATAATAATGGACTAACGATATTATTATTACAACATAGGTTACCATCGAAATGTGAATAAAAATTGAAATTATGATTACTTAATATAATACCTGATCTAGTGTTTTGTCATTTAAAAACTCTTCTACTGTAATTTCTTCAGTTTGTTTTTGAATATATTATCGTTTAACTCCTGTTTGAGTGCTCGGGGTAATTTGTTTGTTATGATGATACAGCGATATTGTGGGCCTTTTTTACACATAGTTAGCTTAGAGTTTGGTAAGGCCAGCTGGTTTCTATACCTACTATTACTTTTACAAACATCTTTTCTCCTTTTAAATAGATTTGCGTGTTTTCTTGCAAAAAGTGCTACCTCCAAGATATACAAACAAGGCAATGTCAATAACTGAAGTTTTATAAAGTGCGGGCGACAGCTGTCCGGCACGCGCGTGTTGGTCAAGATGCGGACGCACTTCTTATGCATGACAAATAAGTCATGTACATCGGTATTGGCACCCCACAAAACCACACCATATCGGAGCCATGCATGCGCATACGCATAGTAAGCTGTTAATGCGGATTCTAGATTTGTATTCCTTTTAAGTATATTTAGTGCATAGACAAACCTAGATAATTTTGATTTTATATTTTGTATGTGGCATTTCCAGTTAATACTTGTGTCTATTGTTAATCCTAGTAAATTAAATTCGCTGACTTCTTCAATAGGTTGACCATTGATTTCAAGTTTTATTTTCAGAGGATTTTTTTGAATGGGTTTAAATTGCATAATTTTTGTTTTCTTCAAGTTTATCAGTAAATTTTGATCGGCAAGCCATTTGGTAACATTTTGAAGGGTTTGTTGCAATCGTTTGTTACATTCGGTACTACTCGTGCTGCCTAATAATAATGACACGTCATCAGCAAACATGACACAAGACGTATCTACAGCTTTCGGCAAGTCATTTATATATGCAATGAATAGCAAGCAAGAAATTACAGATCCTTGGGGAATGGAGCAAGAGATGGCACGCAATTGAGAGGTTATTGTCTTGACTTCTTTTGATTCTTTGTGATAGTGTTCTATGTGGACCAGTTGGTATCGATTTTGTAGATATGACTTTATCCATTGATACGCTTTCCCTCTTATTCCTAGTGCGTAAAGCTTGTTTAGTAGGGTGGAATGGGAAACCCTATCGTATGCTTTGGACATGTCCAATAGCAGCCCTACTGCGTACTGTTTATTGTCTATGAAGTCTAAAGCGGACTGTATGTACTTATACACTGCAAGCACCGTGGAGCGTTTCTTTCGGAATCCGTACTGGTTAGTATCCAAAAGATTATATTTCTCGAAAAAGTCGTAGATCCGATTTGACATTGTTTTTTCATATATTTTCGAAATAGATGACAACAGTGAGATTGGTCTATATTGGCTTATATCGTTCCTGTCGCCACCCGGTTTCAAAATTGGAATTATCTTGGCGATCTTTAAGGCGTCCGGGACGGTTCCTTCCTCATACGACTGGTTTATCAGCCGTGTTAATGGGGGACTGAGTTCTGTTGCGCACAGTTTAATTAACGCTGGCGGAAGTTCGTCTATACCAAAACTTTTTTTAAGTTTTATACGCTTCATAATATTATATATTTCGCGCTCAGTTGTGTCGCGTACGAATATTGAATTTGAATTTGAGTTTAGATTTAACGCGGGAGTAAGAGGCAGGCACTCGGGCACCTGCGACGGCGCGGCCGCCGCCGCTGCCGCGGGTCCGAGCGGTGACTCCCCACCGTCGCAAAGTGCTCGTTGAAGGCATCGGCTACTTGTTGGGGCGATTCTAAAATGATATCACCACTTATTAACGTTATGTTTTTGTTTTGTTCTCTGTTGTTCTTTTTTGTAACGCTTTTTATAATAGCCCACATAGATTTTACTTTGTTAGATGATTTTTTTCATGTAATTCGAATAATTATTTTTCTTTGATTTGTATACACATTTTTTTAGAATCTTTTCATATCTTTTATAATATTTATTTAAAATGTGATTTTTGGAGCTATTTACGAGTATTTTAAGTAATCGTTTAGTTTTAGATGATTGTCTTAAACCTTTGGTTAACCAAGTATTAGTATTTTTATAGTCTGTCTGTAATTTTATACGTTTTTTTGGAATATGTACATTTAGGATATATTTTAGTTGAGCCATAAACAGATTGAAATTTGTGTTAGCGTCATTATTTCCGCCTAGTATAGTAGTCCAGTCGATGTCTTTAAGAGCACGTTTAAACAATTGCATATTTGTGTCGTTAAAGATCCTACTTTTAGTATACCAAGAGATCTGCCTGTTTTGAGGTTGTGTCTGTGCGCTTTGGATTTTATACAATAAACCTTTATGGTCCGATATGCCGTGATCATTTACATCAATGCTATAGTTTGTCATATTAGTAAATAGTAGATACATGTGCTAGCATTATTTATTTCCCTAGTCGGCTTATTAACAATTTGCTTAAGATTATAACACATCATTGCATCGATCAACTTTTTAGAGTATATAGTATTTGCACTAACATTAATATTGAAATCACCGGTAGTTATAATATTTTTATTATGCTCACTGCGTTCAATTTTACGCAATATTTCATCTGGGCAGCAAAAGAATGTATCTATTTCACGATCCGGTCTGTATATGTTAATTAAGATGATTTTTTCCTCCGGGATCTCTATTCCACAGCATTCGAGGATATATTCCTTGGACAGGGATGCAATGTCGGGTCGTTCTTTATATTGCATACATTTCTGTGATAGAATTGCCACCCCGCCTCCTTGTCGATGTTTGCGGTAATAAGCCGCCGCGAAGTCGTAGCCGTTGATTTTAATTAGTTCTTTTTGCATTTCTGAAATCCATGTTTCGGATAGGCACACTATGTTGATATTTTTGTAATTTAGAAACGGTTCTAGAACATGCACTTTGTTCTTCATGCTTTGCATGTTCTGGATGTATACTCGTATTAATAAGTTATTTTCGAAAGGAAGGCAACGAATGGCGATCTCCGTGATTATCGGTTTGACTCACGGTTGTTTCGGCTTGTTCTGGAGTTATAATGTCACTAATAGAATTTGTTAATGTCTCAACTGATGGTAGTAGGTATTCATGACCATTTACAAACACCTTGCCTCTTCTAATCAATGGATGAAGGCCTCTTTTCCGCGCGTCTTCTAAAGTTTTACGCAAGAGTTGCCTTTTCTTCAGTTCCGCCGCATCCATAAATTCAGATACAGCCAGGCCCGTATTTTTAAAACTGTGTTTATTATCTAGTATATAATTTCGCATTCGTTTACTAAGAAGTTCAATCTGCAATGGCCTCCGGTAGCACCTCTTTCCTATTCGTTTTATTCCTTCGATAAATCCGTTTATCTCCGTGCCCAATATGTTATAAAAAATGTAACTGACGCGTTCAATGGTGTTCGATTCGTCTTCGTTCGAATATTCATTTAAGCCATAAAGTACTATACTATTTCTACAAGCCTTTTCATTTTTTACAGGCCAGGTTTTCTCGTTTGGTACTTGTTGTTCGTCTTGAATTTTTTTGTCTAATTCTTCTAGATCAGCGCGTAATTTCGCGTTCTCAGATTCGAGTTTTTTTTATGGTGTCATTCGTGTTGTTTATTGTTTGTTGTAATTTACTTTGTTCCTGAGCTAAAAGTGACGTGCTGTTTGTTATATTTTGCTCTAAACTACTTATTTTAGTATTGAACTCCATTATAAGTGCTTGTTTGATATGGTAAGTAACAGAGTGTGTAAGCCGTGCCTCCATAGCGATAATCTCGCTCTTTATTAGTTGGCTAAATTTATCAAATGATATGGCGTCTGGGCTTGGAATTTCTCTGTTCGGCATGCCTATAGATTCGGCATGTTGGCTGGTTAATGGTGGTGGTGATATTACACCTGTGTCACCCAAGATATTCGAGATATTGCTCTCATCACAGGACATGTTGGTATCTTCCAGGGCTCGTTCTATCTGCCTCAAAACAGCTGGAGATGCGGGAGTGTTGTCACTTCGAGGGCGGCGGGTAATTAATTCACATGAAGGACACTTCCAGCTCGTTTGGAGTTCATTTTGTTTTTCTCTGTAGTATGCTGACGTATAGTTAACACATTGGTAGTGGTAGCATCCTTTACAATGCACGCAGAATAAGCGTTCAATTCTCTCTACTCTCTTATCACAGGCTAAGCAATTCATTTTAATGTTTGTCGGCTGGTTGTATTAACTTAATAAGGTATTTATAATAAAAATGTAGAAAATTGTCACTTGTAAAATAGACTTTGTTGTTCACTGCATAAGGTTCGGAATGGTTTATTGGTTGTTGGTACGTATGTTATCGCTGTGCAGTAGACGGAGCCTGAATAGAATACCGATTAACGGCTTTCTGAGTGAGTAAAAGTCTTATAGTTATAACTCACGATTTTGTGGTCCAATTTTCAAATTGAAAGCACCAATACACAGCACAAGAACTTAACTTCACTTAAGTATAAACAGATCACCGGTGCAGAAGGGTTTAACCATTTTTTGTGAATATTTGTTTCGGAGTAAAACAAAACATGACCTTTGTTTGCGACGCGGGATTTGGATGTTAATAATTTTCAAAACTCCACCCGTATCGGGGCGATTGCGGCCTGTGCTGACTTGCCGTGTTTTGCAGCTAAGATGAGCGACGCCGCATACCACGTGAACAACCTCCTGTCTCCGGTCCGCTTCGCGTCGGTGCTGGCGCTGGTGCCGGAGCGCGCGCTGCTGGTGGAGGTGGCGCCGCACGCGCTGCTCCAAGCGGTGCTCAAGCGCGCGCTGCCCCAGGCGGCTCACGTGGCGCTGGTGCGCCGAGACGCGCCCGACTGCCTGGTGCATCTGCTCGCCGCTGTGGGCAAGGCCTACGCCGCTGGAGCTCAGCCTCAAGTGAGACAATACTTATTTGTGTCACAAGGGAGCAAAATATTATATTTACGGCGAGTGTATTGAATCCTGAACGTAGCGAGGGATCCTAGAATATAATCCTGTAGCGAGGGATTCTAACGTAGGATCCTGAGCGTAGTGAGGTATACAAGTGTTAACGCCCGAGACGAAGGCAATTTTGCTGCCGTTTTGCGTGCGACTATTTTTCGTACCGACTGTGAAGAAATTTAAAAAAGATGTTGTCAAAATTACTTAACAAGTTTTAACAAATTTTCGTTATTGTTTTTACGATTTTTTCAACATCACGGAAAAATCATTAATCTTCATTTAAAGTTGTTAAAGTAAAATCTTGAAATATGTTCGTTTTTATTCGATTACGATGAAATTACAATCAATTATTTTATTAAGATCAGTGTTCTACTGGCACATTGCGTAAATCCTACATGAAATGCTACAAAGTAGCTTGAACAAAAAAGTAGAATTTTGATCCCTCTCGTCGTGGAGCAAAATTAACTTTTCCGAATGAAAGGAGTGAAATGAGATATTGCCGTTGTGTTCTTGATAATGGGGTTCGAAGGGTGCAGCGAGACGAGAGACCCGTAATGGCATAATTTCCATTCGACAATTTGTGGCACATCATCACGGCGTTCAGCCATGGAAATAAAAGTTTGATTTCTTGGAGTCTTATTTATTTATTTCATTGCATGTTTGAGAAAAGCACTACACATACCTCGGCGTGAAAAGGGTTGCCAGCCTCATAACTATCCTACAGTACTCGGCCGGCAACCGCTTAGTTCCCGGCCTCGGTAGTAATGTACTATTATGTATTGAGCAGGTGTCGCGCCTCTACCCGGCCGTGCCGTTCCCCGTGTCGCGCGGCACGCCGATGCTCGCGTCGCACGTGTCGCGCGGCTGGGACCACGGCATCGAGTGGAGCGTGGCCGACTTCAAGCAGGCCGGCCGCACCGGCGAGAACATTATCGAATACGACCTTAGCAAGCCCGACGAGGCCTTCATCGCGGGACACAATATCGACGGCAGGATCCTCTTCCCCGCTACCGGATATCTCGTAAGTTGCAACTTATTCTATTCAATTTATTAATTTCAGGTTTTAAAACGAGAGAGAGTTACAGGTATACCGCAAATATAAGTTCCAACGATGCACCTGCGCAGAAAGCATTTTTGAAAACATTTTAACCAATCATAAGTTCATAAGGCAGCGCGTTTGCGCGGGTAAAATCTTCAACGCCCATTGGCCAACATTTTGCGCGTGACGCCAGCTGCTCCGGCACCACAGCACCTGTCATTGCATAATGTACCTTACGAATAGTGCTACAAAGTCTTTATTGAAATGGTCATACGTTCGATTTCATTCGGTACTTGTCAGCACTCGTCGGAGTGGACGAAGATTGCCAATGTAACTTATATTTGTGGCTGCTGTATGTTTATATGAGTTAGTTACAATTTTTTTTATTCGCCTATATTGTGTCCCACTGCTGGGCAGGCCTCCCCATTTTTCTCTGCCTGGGTCCTGTGCTAGTGTTCGCCAATCTGTACGAAACGTAACAAGGTGGTCCCGCCATCTCTTTTTCGGTCTGCCTTTTCCCCGGACGCCATCTTGTGGAAGCCGTTCGGTGGCTAATTTGGCCCATAGCTCCGCGTGCAACCGGCAGACAAGTCCATCCCACTCCAACTTGGTAGGCAGCTCCGTGTTCCTTAAAATTAATCAATCGTGTTACTCAAATGAAATACAGCCCTCGGTCCCACTATGTCGTCTGTCGGGACGATCGTGTGTCGTCGCCTCATACAAATTGGTGTCCGACAACCGACAACTGTGAACAGCTTCATATGAAATGTTCTGCCACTACGACACACGATAAAAAATCGTCCCGACAGACGACGTGTTAGTGACTAAGTAAATCACTAAATACTTATCTATCACTCTTTCCATAAGTTTAATTTCTTCAAGTATTGACCGATTGCTCCCCCTCGACAGACTCTAGTGTGGCGCACAGTCGCGAAGGTGAACAACCTGAAGATGGAAGAAGCGCCGGTGGTGCTGGAGAACGTGCAGTTCCGCCGCGCCACCATCGTGTCCCGCGACGTGCCGCTCCGGTTCCTCGTCACTCTCCTGGGAGGCACCGGGGACTTCGAGGTCTGCGAGGGCGGAGCCGTCGTGGTCACGGGCACCGCTCGCCTCACCGAGGACCCGGCCTCCGAGCGCCTACCCGCCGCCGCCTTAGGCGAACTCGAAGAAAAACAAGAAGACCTGCCCACCCTAGACTCCGAAGACATATACAAGGAGCTCCGCCTCCGCGGCTACAACTACCAGGGCGTGTTCCGCGGAATCAAATCGTCCGACGCCCGCGGCACGCGCGGCCAGCTCAACTGGGAGGACAACTGGATCTCGTTCATGGACACGATGCTCCAGTTCGGCATCATCGGCGTGGACACGCGGGAGTTATACTTGCCTACGCGGCTGCAGCGCGCGGTCATCGACCCGATAGCACAGCGGAAGGCTGTAGAGACAGCCGCTGGCGGTACCGTGCCGATCAAACTGTACCGCAGCATCGACGTGACCGTGGCGGGCGGCGTGGAGCTCCGCGGAGTGAAGACTTCCTTAGCCCCGCGCAGGACTAACGCGCAAGCGGCGCCCAAGCTGGAGAAGTACGTGTTCCTGCCGCTGGATGGCGCGCGCGTCGGAACTGAGGATACAGGGCGCTCTAAGCGACACGCGCTCACCGCCGCGCTGCAAGTGGCGCTTGAGAACTGCAACGTGCTCAAGATGAAGCTCACGGAGCCAGCGCTGCAGCGGCCTGCGGAGGCGCTGCTTCTGCCACATGCCTTGCAAGGTGAGATCATCATCATCATTTTCCCGCCCACTGCTGAGCATAAGCCTCTCTTCGAGTACGCCACCTTTTTTTTTTTAATTTATTTATTACAAAAAAACAGGTTACGTAATATAAAATTAACCTTATCTGCCAAACTGCATAACAGTTTGTTGGCAGAAAACGTGAACCCTCAGTTATTACACCATGAAGGTGTTTATATATAAATGTACCTTATAAATCGTATAAACTAATTAGGTATATTGAGATAATATCTACTAATACATGCAGACTCAGTCGACACGGAAAGGTAGCTGCCGCCGCACGCCCGGCTTATCCCGGTCCCGTGCTAATCTCATCCAGAAATGAGCCGCGGTCTTTTTTACGACGTCAATCCATCGTGCTGGTGGACAACCGACGCCTCTTTTTCCTGTAAGTTGGTGGCCACCAATCCGTTAACGTTTCGGTTCACCTACCGTTACGCTGCCTGGCAATATGTCCTGCCCAACTCCACTTGAGTTTGGTTTGTGTTGTGAGTTTTCAGCAAATTTTACAGATGATAAATCTATTTCTAGTGTTGGAAGCGGAACCCGCAGTGCGCGTAGACGCGACGTTGGCGGCCGGCGCTGACGCCGCTCAGTACACCGCTGCCATGGAGCCGCTCGGAGTAAAGGTATAACATCTCTAATCTCTCTCAAAAATCACTCATCATACTCTTAGAGCCATTTTCTTCAAAGTCCTTAGTCTTTGATGTTTTCTATGTTATATAATGTGCTAGAAGACGATGTATTTATATCTAAATACATCGTCTTCTAGCACATTATGGGTGCTAGAAGACGATGTATTTATGAGAAGAGGATGCAAGCCTTATTTAGCTTATTATTGGGTTAGTTCGCTTTCGTAAGACTGCCCCTACTTGTATTTGCACTTACTAAAGCCCTACTAAGTACACAACGACTGGTACAACATGTAATGCACGTCACGAACCACAATCAGGTGGATGGGCGCTCACAGAAGCGTTTTTTTCTAGGTGACGTCCAAGGCGGCGGCGAGCGGCGGCCTGGAGCCCTCGTGCCACGTGGTGCTGGGCGCGGACGTGCTGGCGCGGCACGGCGCGGGCGTGCTGGACGCGCTGACGGCGGCCAGCGCGGACACCGGCTTCGTGCTGCTGGAGGAACCAGCGCGCGCGCTGGACGACCCCAAGGCGCAGGCGCTGGTCAACCAAGCTGGACTCACACTGGTATATATATTTTTTAATTATTTTTCACTACGGCTTGTCTTCTATATATATAAACGTAAAAGTCCTAACTGACTGACTGGATCACTTATTTTAAATTAAATCAACGCCCAAACCGTTCAACCTAGATTTAGAGTTACATATAAATCAGTAGACGAGCTTGTGATTCTTCTATAGTCTGTCTGTATCGTGTATACGTATGTTTGTTTGGAGTATGATAAAAATACTCATCTAATATCTGATCCCCCAGGGGAAAAAACCGGTTAGGTTGTTAGGTGATCTGCGACCCTACAGCGCGAGCCGAGCGGGCGAAAAGAGCGTGACGCGGTAGCGTCCGGCGAAGCGCCATAACCGAACATTATCATTTTTTCCTAGTTAAATACAAAAAAATTGCCTCTAAGTTCCCCTGGGTGATCGGGATTAGGTGATTAACGAGGATGACATGGATTTTATGCCATTCAAACTTGACAATCTAATTAAAATGCCAATTGACAGGTATCCCGAGCGCGGGCCGCATCCTGCGAATACGTGCTTCTCCGGCGCGCCGCGACCGTGCCAGCCACCAAGGTGGTACTCGAGGCGCGCGACGACGACTACGCCTGGGTGGAACAGCTTAAAGACACCATGAAGCGAGCCGAGACAGAAGACATGCGTCTATACGTGTGGTCGCGACAGCCGGGCTCCGGGGTCCAGGGTCTGGCCACGTGCCTCCGCCGCGAGGCAGGCGGCGACAAGTTGCGCCTCTACTACCTGCCCGGAGCCAAGGACGTGTTCAGCCCTGACGCGCCCGCGTACAAGGCGCAGGTGCAGCGAGACCTGGCCTTCAACGTGCTGCGGGCCGGCGTCTGGGGCACCTTCCGCCATTTGCTGCTCGACGATACTACTGAAGCTCAACTGCAGGTGCGTCACACTGCATATATTTGCGGAATAAATAGATAAATAAGTATATGTCACCGTAAGATTGAGGTCACCGGCACTTTATTGCGAAATATTATAAACAGTCGAAAAATTGAGAAGTGCCAAAACCTTATACTAAGTGGGACTTAATCGCGTATAATTATCTTATTTATTTACCTCACTGAGGTCTCCCGACGTGGATGTGTTTCAACATCAGTTGTCCCATGACCATGGATGATGCAACTATAATTATACGCGATTAAGACCCGTTTAGTGTAAAAAATGTGTGAAAATCGTGAAAGTTTAAATTAATATAAGTGCCAAAACCATAAATTTTTAAATGAAAGGAAAAATTTAATGCTCTGAGCCGGATTCGAACCGGCGACCACAGGCATTCATGGCCCGTCGCTACTAACCAACTGATCTATCAGAACAATCTGGTTCGGGCACCAAATCCTTCAATCAGTTCCTTCATACAACGCCTTAGGGAGGCGTATGTAGCGACATCTACCAGAAGACTTAGGCTTCTTAACGGCACCAACGTCTCAAATTATTTTGAGAAATCGTCAGTAACGATGCGCCACCCCATACTAAATTAATATTTGTATTTTAAGCAGTAACGCTGCTAAAGAAAATTATAAATTTTTAAATGAAAGGAAATTTATAATTTTCTTTAGCAGCGTTACTGCTTAAAAAACAAATATTAAGTGCCAAAACCGTTTACTATCGCATTATTTTTCGTTACTTTATAATCTATCAATGTGAAGTGAGACAAAATTGGTATGCTACGAAACGCATACCTATGCAAACACTAGGTAGGCAAAGGCTTGTGTAGCTTCAGTAGTCCGTAGGGCAAACTGCCCAGATAGAGGAGCCCCGCGTAGTGGGGTTCCGTCGTAACTTGGAAATTACAGTTTATTTATTTTAATCAGGGAACCAAGGTTCATATCCAAATATATCTTAGTTAGTATCATATATATCGATATAAACTTATCTAATTCAATTAAAAACACACCGTAACTGTGATGATCCCGTGTCATAAGATATAGCGCCCGTTACTGGCTGACACCGTTTGATAGAACCAGACGACGCTCCTATCTTGTCACTTATCGCGTGATAAGGCCGACCATGATACGGGGTCTGTTACGCAACTTCTCGATATTATTGCGAGTAAGATTATAAACTGATGGTATTCACAATCTAATAGTAACACATAATCAGTTCATTTTGACTGAGTTCGACATCAGTATCTGCTTCTTCATCGTTTCAATCTTGACAGAGTGGTCGTGTTCATCAGGTGTTGGTAGCAAGCTTCACAACGCCGCCATTCCTCTCCGACAGTCGTCTTCCTTGTGCTTGCGTGTAGTGATGCATCTACTGCACACACTCATCAGTGTCATCATCATCAGTCGTTCCCTCAATGCTGAGGATCGTGATGTCATGTTCTTTTCTTGTGGACCAGACTTCTCCAAAGGCTCCTATCACCCGCTTTATGAAAGGCCTCGTGCAGATGTAGTTGCAAGAGTGCAGTGATTTGTGTGCTCTATATAGCAGGTGGTCTGCCTCGAGACCTCTGGCCCTCTACTTTTCCCGTCATAATAATCCTCTCCAAGTTATCCGAAGAACGTCACGAGAGGTGTCCAAAGTATGTGAGAATACGGTCTTGACATATTGTGGATAGTCGACGATGTATGTGCAGCTCTTCGAGAATGGATTGGTTTGTTTGCATAGCAGTCCAAGGTATCCGTTGTATTCGACGCTAACACCACATCTCAAAAGCATCGATGCGGCTTTTCATTTTGGCTCGGATAGGCCAGGGGACCGATTTTTTACTTTCTATGTGCTCGAAAATCAAATAAAAGTAAATACGTTTGTAGTGTCAAAATGGCAGGCACTTACTTTCTACCAATAGAATTGAATACGAGTGGTCAATACCTCGTTTGTCAATTTTCTATCAGTTTTCGTTATTATTGTTTGTCAGTTTTCGAGTGAAAGAGTCGAGCGCTCGAAAGTCAAAAATCGGTCGCCAGGTCTCTGAGCCGTATAGACTGTCTCATCGGTATGTTAATGCTGAAATGTGTGTGTTCAGGTGGAGCACGCGTACGTGAACACGCTGACGCGCGGGGACCTGTCCTCGCTGCGCTGGATCGAGAGCGAGCTGCGGCACGCAGCGGCCGCGCCCCCGCCCCCGCCCCCGCCCCCGCGCCCGCAGACCGACCTGTGCCGCGTGTACTACGCGCCGCTCAACTTCCGCGACATCATGCTCGCCACCGGCAAGCTGCCGCCGGACGCGCTGCCGGGCGACCTCGCTGGACAGGTATTATCATAATCATAAACTATTTATTTAGGCGTAGGGATGTGACAGCCCCATCGCCCACCAGATTTCTGGTGCATTAAGTCAACGTAAGGCAGCTTGTGACGGGCTGTTAGGGAGTAGCGACCCTGTGTAAAGTGTGTACCCAAGTACTCCTGGGGGTGTCCTGTGGTCAGGTTGAACCGACCGGGTGGATGGTTGGATAGGCCCCCTGCCTCTGGCTTGCCTTTACTAGCCGTCCAGAGTGGAGTAGCAAGAGCTGTTGATCGAGGGTTGATCTGGACACTTAAGTGGCGAGTTGGCTATATGTTTAAAGTCCAGTACCACCTCTCTATCCCCCAGCGTTCTGACCGGTGTTGCCCTTAGGCCATTTTTTAATGTCGCTATCAATAGAGGTCCATCTAGCAGTTGGCGAGTCACCGTCTGCCCGAGATAAAAAGTGAGACAGTTTTATTAGGCAGGCGTCCCGATGTCTCATCCAAAAGCCCAGCCACTAGCCCACCATTTTCACCCAATAAACCCGTCTAATTTAGATTCCATCAACCATCAATAGGCCCTATACTCGTACACCCCAGCGGGTGCTGTCTCTGTGTGCGTCCCATGACACGAGCAGGGACAGCACCCGCTCGGTGTACTCCTTGCATTTTAAACTCGTCTCGTCGTCTCCAAATGGTATCTACGTGTTGGATCTATATCCCCACGCACGCCTTCCAAATGACCGGGGTTTGCCCCGTGAATTTCAATCGGAGATACATATAAGGCCCATAGAAACAAATACTTTGAAGCCTAACATACAGACATACATTTTGACAGAAACTTGTTTCTACTGTAAACGGAACTCTCTTGACCCTCATCATCATATCAGTCGAAAGTCCACTGCTGGACATAGGCGTCCCCCGGACACTATTTAAAGGAATCTTGTTTTCGCAGGAGTGCATCCTCGGTCTGGAGTTTAGTGGTCGCTCGTCGTCAGGCAAACGCGTGATGGGCATGGTCGCGGCCAAGGGTCTCGCGACCACGTTGATGGCCGACGAGGGTTTCATGTGGGAGGTTCCCGAGCAGTGGTCTCTAGAGGAAGCCGCGACCGTCCCCGTGGCGTACGCGACGGCGTACTACGCGCTGTCTGTCCGGGGCCGCATGCGTCGCGGCGAAGCTGTTCTCATTCACGCGGGAACGGGAGGCGTGGGCCAAGCGGCTATCGCTATCGCGCTTCACGCTGGATGCAACGTGTTCACTACTGTAGGGACGCCCGACAAGCGCGCCTTCCTGCGCGAGCGCTTCCCGAAGCTGCCTGAAGCCAACGTGGGCAACTCCCGCGACTGCTCGTTCGAGCAGCTCGTGCTGCGCCGCACGCGCGGCCGCGGTGTGGACCTGGTCCTGAACTCGCTCGCCGGCGACAAGCTGCAAGCCTCGCTCCGCTGTCTCGCCGTGGGCGGCCGCTTCTTGGAGATCGGCAAGCTGGATCTGAGCGCTAACACTGCTCTCGGAATGGCCGTGCTCTTGAAGAACACTACGGTGCACGGTATCCTGCTGGACGCGCTGTTCGACGCGCGGGGCGACCACCCCGAGAAGGCTGAGGTTGTGAAGTGCGTGACCGAGGGTATTGCCTCTGGCGCCGTGCGCCCGCTGCCTGCCACCGTCTACGCCGACAACCAACTCGAGCAGGCCTTCCGGTGGGTATTTTATTATTGACATCCGTTTTAGAGTTCATACGTTGCATGTAGTATGCCTTATGAATACATATTTTGCGATTTGGAGGGCTATATCGGTTACCTTGGTTCTAAAAAATAAAAAGCTTGTGCTAATAATAATATTTTTGATACAAACTTATTTCACCATGCGATGTTATCAAGTACCTGGCTTGCTAACGGATTTGTGTTGCAGGTACATGGCGACGGGCAAGCACATCGGCAAGGTGCTGATCCGCGTGCGCGAGGAGGAGGCGGGCGGCAAGCCGGCGCCGGCGCGGCTGCTGTCCGCGCTGCCGCGCACCTACATGCATCCCGGCAAGAGCTACGTGCTCGTCGGTCAGTACCAGACTAGTCTAGTGCTCCACAGATACTAAACGTTGCACCAACTTATCCGACTTACAGGCCGATCAACGTTAAATAAAGCGTCGTCCCATGGAAACTTCATCAGGATTCATTCAAGATTCTGCACTCTTTATACCAACTTATTTGACGCAGCTGCACCGAAATATCTTAAATCTAGAATGTGTTACCTTACCCCGTCCTGCTTGCGAGCTACGTACATCCAGGAGTCTTAAACTCTCTGTCCTATTTCACCGTACTGGTTTCCTCTCAAATTCCTTCCCTGTTCAGGCTATTCGTCTGTGGAATGATCTCTCTCTTGCCTTTAGACAAGCGCAGAGCATAACCATTTATTTTTAACTATTAAAGATTGATGATCAATCATATAGTTAGTAGCAGCTAAGGTAGTAAGTATTTCGGTACACGTCTTTATTAGTGTAAGAGGGTGTGTTACGAAATATTTGGCTACTCTGGCTTAGTAGCAACTAACTATATGACGCTGACTACCTACTTGATCGTCAGGTATTTATGGTCATGTTGTTTCCGCAGGTGGTCTGGGTGGCTTCGGTCTGGAGTTGGGAGAATGGCTGGTGACTCACGGCGCGCGCACGCTCGTGTTCAACTCGCGCAGTGGCGTGCGCACCGGCTACCAAGCCTGGTGCATCCGCAGGTGAGCTACACTCTATAAACAACTACACTGTGACACAGTCATTATCAGTCGTTCCCTCAATGCTGAGGATCGTGACGTCATGTCCTCTTCTTGTTGACCAGACTTCTTCAAAGGCGCCTATCACCCGCTTTGTGTATGGCCTCGTGCAGGTGTAGTTGCAAGAGTGCAGTGATTTGTGTGCACCATCTAAGTGGTCTGCCTCTCGGCCTATAACTTTTCCCGGTATAATAATCCTCACCAGGCTATCCAAAGAACGTCGTGAGAGGTGCCCAAAGTATGCGAGAATATGGTCTTGACATATTGTGGATAGTCGACGAGGTATGTGCAGCTCTTCGAGAATGGATTGGTTTGTTCGCATAGCTGTCCAAGGTATCCGTAGAAGTCGACGCCGACACCACATCTCAAAAGCATCGATGCGGCTTTTCATTTTGACTCGGATAGTCCAGATAGCGAAATTAAAGCCGTATAGAAAGATAGAGAACACGAGGCAGAGTACAAGCCTGATCTTTGTTTGTCTCTGTATAGCGCGTCCCTCCATATCTTATCTAGCCGGCTCTTCGCCCCCCTATCTGAATCCTCCGATCGATGTCCTTCTCATGGCTACCATCGTTAGAAGATCGATACATAGAAAAGATCGTTAGATAAACACAGTAATAATAATAATAATAACGGCGAGTACTTACACAGACATAACCTTGTAGCCAGAATTATTCACCAGCAACTTGCTCTGCTATACGGTCTTTGGTCTCCGAAGTGCCTTACTATAAGTACACACCTGCGCCAGTTCTCGAAAATGGCCGTGCCACACTCTATTATATGGGATCGATCTGTCGTCACGGACAGGACTATTCTTGCTAATAGGCCTGATATCGTGCTGATAGATCGATCGAAACGCCAGGCAGTGCTCGTCGACATCACCATCCCCCATGACGAGAACCTCTTGAAGGCCGAGAAGGACAAAGCCAGCAAGTACCTAGACCTGGCTCACGAGGTAACCGCCATGTGGGATGTTGATTCGACGATCATCGTCCCGATAGTCGTTTCGGCGAACGGTTTGATAGCGAAGAGTCTCGACCGTCACCTCAAAAGACTCTCGCTAGATGGCTGGATCAAGGGTCAGATACAGAAGGCGGTCCTCCTGGATACTGCGCGGATAGTGAGGAGGTTCCTGTCTCTGTCGCCCTGACCACCGGTAGTTTAGGCCCCGCCTCGCTTTTATAATGATTTTATGTTTTGTATGTATAGTTTTATATTTTACTTTTTATATGATTATTGTACAAACCTAACTTAAGAGGAAACATGAATAAAAAGAATAATAATAATAAAGCCATTGCCAGTTTTATAAAATTTCATTTTTTTTTCCTTATTAACTATTGAATTTACTGGGCGGCCCATTTTTGGGCGAAGGCCTCATCCAATTTATGCCATTCTTTTCTTTCTCTGGCTAGTCTGCACCAGGTTCGTCCTGCGACCTGGACTATGTCGTCGCTCCATCTTCGTCGTGGGCGGCCACGTGGGCGCCTGTCTTCACGTGGCCACCAGTGGAGCACTCTCTCTGTCCAGCGATCATCCCGTGTACGTGCTACATGTCCAGCCCATCTCCACTTTGTTCTGCATGCGACCTCAGCAATGTCCTTTAGATCAGTTCTTTTTCTGATGTCACTGTAGCGCGCTCTATCTTTGAGTTTTAGGCTCAACATGCTTCGCTCCATCGACCTCTGGAAGACGTGAGTTTATGCATCACCTCTTTTGTCAACGCCCAGCTCTGGCATCCATAGAGTACCCCGAGAAGTATTGTGTTCTTAAACACTTTCTTCTTTAGTTTTATTGGTATCTTTGACTTAAATACGTTTTTGAGAGCCCAATACTTATTCCAACCCTTTTTTATACGGTACTCGACTTCTGTCATTAAAGGTGCTTGAAAGCTTATGGTCTGCCCAAGGTATACGTACCTGTCTACGTATTCCAGAATGTGCTCATTGATCTTGACGGGTGTCTTTGTACTATTCATCATGACACAGGTCTTACTTGCGTTCATATTTAGACCACATTTCTTGCTCTCAGAGTCTAGACTTTTCAACATTATCTCCAGGTCCTCTTGTTTCTCGCTCAGGATGACAATATCATCTGCCTGATGAGTTACGCGTTCTCCGTTTATGTTCAAGCCCTTACCAGTCCAGTCAAGCTTTCTGAAAATGTCCTCGAGCAATGCAGTGAAAAGCTTGGGTGAAATGGGGTCTCCTTGTCTCACGCCTCTTTTAATATTGAAAGGGCTACCTCTTCTCTCCAGTCTGACCGTTGCCTTGCTAGAATTGTATATCAGTTGTAAGACACTTATATACTTGGTGTGCACTCCCTGTGTTGCCAATGCATTCCGTAATGCCTGATGTGATATGGAGTCAAACGCCTTGGAGTAGTCTACATAGGCTATGTATAGATCTTTTTTGAACTCCATATATTTCTCGATGACTTCAGTCAGGGTAAAAATGTGGTCTATTGTTGAGAAGCCAGTCCTAAATCCAGCTTGTTCTCTGGGCTGGTTGCCTTCAATAGTTGGAGAGATTCTTTTTAGAATGATTCTTGTGAACAACTTATAGATTCCTGGCAGTAGGCTGATCGGCCTGTAGTTTGTTATGTCCAAAGGGTTTCCCTTTTTATACAGTAATGTGATTATAGCTAACTTCCATTCTTCCGGTATACTAGATGTAGCTAATATATTGTTAAATTAAATATAGCTGTTAGTATTGAACTAAGAGGTTCTTGTATTGCTTTCAGGACATCGTTTGTTATAGAGTCATCTCCAGGGCTTTTGTTACTCTTAAGTAATTTTATTGCTTGAAGAACTTCCGATATCAAGATATTCGGAACGTCTTCACTCTCATCCTGATTTATGCAATATGTATTTTCAGTTTCACTGTCTGCGCTATATAGTTGTTCGTAAAAACTAGATGCAATGCTCACAATTGTTTCTCTATTTGTAGTTTAGCTACCTTGTGCATTATTTAGGCTTACAATCCATGATTTCGAGGTATTGAGGCGTTTTTCAGCCCTTTTTACAGAACTCTTTCGCTCTATCTCTTCCTCCATTATTTTCAGCTTATGTTTCTTAATATTTCCTTTATTTTTACCGTTAATGACATTGTAGAGATGAGTTAGCCTTTTCTTTTCCTCTCGTGACTTGTTCTTCTTTTCCTTAAGTTGTGTTCTTTCTTTTATAAGGTCGTTAACCTCTGGGGTGACCGCAATATCTCTGGTCTGCTTTGAAGAGTGGTTCGGCGGTAATTTGTTACAGCAATTCTTTATGCTCTTAATAACTTCTGTATACGACTTCTGGACGGAATCTGTTTGATAATGGTTTGTTTCTTCGATAAATATAGATAAGGTTAGCTGGAAGAAACCCCTCTCAGGGATAAGCCTTTGTACATGTATCTTCTGCTCCTGTAATAATTGTATTGTTGTTGTGTTCTGTTCCATGTCCAATAAAGAATTTTATATACATACATACATACAAATATATTTTTTAGGGATTCTTTTTCTATTTGCAGGAAATCTGATGTTTTGTGTTGATATCCAGTTCTTGACTTTTTAATTTCATCATCCAGTATTAATTTTGCCCGCACAAGTCTATGGTCTGTGGGGTGAGCAGTGTTTATGATTTGAATGTCTTCAATAGTTATTTTATTGTTTACTATTATGAAGTCTATTTCATTCCGTGTTTTACCATCTGGTGAGTTTTTCTTAAAATATGTATTCATAATTTTCAATTGGTTCTCCATACAGAATTCTATTACGATTTCACCTCTGTCATTTTTGTGCCCATATTCCCATGGGCCCATGACATTTCTGTCCTCATTCATAGGTGTTCCGATTTTGGCGTTGAAATCGCCCATAATGAAAATATTCCCTTGTGCATTGCTCATTGCTGTGAGGATGTCGCGGTAAAATTTCTGAAGATCTTCAATGTTGGCTTTTTCCGTGGGCGCATAAACTTGAATAAAGTTGTATAACTTATTATTGGAAAATAGTATATCTAATCTTGCAACTCTGTCTGACACTGGCATGAAGTTGGTTATGTTATTTTTCCAAGCACTCTGCACCATTTCTTCCACTCTTGTCCCCTGTGTATAGCATTATGTAGTTGTCATTTTGAACTATGTCTGTATTTCCTTTTTTAACTTCGGACAGAAGCAGTTTCCAGCTCAATCAGTCTTGAAGGTGAAACAAGTGAACGTACATTGTATGTGCATATATATAGTTTGTTTCTTATTCTTGTTTCTGTTTTCGAAGTTGTTGTTACAGTTGTTTCTATCATTTTGTACATTTTTATTTGGAGGGTTTTGGTCTTTCTCTTCCACGGTGACCAGCCGGCTTGGAAGATTTGATTTGTGTTTGATTGACGTTGTGATATTTCGTTCCGAGTTAGTGGTTGAGGTATGTATTTTTCTCAGACATAGAGTATGATCGCTCACGCATGATTTGGAATGCATCCGTCCGTTGAACTGTTTTGTTGGCGGGCTCTCGTTGTTCTTTGAGATGTGATACTTCTGTTCTTTGGATTTTATTTTGGACCTTGCTGGTTGAGGGTTCGGGATTGACTCTTGGGCTGGGGGTGTCAGAGTTCCTTTTTCTTTTTTCATTCTCACGAAAGTTCTAATTTTTTCTTGCTTTCAGTTTCTCCTTAGCTTCATTCGAGTAATCTTTTGTTATATAAGTGTTTTCCTTCATCTTCTTTTTGTTCCTAAGTATTTGAATTTTCTTCTGAAGAGTTGTCGTTGCCAACAATATAGGTCGTATTTTTCCATTGTCTCGTTTTTTGCCAAGATGTTGCACTTTGTTTATTTCACTATTTCCTATCGGTACATCCAACTCGTTTATAGTTGTTATGACCAGATTGTTTAGATCTTCTGATTTTTCGTTACACAGTAAATAACGTAAATATATTAGCTGAACCAGTATCTCAATTAGAGTCTCAGACAGGTCTATATTTGCGCTCCGTTGAAAAACGTTCCACGAAGTCGATTCTATTTAAGTAAATTGAATCAATCAATCAATCAACTAATTTATTCGTAAAACATAGGTATACAGGGGTGTTATGAACATTTTACAGTCTCACTGTGTCTTCGCCATAAGGCATACAAATAGTCATAACATATGACGCAAAAATAAAATAAAACTTAATATATTAAACAAAACTATTAAATAATCATATTAATCATGCATCGTGCTCATGTCAAATTAATTAATTATTATTATATGTCAATGTCTTAAATATTCCTGTATGGAGTAGTATGCTTTTTGCACCAAAAAATGGCAAAGGCTTCTTTTAAAATCGTTTAAATTGAAGCGATGCTCCTCTGTGTGATTGCGACACATCGGACGTAACTACTTTAAGCTAAAGTGAGTGTGATCTCGCGAAACATTGGATAAAGGCACTGATTAGGATATTGCTGAAGTGCTGGAGCAGCTTAAAGGGGGAACTCGTCTAAGTATCCCGGACTCCTGGTACGAGAATAGTTACTAGACGACGATAATATAGACATACTTATATTGATAACCAGCTTCTGCCCGCGACTTCGTACGCGCATAAATTTTATTATGGTTTACATGGTATTCTTATGTTTAATCATACTACATACTGAAAATAAAGATTTCATTTCCATAGATTGTGCGTGTAACAGTTCAAATTTTCCCGCTCCCAATAATATTTCAGAAAGTCGTCGCTCGCGAACGACGCGCGAGCTCTCTCCATCTTTCTCGCACTATCCGTCTCTCTCTTATTAGAACACTTAGACTTGCGTCCGTCCCATGATAGACGTGCTAGAATATGACCATAATGTTTTCGTGGTAGATGGCGCGAAAAGGGCATCCGTGTGCTGGTCTCCACTGCGGACGCCACGACCGCGGCCGGCGCGCGCGCGCTGCTCGCGGAGGCCGCGGCCGCCGCGCCCGTGGGCGGCCTCTTCAACCTCGCCGCCGTGCTGCGGGACGCCTTCCTCGAGAACCAGACACCGGAGGACTTCCGCATCTGCGCCAAGCCGAAGATTGACGGTTAGTATCATCCTTGTGCTGGTGTCCACCGCGGCCGCCGCGCCCGTGGGCGGCCTCTTCAACCTCGCCGCCGTGCTGCGGGACGCCTTCCTCGAGAACCAGACACCGGAGGACTTCCGCATCTGCGCCAAGCCGAAGATTGACGGTTAGTATCATCCTTGTGCTGGTGTCCACCGCGGCCGCCGCGCCCGTGGGCGGCCTCTTCAACCTCGCCGCCGTGCTGCGGGACGCCTTCCTCGAGAACCAGACACCGGAGGACTTCCGCATCTGCGCCAAGCCGAAGATTGACGGTTAGTATCATCCTTGTGCTGGTGTCCACCGCGGCCGCCGCGCCCGTGGGCGGCCTCTTCAACCTCGCCGCCGTGCTGCGGGACGCCTTCCTCGAGAACCAGACACCGGAGGACTTCCGCATCTGCGCCAAGCCGAAGATTGACGGTTAGTATCATCCTTGTGCTGGTGTCCACCGCGGCCGCCGCGCCCGTGGGCGGCCTCTTCAACCTCGCCGCCGTGCTGCGGGACGCCTTCCTCGAGAACCAGACACCGGAGGACTTCCGCATCTGCGCCAAGCCGAAGATTGACGGTTAGTATCATCCTTGTGCTGGTGTCCACCGCGGCCGCCGCGCCCGTGGGCGGCCTCTTCAACCTCGCCGCCGTGCTGCGGGACGCCTTCCTCGAGAACCAGACACCGGAGGACTTCCGCATCTGCGCCAAGCCGAAGATTGACGGTTAGTATCATCCTTGTGCTGGTGTCCACCGCGGCCGCCGCGCCCGTGGGCGGCCTCTTCAACCTCGCCGCCGTGCTGCGGGACGCCTTCCTCGAGAACCAGACACCGGAGGACTTCCGCATCTGCGCCAAGCCGAAGATTGACGGTTAGTATCATCCTTGTGCTGGTGTCCACCGCGGCCGCCGCGCCCGTGGGCGGCCTCTTCAACCTCGCCGCCGTGCTGCGGGACGCCTTCCTCGAGAACCAGACACCGGAGGACTTCCGCATCTGCGCCAAGCCGAAGATTGACGGTTAGTATCATCCTTGTGCTGGTGTCCACCGCGGCCGCCGCGCCCGTGGGCGGCCTCTTCAACCTCGCCGCCGTGCTGCGGGACGCCTTCCTCGAGAACCAGACACCGGAGGACTTCCGCATCTGCGCCAAGCCGAAGATTGACGGTTAGTATCATCCTTGTGCTGGTGTCCACCGCGGCCGCCGCGCCCGTGGGCGGCCTCTTCAACCTCGCCGCCGTGCTGCGGGACGCCTTCCTCGAGAACCAGACACCGGAGGACTTCCGCATCTGCGCCAAGCCGAAGATTGACGGTTAGTATCATCCTTGTGCTGGTGTCCACCGCGGCCGCCGCGCCCGTGGGCGGCCTCTTCAACCTCGCCGCCGTGCTGCGGGACGCCTTCCTCGAGAACCAGACACCGGAGGACTTCCGCATCTGCGCCAAGCCGAAGATTGACGGTTAGTATCATCCTTGTGCTGGTGTCCACCGCGGCCGCCGCGCCCGTGGGCGGCCTCTTCAACCTCGCCGCCGTGCTGCGGGACGCCTTCCTCGAGAACCAGACACCGGAGGACTTCCGCATCTGCGCCAAGCCGAAGATTGACGGTTAGTATCATCCTTGTGCTGGTGTCCACCGCGGCCGCCGCGCCCGTGGGCGGCCTCTTCAACCTCGCCGCCGTGCTGCGGGACGCCTTCCTCGAGAACCAGACACCGGAGGACTTCCGCATCTGCGCCAAGCCGAAGATTGACGGTTAGTATCATCCTTGTGCTGGTGTCCACCGCGGCCGCCGCGCCCGTGGGCGGCCTCTTCAACCTCGCCGCCGTGCTGCGGGACGCCTTCCTCGAGAACCAGACACCGGAGGACTTCCGCATCTGCGCCAAGCCGAAGATTGACGGTTAGTATCATCCTTGTGCTGGTGTCCACCGCGGCCGCCGCGCCCGTGGGCGGCCTCTTCAACCTCGCCGCCGTGCTGCGGGACGCCTTCCTCGAGAACCAGACACCGGAGGACTTCCGCATCTGCGCCAAGCCGAAGATTGACGGTTAGTATCATCCTTGTGCTGGTGTCCACCGCGGCCGCCGCGCCCGTGGGCGGCCTCTTCAACCTCGCCGCCGTGCTGCGGGACGCCTTCCTCGAGAACCAGACACCGGAGGACTTCCGCATCTGCGCCAAGCCGAAGATTGACGGTTAGTATCATCCTTGTGCTGGTGTCCACCGCGGCCGCCGCGCCCGTGGGCGGCCTCTTCAACCTCGCCGCCGTGCTGCGGGACGCCTTCCTCGAGAACCAGACACCGGAGGACTTCCGCATCTGCGCCAAGCCGAAGATTGACGGTTAGTATCATCCTTGTGCTGGTGTCCACCGCGGCCGCCGCGCCCGTGGGCGGCCTCTTCAACCTCGCCGCCGTGCTGCGGGACGCCTTCCTCGAGAACCAGACACCGGAGGACTTCCGCATCTGCGCCAAGCCGAAGATTGACGGTTAGTATCATCCTTGTGCTGGTGTCCACCGCGGCCGCCGCGCCCGTGGGCGGCCTCTTCAACCTCGCCGCCGTGCTGCGGGACGCCTTCCTCGAGAACCAGACACCGGAGGACTTCCGCATCTGCGCCAAGCCGAAGATTGACGGTTAGTATCATCCTTGTGCTGGTGTCCACCGCGGCCGCCGCGCCCGTGGGCGGCCTCTTCAACCTCGCCGCCGTGCTGCGGGACGCCTTCCTCGAGAACCAGACACCGAGGACTTCCGCATCTGCGCCAAGCCGAAGATTGACGGTTAGTATCATCCTTGTGCTGGTGTCCACCGCGGCCGCCGCGCCCGTGGGCGGCCTCTTCAACCTCGCCGCCGTGCTGCGGGACGCCTTCCTCGAGAACCAGACACCGGAGGACTTCCGCATCTGCGCCAAGCCGAAGATTGACGGTTAGTATCATCCTTGTGCTGGTGTCCACCGCGGCCGCCGCGCCCGTGGGCGGCCTCTTCAACCTCGCCGCCGTGCTGCGGGACGCCTTCCTCGAGAACCAGACACCGGAGGACTTCCGCATCTGCGCCAAGCCGAAGATTGACGGTTAGTATCATCCTTGTGCTGGTGTCCACCGCGGCCGCCGCGCCCGTGGGCGGCCTCTTCAACCTCGCCGCCGTGCTGCGGGACGCCTTCCTCGAGAACCAGACACCGGAGGACTTCCGCATCTGCGCCAAGCCGAAGATTGACGGTTAGTATCATCCTTGTGCTGGTGTCCACCGCGGCCGCCGCGCCCGTGGGCGGCCTCTTCAACCTCGCCGCCGTGCTGCGGGACGCCTTCCTCGAGAACCAGACACCGGAGGACTTCCGCATCTGCGCCAAGCCGAAGATTGACGGTTAGTATCATCCTTGTGCTGGTGTCCACCGCGGCCGCCGCGCCCGTGGGCGGCCTCTTCAACCTCGCCGCCGTGCTGCGGGACGCCTTCCTCGAGAACCAGACACCGGAGGACTTCCGCATCTGCGCCAAGCCGAAGATTGACGGTTAGTATCATCCTTGTGCTGGTGTCCACCGCGGCCGCCGCGCCCGTGGGCGGCCTCTTCAACCTCGCCGCCGTGCTGCGGGACGCCTTCCTCGAGAACCAGACACCGGAGGACTTCCGCATCTGCGCCAAGCCGAAGATTGACGGTTAGTATCATCCTTGTGCTGGTGTCCACCGCGGCCGCCGCGCCCGTGGGCGGCCTCTTCAACCTCGCCGCCGTGCTGCGGGACGCCTTCCTCGAGAACCAGACACCGGAGGACTTCCGCATCTGCGCCAAGCCGAAGATTGACGGTTAGTATCATCCTTGTGCTGGTGTCCACCGCGGCCGCCGCGCCCGTGGGCGGCCTCTTCAACCTCGCCGCCGTGCTGCGGGACGCCTTCCTCGAGAACCAGACACCGGAGGACTTCCGCATCTGCGCCAAGCCGAAGATTGACGGTTAGTATCATCCTTGTGCTGGTGTCCACCGCGGCCGCCGCGCCCGTGGGCGGCCTCTTCAACCTCGCCGCCGTGCTGCGGGACGCCTTCCTCGAGAACCAGACACCGGAGGACTTCCGCATCTGCGCCAAGCCGAAGATTGACGGTTAGTATCATCCTTGTGCTGGTGTCCACCGCGGCCGCCGCGCCCGTGGGCGGCCTCTTCAACCTCGCCGCCGTGCTGCGGGACGCCTTCCTCGAGAACCAGACACCGGAGGACTTCCGCATCTGCGCCAAGCCGAAGATTGACGGTTAGTATCATCCTTGTGCTGGTGTCCACCGCGGCCGCCGCGCCCGTGGGCGGCCTCTTCAACCTCGCCGCCGTGCTGCGGGACGCCTTCCTCGAGAACCAGACACCGGAGGACTTCCGCATCTGCGCCAAGCCGAAGATTGACGGTTAGTATCATCCTTGTGCTGGTGTCCACCGCGGCCGCCGCGCCCGTGGGCGGCCTCTTCAACCTCGCCGCCGTGCTGCGGGACGCCTTCCTCGAGAACCAGACACCGGAGGACTTCCGCATCTGCGCCAAGCCGAAGATTGACGGTTAGTATCATCCTTGTGCTGGTGTCCACCGCGGCCGCCGCGCCCGTGGGCGGCCTCTTCAACCTCGCCGCCGTGCTGCGGGACGCCTTCCTCGAGAACCAGACACCGGAGGACTTCCGCATCTGCGCCAAGCCGAAGATTGACGGTTAGTATCATCCTTGTGCTGGTGTCCACCGCGGCCGCCGCGCCCGTGGGCGGCCTCTTCAACCTCGCCGCCGTGCTGCGGGACGCCTTCCTCGAGAACCAGACACCGGAGGACTTCCGCATCTGCGCCAAGCCGAAGATTGACGGTTAGTATCATCCTTGTGCTGGTGTCCACCGCGGCCGCCGCGCCCGTGGGCGGCCTCTTCAACCTCGCCGCCGTGCTGCGGGACGCCTTCCTCGAGAACCAGACACCGGAGGACTTCCGCATCTGCGCCAAGCCGAAGATTGACGGTTAGTATCATCCTTGTGCTGGTGTCCACCGCGGCCGCCGCGCCCGTGGGCGGCCTCTTCAACCTCGCCGCCGTGCTGCGGGACGCCTTCCTCGAGAACCAGACACCGGAGGACTTCCGCATCTGCGCCAAGCCGAAGATTGACGGTTAGTATCATCCTTGTGCTGGTGTCCACCGCGGCCGCCGCGCCCGTGGGCGGCCTCTTCAACCTCGCCGCCGTGCTGCGGGACGCCTTCCTCGAGAACCAGACACCGGAGGACTTCCGCATCTGCGCCAAGCCGAAGATTGACGGTTAGTATCATCCTTGTGCTGGTGTCCACCGCGGCCGCCGCGCCCGTGGGCGGCCTCTTCAACCTCGCCGCCGTGCTGCGGGACGCCTTCCTCGAGAACCAGACACCGGAGGACTTCCGCATCTGCGCCAAGCCGAAGATTGACGGTTAGTATCATCCTTGTGCTGGTGTCCACCGCGGCCGCCGCGCCCGTGGGCGGCCTCTTCAACCTCGCCGCCGTGCTGCGGGACGCCTTCCTCGAGAACCAGACACCGGAGGACTTCCGCATCTGCGCCAAGCCGAAGATTGACGGTTAGTATCATCCTTGTGCTGGTGTCCACCGCGGCCGCCGCGCCCGTGGGCGGCCTCTTCAACCTCGCCGCCGTGCTGCGGGACGCCTTCCTCGAGAACCAGACACCGGAGGACTTCCGCATCTGCGCCAAGCCGAAGATTGACGGTTAGTATCATCCTTGTGCTGGTGTCCACCGCGGCCGCCGCGCCCGTGGGCGGCCTCTTCAACCTCGCCGCCGTGCTGCGGGACGCCTTCCTCGAGAACCAGACACCGGAGGACTTCCGCATCTGCGCCAAGCCGAAGATTGACGGTTAGTATCATCCTTGTGCTGGTGTCCACCGCGGCCGCCGCGCCCGTGGGCGGCCTCTTCAACCTCGCCGCCGTGCTGCGGGACGCCTTCCTCGAGAACCAGACACCGGAGGACTTCCGCATCTGCGCCAAGCCGAAGATTGACGGTTAGTATCATCCTTGTGCTGGTGTCCACCGCGGCCGCCGCGCCCGTGGGCGGCCTCTTCAACCTCGCCGCCGTGCTGCGGGACGCCTTCCTCGAGAACCAGACACCGGAGGACTTCCGCATCTGCGCCAAGCCGAAGATTGACGGTTAGTATCATCCTTGTGCTGGTGTCCACCGCGGCCGCCGCGCCCGTGGGCGGCCTCTTCAACCTCGCCGCCGTGCTGCGGGACGCCTTCCTCGAGAACCAGACACCGGAGGACTTCCGCATCTGCGCCAAGCCGAAGATTGACGGTTAGTATCATCCTTGTGCTGGTGTCCACCGCGGCCGCCGCGCCCGTGGGCGGCCTCTTCAACCTCGCCGCCGTGCTGCGGGACGCCTTCCTCGAGAACCAGACACCGGAGGACTTCCGCATCTGCGCCAAGCCGAAGATTGACGGTTAGTATCATCCTTGTGCTGGTGTCCACCGCGGCCGCCGCGCCCGTGGGCGGCCTCTTCAACCTCGCCGCCGTGCTGCGGGACGCCTTCCTCGAGAACCAGACACCGGAGGACTTCCGCATCTGCGCCAAGCCGAAGATTGACGGTTAGTATCATCCTTGTGCTGGTGTCCACCGCGGCCGCCGCGCCCGTGGGCGGCCTCTTCAACCTCGCCGCCGTGCTGCGGGACGCCTTCCTCGAGAACCAGACACCGGAGGACTTCCGCATCTGCGCCAAGCCGAAGATTGACGGTTAGTATCATCCTTGTGCTGGTGTCCACCGCGGCCGCCGCGCCCGTGGGCGGCCTCTTCAACCTCGCCGCCGTGCTGCGGGACGCCTTCCTCGAGAACCAGACACCGGAGGACTTCCGCATCTGCGCCAAGCCGAAGATTGACGGTTAGTATCATCCTTGTGCTGGTGTCCACCGCGGCCGCCGCGCCCGTGGGCGGCCTCTTCAACCTCGCCGCCGTGCTGCGGGACGCCTTCCTCGAGAACCAGACACCGGAGGACTTCCGCATCTGCGCCAAGCCGAAGATTGACGGTTAGTATCATCCTTGTGCTGGTGTCCACCGCGGCCGCCGCGCCCGTGGGCGGCCTCTTCAACCTCGCCGCCGTGCTGCGGGACGCCTTCCTCGAGAACCAGACACCGGAGGACTTCCGCATCTGCGCCAAGCCGAAGATTGACGGTTAGTATCATCCTTGTGCTGGTGTCCACCGCGGCCGCCGCGCCCGTGGGCGGCCTCTTCAACCTCGCCGCCGTGCTGCGGGACGCCTTCCTCGAGAACCAGACACCGGAGGACTTCCGCATCTGCGCCAAGCCGAAGATTGACGGTTAGTATCATCCTTGTGCTGGTGTCCACCGCGGCCGCCGCGCCCGTGGGCGGCCTCTTCAACCTCGCCGCCGTGCTGCGGGACGCCTTCCTCGAGAACCAGACACCGGAGGACTTCCGCATCTGCGCCAAGCCGAAGATTGACGGTTAGTATCATCCTTGTGCTGGTGTCCACCGCGGCCGCCGCGCCCGTGGGCGGCCTCTTCAACCTCGCCGCCGTGCTGCGGGACGCCTTCCTCGAGAACCAGACACCGGAGGACTTCCGCATCTGCGCCAAGCCGAAGATTGACGGTTAGTATCATCCTTGTGCTGGTGTCCACCGCGGCCGCCGCGCCCGTGGGCGGCCTCTTCAACCTCGCCGCCGTGCTGCGGGACGCCTTCCTCGAGAACCAGACACCGGAGGACTTCCGCATCTGCGCCAAGCCGAAGATTGACGGTTAGTATCATCCTTGTGCTGGTGTCCACCGCGGCCGCCGCGCCCGTGGGCGGCCTCTTCAACCTCGCCGCCGTGCTGCGGGACGCCTTCCTCGAGAACCAGACACCGGAGGACTTCCGCATCTGCGCCAAGCCGAAGATTGACGGTTAGTATCATCCTTGTGCTGGTCTCCACTCCAGTTAAAGTTTGGCTTCAAAATGGACTAAAGACCGAGTTCCCTTGTATTTTAGTCGGTACTTTTTTTTTCTTAATTTTGTATCTTACTGATGTGACTCCATTTGACAACGCATATTTTTTACAGGAACACGCGCGCTGGACGTCGCGTCGCGCGAGATGGCGCCAGAACTGGAGCACTTCGTCGCATTCTCGTCCGTATCATGCGGTCGCGGCAACGCGGGCCAGAGCAACTACGGTCTCGCCAACAGCGCTATGGAGCGACTATGCGAGCAGCGGCAGGCTGACGGTCTCCCGGCGCTCGCGGTGCAGTGGGGCGCCATCGGAGACGTGGGGCTCATCATGACGGCGATGCACGGGACTGAGGACACGGAGGTGGGCGGGACCATGCCGCAGCGCATTGCGTCGTGCCTCAGTACCCTGGGCACGCTGCTGGCGCTGCCGCACGCCGTGGCCTCGTCCGTGGTGCTCGCGGACAAGCGGCGCGCCGCGGACAAGCCTACTCAGGACCTCGTGCAGGCTGTCGCTAATATTCTCGGTAAGTAAGCGCTAGAGTGTGTCTCTACTGTGCAGTATTGCATCTTAACGAACTATCGCAGTAAATATATTAGCTAAACCAGTACCTTATCTTGTCTAGGTGAGGGCCCTTTCGGATACACTTCGACATAATGGGATCTTTTGTGCATTCGCCCTCTCATTTATTGTGGATAGCCATTACGAAAGTAATTCATTCTTTGTCTAGTAAGGGCATGACATTCGCACAATAAGCTAAACCAGTATATCCTAGTTTGTCTCTCAAGGCCTGTCTCACCAGCGTTCCGTTGCGAAGCAATTCAACAAACGTGCACGCGGCACGTGCGCTGATGCACTGACTACCCCGTACATACATACATACATTCACGCCCTTATTCCCAAAAGGGGTAGGCAGAGCACATGAAACGTATGTTCCAGCGCCACTTTTAGCAAAAATGTGGGTATAAAATATCGACAAAATGTGATATTGCAGTGATAGGTTGCTAGCCTATCGCCCACAACACACTTCAACCCTGGTCCCTTAGTCGACTTTTACGACACCCACGGGAAGAAAGGGGGTGGTGAAATTCTAACCCGACACCCCGACTTGCGCTTAAATTAACTATAGCGACGCGTGTCCGCCTAGTGCACATTGTAATCTATAATGGTTTCCGCGTGTGAACGTTCCGTTTGTCTCCAGGCATCAAGGACCCGAGCAAGGTGTCGGAGTCGGCGAACCTGGCCGAGCTGGGCATGGACTCGCTGATGGGCGCCGAGATCAAGCAGACGCTCGAGCGCGGGTACGACGTGCTGCTCGGCGTGCAGGAGATCCGCGCGCTCACGTTCGGCAAGCTGCGCGGCCTGGGCGGGGGCGGCGGGGACGCGGGGGCGGCCGCTAACGGCGCGCCCGCGCCCGCCACCGCCACCGCCACCGCCAGCGCCACCGCCGCTGCCACCGCCAGCGCGGCCGGCGGGGACCTCGTGCAGTTCGCGACCTTCGGCGAGCTCCTGCCGAAGCAGGTGCTCGTCAAGCTGCCCTCGCAGCCGCCGGCTAATCCCGACGACAAGCCCATATTCATGGTAACTAATGTTTCTTTACTAAATATAACAAGGGACAGTCAACCTCACAAGAGGCTGAACACCTTTTTAACCCCTGACGCAAAGAGGGGTGTTATAAGTTTAACCTGTCTGTCTGTGGTATCGTAGCTCCCAAACGGATGGACTGATTTGAATGCGGTTTTTTTTTGTCATAGATAAGTTTATCCCGAATGTTCTTAGCCATGTTTCATGAAAATCTGTTCAGCCGTTTTTGAGATACTGGACTTTTTCATTTCTCACTCACTCATTAATTTTCATTTAAAAGTCCAGTTGAAATTAACTGTCGGGAGTTTTTTCAACTTTTCTAAGTTGTAGTTATTACAAGCTTTATATTAACTTGACCTTTTCGTAAGTGTATGTATGTATGTAAATGTCCGTCAAATTTTGCAATCAATTTTTCAGTCAATTGCCGCTATCCGATTGAGCTGAAATTTTGGGTATTTGTATAGTTTCGATGACAATTCAATATTATGGTACCATCGAGCTGATGGAGACAGAAGGTAGCCATGAGAATTCAGTATTTAACCGACTTACGTAAACCCATTGAATTTGGACTCATTAGAATCCTCTCAATGAGTAGTTGATGATGGTATACTGAAAAGTAAAGTCGACAATAAAAGCTTGTACCAAACATTTGTTTTTTGACAGAAACTTATTACCGTGACGCTTTAACGTCAAGTTTAAGCTGTCATACGAAGTTATTAAACGGGCGAACGCCCCAAGGTGTTACTACTTATGACTTGGACTCTTCTTCACCTGTCAATTTTTGTTCGTGGAGAACATAAAACGTAGTCAACATCATAAGTAACTGCGCTAACGAAGACGTCAAAAGTCTTTTTTAAAAGGGAATAAGAGCTAACGTCTTCAATTGCGCGGTTACTTTTGAAGCTGACTACGTTTTATATTCTCCACGAACAAAAATTTACAGTTTTTCTGAATCGTTCTCATCATTGAATGCTTCGTGACAGGTGCATCCGATCGAGGGAGTAGTTGACCTGCTGCGCGGCGTGGCGGCGAACGTGCGAGGAACCGTGTACGGTCTTCAGTGCGCCAGCTCAGCTCCGCTCGACGACATGTCTGCGCTCGCGCGGTTCTACGTGAAACACGTGCGCAGCGCCCAACCGCAGCCACCCTACACGCTGCTCGGCTACTCGTTCGGCGCCGGAGTCGCGTTCGAGATGGCCCTGCAGCTGGAGAAGGACGGGTGCGCGACGCGACTCGTGCTCATCGACGGCTCGCCCGCGTTCGTCGCGTCGCACACGACTCGCGGCAAGAAGAAGCGCTCTGCGCGCACGCCGAGTTCCGACGAGGCGGATGCTTTGGCCTACTTCGCGCAGGTGTTCCAGGACCTCGATTCGGTCAAGGTAATTGTCCAACTTTTCTGTATAACGCGCGCAGATAAAGAATGAATCTGAAAATGGCGTCCCGCTCGCATGCTATCTCGATCACACACTATCGCTGTGCATAGGTACTCACACTTTAACTGTGTGAGTATAGATAGCGATAGGGTGTGAGCGAAATAGCATGCGAGCGGACGCCATTTTCAGATCCATTCTTTATCTGCGCGCGTTATAATGTGTTGTACTCTTGGAACAAGTGTGACGTTTTAGTACATTGTGATACAAGTGAGGTAGGTTGATAATTACATCAGAGGCGAAATTGTTCACGCGAACCGCAGGTGAGCGTGATAAGGAAGCCGAGGATGTAATTATCAAAGCTCACGCGTTTCATACGACGTTTTTCAACACATTTTGCGAGGAAAAAAATCATTTTCATAAGATGAAAATGTTATTGGCCTGCCAAATTATTTACTTTACATTAAGCAAATCATTAAGATGACAACAGGTTTTTACTCACAATTGCACATCGCCAAGAATTTCCAGTGGCGTCCATTCTATTTATCACTTTTCTAGTCACCACGAGTCAACATTTTTGATAATAACCAAACACGCATAAACAAATTTTACAAATATTTGTGAAATAAATAACCTATCAAAATATAACCTATATTGGCACCCAACAATTTTTTTTCGTGAAGTTTACGCAGTGTGGGCACAGAAATCTCTAAACAGCCAATACAAAATAAAATTATATTTTCATTTTAATATGTTATCTGTATTTAATTCATGTAAAATGTTATGAAAAGTGAATAGTTATACTAAATTAAACGTTTCCATATCATATACAAAAAGAAATAGTCAATTAATTAACAAAAAGGATTTAATTTGTTTAGTCGAGTAAGAATCCATTTGCCGAAAATTAAAAAAAAAACTGTACATTCTGTACAACCTGGTTAATTTAAGAATGCACCGTGTTCATGCATATATCTTGCTGCAAGGTGCCAACGTGACTTAATCGGGATATAACCATAACACACAAGTGTTGTAAAGTTATAAAACACGCGTTTTTAATATCCAGGATTATGAGCCTAAAAGCGACACAATAAGAGGTACGTTACGAGCAATTGTGTTGAAAAATTATTTACAGTACATATGGTGCTACTTTTCCGCACTAGTGCGGAAAAGAGCACTTTTCGTGCATATGTCGAAACTTTAAACAGCCATATGTACAGTAAAACGTTGTACGATACACGTGCGAATAGGTAATTCGCAACTCGTGTCGATTTAAAACACTTCCTTCGGTCGTGTTTTAATTTATCACCACTCGTTGCGAACTTCCTATTTTCGGCACTTGTATCGTAAATAACTATTTCACACCTGCTTTCATTAATTCGCAGTGGAGTTTTACTTTTCTTATCTGTTAGTCCCTATAAATCCCGGCGGAGGGCGCGGGCCCGGAGCTGGCGGCGCGGCGGCGGCGTAGCACTTCAGAAACGTACTATTTTCGTCTATATCTACTTGGCCTGTAACCCTTCGTCTCCCGGCCTCTATAGTAATGTAGTATTGTTCCCTCGATATGTATATAAGGTACACTATTGATTGGCAGGTGGCAAGCGAGCTGGAAAGGCTGCCGAGCTGGGACGCACGCGTGAGCCGCGTGACGGAGCTGATCGTGGCGGGCGGCGCGCGCGTGGAGCCGGAGGCGCTCCGCGGCGCCGCGCACAGCTTCTACCGCAAGCTGGTGCTCGGCGACCGGTACAGGCCCACCGCCAGGCTGCGCGCGGCCGTCACGCTCTTCAAGGCGCGCGACAACTACGTCGCGCTCGACGAGGACTACGGGCTCAAGCTGGTGTGCGAGGGAGAGCTCAGCACGCGCCAGCTGGCCGGCACGCACCGCACCATCCTCGCGGGCGACGCGGCGCGCGCCATCGCCGACCACGTCTCCGACCTGCTCGCTACACAATAACACTAACACTCACACTCACACTCGCGCACCGCCGACACATCGACGCAAGCAAGCTGTCGCGGTGAGGCGTCTCTAGCCCATGTAGCGCCCGTGTGCGAACGTCACTCTAGCGCCCCCCAGTAATTGCGCGGTCTAAATGGAATGGTAGCGGGCGGCGCTCGGCGCCCCCTAGGACCGCTGCGCCCGTGTGCAACGCACCTGCACCATAGGTAAAGACGCCTCTGCGCGGTGGAGACTCTATTTATACGATAATACAGAATTTTACAATCTTGTTGTTTTAGCGACAAGACGAAGTGTAGTGTAGACATTTTGTCATCGAATTTTATGGCGTCTTCCTGAAGGAATCGTGAGTCTCATTATCGCTATGATAAGAGCAACAAAATTGGTGAATCTCGATCGCTCAAGGCGAGCAGGTAGGAAGTTTCCACGGGGCCTCCATTGCGCGGTCCCGCGGCTTTCCATATCTATCTATTTATATTTGACAGGTATTTTTTGTAAGGCCTCTCTATTTAGTACCTCGGGGTATATTGTAGTACATTATATTATATACATGTGTACATGTAACATAGGTAGTTTAGTAAGTAATTTCTGATCAACGCGATCATTTGTTGAAGTCCGACGACTGTTCCATTAGCCTGCATTATATATGGTGTCGCAAATATGGTCATGCAATATTTGAATACTAAAGAAAATACATTATCTTCCTTTTTTATTATTGAATCATAAAGTACACAGTATAGGGTTAGAACATAATCTCCCTATGCCGCACAACCCTGGTATATGGGTCAAATGGCCTCCACAACGTTCTGTGATGAAAACACTTTTGTCTAAATTTTCCATTTTTCATACAAGGTTCTGAATATCGTTACTCTATGATTATGAATCAAAAACAAAATTTTTTTTTTTGATATTTATAATTAAAATTTTGCTTAACTTTCGGGACACCGTATAGAAAAAAATACACAGATGACCTATAAGACTTAAAATCACCATCCAAGTCGCTCACACTCACAATATGAAGCCAAAGAAATAAGGAAAATCTGGACTAATTATCTTGTAAATGATACAAGACAGAAATTTGATAGGTTTATTATTTATATGGGGCATCGATTTATAAAGGATTATCATGAGTCAAATACTTTTACATTCCATGAGGGCGGGGTAGTGCATTTGTTGTGTTGCAGCCCCGGATTAATTGATTATATTAACCTGCAGCCTAGCTTGCAATCTTCGCTCCGCGGGTTCGACGCAGCGATAGATGCCTAGGGGCAGTATGGTCAATTAACTTTTTCTTGTTCCTTGTTACAATAGGTATACTTCTCGGTCCGTCTTTCCCAGTGACTTTATAGGGGTTTTAAATCCACAAATAAAGACATGATTTTGTGATCTATAAACCCATTCTTAAACATGTGAAGTGTTATACCTAACCTTTAAAAAATGTATGTTGTATTGTCCTCCCCAAAGGATACTACAGTGATCGCTAGTGATTCTTCTGGTGTCACAAGCGTCCATAGACGACGGTGTCTGCTTACCATCAGTCAGGCCGTATGCTTGCTTGCCACCGTCATAGTAAAAAAAATGGCAATTTTTGAGCCATTGTTGCCCGCCAAGGCGCCCTAGCCTGTAAGTAAGACAACATGACTGTTGGTCAAATAGTGTACAGAACAAGGAAAAGTAGACCGGCCAGTAATCAGGGCTGCGGCTAGTGGGGCAGCCCCGCGCGGTGCCGGTTAATGTACAGCCATGATAATGCACGGCCAGATGGATTATCAGGCTGTACATTACTGGGCCGTGCATTATTGGCTCCCCCCCGCGCCAGGGCAGCGGCGGCCGCCGCGCGTGATACCCGCCCGCGGCGCGATAGCGTAAGGTAGCACTTAGTTAAGTAGTTAGTTCCTGTGTATGGTTGTTGTGCTAATTTATTTTGTTACTGACTTGGCGCAAGCGCTCTGTGATTAAACGTGCATTATTTTTCAACGATTGTTTTATTTATTCGATCCTAACTCTCCTATGAAGCGTTAATGAGGGGTTTTGTTGAAGCTGTCTATGTAATTTTGTGTTAACATTATCTGCTCTAAATAAAATAAATAAAAAATAAATATTAGGGGGACAATCTTACACAAATTGACCTAGTCCCAAACTAAGCAAAGCTTGTACTATGGGTACTAGACGACGATAAACATACTTATATAGATAAATAAATACTTAAATACATTCTTGCACATCACACAAATAAATGCCCTTACCGGGATTCGAACCCAGGACCCGGTCGTCTAAAAAAGCCCGTTGATCTGCTTAAACAGCTAGATTAGGCTGCTTCAAACTTGTAAGGAACATTTATTTAAATGTTACATAAATAGAGAAAATACAAACACCACACCACAAGCAAAGTTAGGAACCATGTTGCCAAAAAAAGCGTTACTCAAATCGGTTCATCCGTTTAGGAGTTACGATGTAACAGACAATACATGTAAATCTTAAGACGTAAACAGTACTCAAGTGCAGGAGTATGACCCGGCCTTCAAAGAGGGCAACAGGGCAGAAGACATACAGACTGGCAAAATATTTAGACAAAACTACAAGAGGATAGCAAATTCTTTCATGAACCACGAATTTATTTAAAATTTACTTCTAACGTTCTCTAGGACTGCCTAGATACTACTAACTACTACTACTCAGTATATTACACTCTTATTTATGGTTACAATATGTAGAAGTGGCAGCCTCAGGGGCCTCTGCCAAAGTCTCCTGCGGTTCTCCTGCAGACAGTGGAGACGCCTCTGAAAAAAGGATTTAGACAATGACAATATATGAACAGCGGCGCTACCACGAAAATCGAATTACGAAGTTCGTATATCTCCGTGTCTGTCGCACTTATGGTGCGTGTTAACTTGGAGATTCGATTTTCGTGGTACAGATGCCGTCAAACTTCTTGAACATGCGGGACGAAGTGGGGGGGCAGCTCGCAGGTACAGTTCGCCTTTGCGCAGGCAAGGTCAAATGTTCAACAAGTTTGACGGCATCTGTAACGGTGCAAGTACTCACTGCACCCGGAATTAGAGGTAGGTACTAATTTTCTATCAAGGCGCCGTAGGTTCAGCGAAAAATATCGTCGTCGGGGGTCACAGATAACCTCCTATAGATAGAGCCTATAGGGCGACGTGCGGTCACCACGCATATATGTTCTAGCACTGATAACCCCCCCGCTGCCCCGCGCCATATTGTCAGTTGCGACCAGGTACGCGATCTATACGTGCGTCAAATAACCAACAAATTAAAATTGTTTTTGCGTTGAAAAAATGAGTTATTGCTGTGTGAAGTGGTGTGGGAAAAACTCCCGAACGTCTAATTTTACAACCGATGGAATAACATTTCACAGGTAAGTTAAATTTATCACATAAATGTAAATTTCATTCTGTCACGCGGAGTTCATTTTACACTGGTCTATAAGAAGTAGTGAAGTATGCATGTCCTTTTTCATCAAATGGAAATGGCAATATACTGTTCCTTTCTCACGAAAGCACGTGACACTCTAGTGATGGGCTAGTGAATGTTTTCGAATTTTACCGATTCAGATTCATTTAAGGAAACACGATTGTTTAATATGAAATTTCACTAAATATTATATGTATAGCCATTGTCAAAATTATTTTGTTAGAATTCATAGATAATGTATACGATGTACTAAAGAGGTTTAAACTGCACCAAGAAGGCAGCGTGGCGGACTGCAACCATCTTACAAGCTATGAGGTAGAGGGAGACGTAGTAAATTACTATCTCGCGCTATTTTATAGCTTCCAAAATAGAGCGAACTTCCTAATAAGGTTAATTTTATGTTATGTAACCTGTTTTTTTGTAATAAATAAATAAATAAAAAATAAAAAAACGGAATATATAATTGTAGTACATACAGCACGTCTATCATGCGGCTGCGACATACTCCCGATTTTTCTCGCACCTCTTGTTCTAAGTGTTCTAATAAGAAAGAGACGGATAGTGCGAGAAAATTCGAGAAGGCTCGCCGTCGCATGATAGCCGTGCTGGAAATTTTTTGTTGGTTTAAGTAGTTTTATTTTATTTATTGGGTAATTTAGAGTATTGTAGAATAATGCGAGTATGTAGTGTCGAAGTTTAGCTATTGCTAAAAAAGTAGAATGAATTAGAATTTATTAATGAATACATTGGTCGAGAGCAATTAGGTTAGGACTAGTGTTACGAGATGGACCTCATGCTGGACTTCGACGACGTGTGAGGGATCTTGAAGGTGGTTCGAGAGCAATTAGGTTAGGACTAGTGTTACGAGGTGGACCTTATGCTGGACTTCGACGACGCGTGAGGGATCTTGGAGGTGGTTAGTGATGGAGTCATGGCATTTGGGTTTTTTCGAATCGTCTTCGAGAGCAATTAGGTTAGGACTAGTGTTACGAGATGGACCTCATGCTGGACTTCGACGACGTGTGAGGGATCTTGAAGGTGGTTAGTGATGGAGCCATGGCATTTGGGTTTTTTCGAACCGTCTTCGAGAGCAATTAGGTTAGGACTAGTGTTACGAGATGAACTTCATGCTGGACTTCGACGACATGTGAGGGATCTTGGAGGTGGTTAGTAATGGAGCCATGGCATTTGGGTTTTTTCTAATAGTGATGAGGATTCACATCATCACAGAATATCAACCAAATAATTTTATCACATTGAATAAATATATGTTCTTTTTTATGACATCGTTTTTATTTATCTTCCTTACCAAGCTATACCAATCTCAAAATATCATACATCAGCCTAGCTAGCACATTCGCACTCGTCCTTTCCTAGTAAGTATATAAATACGAACGGAACGAAGGCTTCTGCATTTACTGCATTATCGTGTTTATGTAGGACAATAAACACGATAATGCAGTAAATGTTGTAAAATACCTAGAAATAATTATTTTATATGACTAAACTCGATATGATTAACATACTTTTTTATGTTATTGGTGATCTAAATAACCGATGAACGAAACATGATAATAATAGAAAAGTGACAGCCGTTCAAAAATGTTAACCTTGGCAACAGGTACCTACGCCGTGTAAAATATTCTACTTACAATTATTTGCGGCACCGCTTAAAACCGTTAACGACCAACGCACCCCATCACTACGCTTCGGGCGCCATGACGTGACAAAGCGCGCTGTTTTCGAAACAGCCAATCGCAGCGCCGTTACCGACCTCCCCGCAACCCGCACTTGCCGCCAACTGTGGTGACCTTTGCATATAACTAAATCGCTTATAGGCTCTATCTATAGGAGGTTATCTGTGTCGGGGGTGCGGCCCCCGCGCGCGCGGGGATGCTCCGCCCGCACGTCTCCCGCCGTCGCGCATAGTGGAAACACACAGTACAGAGTAAACAGTACCGCAACGAAGCGGCTAATTCATATTCTAGTTTAGACGCGCACTACCGCGGTTTTTAGAACTAAAGCAAAAATTGTAGTAACTTCACAGACCGGAAAGTAAATGGGTTGCCAGTTGCCAACCATGTGTGTAGTAAAAAATAAAGTAGGTATATAAAATAAAATAAATAAATATTTGGGGGGACAATCTTACACAAATCGATCTAGTCCCAAACTAAGCAAAGCTTGTACTATGGGTACTAGACGACGATATACATACTTGAATAGATAAATAAATACTTAAATACATAGAAAACATCCATGACTCAGGAACAAATATTCATGCTCATCAGCTCATCACACAAATAAATGCCCTTACCGGGATTCGAACCCGGGACCTCAAGCCTGTAGGTATAATAAAATAGCGATGGGCGCTGACGGTATTACACCCGGTAAATTCGCCAAACTAACCAAACGAACCGGTGGGTTTAAAAAAGGAGAGAAAAAAGAGAGAAGTCGAGTAGAGTGGTGAGGAAAGGGTTAAGTGAAGAGGAGAGGAGAGGAGTAGAGTGGAGTTGAGAAAAAAGGACGAACTTCAACTGGGATACTCACAATTTATTGGAAAGTAAAGTTTTATAAGTACTTTGCTAGGGTAGGTACCTACAGACAATGAATTTTAGCGAAGAACATTTAGTATAAATAAATAAAAACTTGTTTGTCATACCTTCTTCATCGGTAATGTGTATGTGTGTGAGAAAGAGTGTGTGTGTGTGTGTAAGTGTCTACTATTTAAATAAATAAATAAATGTAAGGGGACAATCTTACACAAAGTAAGTCCCATATTAAGCTCAATAAGGTTTGTGTTATGGGTACTAGACGACGATATATATAATAGATATAAATACTTAAATACATAGAAAACATCCATGACTCAGAAACAAATATTGATGCTCATCACACAAATATTTGTCCTTACCGGGATTCGAACCCAGGACCTTCAGCTTCGTAGGCAGCGTCACTACCCACTAGGCTAACCGGTCGTATTTTGTTTAATAAAATAAATTATTTTTATGTCGATCGATTAGGAGACGCTCCTCTAATTGGCATTCCTCGCGCTTGCCGCGAGTCAACTAATTCTGGCAATAAATGACCAATATAAAATTCCACAAGTTTTTTCTCCATTTTTTCACTCCAAAACGCATCATCTCGCTTAATATAAATTACTTCCATGGGTTGATTTTCCCCTTCGTCTTCAATGTAACTTGAAACGTTGGTGCCGTTTCAGAAGTTGTAATAACTTCGCGGTAGATGTCGCTACGAGCCTCCCTAAGGTGTAAATACAATAGTGGAAGGGATTGAAAGATTCTTCACCATTAGCGGACCCACGGTAGCTCAATTGGGAGAGCGATGGACGGATTCCAGAGGTTGTGGGTTCAAATCCCGCTCGTGGCGAATAATTTTTCAATATGATTGAAATTTGGAATTTCGATAGCGGACGTTTCTGCTTCATAAACATTTAAGATTTCGTTACACACTATCTCTCTTTTCCTCTCTCGCCATATAAGATAGACAAATACCATCTCTCTCTCTCTTCGTCTCCCTCGATCAAACCATCCCCTGAACCCACTAAAATATACAGTGTTGTCACATGTTCAGCAAATCCGGTTTTTCAAGATATCGCGATCACAACGCCATCTACCGGGTCCAACTGTTTGTTTTTCAAACCATCCAGGGACCCACTTAAATACCTAAACACATAGTTTCATAAAAATCGGTCCAACCATTCGTCATTTCAATTGTGATCACGACGCCATCTATCGGGCCTATTGTCTTTATAAACCATCCATGGACCCACTCAAATATGTAAACAAAGTTTCATCCAAATCGGACAAGCCGTTCCTCCCCATGTAGCACTCCATTATTCTCCTCTCTTTCCCACACCAGTCCTCTCCAATCTACTCCCCTTCACTCCATTTTCCCCGCCCCTCCTCTTCGCTTAACTAATTCCTCTCATCTCCACTCCTCTCTACTTCACTCCACTCCTCTCCTCTCTGTTGAGAGTGTGACTGTCACACGAGTTTCGGTTGCGCCATGCTCACGTACTGAGGGCCTACCGCGAAACGACAACGAACTTCGTTCGTGTATCTCCGTCTCTGTCGCACTTGCTAGTTCGAGCGATAGAGAGGGAGATACTTGAACGAAGTTCGTTTTCGCTTCGCGGTAGTCCCTCTGATTAGACTAAAATAAATATTACGTACTCATTCGATGGGAACACGGTTTCGTTATTTTCTTTGTTGCGGTCCAACAACCTAAAAAATTTTTAAAGAGAATGATTACATTCAGAAATGAATAATTTGATATGATATTTACAGTGCCTACTTATTTAACAAGAAAAAACACTATTCATATAATATCTTCGGTAAGTATATAGCGAACTTCCCACTTCAGATACATAATATAACTTACGCGCGTCACACAGCCACTAAGTAAGTAGGCACCTACACTACTGCATTTATTATTTATCTGTGATTGCAGTTACCGTTTCGCATTTGTTCTTCGGGCAATCGCCCTGCAATTCATAACATGACTCCTTCTCCTTTTTTTAGTTTTATTCTTTTTATTCCCCATTATAGGGAGAACGCAGGGTATATTTTTTGCAAGAAATGCACTTGGCGGTACGGATTCGGGAGCACGAGTCGCGCGACACAGGTCCGTCCCCGAACGCAGCTCGCTGAGCACTGAGCGGGCGGCGGCCGGTAGTCGGGCATGAGTAGGTTCACGGTTATCGATGTTTTCGAATTATTATTTTTGATTGGAATTATAAAAAAAAATGTATTCACTGATTACCATCTAAAATACAAATACGCAATTTTTGATGCAAGTTTCATGTAAGTAGCAAGTTTTAAAAAAATGTAATATCGTTTTAAAGAGTGTAAATAGAGGTATGTTGGCGATTTTTTTTTATCGAGCGAGAATTGCTTAATCATGTTTCTAAACACTGATCTCCCTGCAGAAAAGCCTCGAGATTAGTAAACGTATTTTTTCTTAACCAAATTATTATAAACAGACGCATTATATTGTTTCAAAAACTCTGTTCGCTTGACTTCGCTGAACCCACGGCGCCTTAATCTACTAACGAAACGTAATTGGTTACATACAAGTAAGTTGCATTTGTCAAAAGGATTCCAAACATGTATTTACGTCACACCTGACCATAGTGTGAGTTTTACCACACGCTGCGCGTACGGTAAAACTCGCATTATGGCCAGCTGAAGACGTAACATTGTGTACTCACCACGAGCAGTAAAAAAGAAAGTCCGAAATCGCAGGTATTTGTGACCCGAACCGCAGGCGAGGTAAGCACTAGGTAAGTAATGTACTCTAAAAAGTTTACGTAATAACATTTATATTGAACTTACATTTCTAACTTACACGACTACAATATAATATCTAGTTAATGTACTTAATTAATTTAAAACAGTAAAAAATGGGAGCTTATTTCTGCCAACAAACTGTTGTACAGTTTGGCGGAAGTAGAAAAGTAAACTTAAATATGTACTGTTTTTGTGAATAAACGCTTTATTTTTTATTATTATTATTAAGTTTATCCCGCCGCGCCGCTTATTCAAACTTTTTTAAATCAAGTCTACCAACCTAGACCAAACAGAAATCGGATAAGGTGTGTCAAGACGTTCGAGCGTGGCGCACGGCATGCAATGCAATAATTAATTAAACGACATGCACTACATGTGATTTCAGCCCTTATGGATAACTACAGGATGCACGGCGTCTGGTAAAGGGCAAAACGAAGTTCTCTCTGTTGTCTCAGAGGGCCTAACGCGAAACAAAAACGAACTTTGTTCAAGTATCTCCGTCTTTGTCGCTCGAAGTTGCAAGTGTGATTGAGAGGGTTATACACGAACGAAGTTAGTTTTCGTTTCGCGGTAGGTCCTCAGATAGATTCCCTTTGACCTTCTTCGGTACGCGGCACTCCGTCGAACACGGACGTCTGTATCAGTCTGTATGCGGCTTGATGCTGTTTGAGCTAAGTATAAAACTGTTGAAACTAGTACTGTATTGAATGACAGGAACGAATTGAACTTTCTTATCGATTGATGACACTGAAGACTAGGCAGTATGGCCCATGGTCTTAGCCTGTCCGAATGGACGAATTTAAAAAAAAAAAAAATCGATTGATGACAAATTGACAAACGTCAACATTCGTCAGAATCATGAAAGTGAATGTATGAAAAAAACAAATAATACGAAAAATACATAAGTTATTAAGCCTAAGCCCATCACATCTTTCTCGATAATTAGTGATAAATTATAGTGGCTATTTCAGCTCACGTCGCGATAACGTCCAGCGTTGTGTTATCGATTAAGTTTAGTGTATTGTTTCAGATTCAGTAACCTATAGTCGGCTCAGCTTTTAAATAATACAATTTAAGAATTTGTTTGTTATCAAATGGTTACTTAACAATATCTTGTGTCGGTTTCCGGTTTAAAGGTGTTTCAAATGTACTTCAATACCTTTGAACATGATGTAATAAATAAATGCAAATTAATATATCTGTTAGTTACATATAACATCACTTCCTTATTTTAGATTGTATTATCAAAATTACAACAATATGGAAGAATCTAGCTTCATACTCGATCAGGCCAAAGCAGATAATTTATATCCAGCACTGTTCCAGTGCTTTACCATCATATTATGCGGGTAAGTTGTTTATGCTATTGCACAGCATTTTCTTACTCCTTTCAGAGAATATGCCCTTATTAGTACTTCCATTTGCTTTCTCACAACCTGTGACCTTAAGTTACTTAAATGTTGTAGACTTGGACCAATAATTCTTGCATTAAATCAAATTAAAAAATAATTAGTCCTGTAAGCTTTCTTGAATGGTAACATGCTTTTGGCTAAATGAATTTAATTGGTTAAGGGCTAAGTATTAAATGTTCTCTTATCCTTTCAAGTAGACAGGCAAATAACCTTTACTAACCTTTACTACTTACTAATTGTCACTTTTCATTTTGTAGATATGTAGCTGGGCGCCTAAATGTGGTGTCACAGACAGAATCAAAAGGGATTGCAACTTTTGTTGGCACCTTTGCCCTTCCATCACTCATATTCTTATCACTGGCTAGACTGGACTTCAGCACGGTCAACTGGACTTTCCTTCTAGCAATATTATTATCCAAAGGACTAGTGTTTTTTGGAGTAATGATCATCACCATTTTGGTGTCGAAACCAGTGAACCTCGGCAGGGCTGGCATTTTTGCCATCTTTTGCACTCAAAGCAATGATTTTGCCTTGGGGTATCCTATAAGTGAGTATTAGAGAAAATTTGACTTAATCTTTTGTAGCCTCAATCCCACCTTATAGAGAGGAAATTAAATTATTCTCAAAATAAATGCAATAAGGTGACAAAATAATGTGTGCAGGATCCTTAACTAAGACAGACGAAAGGTTAAACATTAACACTTAATTGATAATGAATATTTTTAATTAAAATATATTTAATTTCAGTCAATGCTATCTATGAGAACACACACCCGGAATATGCTCTCTTCTTATATTTGATGGCACCGATCTCACTAGCCATATTGAACCCAGTTGCATTTGTGTTAATGGAGATTAAGAAGCAGAGAGACAATGCCCAGATAGTTACCACCTCGCCGGAAGGTGAACGAACAAGTGAACTGTGCAAGTTCAAATTGTTACGGCAGATTGTGAAAGGGATTGCTTTGAACCCCGTTCTAGTGATGACTGTCCTCGGAATCATAGGCAATGTGTTGTTTAAACATCAACTTTCCGTGTACATTGAGTTGCTTCTGAAAGTAAGTTGGAACATAATTCTATTATTTATTATGCTAAAAGTATATCATACAGTCATTAAAGTAAATAAATATGAAATAATATTTAATATTTATTCGGATATGTAACGTATGTGTGAAAAGAGAAGCGTTGTGACAAAAAAGGAGCTAACATTATGATTTTTACATGGCTATCTAAACTAGCCCCATGTTTATGTTAAAATTGTAAAGCTTATTTTCATGCCGGTAATAGAATACGGCTTGTCGAGTTACATTACAAACATGCCAAAAAGGGATAAAACCATAGACATATATATTACTTCGTAAAGATAGGCCCAACGCCCACGCGTAATTCGTCCAATGCGGTGGCCCGCTACGGGCAATCGTGTCTTAGTCTTCAGCTGTCACAGTGTGTCACAGTATGTCAAGCGAATTTTGTTCCGACAGGCCTATCTTTACTCTCGATATCATTGTATATAGGTTTAACTCCCTCTCCATACAACCCTTCTCACTCTGCACAGACTCTAATTTTCGTAACTCTTGAAAACGTGAGTAATTATTTAAATTGAAATTTTCAGGTCTTTGGAGATTCCTTTTCAGCTACTGCCCTATTTTTGTTGGGATTAAGAATGGTTGGTCAAATACACAGGCTGAGAGGCCCGGCCCTGTTGCTGCCTTGTGTTCTAATAATGGTTAAACTGTAAGTTTTTTTCAATTAATAAGTAATTGTACATTTCAGAGGGTGACACAGACATTCACTGCTTAATAATAATTTAAAAAAACGCATATTTGGCGCCCATAACTTCAAGTAAGCCTTCGAACATCTTTTAAAACTACGCGCGCGCGTGATACGGAACGCACTCGCTAAATACGGTGCTCGAGTCTAAATTATTTTTTGTGAGAAATAACAACGAAAACTCCAAGAACTATAAACCCAGTGCAAGTGTACCTTCTGATAACCCTAATTAGTGTTTGAAATCTGAAATAACAGTGTTATATTGATTAATATCAGTGTCTAAAGTGCACAACGGCGACCATAATTTCAAAGAAATATCTGATCAATGCTACCATTGGTCAGCGAGAACGGCTATCTCGCTCTTGCTGCAGCCAAGACTATATCCAACTCTTTCCGCCCCGACGCCGTGATTGGCTAACGGCCAACAAGTGCCAGATTACAACATGAACTGTGCAAACTGCAAACTTGAGATCGCATATCCCAGCGAAAGAATAAAATGCACTGCATGTTTCGATAATTACCACTACCGATGCCTAAATATAACAACTGCGCAATACATGAGCAAAAAATTCGAGATAGAAAGATCCTGGCTTTGTCCACAGTGCTATAATGTTACTACTCGACGCCCTAGAAATGACGATACTCCCATTAGAAACTTAACTAGTGTAATTTTAAATGACACTTCAATGTCATTCGAAGACGTAGATAACGATCAAACTAAAAATCAATCTATTCCACCGATCTCTACAAACACTGATGTACACTCTCAGACAAATGAGCAACAAAATAACGCAACTATCGGCTTAGAAACCTTCAGCAAACTTTTAGACCAAAAGTTAAGCCAAAATTACCAGCTAATGCTCACCGAAATACAGCGAGCAGTATCCACCCTTAGAAATGACATTACATCCCACACTGAAAAATTAACAGCGGAACAGACTACCATAAAAAATTGTATATCTAGCATTGACAACAAGATTAGAAACCTAGAACAAGAAAATATGAAACTTAAGCAAGAACTAGACCAAATAAAAAACAAAACCACCAACGCGTTGCCGCTGCCGACATTGCTGAGCAACCCTGAAGAAAACAGCAAGAAATTAGTTATCCACGGGTTATATGAATACCAAGAAGAAAGTGAAAGCGAACTACATGATCGTGTTATCTACCTATTCCAGGATATTCTGAATATAAATTTATCTGGTTATATCGAGGACATGACCAGAATAGGAAAGCTCACTAGATCTAGACCTGACCAATCACGCAGACCTTTAATAATAGAACTTATCAGCAAACGTATGACAAGGTACATCCTACAAAACAATCACCATTTTAGAAATACCGGATTGTCTGTTTCCGAATACCTGAGCGAACAATCGCTAAAAGAAAGAAGAGCACTAACTTCAAGCTTACGTCTTGCCAGACAAAGCGGACATCATGCCGTGATTCGCCAAAACAAATTATTCGTGAACGGAAAGTTAGCCGACCTACAAGCCCAGCCTACACCTGAGACACAACAGCCTAGCCCACCAAACACTAGCCGCAGTTCTACCGTCACAAATGAAACCACAAACACGCGACGCACAGAAGATATCACTTTAAACACTTCACAACAATCTGCTAACTTTCGGAACAACTTTCGTAACATCTGAAAATAAAAAATCATTTAAAATCCTGTACCAAAATATACAAAGTGTCTTTAACAAAACTACTTTACTGGACGCACTTACAGACTCGAGCGATAATCAATACCAAGCTATATGTATATCCGAAACTTGGTTATCAAAGGAAAAAGAACATCTCATCAATATCAGCAACTACATCCTAGCGGCATCAATGTCTCGAGTGAACTACGCGGGAGGCGGCTGCTGCATATTACTGCGCGACGATATGGAATATGTCGAGCGAAAGGACATTATGGACTACTCCATCGAATATGTAATCGAAATTGCTGCTATTGAATTAACTAAATTAAATATAATACTTATTGTAATTTACTGGAATAATCGGCTACCTGACATATTTTATACACAATTAAAACTGGTTCTAGAATTATTGAATAAAAAATATACTAAAAAAAATATAATATTAGGAGGTGACTTTAACACAAATGTTTTAGAAAATGACAAAAAATCGTTGGATCTATTACACTGTATGTTACAATATAATTATACTCAACACATAAATGAACCAACGCGAGTAACAAATAATTCATCCACTTGCTTAGACTTAATATTCACTAACTTTACGGGAAAGTCTATATCAACATATGTTTACGATTTCGGTTTGTCTGACCATAAAGGCACTATAGTACATTTAAATGAGGAACAAAGTACACAGAAAATGACGTGGAAAACCCAGAAAAGAATTTTTAACAAGAAATATATGTATGATTTTAAAGCTCACCTGCAAACAATTGATTGGAATACAGTAATAAATAGTAATAATAATATTAATGATAACTATAACAATTTTGAATTTATATTAAAGGAGATCCTTGACATTTATATACCTATTAAAAAAATAAAGTTTGGAGTAACATCTAAAAAAACTTGGCTAACAAAAGGTATTAAGATATCATGCAAGTCAAAAAGACTTTTAAAAATACTTGTTTCATACACAAAAAATCCTATTCTTACTAAGCACTACAAGCAGTATGAAAAGCTACTTAAACGAGTTAGCCTTAATTCCAAGAGAAACCAGTACATTAAAGAGATATCTGCCTCCAAAAACATATCTAAATCTATGTGGCGAATAATTAAAGAACGCACTAACAAAAATGTAAAACAGACCAAGCATACTTTGAGTATTAAGCCCACTGGAGATGTCATACACGGGCGACCCCCTCCGGCAAAGTACAATGTACATTGGTCAACTGTTCAACCTCGTTATATAAAACTACTTCAAGCCGCTTCACCGCCATTTTGCATCGTTTCGTGTCGCGTGACGTTTCTCTCGAAAAATGGTGACTTGTGCAGTTTTATCGTGTAAAAGGCGCTCTGACAGCTCAAATTCGCAACAAGATCGCGTTTCCTATCATAGGTAAGTATTTTTACTAACTATTATATGTATATTGAAGTACAATCTCAATTTAAAGAAAAAACCGCTGCGATATGTAAACGACAGAAAAATGTAAACATGAATACAGTGGTACGGGGCCGAATCGGTCTTTAGGGATGTGACCGAGTCAAAAAAGTGACTCAACATTTGAATGGATCATTCATTCACTCAATCACTACAGTTTGTTTAATAATCAGTTTGTTTATTAGATATTGAATTAAATAGTAGGTTACATTTCAATCTTGTAAGGTGAATTAGAAAAAATACTTTTCTCTTGACAAACGATGTTGAAATTTAGTCTGAAAATGAAAAGAATTGTTGGTTAAAAATATATATCTAGGTAAAAGGAATACATTTAGTGCGGGACTATGAGTGTATGTGTTATGAATATACTATTATTTTATAAACTTTATTTAATATAATTGTATTTCCTTTTAGATTTCCAAAAGATCCCTACATAAAGGAGAAATGGAGAAAATTTTGTAATAACGAAAATGATTCTTGGAAACCTACACGTACAAGTGTTATCTGTTCGGAGCACTTTACTCCGGACAGCTACTAAAATGCTAATAACAGAAAGATATTGATTGAAGGTGCAATACCTTGTTTGCGACTCTGTCCTTGTTTGCGACTCTGTCCTTGTTTGGTGAGTTTTTTTTTTCTTTGTGTTTCCTAAATCTATGACTGCTTCAATACAGTAGGTACATTTAATATTTAAACCCGGCTTTTTTCCCATAAAATCAAATTAAGGATAAATATTCAAATAATGCTCCATTTTGTACTCATTTTCGAATATATTCCAATTTGTAATTCAAAAATCCATTTCAAAAGTTCCTCACTCTAAAAGGGCGTAAGTGACAAGGACACAGCGCAGAAAATCGTACTGTGGAATGATTTGATTTCAAGGTGGATTTACTATGGAAAGTGTACTGATAATATGTTCTCCTCGTGTGTTGTGACTGTCAACTTTTACACCAGTTGACGTCATCTTTGTTAACGCTTTTGGAGCGGCGCTTCGTTCGGTTTTTTGAATATTTTATATCATATAAACAAGGTAACATTTTTCTTTTTTAGGAGGAACTTTCTGTAAAAAAACAGAAAATTGAACCAACAAAATCGAATGCTGCCAGTGCTTCAGCTGCACCAACGTCTGAAACAGTTACCCGATCTTCGCAATGCCTCATTGTAAGTTACAAAACCTTATGGAAATCCTGGAGTCTTTAAGTACTTATACATAGATCTGCTAGCTGCTGCATAATAACGTTTTGTACGCTTACCATTCATCACATTAAATTATTGGCTTTTCGGTTCTACGTACGTACATGTTGGTGTTTAACAGACTCATATGTTTGTATGTATGTATGTTTGTCCCCGATTATCTCGCGTATGGCGAATCCGATTTAGATGTGGTTTTCAGAAATATATTCGTTACATTTTGAAGAAGGTTTTGGTATACAATAAATGGTTACTAACCGACTTCAAAAATGGGAGGTTGAGCTGATGATGGAAAACATAGAAGGCAACTGAAATTAATCAATAATTATAATTAAAGTTAAATTATACTACGGTACTGGTATGGGGGGTACTATACTGGTAAGCGGACACCGCAGCCTACAGAAGCATGCAACTCCAAAGGCAAGTAACATGGGCGTTGCCGACCCTTGATATGTTTGAGGACTCGCCGTATTGACAGCTGAAGTAACAAGTTCCCTCGCTCTCAACACAACGTATCCTCGGGAGCTCTGGCGACCTTGCTCACCTCCAGGAACACAACACTAATACAGAGCGAGTAGTAGTGTTATTATGGCTGTGGTCTTCTGCAAGGCGGAGGTACTTCCCCAGTTGGGCTGCTCCAAATTCGAGCCAGATGACATTGAATGAATTGCTGGATAATTGAATTGCTTATGGAGGTTTCTCACTAACTACATTTTTATACTTTCAATTCTCACTTATGTACGCTATCACGATTCAAAGGCTGTTATATCTTGCTCACCTACATAATATTTAATATGTAATAAAAAAATGTCTTTAAATGTCTTTGTGTAATGTAAATGTCTTTATTTTCAGTCTGAATCTCCGAGAAAAAGAAAATTACGGGCTCAGTTGGAATCTAAAAATAGGAAAATACGGAAGTTGCAAGACAAAAACCGATATTTAAAAAAAAAGGTTGATACGCTAAAAGAGCTTTTGACCAATTTGGAAGAAAAGTCACTCATTAATAAGGAAGAAAAAATGGTTTTGAGCAAAATTGGTGTGACAGAAAAAGAATTGCTTGTTCGACAAATGAAAAAAAGTGACGATAGCAAACTTCCCAGAACAAAGTACTCTTCAGAGTTAAGATCATTTGCCCTTACTCTGCATTTTTACTCGCCAAAAGCTTATAAGTATGTACGCAAAGTATTTGGGACTTGCTTGCCTCATCCGAGGACTTTGTCGAAATGGTATTCTAACATCAATGGCCAGCCTGGCTTTACAAAAGAAAGCTTATACGCGTTAAAGCTAAGAGCTGAGCAAGAAGATGAAAAAATTTACTGCGCACTTGTTTTCGATGAAATGAAAATTAAGTCTAATCCTAATGGGGCAGAATGGGAACCTCGAACCAAACGATATTATGGATATGTGAACCATGGTTTTGAGAAAGTTTCTGACAGTTCAGAGATAGCAACCGACGCAATAGTAGTTTTGCTTGTAGGCATAAACAAAATATTCAAAGTTCCGATTGGATACTTTTTTGTTAAGGGCACGACTGCTGTACAAAAATCTCGGTTGGTGACTGAAGCTTTATAACTTGTCCATGAAACAGGAGTTGAAGTAAAATCGCTGACATGTGACGGCGTAAAAGCTAATCTTGCTATGGCAGAAGAGCTAGGATGTTGTTTAGACCCTGAAAATTTACAAACAAGTTTTTTGGATCCTTCCACTGGTCAAAACATTGCTTTTTTTGCTGATCCTTGCCACATGATCAAATTAGTCCGAAATACATTTTCAGATTATCAATATTTCATTGACGAATTTCAACGAGAAATTAAGTTTGATTTCATTCAAAAACTGCACGCGCTGCAAGACGAAGAATTATTTTACTTAGCGAATCGGCTTCGTGCTAACCATATATACTACAAAACAAAAATCATGAATGTCAAACTCGCAGCACAGCTGTTTAGCGCAAGCGTTGCAGAATCGCTATTATTTTGCAAGAATATAATAAAAATGGCCGATTTTCGTGGCGTGGAAGCAACGTCAAACTTCATAAAGTTAATAAATGATCTGTTCGACATCTTGGATTCGCGAACAAGAAGTTATGGCTTCAAAAGAGCTCTTAACGAAGAGAACTACCAAGCAGCTTTCAACCGATTACAAGAGGCTCGACAAGTCCTTTTGCATTTGTTCATCGATGTGGAAAGCAAACGGATTGGAATGGTTCGAAAAAACTTATTGGATTCACCACGGTATACTGGCTTTCTTGGTTTATTGATCTGCATAGAAAGTACTCAAGCTTTATTTCAAGACTTGGTGTTGCAGGGAAAATTGAAATACCTTCCAATGCATAAAATTAGTCGAGACCATATTGAAATACTATTTTCCGTCATCCGGTCTCACGGTGGCTATAATGATAACCCAACTGCACGCCAGTTTGAAGCTATTTATAAAAAATTGCTGATCCATACAGAACTTCAAACAACATCAGCGGGGACAAATTGTATTCCCCTAGAAAAAATTACCATTCTTAACTGCTCCTCAGCGATTGAAAAAATTAATAAAACCGTTATAATACGCGGAGAAGAGGATGAACTAAAATCGGTAGCGATAACTTCACAAACTGAAGACAACATCTTGGACGATATTGAAAGTCAAGTATTCATTTCACCCTTTGGAGAGAAGGTAATTGAATGTGTAGCAGGATTCTCGGCCTTCTCTGCGGCAAAAGTCGTGAAATGTGCCACATGTCTAAAAGGAATTTTAGGACCTGCTAATACAGGAAGCCTAATTTACCAAAAATCAAAAGGGTACCTTACTTACGCTTCAAAATCGGTGATTGCTTTATGTCATGCCTGCGAGAAAGAAATCCGAAAGAATTTAAGCAATAATAGACGATTAAATTCAAAAGTGACTTCCCAATTTATTGTAACGAATGCACTAAAATATTTTCTGGGAAAAGAACTTTTTGCTGGTATAGACGATCATGCGTATGATAACGGAGTAGTAAACCATAATTTGGAGCTCGCAAACCTAATTATGGAAAAATATACAAATGTTCGTCTATCCTACATTTCAAAAAAAGTAGACCCTCAGAAATGTATTCGTCACGTGTACAATAAACTTATTCATTTTAAAAATCAATAAAAATACTAATTATTAAAAAAAAATCGCCTTAAAAAAACTAATAAGCCAAAAATATTTCGTTCATGTACCTAGTAATTGCGTGAGGTGTTAAATAAATGTGTGGTAATTCTTATTAAATTAACAATTGTTTTATTGCTTCCCCTTTGTTCATTCATATGTTTAAGTAACTTTATATGTATGTGGTGACAGGTGACCCTTATTATAATACAAGTTCATATATATACATAGGTAAACAAATATCAATCTACTTTAATATCTTTTTCACGCCACTGCTCGGAAATGTGGCAAAAGATGGTCAAAATTCAGGCTTTAAAGCTGGGGTGGGGTTAGTTGGACATCGCACAAACACTATGAGTTCAAACTGTCTATCTTCAATGTACAGAATTTCCGCTTTCTCAATTTTATAATAAAATAGTATAAGACAATTCAGTTCACTCATCAAACTGATTTCACTCATTCTTCAGATGTGTCCCATGACTAGCTTGTTCGTACGTATGCTGCATAGTTACGTCAAAACTCTGTCTGTGTGCGTGTAGTTTTTGATGTGTTGAATTTATTTGCAGTGTGCGTTTGTCGCAATAGTAAAATTTGTATCTGTTGAGTTACTTATCTTTTGGTGGTGTGCTGTACGTGTTTACCTCGCCCCCCGCTAAAAGTGACGAAAAAAATTGTTCGAAGAGTTTACGTTATGACATCTCCAGTGGGCTTAATACTCAAAGCAAGCATAACATTGAACTAGATATCCATAATAATCTAACGTCGGATCCAAAGCAGGTTGCGAATGCATTCAATGCATTTTTTGCGTCAGTTGGAGGGGTCAGCGGGGGAGCCGCCCCGCGCGGGCGACCCGTGCGCCAACCGGTCACCAACACAATGTACCTCCGGCCGGTCGAGCCGCTTGAAGTAAACAAGATCATTAGGGAACTAAAAGACAAGTATAGCTACGGAATAGACGAGCTACCATCTGCATTGATCAAGTTCTGCGCTAATGAACTAACTTTACCATATTGTATGCTAATAAATCAGTCCTTTTTAGAAGGAATATTTCCTGACAGATTAAAAATTTCAATCATCAAACCGATATATAAAAAAGATGCCAAATCAAACCCTAGTAATTATCGACCTATCTCTCTTCTGCCCGCGTCCTCGAAGGTGTTTGAAACAGCAATGTGTAAACGCCTTTACTCATTCTGTGAAAAATACGGTGTATTTGACGACTGTCAGAACGGCTTTCGTAAGAACCGATCCACTGTCCTTGCTACTTACAAATTTATACAGGAGGTACTAAACACACTAAACAACAAAGAATATGCAGTTGGAATCCTCCTAGACATGTCAAAAGCCTACGACCGCGTACAATGTAATCTACTGTTGGATAAATTATACGACATAGGAGTGAGAGGTATAACATATAAATGGTTTGCTTCCTACCTGAAAAATCGTAAGCAATACGTTGAAATCCAACACCACGATCATAACACGGGTCAAATAACTAACGTAAAGTCAGACGAACAAATCATAAATCACTCTATACCCCAGGGAAGTGTAATTAGTTGTTTGCTATTTATAATTTATATAAACGAACTCCCTAAAGTCATAGACAAATCATGCGTGTTATTTGCAGATGACGTCTCAATCCTTACATCATGTTTGAATAACGACACCCTGGACACCGACCTAAATGACATAATGACTAAAGTAGTAAGCTGGCTCAATGATCACAATCTGAAAATAAATTTAAGCAAAACAAAAATCATGCAATTTAAACCAGTACAAAAGCGCGCTTTAGAAATTGATTATTCGTTTAACGGCCACAAACTGGAATGTGTAGAAACTTTCACCCTCCTAGGATTTGATATTGATACAGGCGTAAACTGGAAAGTACATGTTACGAAAATCAAGAATAAAATGCTCAAGTTCATATATGCCCTTAGAGAATTAAAAAAATCGACCAGTTTACAATCGGCAAAAATAGCCTATTATGCTTATGCCTACTCATGGCTCAAGTACGGTATTATCCTTTGGGGGAATAGCACAGACGTCAACGATTTATTTCTACTTCAGAAAAAATGCATACGCATCCTCGCGAATATTAGGAGTCCAGCGAGCTGTAGACCACATTTCATCAATTACCAAATTCTGACCCTAACATCGATGTATATTTTTGAAACTTCTAAATTCGTAAGAAAATATTCGGACCTATTTACAAAGTTAGTAGACCAGCCCCGACGGTATGAAACAAGGTTTAAACATGATTTAGCTTTGCCGTCAACTTCTAAACTGAAACTCCATAGTACAAGTCCAAACGTCATGGCAGTTAAAATATATAACCACCTTAAAAACGACATTAAAGCTGAAACAAATGACAAACGATTTAATAAAATGTTGAAAGACTTCCTAATAAATAAATGCTACTACGACTTAAAAGATTTTTTTGCTGATAATGTTACAGACACCTTCTAAGTAAATTATTTTAATTAAAACAATGACATTTACTTACTTACTTAAAATATGATATATACAATAATCCATTATTTATTTTTTATTTAATTTTTTCTAGTGATCGCATGTGTAATTAGACGAATTGTTGTATGACCTTATATATATACGATACCTTATACGATAAATAAATGGAATAATATGTTATATGTTATGTTATGTTATGTTATAAGTTAGCTATAGATATGCTGTGCCCTTACAGGGTCCATGTGAGACATTGTATTTTATATGTGACATCTATCTGTACCATGGTTGCAATAAAGAATTAAGAATTAAGCATTAAAATTGTTGTTCTTAGCCGGATTTTCCCCTTCAATTTGGAATGTATAATTTTCGTTAGCTGATGTTACTGCTTCATACACAATCAATTTATGAATCGACGTATTTGGCACCCAAATATTAAGTAACATAACTATTTTGGTCTCCGTCAAAAAATCGAAATCAATTATTTAATCCAGAAGATCTTGGGACCTGCCAGATAGATAATGGAATATGGAGGATCTGGAAAAATTATGAGATCAAGGAGTTGGTTTAAGTAACAGACATAGAAAAACTATTGCAGCATTATAAAGCATTTCAACTTATTTTTTAGGATCATCCTACCAGTGGTGATGAGAGAGGCAGTAAGCGCACTAAATGCAGGAGCGAACGACTCGGAGACATCATCTTTGTCGACTTACGCGTTTTTGTATGGAACCATTCCTACTGCGCCTGCGGTGTTCGTGTTCTCCAATTTGTATCAATTGGAAGTTGATCTGGTAAGGAATAGTGTACTAAAAATATATATGTGGTCTACATATTTCGTCATAGATAATTTGTTGGTTATTCTCCCTGACGGTGTGCACCTTTACTTCGGTAACCGCGTCGATACACTCTCAGGAGAATCGTCAAAGAGAAATAGAAGTCTATACGAAATTCAACGTACCACCACAGGTCCAATGTGGAGCTTCAAGTTCAGAAATGTTGAATGAGAGGGCATACTCTTGCTTGCCAGAACTTCATTTGCCCGAATTTTATCTGCCGTAATATACAACTGCCATAATGTTGTTTTCTATAATTTTGTATGCCATACTCATTGTTTACCATAATAATTATATGCCAGAATCTTTGTTTTCCATAATATCAATATCAATAATCTCATTTTCCATAATCATTGTAATCCATAACTATCACATGCCATAATGTCATTTGCCATCCATCTCAACATCCATAATATTCTTATGTGATAAAGTGGGTACGTATTGCAGTGTCTAATATTAAAAAAAAATACCTCGAACCTATCCGCGATCCGAGTCGGTTTTGCCACTAAGTAAAAATGAACTTTTCTCTGAGATTACCTAATGCCAAGATAGTATTGTATCGTAGGCAGTAGGGAACAGGGGCTTAGTGGCAAAACCGACTCGAATCGCGGATAGGTTAGAAGACGGCTTTCGTCTTCGAGGTTATTTTTTTTATAAAAGAGCGGAAAAACCAGCAAATTAACAAAGATGAATCCGAATGCATGTTTTGTATGGCGTTTAAATATTCTATTAAATAATATTATTGCAAACAATAATCTGGAAAACAATACGTATGGCATTCGTATCATTATGCCATCCAATATTCGGGTAAACAAGAGTATGTGAATTAACTATTATGGTAAACGAAACATTCGGGCAAATGAAATTCGGGCAAGCAAAGTTCGGGCAAATGATTATTATAGATATGAATGTCGGGCAAACAATAGACAACCGAATGAGAGCACTACATTCTTGCGGAGTAAGAGAACTTATAGAATCGTATACAATTATTGTTCTTGCATATTTCGAAGTATGACAAGGCCATTTTTAGTGCAAGTCGTTCACATCAATACGCTAAAATAACCAATTGACGACTAGATGGTCGCCGTTATTTGATTCAAAAACGCGCGTCCGGGGTGTAATGATGGGTATAAAAATAAATAATATAATTTCATTCGCTATAACAACATTTGATATATTTTCAAGGGATATAATCGTTTGTTATAATCTCAAAATATATATGTTTATTTTGTATAACGATCATCGGATATAACACTTATTATGTATAATCATTATATGGTATAATGCTCATGTTATATACAAATTATATATCATAACTATCAAGAAGAATAATATTTCGTTTTTATTATTAGTAAGATTAATAATGCCTTAACGAGCATAATTAATAGCAAACACGCCATTACTCCACCAAAGTGCCACGATGTAGTAAAACGTTATTTAGGTGGGTAGTTTCATTATTAAAATTAATATTATCTGTCTACGTTCAGTTTAGTAAGTATTAAAATATAATAGTTTTTTGTGTGTCATTTGAGTTTAATTTACCCAGCTTAACCTACTATTCTTGCAGTTCGTTTCGCGTACCAAACCTACTTCTACATAACCTAATAGAAGTACTGGTATAAAAATCATACGACATCCAAAAGAAAATGTGGCAAACATAACGGCTTGCAAATTGTACTATGTAAGCATATATTAGGTAGTAAAAAAGTTGGGTTCTGGCGCTTCGCCGGCCGCTGCCGCGGCACGCTCGCTGCGCTCGCTCGGCTCGCGCGCTATAGAGTCGCAGTTCAACCTAACACTCCTCCTCGCTTCGCTCGTCGTCGTACCTACACCGACCTGCCTTAGAGTCTGCCAAAAAATATTATGCGAACTTTGCATTAGAATAAATAAGCATTATATCATTTGTTCATTATGGGAAATATGGATTATATTTAAAGTATGTTATACTAAATATTATTATATCAAATGATCGTTATATAAAATGATAATGATATCATATGTAAATATATTTAGTGTTGTTATATCACTCAATAATTATATCAAATGAGTGTTATTGCGACTAATATTATTTCAAAAAAAATTATATGCATCGTTACGCACCCCGCGCGTCCGTTTTTTTTAAAATGATATAAGTTTAAATCCAAATGTTAATTTTCGTCATTAGGCATTTTTTTTTTTGCCTTCTTTCGTTTGACGTGATACTAATTTTTGAGTCTACACCCCAATTGGGTTGGGTTTCGCATTTATAATATAAGTAGGATGATGTGATAAGTAGGATAGCAATTACAAATTACTAGCGCGACTCCGTCCGCGTGGAACCCGTTTATATCGCAGCTCGATACAAACTTTTACCCTCCCCCCATTTTACTCCCTAAGGGGATGATTTCGGGGATTTCCATCCCTTCAACTTTCACCACTTAAAAAATCACGTCAATTCGTCGCTCCGTTTTGCCGTGAAAGAAGGACAAACAAACAAAGACACACATACACTTTCCCATTTATAACATTAGGATGGATGATAATGTTTCAGATGGCATCATCTATGGTCATCTGCACATTCCTGTCAGCCCCCATGATGTTCATGTCAGCCCAAGTGATATCCATCAATAAGGACTTCGCCGAACAGATGAAGAAGTTTGGTTTCCACCTATCCATTGTGTCATTGGTGGCCAGTGTTTGGGTGTTAACCGTGTTCATTGTTACGAAGAAATATAAACGAATGCCGCACAGATTGACGCTGTGTTTGATGGTGTCGCAGGTGAGCGTATCTCATAGATCGTTTTTTGGGGTCCGTACTCGAAATAGAAAACGGGACCGTATTCCTAAGACTCCGCTGTCCGTCTGTCTGTTTTTTGAGATGTTGTGAGGAAACCGGTCTAATCCTAGCAAGGTCAAGGTTTCCCTTTGGGTTGGAAGGTCAGATAGCAGTCGCTTTCATGAAACTAGTGCCTAGGTCTTGGGATTAGGTGCTGGAACGGACCCTTGGCTTGGCTCATTTCAGATACAACCGAAAAAAGTGCTAGGAGGATGATGAGATGTCTTCATTAAGGGGCTCCACGCGCTTTTTGGCCAGTTTTGACGAGTTTTGAGTTGATATTCATCCGTTAAAACTACAGATATATTTATGGCATAAACACTTATCGGTTTTTTTAATACTTTATCTACATTTGCACGAGAGTTTTTTTATGATATTAAAAAAACTCTGTTTTCGATATTAGTATGCTGTTCATGCACATTTATATATGAAATCTACATTTAACTGACAGTCACAGATCGAAGGTCATTGGGAGCTAGGAGCCCCTTAATCCATCCTCTCCCCGGTATAAGTCATCATCATCATATCAGCCGAAAGACGTCCACTGCTGGACATAGGCCTCCCCCAAAGAGTGCCAAAGTGACCGGTCCTGCGCCACCCGCATCCAGCGGACTCCAACAACCTTTACCATCAGTCCACCTTGTGGGGGCCTACCCACGCCTCGCCTTCCGGTACGTGGTCGCCACTCGAGAACCTTTCCGCCCCAACGGCCATCGGTTCTACGTGCTATGTGCCCCGCCCACTGCCACTTAAGTTTAGCGATCCGGAGGGCTATATCGGTTACCTTGGTTCTGCTGCGGACAGCCTCATTTCTGATGCGATCACGCAAAACATGGAAACGTCCGGTGTAAAATACCCTGACCCATATGTGGGTCGGTGGGAGCAAACCCCTCCTGGTTTGAATGTATGTAGTCGTCATTTACATTTTTTTTTTCAGTTACTGCTAGCCATAAGCGTGATCTGGGGCGGTCCACAGACGACGTACACCCCGTCCTGGTCGGTTTTGCTGCAGCAGACGCTGTGCACCTTCAGCATGTACTCCTGTCTGCTCTGGACCTCCATGCTGTCCGTCGGACTTCTCATGTTGCAGGTACCGTGACCAGCATGGTTGTTAAACCCTTTCAGACCCGGCTAATACGATCGTGCGGGTTGATTACATTTAATTGACAATTCAAAAAAAAAATGTCGATAGAGTTCATTTTGCGTTAGCAAGGTCTTGTTTTACGGATGCGAAAGGGTTAAGGGCATGCCTTGATCCGAGTCGACCACGCCCCTTTCACACGCTTATGTCTTCCGCGCACGGGAAAAAGAGATGCAACACTCTTCGGGAAAGGCTTTTTTCAACACGATAAATACCTAACTTACTGAAGTTTTATTTATATTTCATTAAGTGACATCTTGGATGAGATAAAATACTGTAGTATTTACTTGACGTAAAATAATGTATTTAAGTAGGCTGAGTAATAAAGGGAAAATAAAGATCCAACTTTGATTTATTTTCTATCGAGGAAATTTTAGGCAATCATGTATCGATGAAATCAGATACACGATCATATACTGGGCGTCACCTTGGATGCAGCGTTGAAATGGGACGCGCATATAGAAGTCGTTTGTGGTAAATTGTCAGGGGCTTGTTTCGCTTTGAGTAGACTAGCACGTATTTTACCCTACCATCAACTTAGATCGAGTTACTTTTCACTTTTTCACTCGGTGATGTGCTACGGGCTAGAACTTTGGGGAACAGCAGCTGAATGGCAACGAGTTTTCATACTCCAAAAACGAGCTATACGTATTATTTCACATGCGCCGCCAGGCACCCCTGCACGGCAACTTTTTAAAAACACCAAAGTAATACACTTTCTACATTGTTAAATACGTGAGAAGTAATATGCACCAATTTCCAATAAAGGTAACAAAAAGTATGCGGCTTGCTCAGATTAATAAGAACACATTGGCCACGACATGTTGTCGACTTATGAAGTCAACCAAAACAATGTATGTTGTAGGGCCAGTTATCTACAATAAATTACCCTCAGAATTGAAAGAAATAGAAAATGATGTGACATTTCTTAATAAACTAAAAAAAGCGGCCAAGTGCGTGTCGGACCACGCACAACAAGGGTCCCGTGCCTATTAAAAAGGTCATATCCTTACTGAAATCATATGGCACTTACATCCTTTTCTTTAAGTAAGGCGGTTTTTTAAAAATATCTCGAAAACCTTGAACCGATCTTGTTCAAAATAATTTGCATGATTTTTTTCATATTTTTGAAATACACGGTTCAAAAGTTAGAGGGGAGGGGGACACAATTTTAGTGACTTTCGGGGCGATTATCTCCGACTCTATTCACTTAATCAAAAAATTTGCTCAGAAACCTTATATTTATTTTGGAAGGCCTATCGATTGATGTGCCACACGTGGGCATGCAAACTTTTTTTTTTGAGTTTCAATTTTATGTATGGAGTGCACGCCTAAAAAAAACTTTTTTGTAATGTAGCGGTTAACAAAATACACCTATCTTCAAAGTTTTATTCAAATACACCCTATAGTTTTCGAGTAAAATGCCTGTGACATACGGACGGACAGACAGACAGTCAGACAGACATGACCTTGCAAAAGGTAATTAATAGCATTAATGAACTATAATAAAATTCTATGATACAATCCCAACACATCATTTGGAAATGCGCTAATTGTTGCCAATTTTCATCATCATTCATTTTTGACCTTATATCTCGTAATACTCATTTTATAGATGTCGGGTGATCATGAGAGTGACGTTCAAAACCCAGGACCGTTTTAATAAAATCGACAGCTGATCGCTACTTGACTGTACGCTTACATTAGGTACATCGCAAAAAAGAAAGTATTTGAAGTAAAGGCAGGTCGAAAATACAATTATTTAACAAACTGAATCTATTTCAAGGAAACTAAAATGATTTATTTTTATGGACTCTGTCAGCTGCACTACTTATATGTACTTACGGAAATCTCAACAATTGTTTTGTATATAATATTTGTACAAATATTTGAAACTGTTTATTCCCCACTTGTAAAATAAAGAAACCAGATGTATTTGTGCTTTCTGTTGAAATAAATAAAATTTATAACGCGACCATTCATTCGCTAAACGCTAAACGCTAAAGTTTTGACGTCAGCAGTCAAGTCACATTATATGTCACAATAAACTAAAAAGTATTTAATCTTTTGATGTTGGTTTGCTAATATGGTGCTTAAGGTCTACAACACTGAGTTCTTTTTTTATGAAACATATATCTTGATGCAGGTTATAAGTTAACGCTATTAGCAACTACTGAAATGGAGCTAGAGCTGTCATTCTGGGGCCATGAACCTAGAATACTATGGACGGGCTGTACGTGTTGCCACGGTGAGGGACGGAAAAGCTCTTATGCAGCTAAATTAAGAACCGGTCCTAAAATGGCTGATGACTTGTCATAAACAACTTACTACGGGACGGGTAATGGTTTGTGTGGCACAACTTCATACTAAATCAGTTGTGGCAACTTTCAGTTTTATGTATGGTGTGCACCCCTAAAAAAAAACTTTTTTAGTAAATTCATTACAAAACTATGTAGCGGTTAACAAAATACACCCTATCCTCAATATTTTATTCAAATACACCTTATGGTTTTAGAGTAAAATGCCTGTGACATACTGACGGGCAGACAGACAGACAGACAGACAGACAGACAGACAGACAGACAGACATGACGAATCTATAAGGGTTCCGTTTTTTGCCATTTGGCTACGGAACCCTAAAAATGGCTGTATGACAAATCGTTCTATAATATTAGCGAGTATTTGTAAGATAATATGTTTGTAATAATAATAAGTTTTAATGGTAAAACATTGACATTGTGTAATTTAATTAATAAATTTTATGACCTAAGTAATTAGATAAATCAAATAATCTTGACATATTAACTATTATAAATAATCCATATTATTTTGACATGTAAAATTTTATATTTTATTAATAAATGAGTATGAGTATGAGTATAGTCAAGAATCATATATCTGATAATTTACTTTAAAAACTATGTTTTAACCGACTTCAATTTAGTACTCCGCCAAGGCACGAGAACATTTCTTTTTTTATACAACTTACCACATGAACTGATTTCCGATAGCAAATGCGTTGATTACTATAGAAAAAAAAACGAATCGCTGTATGTGGGCCGATAATATTTGAGGACTTCCGTCAATTCCCCAAGATCATCACCAATGGCACTTCATTAGTTCCTATTTCAACGGAATCTTATCAGAACCTGTGACGTACTTTTGCACTTTTAAGTACATAATTAGGAATTCCGTAAGTCATCTGTGGTCTTCATCATCAATTCCTCGCCACCAAATTTATGATTCCGGATGTAAATACACGAGTTATAACAGAAAATACCAAAATCACTACACGCGTGCCTAATAAAATTGAGGAGTCCCCTCAATTCCTCATGGATCCCATGGATGAAATTTTTTTTTTCTTATCGGCTCATCAATGACGGAGTTCTGAGGTAACAAACGTTGACAAAACAAAAAAATACAACTGAATTGAGAACTCCTCCTTTTTTTTGAAGTCGGTTAAAAATCAGACCTTATTGTTTCTTAATCTAGTCAAAACGGCGTTTCAAAGCACGCGACAATTTCCAATGCACCCCCTTAAGCTGCGTACGGACAGCGAGTACATTGGTACGCGTAGTTTGTTACCTCGTGACGTCACATTTCAATGAAACGCTTTATGAATTAAACATCTGCATCTTTTAATTTTTTGGTTGTTAAATTCTTGTTTACTTATTAGTTACGTATCTGCATGTATACTCTCTACTATATGACACTATTCTATTATGCTAATATAACGCCCTGTAATGCACCATATATAGGAGTCTCATAAACGTCGTGGAACTATCAACTTGTTTGAATCATCTCTCACATTACAAGATGATATTACTGGCCAAATTTCATAGTTCCAGGTCATCGGAAAGTCCCTTAATAATTTTTGATTCCCTCGAGTTTCGAAATATACGTTTCATGCGCATAAACGGCCGTATCTTTTTAATTTAACTTAGAAGTTTGTTATTTTTCACAGTTTCAGGGGATTGTAGATTTGAGTATATGGTTTTAATTTCAGCTCGATACCTGCACGCGTTCCCGAGAAAAAGGGTCTTAACAGACAGAGAGACTACAAATGATCCTATTTTTCCAGGTTCCGTTTTTTCCTTTGAAGTACGGAACTCTAAAAAATATGAAGATATAACCCGTTAAAGTTCCCAAGTAACTTTTGACGGACCAAATATGTTTTTAGTAAAAAAAATATGTTCCTAATAGAATCATTTAGTCACCCTTAACCCACAATGTGCACCTGTAATCTCCTTGAGTGTAATTTAATCGTATTGTTCGTGGTTTGCGTGCGTAGTTACGGACGTTATAAAGAAGGTTAGCGCATCGTATGACGCTTCAGGCTATTATCAACCGGGATGGAGCTAACTGTTTAACAAATAGGATTAAGTAATACTAGCTACCGCTGCGACCCCGTCCGCGTGGAACTCGTTTATATCGTGGCTCCATACAAACTTTCATCCCCCATTTCACCCCTTCAAAACTATCCTATGTCCTCCGGGATTCAAATTAGGGGCACATGACTCGAACAAAAAGGCTTTAAAGCCCATTATCTCGCAAACTAATCACTGAGTGGTAAAATGCTTTTAAGAAACCCATAATATTTTTGAATCTTTAGGGAAGGCATGTGTCCAGCAGTGGTCTTTCGGCTGATATGATGATAATGATTCTACTACTACTGTGATTCGACAACTTACAATTTAACAAGTCCAAATAGGGAACACTGGTGAAATCCCCGTGACCAGTCGTTATTGGTCGCACGCCTCTCCTTTCTTCTTTTTACAAGCTTAATATTATCTTGCCCTGTTAGTATTAGGTATGTGTGTATGTACTTCTCGGTGACCGATTGAGCTGAAATTTTGGGTATAGGTATAGTTTGGATGACAATTCAATATTATGGTACCATCGAGCTGATCTGATGATGGAGACAGGAGGTGGCCATGGGAATTCAGTACTTAACCGACGTAACCCCGTTGAGTTTGGGCTCGTTAGACGATTCTAACGAGCCCAAACTCAACGGGGTTACGTCGGTTAGGTACTGTACATTGAGACGATTCTCAATGAGTAGTTGATGATGGTATACAGAAAAGTGCAGTCGGCAATAAAAGCTTGTACCAAAAATGAAATTTTTGACAGAAACTTTTATTCTTCTTCTCTGTCAATTCCTCATGACTGAGGATCGATACCTCATGCTATAGCCCTCCATTCGGTTCGGTTCCTCGTCAAGTAGACTGCACGGGACGCCTGATGGAAACGCCTCAGTGTTGCCAGTTGACACTTTAAGAGTCTAAACTGGCGTTTTGCCTGTAGCTTCATGAAACGGCCACTGTTGACTAGATTTATGCTACAAAAAGTACGTTGTTTGCAGAGCCGCGGACCCTGCTTCATGGTAACGCTGTGGCCAGTGCTCGGTTTCGTGGCGTGGGGCGCGCCAGCCGTCATGGCCGCCGTTCTAGTGGCCACTCGGCCGCACTCTCTACAACTGGACGCCAAGGCTGTGGACGCCATACGCCTGTGCCTGCTCGTCTTCTGCATCACTGGTGAGTGTTGTTCGTAGATACATGGCCGCCGTTCTAGTGGCCACGCGGCCGCACTCTCTACAAATGGACGCCTAGGCTGTGGACGCCATACGCCTGTGCCTGCTCGTCTTCTGCATCACTGGTGAGTGTTGTTCGTAGATACATGGCTGCCGTTCTAGTGGCCACTCGGCCGCACTCTCTACAACTGGACGCCAAGGCTGTGGACGCCATACGCCTGTGCTTGCTCGTGTTCTGCATCACTGGTGAGTGTTCGTAGATCCACGGACCCTGCTTCACGGTAACTCTATGGCCAGTGTTCGGTTTGGTGGCGTGTGATGCGCCAGCGGTCATGGCCGCCGTTCTAGTGGCCACTCGGCCGCACTCTCTACAACTGGACGCCAAGGCTGTGGACGCCATACGTCTTTGCCTGCTCGTCTTCTGCGTCACTGGTGAGTTGTTTCGTAGATTAACCATGCTTAGTGGTTACGCTGTGGCCAGTGCTGGGGCTTATAGCTCGTGTTGGGGATCTCTACAACTGGACGCCAATGCTGTGGACGCCATTCAGCTGTGTCCTGCGTATTCTGCATCACTGGTGGAGGGGTTATATAATAGTTCTATTGCTTGCGCGCCTCGTGCTGGAGTTAGATTCCACACAGCCGTATTGTATATTTTATCTGTGGATGTCAATATCGAATTCGTATACCGGTATTTTTGTATGAAAATAGCACAAATTGTGTCATTTTCTAGTTTATTTATTTATTTATTTATTTACATTTGGAGAACCAACAGCTACAGAAACACAATGATTATGTAGATAAAACACAAAAAGCCAATTACAGGTTCCCGCCGATAGCATCGAACAATTATAATATTAATTAACATTTATATCATCATCGTCATCATATCAGCCGAAAGACGTCCACTGCTGGACATAACTGGTCCTGCGCCACCCGCATCCAGCGGACTCCCGTAACCATTATCAGGTCATCAGTCCACCTTGTGGGCGGGCTACCCACGCCGCGCCTTCCGGTACGTGGTCGCCACTCGTACTGCCCCTGCCACTTAAGTTTACCGATTCGGATATACATCAATACATATTGAATACTAGCTCCTGCCCGCGACTCCGTCCGCGTGGAACTCGTTTATATCGCAGCTCCATACAAACTTTCACCTCCCCATTTCACCCCTTTACGTGATGATTTCGGGGATAAAAACTATCATATGTCCTTTCCCGGGACTCGAACTATCTCTATACCAAATATCACCTAAATCGGTTCAGCGGTTTAAGCGTGAAGAGGTAACAGACAGACAGACAGACACACTTTCGCATTTATAATATTAGTATGGATGGTATTGTTTGTCAGTGACAACGGGCTGCCTGACGCTATACATCCGGTTCCGGCGGCGTAGCGCGCAATTCGCGTCGCTCTCGGCCGCGGTGGCCTCCAACTCGGACGAGTGCTCCGGACTAGTCGACAACGCGGAACCGGTGTCCAACACACAGTCCGTGTCGCATAATGGTAAGGAATTACAGTATATAACTACAACTTGGACAAGTTGAAAAACCCCCGAAATTTTCATTTCAAGGTTCATTATCATAAAAATGGCTGAACAGATTTTTATGAAACATGGCTAAGAACACTCGGGATCACATCAGCTTTCTAATAATAAAAAAACCACATTCAAGTCGGTACATCTGTTTGGGAGCTACGATGCCACAGACAGATACACAGACAGACACGTTAAACTTATGACACCCCTCTCTTTGCGTCGGGGGTTAAAAATAAATATGGACATACTTTGAAATGAACACTGCACATCTAGTATGAAAAAAAACCTGAATTTTCCTGAAAAATACTTTTTTCACTTCTCATGCTCAAAAAGTGCCTCTTTATGCTGTATGGAGGCGACATAACGCCGGTTTTTATGCTCTAGTGCCTAAAATAAAATCTTCGTCGAAGACCAAGGCAATCGGTCAAACAGCCACACGAGCAACTTTAACTTCATAGAGTAAACTCTTTATTTTTTTTTTTTTAATGTTTAGTTAGTATACTAACACCAAGGCAAGGATACCAACAGACAAAGTACACAATAAAACTTCATGAAATAAACTTAAAGTTTTCATTTCCTCGCAATCGAAGTGAAAAGTAGAGTGTACAATTCGACCATAAGACCCATTTTACACTCGATTTTATATCCATACATTATCATACATCTCGCGTTAAATGGTGCGTTTTATGCACTTCTTGTACAATCTACTATTTTGCGTATTTAAGTGTACCTATATTCAAAAATCAGATACGTTGTGTTGTGTGTACAGCTAGAAAAAAATTAGGTACCTGCATTTGTTTGTAGCTGTCAAAAGAGGGCACAGACAATCTCTACAGACGAGAATTTTAGTTAAAATAAATCGCACTCTAATCGTTTGATCCGTTCGGGAGCTACGATGCCATAGACAGACACATCTGTATGTGGTAATTTTATCGCACCCCTCGCCTGCGTCAAAACTCAACAAATTCTCACCACTACACCATTAATTACATTATTCAAACGACATTGTTAAACATTTGAGCCTTTTCGGAAATGGAATATTTCAAAGTGGTGTCATAATTAGTATAATTAAATTACCCATATACTCGTACTGTATTTGTTAATAATGTTTTTTTTTTATTTCTATCTTTCCAAGGAGGGGAAGATCAAGGTAACTATTTACTAATTTCAACTATTGTCCTCGTAAGACCCAGATATATAGTTCAGTCCAATTTTACACCCAGTAATTATTATATTTTACGTCACACCTGGCCATAATGCGAGTTTTACTGCACGCAGCGCGTACGGGAAAACTCGCATCTTGGCCAGGTGAAGACGTAAAATTTTGTACTCAACACGGGCGGTAATTCGTAAAGCCCCAGAGCGCATATTTATGGCTTTCACCTTCGGTTCGGGCCACAAACACCTGCGATCTCGGGCATTCACGAATTCACCGCCCCGTATTGTACTATTGGGGCATTTTACACGCTTAGACATTTTACAACCAAGATCTGATGCAAATTAGACCTTTTTACTTACGCACTCATTCTGCAATCTAGTTCTTATAAACCTAACCCGTCTCAGAAAAGTCATAATAGTACATTACGTAACAAGGGCGGTGAATTCGTGAATGCCCCAGATCTCAGGTGTTTGTGGCCCGAACCGAAGGGCTCTGGGGCTTTACGAATTATCGCCCGTGTTGAGTACAAAATTTTACGTCTTCACCTGGCGAGAATGCGAGTTTTCCCTTACGCGCAGCGTGCAGTAAAACTGGCATTATGGCCAGGTGCGACGTAAAAGCTGTTACCTGGGTCTTACTTGGCTGAGGATATTATTCTGCCTGTCCAAAATCTTTGTCCAATGTGCATATGTCTAAAGAAATAGGGGTGTTGACACTAAATAAAATAATCAATAATGTCGTATTTTCTCGAAAAAGGATTAAAAATGTAGTCAAATGGGGAAATAAGCAACGCAAGAGGTTAAATAATCACGAAGTTATAAGTGTCCAAAGTTTTAAGAAGGGGTATGTTCTGTCTCTTTTTCGCAAAACGCAACTTCATATGAAACGATGACGCTAGTTAGTGACGTCACTAATAGACGGCAACGTGCCGCGCCCCAGCGTGTTCAGCGCCGCCTTGCAGCCTCGCGGATTGTGACGTCACAAACTGTTTGCGTTGTCCTCTCTCGAACAAGCAATATCAAAACGATTGTAGCTTCGTAGTTCTTTGAGATATCTGAATGGGATTTTCGTCACTAGGCATATCTTTTTGCCTTCTTTCTTTTGGAGTAATAATAATTTACGACTCTAAACCCATATTGGATGATTTGATCAAATATATCAGGATCAGGAACTCCTACGGCGAAGTTTGATCAAAGATTGGACAAAGAAATTGGTCAAGTGGAATACCACCCTTCACATCATCTAACCAAAACCAGTATATTTAAGTGTGACGGATAGAACTACAATTGACAGGGTGCTACGGCACCATCACAGGAAGTCCGTCGTCCACCAAAAGTGCCAACGGATGCTGCTCCAACGATCCCCGATGCGAGAGCGGCGCGATCAACTCTACGTCGGCTGATATTGAGGATATAGCGGACGCGCGCAAGTGAGTATGGAGTAGCACGTCATCGTCATTCGCTTGCCCCTATACCATTTACTTGCGGTCAGCTCAGCATGGTTTAGGGTCCCGTGGGTACCTCAAAAGGAGCTAACGGAACGGAAAATAGGATCACTTTGTTGTCCCTCTGTCAAAACCCTTTATCACGGGAACTCGTAGAGGTATCGAGTTGAAATTAAAACTATATACTCAAGTCTACAGTCTCCAGACGCTGTGTAAAAATCAAACTTCAAAGTTAACGGGAAAAAAAGATACGGCCGTTGAAATTTCGAATCAAATCAAAATTTATAGGGCACTCCGTGGACCTAGAACTTTGAAATTTGGCTAGTAATAAAGTATAATACTACAGTTACAAGGAAAAGTCTGAAACTACAATACATTTGTAATTTAGTAGGGAACCCTCGGTGGGCGAGTCCGACTCGCACTTGTCCGGATTTTTTCTTCCATACTGCCCTATAGCCCGTCACCTCGTCACTTACTTCCTTCCTATTCACATTATCTCTCACGCAGTCCATCCACCTATTTCTTGGTTTTCTCATCACATGACCACGAGTCACTCGTGGTGCCAGTTTCAATTGGCTTACTTACATTAACAAAACTAATCCATTAGAATCAAACACAATTTAAAAATAAAAAATAAAAAAATTTGAACTGTTTATTGCAATAATAGTTTTACATACATTTTTTTTTCTTAATTACTTAGCACAATCTTAACTTTTAAAGATTATTTGCTAAGCATATTTTAGTTATATATTATAGATTTGACCTTTATATATTGTTATTTAATTAAGATTAAGATTTTTTCTTCACACTTAGTATGGCTTTCTTAGTTACACATTTGGCCTTATGCGGTTTATCTGTTATACTATCTATTACATTTTCAATCATATTTGTAGGGAGACTGTTTAGGACAGCAGGCACATAACTGGACCAGACTCTTCGCCCATAAAAGTTGTTGCTTCTTGGTACTGTAAATGTTTTACTGGTTGTTAGTGTCCGGAGGTTCTGTGGTCTGCTATACCTATTCAGCTTTCCTAGGTATTGTCTATATTCTAGAATCACTGCCATTTTAACTTTGTCATATACATTAAAGAGTCTACAGTATTGGAATAGGTTATCATAGTTGCTTTTGTGCTTATATTTAACTTTTAGTGGTACAATTGTTTTAATTAGCCTTAATTGTAAGTTGTATATGCTTTATGCAATTAAAATTATTTGATATTTGATATTTATTTAATTCTTAACACTAACAGTATACATTGTGTCGAATAGATTGTATTATAGATTAAACGGCATTGCAATCGAAATGCATTTCAGTTCGTTGTGACTTTTATTTCGATAATTATTTCTTCGTGTAAAGCTATTTGAGACATTTAAAAAAACGTCATTTCGATCACTTTCAAAAGTACGCGTTTTGTCTATGACCATAAAAAAAAGAAAACTTTAAGCAGGCTACAAACGGGCGTAATTTGTCACAGCAACTTGCAATAGATGGAAAGAGACAGCCATACACGACTAACCAGTATAACTATAGCAAGTTGTTGCGACAAATTGCAAGGTCTTTAAAGGTACGAGCACTTGGCTGTTTATAGTGATTTGTTTTAATAAAAGCATATAGTTAAAAGGTAAAAAAGTATACAGTAAAGCAATTTCATACACATTCCTGGCCGTTAAAACTGTACAGTAATGACTTGTAACTTTTTTGATTTGCGTTGTACAGTAACGAGGAACTTCACGTACTATTTCTGCTACCGTAAGGCGAACATTTCCGAACATATTGGAGAAAAAAATTTTTTGTTCTGAAACCTATCGTGTGTGGTATCTAATGATTCTAATGAAAGGGTTTACTAAGTTGATTCTAAAAATATATGACATCATTCTATTTCAGTCACTTGTTTTTAAATTAAAATAATCATCATTTTCAAGACATACCAAGTTTGGGCTCATCCAGATATGAAACGCTGGAATCATTATTTGTAAAATATATCTAAAATGTAATGTAATAGCCTCATATCCAACCCCAAGAAAGCAATTTTAAAAATATTTACATTTAGTATTTTTTTATAATTTATGGAACGCGTTTTTACGGAACTCGTCGTGCGCGAGTCTGATTCGCACTTGGCCGGCTTTATTTTTATTTTTTTTCCAGGGACTGCGCTTGCCCCGACTCTCAGAAGCATCGGTGCGGCGGCCCCGAGCCGTGCCAGTATCTGAGCGAGCTAGAGCGCGCCGCCGGCTCGCTCGGGCTGCTCCCGCCCGAGCAGAGCCGCGGCCGCGGCTCCCAGCTGCTCAAGCACACCGTGCTCATCATACTGTACAGCTTGGCCATGTTCATCGTGAGTATCTTATCTTATCTGAGCGAGCTGGAGCGCGCCGCCGGCTCGCTCGGGCTGCTCCCGCCCGAGCAAAGCCGCGGCCGCGGCTCCCAGCTGCTCAAGCACACCGTGCTCATCATACTGTACAGCTTGGCCATGTTCATCGTGAGTATCTTATCTTATCTGAGCGAGCTGGAGCGAGCCGCCGGCTCGCTCGGGCTGCGCCCGCCCGAGCAGAGCCGCGGCCGCGGCTCCCAGCTGCTCAAGCACACCGTGCTCATCATACTGTACAGCTTGGCCATGTTCATCGTGAGTATCTCATCTTATCTGAGCGAGTTGGAGCGCGCCGCCGGCTCGCTCGAGCTGCTCCCGCCCGAGCAGAGCCGCGGCCGCGGCTCCCAGCTGCTCAAGCACACCGTGCTCATCATACTGTATAGCTTGGCCATGTTCATCGTGAGTATCTTATCTTATCTGAGCGAGCTGGAGCGCGCCGCCGGCTCGCTCGGGCTGCTCCCGCCCGAGCAGAGCCGCGGCCGCGGCTCCCAGCTGCTCAAGCACACCGTGCTCATCATACTGTACAGCTTGGCCATGTTCATCGTGAGTATCTTATCTTATCTGAGCTAGCTGGAGCGCGCCGCCGGCTCGCTCGGGCTGCTCCCGCCCGAGCAGAGCCGCGGCCGCGGCTCCCAGCTGCTCAAGCACACCGTGCTCATCATACTGTACAGCTTGGCCATGTTCATCGTGAGTATCTTATCTTATCTGAGCGAGCTGGAGCGCGCCGCCGGCTCGCTCGGGCTGCCCCCGTCCGAGCAGAGCCGCGGCCGCGGCTCCCAGCTGCTCAAGCACACCGTGCTCATCATACTGTACAGCTTGGCCATGTTCATCGTGAGTATCTTATCTTATCTGAGCGAGCTGTAGCGCGCCGCCGGCTCGCTCGGGCTGCTCCCGCCCGAGCAGAGCCGCGGCCGTGGTTCCCAGCTGCTCAAGCACACCGTGCTCATCATACTGTACAGCTTGGCCATGTTCATCGTGAGTATCTTATCTTATCTGAGCGAGCTGGAGCGCGCCGCCGGCTCGCTCGGGCTGCTCCCGCCCGAGCAGAGCCGCGGCCGCGGCTCCCAGCTGCTCAAGCACACCGTGCTCATCATACTGTACAGCTTGGCCATGTTCATCGTCAGTATCTTATCTTATCTGAGCGAGCTGGAGCGCGCCGCCGGCTCGCTCGGGCTGCTCCCGCCCGAGTGGAAGCCGCGGCCGCGGCTTCCAGCTGCTCAAGCACACCGTGCTCATCATACTGTACAGCTTGGCCATGTTTATCGTGAGTATCTTATCTTACGACTTTAGTGTGGACATGCTAATTCGTGGCAAGGTCCCAACGGAGTGGACCTCCTGTACCTACTATTAGTACTACTACTTACTCTGTGGTTTCACAATTGTTTGTTGTCACAGGGCATAACGTACACGACCTGGCGCATGATGCGAAGCGACGAGAGCGGCGTGTTCATCGAGATAGAGTTCCTAGACATCGCCATCACGTACGGGCAGGCGCTCATCATGTTCGTGCTGTTCGGGCTCGACCCAGAGGAAATGCTCATACCGGCCATCGGATACCTCAAGAAGAAATGGTAAATAGTTGTATATTGTTGTTATTTTAAGGGACTCCACGCGCGTTTTGTCTAGTTTTGACAAGTTTTGAGTTGATATTCCTCCGTCAAAACTATAAATATATATATGGCACAAACACTTATCGGTTCTTCAATCTTTTATCTACATTTGCACGTGAGTTTTTTTGAAAATATTGAATAGTTACTGTTTTATGATTTATTTTAAACATGGTCCAAAAAAATAATATTTGTTTTTTAAGCAGTAACGCTGCTAAAGAAAATTATATATGTATATAATTTTTTTTTAAATGAAAGGAACTGATTGAAGGATTTGGTGCCCGAACCAGATTGTTCCGATAGCTCAGTTGGTTAGTAGCGACGGGCCATGAATGCCTGTGGTCGCCGGTTCGAATCCGGCTCGGAGCATTAAATTTTTCAATTTTTCCTTTCATTAAAAGAAAAATATAATGGTCCAAAAAAGCTCAGATTCCAATATTAGAATATGAAATTTACATACTTATAACTGTTCCTTATTGACGTCTCTAAAAACCCACGAGATATTTTTATCTTTAACTCATTTCACGTGATTTCACTCATACGTCCAAAATAACGGATTTTGGCTTGAAATTGTCAAAGTTTGGAGCCATATATCCCGAAAACTGTGAGTTTTGGTGTAAATATGGGATACTATTTCGGTAAACCAAGTTGTTGTTAATATAATAAGCCAAAAAAAAAACACGAAAAAACCGACAATCACAGATCGAAGGTCATTGGGAGCCCCTTAACATGTGGGTTATCTAACTATGTGCTTTTCGGGTTTGACCTCGAGGAGATGCCCAAATCAGGGCTACTTTATCTTTTCTCATCTAGATGAGGGTTCTTTCGAATGACATAAGTTCGAGTTTCAGCTGCCTTGTCTGGCTCGTCAAAAATCTGCTGCCCGAGACATTCTTTGTTTTCTCGCCCTAAATGAAGTACTTTTTTTTTCTTTGTTTGTAACTGCCATCAGTCGATAACGACGGGACACAGACTAATACAGACACGCAGTATAAAGCAAGCCGATGTTTCATAGTTGTCTCTGTCACTTCTTATGGTCAGCTGACGTGAGTTAGAATGAGACGAATATTATGGTATTTTTAGTCTATTGACGACTCGTCTCCATCTACTGTTCACCACTGTGTCAAATTGGTAAACAAGTTTTTCGAGATGTCAACGTCAAATTGACACTTATAGTGTTATTACTGTTTTAAAGTTCATATTAATGAACATTATATCAGTGTGAATATGTAGGCGAGGCGTTTGGCAAGTTTGAGATACAGAGACTGGAAATACAGACGTGAGTGAGCTGGTGGTTTATTTTGCTACTTCCGTATACCTACCACATTAACTTTTGTATTGTTTATTTCAGTAGATAACTGAAACTATATAGATTATTATTATAGTTGTTAAATACTACTTAATTACCTACATTTTGATACTTATTTAAACTCACAATCAAGTAGCTGTCTACACCTCACGTATTGAATTGTGGCTCAGAAACAGGAATAAGTAGGTAGTTAAGTCAAGGTTTTTGTTTTTACTGTGGTAAATGACTTTTGTATACATGTATTGTATACATAGTGTTAAATTGTATCTCAATACAAATGTATGGAGATACAAGTTATTTACTACTGGTGCAGATGACGAATATATGAAAAGTAAATATCGATGTCGATATCTTGTAACAAAATATCTTTCGTTACACTAAATCTCGAGCGAGCGAGAGAGCGAATTACATCGTGCGAGCGAGAAAGCGGAGACAATGACGTATGAAGACCTGTCAGATAACATGGTTCTATCCCTTTCTTACTTGTCATTCAGTACGTAAGTGAGAAGTGATCGGATGTATACAAACGTTCAATTTATTAGGGCCTATCTGCCTTTCTCTGTAATCTGTGCGACGGGAGCCAATAATGCACGGCACAATAATGTACGGCCCGATAATCCGCGTCCACTTTTAGTGAACTCGGATTATTGGGTCGTGCATTATCAGCCCGGACAAAAGTGGCTTCCAATTATTGCCCCGGACCAAGTTTGCTCAGGGTGATAATGCACGGCCCAATAATGTACAGCCTGTTAATCCACATCCACTTTTTGGGTCGTACATTATCAGGGCGGACAAAAATGGCTTGTCATAAGTTAACTCTGTCTTAGGTCGGTTAGGTTAAGGTTCACTGGCTTCCCACAGGCCAGGAATAGACACTTGCGCAGCGGGGTGACGTGGAATCGCTGGAAATTACCAGTCCGCGCAGATAATGTACAGCCCGATAATCCGAAGCCACATGGACTCGGATTATTGGGCCGTGCATTATCACCTCGTACAAAATTGGCTTCCAATTATTGCCCCGGACCAAGTTTGCTCAGGGTGTCGCTGTGTGTACAGCCTATCAGGCGACACAGTCCTTGTACACAATGGACGCGGATTATTGGGCTGTACTTTATTTTGGCCGTGCATTATCATGGCTGTACATTAAACGGCACCATAAGGACTATTATCAGTTTTGGTGAGAGTCTTTGTAAGTGATCTGCTAGTGTCTTTATGTTAACCAGCCATTTTTGCCCACAGGCACGGCGCCGACACGGTCGTACTGCCCTCGATCGAGGACCTCAGTTTCGAGACGAAGCACGTCTGCGACCAGTTCATCATGCACCATCTCGACCGCTGCAAAGAGGCCATTGCGAAGGACACCAGGTATCGGATTCTTAGTTCTAATCACATCACATCATCAGCCTATATACGTCCCACTGCTGGGCACAGGCCACCTCTCACGTATGAGAGGGAAACGGGCAGTAGTCCCCACGCTGGCCCAGTGCGGATTGGGGACTTCACATACACCTTTGAATTTCTTCGCAGATGTATGCAGGTTTCCTCACGATGTTTTTCCTTCACCGAAAAGCTAACGGTAAATATGAAATCATATTCCGTACATAAGTTCCGAAAAACTCATTGGTACGAGCCGGGATTCGAACCCACGACCGCCGTTTGACAGCCGCATGCCTGAAACACTGGGCTACCGTAGCTTAACCTTAGTTCTAATACTTTTGACATTTGTAGGTGTGTGAGGTCCAAATTCTTGAGCAGTAGTTAGCCCTGGTTAATGCGTTAAATGTTCCACACAAAAGTAGTAGTACTAGTGTTGTGACACAAAAATTTACCATATAAATGTATCTTTCTTTCTATATTTAACCCCCGACGCAAAAAGAGGGGTGTTATAAGTTTAACGTGTCTGTCTGTGGTAGCGTAGCTCCCTAACGGATGGACCGATTTGAATGCGGTTTTTTATTTATTATCATAGATAATTTTATCCCGAGTGTTCTCAGCCATGTTTCATGAAAATCTGTTCAACCGTTTTTGAGATTATGGACGTTGAAATGAAAATGTCGGGGGTTTTTCAACTTTTCTAAGTTGTAGTTATTATTTATTTAATTACTATCGTCTGCCCGCGACTCCGTCCGCGTGGAACTCGTTTATATCGCAGCTCCATACAAACTTTTACCCCCCCATTTCACCCCCTTAGGGGATGATTTCGGGGTAAAAACTATCCTATGTCACTCTCCATCCCTTCAACTATCTCCATTTAAAAAATCACGTCAATTCTTCGCTCCGTTTTTCCGTGAAAGACGGACAAACAAACAAACACACACATAAACTTTCCCATTTATAATATTAGTATGGATTGTGTCAGATGGCGCATGCGCACATACCGCAACGTGTTCCGCGGCTCGTGCCTCGTGCGCTGGCTGCTCAGCTGCGGCCTCGCCAAGGACGAGGCGGAGGCGGTCGCGTACGGCCGCCACCTGCTAGACGGCCGCCTTATCGCTCACCTCAACAACGCGCACCACTTCACCAACTCACCCCTCCTGTATACCTTCAAGTAATCATCTCCTTAGAAACTCATTGAAATATGCCAAAGTCAAATAGTCCCACCAGATGGCGTTGTTGACAATCGTAGCTGATCATACAGCGTGAATTTTTAATGAGTGTCCAAATTGATGCATAAGATTCTTCAGCAAAAAATATAAAATACTGTTTTTTTGTTTCATATCATTCAGTACTAAAGTTTTTAGTAATTGCTGCTTAAAGTTATCCTAAATAAACCTTACCGCGCGGGCACCTCAGCGGGTAGTAAGGTTTGCGCACGGCACGCCTCCCCTCCCCCGGCCCCGCCCCGCTCCGCGCGGTACTGCACGCCGAGTAACCCCGCTGTTCGGATAATTCTTTTGGGATAGACAATTTATAATTTAAAAAATACCTACCATTTTTTTTTCAAAAATGGAGTCTATAAGCGATACCAAATGCCTACAAAAAATTTGGACACTCATTAAAAATTCACCCTGTAGATTGTATGGAACGGCGCCGTAACAACGACGTCTAGTGAAACTGTTAAATTATGTAATTTTTAATATTTATGTTTAACACTATCACTTTTCACATATTTGAAGAAAACCTACGAGAATCTTTAAACTTTGTAGTATCAAATACGTGGCTTGTTTTTTTTATATTACGTATACATGTACGTTCTCGGGGTTTTAGTTAGCGACGAATTATAAACATCGATTAAAGCGAAGAAAAATATCTGAACAAAGAGCTATTAACAAACGCTGTATATTTATTGGTTTGCGTACTTTGTACGGAATAAAGAAATGATTTGTCTTCTATTGTAGCTGCTTAATGTCGGAATAACATTCCACCTCCAATATATAACCAAGCGTGATATAGTTTTAAACGATTCTTATTTCTGTAAACCTTCTGATTAGAAATAAGTTTTAAGTAAGTAGCACAAAACCTGTTTAAATATACTTTAAGAATAAAAATGGTCCTGAATGTTGTCCAGGTCCTAGGGTATTTCATGACTATAGATTTAGCACTTTTGGGCATGGTTGGAGTCAAAAGTCATGCAATACCTAGGAAATTAAGTATAAAACCTTCTAATGTTAGTCTTCCAATATACAGTTGTGTTACATGTGTTTCATCATGTAACCACCACTAGTATATAGTTGGAGTTATGTGAGGTTCACTTTTCACCCCGAACACTAATCTCAGAAATCAACAAAACCGAGATTAGCGAAAGTTCAATCTAGCCAAGAAAGAGACTCACCATTTTTGAACCTTACTGTCTACACAATAGAGTTGAAAATGGTAGACCAATGTATGGACTACTGTACACCTCACATAATTACTGTTTATCGCGTCAACTCGTTATTTAAATTATTTATGTCTATTTATTTATAGCTAATTTAGATGCCATTAGAAATAGCTATTTATTGGAAAGTGTGAAGACATTTTAAAGACAATTTATGTGATCAAGGAAGGGTTTTCATTTTAAACCACTTGGCCATTTACATTGTTGTAAATAAAACTATTACATGCCTGTTCAGAACTGGTTGGTCTCTTAACGGGCGTTAAAACTTTGTTTGCAACAAAGTAATTGATTAAGCACGTAGACTATGAAATAATGCATCAGTTAGTTGATCGTATTTTAAGATATGGAATCGATATGTGATGAAAATGACCAGTTAGGTACCAGTGTCATCCAAGGACGTTCGTATATTAGGGGCTATTCATAAATTACTTCATCTTTTTTTGTCGATTTTTGACCCCCGCAGACCCCCCCCCCCCCCCCATTTTGAAATGACGTAATTTATGTTGAATGACCCCTTATAATCAACCAATGAAATTTTATAATCTTAATTGTTCTATTATATAAGTGTAACTCGTATAATATCTAAATATGAACATATTATATTATAGATAGACATATTCAAATGTTTAATAAAAATTCATATTTAAGGGCTTAAATTTTAATTAATTTCATTTTGTAAAGGACATCCACCTATATAATTTGTTTGACTAATTGTCGTCCCGCAAATTAAATTATGGACAGTCCTAAATCATGTACTTTTTTAAATCTATTTACATACAACGTCGTATGACCGCCTCTTTTATTATACTGTTTTGAATACAAAATCAATTGATTTCCAATGGGACTATTGTCACTAAGTAGGCGTGAATCTATGCAGAGCGACGGAAATGAAAGCCTTTACTTAAGTATTAGAGAGTATTCCCAGTAAACATGGTTTCCCTGATAGTGTTTCCATAGCGTTATTTTTCATAACCTAAAAAGAGGTTCCCTCAAGATAATGGTGCAGATGTCAGGACACGTACCTACAATAAGCGCAGGGATATTTGACACGCCTGCATACAAGTTTGTTCTTTCATGCGGCTGGCTGTACATACATACTTGATTTCTGTTGGGCTGAAATTATTCATTGAATGAGTCCCATTGTAAATTAACTGAGTGATATATCATCTTAATCAGTGCGTCGTAATATAAAATATTAATGGTAACTTTCACAGTCAATAGGCAGTATTTAACTTATAACAGACTTAGAGACGTGGAAATGGAATGGATGAGTTTTAATTTATTATTAAGTGCTTTGGGTGAACACAAAGTGAGAATTAGTATTGTAATATTGTTTTTATAATGCAATTTGTTTTTCTCTTTATATATTTATCAAATTATCATACAATAAAAACAAATCTTGTACCTATTATTATTGGCGAGTTTTATGGGCGCCTTGCCACTGGTAAAAAACTCTGAACGGCTGAACTTCACCGTATCATATAAGCCTTCAAATTATCTTCACTCTTGGCATATTTTTTATATACTTATTTAGTACAGTTTGCATCAGAATAAAGTACAGTCATATCGTTAGGAGCAACTAAACTTGCCAAGTATATCGCATAACGTGTTTATTACCTGAGGCCTTGCGGCTGTTAGGAAGGCCACCACCAAGGCCAAGTACCGCTGACTTCCCCGACTTGCACTTAAATGTATTGTAGCAACGTGTGAGTGCGACACGTTGGACGTTTTCACGGATTTATTTTACTGCATAAAGCTGTCTCTACAGCGGTTTCGCGCGAGTCCACGCGCAAACTGCTCCATCCCGATCTGACAAGCCGTTTATTTTATAGTTAGTGCCAGTACAATGTCAATGTCTATCACTTTTACATCATAATGATCTGGGTTCTCTTTGCAAATACCGAATACATTATTTAATTTCAGCAGAATGTAGTATTGCTTATTCTATATACATTCGTATGAACAAAATAAATATTTTCTTATTGGCTTACTTTGTTAAGTGATGTCTCAAGCTTGCTGTGATGTTTAACTTAAATGTTTCTAGTACAATATACTGTATCAATATAAAAAATACACATGTATAATATTATTGTTGTTGTATTTGATGAGCAAGGATAAAATGTTTAAAAAAAGAATTGAAATAAATATTGTTGCAATCAGCATACCATATGTCTCTTATTGTGTGTACCTACTGCTTTATTTAGCTAGCAAGGTCTTGTCCATATTACGTCATCGTTTATTGACGATTTTGACCCCCCCGCCCCCTATTTTTAAATGACGTATTATTGGACAGCTCCCAAGTCACCTTCTAATGTAGTGATATGAGCTTTAGAACAAAACACATTTTAACAAAAACTGTACGCAAATGGACATGATTTAGTAAAAAAATATTGAAATAAAGGCTCAATTATGATTTCTCTAGGAAAAGGAACAAATAGTATGTAGAGTTTTCCTAATGAAGTATACAGTGTGTTTGACTCCCTAAAAATTTAATAGGTCAAATTCAACAATTAATTATCAAATAAATTGACGGCATAATAATGGGAGTTACAACAAACACAGGAATTGGTATTTACAATAGTTTATTCTTGATTTTCTTCTTCATTTTCTTCCCCATCATCATCCATTTCCGGGGCCTCCCACCATGTCAGCAGCCCAAGCCCAGGCTCGTTGATCCCACCAACTATTCTGTAAGGGGCCACTGTTTGGACCGGACAGTCGGACCCTGGAGGGCCAGTTGGTAAGCTTTCTTCAAATGCTTCACTTGTTACTCTGAATCTTATGGTTTCCCCTGCAGATTAGAAAAACATAAATATTAATTAGTGAAAATATACAAATACATCAGTCAGAAGTAAATGGATTAAAAATTATAGATTTTAGGTTTTTCATGAATTATGAAGAGAAGTCTCTTTGTAACTTAGTATGTCCGTATGTGGGGGATAATCTTCGGAATGGAAATACATTCTTCAAGAATTTCTGATATAAGCTACTTTAATACACGGATGGAGCCATTGGGTGTGCAGGTATCATCAACTTTGGGTTTACCTGCATCCATGAAAAGGTCATGTTTTTCTCCATCTTCCTTGGGATACTCCCACACCCAGGCTTGCTCAGTCTCATCAAACCTTGATGGATGTTGTAGGGCATTTACTGGTATCAACACATCATCAAAAAATCCTAATGTTACTGGAATATAATAAAAACATAATATCCAAAAAATCCTAATGTTACTGGAATATAATACAAACATGATATTGATACCCTAGTTCACAGTCTTACTAATTACATTTTATTTGGTACTGAAATTGTAACTTTATGATTTGAGCACTATCATACTAATTACACCACTTTTTTCCTAGTAATTAGTATGATTGTGAACTACGGTATCAATATTACAATTACCTACTTAACCTTTTCACCGCCAAACACGTGAAATCACGTCATCGACGATTCGTGACACCGACGCCAAAGACGGCATTTGCCCACATTTTTTTTTTAATTTATGAAATCCTACTCTGAAATAGCCCAATTTCATGTTGGCATTATTTTTTTACCCTTGTGGCGTGAAGTGGCACGGTAAGTTGCTTTACCATCTAGCGGTGAAAAGGTTAAGTCATGAACTATGCATTTTCATCTATACTTTACATGACTAATGAAGATACTTAAATACAAAATTTAAAAATTAGAGTAGTATCAAAAGTTCCGCATTGGGACTGGGATAGAATGGACATGAACAGATATTGGTCATTGAAATGTCATAATAAATTTAATCTGCACACTATTTTCTAATTGATGGCAGTATGTAATTAAAACAGGCTTACCATGCACACCTTCTCTACCACAGCTTCTAATTTTACCTATAAGGATTTCTTCAATCACGGGCCTGAATACTATGTATCTAAATTTGACTTCAGTGTGTGATGAGCCATCTCCAGGAAAAATGTATGAATGCCCAATATGAGTGATGTCGAAGAGTGCTATGCATAATCCTACATTTAAAACAACCTAAAATAAATCATATGTAAGTATACGATGAAGTTTTCATTGAATGTAATTCAAGTGACAAAGTATACTATTGTTACCTTATTTGCTAATTTTCTATTAAGTAAAGTAGTAATCGATTCCGTTAAGTTTTGATTAAAGTGTTCGGGCGTAACCCGTATCACATCTTTCATTTCTGCTAATACAAACATTTTAGTTCGATTTCAAAATAATATGAAACATTGCGGCTCCACCAAATAAACAAGAACTAAACCAAAGAGAATATAATCACTACGTGAACTAAACACATGCATTTGACTTTGACATGCCAATGACACTGAACTGACATTGACATATGACAATCTTTTTTTTTTCAGTTAGTGAGTGGTTAGTGATGTCATATTACACTTGTATTTGAAAGTTACGACTACGGAACCCGTCCCATTGTAAATACCCTTTAAGCTATTTGGGACTTTTTTTAAACCCGTGTTCTAGATTCATTTTACGGATTCGAAATTTGACGTTGAATTGTCAAAACAGGCGCCAAACGCCAATGTCATGCCGTTAAACGCTGCGTTAAATCTTGATCATTGTGTGATACTGTAGAATATTTTGTTTTATTAGATATTATCAAACACAAGACAAGCCTAAGGTTCCAGTAAAATGTTGTTTAAAACGGAGTCGGACAAGTCTGCCAGCCCTGAGAAGAGATTCCAGCCGTTAGAATTGGAGAGACAGAACGTGGAGTACAAGGATTGTTCAAAACGATTTTATAAAGTTTCGAGGGATTTCTCTAAGCAATTTGCCCATATTTATTCAGCCAGGCTCAACACATTTCGGAACATCTTGGAGCCAGCGATCTATAAAAAGTGGTCTAACAAATATAAGATATTGAAACTGTGCGAGTTACGTGAAAAAGGCACTGCATGTGTTATTATTGGGACGCTATTTAAACTCCAAGAATTACAGCCCAGTATATTGAAACAACTTTCAGATCAATTGGAAATTATTCCTCAGGCTCCAAGGTCTGAAATTACCCTTTAACCTTTAATATAATTATATTTATTATTTGCCTTGAAAGGTTTTAAATGTGCTCACTAATCATATGGCTAGTTTTCTCATTGCAGAACTCATTTTGTCCATGAATCGGACAGCATTGTACTGGAAGATGAACTACAAAGAATCAAATTAGTTGGAGATGGTATTGATGTTCATCAAGTTGTTACTGGAGTTGTTTGTGCAGTTCTAGGCAAGTGACTTGTATGAATCAAACTGTACAATATCTTTGAATGACTTTATTATACTTAATGATGTATTTAATTATATACCCTTATATCGGTTGTACAATTTATTTGAGATTTTAGTGTTTAATCATAAGTAGATTAATGTTAAGGAAATTTTCCAGGTGCTGAAGATGAAGATGGAATATTCACCATAAAAGATATTTGCTGGGCTGGCTGTAACATACAAAAACCCTTGCCTAAACTGGATTCTGATAAGTATGTTAGCCGTTATTACATTAAGTAAAAGTTTTTTTTTAAACAGCCTTTTATTCTCGACTTTTACAGTTGTATATAAACTTTTTTTTTTTAAATCTTTATTAATTGCTAAAGGTTTTATCCGTTATGATAATGTCACCCCTATTGTTACAAATCACTTAAAAAAACTAGCATCTTCGCTTAATACCTACATTTACAATTTTGTACAATTCTTTAGCTACGTTTGATAGTGGATGTGCTAAGACACTATTACATTTTCTAATTTCAAACAGGTTTACCTTATACCTACATTCAAGTTTCATTCCGGACACATTCCACCAGGATGTGAAACACATCCTCTCTCGTGTGTGCGCGGGGAGTGTATATAAACTTAAAATTATATATTGACATTGGTGGTGTGGTCGATTTACCTATCGGCATAGGCCTCCCCTAATATCTACCATTTGTTTCTATCAGTTGCAGTCCGTCTCCAAGTTCGTCTTGCAACTGCCTTTATGTTGTCTTCCCACCTGCGCAATGGCCTGCCTCTCTTCCTTTTCCCATCTCTTGGATACCATTCCGTGACTGGTTTGGGCCATTTCTCTTTCTTATTTCTTATCATGTCGCCCGTCCATCTCCACTTAAGTTTGCTTATAGCATATGACACTTCTGTTAGTTTAGTTGTTTAGTTGTAAGTGAAAGCTATTAATGAGAGTGTAATGAAACACGCTATCTAACCATGGGTTTAAAAAGGTACCCTAAAAACTATGCCTTTTTGTCTGCATAGACCCAGGATAAAAGCTATCCCCAAATTATAATCCAGGCTATAAACTGTTTTCCTGCAAAATGTAATCCTAATTGGATAAGCCGTTTAAATTTTTGGTTTGGGTAATAGATATTTGGGTTTGCTTGCCTCCCTTATCAAACTGCTTATTTTGCAGGTACATTGTCCTGACTTCTGGCCTGAATATGGCCGCAAACTCGACAGAGCACTTGTTTTCGCTGCACTTGCTGATGGAGTGGATATCCGGGATGGCAGGAACTGCACAGTATCAGGAGGAGCTTACGAAGATTGTGAGAGTCGTTGTAGCTGGTATGTCTTCATATTGATAACCGTCATATTTTGGAAAATTAACAACTCACTACTTGTGAGCTATTTGTACAAACTGTGCATTTATAAGTTGGCTGCGCATTTGACTAAGTGCAGCGCGGACTTGCAAGCGTCCATAGTCTATGATGACCAGTTACCACCTGGCAGGTTGTACAAACGCCAACACAGTTAACTGACCATCCTGTATTTATATTGAACCTTATGACAATAACATAATATAACATAATGACAAACAGGGAAGAAAAGACCATAGTGGTAGATAATGAAAATATTGAATATGTACAGAACTATACTTACCTAGGACAAATTATATCATTCAGAGACCAGACGACTTTAGAAGTAGAGAGAAAAGTATCAAGTGCTTGGAAGAGATTCTGGTCGCTTAAGGAGATTCTTAAGAGTAAGCACTTTCAAATGTCAGCCAAGAAAAAAGTTTTTAATTTGTGTATCCTCCCATGTATAACCTATGCATGGTTGTAGTGGAAAGCCCAATTTCATAAGAAAACCGCAAATCGATGTACAGTTTAGCCGTTTGGCACACGCATACTAGAGGTCAAAACAATTTTTTTGACCCGCAGTTCCTAAAAAAATTTCCCTTAGGGGGGGGAGTGCCGAAACATTTTTCTTTTTGTATGGAAAAAAAAAATTTTTTTAGAAACCAATCGTGTGTAGTATCACTACACTACACACGATTATCAATACAAATTGCTTTTCTGAGGTTAGATATGAGGATATCACGTATCATTTCTGGTATATTGAATTTAAAAAATATCAGCCATATCGTGTCTGGAGGAGCCCAAACTTGGTATGTTTCGAAAATTATTTTTGTTTCAATTAAAAAAATATGGCTAAAATGTAATGATGTGGTATATTTTTAGAATTGCCTCGAAAAGCCCTTTCACATGATACTACACACGATAGGTTTCTGAAAAAAAAAATTTTTTTCCATACTAAAACAAAAATGTTTCGGCACTCCCCCCCTATGGGATTTTTTTTTAGGAACTGCGGGTCAAAAAAATTGTTTAGCCCTATAGTATGTGTGTGCCAAACGGCTAAACTGTACATCGATTTGCGGTTTTTTTAAGCGTAGGGCAACCAATATTGCCAAACTTGGGCACTGACCCAGAAACATCTCCAAAAGCTTAGAACCTGCCAAAGAGGAATAGAGAGAAGTATGATGAACATCACATTAAAAGATCGTAAAACTCGTAAAAGAGTAGAAAAAATAAGATCAAAAACAAAAGTAGAAGACGTAATTGAGAAAGGAAGAAAGTTAAAATGGCAATGGACAGGACATATGACACGGGATAGTAAGGAAAAATGGACCAAAATAATTACAGAATGGCAACCACGAGACGGTAAAAGAAAAAGAGGTAGACCAATTAAAAGGTGGATGGATGACATCAAGTCTGTAGGGGGCGCCACCTGGACCAGGAAAGCCATTAATAGAAAGGAATGGAAACAGCTGGGAGAGGCCTATATGTCACAAGAGACGGTGACCACTAATCCGGACAATCCGATGTGTTAGTTTTTAAGTAAAGTTTATAAATATTATGTAATACCGTTTTAGTTTCGGCCATAAAGGCTATCATGATTATGATTATTACAATGCAAATAAAGTTCACGGATGGTCAGTTAACTGTGTTGGCGATGGTACTGTGATATTATAAAAAACTTTCACACTGTTGTAAAGGTCAGGTGCTTTATATTGTTGTTTTTCAATGGCTGAAAACAGCCTTTAGCCCAAGGACCGGAAAACCCCTTTTAGGCTTAAGGCCAATTGATAGGGTTAGCAAATTGGTTAGTGGCAATCCAAGTTAACTTGATCAATAGGCTTACCCAAAGGGCCTAAAAGCCATAAAAAGTGCCCTCACTTTTTAATAAGCCTTTCGGAATATTTGTATAGTGATAATAATAGTTGTTTATTTCTGTAATCATAAAAGTGAAATATGTTTCCAGGTGGATTATTCGTAAGCCATTGTAACGAAATGACAGTGACTGAGTCAAATGTGATATCATCAGTGGAGTCAGTAGATGCTTTCTGTTGTGCCGTCAGCGCTGCGGCGCCCCTGGACGTCATGCCGGGATGCAAGGACCCTGCTGGAGTGATGCTGCCGCAGAAACCTTTCCATTATTGTATGTTTTGTCTTTGCCCTCGCTTATCTTATGAAAGAACCTAGTTAAAAATTCCTAAGCCTAGGCCAGGGGTCGGCAAACCGCGGCTCGCGAGCCGCATGCGGCTCGTTAGGTTCCCCAAAAAAAACGCTTATGAAAATCAGGCAAAAAAAATCGTAAATAGCGCGAGGCAAATATAATTATTTTTATCGAACCCAATCACAGCATATCCACTTTGCAGACTCACCCGAAATTATTATATTCCCTAAAATTTGGTAATGTGGCTCTTTAGGCTTCCGAAAAATCGTAATTTTTCCGGCATATGGCTCATTGTCTAAAAAGTTTCCCGAGCCCTGGCCTAGGCAAAAATAAATGGATGAGGACTAAATTCTTGGCCAGTAGTTAGCCTGGTTAATCCGTAGTAGTTAAAAAAACCTGGTTCGACAAAAATTAACCATAGTATTACTTATATGGTTAATTTATGTGTCGCAACGGAACTTTTTAACTACTACCAGGCTAACTACTGGCCAAGAATTTGGTCCTCACCCAAATACAATGGAATTCTAACTAAGTGAGCTAACACATTCACTGCCAACGATATGGCAGCCGATAACATGCGAAAACCCGTATATGGCGGAAAGCGCCCATCTAGCGACTAGTTTGTATAGGTTCTCTGTATCTGGTTGAATAATATCTTATTTTTTATTTTATTCGAAATTCTAAAATCAAACAGCAAATGCAAGTCGTTCACTTTAAAATTTGACTTACATTCCATTTATAATATTTTGTTTGGGAAGGGAACTACTCAGTATCTGTTAATTATAATAGGTTAATGTGTAATACTTGTCTTGCCTGTTGTTACCATTTTATATTATTATTATGATTATTCATACTTGTTTCACATTCATCTAATTGAGACCTTTGTGTATAAAAATATTATTTACGTCATACCTGGCTAGTTTATTAATGCTAGTTTTACTGCCCGCTGCGCGTACGGGAAAACTCGCATTGTGGCCACGTGCAGATGTAAAATTTTGTGCTCAACACGGGCGGTAATTCGTAAAGCCCCAGAGAGCATATTTATCGAAAACACCTGCGATCTGGGGCATTCACGAATTCACCGCCCTAGTTACGTAATGTACTATTTGATATGTCAAAGTTGTATGTTTTAGTTTATATTTTTCCTAATTTCAGGTCTATTTCCAAAGGCAAAGGAATACAAGTCCTTCAATAGAGTGTCAAATCCTTATGAATGTGATGTTGCAGGTATTTATAGTCCTTAATAATTATTGTTTGAAAATTGATTTGGGAAAAAGAACCTTAGTGCGTTTGACACTTGCGCTATTATTACGTGCGCTTGTATTAGATTAGACTATGGTTGACGGCGTCAGAGCTTGGCTACGACCTTGTGCGGCGGCGGGAGCGGGAGCAGTACGCCGTACGTTTGAGCGAGAGATCAAAATGCAACATCTCTCATCTCGCTCCCTCCTATTGTCTACCACTGCCGCCGCCGTTGCCGCTGTAATGCCGCGTTTACATTCAGCCGAAGTGAGCAGGGAAGTAGCGAGGACGGGCGTAAAATGCGTTGTAACCCCTGTCCTGCCCACTTCCCTGCTCACTTCGGCTGAATGTAAATCAGGCATAAAGCTCTGATTTCCTAGGATAGCGGTGTCATATCGCGGTGAGTAGTCTAATTAGAGAGAGACGGATAGTCTATGTCGCTGCCATATGACAGCATTGCTATCCTAGGAAACCAGAGCTTAAGTCGTAGCCGAGATCTAATTGCCAAATTCGCTAAGCATAGCGCTGCAAATGGCCGCACATAATGGGTGCCATTGCCATTACGCGGGGATGTGGCCGGCGCGATCCACGCGCGCCCTGTTTGACCAGTCATCGCGCCGGCGCGGGCGTCGCGCCCTGTGTAAGGCCTGAGTGGTCGCCCCGCTCAGAACGGGGCCTGAAGCGTCCATATAAAACAAATGCAATTTATATGGACGCTCGACGCCCCGCTCCGAGCGGGGCCTCCACTCGGGCCTTACACAGGGCGCGACGCAGCGCGACGTCCGCGCCGGCGCGATGACTGGTCAAACAGAGCGCGCGTGGATCGCGCCGGCCTCGCGCTCTCAACACGCCCTCATCGCGCGCGCGACCGCGCGACTCGCGCCCGGATACAGCATGCGCGTGCGGGAGGGTCGCTCATTCCTTGATGTGACCCAGCGCGGCGCAGCGTGCCCGCGCGTTTACAAACACATTTTAATAATACTATGTTTGCAGGCTTCCTGTGCCTGGGCTCATCAGGTGAGCCAGTCCAGGATATCATGCGCTACAGCAAGCTGGATGATCCCCTGGAGGTGATGAGGAAGACGCTACAATGGCGCCACATGGCCCCGACCTGCCCCAACACAGTCCCATGCACACCCTGTGTCGACACGGACCCGTTCACTATTTATAATTGCCCTGCACTTTACTTTACTGGGAACTGCAATGAGTTCGCCACAGACTTGTATCAAGGTAAGGTTGAATTTTGCGTTTGGTTAACAAATACGTGTCCATTCACCGACAAATGCGACCTTATTGACGTTGGTGCCATTATAAACTATGCCCTAATATAAATGCCACGATTCCTCCTACTAATATTATAAATGCGAAAGTTTGGATGCTTGTTACTCAATTACGCTTAAACGGCTCAACCGATTTTGATGAAATTTTGCATGAAGATAATTTAGCATGGATTAAAAAAAAATGCATTTATTTCAGACCAATGTTGTCCATATTTTGTTAGTAGGTGCCTTAAAATATAGGATAGTTTTTATACCGGGTCCACGCAGACGAAGTCGCGGGCGGAAGCTAGTGGCGTAATAAAAATATGAATCCTAGGCAAGCAGCTCATCAGCGGAGAATTAACGGCTTTATATTGCTTTTACGCGCACGCCCCTACAGGCCTAGCTTGCCTGTAGGGATAATTGCCTGCTATCCATACTTAAGGCGGGTTGCACTTACTGAATAGTGTGGATAGAAATACCACATAACCCAGTCATCCCCCGGTGATTACGTACCTGGTTCGCAGGTTTTCTCCACGAAAAAAAAAAGGCGTGTAAGTTCATACAACTGCCCGCCTAGCGGGTCTAGCCGGCATCTGAGCAAACATTGCGAGTGCCCGTTTGGCGGGTTTTTGGTTGCGAACGTGTTAAACCGCTGAGCTGGTTGAGATGAAATTCGGTAGTTTGAATCCGGGGGAGGACATCGGAAACTTCCCGTCCTCTCCTAAGGGGGTGAAATGGGGGGCGGAAGTTTGGGGGCATGATATAAACGAGTTCACGCGGACGGAGTCGCGGGCTAAAGCTAGTTATCATCAAACCTTTGAACGCCAAGCACACCTAAAGGTGTCGTGTGTTGTTGTGGCCGCAGCGCCAAGAACTCATATAGGTGTTATGACGTCCGCTGTCAAATCAATCATCAGTCATTCATTTAAGGCGTATATTTGCTATTTTGTAACAATTATGTTGGCGTGACAATGTCTGTTTTGTATTTATGTCTAGGTGGTGAAAATCTAAGGTCCCAGCTAATGTGCCATTGCTTTGTTTCAGGGGAAGATGGACAGCGTGTAAGACTGGTGTGTGTTCCTGATTTCGCTCTTACGAAAACGGTTGCAGTTATAAATCTAGCAAACTTAGAATGTTTTAGCATGTCATTCTCTTGATAGTTTCAGAAGCTTTATTTAAATGTATTACATATTTGTTAATTACTTTGCGTTTTTTTTTCTAGACTAATGAATTGGAACCAATCCAAAATTAAACCGTGACGTCTAATGAGGCTAGTACTCTTATATTATATTAGTTATATTACTAAACAAACGTCTACAATATCGACGTCTCAATAAGTACCTTCTTATCCTACACAGCAAGATGGTACGAATGAAGTTTTGTCATATGTAATTTAGGCGCTCTTATGGCCAACATCCAGAACCTAACCAGAGTATTGCCTGACTTTAATGTGTATACAAGATTGCAACTTATGGAGTTGTAACTTGAGCGGTAATTACATTTTTCTCAGTCTACCTGAGCAGAGAATCCGTTTTAATAGTTTTATTTGATGAGTTACAATTGCGGAATCCGAATGCTCTATTTCCGACATAAACAGGATCAGAGGGCCTACCGCGAAACGAAAACGAACTTCGTTCGTGTATCTCCATCTCTGTCGCACTTGCCAGTTCGAGCGACAGAGAGGGAGCGAAGTTCGTTTTCACTTCGCGGTAGCCCCTCAGAAATCCTGCACCTCCAACTAGGTACGATGTCAGAGATATGTATACATTTTTATACGTGGAGTAAGGTGCAAAAGTGTTGTACTGTACTAGTTAGTAGTTAGTGCGTATTATAATAAGTACTGTGACTTCCTTACTTAGAAGTTAGGTTAGGTTAGCCAATACCAATCAATCAATTTTGAGTGTATTGACTGTACTGTAACTGTACCCTGTACCTAAATATTTCCCGGGAAGTGAATATTTAGCTAACTTTCAATTAATCTTTGTATGTCCTTTTGCCTTTAGCTAACTCTTAACTTTCTGTAGAAGTGCCCGAGGCGCCCCGGCGGGGGCTAGTCAACTGTACTGTCAACTGTCAATGTTATTGATTGTTATCATGGACGTACACTAATCTGGACTGAGTACTAAGTTTTATTAGTCAATCAAAATTGAACCATATTACCGACTAAGGTAGGTACACAATTGTATGCTAAAAGACTACTAGAGAAAGCGTTCCGAGCGAGAGCAACCAACCCGAGGATGGTGTCCCACTCGCACGAGTTGCCAATGTAAAAATAATAATGATATAGTGGTATTAACAGGTATTAAATTATACTGAAAAAAAATACCTGCTCATAATTACGAGCCGACATTATATAGGAGATGTTACTTTATACCTAAGTTTTAATTTACTTATTAAATAAAAGTATCTTTAATTAGTTTAAAATAACAATATGGACATTATCATAATATGAATTACAAATCAAGTCGGAATACAATGGTGTAAAGAATGATAAAATTAAAATACGTAAAAATAAATAAAAGTAATACTACGAGTACATCCCGCTCTGCGTCAAGCCCGAACCAAAGGTCCCCAAAATGCTAGCGGCATTGCCTCGCTGAACAGTAATGGAGACCTGTTGGACGAGCCATGACCCAGAGCGGGGGTCAAGGCCCCTGTCCCTTAATCGTCTGCCTAACTCCTTGCACAGCCCGAGAGCCTCACTGCCCCAGGGCCCAGCTGTCTCCACAGCAACCGGAACGAAATCATAAGTCGGTTCCAAGGCAGAGTACTTTGCGTGTTTGAGCTTGGCGGCATTTTCGGCCGCCGAACCAGCTGACTTAATTGTGTGCTTTAGATGGGACGCTGCAAAAGTGCTAACACAAGTTGCATCCCATAGGAGGCACCGCCCTCTCTGCCAGGGAACCAACGTCAACCCGTCTGGTCTTTTTCCGTCAGTCCGAGACAGACCCGGGGGCTCCAGGATGCACGGTACGTTGGCGGACACCATAGCCCGACGCACGATCTCATTGATAGAATGGTGTCTAGGGAACCGACCCGCACATCTTTTGCAGCTTAGCCCGTGGTGGCCATTCTCCTCCACCATTGTCCCACAAACGCATCGGTGCGCTTCGCATACCTTGCTCCCCAGCCTTAAAGCAACTGCTATCCTCAGGGAGTCGTTGTCGAGCAAAGTGTCGAGTTGAGGGGAAGGCAAGGCATGCAGCCACGCACCGGATTCGGGCTTTGTGAGAGCCTTGAGACGTGCTAGGTCAGTCCCCGAGGCATCACTCAACAAATGAGAAAACGTTTGCTGACATAGAATATCGTCCCATCCTCTTTGGACCGTTAAGCTATCCGGATGATCATTGGACGGACATAGTGTCGCCCACTTAGCCAGGGCCTCGGTTACGAATGGAACTCGAATGCTGCTGCCATCAAATGATAATATTCGAGCAACAAGATCCGACGAACCATGTGCCGACGCTAAAAAGGCTACCAGACCTATGTCCTGGACCCGACGCACGCCCAAGCCACCGTAACGAACTGGCAGAGCCGCCTGACACCATTGTTTGTCGTCTAAACTCACATTGAGTATTGACTCTAAACAAGATTTAATAGTGTCATCGAACGATTTCAAATCCGTGTCATAAAGCCAAGTTGGAGACGTCCGTAACATATACACCATGCGAGGCAGAGCAAAGCAGTTTCGCAGCAAGATAAGGGAAACATGTCCCGACAATTGTGTCAAATGTTCCTGTGCCGCCGAAAGTGCTTGTCTTTTGGCTTGAAGGGCCGAACTAACACCCTCGGTGAAAATTGGAGCACCCAGTAAATTGAAAGAATGTTCGTGTATTTGTCTAATGCCAGGTAAAAGTGACTCTATTTCTGCGAGAGAGTTGGTGTCTAAAAAACTGCAAGTATAAAACTCGCACTTAGACGGGTTTATTTCAAGACCAATTTTCTTCAAGGCAGGTATCAATGTTTTCAAGTCGTTTAAGACCACTTCTGGACTTCCTCCTATAGTGCCATCATCCAGATACCACACGTTAAGGGGCGCCTTTAATCCAGAAATAATCTTTTGGATGCCGAGACAAAACATCAAGGGCCCTAATGGGTCGCCCTGCTGGGCACCAACTTGCGACTGTATTAAACTGCCTGAGAAGAACATGGTAACGCATTAAATATTGAGGTAATCAAGTGGTAATTTTAAATATCGACTTGTATCCCCAACGTTGACATCTATTTTTCAAATATTGTCATTGGACTCTTGTTGCTTTGTTTTAGTAAAAAATGGTGAAAATATGTTGTATAAAAGGATGTAAAAGCGACAGCTTTAATAATTGTGGAATATCATTTCATAGGTAAGGAACATTTTGCTTTATTTTACGATAAAACGACAAAACCATATGCCAAACTTATTAGGGTGACTATGATTTGGGCCGGTGTGAGAATGCAATGTCGTAGATAAGTCGGCAGAGCAATTATGTTAAATTATTTCATTTAATATTTTAAAAATGTACTATACATACTTCCATATTCTTCTATACTGTGTTCATACTAATGTTATAAATGGGAAAGTGTGTGTGTTTGTTTGTTTGTCCGTCTTTCATGGCAAAACGAAGCGACGAATTAATAAATATTTCTACAAGATATGTTGTTATTTCATTAAGTATTGCGGCATTCTACTGATAAAATCTAATTAGAAACTTTTAATGAAACATCAAAAACCTAAATGACGTCAGAATTTTATGGAGTCATAAGACGTTAGTAAACATTTAGTAAAAATGTCATCATCATCGTCCTCCTCCCCTACCGTTATTCTCGGTAATCCCAGTTGTGCCCTAAACGAGACCGAAGTCCGCTAAGTGTCAAACGGACGTTAGTAAATATGTATTTATGTTTAAATAAAATATATATGTAGGAACATGATGTTTTTATTAGGAGTTTATTCGTGAGTTTTATTTATTTGTAATACAAGAATAATTTATTTGGACTGTATTACTTGCCAAAGCGAACGGTTCTGCACCACGCGCATCCAGAGGATTCCCGGCACGTTTACCAGTTCATCACTCTCTAAACAAGAATTTTTATAAATCCTAATATCCGCATAGGTACTTGGTCACCCTAATTAGAACGAGATGCAATTCTCTAGTATGACTTCTCTGTCGGCTACGCTTTTTTAATCGCAGTACTCAGTCCAGATTAGTGTACGTCCATGATTGTTATTCACACGTTACGTTATGTTCTACGAATACTTGTCAAATTTTAAATCATAAAATATCGCTAGTAGGGATAGTCTCGGACGTTTACTTATTTGTAAGGCATATATTATTACATACATATATACATTTTGTGATAGTATTTGCTTTATTAGCGATATTTTTTTACAACTAGCATTGAACGAGTTTTGATTGCGTAAAAAGGAGTTGTAGCACGTACGAACTGACAGTTGTACTAAAAATGTCATGCCCGCGTTCATTACTCATCAATGGCCCACAGCTAGTAAACGCGTATTTGTTCTTCTCGTTCTATTAATTGTGTTCACGATGGGTTTCTAGTTACCCAAACGTTTGCACACCCCCGTGTGCCTACACCCAAGACATCAACATGCTGTAAGTAGATAATTCTTCTATTATGTTATGTATGGTACATGAATAGTTTACTTTAGCGGTATCGCATTCTACAAATGCAGGCTTTCACTTATGGCGGGAGAGCTTGCTTTACGCCATATCAACAAACTAGCCACTTGTGTGTGTGTCGTGTGCGTGTATTTACGTCAGTCATGCCTCATGCTTTGCTGTTCTATGCATTCACTCGACTGACGTCACAGTAATTTCCTTTGATGCGGAAAGAAACATTAGACTGAACTACAAAGTACAATATAAGTAGTTTTTCATTTCATCGACGAGTGATCGCTGGCGAGATAATTCTAATTTATGATCTATTTTCAGCGCATGACATCAAGTTAGATATTATGGTTATCTCTTATCATTTTTATACTCATACCTGATCGCTTATTTCCGATGTATTTAGGGATGTAAAGATTGCAAGATTAAACACGCCAATAATATTCAGCAACACATTACTTTTAGTACTGAGTAAACTATTTGCTATGCACCTGGAACGGTATTGCAATATGTGTTGTAAGTGGTCTTAAGTAATGCTGGACTAGCATCTGTGGGCATGTTGACATAGCAAGTTTTGCAACACCGTGATTAGAAAGTATTTCTGTTAGGTGTATGTGTAATTACTACTTGATATGTTTTGTCACATGAAGTGAAAAATAATAATAAGTACATAATTATGAATTAGTATATAGTATTCTATAGCTACAGTGTTTTTATACTATTTACTTAGATGTTGGAAATTTATGTCAGAACATATGCTTTTATTGTATACTGTTAGTGTTATGTATGTGATGTATGTTATTTGGGATAAAGAACAGTAACATTTATCAAACATTGATTTCAATTTTGAAATGCAGCCAAACATAAATAAAATAATATAATTAAATAAATAGTAAATACCAATTAGTCATTGCACTTGCACACAATATTTCGGAATCTGAAATGGGATAGGAACTACAAATACGGAGTTAAAATAAATGGTACTACTCTTACTCATTTACGCTTCGCAGATGATTTAGTGCTGATAGCAAAAACAGCTGAAGACCTGCAAAACATGCTAAAAGAACTAGCTTACGAGAGTGAGGTAATGGGACTGCGAATGAATGCAGAAAAAACGAAAACAATGACCAACTCTATAAAGACACCGATAGTGGTAAACGAGGAAACCATAGAATATGTTGATGAATACATATATTTGGGACAAACAATATCCATGGATAAACAGATGGACAAAGAGATTGCTAGAAGAACAACCAACGCATGGAAACGGTACTGGTCATTAAGAGAAGTAATGAAAAACAAAGAAATTAATATAGCCACAAAGAGGAAGTTGTTTAATACATGTGTTCTACCAGTCTTAACCTATGGCAGTCAAACTTGGACCCTAACTAAGAACAACTTAAATAAACTACAAGTTTGTCAAAGGTCCATGGAAAGAAGTATGATTGGAGTTAAATTGAGAGATAGAATCAAAAACAAGTCTATTAGATCTAAAACATGTGTAGAAGATGTAACCATAAAAGTTAAAACACTCAAATGGAGGTGGACAGGACATATTCATTTATTCATTTATTCATTTATTCATTTATTCATTTAAAGTCAATGTAAGTTTACAGCACAATAACACCAAAACACTTACACGATAAATTATTACATATAACAGACCACACAATACATGTCAAAAAGAAAAGGTCTAAATAAAATATGTCAAAATAATAAATAATTGTTAATAAAATTTGTCAAGGAACTGCTTAGCAATACAACATAATTTAGTAAAGCGATCAGCAAACATGTCAGCATCCTCGTGCTGAGTGAGCATTTGGTATAATAATGACATTGCGCGCGCGGTAGGAGCGTGTCGAGCGTGGCACGTGCGAGCAGACACACGCTGCAGCAGGCCCGGCCGACGGCGAGCCGCCACCGCCACGCAATCCAAATCCTGGGGGACCCTCGTTGGAACCACTAACACGATCCTCTCGAGCACATCCGGGCTGTCCACTCTGTGGTGGACAACAGACAGATAGTGGACTAACAACAACAACTTCCTCCTCATCCGAAGCGTGTCTAGCCCAACCATCCCGGAGACAAACAATGAAGGGTACAGGTATGGGTAATACCCGTAGGATTTGCGGTACAACCAGCGGGCGAATTTACGCTGTACTCTTTCCGCCAACAGAGAGTATTTATCCTCGTAGGGATCCCAAATAACAGCTCCATACTCCAACCTACTACGGACATAGGCACTGTACAAAACCACAGCGACTCCTACATGGAACTGCTTCGACGCCCTCATGACGAAACCTAGGGTTTTGCTAGCCCGTTTGCAAATATTAGATGCGTGTTTACGGAAATCTAATTTTGTATCTAAAACTAAACCTAGGTCGGTGATTTCGTCGATTCTTTCCAAACAAGCGTCCCCCAGGATGTAATCGGTTAAAAGTGGCAAGCGCTTACGTGTAAATGTAATGACCTTGCATTTTGCTCCATTAAAAGGCAAACAGTTTGCAACACTCCACTCAGCTGCCGCATTGATGTCGCTCTGCAAAGCAGCGCTATCCGCCACACTACTGACGCCGAGCAACAACTTATGGTCATATGATGAGGGGCAAAGAGAAATGGAACAAGAGAATGGTATGGTGGTTCCTGAAAGATAGAAAAAGAAAACAAGGACCACCAAACATGAGATGGGAAGACGAAATTGTCAAATTTGCAGGGAGACTTTGGACCAGACTGGCGAGAGACAGAGAAAAATGGAAAGGGATGGAAGAGGCCTTTGCCAAACGGCACACAGACCAAACCGATGTTGTCTGAAACAGTAATATAATAAGTTAAGTTATGTATTATGATAAGTTGTGTACAATAATATTTAAACTGTAAAATTTGTCTGAATAAAAGGCTTATATTATTATTATTAGTCATTGCACAATGTACAGTCAACAGCAAAAGTAGATGAACATTTTAGTAACTGGTCACTTTCACGAGGTACTTTGACGCATCCCAACTGTCCCAGTATTGTTCCAAAATGATCATCTATTCACACTCATCAGTATCATCACACAAATATTTACCCTCGCCTGGTTATTATACCTACACTAGCTTCCCGCGCGGCTCTGCCTGCGCATTACAGAGAGCCTGGGCGATGCAGCGGAATAAAATATAGTCTATATCCATCCAGAAGATCCCCCTAACCCCCAATATCCGCATCCACTTATCTTTCTCTCTCTCTTTATGCATGGGTTAAAAAGAGACATAGTTACAGTGTCTGTGGACTTTTGGGGTTTCATTAAATGGACCGGGATGAGTAGGCCTGGAGACTACGCCCTGCATAAAAACTTACAACTTGACAGACTTTTCCACTTTATACTATTATTATAGAAGTATAGATTAGCTGGTTTAATGCAGTGGGTAGCTCAGTGACGGAGCGTGAAAATTTTCGATGGGTAACCTGTAACAAAAAATTGATGAAATTAAACTATATAATATAACTATAGGCTTGCCTAAAACTCAATTCCTGGTTAAGGCAAATATTTGATTGATAATTATGAAAAATTTGGAGTCTTACATGTTTTCTATATATATTTTTTATCTGCTTTGCCGTAAGGTTGACTGGTAGAGAATGCTTTATAGCATTAAGTCCGCCTTTTGTGCCATAAGATATTCTTTTGCGCAATAAAGATTAAATAAATAAATAAAATAATCAGTATTAAGCCTTATTGAGCTTACTATGGGGCTAGCTCAAAGATTGTCCTCATTTATTTATGTTTTTGAGTTAAAGTATGCTCCGACTTTTCCGAGTTTTTCGGAACTAATGTACGGAATATGATTTCATATTTACCGTTAGCTTTTCGGTGAAGGAAAAACATCGTGAGGAAACCTGCATACATCTGCGAAGAAATTCAAAGGTGTATGTGAAGTCCCCAATCCGCACTGGGCCAGCGTCGGGACTACTGCCCGTCCCCTCTCATACATGAGAGAGGAGGCCTGTGCCCAGCAGTGGGATGTATATAGGCTGATGATGTGATGTGATGTGATGCTCCGACTTGTATGTTCCAGTGCCACAATGGCGCCCTCACCGGACAGCTTTGTCCCTCAACAACTCTCATCACCGACCTTGGACGCCATCAGCCTCCGACCACCGGACCTTGATCGCAAATCATCTGCGCTTGTATCTGCATACTTGGTGAGTAAAACCTTTTATTTATTAACCCCCAACGCAAAGAGAGGGGTGTCATAAGTTTAACGTATCTGTGTCACATGTCTGTGGTATCATAGCTCCCAAATGGATGGACCAATTTGAATGCGGTTCTAAAAGCCATGTTTCATGAAAATGTTCAGCCGTTTCTGAGATACCGGACTGTTTTTCAACTTTTCTAAGTTTTAGTTATTTTATATGGTAGCCTAGTGGTTCAGGCGTGCGGCTTTCAAGCGGCGGTCGTGGGTTCGAATCCCGGCTCGTACCAATGAGTTTTTCCGAACTTATGTAAATAATGTTTACCATTAGCTTTTCGGTGAAGGAAATCATCGTGAGGAAACCGGTCTATGGTCGGCTTACACAGCCATGAAAGACGTCGTCTTCCTTCTTGACACTGCTTGATTAAGCAGTTAACGGAACTTAACAATGTAAAATAATGGCATTTTAAGAAGGAATTGGTTGGACGATTTATCGATCGACCAGATTTTTGTAATGTCTTAGTTGAACAGAACGACGAGCCGCGTATGCCTGAATTCGCAGGCTCGAATCCTGCTAGGAGGGATACATTTTTATTTTTCCATTTATATAGAAATAAATATGTTGTTTATGTTAATAAAGTGGTGACTTCAGAATGATTTGTTGCTGAAACATTTATGTTAACCAGTGATCGTAACTTTTGTAGCATTTTAGGTGCAGCATAACGTAGTGTTGTTAACGGAATTAACGTTATTAACGCCAGTGCCCGAACCAGATTGTTCCGATAGCTCAGTTGGTAGTAGCGACGGGCCATGAATGCCTGTGGTCGCCGGTTCGAATCCGGCTCGGAGCATTAAATTTTTCAATTTTTCCTTTCATTTAAAAATTTATAAGTTATTAACGCCAATTAAACATTAGGATTAAAATTCTCTATACCAATTCAGTTAACAACACTACGCTGCACTAAAAATGCTATAAAAGTTACGATCGATGATAACCAAGGTTTGTAGGGAGTTTCCTGGCAGTGAAAGTGTTAACTCACTGGTCCTCTTTGTGTGTGGCCGTAACTGGTATAATTAGCAAGCCTGTTCAAAATTCCAGAGCAACATAATCGCCAAGAATGAGTGCGGGCGTATGGGATTGGCCGCTGGCTTCGGCCGACGGCCTGCTGACGAATGAGGAGTGCTGCTTGCTGCTCGACACCGACCTCCTGAACAACGATGGTGTGTATTCATGTTTACTGCTTCCTTCATATGTGCCAATGCAGAGGCGTCTCTAGCCCATGTAGCGCCCGTGTGCAAACATTACTCTAGCGCCCCCTAGTAAGCGCGCGGTCAATATGGAATGGTAGCGGGCGGCGCTCGGCGCCCCCTAGGACCGCTGCGCCCGTGCGCAACGCACACCCTGCACCATAGGTAAAGACGCCTCTGGGCCAATGCGTCAATCAACAGTACAGTACGTACAGTCGACTTCAAAGTGATGGATACAAAAATATGTATACTCGACTTTATTGCCTTAACATTGAGGTCGTGTATCATCAATACATATATATACATAGTATTAAAAAAAGTCGCTTCCCGCTGTCTGTCTCTATAAAAAATAAAATAAAATTCGTTTATTTCAGACAACCACAGGTCCATAAATGTTAAAATTATATCTATAGGTACTTAATTACTAGTATGGTTAGATCTTTTAAAGGGATTTTGATAGATAGAGCGATTTAAGAGGAAGGTTTATATGCATAATACAGTATCCGTGCGAACCCGGGGCGGGTCGCTAGTACATGCATATTTTTGTAACGTTGGCCGTATCGATTTTGTAGTCGACTGTGCAATAGTACCTAGTATTTTCATGACTTTATAGTCGTATTGGTCATTTTGAAAACGTGGTCCGTGTAGCTACTTTTACTGCTGTCTATGGTAATCCGATGTCGTATTTCGACTATCAAATTATTGATATACAAGCTTTAGTTAACTATGACGATTGGATGATAGTGGTTACTCTATTATCAAAATTAGATTATTAAAAGGTATTGCCATAAGCAGCTATTGCAATCCGGTTTGATAGTAGGTATTGAAGATAACAAATAAAATCTGTTGAGCATTCGTTCGTATGCGCTGTACCATCGCCCACACAGTTTACAGACCCGTGCACTTTATGTGCATTGTATTAAGGGTCACGATTGGTCAGTGAACTGTGTTTGCTTTTAATATGAGTGGTTACATCAGTTTCCCAAACTAGTTATTTTCTGCGTAGCCAATATTCCTGTGAAGTTTTTTCCCCGCGTATTGTTTTTCCTAGTCGATATAAGGTCAGTTCGGGTATGTGCGCCACCGGGGAAAGTGCGCCTCATTCATCATTCAGTCATTTAAATCAATATCAATGCAATAAACTTGTTTTATTTTGTTACATGAATGTAAGATTTCGTTATTTGTGAACTATCTGAAAATCTCGGTATGTTTGATGAAAGGTGCACTTACGGGGGGCGCATTTACTCCGGGGACGCACTTGCCCCTTTTGACCTTAATTAATATACGAAAGTGTTAACACACGGATTGTTTTCGAGGGGCGTTTTTCCCCAGTTGATTAGTTTAATAGACACTTTTTTCTAGTTCTTTTTATTTACAAAACAATAAGCTCTGCTACCTTTTCTATTCTATTATATTTGATAATTTATTATCAATTATAGTAATACAGATAATATAAAAACACAAAAACTTAACAAACTTATGACAAGGGGTGGTACCAAAAGGGTACCAAAGTCTACCACGTTTACCATGGGACGGCCGCGACATACCTACCCTCGATTTTTCTCGCACTATACCTCTTGTTCTAAGTGTTCTAATAAGAGAGAGACGGGTAGTGCAGGAAAACGAAAAGTTGAAGAGACCCTTTTCGGCGTTTTAGGGGCAGCATGTCGCGTGTTTCTTAAAGGAGTGTGTTGCTCTTGGTTAGGGGTGCTTAACCCTTCAACTGTTGATATCTTTCTTACTATCGCTAACGACTTTTTCTTTGAGATAACGTGAATCATTGATAGAACGTATTCAATCTTTTGTTTATTTGGAATATACCTCATCACCATCATCGAGGAGCGGCACGCGTGCCCGCTCTCGGCGGATTAGAAGTAGGATCACAAAAGACACATAATGTGAAGCTCTCATAGCCTAGCGGCGCCTGCGAGTCGGAAACGATAACGCAGGTTAAGCAAAGATGGCAGCGGTCAGTCTGGATGGATTACCTTCTGATGTTTGAGTAGTTTATATATAAATGAGGCACGCTAAGCAGTTGATCCCGGCTGCTGTCTATGACAGAAGTTGTTGAGCCGTTGAACTTCAAACAGTCGAGTTGCCCACTCACTTGACAAAGAGGGACAACTGTTACTCGCGTCCGCACATTTCACCTGGGTGATACTAAAGAGACACAATTTAAAGGCCAAAATAATGTATGCCATACGATTAAAATAAAACCTACATCGAGATACTAAATTTGACCGCGCGCCGCCGCGCCGAGCGGTGCCGCACCGCTCCGTGTGTTCCGCGCCTTAAGGCGGGACCGGTTCGCGTTAGTGGTTTTAGACGGTAATCCTCAGGATAGCTTCGGTTAATTCGTCATATCCGGTCTGCCTCCCCAGACAGGCTCGGACGTCTAAATGCATTTCCCAAACGTAACAAGTGGAATCAAAAGATTTTTCGAAAAACCCAACTGCTTTTTTACAAATTTAATGGCCTATGTCATTCCTACGATAAGAATAAGAATAAGACATACACACATACATACGCTCGAAAAACATAACCCTCCTCTCCTTCGGCATTCGGGTGAAAAAGAGAAAATCGTTGGCAGTGATTGTGTGAATTTATTATTCGTCCTCCATTATTAAAACGTATTCCTAAGAATACGAATTTAAAGTACTCAGAGTAGAACCATTTTATTGATATCCTTGTAAGCTTGAGCGATAATAAAGCCCGCAAAAGAGCGCGGTTCAGTCTCATTACTGCTGACGACGAAAGAACATTTTGAATTTCCCTAACAATTATTTACGTATACAGGGTGTTCGGTATAATGATTTTGGAACATATCTTGGACGTCGACTGTACGTACGTATGCATACAGGATGTTCGGAATAACGATGTAGTAACATAAGGAGGTGATTGACTGGACTATTGGGAAGAGTGGGACCATGTCTTAGTCTAATCTGTGACAGTTTTTTTTTCGAGAATTTAAAATTTAAAATTGTACAGTGTAATGTTTGTTAAATTTTGTTCCAAATAATTACATGAAATCGATAAAAAAGACTTGTGTTTCAAGTGAAAGGGTGATATTTTTTTAATAGCTTAATCAATTCATTGCGATATTACTTTAGGCGCCGTAGGTTCAGCGAAGTTAAGCGAACAGTGTTTTTGAAACAATATAATGCGTCTGTTTATAATAATATGGTTTAAAAAAAATACGAATAGTAATCTTGAGGCTTTTCTGCAGGGAAATCAGTGTTTAGAAACATGATTTAGCATTTTTCGCTCGATAGAAAAAAATCACGAACATAGGTCTAAAAGGGCCTAAAATACACTTAAAATATTTGTTACAAATTACGAACAAAAGTTAAAAATATTAAAATGGCTTCTAAAAATCGGCAATATCATGTTTGAGGGAAATCAGTGTTTACTTTTTTATTTATTTAAACGGCCAAAAAATTAAAATTAAAAAACATGATTTCCGCGCTTCCGAGCACGCACTTCCATCTCGCTCACGCTTATGCTCAGTGAGAGGGAGAGAAGACCATGAACCTACGGCGCCTTAAGCATAAATAAATTTGTATAATGTCATACCTTGTTTTTATTTAATTTTTCATGACATATTTTGTACTCCATTTCTTAACATCAGAGTTCGCTAATAGTGAAGTCTATCACCTCCTTATGTTCTTACATCGTTATTCCGAACATCCTGTATGCATACATACGTACAGTCGACATCCAACATATTTCGTCATTTTTGTACCTTACTGCTTTGTGATAAGGCGAAAAATGGATACATGTATTAGACATTCACTTACATTCATGGTGTATCTTCGAATTAATAAGGCAGGCTTTTGACTGATCTACATTGGTCATACAACTTTTTCTGTTGCCCGTCCCCGGGGGCACTGTTTAAATTGGTGATTTTAAGGCATTTTGCGTGCCGCATTACAATTTTTTTTAAGAAAATTTTGTCTCCTGGTTAAAGGGATGCAATAACTACAACAAATTGTTGATTGACCCACATACGTTTATAGACTGCATATGAGTGCATTGTATAGGGATTGATGTCTAGGGAGTGTTGAGGAGCTACGGTAGCCTAGTGGTTCAGGCATGCGGCTGTCAAGCGGCGGTCGTGGGTTCGAATCCCGGCTCGTACCAATGAGTTTTTCGGAACTTATGTACGGAATATTTACCGTTAGCTTTTCGGTGAAGGAAAACATCGTGAGGAAACCGGTCTAATCCCAATAAGGTCTAGTTTTCCCTCTGGGTTGGAAGGTCAGATGGCAGTCGCTTTCGTAAAACTAGTGCCTATGCCAAATCCTGGGATTAGGTGTCAAGGCGGACCCCGGGCTCGACTTTAGGGCATTACCGGGAATAACGCTAGGAGGATGATGATGTATAGGGATTGATGTGGTGACATGCTTAAAATGCGAAAGGTTGTGCTTGGGAGTTTACCCACTCACTTAGAAACGGCTCAACGTATTTAGATGACATTAGGCACAAAACACATACATAGTTTAAAATCTGGATTAAGTTTAAAATTGGTCTTAGTCAAACAGTGAATGTTTGCAGGCATACAAAAAGGCTCCGAATCGCTAAATTTAAGTGGCAGTGGGCGGGGAAATTGCACGTAGAACCGATGGCCGTTGGGGCGGAAAGGTTCTCGAGTGGCGACCACGTACCGGAATGCGCGGTGTAGGCAATAGGTAGATTGATGACCTGGTAAAGGTCGCGGGAGTCCGCTGGATGCGGGTGGCGCAGAACTGGTCACATTAGCACTCTTTGGGGGAGGCCTATGTCCAGCAGTGGACGTCTTCCGGCTGATACGATGATGATAGAAAATACATGTAATGTGTTATATTACCAATAAAGTATGTCTATAAATTTGGTGGTTTAAGTTTGTATAAGTGTAAAAACTTTTTCACAGACTGTTTTTGAATGTAAGCTGTATTATAATGTCATAAATAAATACTGTCAGGAAAAAAATTTTTTCGCTTCCTCTGAATGGGGAGTTCACGCGAAGTAATGCGCGGGTACAAGCTAGCCTAAAATATGAAAATATAAGACAAAAAAGTGATCTATCACCTTTGGACTCTATTATTTGTGTATTACCTTACCGAATCGAATGATGCGTGTTGAACGATATGCGTCTCATATGATATTTTATCTTGGGATCGTTGACCTCTTGTTTGTTTTAGGTGATGTAATGAGGAAATATATTTTCGAATCATTTTTAGTTACTTAATCGTGCTGATAGAGGCAGATATATGACCTGTTCATATTAAAGTTATATAAACTCAGCAAAAACGACTCAAAACAATTACAGTTGAACAAATTATGCATTCTAGGGACTATGGCTTAAATATATGAAAAGAAATACTTAAAATGTCTCTGCTTAATAATATGTTCTTTGTCCCTTTCTCACGAACACAAATGTCAAAGTGACATAAAGGCAAAACTAATTTTAACGCCATTTTAGTTATAATAAGTTCGTTTAACGTTTATGAATACGGGCGTAAATCTCTACGTGTGCTTTTAAAAGTTGAGGAGTTCCTTCTTTTCAATGCCGTGCCGTGTGAATCCCATCCCATTATCAGATCATGACTGCATTTTAAAAGTTTCACACCTTTCAACTAAGAAAAGATACTGATTTTTACAAGCTTATATTTAAATTGCATTGTTCGTATGCAAGTTCATCATGGTCAACAGCCTATATACGTCCCACTACTGAACTACACTACATGAATGAGAGCCCTGTGCCTGTTACGCACCATTTTTTTCAAGGTCTCAACACGCTATGCGCAGCTTATTTATGGTAATTGCGCCTCGGTTTTCTATCGTGTCAACTATATTATTTATGGTATTTGCGCCTCGGTTTTCTATCGTGTCAACTATATTATTTATGGTATTTGCGCCTCGGTTTTCTATCGTGTCAACTATATTATTTATGGTATTTGCGCCTCGGTTTTCTATCGTGTCAACTATATTATTTATGGTATTTGCGCCTCGGTTTTCTATCGTGTCAACTATATCGTTTAACCATGTAATCATTACACCCCATTATCTAATGCTCAGTTTGGGGGCAAATAGTGATGTTGCTTCACATTATTAGTCGATTCATATTTATCTATAAAGGGTTGTTTGTCAAACTAAAATTCTTATTTTGTGAATGCTTTAGACATTCATTCCAGCTTTTTCATCAAATAGGAATATTTAATATTTTTCTTTAAAGTTGTATAACCTTTTTCGTGTCGATATTTTTCAAATCTACTTCTCTGTTCCTTGGACATTTCAACAGATTCTTTTGACAATCATTCATATGTACCTACGGTGAGAAAGCATGGTGAATCTTGTATTTGATATTGATTATCGCAACTGCCCCATCACTTGCCCCCAAACTGAGCATTAGATAACGGGGCGTAGTAATCATTTTCCTAGTTATTGTTACGCGTGACAAAACTAGTCATTAATTACACGGTTGCATAACGTTAGCCCGATAATGCATATATCATATCGTAACTTACGTTAAAAACAATTTATCTAATTGGGAATCAACCGATTTTGGAGCATACAGAGATTAAGGTTGGCGTCTTTCCTATGGGCATTGTAAGGTTTAACCCACGCTTCCCACTTGACTGCCACTGCATCGAATTAAACTCCGGCCCTGACAGCTGACAAGTGGAAACGGGGGGTTAGGGCTATGAAGGCAAATTTTTTGCAGGACTCCTGTTCTCATTTAATTTTATTTCATAAAACCAATTTAAATATGCACTTGCACGTTAACCCTTCTCCAGGCAGAAGCATTATATCGACCACATATAACCTGTCAAAGTTGTGTCTCTTACTGTCAATTAATAAGATTGATATTCGATTGTCCGACTGCGGGAGTCCACTGGATGCGGGTGGCGCAGGAGCGGTCATTGTGGCACTCTCGGGGAGGCCTATGTCCAGCAGTGGACATCTTTTTTTATGTGATAGGATGCAAACGAGCAGACGGATCACCTGATAGTAAGCGATTACCGCCGCCCATGGACACCTGCAACACCAGAGGTGTTGTGAGTGCGTTGCCGGCCTTTAAGATGGGAGTACGCTCTTTTCTTGAAGGTTTGAAGGTCGTAGCGGTCCGGAAATACCGCAGGCGACAATCCAATCCACAGATTAGCTGTGCGAGGCAGGAAGTTTCTGGAGAAGCGCACAGTTGAGGACTGCCAACCATCTAAGTGGTGAGGATGGTAATGTTGTCGCGTTGGACGATGGCGAAAAGTAGCGACAGAGATTAATCCGAACAATTCCTCGGAGCACTTTTGGCTGATATGATGATATTCGATTTTAATTTTTCAACTGCCGATGCCGCCCTAGAAAATCAATAAAGGGTCGCCAACGAGCGTGTGAATCTTCTAGAATCGGCAGCGTCCATAGGCTGCGGTACCTGCTTATCAACAAGCAAACAATAGTTCGCCACCGTCGTAGTATGAAAGAACGTTAAAGAGCGTGTGGCAAGAGCCACAGAATAGAATATTTTTGTGTTTTTGACATATAAATAAATAATAAATAAAATCGACCTAGTCCCAAACTAAGCAAAGCTTGTACTATGGGTACTAGACGACGATAAACATACTTATATAGATAAATAAATACTTAAATACATAGAAAACATCCATGCCTCAGGAACAAATATTGGTGCTCATCACACAAATAAATGCCCTTCCCGGGATTCGAACCCAGGACCTCTTGCTTCGTAGGCAGGGTCACTACCAACTAGGCTAAAGCGGTCGTCAACTTTTTATATGAACCTTTTATGTGAATAAGTCATCCTCCTAGCCTTTTATCCCGGTTGTGCCTTAACGGAGCCTTGGGGTACGCTTTGGCACTCAATCCCAAGATTTGGCATAGGCACTAGTTTTACGAAAGTTATTTACCCAGAGAGAAAACTAGACCTTATTGGGATTAGACCGGTTTCTTCACTATGTTTTACCGAAAAGCCTCTGTTAAATATCAAACGTGTTTAGGCGAATTAAATACAATTATAATAAATCAAACTTAGAACGTGTACTGGCTATCACTTCCTACAACCACTTCCACGCGTTATCTGAAGATGCCCTATCTACTTGTTCGGGAACTGATAACTGTAACCTTTGACTCCCTTTTTACGCTTGACATAAAATTGAAGACGTAGTAACGATATCTGTTTAATGAACTAATGAGGCACATGTAGTGGTATCTCCACGTGGTACATGGGTGATTCCTACTTCAATTTGTCTCTAAATATAGACGGAAATCGTCTATATACATTTGTAGATGTCCACGAAAGCGGTTTTCACTGGCTATAGTCTATTTTTTTATTCCGTAGACTAAAATGACAACCACAAATGTCAAAATTAGAAATGATGTGACCAGCTTTATACAAACAGTGCTGATCTTTGATATCGGTTTGTGAATAACCGATAAAACCTTGAATTCATTTTAGATTCAAAATAAACAATAAATAAAGTTTAGTCACAAAATGATACGAAAAAAACAATAAATAAAATTTACTCACTACTAATGTACTGAAACATTTAAAATGACATTGACGTATCGCCAACCTGACGCGATGCCATTTTGGTTTACGTATTTGGCATTAGTTATTTTACTCGTATAGTGATCGGATGTTTTCAGTGCGTGTTCTCTCGTTTTTAGCACGTCACGGATTATCCATTCATTGTGTTACAGACGCTTCATCAACAAATATAAGTACCTCCAAATCGATTATTTTCGGTCAGTACCGGTTGTAGCACATCACTATTTATAAGACGTAAAAAACTAGCAATACATAAATGTCATTTTAGTCTACGGAATTAAAAAATAGACTATAGCTAGCATGAATTAGTTTATGTTGATAAAAAAATCATGCCGTTAGTTTTGCTAGTCTGAATATAATATGCTATCCGCAGCAGAACCAACCCTACCGATATAGCCCTCCGAATCGCTAAATTTAAGATGTAGTGTGCGGGGCATGTTGCACGTAGAACCAATGGCCTTTGGGTCGGATAGGTCCTCGAGAGGCGACCACGTACCGGAAGGCGCAGAGTGGGTAGACCGCCCACAGGGTGGGTTGATGATCTGGTAAAGGTCGCGGGATCCGCTTGATGCGGGCGGTGCGGGACCGGTGACTGTGGCACTCTTTGGGGGAGGCTTTTGTCCAGCAGTGCACGTGAGCGTGAAGTCAGTGATAATGAAAGCACTCATCCCTTATTAGCAAGTAGGCAATTACGAGAGGGCAGCATGCGTTGTATTGTATCAGACATAAATGTGATCACGCTTGCTAGTCTCCTAAACAAGTTTCGATTAGGGCTCTAGCCCACGAAACTTGTGCTCTAGTCAACAAAATCGTTGAATTGTAGCCAAAATATCGTATCAAATATTGTACAGTCGACGTCAAAGATGTGTAGGTACATTGGTAAATTTCCAAAGTAATGTCATTTCTAATATACCCAAATCCGTTCTATAAGCGTGATTAAATCAGCGCCAAAAAATATACGCGACTGGAACCATGTATACAACGCCACCTAGCATCGAATTATATTAATCTGATGACTGCTACACGACGCACTCCTGATAACTGACTGCGTTCGCTTCAGCCTAAACGAATGACGATCCAAGTGGGCACACAGAGATGGCACTTTAAGCGGCAATTACACTTCGTCGTTCACCTAATGCGGTCGCCGAATTCATTTTAAACTACTTAGGCCAACAAACGTCGTCTTTACACTAGTCTGTCCGCCTACTACGGCGACTGGGCAGCTGTCGATCGCCGAATGCGGCTGACTAACGTGTTCTTTACACTTTAGCGGTCGCCGCATGCAGAATGCGGCGAACGACGAAGTGTAATTGCCACTTTAGTCAATATATTTATCTTTAGGCCCTTTAGAAAGGAACCTGGCATTTGATGTTTTTCATCAAAGTTGAAACATGAAAAATTATCCTCCTATTCACGAAAGTTAAGGAGACAAGGCCAAATACATCCTGACATAGTGTTGGCCTGTACCGCAGTCGTGGGTATATGGCGCTTCCATAGCCTTTTGGGAATAGGAAATAAATTTTTCGTCTGAACGATTTATGTCCAATTCTCCAATAAATTACAATCGCTCGTGAGGAGTTCACAGGATTATCTCCTGGGGCTCTAATTAGCGCCGAACGTACTGCATTTATCTCCAACTAATTATAAGTTTGTTGTGACCGCCGCACTTGATATATGTGTGTGCTAATCAAAATAATTACTCTTGGATCCTGTCGCACCCACCCCCCACGAATTCACCTCATGCTCATGATAACGATAGGAATAAGGTCAGTAATATTACCGAGATGTTATCGAGACATGTTCATTGCTCGTTACTGTATATTTCCATGTGCTTGTTGCTAAATATACTAATATATTTAGTGCATTCGTTGCTACGGTTCCTAAGGGCGGGTTAGACCATGTGGATGAACAGCATGTATGCTGTCAAGTCTTTATTTTACTTGCAATGTAAACTAGTATGTATGTAACTATGATTGTTCGGGTGGAATCTTGTAACTCAATTTTGAATCAGATATCTTCAACCGATTGAACTGGATTTTGGTTTTAAGTATAGTTTGGATGACAATTCAATTGGTACCAATTATTCAAAAGTCCTGTTGAAGTTGGGCTCGTTAGATTCGTCTCGGTGACGGATGACGGTATACAGAGTAGATACAGTTGGCAATAATGGCTTGTACCAAAATAGTTATTTACGATACAAGTGTTGAAAATAGGAAATTCGCAACGAGTGGTGATACATTAAAACAGGACCGAAGGGATTGTTTTAAATCGACACGAGTTGCGAATTACCTATTCGCACGTGTATCGTACAACGTTTTACTGTACATATGGCTCTTTAAAGTTTTGACATATGCACGGAAAGTGCTCTTTTCCGCACAAGTGCGGGAAAGTAGCACCACATGTACTGTAAATTAAATTTTTGATAGAAACTTATCGTAGCTATGGTAAGGTTGCTGTAATCGTAAGCAAACTGTAATCGTAAGCGGAGTTCGTTAAAATTTGAATGTATGGAAAGGTCGGCAAGTTTCTATGGCATGCCAGCTGCCATATATAACGTTGATCGGTCTGTAATCGTAAGTTCCTATAGGTTTCGTCTGTATATGTGTGAGTGAGCATGTTCTAACTTATTAGACGACCGGTTAGCCTAGTGGGTAGTGACGCTGCTTACGAAGCTGCAGGTCCTGGGTTCGAATCCCGGTAAGGACAAATATTTGTGTGATGAGCATGAATATTTGTTTCCGAGTCTTGAATGTTTTCTATGTATTTAAGTATTTATATATATTAAATATATCGTCGTGTAGTACCTGTAACACAAGCCTTATTGAGCTTACTATGGGGCTAGTGCGATTTGTGTAAGATTGTCCCCTAATATTTATTTATTTATTTGGCATGGTTTTCTTCGGCCTCATTAGACTGTTCCTAATGCTCTATTTTGCGTCTATATTTTTAAATATTTCGTCTGAGGTTTTGAGCAAAGAAAATAAAACGATTTAGGCCTAGGGTGGTATATTCCATTCCATTGCGTCTCACTCACTCTTAAAGCAAAATGTGAGATGCAAATACACATAGTACCTTTGTACAAATGGAATACCACCCTAAGATACGAAGAGAAAATATGTTTCTTAAAACTATCTGTACAACATCTCAACGTTAATACTCAGTCAACCTTGAGTCCAAATGGAAATTCGCTGAAAATGTGGGGAAAATACAAAATGCAGAGATAAATGTCATTAGAGGGTCGATTAAAAATAGTATCTAGATAAGAGGCACTATAATTTGACTATCAGTTTAATTGTTCAACTGTTATTTAAAGTTTCCATTCGGTTATTGCTAGGCCGAAAACGTGGGTGTGTCCTATAATCAGTCACTCGGTTAGCGACTGGATAATAGCTGATAACGAACCACGTCATTGCCTTACAAAAACATATTTGTTATTCATTTAACCGACTATAGGCTGCTGTTATTGATTGGTATATTCATCTGCTTTTCCACTGTTTATCTTGTATCCAATGAAAATATGTTTTGACATCTGTTTATAATATCTTATTATGAAATATTATATCTATCCTTGATTGTTGCTCGTGTTGGCACTCTCAAAGGGGGGTGGTCGATGCTCGAATAAGCAAACTGAGAATAGGTATCAAGGTCGCGTAGTATGCGTTGTGTTGAGAGTGATGCTCCTGCGTTCGGCTCTAGCTATCCTTTGGCACCACAACCAATATTAGAGAGTACAACGTCGATACCCTCGGTCTGTGGGATCCCAGTGCGCAGAAGTTATTTGCGGAAATCGCGAAACGTCTGGTTGACGTAACTGGTGCCCGAGAAGAGCTGGCGGCTTTCTCGCGCAACGCATCAGCTTTGCAATTCAGCGAAGAAATGCCGCCAGCTTCCTCGGTACAATGCCTCGAGGGCCTTTTCTAGATTTACCTCAGTTGTAATTTAATTTAGTATATACAATTGTATTTGTGTTGGCATCCATGCCGTTCACGCAACTAGATATATGTCTATCAACTCTTAGAGTTTGGTTTGTGTCTCGCTCTGCAAATATCCGCTTTAGCTGACGGAAACATTTTATTCCGTGATTCTCCAATTATATATTTGCTTGAATGACAAGAATAAACTCAGTGCATACTTTGCGAAGACCAGCATTATCATTTCCAATGTACAGTCCACTACAGAAACCAACATGTCAATAATTGACAACATTTCATATTTTCATGTACGCCATTTTACGATTTAGTTCGCTAGAAAATGTTTTTTTTAAGTGACACGTGTTTTTTTATTTCTCCCTTAGTTGTAATTTTCATTCAAAACTATCAAATTGAAAAGTAGCGAATTCCAGAAGGTTGTAAGTAAATTATGACGTCAATACTACGACTCTGTATGGCAGTTTGCACACCTTTCATATGGCAGCCATAATACTGACGTCACACACGGTGAAAACCACTTATACGTTTTCGCGATTTTCTTAAAAGCGAGCAGGAAAAAAACACAGAAAACTACTTTATTACGTTCAGATAATATAATTACCGAAATGGTTTTCGATTTAGGCGTCATTACATATTTTGAAATATTGTCAATTGGTCGGCTATGCGTTTGTGATTCTTCTAGAATCGCAAGTCGATCGAGTTTCTTAGAAAGAAGGTCTCAATATGGGCTTCTAACATGCCTTGAAGATGGTTCATACAAAAAGGACTCGAACTCTCATTTGGTGAATTAAAACCCATAAATCGCAGTTTTAAAAGTGACTCCGGAGATGGAACCATGGCAGCTAGTGACAGAAAATAGTTTATCCACAATATCCACCCAGTTATATCTGTCTACTTTGTCATGGTGCCCATCAAAATTCTCACGGTGCCGCCGGTGCAGCTTAGTATGAACTTCTTCAACCATGTCAATAATGAAACCTAATAAAAATTTAGTTACCCCTTATCTATTACAGGGTTTTTTATCAGACAGACGATTCATAATGCTGTATCATGCTTACAATACGATTTAGATTGAAATGACTAGCAATTATTAAATATATCGTTGTCTAGTACCCATAACACAACCCTCCCAAAGTAAGCTCAATAAGGCTAGCTCGATTTGAGTAAGAAAAAGAAAGAATAACACGAATAATAATGTTATACATAAAACTTACATATGGAATAATTGGGCTATTCCCATTTGTCCTCACCTTTTTGTTGCCCATTGGAACATATAACGACAATAAATATTCCCATTATATTTATCATTGCAATATCACATTTTCTCAATTAATTGCTCAGGTACGTAGGTTCCTAACGATCCAGTTAGGTATGTCCAACTTCGAGAACGAGGTCAATCGTCGAATCCGACTCGGCTGGGCAGAGTTCGGGAAGCTACGACAAATCTTTTCGTCCAATATTCCGCAGTGTCTCAAGACGAAAGTCTTTGACCAGTGTGTGTTGCCAGTGATGACATATGGCACTGAAACGTGGTCGCTTACTATGGGCCTCATAAGAAGGCTCAAAGTCACCCAAAGGGCAATGGAGAGGGCCATGTTGGGAGTTTCTCTGCGTGACCGCATCAGAAATGAGGCTATCCGCAGCAGAACCAAGGTAACCGATATAGCCCTCCGTATCGCTAAACTTAAGTGGCAGTGGGCGGGGCACATAGCACGTAGAACCGATGGCCGTTGGGGCGGAAAGGTTCTCGAGTGGCGACCACGTACCGGAAGGCGCAGCGTGGGTTGGCCCCCGACAAGGTTGACTGATGACCTGGTAAAGGTTGCGGGAGTCTGCTGGATGCGGGTGGCGCGGGATCGGTTACTTTGGCACTCTTTGGGGGAGGCCTATGTCCAGCAGTGGACGTCTTTCGGCTGATATGATGATGATGATGATGATGAAATTGCTCAAAGGTTAGCTGGAAGAGATCCCTTATATGGATAAGTTCGCTTCTGTACTTTGATCTATTGTGTGACATGTATATTCCTTAACCTGTTATTGTGTACAGTAACGTGCTTACATACATACATATACACATTTTGGCGCTCTTTTATACCCACATTTATGCTAAAAGTGGCACTGTTTCATGTGTTCTGCCTATCCCTTATGGGAACAAAAGCGTGAATCTGAATGAATGAATGAATTTGTGACCACTGGGGACAAATGAGAATGATTATTACCCAATTGTCCCCAGTAGTGGTAACATACAGGGATAATTCTTTCCCAGTCGTCCCTGTGGTAACAGACGAATATTACTCCCATTTGTTCTCAGGGGTAACAAAAAGGCGGGAACAAATGAGATTAGCCTGAATAATTTGTATATTAGGTAAGCATTAGTAATTTTCACAATCGTGTTATAATAGAAAGCTTTTTAGTCGAGTACCGTGTTTAGGCCACGAAGCTTGCTGAGTGGCCTAAGTAAGGTACGAGATTAAAAAGCTTGATTATGACACGATTGTGAAAAATACTTTTTCTGCGAGTCAACTGAACAAATTAAACAAACTTGGTACCTATTGAAAACGAAGTGCAACCAACGCTTTTTCATTTTTGTGCGTTGATGTCTATTTACCTTTTGACTTTCTCATGACGGCGTCCTATTGGTCAAATACATTATAGTTCAGTAAAGGCGCCACGTGATTGGTCAATTTCATTTTAGTTGTCTCAACAGTTATGAAATGTTGAGTTGGGAGCTCCATAGTAAAAAGTATGTGATTTAAGTTTGGTGTACAAAGTCTTAATTCAAACATTAAGGTCGACGAGTATAAAAAAATATTTTTTAGGTCTTTCACTTACTATTATAGTTACGGAAGTTGTACAGCGCAGCGTACCTATATGTGTTTAAAGAGTATCGTATACAAAAAAGCAAATCCAATATATTTAACTTAAGATACTCTGGCCTGTCACAACAAAATCATTTAATATCTGAAAGTATCAGTATATCGGGGCGTTGTTGTGACGTAATATCGTGCGAGATATCGTTCATATATATACTGACGTCTTGAGACTGCCGTTGTATTTTGTCCACTACTTATCTAAGCTTCTTACGATTACCTTGAAGCTCGTCAGATATATTCAGCGAGCGGTTAATTTAACAATTTAATTTGATTGCCAGTATTATTTCAATTAATTGAGAACGTCAAGTTTTTTTGCATTTTTAATATAAATATTTTGAAGTGAAAATGTGTTGTTACCAAAATAATGGAATTTGTGATCTGTGTAGAAACTTCCAGTTTAATCTTCTGCAACGTAAGCACGCAATTTTTTGTATCTTTTTTCGTATTATTTTTTTAATTAAACTAGTAGATGTTTATTGTAAAAGAGACTCAAGTAATGCATATTTAGAGTTGTGGATAGAAAAATGCTACTGCAGTTTTAAAAAATCTTGTAGTTCCAACACTCGAGTAAAATACATTTAGCGTCTTCTATGGATAGTAGATGTAAAAAATATTGTTTTATATTTCAATACGTAGAAGATGAATATATTAGGAGGAGTGTTTTTTCCTTTTTATTTGTGTATTAAATCGTGTCAGAAACAAGGCGCATTAACGAAGCAATGAAACAAAAATAAGTCCTTTTGAACCGGCACTCCTCACGTGTCAATGTGAAAATGTTACACATAGATAGGCAACGAATAAAAATAAAAATCTTGTCCGCAGAAATTCTTAAGAACTTCCCAGCAAGCGCTGCAACCAAGATCGAATCCGGCGAGTTCCACCTGCAAGAGGACTTGTCCACCCTGTACCCGCCATCGCCGCCGGAGTCCAAGCCCAGCCGAGCCGAGCTGGCCAGCGACTTGTTGCAGCAGCTAGAAAACCAGTGCAAACAAGGTACGTACTTATCTTCATAATTTATACTTCATTCACTTTCTAAAGTATATAGTAGGGCACTTTCAGGTGATAATGTGGACGCGCTGGACAAAAGCACCAAATTTTATTCAGGTACTTGTTAGGTCCATAGCTTTATGTTTTTGATAGGAACCAACTCCTCCGTCGGTCATCTGCCTGTCTGCTGTGTCAAGTGCCTGAAAAAAATTGGTCCTTTTGTCCAGCGTGTCCACATTTACGACAATTTGTTAGAATGCTCTACCCCACGAATGTACAAAATGATAATTATGACAGACAGATGATAGCTACGACAGCCTAGTGGTTCAGGCATGCGGCTGTCAAGCGGCGGTCGAAGGTTCGAATCCCGGCTCGTACCAATGAGTTCTTCGTAACTTGTGTACCGAATATTTACCGTTTGCTTTTCGGTGAAGGAAAACATCGTGAGGAAACCGGTCTAATCCCAATAAGGTCTAGTTTGCCTTCTAGGTTGGGAGGTCAGATGGCAGTCGCTTTCGTAAAAACTAGTGCCCATGCCAATGCCTAATCTTGGGATTAGGTGTCAAAGCGAACCCCGGCCTCGTTTAGGGCACAACCGGGAGTAACGCTAGGAGGATGACACAAGATGATAACATGTACTAAACTAAATTAAAACTAAGTCAAATCTAAAACAGGCCCTCGAGGCATTGTACCGAGGATGCTGGCGGCATTTCCTCGCTGAATTGCAATGCTGATGCGTTGCGCGAGGAAGCCGCCTGATCTTCGGTCACCAGTTACATCCACCAGACGTTTCGCGATTTCCGCAAATAACTTATGCGCATAAGGACCCCACGGACCGAGGGTCTCGACGCCAAAAGGTACAAAGTTGTACTCTCTACCGGGGCCTCTACATTTAATACGTTTCAGATTTTCGGCTTTTTCCGCCGCTGTACCCATTTTAGAAGTAGTCCGTTGGAGGTGGGACGGTGCCAGTGTGTCTACACAGGTAGCGTCCCACACAACCATCCTTCCCTAACTCCATGGAACCAATAAGTTCAAAAGTCGAGGCTAACCTTTCGGATACTTTGACATTGACACTGAATTTGAACGCGCCGCCACTGCTAGTAAGGTAGATAATTTGTTATGCGGCAAGTCATGAAAACCGACTTAAATTTAATTATTCTTCTCTAAATTCTCACTATATCTAATCGTTAACGGCGGGTTGATTCTAATTACCACGCGAAAAGACACGCTGGAGATATATTTTTTAATCAGCAGCACAGCAGCCGGCTCTGCTGATAACGAGTGCCTAATGTAATTCTAATGCAATTGTAAAAATTCGTCTTGTTTAACTTATGCTCATTTCAAGTTTCTAACGCTAGAATCTTCAATTGCGGACACCATACGTGATGTATCAGGTAGCTGTCAAACATGTCCAATTACATTTGATGACTCCGAGTATCATTGATGAAACATGATATATTTACGTTAGCCACGTATTCAATGACGTAACATATAACGCCACCATGTGCAGACGCTGAATATATACGGATCTGCGTAGAGGGTAAGGTAACTTCATCATCATATGAGTAGGCCTCCCCAAAGTGCCACAACATAATTTCGTCGATTTTTATGATATAAGTAGTTACTTGTTATACAAGTAATTTCACCGCGTCAGAATGCGTGAGATAAATTGTAACGTTCTCATAGAAAAGGGGGCTTATTGTCGCTGGCGCTAACGCCATTATTACTTCGTGAATCATTGCATTTGCACATCGTTAATAATGGCATAAGCGCCAACTACAATTAGGTTGCATTTCCCTCAGAATGTAGAAGAATGAATGTGAGAAGTATTTACACACAACTTTAATTACCACGAGAAGTAAGTAGGACTTAAAAGAATAGGTACTTTTAAATAGTTTAACATAACGATACCGAGCAGGATAATTAAATATTAGCTAATAACTTTAAAAAGGTGGTTTTTGTTGTGTCAACTTGCGTATAGACTAGTAAGTATTCGATGGAGCACTAACAGGTCAAGATAAAAAAAACTTAAAAATCAACAAGAGGGCTGGACTTTACGATGTTTTAACTATGCAAGCCCCAAGTAAGCACGTCATTGAAGCAGAGGCGGCCCAGTAGTGACGCAAATCGCATGTCCTAAATACTTGAACTGAGCACCCGGCGATCGGGGGACTCGGGCTGTTTACGTTCACGCCGATAAGGGAGGGAGTGACCCCGCTAACGGGAAACAACTGGTGAAACACGTCATGAATACCAATCAATACCATTGACAATTTGTACTAGCTTTTATTTATGTAGGGGCCGATTATTCAAATTTTATAAAAGTAAATAATATGATTGTCCTGCGCCACCCGCATCCAGCGGACTCCCGCGACCAGACCTCGTATCATGTTCGGCCTTATCACACGATTAGCGTCCGTCACTAGCTGACACCGTTGTTTAGAACAAGACGACGCTCCTATCTTGTCACTTATCGCGTGATAAGGCCGACCATGATACGGGGTCTGGTCATCAGTCCACCTTGTAGCACGCGGCGTAGGACCGGTCACGTTGGCACTCTTTGGGGGAAGCCTATGCCCAGCAGTGGACGCCTTGAAATACGATTGTAGTGTCAAAATTGCAGGGACTCACTCTCTGCCGGTAGAATTGAATACGAGTGGTCAATTCGACTCGTTTTTAATATTTCTATCGCTGTTTCAAAGTAGAAGTTCATAATTTTTGTCGTCGTGTGAAAGATTCGAGCGCTCGAAGCGCGAGAGCGAGTCAAAAATCGATCCCCTGTTCTTGTTTTAGTTTGTTAGTGTTGGAACTGAATTTTGAACCCGTTTACCTCAACCGGTTGAGCTGAAATTTTGGGTATAATAGTTTGGATGACAATTCAATATTATGCTATGGTACCATTGAGCTGATCTAATGACGGATCCAGAAGGTGGCCTGCTGCAGGACGGATGCCTGAGACTTGGCTCTACGAAATATCACAATCTTTTACGGTGGAATAGTTTCGAGACTTGGCCTCTTTTTTACATGGAATGTTTTTTATATGGTAGATTTAAATACATAGATAACTTCCAAAACTCGGAACCAAATCCATACTAATATTATAAATGGGAAAGTGTATGTGTGTGTTTGTTTGTCCGTCTTTCACGGCAAAACGGAGCGACTATTCACGTGATTTTTTTAAGTGTAGATAGTTGAAGGGATAGAGAGTGACATAGGATAGTTTTTATCCCCGAAATCATCCCCTGAGGGGGTGAAATGGGGGGTAAAACTTTGTATGGAGCTGCCATATAAACTAGTTCCACGCGGACGGAGTCGCGGGCAGAAGCTAGTATTTTATAAAACCCTTTCCGTCCTTTATGGTGGCACACTTACATCTATTATGCAGAATACCTATATTATCTACTCTAAGGATCGAGCCGTAACCCGGCAAATCGCGCGGCAAATACTAATACGATTCCAATTGGAGACGCGTGTCAAATGGACTTCCGGAAGGTGCGACATTGCGACACACCCTATGCACTGCACGCGCCGGACACACCCTATATATTGTACTGCACGTCTATCATGGGACGGCCGCGACATACTCTCGATTTTTCTCGCACTATGCCTCTTGTTTTAAGTGATAGAAAAATCGAGAGAGCTCGCGCGCCGTTGCGTGATAGCCCTGCAGGAAATTATGATGTCTGCATCATTTATATGCGTGATTCGGCAAATTATTTAATTACGTCGCTAACTGATAACTGGTTCGTTAAATATATAATTAAACGGGCGAGCGAAGCGAACGAACTTCTCCGTTTCAGCTTGCACAGTCACCAGCATCAATATCTGCCGTAACAGAGCCGGCAAAAACGACTGACACGTCCTTATGGCATTTGACATAGAGTCGTGTCAGATATTTTTGCGTGCTTTGTCGTGGCAGATATTAATGCTGGTGACTGTACCAAAATTCTTTTCTAGGTTCAGATTTCCCTCTGCTCTACAGGTCGCATTTCTCAACCGATTCTCGTGTAATTTTGTGAAAATGTTTAATAATTATTAGGTTTTATTTTTATTGATTCAGTTTTCAGTTTTTTTTAAGACAGACGCTTGATTTCTATATCTCTCAGACACTAGTCAGTTGGTTTTAACTTAATAGAGGCATTGGCCTGGGAGAAACTGTTTTTCTTTACAGACAACTGTTGCAAATATCAGTTTACTACAAGGAAAATTTAATCCGTGCAGGTAACCAGTGGCCTGGGAGGAAAAAAAATCTTCACAGATCACTGGTTACCTAATCCCGGTTACCTACACGGCACAAGGGTTAATTATAACATCATTTGGTACAATCATTTTACTACAGTAAACTGTAGTTTAATCGTTGGAATAATACAATTTCGTGTTCATAAGTGATTTTCCTTGTCGTTGTTATCTTTTGTACATATTTGCGTCACGCCCCCAAGGGTCATTGGTGATTGTGGGCGAGGAATACTAAAACGAATACATTGTCTCTATTTGTTATTTTTCATAATTATATGTATTGATTTTGTCTTATCTTATACGGAATAGAAAACACTTATAGGCCTTATAGCACAAATTATTAGGAATCTGGACGCTCGGCATTGTAACAGGAAAGTTCGCGTAGTAAATATACGACAAAACTCATCTTCGTCTAACTAATGTTTATTAGGTCAAGCAAATTAATAAAATCAGGGGAAACATAATTCGTGTAGTTTTGTAAATTGGTACAGTTATACCTTGTCGTGTCCAGATGAACATACTAAAAGTCCTCGAGGGTGGGGGCTGTGCTGAGGGTGTAGGGGAGTTGAAGGTACCATTATTTCAGATTTTGGCCCATATCTCTTTATTTGGGTTAAATGTGGTTAACATAGGTGATGATATGATAACAGAGATGGGCAAAATTTATTCGAATGACGAATAACGATTGAGAATAACAGAATCATCCGCGAATGACGAATACATTTATCGAATGATTATTCTTATTCGAAATTAGGCAAATAAATTATTCGCGAATTAATTATTCCACGAATGATTTATTCGCGAATAAAATACTCCACGAATAATTTATTCGCGAATAATATTGTCGAATAATTAGCTAATAAAATAACTACCTTCGTGCCTCGTTACATGTATTTACAAAAAAAAATTATATCCCAATCATTTCAAATCTGTCTTTATAGATACATATATTTGGTATCTCAGAAAAGTTCGAAAAACTTAACTGACGTGTCGGCGGTGTGTGTTACCACTACATTCAACTAAACATATTCAGCTTAAACAAATTGATAAAATAATTTTAAAAATTATGGAAACGATGAACTGAACATTTGTGTAATGGATCATTCGTGGTATTTATTCGAATAAAATAACGAATGAATCATTTATTATTTGATAATGCTACCGAATGATTTATTCGCGAATAAATCATTCGCGAATATTTTTTTAACGAATGATTGTTTATTCGAATAATTATTTCAATAAAATATTATTCGAATAATGCCCAACTCTGTATGATTATTACATACAAGTATCACACATTAAGCCGTATCAATAGCATGCAAAATATATCTTAAAATCTAATACATTTCAAACAACCTTTCAATTATCAACAAGATAGAAAAGAGAATAAATGATAAAATAAAAATAAACAAAAGTTATATTTTCATTAGCAAGTGTGAAAGTCAAAATATTCTTTAGCCAATTACACAATGTCCGTTAAATCATTTTATTCACGAATTTCCTTAATATCTAATGGTAAATGATTAAATACTTTAAATAATGCAATTTTACATGTTGGTCCTATTACCTTTGTAGGACCTCTAGAGCGTAACCTTGGATTTGCCACTAGTTATGGTTAGACTAAACAAAAATGCCGATGTTTGAAACGTACATAGGTACTAGTTAAGGTCAGCAATTTAAGTTTTTTAAATAGAGGTCTACAATATTGTAAAGGTCCTTTTCCACAAATAGCTCTGATACATTTTTTCTGGCTAATAATAATAATAAACACCCCTTTTAACGTTAGTTGAGTTTCCTCAAATAATAAGACCGAACCTAAGCAAAGACGTAACGTAGCCGTGATAGGCATTTTTTTTCTGATAAGCGTTGCAATCGCTTCAGGGCATATGAACATTTTTCTAATCTAATATAATACACAAGTTGTCTATGTACGATTTCCAACTACAATAACCATCTAAAAGTACTACAAGAAACCGTGTTTCAGTATCTTCTTCTAACGTATGTAACCTACAAATAATGTCCAAATTGGCGATGTCTTTGCTTTAGTGTTACAAAACTATATATTTCGTTTTACCTGTATTAATTTTCATGTTATTTAATTCCAAAGTCAAAGGTCATATTATAACTACCCATATACATATTTTTATCGTGCTTATCTTTGTTTGATCAGATATAAGAATCGAAAGTCACAAAGTCTCCGTTTTTGGAAATACTCATTTGCTTACACTGTAAGACGCATTGATTCTCGCGTGGTTGTCCAAGATGCAAAAGTCTCATGTTCCTGATAATTTACGAGATTTTAGGGAGTGTGACATTTGTCGGCTAGATAGTATTAAAATACACTCACTCTAAATTCTATCGCTCGATAGTATTCATAGTCGAAGAAATTGAAACATGGACCATTGGTTCACTTACAGTTAAAATTTGTTTGACGTCATATTATGTCTGTGCAGCACGTCTATCATGAGACGGCCGCGACATACTCAATTTTTCTCGCACTATCCGTCTCTCTCTTATTAGAACACTTAGAACAAGAGGTATAGTGCGAGAAAAATCGAGAGTAGGTATGTATATAGACGTGCAGGGCTCTATTATCAGTGACATAAATGCGTGTACAGATAATTTTGGTTTTGTTAAGATATTCACCGAATACCAACCACTAAAACATTGTCCGAATGTGTAGTTTCACTGAATCATAATATTCAAATATTTTTTAGCATCTGGATGTCAAGAATATATCGTAAATAATTTTAAGAATCGACATCAGGGCATCAGGCCCAGCAGCTTTGTTAGGTGGGTTCGAATCCTTTAGTAATAGTCTTAGTAGTTGTCAAATTTACGTATAGAAGTTTCTTTTTGACAGTTAACATAAACGCTTACAGGGCTACGTAAGAGCGGGACTTCAGACTTATCGAAAAGGTATCAAATAGCCCCGTTTTATTATACTGTTCGATAACCGTGGAGCTAGCAGCTTTTTGTCGTCATGTGGTAAGTTCGATAGAAACGCCTTTTTAGACGCGTGTGTGATTATGCCGGTCGTGCGATTGCTTTCATTTTTGTGTAGGCGTTTTTTTCTTTTTTGTGCAATAACTTACTCTAGGGTGATAAATTGATAATAGCCATCGTTTTAGCATATGTTATAAACCGGAATATAAAGTTAGACTTTAAACTTAATCAGATATACTTTCGAGTCATAACTGTTTGGTATACAGCTGTCTATTCTTTTGTGGTCTATAACCTAAACTAACAAAAAGGACCGCCCCGGATCGCTGGTGGTCCAAAAGTTCCCATGACACTGGCGGCGTTGCCACGCTGAATGGCCAAAGAACCCACCTAATTACCTACTTAATTAAAAACTATCTTAAGTTCTTTTGGTTTATTGAAGGAATTCCTGATGTCTCATAATTGTCAGATTAATTCGATTTTCTCCACGTGCTCTTCTTCTTCTTTGGAAAACATGTGAGGAAACGTGGCATAGATTTGCGAATAAATTTCCGGTGTACCTATATGAAGTCCCAACCGGCCAGCGTAGGGACTGCTCATTCCGTCTCACCCAAGAAAGGAGGTGTGTACGCTGTACTCAGTAGTGGGTCGTATGTAGGCCCATAATGAATCTTCTTCAAGTTCCATCCACTTGCTAATCAACGTAATCAGTTTTTGTTTCTTCAACCCTGACGGGCTGAATGCTGCTGTAGTAGGACTATAGATTTTGTATATAGTAGCTGCGGTCGGAAGCTTGCGAAATTCATCCTGTACAGTCAGCAGCAGAAATAGCTACGCAAAATAAAACGCTCAAAATGATCTAGACACTATCCTCTTATCCTATTGACATTAGAGTCGTATGTAGCATTTTGAGCACTTGACCCGCGTAGCTACTTTTTCTGCTGACTGTACAGTGTATGTGGCGAGCCTTACTTTGTATCAGCGATTGGTATCTGATCTGCGTTACAATTGCGACGGGTGCTAACTGCATTTAAGTTGATTTGAATCAAATTGGTCCATGATTTGAATGATATTTGTTCTTGTGTCATCTTCACACTATCATATATCTGATACTTTCGAAGGAATTTGATAATAATTTATAAATTTCGTTGACTTTTACAAGCTTTTATTTAACTTGCCCTGTTAGTACACACAAATCTTGCGAGTTAAATTTGACCCACTTCCCGGTGCCCGATGGAGCTGAAATTTTGAGTATAAGTATAGTTTGGATGACAATTCAATATTATGGAACCATTGAGCTGACCTGATGACGGAGACAGAAGGTGGCCATGGGAATTGTTAGTATGTATGTGACAAATCTTCCAAGTTAAATTTGACCCACTTCCCGGTGACCGATGGAGCTGAAATTTTGAGTATAAGTATAGTTTGGATGACAATTCAATATTATGGTACCATCGAACTGATCTGATGATGGAGACAGAAGGTGGCCATGAGAATTCAGTTTAACCGACGTAACCCCGTTGAGTTAGGGTTCGTTAGAAACGTCTCAATGAGTAGTTGATGATGGTATGTAGAAAAGTACAGTCGGCAATAAAAGCTTGTGCCAAAAATGAAATTTTTGACAGAAACTTATTTACTTTTAAACGACGCCTATTCAAGTTGAACATTTGCTCGTTATACTAGCGATGAATGAGTAAACGTCACGTAATTAAGGGTGCCGCTGAAGGGAAGCTCCCGGCGTCGCGTTGATTGACGAGCGCTCCCGCCGCTCCGCTAAATGCAACATCTTGAACAATGGAAAGCTAATTTGTTTTGTTGTTGTTTGTTTGAGGCCGTTTAACATGTTGATTGCCCTTGTAGAAGTGGGAAATGAACACGTTTTCCGCCGTGGAGCGGTGGTGGGTGCAGCGCAGGCCGCGCGGGGGGAGGCGAGGCTGCGCTGCGCGGGCGCGCCAGTACAGACGAGTGCCGCGCCGCGCTAGCTGGTAGCGCACGTTCCGACTCTCACCCGTGACAATAAATTCGATTGGAGCAAAACATCACGGGCGCTCGCGCTCGGCTCGCGACCTATGTCTACCGCCGTCTATGCGCACCCTGGACGCCGTTAGAATGAAGTGCCACTATCGCTCCATTTTTAACAAGGAGATTGTCTTCAACTCACAGAAGCTCGTGAAAAGACGTTAGATCCCGGGATCGACTGTTGAATCTTTTACGACGACCATTGCCCGCATTGAGGAACCCGGTTTACAAATACCACTGCCTTTATAATCGTATTATCATTAGACTGTATTGTTAAGGACATTTTTGTTGTGGATTCGTAAAGCGGTTTTTGAATAAAAGTTGGAGATCGTGATGGCTCTCGCAGATTTGTATGCTGGTAGGTGTTTACTGCTGGCGCGCAGCGGGCTTTGTTTGTTTTGATTTCTTGAAAGGCTCCGGCGCGGAGGCTGTCCCAAGGACTGAATCCACGTTTGCCGCCGCATTATATTAACTACGAGATACAGTTTAAGAGGCCCAAATTATCAATACCTACTGCTTAAGTGCAGTACTGCTTATGCGCAAGTGCAAGTTCTGATTTCACTATTGACAGCTTTTGAATCAACATAGTGTTGTTTTAGTCAATATTAATTAAATGGGTGAAGGAGCTAGATATAAAATTAAAGTTATGCGTAGATTTTATTAATGTTATTTCAGTAAGCGACTTGCCTTGCTTTGTCATATGATAAAATATAAAAAAAAACTAACCTCTTTGTATATCATTTAATCTTTATCATTAATGACAATAATCATTGACGACATTGTCAACTATTATTAATTTGTCTGGTGGTTAGGAAACAAAAAGTTAAATGAATAATTACTAAACACATGTAATCTGTAACATGCCTGCATTGAATTGCAAATCATGCTAGTAGCGTGTAAAAAGTATGTATGTAACATGTTGGTTTTATATCGGTCGTGGAATTTCACGTGGCTCGCCGCCATTGCGCGCCGTAGCCTGTTTGGACCGCGGCGTAAATCGCGAGAGCCCGCGGTGTATGGCACCCGGCCACAACATTGTCACTCGACACTTGTATCGACACAGGCGTCCGATTCGACATACTCTCTCGACACTTGCACCCGTGGACACTGATAACCAGTTCGCGCACAAGGTGGCCTCGCTCGTTGCTCGCCCAATAATTAAACAGACTTATTGACCACTTGTTTCCATTTCTACACTGATAAGTAGGTAGGTACCAACCTAAAAGTACTCGGTACCTTTCTATATTGCATAAAGGACGGGCCTGTCTCGATACAAATTTGATTTTGTTTATTCACTCGCTGCCTTGAAGAATAAATTTATGTTGACCGCGCAGCATAATGATATTAGTAAATTGTTTTTTTTTGGATTCTTCGAGAGAATCACGCGCTGCGTTGAAATACTTCCGCATACAATCATAGGCATATTTAAGTCGAATTACATTCCAGATTAGCTTGAAGTCAACGACCTATCGGGTCCAACTGGTTCGGTTAGCACAGATATCTAAAATGTTGTTGTGATGAAATGTATCCAGAACTCAACGTTATAAAAGGCCCGTTGTGGCATTCAGCTCGCACTTAAATCGAAAATATAGTAACCGATTATTTTATGAATTATGAATTATATTAATTAATTGTATTAATTATGTCCGCCAAGCCTTGTACGCAAGCGCCGCCTCGATTTACATTTACCTATACTCATATACAGTCATGCACATTGCAATTTCAGCAGAACTGGAAACAACGGCCGACCGGTTTTGTTACGATCGTAAAATCATTAAATATGCTCTCGATTTATAAATATAGGTTAACAGGAGAAAGTTTATCGTAAATTATATAAAACGCAAGCCGTGCTTCAGTAACCAGACCAACAATCTTACCAATCAAGCCCAATTGATTGTAGAATGCGCTTGACGGTCAATCATGATATTCTGATACGTGTTGAGCCCCATACAAATATATGTTACATAGGTTGTCCTCGGGTCATGTACCTCTAAGAGTTATGTTAATGTGTTTTCATTTGTTTCAAAATTGCATTTAGATGACTGATAGTGTTTGCCACACAAGTGCATTGCCTTTCGGCGTAATCTCGAACAACAATATGCAGATTACACGTCACGCGACCCCTTGCCCAGTTAGTTATTTACGACCCTTTATGCACTACAGTATTCTGTTTTCTTGCCGGTATTGTTTCCGGGAAGAATTTGCCTGTATATTGAATCTGGAGCAATTTTTTCTCATATTTATAACGTACTAGCTTCTGCCCGCGAATGCGTCCGCGTGGAGCTCGTTTATATCGCAGCTCCATACAAACTTCCCCCCCCCCATTTCACCCCCTTAGGGGATGATTTCGGGGATAAAAACTATCCTATGTCACTCTCAATCCCTTCAACTATCTCCACTAAAAATCAACAAATCACGTCAATTCGTCGCTCCGTTTTGCCGTGAAAGACGGACAAACAAACAAAGAAATACACACATCCACTTTCCCATTTATAATATTAGTATGTATAGTCTCAATTTCATTAAATACACCATGGTAAAAAAATCGAGCATTATCATGAACCTCCTCTATATGATGTTCTGTATGGTCTCTATGATGAGGACATTATCAAATTTGATTAGTCAAAACACACCGGTTCTTAACCCATTTGAGATAAAAGAACTCAGTCACTTTTAAAGGTCGAGCAAATGTAAGCACTATGAATACACGTCATGTAGAATTAAATCAGAGCCGAGCATTAAAGATAACGCATATAAATAGTTCGATACAAAACCAATATGGTACATACCTACATGTTTGTAGTAGCATGTTACGTGAGATCTTGTAAAATAATAGGAACAGAATGCTTACCTTGTAACTTAAACTAGATAATAGTCAGTCGATTCATTTGTTTATAATATGACCTCATTAAATTTATCGTAGTCAAACTCATAGAGGCAAGTTATTGTGCACGCTATGTAGAGCATTACCGTATCAAGAAGGCGTAAACATGATTACCGCAACAACTTAGAATGCCTGATCACATTTAATTGATTCTACAAATAAGCCTAATTGAGGCATCATAAAATACGTCAATGAATGTATTAGCATACGTTTATATTTTGAGTAAAAAAGAAGCAAAGGAAGTTAAGTTGCGCGGGGTTAGGCTCGTAAAACACACTTTCTGCAGGGGTGTACTTTCCGCAAAATGTACACTCCCAAAATGTACACTTTCCCAATTTGGAAACTTTCCCGAAATGTGCACTTTTTCAAACAGTGCACTTCTCCAAAACGCACGCTTTCCCGAAATGTGCACTTTTTCAAACAGTGCACTTTTCCAAAACGCAGGCTTCCCTAAAATGTACACTTTCCCATTTAGGGCACTTTCTCAAAAGGTACGCACTTTCTGGGAAAGTGCTCCTATTGACAAAGTGTACATATCGGGAAGTGCACTTTTAGAGACAGTATACTTTCCTGGAAAATGACGATGATGAATGATGATGATGATGAAAGTGTGTTTTACGAGCCTAACCCGTTGCGCGCACTACAATATTTTAACAAAATTCAAAGTATGCTATAAAATTAAACGATAACAAAGGAAAGGGATATTCAAAGTTGATATATGCACAAGCTTTTTTGTGTGCAATGTTATGCCGAGGTCGTTATCAAAGTAAACAGTCCGATAGCGTGCACAGCGACCGCCGCCGCCGGAGTGGAACGCAGTGTCCAACGCGCGACCTCTGCTCACTCTGAGGTCACAAAACATAGTTTCTTCAACATGGCACTCTCTTTACAAATATTAGCATATGTGTCAAATGCAGAACACAATTATAAACCAATTATATCAGTAGCTTAGGAAATAATATGACGTAAACGTATCAATTATTAACTCATGTTCTTGTTTTCCGACCGATACGTAACGAGAACGATTTCGGACGAAAACAAGATTGTTAATTTTACCATTTAACCCAAATTATATTTGTAATTAATATATTATATTGTAGGTAATTATAAAACAGGCCGATTTGTATAAACAAAGAACCGTCGGGTTTCACGACGCTGGAGTCTTTATTATAGTGCTAAGTTTTATAAGATTTTAATGGTTCATTGGACCGTCAATGAGATAACGATAGTTAATAGCCGTCGCTAAGCTGACGATCTATGTCAAGAAGCATACACATCATCAGCCTATATACGTCCCACTGCTGGGCACAGGCCTCCTCTCATGTATGATAGGGGACGGGCAGTAGTCCCCACGCTGGCCCAGTGCGGATTGGGGACTTCACATACACCTTTGAATTTCTTCGCAGATGTATGCAGGTTTCCTCACGATGTTTTTCCTTCACCGAAAAGCTAACAGTAAATATGAAATCATATTCCGTACATAAGTTCCGAAAAACTCATTGGTACGAGCCGGGATTCGAACCCACGACCGCCGTTTGACAGCCGCATGCCTGAACCACTGAGCTACCGTAGCTTTTTAGAAGAAGCATACATTAAGTCAGAATACTGACAGTATAGATGTGATTTAAATACAAGTTAGATTTGATAGTACAAGTTAAATTTATTTCCTCGTTTGTCATTTGCGTTTCTAACATATAATTTTCTTCCGCAGAAAATCTTTTCTCCAACTGGCTGGAGGAGAAAGTAGACTTGCCAATATTCGAGAACTTCACGCAAGCGGCGCCGGTAGAGTGCCCGGCGCCGGTGTACCTGGTGCCGACGCCGCCGCCCACCGAGGAGCTGCTGCGGGAGTTCGAGACGGTGTACGGGGCCGTCGAGCTCACGCACCTCACGCCGCCGCAGAGCCCGCCCGGCCCCGCCACGCAGCTGCTGCTGAGCTACGCGCAGGCGCAGCTCGCGCCCGCGCCCGCCCCCGCCCCCGCCCCCGCCCCCGCCCCGCTCGACCCCTGGCCCGCGCCCGAGTACGACCGCGAGCTGCAGGCCGTGGAGGAGCTCGTCCGGCACCGCGCCTCGCAGCTCGCCTCCCCGCAGCCCTCGGCCGGCACCGGCAGCGGCAGCGGCAGCGGCAGCGGCAGCGGCAGCGACAGCTCCCCGCGCTCCTCGCCGCCCTCCTCCCCGCGCTCCTCCGCCGACGAGGACTGGTCGCGGCCGAAGCCGTACTCGCGCGGCGACGACCGCCGCTCGCGCAAGAAGGAGCAGAACAAGAACGCGGCCACGCGCTACCGGCAGAAGAAGAAGGCCGAGATAGAGGTGCTGCTCGGCGAGGAGCAGCAGTTGCGCGCGCGCCACGGCGAGCTCGACTCCAAGTGCGCCGACCTGCAGCGCGAGATACGCTACCTCAAGAGTCTCATGCGCGACCTCTACAAGGCCAAGGGGCTCATCAAATAAATTCACGCCCTCCGCCCCGAGCGAAAGAAAACTGCTTCGAGCGCGAACGAGCGCCACATGGATACCGTTCAAAAGAAGATCTTAAGGAGTTACTTTATCGATGTTCAAGTTATTTTCGTATGTGTTAAGGCTATAGATAAGGCTAGATTTTGTTCCCTTACTTTACAATCATTCTCCTCGAGCAGCATTCATCACTCATCAATCGAGGGATAAGTACATCGACACCTTTGAAACACCACAGGAGGCGAAATTTCTCACCACTTTTAGAGGATAGGTCGCATTCGTTGTTATGAAAATATGTAATAAATATCAATTATGTACGTACAATTTAACATTTTGTTATTATAAATCCCATCATATATTTTTAATCCTGTATAATGGCATTTACATATATTTTTTATCGAATTGACATTCTAATAAATCACTGTTTAAATACTGTTTAAATTTTCATGCAATAAATGGAATGCGACGGCGGAACACACATGTTTTCTTTTACAAATGTCATCGTAAATAATTATGATCTCAGTTTTATCTCGTTTCCCTATTCTAAGTGATTAGAAGGAATCTAATAACTGATTACAAAATGTTTTTGAAGTGCGTCCGTGCCGTGGGAGCCGCATAAATCAGCTATGACCCTAATAAACAGGCTATAATAGCAGCAATTATTGATAGCTGAAGGATTGGAAACTTTCATGCAAGGATAAGTCGCGGTACCGTGGCGTGAGCAATTTGCCGCATTGTGCTCTGATAATTGTGTTTCCACTAATGAATCTATTCAATGTTGCATTGCAACCTTAAATTACAATAGCCGCAGAACGCAATCCTTGGGTATATGGGAACTATATCTGATTCTTGTACTGGCTTTTTATATTGCCAAGCCGTCTGCTGCAGTCAGGGTAGCTTCCCAATGATGATATTACATGGACAAAGTTATATAATCATCTGGGTATACGCTATTCAGTGAGTCTAGCAAAACTTGCTGCTCAGTCGCTTAGCGCGCAACTGAGCGTATCCTGTCTCACTCGCACTTTGCAAATTAGAAAAATGAGGATAGATCTTTCTCGACTCGCGTCGCGGCGCGGCGTCAGTTGTGCTAGCCCCGCTGGTCTACCACCGTTCATAGCATCGTCCATAGCAGTAGTAAACCAAATTAGATTATCAAAATATCTAAGTAGTAAGTGTATGGAAAGTCCGAGCTCCTTCAGCGGCACAAACGGGAATAACGCTAGGAGGATGACGACATCACGCTCTCAAAGTCATATTCACATAGAGGTAAGTACTGGTCAGAAGAATAACGTAAAACCTAGCAACACGCGCGCCCGCCAATAGCTAATCCACATGTGCATGTATGCGCTATGTATGGATACAACGGATCGGAGACGATGAAGGAATGAGCTCATGAAGGGCCCTTGTTCGCTCTTATACTCGTAGTTATTTGTCAAGAGCAGGGTGCAAATGCTTTGCTTTTCCCCAATTCTTATGTATAAATGTGATTGACGAAGACCCAAGGCCACAGATATAGATACACATAAATCACGCAAATGCATGTACCTACTTCGCGTATCCGAATTCGGTCTCCGAGTTGGCACTCCTGAATATTAAGATAATAGGTACCTTATTTCAGAATCGATTTGTTTAAGTTATCTAGTGTATATATATCACAGTGCCCAAGACAAACGAGAGCTAATGATTATCTAAGACTAAGTACCAACGAACGTATAAGCAGGTACTCAATATTAAACATAGACATAGATACTCGAACATGTATCACAAAACCAGTAGACCACAAAGTTGCTATGTACCGAAGTAGTTGTTGTCAAAGATAAACCAATTTCGAACAAAGGTCAGTGCAACGACATCTTATGTGGCTATTTATACCAGCGTCTCCGTTATCATTTTCTTTATTGTCTGGCAACACGGGAATAAGGGAAACTTTTTCAATAAAGGCTCTCGGCAGATGATAAGTATGCATATAGCGTTCCCGCTAATGATCGAAGAGAGCAGGTCGTGCCCTATGCTGGAATCCGCAGCGAATGTAATGAATGTATTAGACGTGATGGCATTTTCATGGACCGTCAGCGTCAAGGTTTCACGGTGACCTTACTTAACATCGTTATTTACATTACAGCTGAGGGTGGCATTGAATAAGGAAATGCAGTATAACGGGCTATATAAACATTATTGTGGTCTGGCGCGACAAAAATAATAGTCGCTGGATGTATGACGGGTAATAAAGTGTATCTACGCTTGTACGCCTGCAGAATTAAAACTGAAGTGGGTATGTTTGCTAGGTATTAAAACTATGTACATAAATAATTTGCATCGATACCCCGAACAACTTACACCCAACTAATACATAAAAAAAAACTCACGCCAGTATTCATTCATGTAATAAGCATGGGTAGAGTAAGTGAAACTCATTTTTCAGTGACACTTATAGCAATGATAGGTTTAAAGATGGATAAAACCTAGTCAGCAACAACTTAAACACAAACAAACAAAGTAGGTAGGGTGGTGGAACCAGAAGATGAACAGCGCCCAATAGATGAACGTTTTGTCGAAAAATTGAAATAAAAAAATCACACAATTTTACGCACTTGCAATATTTTTTTCCTAAAGAGTCATCCCTTTACCGAGGCTGGCATTTAAACACCCAGACAGTTGCCACACACACGCGGCGGTGAGCGGTCGCCGCGCCGAGGTCTCGCGCCTAAATCACCGTTTATATGGAGAATTAGTTAAGTTTAGCGCTCTCAAATTTAAGCTCAAAATTACGTATAAAATTGAATAAATTGGCTACATGCATTGTTTTGCGTGATATAGATTCTTGATTAATGCCTTTAATGGATTATCTATCACAAATTGCATATTTATTGTTAACTTAAGAGATATTTAGCGTTCAACTAATGGTTCCAATTTAGTGTACCTGAGCCAATAGATGAACGGTGTTCATCTACTGGGCAAGGCATAGTTTCTTCAAAAGCTGATATAAAATCGTATTGCAAAGGTAGATACAACTTTTATGGCTTAAATTAATCGTTACTTAACCTTTGATTTTTGAACCGAAAGTTGAACGTGACTATCCATTCGCAACACGGTTATTTTGGGGTTTGTTTTAGTTCGTTCATTTCTTTGCCATCGTGCCCAGAAGATGAACGAACAAAATTTGTTCGTTCATCTTTTGGCTTCGATTCCAATGAGTGAACGCTCTCTTGATTTTAGTGCGTTCATTTCTTTGCTATCGTGCCCAGAAGATGAACGAACAAGATTTGTTCGTTCATCTTTTGGCTTCGCTTCCAATGAGTGAACACTCTGTTCATTTTAGTTCGTTCATTCCTTTGCTATCGTGCCTAATAGATGAACGAACAAAATTTATTCGTTCAAGTTTTAGGCAGGGGTTAGTACAATGAACTCTTAATATCAAAGATACATGAAATTTGGCAAGTTTGCCCGGCATTTATAAAGTAAATTATATAATTTTCAAATTAACTGTATCGTTTCGGTTTATTTATCTAACAGTTTTCTTTGTATGAGTAGCGATTATTAATAGGTGAAATATATTGGCGACTTTTGACCGGGCAAAAAATTATAAATACAAGTTTGCCCACTTTTGCACATTTCATTGTAATTTTATCCTTTTTTAGGGTTCCGTACCTCAAAAGGAAAAAACGGAACCCTTATAGGATCACTTTGTTGTCCGTCTGTCTGTCTGTCTGTCTGTCTGTCTGTCTGTCTGTCTGTCAAGACCATTTTTCTCAGGAACTCGTGGAGGTATCAAGCTGAAATTTATATCGAATACTCAGGTCTATTGTCCCTTGGAGCTGTGAAGAAATCAAACTTAAAAGCCAACGCAATCAAAAGATACAGTCGTTTATGCTGCAAAAATTGAGTTTTTCGACACTCGCAAAACCTACGGGGTACTTCCCGTGAACTCAGAAACTTGAAATTTGGCACGAAGCAACTTCATATAGCACAGACAAAGGAAAAATTAAGAAAAGTAGACATTTTTAGTAAAATCATACAAAAAAATGATTTTAAAATTTTTAAACTTATTCCTTTTTCCACGTAAACGTGTTGAGATTTTAAATTGAAATTCATGTCAAATAAGTCATGTCTATAGGACCTTTCAGATGTAGCAAACCCAAACTTTTATGTCAACGCAATTAAAAGAAATAGCCAATTAAGTCTTATATTTTGAAATTGGGTACTCGCAAGAAACTCAAAACCTAAAGGGTACTTCCCGTTAACACAGAAACTTGAAACTTGGCACGAAGAAACTTCATATAGCACAGACAATGGAAAAATTAAGAAAAGTGGACATTTTTAGTAAAATCATACAATAAAATGATTTTAATTTTTTTTAACTTATTCCTTTTTCCTCGTAAACGTGTTGAGATTTTAAATTGAAATTCATGTCAAATAAGTCATGTCTATAGGACCTTTCAGGTGTAGCAAACCCAAACTTTTATGTCAACGGAATCAAAAGAAATAGCAAATTAAGTAGCATATTTTGAAATTGAGTACTCGCAAGAAACTCAAAACCTAAAGGGTACTTCCCGTTAACACAGAAACTTGAAACTTGGCACGAAGAAACTTCATATAGCACAGACAATGGAAAAATTACGAAAAGTAGACATTTATAGTAAAATCATACAAATATATTTTTATAAATTTTAAACTTACTACCTTTTTCCTCGTAAACGCGTAGAGGTATTTAATTGAAATTCATATCAAATACTCAGGTCTATAATACCTTTCAGCTGTAGCAAAACGAAACTTTTATGTCCACGCAATCATAAGAAATAGCAATATAAGTCGCATAATTTAAAACTGGGATGTAGTAGAGACACTTTTAAACTTGATGGTTTTTATGAGGTGTGCAGAGTAGAAAGTCCAGCTATATCTAAAGCAAATCCAGGTTGGGGATCTATCGCTTATGTACGTCGCAATCTAAAGGATGCCATCCCAGATGCATCATGTACAAGATATTTTTTTTTTAATAACCCCGGTGCTGCAAACGGTTATTGTGAATGCTTGCATTTTGAAATGTTTGATGTCAGGCAGAGTGATAACTGTGTCTATATATATAATATAGGTCACCACAATGTCAAATTAATGTTGCAATTGAATGCATAAATACAACAATATACGGCAGCAACCCCAAAGGGGCTATACCCCGTGTTCCCGTTTGATTGTTGTGGGAGACTTCAATATCGATTTTAGAATGAATCCCCAAAATGGAATTTCCACATATTTTTCATCCCTAAACATGTTTCCGTTAATAAGCACTAGCACTACACGAAATAGTACAACTATAGATAACGTTTTTTCAAACTTCAATTTTCAATGTGGTACTATTCATACCTTTTTCAGTCAACATTTTACAGGTCTGGTTAATTTTTTTCAAATTTAACAGTTAATTAGTATTTTGAACCGGATTTATAAAAAGATAGTGACTAAAAACTTTGTAAATAAACCACTTTGATAAAAGAAGTTTTGCCAGGCTGCTGCAAATCTAGTATAGGTATTTCAGGTATTTCAGTTTTATTATAAAACTAGCTGTACCTGTGACTTCGTTTGCATGGTAATGTGGTGGGAGTTAACGCATTTCTTCAATTGGACATAGGACACATGCAGTTCTCATTTAGCCTATCAAGTAAAACGTGGAATAAACCCATTTTAGTTGAAATGCCTTTAAGATTCGTTCGTCTTTAACTGTCACTCTGATTTTTAAATTAGTAGGAAAAGGACAAAACTCGTTTTATTTAACATAGGTATTTTAAATTTTATGAATACCGGGGGAAAAGTTTAGTAGATGTTTGTGACAATAGATCCAACAGGTAGGACACAGGCTGCAGCATTAAATGTTTATTGATCTTCTTCTGTACATATTTTTAACACTTAATATTAAATAAATAAAAACGTGATGGCCGAAATGATCTTGAGTCACTCCGATATTATTATTTTTCATACTTATTGCAATGTTTCAGATCACATTCTGCCAAATCTTATGTATGTTCCCGCTATTGCCAACTTAATTAAATGTGTGTTGTGCTTCATTATAAAAGTATTTTCCTGTATGTTGGCCAATTTCTGTGTCTCTATATTGGCTGCATGTCAACTTGAAGGCGCGTAGTACGAAGTTATAATACCGCCTTAATACAAACGCGGTTGATAATTAATGTTTATAAAAGGCCCGTTCTGTACTGATTGAATATATACGTTTATTGCTGATAAATATAAATACTGACAAATCAGCATGGCTATCACAAGACGGCGCGCAAGCTCTCTCGATTTTTCTCGAACTATCCGTCACTCTCTTATTAGACAACTTAGAAAGAGACATATAGTGCGAGAAAAATCGAGAGAGCTCGCGCGCCGTCTTGTGATAGCCGTGCAGTATCGTATCGTGACAAAATACTCCGCGTGTAATCTTGCAGAAACTCAAATAAACTTCATGGCTGAACGCGATGAGCCGATGACAGTGCTAAATATTCCATGCCATAAAAAAAAGGAAGTCGGTCAGACTTTTGACGTTTGACGTTATTTTGTTGAAATTTGTTGAACCATTTGTTGAAATTACGCCTCAATACGAATTTAGCGCATATAAGTTTCCATATCGGAATCGATTATTTTTTTATGCTTTAGAATTTAATATGCGTATTGTGAAGGTCTATCACAACACCGGATCGAAATTATTAGGTACTGTTGGATAGTTAAGGCAAGGCCGCCATTTTGACGCCACTGACAGTTGACAGATATGGCGGCTACGATTTCAAGCAGAAGAAATGAATAATTTAATGAGATTCAAATGTTTCCGAAAATGTATTAACCATCGCAGTCGGATAAAAACTATCCTAAGTCCTAGCTAGAATAGTAATGTACTTGTCAAAAAAGTTTAAAGTATTTCCGTTCACGGGAAGCCGAGATCATTCGGGACACAAAAATGGTTAGTTTGATACTGGCTGATTCTTTTTTTAATTTAGAGATTTATTATAAGTGAGAGATAAATGATGTGGTTCTTAATTTTTTTTTTTTTTTTAGGATTACTAAATTGATAAAGAGACCTTGTTTAAATTTATGCTCCCCCAGCTTCGCACATTGTAATGTTACGGATTCCATTTTCATTTATCATTTAGTAATAAACATACTACAACTTTTGCTTGTTATGGTTTGTACGGAACCCTCGGTGCGCGAGTCCGACTCGCACTTGGCCGGTTTTTTTTCATTGATCGACTATAAACCAAATACATATTGAAATGTTATTACTTTTTTTTTAATGAAGTGGATGCAATTAACGGAATACATGCTTACTTTTTTAATAATACATATTGGGATTCAAACTTAATATCACACACTTGTTGTTTATTCTGATACATACCTTATCGAACGAGCGAGCGAAGTGAACAAAGTTCTATGGTTCAGGTTGAGCCGAAAATCATTCGTACCTATGTCCGGTGTCTGTCCCGCTGTTCTCCTCTACAGATCGCATTTCTCAACCGATTCTCGTGAAATTTTGTGAGCAGGTTCGTTAATTATATTTTTTTTGTCGTCTTTTTATAAATTTAAAATAAAACATGCTCGCGATTTCTACAGCTCACAGAGCCACTAGTAACGAACCAATGAGATGACAGAAGCAAGAGTTTGTTACCTACTGTTCTCATTATCCTACCTACTAATATTATAAGTGTGAATTTGGATGTTTGTAAATGGAAAGCCAATTTATAAAAGTTTATGACATAAGTTTCTTAAAATATCACGCCATTTGCCTGCGAATGTCAAATAACGTTTTGTATGGAAAACGAACCACCTCAAATACCTCCTCTAACGTCTCTTGAGGCTCGATCTGTAAGTTATCTATTAAGTACTTATCCTTTTAATTACCTTGAACACCATAGAACACTTACAGTAGGAAATATTTTTATCATAATCAACAAATAGGTAGGTACTTATACGCTAAAGAACGCCTCCAGAATAAACAGGTAATATTGCTTGAGTATTTTTCAATGGAAATGAGAATCGTGTATTTTTTTTTAATGATAACGCTGTGTTTTTTCTATTTTCTAATAAAAGTTGATTAATTTCTTACGGCTTGTCCTTGTGAAAAAATGTGCCATAAAGATAGATTTTTTTATGTGTTTTTTTAGTTATTTCCATCGTGATACTTATTCGTACCTAATTGCGATAAATATAGCCTATAACAAAAAAAATAGTTTTACCGTATATTTTATAACGGCTTAAAACTGCCCAATTTCGCCGTCTATTGTATCGTACCTTTTATATAATTATACAATTCACGGTTTGATAACAGTTGAAACAGTCTTATATTGCTCCTGGTAGTTTTTTACTTAGTGGGCAAATTTACAATATGGGCAAAGTTGGACAGGTGCACGGTCATTCGTTTTCTTCGTTCAACTATTGGTGCCAAAATGTTCACTCATTGGGCACAGCGTTCATCTTCTGGGCAAACAGGCATACTTTAACATAAAAGCATTTTTTAAAATACTGTGCTGAAATAGGAGAGGTTAAAATAGGCAAATCTAATCTCGACTATATACTTAATCGGATAAAAAATAAAATATGTACAAACTAGGTTACAACTCCCACAAAAAAATCCCAAAGTTGGGATAATCGCTTAACCGTTCATCTTTTGGTTCCTCTACCCTACTTAAGTAAAAATACTGGCCAAGGATTTGCCGACATCAGGATATGTAATTGCTTGTTGTGCAAGCCACTAAATTTCTTCTATAATGCACCGTTATACCGATTTCATTAATCGTCCATAATTAGATTATACATCAGATATACCTACATATGTGTATAGGTACAAACCATGCAGCAAAGTGCTTAATATAAGTAACCGATTAATAAGCTATTAAAGTAAACGACAAACCTACTTGCTAGTAGGTATTCTTCATAAAGATTCGTTTTCGGTTCATTAAATTTTGGTTCTCTATTGTATGGGCAAAAATCATTTCCCAAAGTGTCACTTCCCAAAAAATGATTCCCAAATGATCATTGGGCAAAAAATCACTAGTCAAATTATTGTTTCGCATTTTATCACTTGGCAATATCTCCTATGGCAAAATATTACTTCGCAAATTATTGTTTGGCAAAGTTTTACATACTCAAGTTTCATTTGGTCAAACGTATTATTTGGCATAACATTCGTTTTCCAAATTATTGCATGGCATACGATTTAGATCCTAATTGTGTAGTGCATACGAAATCTATTTGAGTGAGATTACATGTTTTGCTAAGCGGGTAGTTTGTAAAAAACAAAAGTAAATAATTTACAGGTACCTAAAGTTTATATGTTTTTTTAACCGATTTAAAAAAAAAGGAGCAGGTTCTCAATTCGGCTGTATTTTTTATTATTATTATTATTTTCAATGTTTGTTACCTCAGAACTCCGTCATTGATGAGCAGATTCGAAACATTTTTTTTTTGTTCGTATGTATACCTATACTTCCAGGTGGGTCCCATTTTTTTCAAAATTCAGTTAGATGATGGGATCCATGAGGAATTGAGGGGACTCCTCAATTTTATTAGGCACGCGTGTAGTGATTTTGGTATTTTCTGTTACCTATAACTCGTGTATAACATCCGGAATCATAAATTTGGTGGCGAGGAATTGATGATGAAGACCACAGATAACTTATCGAATTCCTCAATTATGTACTTAAAAGTGCAAAAGTACGTCACAGGTTCTGATAAGATTCCGTTGAAATAGGAACTAATGAAGTGCCATTGGTGATGATCTTGGGGAATCGATGGAAGTCCTCAAATATTATCGGCCTACATACAGCGATTTGGTTTTTTTCTATAGTAATCAACGCATTTGCTATCGGAAATCAGTTCATGTGGTAAATTGTAAAAAAAAAATAGGAAATGTTCTCGTGGCTTGGCGGAGTACTAAATTGAAGTCGGTTAAAACTTTGTTTTTAAAGTAAATTATTGTACTATAGGTACTTAGGTAACAACATATTATAATGAAAATAAGCAGCATGCATGCAAGCAAGCCCCGAGTCGGTTTCGCCCTTTTCATCGAGAGTCTCCAGAGAATCGACGCCACCCCGCTGCGCGGGGTGTCTATTTCTGCTCTGAGGGACACAAGTGAACCCTAACCTAACCGACCAAAAACAGAGTTCGCTTATGACAAGCCATTTTTTCCATCCTGATATGCGATGCTGATGGTGATGTGCGAAATGAAAATTAGAACAAATGTTTTGTTTGGAAAACAATATTAGCCCGAACAAAGCGTTTGCTTAATAAACTTTTGTCTTAATAACACTTGACAAAGCAAAAATATGCCAGATGATATTTTGACCAAATGAACAAAATGCGAAACAAAAATGTTCTATTTGTTCGTTTGGGAAATGAAACTACTGCCATAAGTTTTGTGGGAAGTGAAATTTGGCGAAAAATATTTTGCCGAAACAGCAGGATACCTTAAATTTTATGTAAGAACCTATATTGTTACTGAATGTAATAAAAACTAACAAGATTTTACTTTTGAAGATGAACTTTAAGATTAGCGGGTATTTCAAATTTCGTTTCTCTCAAATTAGCTCAGGAGTTTTAGACCAAAGGCGCATGATCGGATTTTTTTGGTAGTTAACCTGTTTAATTTTGGCATTTCCTGTGTTCGGTACTGAACCACTGCCTAAACAACCGAATTAAATCAGCCTGCAAAAACGATAAGACGTACCTTAACCTACTAACTACCCCAAGAAAATTACGTATTTTTCAAACATTATTTTGTAACAGCGTTTTTTTGTTTGTTTAATTTTCAAATGTTATTCTAAGATGCCTTATCCAAGAATCCACCAAAATTTCCATCGGGAAGTAAATATATAAAAATACACAAATATGACACATCCATTATGTTTTTTGTGCGATTTATTTATTTTTCTTCAAGAGCTCCTGTAAATTAATCAAAACAAAAATTAAAATATCTATTAGTATTTTTCCTCTTTTTTCAGGAATTGGTTATATATCGATTTTTTGATGACTAACATTTTGGTGGATTTTGAGTCTACGTAATTACTAAAATGATAATACATCAGTTACACACAAAAAAGCTGCTGTTATGAATTATTTCCAAATTTCAATTTTTTTCCATACTAGAAAATAAAGTGCTTGGGCTATACCTAGATGGGAGACTCCGTGCAAAATGGTAGGGCTATGTTTTTTTACCTAGGTCTTAGACGATCTTTGTGAAATTTGGTTCCTGGGGAGTTCCACTATATTCATATTTATTTATACGCAATATTAATGATATCACATGTCAGTAACAGTGCATAAATGTCAAACTACAAGCTACGGTTTGACACTTAAAATTCCTCGAAGCTATAAAACGTGTGTCGAGTCAGCCTTGTATTAAAGCAGTTTATGAAGGAGCTGATGTGACTAGCCCCGGCAGCTTGTTATAAACCGTAGGGCCCATCATGCACGCGTGTTAGTTATAGCAATGACGCGTAATTCAATTACGCGTCATTGCTATAACTAACACGCGTTGTTGTTGGAAAGACAACCGGATGGCTCGCGGTATTTATGCTCCCGAAGTGATGTGGAACCTCCTTGTGCTACCCGAAATGAGCCAACTGTGACTGGTTCGGAAATAGGAGGGGGGCGATAAAAATTTTTTTATCACGAAGCAACCGGATGAAACAGCGGTTGCTGTACAATCATTCTATAAACAGTTGGCTCATTTCGGGTTGCAGAGGGCAGTTCCTCATCACTTCGAGAGCTCAAATACCGCGTGCCATCCGGTTGCCTCTCCGACATTGAATTACGCGTCATTGCTCTGAATATGTCAGCTTATTGACGACCGCTTTAGCCTAGTTGGTAGTGACCCTGCCTACGAAGCAAGAGGTCCTGGGTTCGAATCCCGGTAAGGGCATTTATTTGTGTGATGAGCACGAATATTTATTCCTGAGTCATGGATGTTATCTATGTATTTAAGTATTTATTTCTCTATATAATTACGTTTATCGTCGTCTAGTACCCATAGTACAAGCTTTGCTTAGTTTGGGACTAGGTCGATTTATGTAAGATTGTCCCATAAAATGTCTTTTTTTATTTATTTATTAGATTTCGCTAGCCTCAGTTTTACCGGCAGAATAATTCATAAATCTCACAATGTGTCTTACAGAAACTCATCCAAGCCCCTCAGTCCCTCGGCGGCCATTTCCAATTCAAACACGAGAAATCCTGGGACATCACCACCGGCCCCTCGCTGTACGACAAATACTTCGACATCAACTCAAACGACCTTGCCACTGCCCTACTTACTTGTTCAAGGAACCTCCTCGTCTTTTCGTTTTTGCAGGCTGCTAGTGAAGTTATTGCTTTCCTCATGTAGCCCCTACGTAGATTTTCATGGGGATCGTGTCAGCGCCCTCTATACTTCCTTCATAGAGAGTTTAATTCCATCAGATCTCACCGCTCTTCTCCCGCTGACCCATATGTGGGTCAGCATTTAGTATGGATTTGAGAACAAACAAAATGTATCCCGAGAGAGAAAGGATAGCCCAGAAAAATGTACTGAAACGTGACGATAAAACCTTTTATGCTAGGGCCTTAGGGGTGAAGGACACTATTATCTCGAGTTACAAATGGACTAGGAGCGGAGTATAATGTAGTGGTTCAGCACCATAAACAGAGTAGGTATTAAGTAGTATTCCAAAATTCAGCCCGGAACCAAACATTTCCGATGGTATATATATCTCTATCAAACTTGCGATCTCCTAATTTCGAATGAGTCATTACTTAGGTAACTACCGGTGTGCATGGAGTTGGTTCGTGATTCATTATTAAGTTACAGCGACATACGAGCTTTTTATAATTAATCTAGTTTCGTTATTATTATACTACGGCAAAGCATGAATATTAATCAGTGGAATTGTACCGTCAATGTTGTGCGGATTGGCACCACACTGACAAAGGTTATCAATGTTTGGACCTGCGATGCCGAGGTCACCGATCAAAATGTTCATGGTGGAATAAACCTCATGAATATTTGATGGTATTAGTCAAACTTCTGTCACGGTTTAGCTTAGCTTTAGTATTGTAGGTAGGTATGGTTCTAAAACGTTTGAAAACTACGCTTGTGAAACCTATACCTACAGCTACAACACAATGGAGTCATCTTGCTGTACTCCTCACACCTCAAGGTATTCTTAAGTCTAGGCTAGTGTCTTGGAGTAGGCAGCTATGTATTATGTTTTTCGGTATGGCGACAGCTTCTACATGCAAGAAGCAATTTTTGAAGTGACCAACAAGCTACAAGTAACAACAGCTCCACCAAAGTTTAGGTAAACATCTATCCGAATTTCCGATCCCTGATAACAATGTGAGCTAGAAGCAACGGCTGCCTAGCGGTTCAGGCATGCGGCTGTCAAACGGCGGTCGTGGGTTCGAATCCCAGTTCGTACCAATGCGTTTTTCGGAACTTATGTTACCTACGCGGAATATGATTTGATATTTACCGTTAGCGTTACGAATGCATACCTATGCGAAGAAATTCAAAGGTGTTTGTGAAGCCCCCAACCCGCACTGCGCCAGTGGGGACTACTGCCCGTTCTATCTCATCCATGAGAGGAGGCTTGTGCCCAGCAGTTGGTCACATATAGGCTGATTTATCCTATACTATTACATACATACATACATACATTCACGCCTTTATTCCCAAAAGGGGTACGCAGAGCACATGAAACGTATGTTCCAGTGCCACTTTTAGCATAAACGTGGGTATAAAATATCGACAAAATGTGACATTGCAGTGATAGGTTGCTAGCCCATCGCCCACAACACACTTCAACCCTGGTCCCTTAGTCGACTTTTACGACACCCACGGGAAGAAAGGGGGTGGTGAAATTCTAACCCGACACCACACGGGTCTAACCCGACACCACACGGGTACTACTATACTATTAAACGAGCTATATGTGTATAGGTACACATATTTGAAATCACGTTCTCGTAAACGGCTATGAAATTTTGAATCTATATTAGAGTTTACGGGGGCGAGAAATCGAACTAGGTGTGACTATGTCGGGGAAAATTCATTTTCTCCGTATTTTGTCTATTTTTACCCGAACAGAGCTCGGCCGTCCAGGGACTTTATTATAGTAACATCGTACCTCTATACCTGTGTCAAGTAACCATTTTATCGGTGCCTTAGCAAGCTCTACGGGCAATGAATCGTGGCTCTAGGTAATAGGACTTCTCAACTTGGACAGTTTGTAGGTATGCGTCGGTATGTTTTGGTTCAGTGAATCAACTGTTTTCTGTCACTCTCCTCGGTCACTTTTCTTGTGTGATGATCGGTCCTTTATATTATGAACATTCTAAGGGTCTCCCCACACCTATGGACGCGGAATCGGCTTTCGGCGAGTGTTTTGTACCACATTCCTCGTGTTTTGTTCGCTATCCCGTCCATGGACGTCGCTTTGCGTCGACCGAGCCGATCGACGTCTTTTTCGCTCTTATTGCGTGGACATAACGAGTTTTTTGATCGGTTAACTACGTTTCAGCGTCGATAGGTGTGGGGAGACTCTAAGCATGTTTAGAAGACCATGTTTAGAAGACCAAAAAACTGTCATGTTATCTCCTGGATAACCTTATGTAGTTGTCTACCCCAAGAGACGTACATCATAATCAGCATATAGATGTCCCACTGCTGAACTCAGGCCTCCTCTCATTGATGAGAAGGAATGGACAGTTGTCCTCACACAGTTGACATACACCTTTGAATATCTTTGCAGGTTTTGCATGAAGGTTTCGATGTTTTGCTCCACCGGAGCGGTTAGGGCGATGATATCAAACTAAAACACCTTCATCTAAGCGCCTTTGGTTTCATACTTAATGAAAAAATGATACCTATTCGAACGCCAATGCATTTAACGCACTGAGATAGAATCAAACGTTTGTAAGATCATGTTTCTGAATCAGAATTATTTAACTTATGTTGTTTGTATTGAAAAAAAAATATGAGTAAGTTCTTTAGGTAGGAACCTACATACAGGTCGATTCACGAAAGCTGGCGCGAGATTTCTACTGAGTGACAGCTATTTTCATAGAAATTCTGTCAAATCTCGCGCCAGCTTTCGTGAATCGACCTGTACTTATGTGATTGATTAGATTATCTAATATTTATAACCGTATTTATTATTTTCTTTATCTAGTTGAAACATATGAGATTAGAATAGGTATTTTTATTTATGACGACTACCGAACAATATCAGCTGGATAAAACGTCTGTAAAGCTGATTTTCCACCGGAGGGGAGGGGCGAGACGAGGCACTTACTATTTCCACCGAAGATGAGAGAATTGATGCCATACGAATTTCAATTCTCGCCTAATCTCGTCTCGTCTCGCCCCTCCGGTGGAAAATCAGCTTGAGCCGGTCGCCAACACGCCCCTCCGACCGAGCGACTTTGGTCCGGCCGACCGTGTAGACAGTTGTTCGCAGCAAAGTTTCATACGTACTCGGTCGGTCCGGAACAAGGTCGCTCGATCGGAGGGGCGTGTTGGCAACCGTCTAGCAGAGGTTTAAGACTATGCCTTGATTGGAGTTGACCACGCCGCGTTGACAGAGACACGCTTATGCCTTACACGCACGAGAGAAAAACCAACAAGGCTCTTGGGGAATGGCTTCTTTGGACAAATTTCGATAAATACCTAACTTTGTGAAGTTTTATTTATATTTCATTGAGTGAGATTTTAGATGAGATAAAATACTACAGTATTAACTTGATTGTGTCGTAAAAAGTATCGTTTGACTAGGCTGAGTAAAAAAGGAAAATACTGACCCAACTTTGGATTTGTTTTCTATAGAGGAAACTTTAGGCAATCATGTATCGTTTAAATCAGATAAACAATCATATGAAAATCAGACCTTATTGTTTATTAATCTAGCCAGAACGGAGTTTTTTAAGCACGCGATAATTTCCAATGCACCCCCCTTAATAGGATTCACGCAGCAGCGGCGGCGTGGCCCGCAGAAAGTGCCTCAGCGCCATGAGTTTGCCATTTCCAAAGAAGCGAAAACAGCATGATGACTTACACTATTATTCGTAAAATGGTCGACTAACCATGTGCATGATTATGATTGATCTCGATACGCGATGAACACAGAAAATATACCAATAACTTGATTTAAAGGTATTTGTAAACAAATCGATTAATTTATACCATAAGCTCGACTATTTTTGACTTTAAATTGCAAATACTCTAGTTAGCATGTTAAGTAATTCTGTTTGTCGAGTTGTAGTGAAGGTCATTTCGGATATAAGCTGTGTTATTCACAAACTTGTCTCATCTCGATTTTCAATCAGCCTAACATATGTTGATCTCGTTATTCGTAACAAAATATGCGTGACACGCGAGATATTAGTAAGTGTCGTCAATACCATCATCATATAATATATAACGATGTGCTACTGCATAAGCTTGACTGCATTGACTTCGCCCCAAATTCACTTACATTTTTTGCCAGCTATCTACAGTGCATTCATCCTTACTTGTCTTATTTGGTAAACAACATTCTAACCTCAAAATGTATCTTTTTAGACTAAAGCAGCTATTTTATCGTAAAAAAAGCGTTGCTAGACAAAAAATCGTGAAGTGATGTCCGAAAAGTCGTCTCGGCATGATCTAATTACTCACAAAATTGCTATTCTATCCTAAAAAGATGCATTTTGAGGTTAGATTAGAGTGATGTTTACCAAATAAGACAGTCTCAGTAGGATGTCTATACTGCAATAAATTATACAGAGGGAAAATCTGCGATATTGTATTACGCGGGCGGAGCAGCTCGGGCATATTGTAATAAACAAATGAATAAGTAAGGATGAATGCACTGTAGGTACGCGATCGGCAACAATATGTCCAACACGGCCACTTCGTTTCTGACACATATTAATCATACTCGATCTGGTGTTAGTCAGGGTTCAATCCTGGGTCCTTTACTATTTGGGGTAAAGATTATATAATGACCTAGAATCAGTTGTTTGTAGCGCCAGATGTCTTCTCTATGCTGACGACTTGAAGTTGGTGTACGGGGTGAAGCGAGTTGCCGTAAGAGGATATAAGTGTTGTGTATGCACTTTCACTCGTTCTCTTGCCCCTATTCTTGCACAATACTTGCTTGGCTCCGAGCCAATTAACAGGGTCTCTTCTGTTAAGGATCTGGGTGTAGCATTTGATACGCGTGTTTCTTTCCACGACCATATTATAATTACCTATAAGCCATAATCTCGCCTCCTGTTGTTTCCGTAGATCAGGTTTTGTTATGCGTAATGCTAGAGCTTTTCATGATCCAGTAGCTATAAAGTTATTGTATAATGCTCTGGTGCGAAGTAAGCTGGAAGCGTCTGCGATAATATGGAACCCTTACGAATCTACTTATATACTACTCTTAGAAAAGGTCCAAGAAACTTTTCTAAGATTTCTATATAAAAAAATGTATGGATATTATCCTGTTATAAAGGGTGTGTGGATCGCAGTGGCGTTTGCACCGCGCGACACGGGTATGGAGAGCGAGGGGCTGGCCGTTGATGAAAATGAGAACACTGGATACAGTCTTGAAGCGGTACATTTATTGCTCAGAATAAATGATAAACACTTGCAATTAGTCACTTTGATTAAATATACGAATTATTAAGTATTAGGTTACGTGCAAACCTTATGGCTGACATAGGAAGAAGAGACATAGACAAAACATGCATATATGCATTACAGCTCTAGCCATAGTCATTAAGTGCGCTACACACGTAAATACATGCAGTGCAATACAATCTAACACTTCCCCTTATTGTGCTCCATGTAATCATGATCAAATACATAAGATAAAATAAGAATCACAAAAAAAACAAACTCTACATTGCTCTATGTGACTCTACATTGTTCATTATGACTCTATCTTTATGTGACTCTACATTCGAAAATAAACAATGTATGCATACAATAAATGCTTAAACTAAATTCATAGCAGTGACAAAACGCTCGTGCTTGACTCTACCTAACGGCTTAGTTAAAATGTCTGCAAGCATTTTGTCAGTAGGCATGTACTTAACACTGATCATATTCCTCTTGATAAGATCCTTAACAAAATGAAACCTTAAGTCTATATGCTTTGTGCGCTTATGACAGTATTCATTAACATGTAGTAATCTTTGTGCAGACTGGTTATCATTAAACACAATATATTCAATTTCCTTATTCTGTGTAGGCAAAATCTCTGAAAGTAAATTTTGAATAAATGTAACATCTTTACAAACGTCGCTAATAGCTAAGTACTCTGCTTCCGTAGAAGATAAGGCGACACATCTTTGCTTTCGCGATTCCCAATTTACCGTACCATTACCTAATCTTATGACATAACCAGTATAACTTTTTGTATCGGTTACATCATTGGCCCAGTCCGCGTCAGTAAAGGCATTTAAAAACCAATTCTTACTTTTATGAAAACATAAAGAGTACTGAATTGTTCCTGCCAGATAACGCAAAATACGCTTAGCTGCTAACCAATGAGTCCTATCAAAGCAGTTATTGAACTGGCTAAGCTGACTGCATGCAAACGATATGGCTGGGTACACACGGACAGATACATCAGACATCCAAGCAGCTGACGATAGTTGTAAATGTCATCCTGTAAACTGTCAACATTTTCAGCTTTTAGAAGTTTACAGTTGACTTCCATTGGTGTAGATACGGCCTTACAATTTTGCATATTGAAACGAACGAGCAATTTACGAATGTATTCACTTTGGTCGAGTTTTAAAATGCCTTTAACTCTATCCCTAGTTACATTAATACCAAGACAGCTATTTAATCTTCCTAAATTCTTTACATTAAATTCTTTTTCAAGAACTGTAATTAAATTATTTTTAATAAAGCTGTTTGGGCTGTAAAATACATAAAAATCGTCTACATACAACGCAATTATTACTATATCGTTACCAGTGCACTTTATGTAGACACAAGGTTCACACTTCGATTGTATAAAATTGTGTTTACATAATAGACTGTGTATCTTACAATTCCACATCCTGCTCGCCTGTTTAAGGCCATATATACTTTTGTTTAGCAAACACACTTTGTTAGGATACTTATTACAAAAACCTATTGGTTGCTCCATATAAATAGTCTCATTTAGATCGCCATTTAAAAACGCTGTAGCGACATCTAAATGATCTATACTTAAATCATATTGATTTGCAATTGAGAACAGAATTCGCATAGTAGAGTAACGTACGACAGGTGAAAAGGTTTCTTGGTAGTCTATACCACGACACTGTGTAAAACCTCTGGCAACCAAACGAGCTTTGTAGCGATCAAAATTACCAGATGCATCATACTTTACTTTGTAAACCCATTTACATTTAAAAATATTTTTATCTACCAACTTCCATACTTTGTTAGCAACAAGGGCGTCGTACTCACACATCATGGCATCCTGCCACTCTTTACTATTTGAAGAATTTATTGCCTGTTCGTAAGTGAGTGGTTCAGATATGAGAGGATTATCATAGACTAAAAAACTGATGCCAGTCATATCATAGTCTGAAAATCTCTGTGGTTGTACGTTACGTGTTGAGCGGATCGGCCGACCAGTGTGCGTAGCGACAGTCTCTGCTGGACCAGTCGCGGCACCATCCCGAGCTGTAGTCTCGCGCGGCGAAGTTAAAGGCTCGCGCCTCGCCTCGCCCGTTGACAAACCAGCGGAGTCCGAGTCGGTTTCATCCTCGCTTCCCGTGTGGTACTCTCCATCTGAAATTAAAACATTTCCACTATTAAATTCATTATCATTATAGCACAATTCATTATTACTGTGACTTGATTCATTATTATGTGTATACAACTCATTATCATTAAAATTTAATTCATTCATATTTTTATCATTATTAAAATTTTAATCTTTATCTTTATCACAGATCTGTTGTATATCACAGTCAAAATTAAAAACATTTAGCTCTTCTATGTCAGCTTGTGGTTTCACATAGGAATGATTGAACTTATTTTCAATAAATGCAACATTACGCGAAATAATGACCTTTGTAGGGCACAAGGGATCAGCTAGGCGATATCCCTTTCAAGTTTCACTATAGCCCACAAATATATATTCCTTCCCCTTAGCGTCTAGCTTATCCCGTTTACATTTGGGAACAAGCGAGTAAGCGACACAGCCAAAAATCCTGAGATGGCTGAGGTCAACCTTTGACCCTGACCAAACCTCATCAGGAATTTGTCCGGACAAAGCAGCTGTGGGTGACCTATTTTTCAAGTATATAGCCGTCATGGCGGCTTCACCCCAGAAGCGCTTTTCCAAGGACGAATGCTGTAGCATGCAACGCACTTTTTCAAAAATTGTTTTGTTTAAACGTTCAGAAATTCCATTTTGAAAAGGTGAATAAGGAACTGTGGTCTGATGAATGATGCCTTCTTGTTGTAAATATTTAGTAAAGTTTATACTACAATATTCTAAACCATTATCTGTACGCAAGCATTTAATAGGCAGACTTAGTTGCTTTTCCACTAAGGCTTTAAATTGAATAAATAAACTCATTACCTGAGATTTGTTCTTCATTAGATATCCAAAACTTTTTCTTGTATAATCATCAGTGAATGTTAACAAGTATCTCCCTCCACCCCAGCTGGCCTCCGGCAGTGGTCCACATACATCACTATATGAGCTGTAGCGGCTGTGTTGTCTTGCTCGAGCTAGCACCAGGGACAGGCACAGCTGATGCCTTCCCCTTAAGACAAGCTTCACACTTGTCGTGAACTTCACCCTGAAACACGACACCACACTCATGCTTTCTTAATCTAGTCATACCTGCAATGCTTAGGTGGCCCAGCCGTTGATGCCATAAATCCAAATTGGACATGGCAGAGGCAGCGACTGCTGCGCTCGGTGCCTCCTGCCTTTCTTGCAGGAGCAAAGAGTGCATCTTATTGAGAGAGTTACTTTCACATACATAACCATCTAATTTATAAATGCCGTTGGAACAATAAGCTTTTGTTAAATAGTTGCCAGAAATTCTACTATTCCTATCATCATATAAAAAACAACCATCCTTATTAAATTCAATAATAAATCCATTTTGACATAATTTTGATACTGATAAGAGATTAACTGATAAATTAGGGACAAACATAACATTCTTTAAAGTTCTAACCTGTTTGTTCATGATAATCTGCATTTCCCCTATGCATGTACTGGTCATATGCTGATTATTAGCTGCAGAAATCACTTGCACACTAGTGTCCATAATGTTTGTCAGCAAACTCTTGTTGTTTACAAGATGATTTGATGATCCGCTGTCCGAATAAACCTCTGTAGCAGTATGGGCCACGTATGCTGTCACGGGAGGCTCCTTATTTTCCTTCTTCTTCCTCTTGTCGCGTCTCAGCTTGAAACATTTTGCTTTGTAGTGTCCAGGCTTGCCACAATACCTGCAAAGCACCTGCTTCTTGCTGACGAAGGCTGTGTTTGAAGGCGTAGTCATGGAGTCATCCTTCCGCTGTGCTTCTTGAAGCAATCTGGTCCGCACTAGCTCACTAGAAAGTTTAGATGATAGGCATAATGTTTCCAGATTTGATACTAGTGGGTCGTATTCTTGTGGTAGACCGCTCAGTAATATTTCTGCTATTTCTTCATCTTCAACAGACTTTCCAATGTCTGACAATTGGTGTACGAGTGACATCACTTTTTCAATATATGCAGACATAGAATTGAAGTCGTTAAATTCGATACGATGGAGTTGCCTCAGCATAAGGACCCGCCTATACAAACCGCGGTCCTCGAAAACATCGGACAGCTTTTTCCAAGCTTCTCGTGCAGTAGCAGCTTCTCGAACATACTGGTATAGTCCCGGCTTTATACTTAAACACAGACGAGCCAGCGCACGTTGGTCGCGCGCGACATCCGAGCCTGTGATTTGCGTTTCTTCGCTTCTCTCAATCAGATCCCAAAGACCATCCAATTTCAGCATCATTTTCAATGTAAATTTCCAACTGTGATAGTTTACAGCACCCTCCAGCTTCTCCACTGCGCCTGATCCGCCCAACATCATCGACGAACCATTCGTGTTCATTGTCGAGGAATCGGTGCCTGACCTCAGCTCAATATTAGGGTTAACAGTCGGCGTCATGTTGGCTGGTTGCTCTGCGCATAAAATTCGGTCACGCCGATATTACAAACGACAGATGTTTTCCGATTAGTATCACTGGGCCCATAACCGTTGTTATTGTTATAAAGGGTGTGTGGATCGCAGTGGCGTTTGCACCGCGCGACACCGGTATGGAGAGCGAAGGGCTGGCCGTTGATGAAAATGAGAACACTGGATACAGTCTTGAAGCGGTACATTTATTGCTCAGAATAAATGATAAACACTTGCAATTAGTCACTTTGATTAAATATACGAATTATTAAGTATTAGGTTACGTGCAAACCTTATGGCTGACATAGGAAGAAGAGACATAGACAAAACATGCATATATGCATTACAGCTCTAGCCATAGTCATTAAGTGCGCTACACACGTAAATACATGGAGTGCAATACAATCTAACATATCCAAACCTGTACCCCACAAAATTTCTTCTTGGCACTCTGACTTTCAACTCTTTGGAAGTGAGGCGCAATTTTAGTCTGCTCAATTTTGTTTGCCGTGTTTTACTAGGAGAGTCAGATTGCCTAGAACTGGTGGAACAATTTGTGAGGCTCCACGTTCCAGAGGTCCCACGAATGGCTCTGAGACCTCGTACGCGTCCGCTTTTAGCAGTGCCTCCGGCTCGCACTGTGTCGCACAGGAACTCTCCGCACCTCCGTGCCCTGATGCTGCTGAATGCCTTGTTGGTATCAACACCCAAGTGTGATTTGCTTGCGTGGCGATGGACAGCTGTGAGTACGGACTTACGGAGTGTCTGAACTTTTGTGAGATGATGTTTTGTATGTTACCTATAATACTAGCTACCACAAAGGACAGAGGAACAGCGGGCCGCGGTATAAAATATTATCATCATCATTATCATCCTCAGCCTATATCTAGTCGTCCACTGCTGGACATAAAAGCCTTTCCTAATTTGCACCACCATATCCGGTCCTCAGCTATCCGCGGCCAGCCGCTTCCCGTGCTCTCTCGCCGGTCGTCGGACCACCTCCGGGGTCCGGGGGATCGTCCCACAGGGCGAGTTGTTCGCGGTCTCCACCAGGGATGCCACGGACCATGCGACTTTTTATACATCCGCGGATGCGGATATTTCTAGGCTCACATCCGCGGATGCGGATGCGGATTTTGAGGCAAACCACTCAAAAACATAAATACGCAACGTCTTTAGGGTCACGCAGTAGCAAACCTAACGCATCACCAATAGCGAATACGGTGAATGATCAGATTACAGAAACGAAATGAAGTACTTTATGAGTAAATGATTCCATGGATTTTAATACAGCTTATCAGGTTACAGATGGACAGTTACTTTAGCATTTATAATAATATAATAATAATAATATAAGGGGACAATCTTACATAATACTCGTATTGGTATGTATAATATAGATTATGCCTACTTGAGATGTTGTCCCTGGCTCACTCGAGAAAGCGCCGTGACCTCCTCGAGAGCTCGAGGAGTTCCGAATCCTTTTTAATGCAAGCATAAGTATATAATAAGGTGGTGCCTCACTCTATCTAATACAATAACTAGACTGAAAATATAAGAGAAAAAAGTAACTAATATAGTTAATAATGGAGTTCTATACTATGGTGAACCTTTAAATAAATAAATATACTCTTTTAAGTATACTGCTATTCTTCTAAATTTGTAGATACTTAGTTGAAGTGAGGGGGTAGGTATGTTATATTTCTCGTCACTCTGGGCGGTAACTGAGATTTACCGCCCACGGGCGCATCGGCAAATCTCTCTTCACACCCAGGAGAAGACGTAAAATTGTGTCCGCACCACGGGCGGTAATTTGTAAAGCCCCAGATCGCATATTTATGGCCCTCAACTTCGGTCCGGGCCACAAACACCTGCGATCTGGGGCACTCACGAATTCACCGCCCTAGGAACGTAATGTACTATAAATCGTAACGGGCTCGAAATTTAATCAGAATAGCCGCATCGCAATTGTGTAGGTACACGAGGAATAAACATATGCACAGTGAATACTATTTAATGTCACTATAAGTGATCCATTTGCTACACTACTAGGCTTTTCAGCAATGTAAAAGTGAAAATAGAAAATATATATATTGTACTCACGGTGAACAGTCGTTGGTAGTAGGTACTTATATATTTACAATACCATTTACTCAAGTCCCTTGATGAATGGTATGCAACAGCACAATAACGAATAATAAAATACTACTGTACGACTAATCGTCGTTTACCATCCTAAAGCAAAAGGTATGGGTAATGTATTTATAATATAAGAAATAATACTGTTCAAACAATACAAAAGGTGCTATTTATTTTAAGACGCAAACACGTTTTATTATAAATCGTGATTTATTCTTAATAAGCTTTGTTCTAACATTACTAAACCATTTAAAACACACTTAAACTTGCATTTTACAATAAATACGGCATGCAATTTAAATTTTAAGTAAAATAAATAGTCAGGTTACTTAACTCCGTTCGTTCGTTCAGTTTTGTTGTCTTACCCTCATTTTTAAATCGTAATCGATTTAATAAATATTAATAACAATCAAATAATTTGATAATTCGTTATAATATGTTAACGAAATCATTAAAATCCAACACGGTAATAAATAAAGCCTCAGAGCGCATATTTATCGCCCTTAGCCATTCGCTCGGGCGTCCAATATTTGCGATTTGAGCCATTCTTTGTTTTACCGCCCTAGGTAAGTAATGTACCATTTGTGGAGCATAAACGTTATTGAGCTTGCCATGGTGCTAGTTCGATTTGTGTAACATTATCCTCTAATATTGATTGTGTACACATAACTGTGCTAGAAATACTAAATAGACTTTCCAAGTATAATCACATATACATACATACATTCACGCCTTTATCCCTAAATGGGGTAGGCAGAGCACATGAAACATGTGTTCCAGTAACCACTTTTAGCATCAAAGTGGGTTTAAAAGATCGACAAACTGTGATATCGCAGTGACAGCCAAAACTTAAACTGACTTTCACGTAGCAAAAATTGCCACAAAACTATCGCAGTTCACTTATGCATTGAGGGAAATAAAAAAAACTGCCGATCTAAAAACAGCAATTTCCGCTTACCATGCATTTGCCCAAGCATGGTTACAGTACGGAATTATTCTATGGGGCAATAGTACTGATATTCCCAAGTTATTTTTAATACAAAAAAGATGCATAAGGATCTTAAGTAATATACGAAATGACGAATCATGTAGACCTCATTTTGCAAAATTGAACATCCTAACACTGACATCCTTGTATATTCTGGAGACGTGCAAATTCGTGCGGAAACACCCTAGCCTTTACACACAAGCGAAGGATATGATTAAAGGAATCCATAATTTGCGACCCAGAGACAAACTGATCCAAACTACTGTAGCCAAACTTAAAATGAACTCACAGGGACCACATTCCATGTCTATAAAAATATATAATAACTTACCGAGACACATATCAGCTGAGGAAAACTACACATTATTTGTCACAAAACTAAAAAACTATTTGTTGTTACAAGCTTTTTACACAATCAAAGAATATTTGAACATGTAACTTAAGTAGAAATCACAAATATACCTAGGTTAAAATAAAAATGTTAGTACTTGATATTTTTATTCTATGGATTAAGTTAACTATAAGTTTTTGCTTTGCCCTAACAGGGTCCATGCTGTACTCTATACCCTTGTAATATCTTGTAATACCATGGTTTGCAAATAATAAATGAATGAATGAATGAGCTTGCTTCAGACAGCCCATCGCCCACAACACACTTGCACACACCTATGATACTAAATATACGAATAGGAAGGTTAATAGACCTGACATGGTTAATAATATCTGGTGGGTCACTTTTTAAGACTTGGAAATACAAGTAAAATCTTTATTGTATGACTGTGTAAGTAGAACAGTGTACAAAGTTGGCATAGTAGTACAAAGATTCCACAGCTACCCTACGGGCATAAAATAAACGATTATGTGCATTCACGCCTTTATTCCCGAAAGGGATAGGCAGAGCACATGAAACGTATGTTCCAGCGCCACTTTTAGCATAAATGTGGGTATAGAAGATCGACAAATGTGATATTGCAGTGATAGGTTGCGAGCCCATCGCCCACAACACACTTCAACCCTGGTCCCTTAGTCGACTTTTACGACACCCACGGGAAGAAAGGTGGTGGTGAAATTCTAACCCGACACCACACGGGTACTACTATACTATTAAACGAGCTATATGTGTATAGGTACACAATACTCGTATTTGAAATCACGTTCTCGTAAACGGCTATGAAATTTTGAATCTATATTAGAGTTTACGCGGGCGAGAAATCGATCTAGGTGTGACTATGTCGGGGAACATTCGTTTTCTCCGTATTTTGTCTATTTTTACCCGAACAGAGCTCGGCCGTCCAGGGACTTTATTATAGTAACATCGTACCTCTATACCTGTGTCAAGTAACCATTTTATCCGTGCCTTAGCAAGCTCTACAGGCAATGAATCATAGCTTTTTGGATACGTCATGATATAATACTACTCGCTACTTTATATGTATTTAGTTTATTATTACATTATTCATAAATATCGTTACATTTTTGCGTTATTGTATTTTATAGCTTAACAATTATTTCTATACAATTGAGTTAAAATATAATATTAAGACGAATTTTCTTCCAAGTCAGGTGGCCCAGCAGATTTCCGTGATTGATTAAAAAGCCAAAGATAATTAGTTGCAACGAGTCAAGTGAGACGAGAATATTTTAATTAAAATTAAATGAAAGGGTTATTATCCTCTGTAAATATCGTCTGGGCAGATACCTGTTGGGTTACCGGCCGTTTACGCGGGTTACGGGCCCCGCGAGGGCGCTCCGATGAACTCGCCCGCCCTTTCGTCACAAATTGTTTCATATTCCTCACATGAGACTATTTGAGTTCGAAAACTTGTCAACTTTTCGTGTATAAAGTAAAGTGAACGGAGGTTAACATTGATAACTTCCGATGTTTAAAACGGGAAAGATTATCACTGTTTATTTTTTAAGATTACTTTAAAGGGTCTGTAAATCAATATCTCGTTACTTTAAGGAGATAAACGAGACACGAATCTTGTAAACATATGTACAACGCACGAAAGTATTCAGGTTTTTAGATTATCCATTACTCGGAATTCTGTCTCGTTTACCCAACTCTAAGTTTATCAGTAAAAACTTATTTGATATAAATTTGATAATGAATTTATAAATAAAGATCTCAAACTTCCCAGCTTACTAATTTGTTTTAACTCATTAAGAACTTTCCTACTGAATTTATCTTCAGCAGAAATCGGAGGGTGCTCGTAACTATTAGTGTCCAAGAGTAGCAAGCAATTCAGTGTCGAGTTATTTTTCTCGGTTCAAATTGTAAACTGCGAGATAGGTGTAGCGGTAATATGAGAACTTTTTCTCACATACTTAATACGATAATATTAATAAGGTATGAGAATAAGACATTTATTTAGCAATTCGTTTACATGTAGTATAAGTACCGGTCCTTGATTTAGGCTTTGCTTGTATCGTACCAAATTACGGTTTTATATTGCATGGATACACTTATACTGCCCATTCCCTCACATACTTGAGAGGAGGCCTGTGCCCAGCAGTGGGACGTATATAGGCTGATGATGTGTGTGATGTGATTGCATGGATTAAAATTTTATAACAAAATTGGACAGGATATAAAAAATATAATTTAAAGAAATAATACAGTGCGTGTGTTTTACTTGCATATTTCCATTTTCAGAGTCTTCTCTATGTCTTCATAACAAAGTGATTTAACCTTTTCAACGCCAAACTCGAATATATCCGCACCACTAGTTCTATTCCAATAACGGATCAATCCGTCAAGGAGTACAATGCGATAGCAACCTACACGCATTGACATAAGGTTTAGAACCGCACGAAATGTCATGTTGACGTTGTGGGATAAAGAGAAAAGCTCTTTGACGAAGCGTTGTCGAATGACTTTAGTTAACCGACTTCAAAAAAAAGGAGAAGGTTCTCAATTTGGCTGTATTTTTTAAAATGTTTGTTATGTCAGAACTCCGTCATTGATCAGCCAATTCGTAAATATTTTTTTTTGTTTGTAAGTATATGCTTCCAGGCGGGTCCCATTTTTTTCAAAAACATATTGGATGATGGGATCGATGAGGAATTGAAGGAACTCCTCAATTATATAAGGCACGCGTGTAGTGATTTTGGTATTTTCTATTATAACTCGTGTATTTACACCCGGAAATCATAAATTTGATGGCGAGGAATTGATGATGAAGACCACAGATGACTTATGGAATTCCCCAGTTATGTACTTAAAAGTGTAAAAGTACCTACGTCATCGATTCTGATAAGATTCCGTTAAAATAGCAACTAATGAAGTTGAAGTGCCAAGGGTGATTCTTGTGGAATCGACGGAAGTCCTCAAATATTATTGGCCCACATACAGCGATTGTATGCCAACGTATGCCAACGTAAAAACCGTGTTGCTGTACGGTTGTGAGACGCGGAAGGTTACAAAGGCCATCTCGCACCGCCTCCAGGTCGTCATCAACCGCTGTCTTCGCCGTAGTCTCGGTGTTTACTGGCCCGAGAAAATCTCCAACATAGAACTGTGGGAACGCTGCGGTGAGACTCCGATCGACCAGCAGATCAAACGCCGCAAGTGGAACTGGATCGGCCACACGCTCCGAAGGGACCCTGATCACATACCGAGGCAAGCCCTGGACTGGAATCCCCAAGGAAAGCGTAAACGTAGCCGCCCTAAACAGACCTGGCGGCGGACGATCATCGCAGAGGCGCAGACCATAGGGAAGACTTGGAGCGAATTGAAGCGCGAAGCTCAAGACCGAACGGGATGGCGGCGCACTGTGGACGCCCTCTGCCCCATCTAGGGGACACAGGAACATAAGTCAAGACATACAGCGATTGGGTTTTTTTTTCTATAATAATCAACGCATTTGGTCTCGGAAATCAGTTCATGTGGTTAAATGGAAAAGAAATGTGGAAATGTTCTTGTGGCTTGGCGGAGTACTAAATTGAACAAACTCGGTTAAAACTTTGTTTAATTAAAGTAATTTTTACTTATTTTACTTCTCTGGTTGAGTATTAATAGTAAGCATTATAAGGGAATCGAATTCAACAAAATCTAGTGATTTTACGCGATCTGACCACATGAGGAAGTCGAGCTAATAATAACAACCATGTTTTTAACGAAACTGTTGGAACGGAATGTGTTTAATTAGGTAAGTCGTAAGCCGAGTACTTATTTACCTGACTTTATTAAGCCCGGTGTGCCCAATTATGACGGTCATGTAATACTTAACATGGCGGCTGATTTGTGATCGATCAGGTTGGCGGGGCGTGCTCGGCGTCTAATTGTGCGGATTACTGCTCGTCCGCGTCGTCTCCGCTGCCGCTTGTTATCTGCCTTTTGTTTCTACCGAAACTCTCGTGCCGGCAAATCCTCGACCAGCGGCAGTAAGCACGGCATCGCGAAAATTACATTTAATTTTGATATCAAAAATTTACTCCCATACGTATTCTCATATATTATAAATGCGAAAATGGATGGCAAAGCGCGCGTGCGAGTTCAACGCACATTCCACAAAACTGACTACGGTTGAGATGGTACAAATCCTCAACGGTTAAGAGTCCGCAGTAAGCTCGTATCTCCATACAAACGTAGTTACGCTTTCATTTTAAAACTACGTCTTGGATTGTGACGGAACATTGCATGTACAATGACATGAGGTATATCCAGGTCTGTAATTAGACTAATTAGTTTATGTAGCTTCAGATACCATAGTAAAAAAATACAGCGAATTTAAGTTTTTCATACAAAACTTGTTTTCGCTGTATTTCGTTTGTTTTATAAACTGGAACCATATAAACTAATGACAGATATACATAGATATACCTCATGTCATTGTATATGCAAAGTTCCGTCACAATCCAACACGTAGTTTTAAAATGAGAACGAAACTCCGTTTGTATGGGAAGGTGACATTCAGCCGAGCTTACGGCGGACTTTTGAGAGTTGGAAGATTAATTTTCTAATTTTATAGGAACGTTTACATTTAATCGTGTTCTTTCAAGTTATTCAGCTGAGCACAAGTCAGGATCTAATGATGGGATGCCCTCAAATTTTATAGGCACACATGTGGTTCGGTTGTGTGAGTGATTTCGGTATTTTCCATTGTAATTCGAGTGGAAATGATGATAAAGACCACGTCTGACTTGGTCTCTTCAAGGATGTAAAGAACGTCAAGGATTTAGACTGTTAAAGTAGCAACTAATAAAGTGTCAATTTTGAGGTCCTTGAGGAATCGACGGAACTCCTCAAATATTATCAGCCCACATAGCGACTTGGATTTTTTCTGTAGGTAAATAATCAACGCATTTGCTTTCGAAAAGCAGTTCATGTGGTAAATTGGAAAGGAAATGTGGAAATTATCATGTACGTGGCTTGGCGAAGTCCTGAATAGAAGTCGGATTAAACTTTGTCTTTATAGTAAATTACTTCTTAGTTTTGTTATTACTTATGCGTACCTACTGTCTTGTTGATTGCAGACTAATGTAGATGTAGGTAGGGATGCATCTCGCAAGTAGGTACTAATAATATAATAAAATTATAGGATATAGTACAGAATTGCGGAAATACCTATTTATAAGTGGATGATAACATTGAACATGGCTTAAAACTCGGTACTTATTTAAGGATTAATATAATGTAATCGCCTTTTTTCCGCCATCTGCGAAGAAATTCAAAGGTGTGTGATGTGAAGTCCCCAATCCGCACTGGGCCAGCGTGGGGACTACTGCCCATTCCCTCTCATACATGAGAGGAGGCCTGTGCCCAGCAGTGGGACGTATATAAGCTGATGATGTGTGTGTGTGTGTGTGTGTGCCTTTTTGGATCCCGTTCTTTACCTGCTTTATGTTAATGACGACTATTTTTGCAACATCGCAACAAAAATCAAAGCACAAAGGATATAGAAGCCAATGTAATAAGATAATGTACTGGGTAAACTCTGTTCGAATCCAGTTCGGACCGCAATCGGACACAATTGAATTTATCTTTGTGCTTCTCTGTATCTGTTGCAAAAACAATTATGGCGTCTTCACATTATATCGAGCTTTTGCCATTATCCAATGCGACTGTTTTTTTCTCGTGGATGCCGTTTCTTGATCCTAATTTGAATTGTATAAACTATAAGGTATCTGTGTTTCCCACGGAATAAAGAAGGATGGTTGCTAACTTATAGTACCTACATTAAAAATACCATATGTATAATGCAATGATTTTTAAACATTTCTTGAACATTTAATTGGGGATAAACACGATGATTCACAATACACCGTCCCGTGTCCGGGGCGGTGCCGGAACGAATAAACCAACCAATTAAAGTGTTCGTCACAGTCACATACTTTGTGTATCAATTATTCACATTCTCTTTCCTATGCATTTCGACGCATATCACCTCAGAGGGGCGTTTACGAAACTTTTCGAACGTACGTTAGGTCATATCAAATGTAATTTTCATAAGCTATTCGTTATGTACCTGACACACCTATGAACGAAGCAGATCATAGAAAATAAGTTTATTTTATTAGGGTTGTTTGGTATTGGCACATCACTAGTTATATGTTCCATCTCTAATGCGCTGTCACTTTTTCCACATAACCCAAAATGGACGCAAAGAATACCATGTGCGCTTTTATTTTAAATTAACTGCTTTTATTAAATAAACAACCTGTTAGAAGTTAGCCAGCGTTTCCTTCAATCTACACCTAAAGGTTGTCACTGTTTGCTGAATGTATGTGGAATTTGGGGACAAGCTCTACTATGAATCATTCTTTATGAGTGTAGGTAGAATGAGGCATTCGTCTTACCAACTTCCCAATTACTGCAACAGACCATGCATGAGTGACGAATCGTTGGCGGATGGCGGTTTAGGCGTATTGATCCAGCTGGGACGTGCTCTCTAACGAATTGTGCGGATCACCTGGCCCCGTGGCCCCTATTTGACAATTGTCGTCTTAACAATTGCTTGTACAACTGGATCGACAAGCAACGATAATAATAGTTTGGGACTATTGCTAGCCAGGTGATTTAAAATGATTACTTACAGCAACTAATTAAAATTATACGGAAGCGGTTTTTACCCGACTGCCTGAAGGAGGGTTATGTTTTTCGAGCGTATATATGTATGTGGCTTATTCTTTGGCACGCGCCCAGCAGCCTAAACCGTTGGACGGATTTCGACATATGAGGTGTCGTTGGATTCCTCTTAATCGTGGGAATGACATAGGCTATAAAGTTTAAAAAAAACCAGTTTTTTTTTTAATCTTTTGAATTTTCTTGTTATGGTTGATTTCTTTTGTGTCAGCCGCTATCGATGCCTCGTTTCTCTTGATTATTAATCCAAAGACATTATGACGAATTCCGTACCCTGGAGCCAGCTTTGGCCTTCGTAAATTACTCTGCCCATCGCTTCTTCGTGCATCATAGTGTTATGTAAGCTAACTGCTCATGTTGTTATTTTTGTGTAAATACCTATATTGCTTGGCGAAGCAATGAATTGATGATGAAGACCACGTTTGACTTGGTCTCTTTAGCGTCCGACGGAACGTAGAGAGCCGACCAAAAGCAACGACAACCTCAAACCCGAAGGAGAATTCGAACAGCCGAAACACGATGCGTGGCGTCCAGCAGAGAGGCAAACTCCTAAAAAGCCTCAAGACAATAGGTGATTTTAAAACACAGAAGCCCGATTAATGGCGTCCGGCTCAACGTAGAGAACCAACTAAACTCAAGTCAACCTCAAACCAGAAGGCGAGTTCACTACCCCTCAAAAAGAACCATGGATGCCAGCAGAAAGACTGATGGTTACCATTTATCAGTTTACGGCTCGGATTTGATATACCTACTCGTGTTCTAAATTCACTCGACTTACAGTCGCAAGGTGCTAAGACGACAAGCTACTTATACTTTATGAACAACGTTAACAGTCACATCGACCTACCTCGTTATACTTACTCGCAAAGTGTCTGGTCAAGTGAAAATGCTATGTGAAGTTTTCATGTAGGCAAGTAACCCAAAAAAAATAAATTGTATTTGATAGAGATATGGTACAACTTTAATTCGAATAGATTCAGCACATCTCGCTAAATTTTAACATGCCATTTTTTTACAACTAAGTTTATTTAAAATTACGATTAACATGCTTAAAGAATAAATACGATTAAATGACATCAATAGTAAAAAAAAATAAAAAAAAATAGTAAATTAATAATTAAGTTCCAAAATAATCTTGCACTGAATAATATTTTTTCTAGTAACCAATTATTAAATTATTATTAAAGTATTATTGAACAGTGAAAAGTTTGAGAGAAACTTGCCATGCATTTGGTAAATAATTATATACCTATTTTGATTGCCTATCTGATTATATTATTATGCCCAAGTTTACGGTATTTAGTTTTTGGGCAAGGCTCATAAATATTTCATTCCACTTTTTTGTTCGAAATTAACCTCGACTACCCTATGTCCAACTTACGTCGTCGCTTCTTAGCAAAGTCTATTTACTTTAAAACCCTGATTCACTGTCTTCCCTAGAAGTGTTCGGACAAAGTGAATTAACTACTAACTTTGTAAGTAAATAGTTCACGTCCGTACATATTACCAACTAAATGCGCTTGGGTTATATCAGACCCTATTTTAACGCCTATCTGGGTCATACAGAGTTAAAAAAAAACAGAAACCTTATTTCCTGTGTTCAATTGTTAACAGCTTATGAGAAGCATGTTAGTTATGTTTTTATTAAATACTTTTATATACTACATACATACATACATTCACGCCTTTATTCCCAAAAGGGGTAGGCAGAGCACATGAAACGTATGTTCCAGCGCCACTTTGGGTATAAAATATCGACAAAATGTGATATTGCAGTGATAGGTTGCTAGCCCATCGCCCACAACACACTTCAACCCTGGTCCCTTTGTCGACTTTTACGACACCCACGGGAAGAAAGGGGGTGGTGAAATTCTAACCCGACACCACACGGGCCACTAATATTATATACTAATCTTAACTAATATTATAAAGAGGAAGTGTATTCGGGATACTAGCTTTGTAAGTTTGTATATTTCGGGTAATCTCCGGATCGACTTAGCCGATAAAAAAAACTTTCAACTGCGTGTAGAATGGACTTTCTGAATATTTTCGGGCGATATTTTACCCCGCGGGTATGGCTGCGTTCTTTGCAATACGCAGGCGAAGCCGCGCGGGCAGCTATACATAATAGTAAAGGCCAAAAAATTGGCGTTATGTTATGGTCCATAACTTTAGCAATGTCGTATAGGAAAGACGCGAACCCACATCTCTGTATGACCCATATATGTGTTTGCTGATAGGTATAGGTGGCTTATAACGTAATAACACCGACATACTTTCGGCACCCGAACTGCGGTCCTTGTTCAATGAGGCCCAGAACAAAGGGCCAAGGTCCCAAACACACAAAGGACCAAATAGTAATATGTGAATTTGACCCAGCTTTTGCGAAGATTTGCGGTAGACTCGGTTCATATTTATTGTTAATGTTAATATAATACATATAGTATATTAAATAATTACATTTCTATGTTTACTTTGACGACTGGTGCGAAGTGACTCTGCCTGCGAAGCTGAAAGTCCTGGGTTGGAATCCCAGTTAGGGCAAATATTTGTCTTGGATGTTTTCTATGTAGGTATTTCACTATAAATAAATATTAAGGGACAATCTTACACAAATCGAGCTAGCCCCATAGTAAGCTCAATAAGGCTTGTGTTATGGGTACTAGACGACGATATATATAATAGATACTATAGGTAGGTATATATATATTTTTTAATACAGCGACGGTGGCAAACGAGCGTACGGCCCGCCTGATGGTAAGCAGACACCGCAGCCTATAGACGCATGCAACTCCAAATGAGTAACAAGGGCGTTGCCGACCCTTGATATTTTTGAGGATTTGCCGAGTTGACAGCTGAAGGAACAAATTCCCTCGCTTTCAACACAACGCATCCTCGGGAGCTCTGGCGGCCTTGCTTACCTTCAAGAACACTACTACAGAGCATGTAGTAATGTTATTATGGCTGTGGTCTTCTGCAAGGCGGAGGTACTTCCCCAGTCGGGCTGCTCCAAATTCGAGCGGGATGACACTTCGCTGTGGCCTACCTCACCATAACTATTAACGTCTCGTACCCGCAAAACGAGCCATTTGTGGAAGATTGTACCCTTATAAGAATTTATGCATTTATTTGTTGCGGTTAAATGCCTTGAAATTAGTCTTTAACTGACACTTCGACAATCTGTTAGATATTTTCTCATTGTAGGTATCACCCAGCGGAATAAACGTACTAACTTTGAAATACATCATTCGAAGAATATTGGAACGTTTCCAACCTTTTCCGTGAAACGTACTTATTGATTATACTGTAATAACAAAGATATGAGAGGATTACAAGTGTCCTGAATTGTTCAGAGGCAAGTATGTACGGCCGAGCTTACTCGGCAAGGAATTGTGCTCGGGGTCTATTCATAAAATAAGACATAAATCTTCAAAGTCACAACTTTTTAATGCAAAAAATAAAATAGCTGTAATTAATATCTAAAGGCCTCCACCCACCGGACGCGAGTGCTGCGCGTGTGCTGCGCGTGTGCTGCGCGTGTGCTGCGCGTGTGCTGCGCGTGTGCTGCGCGTGTGCTGCGCGTGTGCTGCGCGTGTGCTGCGCGTGTGCTGCGCGGGTGCTGCGCGTGTGCCGCGTTCGATGTGTGTTTGAAGTGTAGTTTCAATGCTTTACAACTTGCGCGTGTGCTGCGCGTGTGCCGCGTTCGATGTGTGTTTGAAGTGTAGTTTCAATGCTTTACAACTTGCGCGTGTGCTGCGCTGCAGCTGCGCTGGTGCTGCGCGTGTGCCGCGCGGGTGCTGCGCTGCAGCTGCGCGGGAACTGCGCGTGTGCTGCGTTCGATGTGTGTTTGAAGTGTAGTTTCAATGCTTTACAACTTGCGCGTGTGCCGCGCAGCACACGCGCCGCGCAGTACACGCGTCCGGTGGGTGGAGGCCTTTAGACCGCAGCAGAACCAAGGTAATTGATATAGCCCTCCGAATCGATAAACTTAAGTGGCAGTAGGCGGGGCATTGCACGTAGAACCGATGGCCGTTGGGGCGGAAGGGTTCACGGTTGGCGACCACCCTCACCAGGTGGACTGATGGCCAGGTAAAGGTCGCGGACGTCCGCTGGTTGCGGCGTCTTTGGGGGAGGCCTATATCCAGCAGTGGACGTCTATCGGCTGATATAGTGATGATGATGAATAATTTGGGCTAATGCCGATTAAGGGCATGCACATTCGCTGTCAAAATATATAATTATTTGCGATTTTAACACATCCACATGTAAACACGTTCTGTCAAAACGTTAAGAAAAGTATGTCCAGATATGTTGAAGCTCCCTTGGGGTAAAGTCCACTCTGCTTATAATTACTAGCTGCTGCTGCTACCAACTTGTGTTGGAAATGGAATGTTGGATGCCCCCCCCCCCCCCCCCCCCCTGCCGGCTAAATGGCTACTACTGGGGACGTGAAAAAAAATTCGTAGCTGTAGTACATATAATGAATTTAAAAGGAAAACTATCACGAACAAGTAGGCATAATTAGTTACCGAATAATAGTCGACCAACTTAAAGTGTACCTGGAAAGATCAATTTTATTACAAATTGGGCCGACGCAACCGCACCGTACGTCGCTGTAACTAAGACAGCCAGGCAACTACGGAACCCTACATTGCGCGTGGCCCGACACGCACTTGGCCACTTTATATAAAATTGACATTTAGATCTACCTAACGTACGTACAATGCATTACGTGATCGACCTGCAGGGCTGAGAAAAAATTTCCAGTTGCTACGAAGTGCTACGCGCGTACTACGAGAGGTACCTGCCGTAGCGGCTCGGGCTCCATTTCAGAATACACTGATATACTTTTAAGAGTCCGCAGTAAGCTCGATTCTCCATACAAACGTAGTTACGCTCTCATTTTAAAACTACGTGTTGGATTGTAACGAAACTTTGCATGTTCAATGAAATGAGGTATATCTATGTTTGAAATTAGTTTATGTAGCTTCAGATACCATAATAAAAAAAAATCAGCGAATTTATTTTTTCATACAAAACTAGTTTTAGCTGTATTTAGTTTGTTTTATAAATTTGAACCATATAAACTAATTACAGACATAGATATACCTCATGTCATTGTATATGCAAAGTTTCGTCACAATCCAACACGTAGTTTTAAAATGAGAGCGTAACTACGTTTGTATGGGAAGGTGAAATTCGGCCGAGCTTACTGCGGCCTCTTAATATCATGAATATCATGATAATGGAGTCGTTTTAGGTTTAAATTCACTAGAGGTGAGGCGAAACTTCAGTCTTCTTTCCTTAGCTGGTAGAAGTTTGCGTGGTGATTCAGACTGTCCCGGATTAGTAGCTCAGTTGGTGCGCCTGTATGTTCCCTCGCCCTCTAGATATAATTTTCGACCTCGTTGTCAACATTTACTAGCGGCGCCGGCACCGCGAACGTTGTCTCGCAGAAATTCCCCGCTTATTCGAGCTTTGCACTTCATGAACTCGTTGCTTGAATTGGCACCAAATTGTGATATATTTTTTTAGCCGATGGATAGATGTGTGTGATGAATGTTTGACGTTCTGCGAGAAGATGGATGCACGACCGTCTTCTGTGTTATTATAATAATAGTTTGTTTCTTTGGTGTATATATATCTACATTTGTTTTGTTTCACAGTGCTTTGGTGTTACTGCAATGCTGTGAAATTGTATGGAATAAATAAATAAATAAATAATAAATAAATATGTCGACACCTTGGAAGTGTGCGAGAGCTGAGGGTAGCTGAAGCGGCAAGAGGAACTGGTCTTTTTTTTGCTGACGGAGTGGATAAGTTCTTACTCGTACGCCTCCCGAGCCTGCGGAAGCTATAATTGGGGGTATGTGGGACTCTCACTCTCCAGCCTACCCTATTTAAAGAGAAGTGGGACGGAGTCTACCCACTAAAACCACTCCTGCGTTTCCGTTCCTGGGCCGTTAATGGGCGCCCCCGCCTCGTTAATGGGATCGCGAGCATTCCACCATGACGCCCCCCGAAGAGGAACTGGCCTGCTAGAATCGAGCGCGTCAGACACCAAATCGGTTTAAATCCAATATTACGGCTGAAGGCCTCCACCCACCGGACGCGTGTGCTGCGCGTGTGCTGCGCGTGTGCTGCGCTGCAGCTGCGCGGGTGCTGCGCGTGTGCCGCGCGGGTGCTGCGCTGCAGCTGCGCGGGTGCTGCGCGTGTGCCGCGTTCGATGTGTGTTTGAAGTGTAGTTTCAATGCTTTACAACTTGCGCGTGTGCCGCGCAGCACACGCGCCGCGCACGACACGCGTCCGGTGGGTGGAGGCCTTGACACTGTCGTAACCTCGTAACACACCTGCCGCTGGCACGCAGCGGTTTCACAAATATTATGGCAACACAATAGAATATCTGATGAGTAAAATTTAGCGCTCTACGACAAAACTTTCAATACGTATTCAATGTTATACTAATAATAATAAATACTATAGCTTGACCACGACCGCTGTGCCGCTCTGCCGGTACGCGCGTACCGGCAGAGCGGCACAGCGGTCGTGGTCAAGCAATAGTAATATTTTCATTGTTCGGCGTACAGCTTAAGGGTACTTGATTTGAGTCGATCACGCCCTCCTAGACAGAGACACGCTTATGCCTTCCGCGCACGAGAAAAAGAGATGTAACACTCTTCGGGAATTCCCTTCTTCTACTCGATAAATACCCTAACTTAACCTAAATTAGTGAAGTTTTATAAAGACCAGCGCTGGCTCGTGAGCCAGCATTATGCTGAGCGGGCATTTCGTAACAAACAAATAGTTTTGAGTCTTTGTATGTATTTAACAGATACAAGTTTTTTTTAGTTGGTTACGATTAAATTATGTACATTTTCAACAACGGTTGAATTCACGTTTTAGAGGGGTGATCACGTAACTTTTCGAACGCGCGTTAGGACAACTCAGCTGTCATTTTCACATATCTGGGGGGTTACCACAACGTCCCATTGCAATTCAATTTAGGTTTGATCTGTCATTTTGTGACAGTTTTTCTATATAACTGACAGCTTTCGATTCAGTTTAGGTCCTAAAATGAATCGCGTTAACAGATCGTGGTAAGGCCCCTGATAGGCGTACGTCATTACGAGTACAATCCGATACGTATAGCTCCACGCGTAGCAGGTAATAGGGGTGTATAGAGACTTAATTAAATAGCCAATAATGTCATATTTTTCTTTAAAAATGTAGTCGAAAGGCGAAAATATCAACGCAAGAGGAATAATCACCAAGTCATACATATGTGTCCAAAGTTTTAAGGTGTATATTCCGTCCGTTTTTCGCAAAACGCAGCTTCATATGAAACGATGAGGTTCGCCATTAGCGACGCGCTCTGCGGCAGCCTCGCAGATTGTGACGTCATAAGCTGTTTTAGTTTTCTGTCTCTAACAAGCAATAGTAAAACGATAGTAGCTTCGTGATTCTTTGAGATATCTGTATGGGATTTTGGTCACTGCATATGTTTTTGGCTTCTTTCTTTTGGTGTAATAATAATTTTCGAGTCTACACCCGTATTGTCAAACCTTTTGGGGTGAGTGTTCTCCCTTTTTCGGCTTTTAAAAATGTTCGCACTACGGTCGTAGCCAATAACGTGGTTAGAAGCTAAGTAGTGGAAAGCGAAAAGCCCGCTAGGTGGGTTCCTAGCAGTGAATGTGTTAAATTTAAGTATTTATACCTAATTCCAATAAGGTCTAGTTTCTTAATGGTTAAGTGGCAATCCCGTCCACAAATGTAGTGGAAAGCTACTGCAGCGTAGGCTCCCGCTAGGCGGGCTCCCAGCAGTGAAAGGTTTAAGTCTTGTTTAGCAACGATAATGTGCAAGAATCATGAAAGTTTGAATGGCGGATTCATTGGAGTGCTCTCACTTTCAGACCTTTGGCTAGAACAAGCAAGAAAGCACCAATCAATACGACTCCATTATCATGATATTCATGATATTAAGAGGCCGCAGTAAGCTCGGCCGAATTTCACCTTCCCATACAAACGTAGTTACGCTCTCATTTTAAAACTACGTGTTGGATTGTAACGAAACTTTGCATGTTCAATGAAATGAGGTATATCTATGTTTGAAATTAGTTTATGTAGCTTCAGATACCATAATAAAAAAAAATCAGCGAATTTATTTTTTCATACAAAACTAGTTTTAGCTGTATTTAGTTTGTTTTATAAATTTGAACCATATAAACTAATTACAGACATAGATATACCTCATGTCATTGTATATGCAAAGTTTCGTCACAATCCAACACGTAGTTTTAAAATGAGAGCGTAACTACGTTTGTATGGGAAGGTGAAATTCGGCCGAGCTTACTGCGGCCTCTTAATATCATGAATATCATGATAATGGAGTCGTTTTAGGTTTAAATTCACTAGAGGTGAGGCGAAACTTCAGTCTTCTTTCCTTAGCTGGTAGAAGTTTGCGTGGTGATTCAGACTGTCCCGGATTAGTAGCTCAGTTGGTGCGCCTGTATGTTCCCTCGCCCTCTAGATATAATTTTCGACCTCGTTGTCAACATTTACTAGCGGCGCCGGCACCGCGAACGTTGTCTCGCAGAAATTCCCCGCTTATTCGAGCTTTGCACTTCATGAACTCGTTGCTTGAATTGGCACCAAATTGTGATATATTTTTTTAGCCGATGGATAGATGTGTGTGATGAATGTTTGACGTTCTGCGAGAAGATGGATGCACGACCGTCTTCTGTGTTATTATAATAATAGTTTGTTTCTTTGGTGTATATATATCTACATTTGTTTTGTTTCACAGTGCTTTGGTGTTACTGCAATGCTGTGAAATTGTATGGAATAAATAAATAAATAAATAATAAATAAATATGTCGACACCTTGGAAGTGTGCGAGAGCTGAGGGTAGCTGAAGCGGCAAGAGGAACTGGTCTTTTTTTTGCTGACGGAGTGGATAAGTTCTTACTCGTACGCCTCCCGAGCCTGCGGAAGCTATAATTGGGGGTATGTGGGACTCTCACTCTCCAGCCTACCCTATTTAAAGAGAAGTGGGACGGAGTCTACCCACTAAAACCACTCCTGCGTTTCCGTTCCTGGGCCGTTAATGGGCGCCCCCGCCTCGTTAATGGGATCGCGAGCATTCCACCATGACGCCCCCCGAAGAGGAACTGGCCTGCTAGAATCGAGCGCGTCAGACACCAAATCGGTTTAAATCCAATATTACGGCTGAAGGCCTCCACCCACCGGACGCGTGTGCTGCGCGTGTGCTGCGCGTGTGCTGCGCTGCAGCTGCGCGGGTGCTGCGCGTGTGCCGCGCGGGTGCTGCGCTGCAGCTGCGCGGGTGCTGCGCGTGTGCCGCGTTCGATGTGTGTTTGAAGTGTAGTTTCAATGCTTTACAACTTGCGCGTGTGCCGCGCAGCACACGCGCCGCGCACGACGCGCGTCCGGTGGGTGGAGGCCTTGACACTGTCGTAACCTCGTAACACACCTGCCGCTGGCACGCAGCGGTTTCACAAATATTATGGCAACACAATAGAATATCTGATGAGTAAAATTTAGCGCTCTACGACAAAACTTTCAATACGTATTCAATGTTATACTAATAATAATAAATACTATAGCTTGACCACGACCGCTGTGCCGCTCTGCCGGTACGCGCGTACCGGCAGAGCGGCACAGCGGTCGTGGTCAAGCAATAGTAATATTTTCATTGTTCGGCGTACAGCTTAAGGGTACTTGATTTGAGTCGATCACGCCCTCCTAGACAGAGACACGCTTATGCCTTCCGCGCACGAGAAAAAGAGATGTAACACTCTTCGGGAATTCCCTTCTTCTACTCGATAAATACCTGTAGCTTCAGATACCATAATAAAAAAAAATCAGCGAATTTATTTTTTCATACAAAACTAGTTTTAGCTGTATTTAGTTTGTTTTATAAATTTGAACCATATAAACTAATTACAGACATAGATATACCTCATGTCATTGTATATGCAAAGTTTCGTCACAATCCAACACGTAGTTTTAAAATGAGAGCGTAACTACGTTTGTATGGGAAGGTGAAATTCGGCCGAGCTTACTGCGGCCTCTTAATATCATGAATATCATGATAATGGAGTCGTATTGATTGGTGCTTTCTTGCTTGTTCTAGCCAAAGGTCTGAAAGTGAGAGCACTCCAATGAATCCGCCATTCAAACTTTCATGATTCTTGCACATTATCGTTGCTAAACAAGACTTAAACCTTTCACTGCTGGGAGCCCGCCTAGCGGGAGCCTACGCTGCAGTAGCTTTCCACTACATTTGTGGACGGGATTGCCACTTAACCATTAAGAAACTAGACCTTATTGGAATTAGGTATAAATACTTAAATTTAACACATTCACTGCTAGGAACCCACCTAGCGGGCTTTTCGCTTTCCACTACTTAGCTTCTAACCACGTTATTGGCTACGACCGTAGTGCGAACATTTTTAAAAGCCGAAAAAGGGAGAACACTCACCCCAAAAGGTTTGACAATACGGGTGTAGACTCGAAAATTATTATTACACCAAAAGAAAGAAGCCAAAAACATATGCAGTGACCAAAATCCCATACAGATATCTCAAAGAATCACGAAGCTACTATCGTTTTACTATTGCTTGTTAGAGACAGAAAACTAAAACAGCTTATGACGTCACAATCTGCGAGGCTGCCGCAGAGCGCGTCGCTAATGGCGAACCTCATCGTTTCATATGAAGCTGCGTTTTGCGAAAAACGGACGGAATATACACCTTAAAACTTTGGACACATATGTATGACTTGGTGATTATTCCTCTTGCGTTGATATTTTCGCCTTTCGACTACATTTTTAAAGAAAAATATGACATTATTGGCTATTTAATTAAGTCTCTATACACCCCTATTACCTGCTACGCGTGGAGCTATACGTATCGGATTGTACTCGTAATGACGTACGCCTATCAGGGGCCTTACCACGATCTGTTAACGCGATTCATTTTAGGACCTAAACTGAATCGAAAGCTGTCAGTTATATAGAAAAACTGTCACAAAATGACAGATCAAACCTAAATTGAATTGCAATGGGACGTTGTGGTAACCCCCCAGATATGTGAAAATGACAGCTGAGTTGTCCTAACGCGCGTTCGAAAAGTTACGTGATCACCCCTCTAAAACGTGAATTCAACCGTTGTTGAAAATGTACATAATTTAATCGTAACCAACTAAAAAAAACTTGTATCTGTTAAATACATACAAAGACTCAAAACTATTTGTTTGTTACGAAATGCCCGCTCAGCATAATGCTGGCTCACGAGCCAGCGCTGGTCTTTATAAAACTTCACTAATTTAGGTTAAGTTAGGGTATTTATCGAGTAGAAGAAGGGAATTCCCGAAGAGTGTTACATCTCTTTTTCTCGTGCGCGGAAGGCATAAGCGTGTCTCTGTCTAGGAGGGCGTGATCGACTCAAATCAAGTACCCTTAAGCTGTACGCCGAACAATGAAAATATTACTATTGCTTGACCACGACCGCTGTGCCGCTCTGCCGGTACGCGCGTACCGGCAGAGCGGCACAGCGGTCGTGGTCAAGCTATAGTATTTATTATTATTAGTATAACATTGAATACGTATTGAAAGTTTTGTCGTAGAGCGCTAAATTTTACTCATCAGATATTCTATTGTGTTGCCATAATATTTGTGAAACCGCTGCGTGCCAGCGGCAGGTGTGTTACGAGGTTACGACAGTGTCAAGGCCTCCACCCACCGGACGCGTGTCGTGCGCGGCGCGTGTGCTGCGCGGCACACGCGCAAGTTGTAAAGCATTGAAACTACACTTCAAACACACATCGAACGCGGCACACGCGCAGCACCCGCGCAGCTGCAGCGCAGCACCCGCGCGGCACACGCGCAGCACCCGCGCAGCTGCAGCGCAGCACACGCGCAAGTTGTAAAGAATTGAAACTACACTTCAAACACACATCGAACGCAGCACACGCGCAGCACCCGCGCAGCTGCAGCGCAGCACACGCGCAGCACACGCGCAGCACACGCGCAGCACACGCGTCCGGTGGGTGGAGGCCTTCAGCCGTAACATTGGATTTAAACCGATTTGGTGTCTGACGCGCTCGATTCTAGCAGGCCAGTTCCTCTTCGGGGGGCGTCATGGTGGAATGCTCGCGATCCCATTAACGAGGCGGGGGCGCCCATTAACGGCCCAGGAACGGAAACGCAGGAGTGGTTTTAGTGGGTAGACTCCGTCCCACTTCTCTTTAAATAGGGTAGGCTGGAGAGTGAGAGTCCCACATACCCCCAATTATAGCTTCCGCAGGCTCGGTACGAGTAAGAACTTATCCACTCCGTCAGCAAAAAAAAGACCAGTTCCTCTTGCCGCTTCAGCTACCCTCAGCTCTCGCACACTTCCAAGGTGTCGACATATTTATTTATTATTTATTTATTTATTTATTCCATACAATTTCACAGCATTGCAGTAACACCAAAGCACTGTGAAACAAAACAAATGTAGATATATATACACCAAAGAAACAAACTATTATTATAATAACACAGAAGACGGTCGTGCATCCATCTTCTCGCAGAACGTCAAACATTCATCACACACATCTATCCATCGGCTAAAAAAATATATCACAATTTGGTGCCAATTCAAGCAACGAGTTCATGAAGTGCAAAGCTCGAATAAGCGGGGAATTTCTGCGAGACAACGTTCGCGGTGCCGGCGCCGCTAGTAAATGTTGACAACGAGGTCGAAAATTATATCTAGAGGGCGAGGGAACATACAGGCGCACCAACTGAGCTACTAATCCGGGACAGTCTGAATCACCACGCAAACTTCTACCAGCTAAGGAAAGAAGACTGAAGTTTCGCCTCACCTCTAGTGAATTTAAACCTAAAACGCCTAGCAAAAATTTTGTAGGGTATACAAATGGGTAGTAACCGTACATTTTTTATACAGAAAACGCAAGAATACTTATTGTACCTTTTCCAGAAGCAAGATATATGTTGTCTCATGAGGATTCCACACAACAGCGGCCGATTCAAGCTTGCTTCTGACAAGAGCGGTATACAGGAATTTTATTATTCTGGCATCAACAAAGTCCCTAGCATTCCGAATGACGTTCCCTAATCTCTTGCAACAATTAAGAGCCAGAGAGTTGATATGCTCATGGAAATTTAGGTTCATATCTAAAATAACGCCTAAATCCCGAATGGAATCGACCCGGGTAATTGCCTCAGAATCTAGGTAGTAGGGTCATATCCGATAGCGAAAGAATACAAATACGTATGCGGCACGCGCGAGCGAGCGGGATGCCATGATTTGTATTATCTAGGTGTCAAACTTCAGTTTTGTACGTAACGTGATTTTACGCGCGAAATCTAAAAGTGCTTGTAATGAGCATTCTAGCGAATGTTACATTACAGGTAAAAGCTCGCAAAATAAACAGGAGCGTTTTAGCGAGCTATTTAGACAGCGTTGTAAACGAAAGTAAATTCGCTTTGAGCTGTTAACCGAGCCGAGCAAATTGGTCCGCCGCCGTCCCTCCCCGCCCATTCCTCCCGCACATCATTTACTGGAGAATCTTTGTGAAAATGTTCGTGGCGATGTCAGTTTGGCTCTATGGTTTGCTCTGTTCGTTTTTTTAAGCAAATTTTAAAGCGGCGAAATAGTCCAGTGTGGAAATAATATATGATAGCTTATTTTTTATGTGTAACGGATATATTACCAATTAAACAGTTACCAAGCGACAGAATCCGACTAAATTTCAGACAAAAAAAAATTAACTAGCTTCTGAAAAGTCAGAAAAAATATTAATAAAAGTGTCTGTCCTTATTTTCGTTGTATAATATTCAAAATAAATCATATAAACAAATACCTACAATGCATGCTTCATTTAAATCGACATAATTAATTAAAATAACGTTTTGAAATGAAATCAACAAAAAAGCGCTATTATAAATTAATGTTTTTCAAAACCGTATTTTTCCTGGAGTAAAAGTTCGATGTTCTGTTACATGTGAATGCTCAATTCTATGAGCACAGCGTGGCAATACCATACTAATTCCAATTTGATGAGCGTAAATGGGGCTATTTGAGCCTAGGTCTTACGATAATGAAATCTGAACTGTCCATCATACCTGTCAGTAATTGATTACCACTCCGGTGCGGTGATCGCTCATGCGATAGCCTCGTGTTTGCGATGGTTTTGGAGATTTAAGGGGTAAAGCTCGGGTTTATGTATACAAGGTAAAATGAATTTTCGGTCGCTGCTGAGTTACGTTTCAAGTGCTGCGCCGTAATCCACAGCATGCTTTACCGTAACTCGTAGATGTGTCTAAACTCATTCACTGCAAAATCTACCCCCGTAGCAGCTTAACACATTGACTGCCAAGAATCGCTACGCTCGTAGCCGATCCCATAGTTTTCCTCGTATGGAGCGGAAAGCGACTACGTCGTAGGCACCCGCTAGGCGGGTTCCTGAAACGTGTGTCGTGATTAATGAGTTAATTAGCGTTTGTACGTTAAAAAGGTATCTCAAGGGTTATGAACACACACTTTCATTAGATAAATGAAAAACAGACACGCTTTAGCTCTATTACAGAAGTATTATCAAACCGTTTGTAACTATAATATCGTTTTGATTTGACATATTTACCTGACAGATGACGTTGGCATGTAGGTGAGAAGGATGCTTGTCGTGAAGCGTAGAACGGTGTCGGCGAGAGCGGGCGGGGTTGACGGCGGGGCGCGGCGCGGCCCGAGCGCGCAGGGTCGGGCACGTAACAAGTGAAGCGGGCCTGGGAGCAACAGTCTGCCGGAGCTCGGCCACGCGGCCTGACACACCACAACAAGTGTCCTGGCTTCGTGAGTAACGGACCTAATCGCCTCACACCTGGCGCCGCCGCCGCCGCCGCGCCGACCCGCGGACGCCGCTCCACCGCCGCGCCGCTCCGCTTATAGGTACCTACTCATCAATACAATGGTTTACCTGTTGCTCGTACGAAAAATCGCAAAAATTAATCCTTTAATCTTCGTGTTAGCTCTGCGAAAACGATTAGCAAATATTTGTGCGGTTAGATGTGAACGCATGGTAATGGCGCTTTGCCCTGTTGCGCTGTGTTCAATTAGCTCGCGTGCCTAAGTCACATTGGGGCTAATTATTAGTCCTTTATTGGGACGAGGTTTTGTCTTTATTGTTAAACTTACGAACATTATTGTATTGCACTAAGAATACAGTGTGTTTATGTAGGTAAATCGTTTCTTGTATAACATAGCAAGTTTTTGTTTGTAATGTTTGATGTTAAGCATTTGTACATCTTCTTTCGATCATATTTTTGATTAAATGTAAGGAAAAAGGAGACGCTACATGTAGACACATTATCGCAAAGCATATAATTCAACTTAATAACAGGCGTTAGCTTAGCTGTCTAACATTAATTGTGTATGAAACCCAGCCAATACCAACTAACAGTCACTGTAAACTCAAGATACCGCCGTTGTTCTTCAAACAAAGTCCCTTTGTTAAACTATTCAGGTATAAGGTAAACTCTATAAAATGAAATGAAACAAGTTTCAAAAAGTCCATGCCCTGGAAAGCTGCGGATAAGATGCTGGTATCTCTAAAATGTCTACAAAATGCGGAGTTAAATCCATGACATCGGAGGGCGGAGATATTGGAAACTCGAACACTGAAACGAAAAATTGTGGAGACACCGAAATAACTTTTGCACAATTATTAATCTCTACACATACGTATAAAAATCTTAAATCAAAAAACCTCCCTCGTAAGTCGGTCATACATAGACTAGTGTTATAATTTAGGTCTTTTGTGTGACTGATATGTGCCTACTTATACTTAGTCTCTTTGGTCTTTGAGATATTTAACGTATGGTGTTCACGTTGATTAAGGCCTGAATCTACTTCAGGACTGCTATGAATATGGTTAATACTTCAAAGATCAAAAGGCCCTAGTGGTGTTCTTACTTTCAGGAATCACATAAAATTATGAAACGAGCAATTGTAAAAAATAACTAGTTCGCTCGTTTTACGGATGACGACCTTTTTTTTTAGGTTCTAACTATATAAAATATGGAAATTCTCGGTTTAATGATACATTATTTACATAATTAGCATTTCTTTTTAGTAGAGCTCCGATGTGTTATTTTTTATTCTCATGATAATATGCTGACTTTTCTGATAATACTGTGAAGAAATATATTTCGGCATACTTCGTCCAAACAGTAATCAATAACCAAGTTTAAAAAAAAACAAATTGGAAAAAGTAAAGGTAAGGTCTGAGATGATATTCGATATCAAAAATGTAAACAAAAAAGTGTCAATTTCAAAGTGACATTCCAGGGGTATAAAATCTGGCCGAAAGACTTTCGGATATCTCTCACTTATAATAAATCTCTAAATTAAAAAAAGAATCATCCAGTATCAAACTAAGCATTGTTCTGTTACGAATGATCTCAGCTTCCCACGAAAGAAGAGACTTCCCACCAGAGAAGAAACTTTTTTTATGAGTACATTATTACTCTAGCATCCGTTTAGGATAGTTTTTATCCGACTGCGACGGTTAATTAATTTTTGGAAAGGAACATTTGTCCTCATTCATTTCTTCTACTTGAAATCGTAGCTGCCATATCCGTCAACTGTTAGTGACGTCAAAATGGCGGGCTTGCCATGACTTTCCATTATTAATAATTTCGATCCGGTGTTGTGATAGACCTTCACAAAATGCATATTAAATTCTAAAGCGTAAAAAAATAATCGATTCTGATATTGAAACTTATATGCACTAAATTCGTATTGAGGCGTAATTTCAATAAATGTATCAAAAAAATTCAACAAAATGACGTCAAACGTCAAAAGTCTGACTCTTCCTTTTTTTTAATAGCATGGCATAGCGCTGTAGACGCGTTCAGCCATAAAGTCTATTCGGGTTTCTGCAAGATTACACGCTGAGTATTTGTCACGATACTGCACGGCTATCACAAGACGGCGCGCGAGATCTCTCGATTTTTCTCGTACTTTCTAATTTGTCTAATAAGAGAGAGACGGACAGTTGGAGAAAAATCGAAAGAGCTCGCGCGCCGCCTTGCTGGTTTGTCCGTATTTATATTTATCAGCAATAAACAGTATGTATTAAATCAGTATACAACGGGCCTTTTAAAAACATTAATTATCAAACGCGTCAGTATTAAGGCGGTATTATAAATTCGTACTACGCGCCTTCAAGTTGACATTCAGCCAACATAGAGACACAGAAAGTGACCAACATCGTCATGGGGTTAAAAATATGTAGAGAAGAAAACCAATAAACATTTAATGCTGCAGCCTGTGTCCTACCTGTTGGATCTATTGCCAGAAACATATAAGAAGAATATAAGAATATAAATCATTTATTTCAAGTAACCGACGACTCATAGATGACCTAAACTTTTACCCCCTTATTCATAAAACTTAAAATACCTCTGTTAAATAAAAAGAGGTTTGTCCCTTTCTTATTAATTTAAAATTTAAAAAGTCCCTTATTTAAATATCAGACTGACAGATAAAGACTAACGAATTTTAACGGCATTTTAGCTAAAATAGGTTTCTGTAACGTTTTACTTGATATGTTAAAAATTGTCCTATGTCCAAGAGAAGAAATGCGTTAATTCCCACGACGACGTTAATATGCAAACGAAGTCGCAGGTACAGCCAGTCTATAATATTTTGACAGGAATACAAGGAGGAAATAGAACACGCAATATGTATTTTTTTATTCACTTGACGACTTAATGGAATCAGAATCAGAATTTACATTTATAATAAATCTATCGTGGACATTGTCAATCAGGTATCAGGTGGTCGAGGCACATTTTGTCTTCTATTTTAATGAAGTGTTTTACACAATCACTCCATTTTTGAGGCGTCACCATTTGCAAACATTCCTCAAATAAGGTCTTAATTTCATTCATTTTAAATGTCTTGTTGTTCCTGGCGACGTGCCCCTATACCCAAACTAATTCTATGGGATTTAGTTCACAATGGTAAGGGGGCAGACGCAGGTGGTGCCAATTTTGTATGTTCAGAAATATTTAATGATTTATCAATCCACCGACCGCTTTAGCCTAGTTGGTAGTGACCCTGCCTACGAAGCAAGAGGTCCTGGGTTCGAATCCCGGTAAGGGCAAATATTTGTGTGATGAGCATGAATATTTGTTTCTGAGTCATGGATGTTTTCTATGTATTTAAGTATTTATATCTATTATATATATCGTCAACTAGTACCCATAACACAAGCCTTACTGAGCTTACTATGGGACTAGGTCGATTTGTGTAAGATTGTCCCCTTATATTTATTTATTTATTATTTATTTATTTATTATCAATCACTAAGACTATTTGCCAATGAAACTAATAGGAAACCGGTAATTGTTTTAATTTCTAACCAAATGTTTAAAACTTCTCACCACCAACAGCATAAATAAAAACTCCACATATTTTATTTAAACAACGGCAATACGTAATAAAAAATATATTTTGGCTTTTTAATTTAGTAAAATAGTTTTGGTTAGTCATACGATATTATTTAAATGTGAATATGATGTTTATGAGTATTTCAATGATTTTAGACTAACCACTGCTTGCGTTTATATTTTTATGGTGGCAACCCAATTTTTACATTTTTGATCTTGATTATCATCTTAGACCTTAGTTTAATAAACTTGTACGTGAATTAAAAATATATAATAGCTACAAAACACAGGTACAGTCGGCATCAAAAGTTACTGGGCAATCGAAGTCGTCTCTTATTCCCTTTTAATAAAGACTTTTGACGTCTTCGTTTGTGTAGTTACTTCTGATGCTGACTGTACACTAAATAAGAAGAACGTCCCAACTAACATTGTGTAAAAGGTATGAATATTACTTTTTGAAATTGTCACTTGGACGGCTTTAAAAGCCTGAAACCATCCTGAAACACAATCGCGCGGCCTGCGGTGGCGGTGAGTAGTAAATTTGATAAAAAAATTGACTACATAGGAAGGTGGACTAAATCATCTTAAAGATTTAAATTAAGATAAACTGGCTATAGTTTGGTTTCGTCACTCCTACTCGTACAATAAACTTTTCCATTTAACAACAATTTACTATTTGGTTGAATAAATTCACAGATTTGTATCACGCACTTATCTAGGTAATATCCTTTGTCGTAAAATGCTACCGGGTATTGGTTATTGTAGATTTCTAATAATTATTCAACGTTTATAGATCAATTTTCCGTCAACTGCTATTAAAATAAATACGTATTTTAATTGCCAATCGATATAAACCTCGATGCCGAATGTTAATTGAACGCTAGAAATCCGAAGCAGTTGCCGATATGTGAAATGAAAATGAACAAAAGTAATTAGAGTTCCTATTCAGTTTTCCGTTTAGGCTTTCACTCGTAAGCATACTGCTAATGTCACCCGGGTCGACAGTAAAAAGGTAACGGCAAGCGATGAGCGCGATGACGGAGAAAATAAAATCTTCTTATTGCTGTTCTTTCATGGAAATACCTTCTGAGCATTCCGTGGCCTACCTGGTTTTGCATGCTTTGAGAATACGTGGATCTTAATCATCCATTTTAAGTACGTGACTTTTGTTTTTTTTTTGTTATTCATCATATCAATGACATAAGGTATTTTCATACGACGAGCTAGGTATATTGCGTAACGCTATTATTTATTTTCAGAAGTCTCAGATTTATTTATTGAAGCAATTTGTTTCTACGATAATTGCTTAATTAAAGTCACTTCACGGTGTGTCTACGACGCCGATAACCCATAAAACGGGTTGAACGAGTTGTCCCTCCAGTCCACATGGTCATTAAGTTGTAATGTCCACTCATTTTAAGGGACTCAGCCCAGAAATGATGTTAAAGAGTAGGGAATGAGATTTTAACGATTCATTTGCTTCCAGCGCTTACGTTCTTTTATTATGAACTCAAAAGGCGGAATTTTTATAGTCATAAAGCAGGAGATCGTTTCGGCTGCCGGCAATTTATTAAAAGTGTACTGTGCTTACCAGAAATTGCGCTCTAGTTTACATCTGACCTTAGCGGTGGCATGCCTAATTACTTTGTAAATCAAACAGTACACGTGTAGTGTTACAGAAGCAAAAGGTTACAACTAAATACAATGTTATAGCTTAAATGGCAAACATTTATCTATTACATGTGGGAGAAATTTATATGTTCGGTCAACTTGCGTACCTAAGGCCCCGTGCCTCTTCACAAAATGTCTAAAGCATTTGTTTCATAAGTAGTGTGCGGAGTTTCGGTGGCAAAGGGGTTTGGGTAAATGTGTTGTCATATTTTTTAAATGAGCGGCCCCTCGTTAAATTGGTATATTATGATAGATCTTTTTTAAACAAACATATTTTGTTATGAAATGTAATACTCTAAAATGCATCGGAGCCGAGATATTTGCAATACATATTTCCGCAGGTCATATTGAAAAGTTATCAACCAAACTAAAACATCTCGGCTCCGATATTGTTTAACGCGTTTATTTATATATATATATATATATATATATGCGTATTAAGAGGTCCTCTATAAGATTATTACACAAACATCCGTGGCCGCTGCAAAAATAAAATGTCAATTTTTCTCATACAAGGTTACCCAATGCCCTTTCACACAGTGGATAATGGAGTCGTTTTTATGATTAACTTTTTAAGATTTGAATAAATAAGTTATTCATTTACTTGAAGTTCTTAGTATGACATTAATTAGGTAGGTACTCATCCCGACTGTTTAGGTAACATGTTTCTCCGTATGTAATAAGTAAAAATAAATAAATTTATTAAAGAATGTTTACCTAAATACTTGTGTTATTTAGTAGTACTGTGTTATCGTGGTATAAGTGGGTAATGCTCACAAGATAATTTATAAGGAGTATTATGCAAAATTAATCTTTTAATCGTTATTCGTTTAATCAAAAAAATAGTTAGGCGACTCCATTTACCTCTGTGAAATTTGCCACCGAAACTCCGCACACTATTCATAACAGTCTCAATGACCTATAGCGCTATTGATTGAGATAATGCATTTTGTATGTTTTTGCCATATCCTAAGAAGTAGATTCCGGAACGATTGGGAATAAAAACAATTCCTTTCAAACAGTTGAAAAGTAATTGTTTGAATTCTTACTATCTAGTGGGTATCCTTGTTGATAAGAAAATACTTACAAGGTTATATGCACTTGAATCAACCATATAACATTAATTTTACTTATTGCGATCATTCAAAGGTGGTCAAACATAAGACAAAAAGGTTTGGTTTGGCAATATGGTTTTCCTTAAAATCACATGACCATTAATGCACAATTTTTCTAATTTTGCCTATATGGAATAAGAATAGGGTATATTTAGGTATGATTTAAAAAATAAGTAGGTATTACTTAGTCGCTGGTAATGTGGCCGTGCGTAGTAGTAATGAAACTAGCTTCGAATACATCATTGCCTTTGGCTTTGACCCGGGGTCATGTCATAACCGACACACACCTCACCAAAACGGGTTTCTTTGATACAGTTTGCTAGCTAGAATGTGTGTGAAGAAATCAAAAATGCATGTCTAGTAAAGTGCATCGAGTAGTGTGTGTAGTGTATGTCAGCTATAAGCGTAGTACGTAGCTGACCCCGTGGTTTTCCCCGTAGTGGGAACTGACTACGGCGTAGGCCGCTGGGCGGGATCCTGGCAGTGAAAGTGTTAAAGTTGGGGATGTCAGATATATATGTCGCAGTGAAATGGCCAAAACAGAGATTTGAACAAATCCCTAAGGGATATGATCAAATCACGCAGGATGTTAAAATGGCGAATCCATTTTATCATTTACCTAATACAAATCAGTCATTTGATCAAATCTGTGAATCTGTTTAGTGAAATGACGAAATCGGACAAAAAGGCAACTCGTTTTTTCATTTCACTAGATTTGTTTAGGGATTTGATAAATCCCTGAAACGCGTCAGTGAATTGACGAAACTAACTCGCAGATATTGGCTCCTAAATCATTACTCATTTAAACGGTTCTGGGAGCCCTGCTCCCGCCACCGTCTTCGTAGTTATTTTTTTTTATAAAAGAGCGGAAAAAACTTAATCGCGCCCCCTCTGCGAGTTAGTTTCGTCAACTCACTGACGCGTTTCAGGGATTTTATCAAATCACTAAACAAGTCTAGTGAAATGATAAAACGAGTTGCCTTTTTTGTCCGATTTCGTCATTTCACTAAACAGATTCAGAGATTTGATCAAATTACTGATTTGTATTAGGCAAATGATAAAATGGATTCGCCATTTTAACATCCTGCGTGATTTGATCATATCCCTTAGAGATTTGATCAAATCTCTGTTTTGACCATTTCACTGCAACATATATACAAATGAACGGAGTAGATTTAGCAATAGATTGAATATTTTCGGTACGGAACCCTAAAGATTATTGTTTGTTGTGATGCTTATGTATGTAGTAGGTATGCCTACATTATGTCCAACCTATTGTTTGTTTTTATTTTAAGATCAATAGGGATAGATTATATAGACAGACGAATTATACATCCATTATATAAGAAACAGGAAACAATAGTAGAAATAGGGCAAGAGAAAGGAAAGGCAAAGATAAGACAGGAGGTACGACAGGGCTGTCCACTCTCACCTATGATATTTAATATTTTCATTGAAACTGCAGTCAAAAAGATTTTAGATTCAGGCAAGGGGGGAGTCAAAATGAATGGGGAAAGCTTCCATTTCTATACGCTTCGCTGATGACATCGCGGCTCTAGCTGAAAGCACCACACAACTAGAACAGCTTGTAACAGAAATGGACAACATATTTATGGAATTTGGGCTCAAAATCAATATAAAGAAAACAAAAACATTAATAACATCAAAACACAGACAAGCCATAGATCCCATCCACTTAAGAAATACCGCCATAGAACAAGTTAACAGTTTTAAATACTTAGGTAGCATAGTAACCTGTGACTCCAGATGTACTGCCGACATAAAAGCAAGAATAGCAATGGCGAAAAAAGCGTTCAATGGCAAAAAACATCTCTTTATAGCCAAGATTTCCAGAAGCGTAAGGAAACGTTTTATAAAGTCGTATATCTGGAGCATAGCGTTGTATTGCTGCGAGACATGGACACTTACCCAGCGAGACCGAGAAAGATTAAGTGCCGTTGAGATGTGGTGTTGGCGAAGGATGGAAGGAATTAGTTGGACGGAAAGAAGAACGAATGAAGAGGTTTTTGGATTTAGTCGGAGAGAAGAGATCCTTGCAAAGGACGATTGAAAATAGAAGAGGAAATATGTTGGGGCACCTGTTACGACATGACATTTACATAAAAACTATAATCGAAGGGAAAATAGAGGGAAAAAGAGGCAGAGGAAGGCCGCGACGTGCTTTTATGGACCAGGTCAAGGAGAAGGTCAATGTAGTGTCGTATCAGGAGCTCAAAGCAGTGGCAGAGCGTAGAGCTGAATGGCGGTTACTCCACCGACAAGAGCAGAGCTCTTAAGTTGAAGAAGAAGAGATTGTTTGTTTTTAGTAATGGTCCTGCTTAATCTTATTTCCGAGTATAGATGGTCGTTGATCCATTTTATAATACTAATGGCTCTATAGATTGTACAAAACGCGAGGCTGCTAAAAAACCATTGTACTTAATCAACAAAGTAAAATCTATATAATGAGGTTGAAAAATTCGATCTGAAGAGAAGTACAGCCGGCCAGCCGGACATACGAAATAATGTTTGCTCAAGCTGACTCAACTTCTCTCGCTTCAAGCGTAAAAGCGATGATGTTGCAGAAAGAAAATAACCTCGTTTCCATTCGACGGGTAGGTACAGGTACCTACGCAGAGTGCTGAAGAATGATATTGCTTACCTAATACTATTTTCCAATTTTATGGGTGGAAAAGGAAGACGCACCTACATACGTGTTCGTACGTCGCGTGTTTGTGATTTACGCGCGGGTCGTATTCGTATTAAATTAGAGGTGACACCTGGTAAGTGCTTTCTTTTGTTTTTTTACAGCTGCCTTGCTGGTTGGGATTTTATCACTCGTCGCTGTGGATATAACACGTCTTACGTTTTCATATATTCTTATGCGAGTGCGGGATTGATGGTCTCATAATCATCATACGTCCACTGATGAGTATTGGGCTCCTTAAGAGTTCCCGAAACGTTCGATTCTCCATACAAACGTAGGTTACGGTTCTTATAACGGCATACTTACTGGAATAACATGAAACTTTTTATCAACATTGGGATCCGTCGTATCTAGGTAGAAAACTAGTTTTGTTGCTATACATTATATTGAAACTATAATAGAAAAATTTAAGAGATTAGAGAATGTATGAAAAACTTTCTACTGGCTCAATTAGAAATTAGTTTCTCAACTACATAAGGCGAATCCCATTATGTATACAAAGTTTCCAGTTTATTTAGCATGTTTTAAAATGAAAACCGAGCCAAGCTTGTGTGGAGAGTTGAGTGACTTGGTGATCCTTAACTCCTGGCACTAAACTCCTTTTTACAGTTACACGTTACAACAATTTAAATATAGTTTAAATAAGTACCAAACTGTTAAGTTATCCTATCAGCATGTTATCCTATACCTAAGACATTTTTTGTAATAAAATACTTGCGGAAGAGCGGTGTTCTCTGAGCACAAGTGTCTTGAACGCTTAAAAAGAGGCACCAGCACACTTATGTAATTTGTTGACGCTATCGAATAAACTATTTAGTTTATTTTATTAAGTTCGTTAATTCCAATCCCATCTGATTATCAAGCCGGATATTTACTAAGCGCAAATCTTACCGTACTAAATGTATCAAATCAATATCATTCGGTCACGTAACAGTAATTAAGAATGATTTGGGCTTAATTAATGTTCTCAAGAACTTGGCTACGCGCTATCGCCAGAGAGAGATAATTCATTTTTTTTCAATTCAACATTTATTCATGAACAATACAAAGATTGTGTTTGAAATTTGTGCATACACTTAATATTAGAAGTAAATACTATTAACTAGTATGACATATCTAATTTAGACAGTAACAAGTTTTTTTTTGTAATCTAATCTGCAAATATTCTATTGTGCAAATATTTCTTCAATACAATAGAAGCATCCCCTCAACAAATATGCTTTTAATAGATTACTGAACGCGATCATTTTTTAAGTTAATGGGAAGCTTATGAAAAATGTTTACGGCCTGGTTCCTGGGTGCAATGCTGCTCTATCTTGTGCTTGGGACAGTAATTAGGCTTCAAGTTTTTGGTGCGCGTAAGTAAGCGCAACTTTTGTTCCTCATTCGTCTCATATTTTGATATATTTTTCACAAACACAGTGAGTAAAACGAGTACATATAAGCTAGGGAAGACTGTCAGAATGCTCAAATTCTTAAAATGTTCTCAACAGGTCAAAGAAGAACTATCAAACAATCGACTCGCATGCAATTTTAAAAGCCCAAATAAAGTGCCTGGTTAATGTTTGGGCGGTGTTTTCTGGGCCCGAGTTTTAAGGGAGCACGGACACGCCTCTACGCTCGAGCGGGTCTACTTGACTTGATGTATTTGTATTGACACATTATACAATTCTTGCGCGGCTTTGTTTTACAACGATAGAATCCGAATCAATCTTGTTTGTGACACACTAACAAACAGATTACAAAGATGATATTCAAGCTAGGCCGTGTCACGAAATTGACCGTCCTCAGTGTGATGCTTGCTTTACAGTCAGAGGTGGTCAAAACATCTGATATTATTTCAATTCTTAATCTCTACAGAAATAAACTGCGGGAAACGAGATTGCGATTGGGATACGAAGCAACGAATAAAATTAGACATCTTCCCATATTCATAAAACTTAACAAATCTTACTTGATATATGTTTCGTCTCTGTCTCAAAGTGACAGAAAAAGGCAAACGAATTTGAATGGCATTTTAGCTAAACTAGATTAGATGAACGTGTAGGATGTGAAGCTCCAAACCGTCTGATATCGTTCGTTAAAATCTGAATGTATGGGAAATTAGACAAGTTTCTATGGCATGACAGTTGCCCTGTAATCGTAAATTGTTGCAACCTGAAGAAGGCCACTAGGCTTGCCGCGTGCGAAACTGAGCGAGGGCGCAAAATCAAATAAAAACGTTGCAAGCCACAAAAAAGTATTAATGTAAGTAATGTAAGTGTAGATTTTGACACTAACACTTAACTTAACTTTTTGTGTAATTATGGGTCCAAAAACCTGAACTAAATATTGAATTTAATTGCATTTAAAAAGTTGAGTCAAATAGACCCCGGCACTCAGTCGATGATCAGCGTGTTTATATCGGCGTTGGATCGAATACCGCCTGTATTTGTCACTAGCCTTTCACCGTAATCGACTAGCTGCAGGTAAATTATATATTTTTCATCACACTTGCTCGTCAATGGCGTTATTACTTGCGAGCGTACAGAGCAGTTATAGCCGTTTTACCTCCCACGGGGTGTTAAGTTTAGTTTTAAAATATAGAACCCACTCATTACTTCACTTCGGACTGAGGATGTTTCCAATCAGCCAAGGTGTATTTCATATCTTCAAAAGTTTGCTACAACTAACTTTTAATGTGTATAAAACATATCTTTATATTAAATTTGGCTGCAATTTAATGTTTAGTATTTATTACAAATGTATTTTTCATCACACTTGCTCGTATAATGTTTTTAAGTATTTTCAAATCGTGGCTGTATACCGAAGGTTCTTTGCCATACGCGCCTCACGTCAAATTCAACAAAATAGACGACTGACATGTTGCAGTTATTATTACGATTTGTATTAATTTCATCTAAAATTTATTTGTTTCCTCGCAAATGTGATGAAAAACATTGTGTATAACACGGGGGCGTAAGAATATTGCAAACTCGAGTCATCAAAAGCCCTCCGCCTTCGGCGTCGGGCTTCTGATAGACTCTTGTTAGCAATGTTCCACTTACGCCCCTCGTTAAACAATGTACTATAAATACGATATTTTACGTTGAGATAGTTGAAGAACAAGCGAATAGTTTTTTCTTAAACCGTGTAACACATTCAGATTTGTTTACTTCGTCATACAAATTAATATATAAATTTTATTTAATCTCTTCAAGGCCAATGCTTAGAAAATATTGCTATGCGCTACGGCGTAGCCCACGTAGCGTTGCTTGGCTCGTAGCGGCTAGAGAATATCAGTAGATAAGTTTTAATCTCGGTTTAATCTCCGGAAGCTTCACCTTCAAAATCAGTTTAAATTAATCACAATGTGATATTTCTGAATCAATTGGACAGCATTTGTACGTTGTGTTACCGTCACGCGAGCAATTATCAAAACTTATAATAATATAAATTGTATTTATGTTTTAATAATACATTATTAATTATAATATAACAATACCTTTGTACTTTGATCTATTGTGTGACATGCATATTTTTAACCTGTTATTGTGTACAATAAAATGCTTCCAATTACATACATACATACATACAATAAACGGACAATACTATTTACGGGAACAAAACTAATAAAACGTTGACTATAAGTTGACTTTAATATAACTAAATAAAATAATGCAGTCTAAAAAACGAAATGTAAATTTCAATTTAAACAAGAAAAAATTTGTTTTGCTCCTAGTCGGATTCGAACCAGCGACCCCAGGCATACATGGCCATTTACATATCGCATTTTATTCATTTGGTCAAATTATCATTTAGCATAAGTTTACTTTATCAAATTTTATTGAGATAATTTTTCACTAAGTAAACGTTTTCCTTTGGCTAATATTATATTCCAAAACAATGTTATTTCAAATAGTCACTTCGCACTCTCAACATATAGTATAATCTAACTAAAGGAAGGCCTCAGTTAGGTACGACGACGAGCGAAGCGAGGAGGAGCGTGCGACCATACAGCGCGCGAGCCGAGCTAGTGAAGAGAGCGTGACGCGGTAGCACAAGAATCGATTTTTACACATTATGTAAATACCAACAAATCTAAAGGTTTTGTCTAGTATGATAAGTAAACAAAAAATACACTACTTAATACGGTCAGTAAAGACTTAATGTCCCAGGTGTCGATTGTTATATTATATGAATATTATAGAATGGGATCGTTATGCGAAATTATATTCTATCCAATAAAATATTGCATGGCATCGTATAATGTAACGATGCTCTGCAATATTTTGGGGTCACTATGCTACGCCAAACTGAAATGGTATTAAGGCTCCTTTAGTCTTAACTCGAACAAACAATGTTTAGCCACTCGTACCCAGAGTCATTTCCTCACGGAACGTACTTGCTTCGCTATTAACTATCTTTGTCTTCGCCGCGTGGAAGATAGAGTCATCAATTCTTGACCTAGACTGCGTCCAGTTTAGGTGAAGGCGCAAAACAATACTTCCTAAGTGTAAATGATATTGATATAGGGCGAGCCTATCTCTGGTTCGTCAAAGCTTCTAGGGTCAGTTTCGTTTGCTACCCACGTACGGGGGAAGAGGTATCCAGTATATGAGTTAGCTACGTAGCTGGTCCTATCTGCAGCCTAGTGCTGAGATCGCCTGAGTCTTGGGAGGGTTGACTATGTGCATATGCTAATGCAATATGTGATTGAATTGATCGTAGGTGATTACATCAGGTTGTTGTGGGTTAAGGTACCTTAAGTCAGATCTTGCTACCTCTGTTGCTATGATTATGAGTGGCCACTCAATTGTCAACCCTCGTGCACTTCAAATCGGTGGATACCAATCCCACTGCAGGCCATATAAACACTCGTTCTCTTTGGCAATTAATCAGTTCCCTAATTTATAATAAAGATTAAATAACATCTAGTTATTTAATGTATTGTATCTAAATATCGATAGCAAGTTCAATCAGGTTAATTAGGGTAAAATTACCCTATTGTGAATACTATAGAATGGACAAGTCTGTGACCTCAGATTGTACCCCCCAGCCAGTCTTCTCTTTGACCACGTCAAAACTGCTGAAAGAACAACGATGCTTTGTCTAAATCTGACCCTAGTCGCCTATTAAGTAGCTAGATATACTAGGTCTTGCTTGAACTATTAATACTTCAAAAGTTAGACACTATCTGTTCGAGTATAATAGTACAGAGAATTACTATTGTTATGTTACGATCTTATCTACGTTGCCCTAATTATGTAATTAGACTAAAAGGTATCCTAATACTGGGAATCTGCAGGAAATGGATTAAAAAACCAGTTGAAAGTAGAAAAAAGAAATGAATTTATTGTTTGTGATTTTAATCGAAACTCTTGACTATTATACCAAATAAAACTAGTTGTAGTCTTATTTGGTGATTGCTTTGATTAACCTAGGCCAAACCTAAAGAGGAAAAATCTAGCAATCTCAACACAAAAAACCTCTTGCCTTTTATTAACTCTAAATCCAAGAAACAGATATTATACGCTAATAGTTAATTATGACACACTTTAGCTAACTATGAGCTACAAAAGTAACTAAGTACCCAATATTCTACTTTCTATGTTCTCTAACTTAACAAATACACGAGTTCACGTTTGGACACAAAACAATATATCTAGATCAAATACACTTGCATATATCATAAACAATATTGACTGAAATGACCTTAGCAGTCTTAGGCTTTGACACAATTTATAACCACCAGTGTTGGCCCGCCTCTTGTTACCCTTATAGTCTGGAGTATTATATAATGCGTGTTACAATTATTACGTTAAAGTATGCGCTAATATATTAAGGGCGTTTATACTGTTCTTTGGTCAATTCAGACAACCATCTATGTACAAGCAATGACACACGAGTGGGGATCGAACCCAACTTGTACAGAACACTATTTAAAATCGTTCCACAATTAATCAATAGATAATTACACAATATACAATAAGGTAAATAAATGAACAGATGTGGCTGCTTTATCTAGAAGTAGGTGACACTCCTACAGAGTGTAGGCTAGCAACTCTATGTGACAACGGTAATTAAAGGAAAGGTATTTATATAAGTGAATACGCCCACTAATTCATCTGTTCATTGATTTACTCAAGATTTGTACTTAGCCCTTCAAATACTGTACAGGAGCACTGCACTGACTCTAATACTTAAAACACTTAGATGTCTCATATGATCAGACACAGGAAAGAGAAAATTAATCTCGTAATTAGAAAGTATCGTCCCCTTCCGCGATTCTCGAACAAGTGTCGTGCTCGCGACTTTTCCCCGTCTTCGTAAATATTTCCTCCCCTCAACTAACGCTACAACTTTATTTATACAATCGCTTATCCTTATTTTCAACTTAATTTTAATACAATAGGGTCTTTCTGCCGGTATCTGCCTGTCGTTGCACCCCGCTCCCCTATGATCTGCGCGTACGCCCTTGTCTTGCTTTTCGTTCCCTCCTTCAAGCAGGATCACACTCCGTCTCTCTCGTGCCGCTTTCACCAAGCTAACGGAATTAGCTCTGTCATTTGCTGTACACGTGTCCCCGTCTTTTACTGCAAGTAGAAACAATGGTCTGCGTAATATCTGTATAATAGGATATGCTACAACGTACATTATGCCAATGATAGCAAAGTCGTCATTTGATTGTACCGTGTGCAAACCTGGACATTAAATTTATTATCCATGTTCCTTGAACTGCCATTAGTTAAGCATTATAAGTGCTCAATATTTCTTTAGGTCCCATTCTTTTTGGGACCCTAGTTTATGACTTCCTATGATTAATTGTAAGATGCCGCCTTTATGGCACTGCTGGGCGAGTATTATTGTTTACTTAAGAGTCCGCAGTAAGCTCGATTCTCCATACAAACGTAGTTACGCTCTCATTTTAAAACTACGTGTTGGATTGTAACGAAACTTTGCATGTTCAATGAAATGAGGTATATCTATGTCTGTAATTAGTTTGTGTAGCTTCAGATACCATACTAAAAAAAATACTGCGAATTTAAGATTTTCATACAAAACTAGTTTTTGCTGTATTTAGTTTGTTTTATAAATTGGAACCGTATAAACTAATTACAGACATAGATATGCCTCATGTCATTGTATATGCAAAGTTTCGCCAGAATCCAACACGTGGTTTTAAAATGAGAGCGTAACTACGTTTGTATGGGAAGGTGAAATTCGGCCGAGCTTACTGCGGCCTCTTAAATAAATATTCGTAGAATTTCACGGTATATTTAACAGATCTGGGTTCCCATTACAAAACGATACATTTAAATAAATAAAAAAATACATACATACATACATACATACAATCACGCCTTTATCCCTAAAAGGGGTACGCAGAGCACATGAAACTACTAAAATAAATAAATAAATATTACGGGACAATCTTACACAAATCGAGTTAGTCCCATAGTAAGCTCAATAAGGCTTGTGTTATGGGTACTAGACGACGATATATATAATAGATATAAATACTTAAATACGTAGAAAACATCCATGACTCAGAAACAAATATTCATGCTCATCACACAAATATTTGCCCTTACCGGGATTCGAACCCAGGACCTTCAGCTTCGTAGGCAGCGTCACTACCCACTAGGCTATCCGGTCGTCAACAATTTGACTACATGATGCATGGTACAATGGAAGATGATCAAGTAACAATTTGGTAAATAATAATATTTCAAAATAATAATATGTAAAATTGCGATAAAATGTTTTGACTAAAATGATTCTTAATTTATTGTGAATGCGCCACGTGCGGCCCGAACTCATAAAAGTTAATAAACAATGGTAACATCTGTCTTAATAGGTATGTAAAAACCTAAAACAGAAAGAGTTTAGATACATGGCCATATACGAACTCCATATATGTTCCAACATTCGGGGTCCGCTGTGACACATAATCCCAAGCTTTGGCAGAGGCACTAGTTTTCTTTGAGAAAAATGGGATGTCATAATTTGGGAGAAGTTTTTGCCCATACATTAATATTTCCTGTCGGAACACCAAATCTATCAATCAGTTCCTTTTTACAAAACCCCACGGCAAACTGAGTAATAAATGGATCAAATTATTCATACTTGTTCCAAATGACCAAAAATCGTGATAAATTATTAATTAGCCCACCAAGCACCGGATACCTGTAATATGTAAATTACGCTAAACCGCAATACCCTGTAAGCTAAATTTTCAATTTGCAATGGCTTTTGCCACATTGTTTTGATGTAAATCCATGGTTTATATTTAATAATTTCAGTTATGTCAGTAAATTGCGGGATTCATCTTGTATATTATTTATACTAATAGGTAACATTGCATTAATATAAATAGAAACGCAATAACTAAACTGAATGGAAAGTTTTTTGAATTCTACACGAACGCTCGTAAAGTTATTATTCTATTACTCGGTAAAACTGTATGACTATGCAGAAAAAGGTTTATGTTTCAGTAAAAGTGAAATAATCTACGAACTAAGGTTTTTGGAGGATTCTATTATATTAAAAAGTTGGCCATTATTTGAGGCGTACCAGTTGGATAATGATTTCAAGGCATTTACTTCACATACCTATATACCTACTTAATTTTAGATCGGAGAAAATTGTCGGTTTCGAAAGGTAAAACCATCCTTCTGACTTCCTGAGAATAGATGTGAGTCGCTTGTTACAAATATTATGCGGTGGAAATTCTAGTTTAAATTCATAATATCACAGAGGACCACCTACATGATTTTATTGCATTGCTTACTCTTAGAAACGATATTTCCCTGTAGTCTCTTGTACCTACTCATACATTGTAAACTTGGTTCAATGGAAATATTTAGTATGCAGATCACTTCCACAACTTTGATACAGGTTAAATAAAGCTTTTGAATTTATTCGATTTATACAAAAAGTTTTGTAACAAAAGGGACTGGCATTAAGCAAATTTTATTACGTTTATACAGAACTTAGCTGAATAAGGAACGAAGAACTCTTTCAAATGTTCAGTAAGGCGGATTACAAATAAAAAATTGTATTTGTATCCATATACACAGCAAACTATTTATGGCTAGTAAAAAGCCAAGGCTGCTGGCTCTTTGGAGGAGGCCCCTATGTCCACTAATGGACGTCTTTCGGCTGATATGATTTATGATGATGATGAAATGCAGTTTAATTACTCAATACACTTATTTTACATTTTTACAGTCTTTGCTTTTATAGGTACTCGAAAGTCTATTCCTTAACGCATGATTCAAATCATATTAGTGCAATACTATAGTACGCCTCTCAGGTTTAGGGCCCAAACGATAGCTTACACTACAAGACAGCAAAGAAAGTGGAATTCCATGTGGGTAAGAACCGATGCCAATTGACTACCTAACAACGGAGATAGAAAATAATGCTTTGTTGAACCCCAGAAATCTCTTTTACTGCTATAAAAAGGGTTTTATCGCCGCTGGGTCAGCAAAGTGTATGTAAATGAGAGCACGCAGAGTTTTCACGATAGAAATAAAGGGAAATTGCCGTTTTGGGTGATATAACTCAAAAGATTTAGAAGGTTCGCCCATATTGCGGGTCGGAACAAACCTAAGAGCAATTAGAAAGGCGTGCAAAATCAACGTCAGATAGCTGCCCTCAAGCTCTCGGCGGTGGCATATCTGTATGGACCGAGACCCGAACGGGAAAATCGATACGACTCGTTACTGAACACAATGGGCTAAGTATTAATAGACGTCGTTGGCAGGAGATGAAGTTAATCGCACTGACAAGAATTATGTTTATAAGATTAACACGAACTCCATTTGTGATTATCGAGAAATTCAATTATTAAGTTATTTAGCCGTTTGCGGCTTTAATGTTTATAAAAATGAGACGATTAATTACGCACGGAATGAATACTTATGCATTGAACGTGTAACGCTAAACGTTGATGATGGCTAGCCATCGATCCACAGCCTGGGTACGTGTATTTTCGGACGCATTGGTGAGACGGTGGCGGTGCCGTAACGTGTGACTTTTAGCTCTTACCGACTCTGAAGATGAATTCGATCCATATGATGTTGATTATAGAGCTATTCCCATTACTGAGAGGACTAGTGATTCGAACGCGGGTTAGGACAATTTAACTGTAATAATAGTTAAAAAGTGTCATTTATATCTACCTGACGCACGTACAATGCGTTAGGTACGTGATGGACCTGCAAGCACACTGTCACATCCGTGGACGTCATTTTACCATCTCACTACCATATGTGTAATTTTACGTTTTACTAAGAATGTCACTCGACTTCGAAGTCTAGCGAGCGAAACGAACGAATTCTATGCTTCAGCTTGTGCCGAAAATCGTCCATATGTCCGGTGTATGTTGTCGAGTGTCTAGTATCGAGGGCGAGTGTAGAGTGTCGAGTGTAGAGTACAAATCAATCAATCAAAATCAAAATATTTATTCTGTAAATAGGCTTATGCTAGCTCTTTTACATGTCAGCTTATAACTATATATATTTATATGCATATATTCTGCCGAACAACGCTGGAACATACGTTTTATGTGCTCTGCCTACCCCTTTTGGGAATAAAGGCATGAATTTATGTATGTATGTATGTATGTATGTATCTATGTATGTATGTATGTATGTATGTATGTATGTATGTATGTATGTATGTATGTATGTATGTATGTATATATTCTATTTTAACATGAATGCATCCTTATCTTCTACGAATGCCTTTACATTATAATAAGCTTTCTGTAAAAGCTGTCGTTTCACAGTTGACCTGAATTTATTAATTGATGGTAGGTAACTTATTATAAAAGCGCTCACTGTTCCCCATAAATGACATATTATTTACTCTATTTATTTCGCCCATTTTTTTTATTTCTAGTATTATAATTGTATATGTCACTATTCAATTTATACATGTCCATATTTTTCCTTACATATTAATTTTTTTCGTTGATATATTGGGAAGCAGCAGTGAGAATATCGATTTCTTTGAATTTGTCTTTAAGAGACACTCGTGTTGCTAAATTATATATATGTTACGTACGGCAAGTTTCTGTAAAACAAAAATTGAATTTATGTCAGCGGCTTTGCCCCATAATAATATGCCGAAAATACATCGAGTGTAGTTTGTCGAGTGTAGAGTGTCGAGTTTCGAGTGTAGAGTGTCGAGTTTAGAGTGTCGAGTGTAGAGTGTCAAGTGTAGAGTGTCGAATAGTGAGTGAAGGATGTTGAGTGTCGAGTGTCTAGGCTGGAGTGTCGAGTATAGACTGTCGAGTGTAGAGTTTAGAGCAATAGTCTAGTGTCACGTAACGAGTGTCGAGTGTCGAGTGTCGAGGAACCACGTGCCGGGGGCTGGAGTGGCTAGTGTAGAGTGACGAGTTTAGAGTGCCGAGTGTCTAGTGTGGAGTGAAGAATGCCGTGTATCGAGTGCCTAGGGTGGTGTGTCGAGTATTGATTGTCAAGTGTCTAGTATCGAGGGGCGAGTGTAGAGTGTCGAGTGTAGAGTATCGAGTGTCGAGTAACAGGTGTCGAGTGCTGAATGTCGAGTGTCTAGTATAGACGGACGAGTGTCGAGTGTCGAGTCTTGTGTGTCAAGTTTTAGTGGCCATTCTCTAGTGTCGAGTGCCGAGTGTCTAGTGTGGAGTGTAGAATGTCGACTTTCGAGTGCCTAGGGTCGAGTGTCTAGTATAGAGGGGCGACGGTAGAGTGTCGAGTGTAGAGTTTCGAGTGTAGAGTGTCGAGTTTAGAGTACAGAGTGGCTAGTGTGGATGGAAGAATGTCGAGTATCTAGTGCCTAGGGTGGAGTGTCGAGTGTCGATTGACGAGTGTCTAGTATTGAGGGGCGAGTGTAGAGTGTAGAGTACCTATCGAGTATAGAGTTTCGAGTGTAGAGTGTCGAGTTTAGAGTGCGGAGTGTCTAGTGTGGAGTGAAGAATGTCGAGTATCGATTGCCTAGGGTGGAGTGAAATATGAGATGAATAAAAAAACGCTGAAATCGTTTTACAATCTTTAAACAAACAGTCCATAACTTAAGTAAGAAATCTATAACTTAAAAAATATCTTGTTCTCCGAATAATCTTTGAACCCCCTCTTAACCCCCTTGGGGGATGAATTCCAAAAACGATAAAATAAAAATAGTTTTGAACAAACCGTCTAAAATCGAATTTACATGTTTTACTTTAAAAAAGTGTCTCGATCTGTACGACCTTCGAACCCTCTTTAAACACTCTTAGGTGATGAATAAAAAATCTACTAATCCGTACTCTCTATTTTAAGACCAAAATTAAAAAATCTCTTACTTTAAAAATTACTCTTCCCTCCATATAAACTTTTAACCCCCACTAACCCCTATATGGGATGAATTAAAAAAAACCTTTGAAATCAGTTTTGTTGTCTTTTAAGATACAGTTAAGTAAAATAAAGTAAAGTGAAGTAAAGTATTTATTCATTGTAAACTGTGTACATACAGGTGCAAAACATAAATAGAAAGTAACAAAAGTTGCTAATTTCGAGCGTGCAATGTTCAATCTTAAAAATAAGAGTTAGTAGTGATACTGTGCACTGACTGAATATACAGGGTGCTCCCAAGGAACCCGCATAACTTTACCAGCGTTTTCCTGATCATGTTTAGAAAATAAAATGTCGTATAATGTTTGCTGAACTCAGCTTAGTATTCGAGTTTTGAATAATTTTAGATTTATAATATCTCCAGTGCAAATCGACTTTATGATTGCGATGTTGCGAGAGTGACACATTATCTAAATGACGTTGATTGCATAGATCAAGTCTGTTCCTGTCACTATCATTGTTTATGTGTCAATCATTACGGTAATTTTTATTTTAAAGTTCATAATGAAGAAATTATGTAGAACTCAAAGTTTAGGTTATGAAAATTGTTTCTGAACTGAACTCAAACTGAAACGAAACAAACAAATGTCGAAGCATTATCTCAATTTTTGTTAAATTACTTGATGAATCTTTTCATTAGATGAAATTGCTTTAGACGGTGAAATAATAATGGTTTTAAGTTTTTATCGTGGATGGACGTAGCGTAGTGTCTTTACTAATCATTAGGCTATGTTAACTTTGTTATTACACAATCATATGCTATTTGGCTTTATGACAGTGTGTAAGTAAAACATAAACATCATTAGAATTGTTCATTTAGCGGGTGGCGTCCCTCGGAGAGCGCGTGCGGGGCAGCACCAACACCCTCCTGAAAGTGATCGCTGAGAGGATGGACAGCCCTATCCTCGCGCATTGGGTGTCCTTGCATGTCTGTAGTAATTATAATTATACTTTCCACTAACACACCTAATATAAGTTATTACTAACATAATATGGATGTACCATATCCGAAATGAATACTTTCATTCATTCATTCATTACACGACACAACATGTATACTCTCAGGAATTCCAAATCACTGTATCAGGCTACATGAAATCCAATACAAACCGCTGAACTGAAATCCTCAATAGCACTCCCATATTGTTGCAGCATCTTTGTAATATTTTGCACCATGGAGCACTCGGAAACAATTTTTTATAAGCTCTTAGGTTCGCTGTCTGAGACCCCAGAATTTCTTAATTTTTTATTAACAATTATTGAATAAAACTGAATTAATTCGTTGCAATGTTAAAATTTATGACAACAATTTCACTCATTCATCGTTCATACTCGTATGACTGAAATCATAAAGTACTTATAAAACACACTCGAAGGAAATTCTTAAATTGCCAGTCTGAATCATATCTCAATCAATGGAGTTTGATAGCAATTTGATTGCAAACATGCATCTTTATTTGTATGTTCTTATCTTTTGATGAATTCTGTCTTCCTTCTCACCCCAATATTCTGAATAAGAAGTGCGAAAGAAACAGCACTATCCGATTTTTTGATTTACACTTCATAGTAATTAGCATTTAATCAGTAGTAACAACTACGAATTGAATCGAAAGAGGTTGTTCAAAAACGTGAATACTGCGAAACACATAGTGTGTGGCAAGCCCTAAACCATAAAGAGTTCCGATTGCACTCATGTAAATCCTGCTTTGCTTTATCTAATGGAAAGAGATAACAATAATAAACGTTGCCAGCTCATCCTAAGGATTTGTTTTACTGGTGAAGCAAAAATATTTTATTTATTACGCGTATGTATGGAAACTTTAAAAAAGTTTAAATTCATATTTCGACCTGGGTTCATTTAACATTTTTTATTGCTTATGACCTCAGGTATACGCTGGTAAAGTTATGCGGGTTCCTCAGGAGCACGTTGTATAGCTATTCTAATTCATGCGCTGCTGGTACTCAAACAATTCGTTTAAACTATAAAATACATTATCCATGAGAAAAGATTTCAATTTCGATTTGAACTTATTACGATTTTAAAGTAAAGGGCATTACTGGCCTTAGGTCGCGACAGGTTGAACTTATATTTCTCACGCAGATTCTCTGTCAGTGAAGACTTCTTAACAAAGTAGTCTATATTATTTTTAACAACAACGCACAACTCGAGAATATAATATTCCAGTAAGAGTACGTAATCGTTTTTCTTTAAATACATTCCGAAGTGATTGTTCAGCAGTCATACGGTATAAGTACTATTCGCAAATTAGGTACACCTCTTTTGCAGAATAAATGTACATTGAATAGAATAGAATAGAATAGAATAACATTTATTCATGACAATAACACATACATGCACATGCATGCACTTTGCACATCAACAGAGCTCCCCCAAAAAATATTCCGTAGTTTAATAGAGAAAAAACGTTCCCAAAGTACGAATTTCTAACAACGCTTTCCGAGCAGGTTCCCGATATAATTGATAAAGCGTAGCACTCACTTGATAGCGTTTTGTTGATTTGAGCAATATATTCCTTCCAATTCAAGAGAGTGTCAACAATAACACCTAGAAAGCGATTATATTTCGAAGCTTCATTCTTCAGATATAACACACATGTAGTCCTTTAATCTACCAGGCAACATTTCGCAAGTTTAAAGTACGCAGTAAAAACCATAGCTCAAACAGTTTTATCCCCACCTTTACCCCTACCCTACTTGGGGACCTCGGCTTGCCACCATTTCTCATTCTTTATTCTTGCGAGGCAACGAACGCACGAACTAATTCTATTAAAAAATAATTCAAAATATTTAATCATGCCTAAACGCAGTGCACAGGAAAAAATAGAGTATTACTCTGCTAATATACGGAAATTGCAACAAAGAACTATAAACGAGTTATGACAGTGCGGTGCTATCTGATTCATCAGGTTCCGAAGATAAATCAGGTAAGTGCAATTAGTTTCAATAAATAGTTCTACATTGTGGTGCCTCTAATAAATGCATTTAATACCGCACGGGCCGTGAGCCCACGCCTTGTAATTCTAAACCTGGGGGGCGACCGAGAGTCGTCACGAAGGTATCTCATGCTTGGGGGTTGTCCGTGAGTCAACACGATAGCAATTTCTAACAATATTAATCGCTAAGAAATGCATTTCATACCGCGCGGGCCGTGAGCCCACGCCTGGTAATTCTAAACCTGGGGGGCGACCGAGAGTCGTCACGAAGGTATCTCATGATTGGGGGTTGTCCGTGAGTCAACACGATAGCAATTTCTAACAATATTAATCGCTAAGAAATGCATTTCATACCGCGCGGGCCGTGAGCCCACGCCTGGTAATTCTAAACCTGGGGGGCGACCGAGAGTCGTCACGAAGGTATCTCATGCTTGGGGGTTGACCGTGAGTCAACACGATAGCAATTTCTAACAATATTAATCGCAAGCCCATGCCTTGTAACTAAACCTGGGGGGCGACCGAGAGTCGTGACGAAAGTATCTCATGCTTGAAGGTTGACCGTGAGTCAACACGATAGCAATTTCTAACAATATTAATCGCTAATAAATGCATTTAATACCGCGCGGGCCGTGAGCCCACGTCTTGTAACTAAACCTGGGAGGCGACCGAGAGTCGTCACGAAGGTATCTCGTGCTTGGCGGTTGACCGTGAGTCAACACGATAGCAATTTCTACAACCATTAATCGAGATTAGTATATCCCGTGTTCGCGATGCGGGGCATTAGATACATATATGCATTAAAATTCCTGACGAATGGTTTTACAATGCATTTCATATCTACCCTCAATTAGAAAAATCAAAATATTATATTTTAATTTATAAACCACGAACAAGTGTATGAGGCAGTGGAAACTTCACTCCCACGTTCAAATGAAGAAAATGCACCTCCCGTGGAGGCCTGTGATGACAAAACGACCCCTGTAATAGATGCCGAGTTACTAACCGCTCTAGGGGACGCCACTGATGATGTCCCAAAATATGGGGAGAAAATTCATCCCAATTTAGCGCAAAGGTGGCTACCTATATTACACAAAGGTATTGATAAAAAGAGTAAAGATAAACTCTTATAAGAGTACCTGTAAATTGCAAATTATTATGGGCGCCGTCCTTAAACGCCGTAATTTCGGCGGCAGTTACAGACATCCAAAGAGGCCGTGACAAGAAAATCGAATCATCTCAACAGCAATTGGGAGTCGGTATAGGTACTAACGATAAAAATCCTATCTAATTGAAGTCGGATTTTAGATAAAACTAGTCATTCCTGGACTAGACGAAGTATTCCATAAGTCATACAATACGTTGAGAGAGATGATACTCTCTTTGGAAGCAAACTCTCAGAGAAAATTAAAGCTTCCAAATCTACTGAAAAGTAGGCCGACAGCGTCGACCATCATACGGCCGCGAGCAGCCTACAACAAGCCACTTGCGACGCCGCGGCAGTAACGCAGGTACATGCCGGTCGCCTTAAAGCTTTTTATAAGTGTTGGCTTAATGTAACGAATAATCGTACTTTATTTATTAGACTGTATACAGAATGGCTTTCCAATTCCTTTTTAGGACATGTTACGCAATCTGTCAAACCTGTAAATACTTTCACATGCCAAGAGCATGATGAAACGAGCTTAGCTGTACAGAACTTAATTAACCTAGGCATTCAGTGAAAGCATCACTGGATGCCAACAGACTAATGATCAGTTTCTATCAAAGATTTTCTGACTCCTAAATCGAATGGTGGCTATAGATTCATACTGAATCTGAAAGGGCTCAATAAATTTGTAACTAAGTCCCATTTTAAAATGGAAGACTAGAACTGCTTCTAAATTAATCCCTAAAAACGGGTTTATGGCTACCATTGACAAGATTCGAGCATAACAATGTTACTTACGAGTTTTGTTCCCTATTAGTCTATGGACTTTCCGTGGCGCCTAGAACCTTCACCAAAATTATGAAAGAAGTCGTAACTTACCTAAAAACAAGGCCTAACTTCTATTATATACCGGGGTGGCATTTTGTGTATTGGAAGGGACCTTAACGAATGTAAACATAATGGGAGGGAGACTCTCCGGTTTCTCGAGTGCCTACGATTTGTGGTAAACTATACCAAAAGCTCGATACAATCCCAAAATTACCAACTATGCTGTAAATTCTTAGGTTTTGTTTACAATTCAATTATCATGTCTATATCCCTTCTTATGCAGGGTATGCGCACTTTTTAAGAGTTCTTACCACTGCATGCCCGACAGCTAGATACAGCTGGTTGTACACGAAGTTGTTAGAAAGATATAAATTCCGAGCTATTCAGGAATACGATGTCTATGATCAAAAGTAAAACTTCCTCGCGAAATTTTACCTGACTTATTTTGGTGGACTAATAATATTATTTGTAACGTCTTGTCATTTTGGAATCACGAAATTCGATGCAGAAATATCTATAGATCCGTCCCGATCAGGATGAGGTACAGTTTGTGACGGAGTGTGTGCAAACGGAGCATGGGAAGAGCAAGAATTAGCATTCCATATTAATTACTTAGAGCTTGCTCGCTCTTAGGATTAAAATGTTTTGCGCGAAATAAATCAAACTGTGCTCTGTTGTTCCGCATCGACAACACTACCGCGATAAGCTATATTAATCGAATGGGAGACATCCAGTTTCCCCACTTAAATAGCTTACCTAGATCTATTTGGCAGTGGTGTGAAGAACGAGACATATGGTGATTCGATTCGTTCATTAACACTAAGAATAATGTAGAAGCAGACAGAGAATCCAGAAGGCTAAATCCTGATATTTAATGAAATTTAAGTATTGCAGCCTTTGAAAGAATAAGTAAACACTTTGGTGTGCCCGAAATTGACCTCTTTGCTTCTCGTACCTCTGCCAAATGTGAAATATATATTTCGTGGAAGCCAGACTCGGACGCTCTTACCGTCGTCGCATTCACTATTAGCTGGTATTTATAATAAATATTTTTAAGCGTTTTCCACCACTCGCACTCGTACTAAAGTGTTTACATAAGATTATAAATGACAACGCCACAGGAATAGTAGTATTTCCCTAATGGCCATCCCAACCGTGGTTTCCGCTTTTGTTGAGATTAGTAAAAGTATCTAATCTCATGTTAGCGTCAATTTCAAACAACACTTTACAACAGTACAACGTGTGTTAAATACAAGTCGTGCTGGAAATTTAGCATAGATAATATAGATATTCAATTTCTATAAGGGATTCATTTCTGCTGTTATTTTATTTCTAACGCACGAATTTAATAAAGGATCGTCGTATGGCTCATTAAATAATCATAGGTCAGCACCCTCGCTCCTACGGGGGAGTAGTATCAGCTCAGATGACCAAAGTAAAGGATTACCGAAAGGTGTTTACAAATTAAAGCCCGTAACTCCTAAATATAGCCATACCTGGGATCCTCAAGTGGTATTAAATCATATAACAACATGGTACCCTAATAGAGAAATTTCATTGGAAAAACTAACGATTTTGTTAGCAATATGTCCTGCCCACAGGGTACAAACACTGTCACTTATTAAGTGGAATAATATTAAGTCATGCCCAAATTGTATTAAAGTAATTTTTGATGATATAGTTAAGACTTCAGGTGTAGGTCGTCTACAACCGATTTTGTGCCTTCCATATTTTGAAGATACCTAATAGAAATATTTGCCCGGTGACTGTTATAATGATGTTTTAGGACTGAAAAAGCTCACAACATATTTTGTTGACTTTCAAAAGTCCCCATAAAAATGCATCTGCTCAATCCATTAGCCGGGGTGCATTACGCGAGTGCTTGGCGAAAGCGGTAAAGATATGGCGGCGTTCAGCGCTCACAGCACGCGCCACGCCGCCACGTCAGCTGCACACCGGTCAGGCATTTCTTTAGATGCTATCCGGAAGGCAGCAGGCTGGTCGAGAACATCGAAAACTTTGGCTCGTTTCTACCATCGTCAATTAATCGACGAAGGTCATTGTGCCAGATCAATCTGCCTTTTGTATAGGTAGAATTATGTGAAGTTATAATTGTACTCTTTGATTAATAATTGGGAGTATCTAAGATTGTTGTCAAAACATTATTATTGCATTTCATGATTATGATGTTTTACAATTACAAAGGGCAGCAAAACTTTCAACTCTAAACATCTACATGTGTGTTATATCTGAAGAATGAAGCTTCGAAATATAATAGAAGATCAAACGAGCTTCGCAAGCGAAGTTCGATCGATATTATATGAGTAAGCTTCATTCGAAGATATAACTTCCCGCCCGCCCCTATACCCCTAGGAAAGTTTTGTCTCTAAAAAGAATGAGAAATGGTGGCAAGCCGAGGTCCCCAAGTAGGGTAGGGGTAAAGGTGGGGATAAAACTGTTTGAGCTATGGTTTTTACTGCGTACTTTAAACTTGCGAAATGTTTCCTGGTAGATTAAAGGACTACATGTGTGTTATATCTTCGAATGAAGCTTACTCATATAATATCCATCGAACTTCGCTTGCGAAGCTCGTTTGATCTTCTAATATGATTGACTTCTTGAATTGTAGTTCCTGCCTCCACTACATTTAACTTAATAGTATCTTATAGTACTCTTATAGTTTCTGAACTGGATGAAGTTGGTTTTATCTAAATTAACTCTAAGATTTATAGTTTTAAGCAAATTTACTACTTTCTTAAGAGTTGTATTAATGTTTTGCTCCATTAAAGATATATTGGATTTGTCTCCTGAAAAAAATATAGTTGCGTCATCCGCAAACATCACGCAGAACGTAACAACAATAGGGAGTTAATTAATATAAACTAAAAATAATAAGACGCTGCCATGAGGTACCCATATTTATTGCGTTGGTTTTTTTTCAAGCCACATTGTCAAAATAAAATTAAAACTTGCTCGTGAGTTCTACAGCTCTCGTAGAAATATACCATCGCTCATTATCATTAAATAATTCTTTATTTCGGATACTAAATCAATTCTTTTTGAATTTTCATTTCAATATTGCACAACGTTTTGTAAATGCATCTACGGAAGTGACGTCCACAAAAATGAGAATGACCCATTTAACCGACAGCCACACCTACAAACTCGTCACTGCGAGGTTTGTGCCCTAACCTGTCCCCAGCGTAGACTGATAACATTAATCGTAGTCTCAGGAGACGTCACAGGGGATTAAAATTTACGGAGTGACAGATGCTCTGCTGAGACAACAATGATTAAATTTGGAAGTAACGAGTTAGAAAGCTTGATTGCGTATCCTCTTAAAGCGTCGAATGTGGTATTAATCTTCTTGGTCGCATCTTCATGTGAAGTGACTTCTATGGGTGACTGATTCAATTAACTGCTCCAGGTCGTTCGATCTTGAGTGTTTTATATATATATAGCCCGTAGTGCTGACCCGGTAATTACTAAACGTTTACAATACAAATACAATACAATACAAATATTCTTTATTGCTCACCAGACATAGTAAAAAATAAAAAAAGAGGTAAGTTAAACATAAACAATGGTTGACAACAGGCGGTCTTATCGCTAAAAAGCGATCTCTTCCAGACAACCTTTGGGTGGTGGAGACGATGCAAGAAAAGATAAGATTTGAGTAGGTGAAAACAGAATATAAGAACAACTTAACTATAAGAAAGACTATTAAAATTAAATTAAATTAAAAAGCCTTTATTTGATCCAACAGTTTTAGTACAAGTGATACTACATCATGCGTCATGCATTATTTTCTACTTACTGTACAGTTACTTATCAGAGCGGCTACCACGAACTTCGAAAGTCGAAGTTCGTAATATATGCATCCCTGTCACTCGAGTGAGGGAGTGCGATGGAGATGGAAATACCCGAAATTCGACTTTCGAAGTTCGTGGTAGCGCCGCAGTTATATTTCCATTCAAAAATTTTATACCTATTTCATATAATTTAGAGTAATATAATTCAATTTAACTTAGATTAATTAATTAAAATTATTTTAATTTAATACAATTTAATTGGGATGTACTTGTACAATTGTAATACGTTATTTAAATATAAATATGTCTTGTGTGTACTTAGTAGTTATTTTATAATATATTACATTACCTTTGATCATAAATTCATTCACATCACTTTAGTATAGAGTACAACAAAACAAAATAAGTTAATTCATTGCAATACAATATGACAAAATGTAGTAATATTTTAAAGATGTTATGAATTTGACTATTACCTACAGTGACTAGAGAATACTAATTATTTACTTATAAGTCTATCCCAATTCAATTAAGGGACCCCCTTTCGGGTAAAGGCCTCCTCCAACTGCAGCCACGTCTCTCTGTCCTGTGCGGCGCGCACCCAGTCGGCGCCGGCGACGGCGCGGATGTCGTCCGCCCAGCGCTTGAGCGGGCGGCCGGCGCGCCGCTTGCCGCCGCCCGGCCCGCGCCACTCAGTCTCTCTCCGAGTCCATCTCGAATCGCCGTAGCGCGCAATATGTCCGGCCCACCTCCATTTCAATCTTCTGACATGCTCTAAAGCGTCTTTTATTTTTGTTTTCTTTCTGATATTATCATTTCTTTCTCTGTCTCTCGTTTTGATGCCTAGTAAGCTGCGTTCCATCGCTCTCTGACAGATTGAAATTTTTTTAGCGTTGCTTTCCGTTATTGACCATGTTTGGCATGCATAAGTAAGTGTCGGTAAAATACATGAGTCCATAAGTTTTCTCTTAAGTGGGATCGGCATTTTTGATTTAAATATGTGTTTTAGTGACCAATAGCGTTTCCAGCTCAACGCGATACGTCTGTCTATTTCTTCTTTGTCTGTCTGGTCAAAAGAAACAAGTTTTCCTAAATATATATAATTTTTTACGTATTCAATTACGTCATTATTAATTTTGATCGTATTTGTCGAGGCGTTTGTCATAATTTTTGTTTTATCTAAATTTATTTCCAGTCCTATTGCTTTACTCCTGCGGTAGAGAGAGTTCAGCATGGTCTCTAATTCAATTGCGCTGTTTGCGAATATAACTATGTCATCCGCAAATCTCAAGTGACTTAGCCATCTTTTATTTATTCTTATGCCGTTTTGTTCCCACCCAATGTCGTGGAGTATAAGTTCTAGGACAGCGATGAAGATTTTAGGCGACATTGGATCTCCTTGACGTACTCCTCTTTGTATATTAAAGTACGGGCCTTTTTTGTCTAACTTTACTCTGCTTTTGCAATTATCATAAATATCCATTATAATTTCTACGTAAACATCCTCAATATTATGGTGTTTTAGTGCTTTGACAATTGAATTATGAGAAATAGAGTCAAACGCCTTTTGGTAATCGACAAAAGCCATGTATAGCGGCGTATTGAACTCTTTATATTTCTCTATTACTTGGCATAATACTTGAATATGGTCAATTGTCGAGTACCCAGGTCTAAATCCCGCCTGTTCAACAGGCTGTAGAGCATCAATTTTTGGTCCGATCCTTGACAATATGCATTGTGAAAAAAGTTTGTAGAGGCTGGAAAGCAGGCTAATTGGTCTATAATTTGATACGTCCGATGGATCACCTTTTTTGTATAATAGTGTGATTTCCGACTCGGACCATTGCACTGGAACTGTTCTCTCTTTCATAATCTCGTTAAAAATCTGTGCAATTAATTTTGAAATAATGTCTTTACCTGTTTTTAAAGCTTCATTTATAATACGGTCTGACCCAGGACTTTTGTTGTTGTTCAGTCTATTTATTATCATAATAACTTCTGATGCTGTGAACTCGGGCCAATTATTATCTGCAGTCGTCGCTAATTTAGTTTTCATGGCATTATATCCGTTTGTAGATTCTTGTGTTTCTTTGTATTTGTATAGCGTCTTATAAAAGTCCGTTGCCATTAACACGATTTCTCCTCTTTTTTCTGTTGACTTTTGAGAATTTTTAAGTTTAGGGATCCATGTTTGTTTACCGGCTAGGGTTTTTTGGCATCTTTTTATACCTCCTGTTCATTCAATGCATTTTTTATATTTATTTAACTTGTAATTGTTATATTCGTCCTTTACGAGTCTCTTCGTTGATTTGTAGAGTTCTTTTAGGTGCTGTTTTTCCGTTTTATTTTTATTATCTTTTTGTTGGAGAACATGTCTCTCTTTGATTAAAGATATGGTGGAGTTAGTCAATCTAAAAGGCGTTTTTTTTTTCGCGCTTCTTGATTCTGTAAGACTATCAACAATAGCTCTTTTCAATGCGTTGTAGAGGTGTTGTGTAGAGATGACATTTTCCGTATATTGAGTTAGTTTTTTATCCAGGTACTTGCGATAACTTGTTTGTTCTCTCTCGGTTTGTAGAGTCGATTTTGAGGGTTGAAACTTTTTTCTGCTCTGCTTCAGTGTTTTAATTTCTATTGTACCTCTCACAAAGCGGTGGTCTGTTGGAAAAGTTATTTTTCGTAAGATCTCGAAGAGGGGGCGCTAGTGTGCCACGGCTAACGTCGAGTCCGTGTAAAAACAGAGATTAAAATATAAATAAGTGCTTAAAAGTTCATCGATACACGGAAAAATTAAAAGGACAAAGTGTTTTCCAACATACTGTGTGGTTCTTACCTAAAAGACAATAATTTGTGCGTAAAAACAGTAAAATAGTGATTCAAAACAAACGAACCGTTGACAACTATTTTGTGAACTTAAGTGCAAACAGTGTCTATATTGTACTATGAACTAGACTTAAATGTGACAAAGTGCATAAAAATACCAAGTCCAGTGATATTTGTGAGACTTTTTAAAAAAGATTAAGGTTATTATGTGACAATTATAACCACGGACATTGTTTATTATCTACCTACCACTAAATTTTGAGAGCAACGCCATCTATCTTGGTTCACGCGAACTACGTAGCATCCAAACAACCGAGATTACTTACTATCGACCTCCCAACATCTTCAACCTAAAAGTTAAGCTTGTTAGTACAAGTCATTCACCGCTAGAGGGAACTATAACAAAAAACGATAGACAACATGGAAGCTTTACAAAAAATGCTATTAGAAATGAGAGCTGACTTCGACAAAAGATTCGACCTAATTGACTCGCGATTCCATCAAGTTGAAGAAAAAATAACCACAAATATTAATACTCATATCGACAAAAGATTGGAGCAATTTAGCCAGGACTTGGGAGATATAAGATCAAAAGTGGAAGACCAAGAAAAAAGACTCTATTTTCTGGAGAAGAACAGCGTCCAAAGAAATGTAGTTATTTTTGGAGTCGATGAAACCGAAAAATCGTACTTCGAGCTCCAGGAAAATATTATTGGCATCATTAGAACACAATTAAAAGTGGAAATCCAAGAGTTCGAGATACAGTCACTAAGAAGGATGGGTAGAAAAGGAGACCGCCCTAGGCCGATCTCAGTGGCCTTTACTACATTGGGGAAGAAAATTAAAGTTCTGCAAAATAAGAATAATCTAACAAACACAAATATGTACATCAAAGAAGAATTCCCAGTAAATATTCTGAAAATAAGGGAAAGTCTCAAACAACAACAGCAAAAAGAGATTGAAAATGGAAATACAGCATTTATAAAATATGATAAATTAATTGTAAAGAAGAATATCAAGGATGGGAACTCTAACAAGCGACATTTATCATTGTCTCCACCCCAAATATCACAAAACGGTCCGGAAGCAGCGGCCTCCTGGAACCAAAATAGAAAACATAGTACAAACAAGAAGCACAAATCCCATCAAAATAATATAACATCTTACATAACTAGAAACAGTGATCGCGACGCATGACGACGATACGAACAAACAAAAACAAATAAATAATCTCCCAACACGGCTTGTCACCGCGGGAGAAAACGACTGCAACCCTCCAACTGGACATCACCTCTGCATCTGCACGTACAACATAAGATCGCTTAAAGATGAACACAGAATAATAGAACTAAAAAATGCTTTACGATACGTTAAATGGGATATCATTGGACTGTCTGAAGTAAAAAAGGTTGGCTATGGCATCGAAGAACTAGATTGGTGCATATTTTATTACTATGGCGAAACAAAAGGTCAAAGAGGAATTGGATTTTTAGTCAACAAGAAATACAAATCAAATATTATAGAATTTACACATTTTTCAGATCGCGTCGCTCTATTGAACATGGAAATTAACAATACACATATTTCTATTATACAAGTATATGCGCCGACTGAAAAAGCGACGGACGAAGAAGTAGAGCGTTTTTACTTGGACATCGGGAAAGCTAGAGAAAGGTCTAGGAACAACCAAATAATACTTGGAGACTTCAACGCAAAGATTGGAGTAACGTCCGACGCGATAGGCTCTATCATAGGGCCCTTCGGCTCAGGCACCTGTAATGAAAGAGGAGAGAGATTAAAATTATTTGCTCTAGAAGAAGAACTGTCTATCATAAACACTCTCTACAAGAAAAATATCAATCAACGTTGGACATGGATGTCACCGGACGGACACACGAGAAATGAAATAGATTTTATACTTTCAAAGAAAGACTATACACTTACATAAATACACATTACACACACTTACACTTATATAAACCTACATACACATACAATAACTAAATGTCATAGAAACAGTATCACTTACAGCCGAAAACAAACAGCACACACCAAGTAGGAATGACTAGTTACGCAAGAGATAAATAGTAATCCTTAAACCGAGTTTTAAAAATGGGAAGAGATTTAGCACGTTTAATCTCAATAGGCAAAGAATTCCACAATCGAACAGCTCGAAAAGTAAAAGAATTGTTGTATAATTTAGAGTTTGATTGAGGATGAGGACGTTTAAAGATGATACTAAAATGACGAAACCAGCAAGTTTTTATCACAAATGCCCGACATAGGTCAAGCCTCGCGTGGCATGTTACAGTTTTAGTTTCGTGTGTCACAAACACGGGGTCGAGAACATTCCCTGATACTGTTAGCAACTTGTTATGTGGCTGCTGTTCTTAGCGTGGCCGTATATAACCCTGTAGTAGACAGGTAAACTTGTTACCGATACAGGTTTAGCTCAGTATACCCTACCGGGTATTTCATCCCCTTTGGTACCTGCGTGCCCAAAACATTAACCGTGCCTAAATTAGGTATACAGCGTTTGCTAATTCATAATACTTAACTGTGTAGTTGGGCCTAATCATTTATTCAGCGCAGAGGAGCGGAAAGCTTCCAGACGAGTACCTACAGTCGTTAAATTATGAAATTCTTACTCATGATAGGCCGAAAGTTTCAACTTCTTAATCTTGCAAACCGCTTTTGGAAAAATCAAGTTAACTACTTTATTGATGAAAATACGACTACGACTACACTAATTGCCCGATTGCATCGCCGATATAATAACGAATGTCTCTGATCCCACTCAACGGTTTATTTCATTAACTTCCACGCTTTTATTATTTAAACGAATGGCTTTGCTGGATCACAGGCCCGTTGAAAACATGACGTAATTAGTTTTCCACTGCTGAAGTTTAACCCTCGCGCCATTTAGGTATCTAGAATTGAAATGTAATATGTATAGGATATGGGCAACAGTAATCTTCATCCCGATTACGCGTAACCAGACGCGTACTCAAAAATGATATATTTATTCCTTATCCTTGTCGTGTAATATGATCCCAGTTGGTCGAAATAAATGATTTTATTTTATTATTATTATAATTCATAATATATCATATGATATGTTGCCCTGAAAACTTAATCTCTCACTTATAATAAATCTCTAAATTAAAAAAAGAATCAGCCAGTATCAAACTAACCATTTTTGTGTCCCCCGATGATTTCAGATTCCCATCAACGGAAAAATATGTAACTTTTTTCATAAGCACATTATTACTCTAGCTTCCGTTTAGGATAGTTTTTATCCGACTGCGACGATTAATTAATTTTCGGAAACATTCGACCTCATTAAATTATTAATTTCCTCTACTTGAAATCGTAGCCGCCATATCTGTCAACTTTCAGTGACGTCAAAATGGCGGGCTTGCCATAACTATCGAATATTAATAATTTCGATCCGGTGTTGTGATGATAGACCTTCACAAAACGCATATTAAATTCTAAAGCGTAAAAAAACGATCGATTCTGATATGGAAACTTATATGCGATAAATTCGTATTGAGGCGTAATTTCAATAAATGTATCAACAAATTTCAACAAAATAACGTCAAACGTCAAAAGTCTGACTCTCTTACTTTTTTTTAATGGCATGGCTATAGCGCTTTTCTTGCGTTCAGCCAGTCTATTTGAGTTTCTGCAAGATTGAATCACACGCTGAGTATTTAATTGTCACGATACTGCACGGCTATCACAAGATGGCGCGCGAGCTCTCTCGATTTTTCTCGCACTATATGTCTCTTTCTAAGTTATCTGATAAGAGAGAGACGGATAGTTGGAGAAAAATCGAGAGAGCTCGCGCGCCGTTTTGTGATAGCCGCGCTGGTTTGTCAGTATTTATATTGATCAGCAAATTCAGCAATGTATGAAATCAGTATAGAACGGGCCTTTTATAAACATTAATTATGAAGTGCGTCAGTATTTTAGGCCTGCATCACACTGGCGAGGCCTGGCCGCGGCGGACAATAGTAAACTTGTCCGCCGCTGTCAAATTTAATATTGTCCGCCACCCCAGGCCGCACCAGTGTGGCTGTGCCTTAAGGCGGCTTCAAGTTGACATTCAGCCAATATAGATACCACAATAGAGTCACAGAAATTGGCCAACATACAGGAAAATACTTTTATCATAAAGCCTGCAACACACATTATGTTGGCAAGGCAAATCTTGTGTATGCAGTGTATGTTCCCGAACATACACTGCATACACAATATTTGCCAGAATGTGATAGTGCAATCTGAAACATTGAAAATGAAAAAAATAAACATACTGCTTTAACATATTTAATGATTTACTTTATTAGAAAGGGACTCGGACTCGCGTTATAGTTGTAGAACTTACCTAGTGGTTAGGTATAGTTTGGAAAATATAAATTGGCCGTCTGTTGTCAAATAAAATTAAAAAGAGATAGTTTGTTCCACGTAAACACTTACCGGTCAATGGGTACTCGAAAGGATTATCTATTATTAATTCCTTAACACATCTTTATCTGAGAGTCGGAGTGACTCAAGAACTCAAGATCATTTCAGTCATCCATCACGTTTTCATAATATAACATAACACTGTTAAAAATATGAAGAAAAGAAGATCAATAAACATTTAATACTGCAGCGTGTGTCCTACCTGTTAGATCTATTGCCACAGACATCTACTAAACGTTTACCCCATTATTCATAAAACTTAAAATACCTCTGATAAATAACACGTGTATTGTCCGTTTCTTAATAATTTAAATATCAGAGTGACAGGTTTTTACGTAATTTTAACGAAAATATATAGGTTCATTGAAAGTTTTACATGATAATAGGTTAAAATTAGAACTGCATGTGTCCTATTCCCAAGAGAAGAAATGCGTTAACTCCTACATTATAACATGCAAACGAAGTCGCAGGTACAGCTAGTTAGAAATATAGTTAATCTTAATTGTATCCCGTGTGGTGTCGGGTTAGAATTTCACCACCCCCTTTCTTCCCGTGGGTGTCGTAAAAGTCGACTAAGGGACCAGGGTTGAAGTGTGTTGTGGGCGATGGGCTAGCAACCTATCACTGCAATGTCACATTTTGTGACGCTGGAACATACGTTTCATGTGCTCTGCCTACCTCTTTTGGGAATAAAGGCGCGTGAATAGTATGTATGTTAATTGTATCATATTATTTTCATTTTATTCTTTACACACTACACACACACACACACACACACACACACACACACACACACACACACACACACACACACACACACACACACACACACACACACACACACACACACACACTTAATTTAATTACTTATGTAATTGACAATGTATGATTAATACAAATAAAGACATATCATATCAATGGCCAATTGACAGTAGGTACTTTTGAGAAATAATAATGACAAAACTGTGATGTTCACGATGGTTCCCGCAGTAAGGCGCTGTGTAAACTCGGCAGCAATATCTATCGCTTGTTTGCCTGCTCGACTAAACACACGGAACGACAATACACTGAACACACCCGCCGAAACAACAGCAAACCACTCTACTTATTACGCCAACAATCATGTTACGAAATAACAGGACATTTACGAAAATCTTGATGTTTTACTATCATGATGTACATTATGTCAAAGTAGAATTATTACATTATGTAACTACCAAGTGGGTGCCAAATGACGGGCGACGCAGACGGGGCCGACCTAGACGTAGATGGCGGGAAGACCAGACGCCGTATCATGGTCGGCCTTATCACACGATAAGTGACAAGATAGAGCGTCCGTCACTGGCCGACACCACTAGACGACGCTCCTATCTTGTCACTTATCGCGTGATAAGGCCGACCATGATACGGGGTCTGGGTGTATTCTTCCGCAAGTGGGCGGAAGAGGCATCTAGTAAGGACGCATGGAGATCACGGGGATGGCCTTTGCCACATAAACCACATGTTTTTTGCCACACAAAAAATAAAAAATAAAATAAAGTAGAATTAAAACAAAGATCAAACAACATAAAAAAAATACATTAATTGGGAAACCACTCCTGCCCGTAAAAGGCACCCGGATCCTGTTTTTTTTAAATATTAACTTACTTAATTCATTGTAAAGGTTTCACAAATAGAAATGATAATGAGGACATCCATACCGTTATATTGTTAAAAATAAATTCCTTTCTCCGTAACGACCTCTTCTTTTGAATTCTGTTTGTGGGCGAGTGTCTCTAAAAGGATAAATTTATTTTTTTAGCGTCGTGCTGGTGAATCAAGGGTCTGAGTGGAGTAGGTAAATAAGAGTGGGGCGCTGAGGCTGTAATTGAGGCGTTGGGCGTCGACGGGCCGGAGCCTTGACGCGACTTGGAGGGAAACTTAATTACCTACTCGACACTCACATGCTTTTTTCATCCATAATGTACCCTAGTAAACTGATTTATGATAGTGACAACTCGGTAAGCTAGAAAGATAATCTATCCGAATCAATTTAGAGGTAATACTTACCTAAGTGATAGAATCAGACATTACTCGTACTTTGCGGAATTCCATGATTCGTTTTTAGAACAATAAATTCCTTTGCTATTCCGTTAAAGAAAGGGCAGGTTTTACTGTAAAAACGTACGTCGTATTTTTTTGCTTACTTAATAGAAAAGAAACATATCATTTTCTACAATTCCGGTGATAGCTTGATAAGTCAATTGACGAAATCGTGTTAAATTTTCGTGCGTGACTACATCAAGGCCGCTTATATAACAATAGGTCTAGTTCAACCCTCGGACACCCGACTTTCACCCTTTACTTATTCACCCAACCCTCCCTCAATTGCGTATCGTGTGTATTGTTTAAACACTGACATTAAATCCAATTGAACACATAAGTACATAATTATTGAACACGTCCATCGATATTCATACTTCCATGCTAATATTATAAATGCGAAAGTGTGTCTGTCTGTCTGCCTGTTACCTTTTCACGCTTAAACCGCTGAACCGATTTAGATGAAATTTGGTATAGAGATAGTTTGAGTCCCGGGAAAGGACATAGGATAGTTTTTATCCCCGAAATCATCCCCTAAAACGGTGAAATGGGGGGGGTGAAAGTTTGTATGGAGCTGCCATATAAACGAGTTCCACGCGGACGGAGTCGCGGGCAGAAGCTAGTAATGAATAAAAAACAAGTTAGATCAAGGTACATGTGTTGTAACTAGTCGGCACAATTCTGATTTTTGTTAACTATTTTGAACCAATTTTTGACCGAGCGAGCGAAGCGAACCAATTTGGGGTTGGACAAGAATTATTTTGTATGTCCGGCGTCTGTCCGGCTGTTATCTCTGTGTCCCTACAGGTTACATTTGTCAACCGATTCATGTGAAATTTTGTGAGCAGTTTAAATAATTAGGTATTTTCGTGAAACTGAATCGTTAAAGTACCTAATATAAATTTACTTTACGTCACACCTGGCCATAATGCGAGTTTTACTAAAACTCGCATTATGGCCAGATGAAGATGTAAAATTGTGTACCTACTTACCACGGGCGGTGATTCGTAAAGCTTCAGAGCGCATATTTATGGCCCTCACCTTCGGTTCGGGCCACAAACAACTGCGATCTGGGCCATTTACGAATTCACCGCCCTAGGTACGTAATGTACTATTAGCGATTCAGTTTTTCGAAACCAAAATAAAAATATTGGGTTCTCATCATTAGATCCTGACTTGGTGAAAATGGGACCACCAGAGAGTGTACTCTCTCATATAAAAAGATAATTTCGTAAGTCGGTCCTATGACGTAGAAATCGGTGAACATTTATTAAAAAAAAACATACAGTGGAACATAAGACCCTCCTCCTTTTTTGGAACACTCGTTTGATAAGTTGCACAATTGTCCTGCAGGTTGCTAGTGTTTTTAACTACCGGGGAATCAACCATTTGTGCAGTCAGCTGCCCTTGTTTCATGTTTAATTCATGTAAATGTTTTAAGTTCCATCGCTAACAAAATATTACTAATGCAAAACAAAATAAAAGTATAAAATTTATTAAAGGTTTCCCTGACACTTATCGGCATATATATATATATACAGTCACTAGTCACCGCACTGTATATCTATCAAATATGTATGTATGTGTACGAGTATAAACATTTAAGCTCTTATAAAACTAAAACGGTATGTGAAAGATACCCGTTACGGCGCAACTTAGATCTTGTATTTCCCTGAATCTCATTTTGCTAACTATGGAAAGTGCTTTAATTATATTGGTATAAAAATCGATAATAATCTGGAACCGGACATTAAAAACCCTACCAATATAAAATAATATAGTGATAAATTGAAAATTTGTCTTAATTTGTAGGCCATTCTATAATATTAATGAATTTTTTGGTAAGATTTTGATTAGGTAATGCAAATGTAATGACATCATTTACTTTATATGTTGACATTGTTATCTTAATGATTCCTGTTTAATTTATTTAAATTTGTTATTTGAATGATTCAGGTTTCATTTATCTTGATACTGTTTAATGATTATGTTTATTTCTCGTACATGATTGTGTTTTGATTACGTTGTTCTGCTTTACTTTTATTACATGTTAAGGGGCTACCCGAGGTCTTCATCGATTTTTGACAAGTTTTGAATTGTATCTCCTACTTTTGCACTACAGATAGAAGTATAAATAAAACGGTTACCTTCAATCTTTTATCTCCATTTTAGTCCACCAGATTTTGAAACAAATGAATTTTTCATTTTGTATGATTTTTTTAAACATTGCCTAAAAACACTTATTTCGTATCTCTATTGACGTGAAAAATCTAACGTATACGAAATCTACATATTTGGGTTCGTCTGTGACGTCCCTGAAAACTGGTCCAGGGTTTTTATTTTAAAGCAACTAACACAAAAGTTATGGCCAGAAAACCGTTTATTTGGCCTAAAATTGTTCAACTTTGATGCCAAATATCTCGAAAACAATGAACTTTAAAGTAAATATGGGATTGCTTAAAGCCGTTGTTGTTAATATAATAAGCTTCAAAAAACATTAAAAAACTAAGGGTTTCAGATCGAAGGTCATTGGCGTATGGGAGCCCCTTAAGTGATGACATATTATGATTATTCTTATTTTAATTACTATTATTTTCACATCTCTAGTCTTAATTTAGTCTAATATTATTCTAGAATACTTTTTTATGTTTGTTTTTATGCTGTTACATGTATTACTGCATAAAAACAATAAACCGCAATAAATAAACTGTAATTCTGAATTTCAACGTACTTTATGTAATGATACAAAATGCAAATTCAACTTTCAAATATGTATGTAGAATTCTCATAATGATCCCAACGGGTAGCTACTCAAGCCGCGGGCGGAGTTTATGAGCACATATCGGTTTCCCATCGCGCCCTCGTAAAAGTTTAGAAAGCAATTGTTGTTGAAACAAAAGCACTAAATTAATGGTTCACAGATTGAGGGTTCTTAAAGTGAAACAAAATTGTGATACCCCACATGTCATGTTTTGGTACAAACTGGTTCATGGAAACACCATGATAATACAAATATCAGCAAACTCAGCCTATTTTGAGAATCACCGGATTTTGTATTTTTAATAGTCGGTAAAATTGGCAACTTTGGTTGCCACAAGCATGTGTAAAATAGCTAACAAAATTATTCTTACATATTTTTAGTGAGTTTGACCTGTCTTGATGATTCTTGGAATGACGTGATTCTCCGAGCGGAGAATCACGTCATTGAGAGCGAATCTCACTTGAGAGCGAATCGATAGAGTGATGCTCAGCACTTTACATTGCTGCGTTGCGTTTGAGGAAATCATAGTAGTTACTTATTGGTAGACTAAACTGTTGTGTACCTACATTTTTGCCTGATGATTATTGCTCTGCCGAAAACATGCCGACACGCAATTAAATTGAATTCGAATCGTAGTTTTTCATCTAGGTTAAAAAGAGGACAACTCTTGTGATATTGTAGCTTTGTATGTAATGGATAATTTCTGGATCCGCTTATCCGATTTCAAAAACTCTCCTGCGTGTGGAATGGACTTTTTGGATGGTCTAGGCAAAACCTCGCGAGCAACTAGTATTAAACAAAACTTTATTACGCACTTACTAACACTCATCGTATTAAACTTTCTATTCGTTTTTGCGGTGCGATACAAGAGCCCGCGGTCACCGTTATGGGTGAATGTTTAACAAACTTTATCCTTGCCACGGGTAGGTACACAGCGCCGAAGGCAAAACCAAAACGAAGATCTTGTTAAAATTCAAATATAGAACGTTAAAATCCATAATTTTGGTACTAACTTTGATCGATTTACATGTTGTAGTGATTAATAGTACCTACATTGTGCCCCGAGGTTGGTAAGTGACATTTTACGAACGAGCGGCGTCGGGCTTTGATGGCTCGAGTTTGTAAAATGTCTTACAATCCGACGCACAAAAGGTTTTTCATTACATTTGCGAGGAAACAAATACGTTTGAAACAATGAGTAGTAGGTACCATCGCAAAAAAAGCGGCCAAGTGCGTGTCGGGCCACGCGCAGGGTGAGGGTAGGGTTCCGTAGTTGCCCGTCTGTCACAGAATGCGGACTTAAAAGGGGCTTTTGGGGTTTTTATTATAGCTTACCCTCGTAAATAATCATAAATATGATTATTTTTATAACACACCAATGTATAGGGTCGTTTCGCCGGTTACGCGACCACCTTCGGTTACGCGACCACCTGAAGGACAATGGTTTTTCTATTGAAGATAACGTGCCGTGAAAAAGCAACTCTACCGTCCACGGTAAAAGGTTCAAATTCCAATGACAATGTATATGCACCCGAAATTAAGCGCATTTCTTACCAGTTAACTAGTTATGTCTACTACTCGTTAACTAGTTATGTCTACTTAACTGTGATAGCTTTCCTTTTAAATTCATTATATGTACTACTGTCACAATTTTTTTCACGTCCCCAGTAGTAGCCATTTAGCCGGCAGGGGGGGACACATGACTCGAACAAAAATTAGGTCTTTAAATCCCATTATCTCGCAAACGCATAACTGTGTTGAAAAATAGTTTTCGAAAACCCATAATATTTTTGAATAAGCTATCCAACGATACCCCACACTATAGGTTTAACGACAAAAAAACATACATCACCAATTTACACGTAGGGGAGGTACCCTAAAAAAAATTTCTTTTCAGGATTTTTTTGTACTGTTTTGTTGGCGTGATTGGTTTTTATACCCACGCCGAATTGCAGTTTTCTAGTTGTAAGGGTTATTGAGCTAAGCCGAAGACGGACAGACAGCCACAATTCAAAACACTGTTAAAAATAAAGTTTTACATAGACACAGAATTACTACATTTTTATTTTTAAACCTCAAAATGAGTAGTACACATGTTTTATAAATTAGTGTTTTATACGTGTATGTACGGGCGAACTCGCAAAGGTCTAAACACCTTTGTACCATTTGTACCGTTTTGCTTTAACGTCATGTTAAAACTGCCATACGAAATGTTCCGAAATTTGAAGGCGAGGTAAGGCGAAGGGCGAAGGTATCAAGGTGTTCAGCTACTTATGAGTTCGAATGTTCCTAACTATGCTTAATAGTGTCACCAGATTTCAGAAACACAACGATATGTCAAAACTGCTGTAAAATTGAAATGAATTGGCAAATGTATTTAGTATTCGGTTTTAGCATAATAATCAAAAGATATGTAATGCTTAACATAAAACAAGGATTTATTTATTTCGTTGGTAGATATTTTTAGTTTCTATAGTATTCAATATCACACCTTCTGTTTCAGATAGCCCCGTTCTACAGCAGTCTCTGATAAAGCTCAGGTAAGCCTGAAAAGCTGTCTTAATAGATTTACTACCTATATCACCCGGCGGACTGTTGGCTAGTATTAGTTTGTGACTTAATTACTACTATAGAGCGGTGGTTCCGGCAATCAACATAATGAGTGGGCAATGTGGCTGTTACCTATTTAATAGAGCTAACGCATTTCAGCAAATTAAAAGAAACATGTACCTACTATCTGTGTCCTACAAATAGCGGGTTACTAATGAAATACATGATTTTAATTAATAAATGTAAAGTTTGCCCTAATCGTTATTTGCCCTGAGTGGTTTTTGTCATAACGGTAAACTTTTCAGGATTGTTATACAGCAAAACTAACCTAACTTCCCGGCTCTATACATAGTTTATTTAAATTGTCCTGAACGTGTTACGGTTTCTGAGAAAAATACTTTTATGGCAAATGACGATTATAGCAAACAGTAGTATGATGTAAAATGAAATTATGGAAATCGAAGGTATCCGATAAATATCAGTAGCCACGTACTGACTCAAATACTCGAATATTAATATAACAGTATACATATAAGAAGACTAAGGTGTAATTAATCCTCAGAAATCCGACCACATAGCTTTGAAACTTCAACTAAGCTGACAGTTTCAGATATCAAATACAATCAGTTTAGAGGCATCTATTTGTTATAACGTCTCCGCACAGATTACGGGCGCTATTAGTTGCAACTTAGAGAAATGTCGGCGGTAAATAGTCGTAATGCCTCCACTCTCCACTGACTGGACTAACCCTCAAGACATCTAACCCTGAATGGCAATGGCAAATTGTATTTCAGATAGGCGGCTTAGAAATGTTTGCTTAACTACCTAAACTGGCAACCTGGGTCTATTAACTAGTCCACATCGGCCAAGGGAGCCTTTCAAGTATTTGTTTCACTATACACAAATTTACCTAAATTATAAATAGATTTTGTACTTTCTACCTCAGTAATAAGTACATACTTGTTCAATAAACATGATTGCGTTGGTACTAAGAAGTGTCGTCACTTGGCAATTGCAATTTATTCATAAAAATTTACATCGCTCTTATTAAGCAGGGTTAAGATTTCTGTACTTAAGTAATGCCCCTCTTGCAGGTAAGGGTGCCGTGTTCGAATAGGTATTTGTATATGAGAGGATTAAGTTAATTCGATACATATTTTTGAACGACTGTACCTAAAGACAGCAGTAAGGAAAGTGTTTCTCTAAGGGCAAAAAAGGGACTTGTTATCTTCGATCGCCGCGTTTCCCTTGGAGACGCTTAATCCGTTCAATCTGGCATTAAGAGTCGCAACTTCGGCCATTCTTTTCTAATTTATGTCCGCACGGTATTCCGGGTCAGAGGCAACGACTTGCCTGCGATCTCCTTGACGACCACTGTTCTACCTTTTTAACCATTTACGTATTATAAACACGTTTGTGAAAGAATCTACGGTCCCCTTAAAGATACTGAACAGAAGTTTATGCATAGGGCACTCCTTTTGCGTCCAGATGCGATCTTTGTAAAATATGTGAACCTATCGTCTTTGTATTGCCGGAAAAGTGGAACTAAGATGTGCTTGTATTTATAAGTAGAAAATATATCTAGGTAATATTGGAAAAACGGTTTTAAATCACATGAATATTTAGCATAATCGGTGTGTAGTTCTGTGTCGGTTCCAATAAAAAGTTATTATATAGTTAGTTATAATGTTCAGATTTACTTATTGTTTTTTTCAAATTGCCCCTTCCTTTTCTCCCGGGTCTCTTTACTAATATACTACTCAAACGAATAGGGGTCAGGAGTATGGTGATCTATATGTTTTACAGCTATGGACGCGTGACTTCATTAATTAGCCACTTATCAATTAGTTTATGTAAGTATACTTAACAATAAAATAGAAAAATATAAGTGGCCCTTATTTCGTTTTGATCAGTATATATTTTAATTTGTAAAATACATCGTGCTTCAACATTTCAATTCCGAAAAGGTGCTTGTTTAATTTCAAAATTAGTTTTCCGATTAGCGCGTTTGTTAGTGCGCAGTGAGACGTCCCTAAATAAATAGCAGAGCATTCACAGCGAAGAGGTCCGTAACACAGATAATTGCTTTTAAGATTTTTTTATTAACAACGACTTTTGAATCGTTTCGTTCATCAAATTCCATTAAAACTTTTTCCATTAAACATCCCACTTTAGTAAAAATGCTTTCATCTAACATTAAAGTAAAAAATGGTATACGATTTTAACTTAATTACAGAATCGAAAACCTTGATAAGTTTTTAAGTTTAAAAAGCGTATTTCCTTAATCTTGCATGCTCGAATAATTTACCCAGATTTTTAAGCAACAAGCACGATTGTCGTCATATCATTCGTGTCCGAGAAGAAGTTAATAAAATTCTTATATGTTTTACGCTATACATTTACATCGTGTAGTTAGACAATTACTAAGTTATTTACCTATAATGTTGTAAGCTCTGCTCCATAAACGAGAGACAAGTTTTAATCGTTATCAAACCCATCTGGGAAAGAGGCATTAAAACAATTCATTCATTACGGTCAGATGTTTAACGCTGGAATCACCACTCGTTATCGGTACACTGCTTTCAGGTTTATCCATTGAAATTTTAGGTTATCTCCCAATTATCCAAACGGCAAACCCCAATAAAAAATGGTAAATTGTAACGATTAAGTTTTTTCCTTTGTTAAATGCATAACCTTCATTCACACTACTAAGTGAAATAACTTTTAGTCAACTACAGCTTAGGTACTCTGAAATACGTTTCAGCAGTATTGGAGCTTCTATAACATAAGTTATAATGAGTTGTAGTGTTGATATGGTGTTGATAAAAATTGAGATGATGATGATAGTAAGTATTTATTGCAATTGCGTCAACTTTAAGGCCAATCCGATGTCCATTATAGGTACTCGGCAACCAACTCGAGTTCATCAAACAGTTTCAAAAAACTACGTGCATTCGATATAATCCGAGTGTCGATGTATGACACTTGATGATGGCTAAGTACATTGGTAAAAAGGTACTTAAATAAATATGTTATGTTTTATGTCCTAACTAATATTGTGACCTACTACTGGACAAAGATTAGTACGGTGGCCCTTTCTTCCATAGTTTCTGCCCTGTGCGAGCAGGTTATATATGTATATTACTCAAAAAAGATAACCCAAGAATATTATAATGAAGAAAGGCCCTGTTCTGACTGCGCGGAAAAAAATATCTCCGTTAAATTTATAAGGATGTCCTGCCCTAAGTACCGTGGGGCCACTGGGTAGGAAACCCTGTTGATTTTTTAACGTGCTATAAGCTGGCGTTATAGCATTCATTTAGCCTCCCCGGCGCTAGGTGCGAGTTGCTTCCATTCCTTCCATGAGGGGATACAACCTGGATTAGAGGCAGTTAATAATTACAGCTGAGGAAATAATAGACCGTAAGGGATAACGTCGATAAACATTCCCTTTGTTGCAAAGTCACTGGGGTTGCGCGTGTGATGTGCATTGTTGGGCATAATCTGGACAAGCATATGCACACACAAGCAAACGTACGCTCTGATTACAAAGACCTTTGGCAGGCCGTGCATTTTCAATTGTTTGAGCAACCATTGCTACACGATAACGGCGTTATTAAAAGCCGTGCGTTGATTAAAAGTGTATGCAGCACATAATTTTGTTAAATTACAATAAATATGTACTTTGTACCGACTTAACCTATTATTTGGTCCGTATTTTTACCTGTGTTCTGTGTACAAAAAACTATGTACCTACTTATACATACTTTCATGAACTTTATTCTGAAAGTAGGCCACAAAGGCACTTTAATTTACGTCAAAAACCTGCTTTCCTGAAAAAGGAGATCACTGCGCAGAAAGAAAGGCGAAACAATCATAAGTCACAATCAGTCATTACGCTCATGACAATGATAGTACGTGCTATAACCTCATTAAAATAAGTGAACTTGAATATAAATACAAAAAGAGAAAAAATATAATGCGTTTGCACAAGAAGACAGGTAGAAACTTTAATATTACACCTATTTCGGGTTAGGTCTTATTATTTACTCGATAATATAAGCTCTCTTGTGACAATTTGCTACTTTACACTAAATAATGCAATTGCATCGATCGAATCGGCATGATGATGATGATGAATGCAATTCCCGTAGATGTGCTATTTGTGTTGGCAGGGCTTGGTCAAACGTGGATCTTAGCGGTTTTATAATAAATATGTGACACGAGATGAACGCTGTTCGGCGTTATGCCTGCCAACTTTCATAAGGTTTTCTTTCTTTGTACCTCATCTTGAAGACTAATAAACTGGCCTATATACGTACCACTGCCAAAGACTAAGTAGGTACCTACTTAATAAATTTAAAGACCGAGTAATGTAAAGATCGTATACTCCTAAAATCGAACACTACCTAAATCATTTTCTAGGGAGGATCGGTTAAAACGCCGTCTATAAAACGTTTAATGAGCAGTGTTCTAAGAGTGTATGGGTGGTGATCGGTTATAGTGAAGCTCGTCGTTCAAGGCTTTGGCCATACCTAACTTGAAGATGAATAATATAAATTCCCGGGGCGCGCCGCTATCGACGGAGGAGCCCGACTCTGCCTCAAACAATGTTAGCTGAAAATATTTTTATTTGTACATTGAATTGCTCCGCGGAATCCTATTTAACTTTTCCCATTAACGGTTTTATTTAAATAACGATACGGCCAAGAGTGAGCGTGGTTGTAGGCGGACGACGAAATATTTTTCCTAGTTCAAAACGAATCTTTATGAACACACTCCAGATCTGATCAACTTCCCGAAATCCAATATTATGGAACCATAAGGCTGGTCTGGTGATAGAGGTTCATCGTAATTTACGATTCTTCAGTTGGTAATTAATATCCGGTAATTATTCGGTAGGTATTCGGCATATTTTTGAATATTCATAATCGGCCGAATTACTTATTCGCTTCAACTACCGAATATTGCATGCCCGGCAGGGTAACTGTTGAAACCTATACATATACTATGAATATTATTATCTATGTACCTACACAGTTTGCAATAAACGGTTCTTTAATACGGTTCGGAATAATTGGCTGGTATATATCTGCAAATTACAAGAATGTAATATAGTTATTGCCTGAGTACCTGTCTGTTTTATTACGATAATTATAATATATATATATATAATATTTGATGGTTAATTCATACAGTAACACCATAACCAAATTACCCAATTGTATTATTAAAGTTCCGTTTGCTGGAGTTATTTTTCATCGCAAGTTATGACTTTTTTAGGCTAGCTGATAAGCTGGCGGTCCCAAGTTCGAATCCCGATATTTTATTTCTAAGTTGGGCCCCGAAGGGGCCCTTAACTAATTGCTAATGACACATACAAGAGTATGACTAAAATAGAAAACTAATAACATATATACAATTACAAAAACCTAACGGCCCAACACCGAGAGACGGGTGGGGAACTAAACTAAACTCAAATACTAAAACATAAAAACGTAGAAAAACACCCTATCCGCAAACACTCGCCACGTGCCGCCCGCTTGCGCCTTTTTCGTGCGGGAAAAAAAATTGCAAACAGGGGCATTGATTTGTGTGAAAGGCATGAATATTTGTTTCAGAATTTACCTTATCGATATAGGTACATCGAATTTAGCGTTTATAAATATCAAATGAAGTGTATCTATTTTAATGGGCATAACAGTCACCTTTAGAATCCTTAACAAACCCAATCATGGGTTTAATTTGTCCCTCCCGACCTTCGCTATTAGTGTAGTGTGTGTGAGTAGAAAACATTCAGTTACACAGTTTAATCTCTGCTTTGCTGTGTGGGGTTGTGCCGGATAAATACATTAAACCCGGGGCCTATGCTCGGGACCCGCGAGTGATTCATGCTCGGACTACAGCTTTCTACTTGTACAACCTTGCTCGTTCACACTCGATTGGCAATATGGTGCGTTACGAACATTACCCAGTAGAGGTATTTAAGGTGCTTCGATCACCATACAAAACGTGTTTTGACATTCGCGGGCTAACGGCGTGATATTTTAATAAACTTATGTAACACACTTTTATTAATTGGCTTCCCATTTGCGCGAAATTCTCCCTTTCCTAAAATGGGAAGCCAATTTATGAAAGATTGTTACATATTAAGTTTCTTAAAATATCACGCCGTTTGCCCGCAAATGTCAAAAGACGTTTTGTATGGTGATCGAACCACCTTAATATATTAACGCACAGACATCAGCAAATTCGTAACTAATCATCTAAACTTCTCATTTAAATTGCATGCGCCGCAAATTGCAGCGGTGGCGTAGCGGTGAAGCCTAAGTAAAGCAGGGCATTCACGTATGCACCTGTACTATTATCTATTCTGTGACCGCGCTGCCGTGCCGGTCTCTGCAACAAATGGACGCACAAAGTGTTCTGCCAAAGTTGGATTTTGATATCCACGACCGTTCCATTCGGATAGAGCGTTGGCGCTTTCTATCCGTTTGGATATCTGATGGGATATCAAGTGTCTTTAAACGATACAGTTCTGACATACATTATGGCGTGGGGCTACCCTATTCGGCTTGTTGGGCAATCGTTAATGCCCCTTGCCCAGCTTAAAGCAATCAAAGTGATTAAAGTAGTCTCTTAGCATTTTATGACGAATGATGTATAGTAATATTGTTTAAAGGAAAATATATATCATATCGATATATATCATATCGATATATATCGAGGCAACCCTTGCACATAGTCATCAATTGAGTAAAATGGAATCACACCAAAAAAAGATTCGAACTCGAGACCCAGATAGGATAATGAAGTGGATAATCCACTATCGTTATCAACTTAATTATCACGACACATGCATGAGGCCGTGGATGGATGGTGGCTTTATAATTATACCACGAGGACTGCTCCCTAATTAAGCTAATTGTTCCACATACTTCAATAACTACAGTGCGGCTTAAGTACAACGTAATGAATGGAAATGTTGATGTAGCTGTTGCGTGGAAATAGACTAGGATGTGGGTTTAGCCTCAAGTTGATAGCTGCTATTGAAATACTAGACAGGGCGGCCGGAACGTGTTGCGGATCAACTACCGGTAAATATCATATAATTGAAGGACCTACTACGTATAAACACTGTTTATACGTAGTAGGTTAAACACTAAGTATGCCTTTGTCTTACTTTATTTTATTTTATCATGATCCCACGGAATATGCTCAGTACAACCTATAAAATAACCCAAGACTGCATCTTTTCGAAAATTGGTACTTAACATAAAACAACTGAGAATCTATCCTGAGCAAAGTTGAAACACCAACTGCGTGATTATATTTTTTCACTTCTCATGCTCAAAAAGTGCATCATATTAGACTTGGCAAGCGGGGTTAAAGTAGTACATTTAGCCCCTAGGGAAAATATGTATACATATTTATGATTTATAAAACATTTTAATTTGACCACTCACAACAGTTCAATATTACATCCACCAATCACGTCTCTTTAAAAATACATTAGTATTTGCTATCTACGAACCAGAATACAGCTAGACATTAAAATCGACCAATCAGGAAACAGAATTCAATTCAAACATTGGGTGTTTTTCAAGCGTGAACCACGCTTGAACGTTTGGATGGAGCTATAGTCGGTCAGAGGCGTTTATTTTTGTAATTATTGTAAATTAGGGAATGAAAAACTCCTAATGTTTGAATTGAATTCTGTTTCCTGATTGGTCGATTTTAATGTCTAACTGTATTCTGGTGAGTAGACAGCAATTACTATTGTTATTTTAAAGAGTTGTGATTGGTGCATGTAATTACATGACATAAGCTATGAAGATTGAGCGGGATAGACTACGCCGCTATTAGACGGTCAGAGGCGTTTATTCGTCTTGTGAATATTTTGTATCTGTGTCAAAACATTTTATTAAAAAGAATGGCGCCAAATTGAACAATCTTTTCGCCTTGGTAGAATTGTTGATTGTGGATGGATAATCTTTGTTTTTACTATTTTCTCGCAGTCGAAGTGAAAAGTACGAGTAGAGTGTATAACTCTGGTCTAAAAGCCATATTACCCCTCGAACTATTTCCCCTCACTTCGTTCGGGAAAATATCCATCTCGTGGTAATATGGCTTACTTTAGACCCTTGTCATACAATCTACTATTGTAAACGTTTACTTGGCCATAATAATACCTGTTTTGCACGTGTTCTTATTACATGTTGCATAGATCTATTTGAGTCCTGCGGAGAAGTGTGTTTAAAGCTTTTGCTATGTAGGACTGGGCAAAAATGCTGCTTGTTCTTATCGCGTAAAAAATCCTTCAAATATATTTATTCTGTATTACCACTTCGTGACAAAATTAACTTAGTTATATGATGGAGAGGGCGAAGGCTGATGTCTTAATTAGGAGAAGCCGGTGAAATTATGCAAATGCACAGGACACACGGCGCCTCGTTAAAATCAGACGCCTGGCTGCCCCAGCAGATGTTTATACTCCTTTGTTGTCAACGAAATTAAATATATGAAGAAAAAAAATACAGTACTAAAATAAACGAGATTTTATGCAGAATTTTCAGTCACTGCACCTCGGAGAATTTCGACGCTACTTTCATTAGGCAGTTGCCACAAACTCGGCTATTCATAGATACAGCAGCAAAGCGGCGAGTCCACGGAAACTAGTGATATATTGGCTACGAAAATTGCTGACGTTCTAATCCGTTTCCAGGTATCCGGATAATGATATTGCACAGTATCATATATTCTGCCAATATTCTGTACCTAAATATTTGCCAAGTGTCGCGCTAACCGTAAAGTGATTTTCGAATGCACTAGATATTATTTAATATTTCTAAAGGTGTATATATAAAGGACCACGGAGTGGAAGCTTCAAAACTGAAAACGGAGACGCGGAGACCTCGTCGGCGATGGCGGGATAAATTGTACTCCTTTTTAAAATACTGGCTGTTATTGATTCAACTGGCGTTAGTTCAGCAGTGGGACATAACGGGCTCGATATCATAATTTAAGTAATAATAATGATTTATGCTGCGTTAACTAGCAAATAATATTGATGAATTTTAGAGAATTGCTAGCACAGAATAATATACCTAAATGTACTGCCAGTTTAAAATCAAATGTAAAATATGAAATTTGTTTCATAACAAATGTTTAAAATATATTTTGATTGACTAAATACCTAAATCACACATAGATATACAAAACAACCGCAAACAATTGGAATTTGACGAGGAGTCAGCTTATATTGAAATATAAAGTGTATCATTTCAAATAAATTAAAAAAGCAGTACGATCGAGACACACATAATATTCAAAACAGAATTCAATAATGACCAATAAAACTCTACCAAAGTATACCAACATCAAACCTATGAGGATTCCTCTATTACATTACTATAGGTATACTCATAAGGGTCGGTACTTCCGCTTCAAACTGTCGGTAATAGTAAGTTACGCAGGAAGTTTGACAGTTTTGTATAAGATGACAGATGCCGTGTTTAACGTTTACCGGCTAGTAAAATTAATCCATGCAACCCGCCGCGTTGCAAAAGCCGTGTTTCTCCAGCTAAAATAAATCAAATAGTAACTTAGTTGCAATCCCGGCGAGACGGTAACTAGGAGCGTGCAAGCAAACGAATAACTACCGATATTAAATAACGTTTGCAGTTTTAGACCGATCAGATTTTCATCCGGTTTAATCGACGACTTTATGGTGTAGGTTTCACTTGGAAAGAAAAACATTTTCTATTTTGAACTTATTCGCTGAAAGCAGAGACCGGCAAGTGGGCAACCATTTGAATGAACACGTTTAGAATGTTTTAACGCGAATCTGTCGTTTTAGGTTCTCTATTGTATGGGCAAACATTATTTCCCAAAGTGTCCCTTCCCATTTTTTTTTCCCAAATGTTCATTTGGCAAAAATTCACTAGTCAAATTATTGTTTCGCGTTTATCACTTGGCATTATCTCCTATGGCAAATTATTAATTCGCAAATTATTATTTGGCAAAGTTTTACATAGTCAAGTTTCATTTGGTCAAACGTATTATTTGGCATAACATTCGTTTTCCAAATTATTGCATGGCATACGATTTAGATCCTAATTGTGTAGTGCATACGAAATCTATTTGAGTGAGATTACATATTTTGGTAAGCGGGCAGTTTGTAAAAAATAAAAGAAAATAATTTAGAGGTAAGTTTATATGACCACGTTTACCGGCTAGTAAAATTAATCCATGCAACCCGCCGCGTTGCAAAAGCCGTGTTTCTCCAGCTAAAATAAATCAAATAGTAACTTAGTTGCAATCCCGGCGAGACGGTAACTAGGAGCGTGCAAGCAAACGAATAACTACCGATATTAAATAACGTTTGCAGTTTTAGACCGATCAGATTTTCATCCGGTTTAATCGACGACTTTATGGTGTAGGTTTCACTTGGAAAGAAAAACATTTTCTATTTTGAACTTATTCGCTGAAAGCAGAGACCGGCAAGTGGGCAACCATTTGAATGAACACGTTTAGAATGTTTTAACGCGAATCTGTCGTTTTAGGTTCTCTATTGTATGGGCAAACATTATTTCCCAAAGTGTCCCTTCCCATTTTTTTTTCCCAAATGTTCATTTGGCAAAAATTCACTAGTCAAATTATTGTTTCGCGTTTATCACTTGGCATTATCTCCTATGGCAAATTATTAATTCGCAAATTATTATTTGGCAAAGTTTTACATAGTCAAGTTTCATTTGGTCAAACGTATTATTTGGCATAACATTCGTTTTCCAAATTATTGCATGGCATACGATTTAGATCCTAATTGTGTAGTGCATACGAAATCTATTTGAGTGAGATTACATATTTTGGTAAGCGGGCAGTTTGTAAAAAATAAAAGAAAATAATTTAGAGGTAAGTTTATATGACCTCGGCACACTCCGACGAAGAGGTGGAGGCTATGTATGAAGATATATCGAAGGTAATGCATAGTTCCAAAACCTACTTCACCGTTGTTATGGGGGACTTCAACGCAAAACTGGGCAAGAAAGATGGTGAAGAGCTGAGAGTGGGGCAATTTGGAGTTGGAAGTCGGAACCACCGGGGCCAACTACTGGCTGGCTTCTTGGAGAAGGAAGGACTCTACATGATGAATTCCTTCTTCAAGAAACGCGAGCACAGAAAGTGGACCTGGATGAGTCCCGACGGTGCAACTAAAAACGAGATTGACTTCATCGTGTCGACGAGGAAGCATATATTCAATGATGTCTCTGTGATCAATACGGTCAAAACCGGGAGCGATCACCGTCTGGTAAGAGGCACATTGAATATATGCGTCAAGCAAGAGCGCTATCGATTGATGAAGTCTACGCTCCGTCCAGCATCAATTCAAATTCAAAACCCCGAGAGCTTCCAGCTGGAACTCCAAAACCGTTTTGATTGCCTAGGCGGCGATGTGGACGAATTGAACGACGGGTTTGTGGAAGCTGTCCGTGTCACTGGGTCTAAGTTCTTCAAGGCCCAAGGCACTAACGGAACTAAAAGGCTATCTAGCTCCACTAAGAAGCTCATGAAGGAAAGGAGTGAAATGATTCTACAGTCTTCAGCCGACGCGACCTTATACCGGCAGCTCAATAAACAGATCTCCAAGTCCCTTACCCGCGATCTGCGCCAATTCAATACAAATCGTATTGAAGAGGCCATACAGCGTAATAAGGGCTCTAAAGTATTCTCGAGAGATCTGTCTATAGCGCAGAGCCAGCTCGCGAAGTTAAAAACTGAAGATGGTAGAATCGTTTCCTCTAAACCTGAGATTCTGGGTGAGATAGAGCGCTTTTACGGACAGCTATACACATCAACGCGCAGACCCGAAGTTAATCAGGAGGAGCTAGACTAACCCGACACTATACCGACGACATCCCGGACATCAGCCTGTACGAGATTGTAATGGCTCTTAAACAGCTCAAGAACAACAAAGCACCCGGTGAAGACGGAATAACAGCCGAACTTCTGAAGGCGGGTGGAAAACCGGTCCTTACGGCCCTTCAGAAGTTGTTCGATTCCGTCTTACTGGAAGGGAGAACTCCAAAGGCATGGAACAGAGGTGTGGTGGTGCTGTTCTTAAAAAAGGGTGACAACACTCTGCTGAAGAACTACAGACCCATCTCACTTCTGAGCCATGTCTATAAGCTGTTTTCGAGGGTCATTACAAACCGTCTCGTACGCAGGCTAGATGACTTCCAGCCTCCCGAACAAGCCGGTTTCCGAAGAGGCTTTAGTACCGTAGACCACATCCACACGCTTCGTCAGGTTATACAGAAGACCGAGGAGTATAACCTACCTCTCTGCTTAGCGTTCGTGGACTACGAAAAAGCCTTCGATTCGATTGAAACCTGGGCTGTACTACAGTCTCTCCAGCGGTGCCAAGTTGACTATCGCTATATCGAAGTGCTGAAGTGTTTGTACGAGAACGCCACTATGTCAGTCCGACTCCAGGACCAGAACTCGAAACCTATTCCGCTGCAGCGGGGAGTCAGGCAAGGAGATGTTATTTCTCCAAAACTGTTCACCGCTGCACTGGAGGACGTTTTCAAGACTCTGGACTGGAGAAGGCTAGGCATCAGCATCAACGGCGAGTACATCACTCACCTTCGGTTTGCTGACGATATAGTAGTCTTGGCTGAGACCATGGAGGACTTAAGTACGATGCTCGATGACCTCAGTAAAGCATCCGAGCGAGTTGGTCTAAGAATGAACATGGATAAGACGAAGATCATGTCAAATGCCCATGTAGTACCAACTCCCATTACAATCGGACACTTCACGCTCGAAGTTGTAGACGATTATGTATACCTAGGACAGACGATCCAGTTAGGTAGGTCCAACTTCGAGAAAGAGGTCAATCGTCGAATCCGACTCGGCTAGGCAGCGTTCGGGAAGCTACGGCAAATCTTTTCGTCCAATATTCCGCAGTGTCTCAAGACGAAAGTCTTTGACCAGTGTGTGTTACGCACGCACCATCGTCTAACTACAATAAGTCATACGCAGATGACGCCCCGCTCATCTTTATGCCCCGTGCACACACGAGATAAATTCTCGCCAAATTTGTCTCACTGACGCTACTCTTAGCGTGAAGACAATTTATGTTGTCGTCACACAATAAACTCGAGATTTACTCGAAATATGACTGTATCATGCTGTGTAGTGACGGCTTTAATAATAAAGGGAGCCTCAACAAGCCGTTTAGGTGATGTCTCAAACAGACGTGACATGGTTTAAGAAACAAACGCCACTCACGATCCTGTCAACTACTATATTTGTATTTAAGAATCCAATTAGTTAAACCTATTTCAGAGCAGTAGAGTTAATAATTAGGTGTAGCTTAGAGAATTATGAATAATATATTTTACGTCACACCTGGCCATAATGCGAGTATTACTGCACGCTGCGCGTACGGGAAAACTCGCATTGTGGCCAGGTGAAGACGTAAAATGTTGTACTCAACACGGGCGGTAATTCGTAAAGCCCCAGAGCGCATATTTATGGCCCTCACCTTCCGTTCGGGCCACAAACACCTGCGATCTGGGGCATACACGAATTCACCGCCCTAGTTACGTAATGTACTATTAGATGTGTAACTGATGACACGAGAACCCGGTAGGTTTTTCTCGAAGGCTGGATACCTGTTTCGTTATCAGTGCAGAGAAGGAACATATGGGTTACATTACAACAGCAGATTTGAGAGGTAACTCAAAGTATTCTTAGAGGAATAGTCTGAGTTACTATACGACGCAAAAGGATGAAATTCATATATTTGCTAGAATACGGGTAAGTACCTAATGGAGATTCATTTTTAATCAATCAACGAACAAATTTTAAGGAATGACATAATAAAACAATATACAAACAAAACTACTTATGAAAACACATAATTTGAATTTAAACTAACGTTACTTACAATAAAAATAACTAAAGCTAAAGTTAATAATACCTACCAAATGGGACCCGTTGCATAATATGAGTCATATATATAGTCAGCGCATTGACGCCTAGTGTCAGTATCCGAGAGGCAACCGGATGGCACGCGGTATTTGAGGTCCCAAAGCGTTGTGGAACCGCCCTGTGCAACCCGAACTGAGCCAACTTGGAACTGGGAGAAAATTGTTTTTTTTTTGTCGCGGGGATGAAATAAAACACAATTTTGCCTGTTAAGATATGATATTAAACAATGTATACCTACTTATTCATTTACTTACTTAGGTATTGGATATGTTTATATAAATTATTTAGTATGACTAGTTCACTTATGAACGAATTCAATGAGTCCAGTCAGAGATTCAGTAGATCTAAAAAAAGTAGCCAACCATGCCTAGCTCCAATATCACAATTGTAGCGTTTCTAATCATCGATATTGAACGGGTTGGTCGCTATTGGACACGGCCCGCGGGTGCGGCCATTCAGGCCTCCATTTAACAACTAAACATTACATTTCAATTTGACATTTGAAATTGTCCAACTGGGCATCGCACTCACAGAATGCCTCCTGAGGGTCGGAAAAGCTCATGTGACGGCTCTGGAGTTACCAATGTCCATAGGCTACGGAGGCCACTTCCCATCAGGCGGGTCGTACGCTTGTTTCCTACCGACGTGGAATAAAAAAACTAGGTACTTATTGCATAAGCGTTCCGTTGGACCAATTGTAAAAAAAAGTATAAAAATACAAGTGCTTGCATACGTGTTCCTTTGGACCAATTTTGGTGGTGGTTAGTACTCACGTACAGGGTAGGGGACAGGGGACTGACAAAACCGATGTTTGACAGCTAGAAAATTGAAATCATGGCTTCCCTCTCGCACTCGCTCGTTGTATAAAACGTGCTCTTTCGCTCCGAGCGCTGTAGGTACGTCAACACCTCAGAGGTGTTCAAGAACCGCGTTAATCAGAAACAAAGCGGAAGAGGCCTGCTTATGTACTTACTGGAAAGGGAGCGGATTGCGGCGTTCCAAATACGAATTCAATATTTGAAAATTGGTTGCGGAATTGGGCAGCCCGGCGGGCAATAATAGCGCATCCAGCCTCGTTGACATGTAGCACTCTCTTCCAGTTAATGGACATTCCAAAGCACCCTTTGCTTTTAAAATGAACCACGCTTTAAACGTAGTCGACATTTTCAATTCCAGATGTTTTCAAATAACAATATCAAAAATGGAAAAAACTTTACTGTGTCAACCTTGTTGACAATAATATATTCCTCTATACGTATTAGATGTTCCTAAATCCTTCCTCATTTCAATACTGTATCATAAAAGTGTATGCTTTAAACAAAATAACTGCATTGTACCATTAATTCTACATAACGTTCACTCACTACTTTCGAATAATAATACAAGTTCCAACGCCTCTCCCCCAAGGGATTTGCTTCATATTCAAGTTTGAAGCACGTTAAGGATTGGCGCGGCGCGGCGTACTCACGGGCTATAAATGGCGCATTGTATCGTAGAGGTACGGCTTGTAGCGCTCGTAGCACTCGTAGCGCTTGCGTAGCACCTGGGCGCACTTACCGCAGATTACGCTTCTCCTTTGCATAAAGAGTGCGGTCTTGGCGCTACGACAGTTTTTATTTTCTTTGTCAGCGCCCTTCACTTTGATATGTCTTAAATCGAGAGAAATGTGGAAAACTAGCTGGTCGCAAAGACAGATTCTAATTTACCTTTTAAATATGTATCTTTAACGTGCAAAGTGTTGCTACCTATATTCACATCGTCTACGTAAGTACGTAAAATAAATACCCTGCCAATCTTACTGATATCGCATGATAAACATAACGAAAGCAAATTCGTGGAGCAAAATATAGCCTATGTCCACCAGAAAGTCTATTCTATACATGGGTGAAAGAATGTTTTCAATCGGATAAGCGGTTACATATATTTCCCTTAAAGACATAGGTAAGTACAATGTGTGTAGTCTGTAAGTAGGTACAGACTTTTCCCCTTTATAATATTAGAGAGGCTGTTTGGCTTGTAAACCTGCAATATTTTCGCGTGTTTTCCAAACATTTCCCATTTGTCTGTTTTGTGGAGAAATATCAGTAGCACGTGTATTAGAACAACTCTGCGGAAGTTTATAAGAACTTCCTTTGAGGTTTTCTTCCTCCACGCTTGAGCGAGAGACGGGCAGAATGGCGATTTGAGACTTACGTTACGCATTCCAATTTGTGCGCGCAAAGCACACGGGTTAGAAATAGCGCGCGATATGGGAATTGGCTGCCCGTTCCCTCTCATACATGAGAGGAGGCCTGTGCCCAGCAGTGGGACGTATATAGGCTGATGATGTGATGTGTGATGTGATGGGAATTGTGGTTGGGTTACGAAAGCGTCAAACTGAATTGGCCCTTAGGTAATGCCGGCGCAGGTTTAACTTTGCTTCACAGTTATTCTGAGTTAGCTCGTTAATTTATGATAGTATTCCTTTCTGATTCGTCTTAGATTCCAATATGACATCTGCTAATATAATTCATTGTGATGCGTTTAGAATTTAAGGGTCGGCAGGGGGTAATCGAGGGTCGGGAATGTAAGAGAATTATATAGTAAACGATGTTCCACAACCTTGAAAAATATTACACAGCTAGCCAATGAATGTTACTTCCTCTTGAATCATTCGAATTTAAGATAATGCTTATAGGTAAGTGTAAAAAAAAATCAGGAAAACACTAAAAACGTGTAAAACGCACTCCCGAATTGTAACAACTGAGTCGTAAGTATCAAGAATTATTAAATGAATTGTATCAAATAATAAAGTTAAAACTATAATAAAATCCTTGCAATCTTCATTTCTTAACAAATATGTACGTATTTCGTGTAAAAGTTTCACAAAGATGCCCAATTTTTACGCTCAAATTCTTCATACGAATTAGTATAGAGCGGCCGGCTCACTACAAGTGCGACCGCTCGCGGCGGCCGCGTTCAGTCGGCCGCGAGCCTCCGGAGCGAGACCACGTCGCTTGGCGCCGCATTGACAGATTGCGATCGAACCGTGTATTACACAAAATGAGTACACAGTGGTTCAAACGAAAATTATTCTTATGTTCATTGATTAACATATTTAAATCACGTAGAACTTAACAACATGCTTCCTCGGTTTGATCATAAAAAAGGATTGGGTAGTAATTAGCACCTATAGAGTATAATTAGATGTAATTGACATCTAATTATACTCTATAGGTCGCATCTCTCAACAGATTCTCGTGAAATTTTGTGAGCGAGTCCGATATTTAACTAAAGTGCAAAAATGATTTCGTATGTCTGGCTGTCCGGCTGTCACCTCTATAGGTCGCATCTCTCAACAGATTCTCGTGAAATTTTGTTAGTGAGTTCGATATTCAACTATAGGGCCAAAATGGTTTACTGCCTTTTCGACGAAATATGTTTCTTTAAATTTCACTACGCAACCTTTTCGCATAATTTTCATTTGGTAAATCAATCTTTGGCATAACTTTACTTTGCACTATGCTTATTTGACAACATTTTTATAATGCAATACTACAACAAACTTTTATGTGGCAAATAATTATGAAGTAAATGATTTACTTAGGCAAAAAACCAACCGTCAAATGTCATTTGGGAAAATATAAACTTTGCTTTGGAATTATGATAATTACTATTATTAGTAACGTATAGTTAGCATAATATTTTTTGTTGGATTCTGAGGCAGGTCAGTGTAGGTACAACGACGAGCGAAGCGAGGAGGAGTGTTAGGAATAACCGCGAACCTACAGGGTGTGAGCCGAGCGAGCGTAGCGAGCGTGCAGCGGCAGCGGCCGGCGATGTTCCGGAAACGAAAAATTTTTTCCTCATACCTACATTATAATCATATAATCTGACAGCTGTCACATGGAGGTGGAGTGGGAAACACGTTGACAAGCAACTCACTTTGGAATGAGACGCGAGCTGTAGTGCGGTTGGGGAGCCAATAATGCACGGCCCAATAATGTACAGCCTGATAATCCGCGTCCACTTGTTGTGGACTCGGATTATTGGGTCGTGCATTATCACCCCGGACAAAAGTGGCTTCCAATTATTGCCCCGGAGCAAGTTTGCTCAAGGTGATAATGTACGGCCCAATAATGTACAGCCTGATAATCGGCGTCCACTTTTTGTGGACGCGGATTATTGGGTCGTGCATTATCAGGGCGGACAAAAATTGCTTGTCATAAGCGAACTCTGTCTTAGGTCGGTTAGGTTAGGGTTCACTTGTGTCCCTCAGACCAGAAATAGACACCCCGCACAGCGGGGTAGCGTCGACTCGCTGGAAATTTTCAGTCCGCATGGATAATGTACAGCCTGATAATCCGAAGCCACAGGGACTCGGATTATTGGGCCGTGCATTATCACCTCGTACAAAATTGGCTTCCAATTATTGCCCCGGACCAAGTTTGCTCAGGGTGATAATGCACAGCCCAATAATGTACAGCCTGATAATCTGCGTCCACTTTTTGTGGACTCGGATTATTGGGTCGTGCATTATCAGCCCGGACAAAATTGGCTTCCAATTATAGCCCCGGACCAAGTTTGCTCAGGGTGATAATGCACGGCCCAATAATGTACAGCCTGATAATCCACGTACAGTATGGACGCGGATTATTAGGCTGTACATTATTTGGCCGTGCATTATCATGGCTGTGCATTAACCGGCACCGTGCAGTTGTGCTCCCAACCTTCCGCCGACTTCATCACGTTCCGTGTTACAGAATTAGTAATCTGTTTTCATCCGCGTGGTTTATGATTATTTCGCGCTATTTGTAATTCTTATCAATCTGATTAAACCTAAAGAGTGTAGATCGACTTCTATTTCGTGAAATATCATGGTTAACGAGAGTGGGGAAAATAATGAATCTCCTCACGTTCCGTGTTACAGAATTAGTAATCTGTTTTCATCCGAGTGGTTTATGATTATTTCGCGCTATTTGTAATTCTTATCAATCTGATTAAACCTAAAGAGTGTAGATCGACTTCTATTTCGTGAAATATCATGGTTAACGAGAGTGGGGAAAATAATGAATCTCCTCACGTTCCGTGTTACAGAATTAGTAATCTGTTTTCATCCGAGTGGTTTATGATTATTTCGTGCTATTTGTAATTCTAATCAAACTGATTAAACCTAAAGAGTGTAGATCGACTTTAATTTCGTGAAATATCATGGTTAACGAGAGTTGGGAATAGTACATTACGTAACTAGGGCGGTGAATTCGTAAATGCCCCAGATCGCAGGTGTTTATAAATATGCGCTCTGGGGCTTTACGAATTACCGCCCGTGTTGCGTACAAAATTTTACGTCTTCACCTGGCCACAATGCGAGTTTTCCCGTACGCGCAGCGTGCAGTAAAACTCGCATTATGGCCAGGTGTGACGTAAAATAATGAATCTCCACCAGTTCCGCCCGACCCGCTTACATACATATGGCAAAAATCGCCTCGCCTAATATTCAGAGCAATGACGCGTAATTCAATGTCGGAGAGGCAACCGTCCCTCCCAAGCAAAAATTGTCCATGGCAATTGTTTGCAAAACCTTTTATTGCACGTATTCTTGGCGTATTCCCATTTTGTCGAATTTCGCGTTTGTATTCAAGTCAATGCCTGCCAATTTTTTATTTTTTTTTCTTCGCTTGTTTACTCGGCTCCGGTCACACTAGGAGGGATGGCATAAAAATTCCACTATATAGACAGCGTACACACTTTCAGGCTACCGCGTTTCAATCGGTTGCCACGCAACATTTTTTTTTACAACCCTTCTCCTATTTCCGAACCAGTCACAGTTGGCTCAATTCGGGTTGCACAGGGTGGTTCCACAACACTTCGGGAGCTCAAATACCGCTAGCCATCTGGTTGCCTCTCCAACATTGAATTACGCGTCATTGCTTTAACTATAAGCCGTTCGGTCGAACAAAACAACTGTCCACATAGTTAGATAGGCTGCGCGCTCGGTTCGGGCGAACGTTGGTAGGTATTAAGATGAAGTACCTATATTTGACATAACAATTTTATATTTGGTAACAAAATCCAAAGTTACAATTTTGTTGGCGAGTCAAAGTCCGACGCCCCACTGTGTATACGTGCATGTGTGCGTGTGCGGTGAGCGAGCCTCTATCGTTGTGTGAGTAGCGCTAAAAACCTAAACTTCGCGCGGCGCTGCTCCGAAACGCCCCCTTAATAATATTATACGCATATCCGACGAAAGAAGGCCTGTAAATAAAATTATTCTAATGACCATGCAATTAATGTTTTGCTATTAGATAGGAGTAAAAACAGATAGACGCTTTTGAGTTAGTTCCCTCACATCAACAAACTTCTTCTATACAAAACTATGATTATACACGAGAAAACAAAAATATAAAAGTTCATGTTATTACATTACATTTTTCCGGTCGACGATGCTTTTGAGAGCAGGGCTTTATGCTGGAGCATGGACAATGAGAGAAGGAATTAAGCAATCGTATCGAGTGAGTGTCCAATCGGGGTGATTCGGGCGAGCGCCCGTGGGCGTATCTAAACGGATTGGCGGTGCCGGTGGCACGCGCCACAAATATATACGGAATACCTAACATGAGGCAAGTTGGGTCCGATATCTTGCATAAAAATATGACAGTGTTTTTCTACTATTATATGGCGCGATCCCTTGTGTATTGGAAATTTATTTCATGACTAACACTAGCATTTTTTAAAATATTTTAAATTTTTCTGTAACAATTTTTTGTGTTCTCTACGAATACAAAGCAACGGAGGTTACAACGTACGATTTATTTAAAAAAATTGACTCACTTGCTTTAAGACTATTCCGCTTTTGCAAGAAGCATCGTAACAATCAAGACAGTTCAAATATGATTTCACAACGTCAAATGCGAATTCCAAAATTGAGCCCAACACGTGTCACGTGTGTGTGACACGTGTCTCTTTTACTTGTCTTTCAATTATCGCTTACCTTAAGTGTGCTTACAATTCGAACTCGGTTGAAATGCTAATTAGGATCCAGTAAGTCCAAACTTGAAAACTTTGCAACCCTTATTGTTCCTTGGTACGCTGCAAGAACCTTATACCTACTTACACAATTATCTTTCCCTACAAATACATATTTTTCGGCATTTTGTTTGTCTGGATATAATCGACATTAGGAAGGGATGTGAAAGCTTATTTCACGTGATACATTTTAAATGAGTACCGCGTTAAAAAAGTTTACGCTATAAATATAGCGTATTTAAAAATACGCTATATTTATAGCGTGTACGTTAAAGATATGTTAAAAATTCTATAGTTGCTCTTCAACTGTCGGTCCCTTATTCAGTACGCAAATCACATGCACTAGGATTATATTCAAGCGATTCCCGATATCATGCATGGTTCTGAGGGTCGGTTTGTCGAACACAACAATAACAAGTCGAATTGGAATCGGTTTGTCAGTCTCGTAAGCTCTCTTACGCCCGCTAAGTCTCACGGGTAGTTGCTCTTTCCGAACGTAAATAAGGATTTGTTTATGGTTTTGGGGAGCGAGAGTCCGCACCCGGATCTCTCACTCTCACATAAATGCTGCCGCTGCCGTCGCCGCTCCAAGTCGGACCAAGCCGTAAACATTACCAATCTTCGCTTGGAGTCCTCTAAACCCAGTTGGGAAGAAGCGTCAACTTTAATCTGCACCGCATTTAATTAACAATGTATCCGAGGACGCTTCAGTAAGCTATCGATCGGAATCTTTAGCCGAGCAGGGTGTTCACAGTTCATTAGCGATGCGGAGCCTCGAGACCTCACCATTACACCTTGATTGTGCCTCGACCGTGGACAATTTTCACAAAGCTACCATAAATAATTCAATACGGTGCGTCGGCACAATAATAAGTTTTGAAATTGCCTAAAATCCTTATAACGCTCGATCCGTAATAAAACACACCTGCGTATTGTTCGAAATGGGATGATAAGAGTATACAGGTTTATTTGAGTGTTATTACTATTTTTGTCATGAACAATGCATAGAAAGAAAGTGGAGTAACCCAAATAAGATACAGTTATTTGCGATTCTGAATGTCAAGCACGGTAGATTTGCTCATAATAAGTCGCAGTTTTTTTTAATGTGGTAGGAGGCTAACGAGCAGACGGATCACCTGATGGTAAGCGACTACCGCCGCCCATGGACACCTGCAACACCAGAGGTGGTGCAGTTAAGTTTTGTTATCCATCCTATCCATATTATAAATGCAAAAGTGTGTCTATCTTTCCGTCTGTGTTTCTGTCTGTCTGTCTGTCTGTCTGTGTGTCTGTTACCGCGTCACGCTTAAACTTGGTATAGAGATATTTTGAGTCCTGGGGAAGGACATAGCATAGTTTTTATCCCGGAAATCATACTCTAGGGGGGTGAAATGGGGGAGTGAAAGTTTGTATGGATACACGATTTCCTCGTACATAGTACCTCCTAGTACCTAAAGCTCTGGTTTCCTAGGATAGGGGTGTCGTCATATGGCGGCGAGATAGACTATCCATCTCTTTCTAATTAGACAACTTAGAAAGAGACGGATAGTCTATATCACCGCCACAAGACGGCACCGCTATCCTAGGAAACCAGAGCTTAAGCCAAAATGCTAGTAAATAATTTTATGGTACTCTATAGTAATTTTAGGTACTCAGTCTAACTTGACTGAGAAACAGCAAAACTGTAGATAAGTAAGTAAGGTTAGATATAACGTGACAAGTTTGGATTTGCTTCAGAAATAATGACATTGACATTTTCTATTAGTAGCCAAGCAGCGAAGTAATGGGTGCTGTCATTATGGCGCGTCTACACGGCGCTTATTTTTGAAGCAACATAAATGCAGTAAAAAGAGTCTGCAAACAGCTAAATGGGTAAAAGGTACAGTTTTAAAATCACTACTTTTATACAGCTGAGTTCGGCCATCCGTGGAAACAATTTATTTTTGTCTTGGCCGAGTGTTGATGGTTGGCTAAATTAAGAAAGATTCAATGTGCCGCACATAGTTTAATTCAGTTTTAGTAATTTTAGTAGTTTCATAGACATATTTGTAATATATTGTGTAGTTTAATCATTTGTAATTTGTATTTTAAATTAAGAAAAAGACGGGTTGCACTCTGGGAGTGCCGGCAGAAGTGAAAACTCAATGAAATTAATAACATTTTTTGATCAGGGGGCCTAGACAAGGTTACAATCGACAAGCGCTAACGCCAATAGAAAACTAGTAAAATGTATGGGAATGACAGATGTTAACGAAAAGTGTTTCGTCGGCATCTGTCATTCCCCTACATTTTATTATTTTCTATTGGCGTTAGCGCTTGTCGAATTTCAATCTGTCGAATCGAATCTTACGGTCACGTGACCTGTTGCAAGTTTAATTTTTCCCCGTCACAAATCTGCACAGCGCCGCTAAAGAAGTTTTCACTTCAAAAATTATGCACCATTAAATTATTCTTGTTCTGTTTATGGTAAGAGTAAGTACTTTGTTAAGTATTCTCATAAGCTAGTACTTGGTCATTCATGTTAGTAATAAGTTTTATAGCTATTGGTTCTCCTTAAATTAAAATAAATAAATAATGGTAGCATTACTGCCTATACCGGACCAACGTACTAGTAGAGGCTAGTCGGTTAAACTAGGTTTAATATAGTCCTCATATGTTTTCATAAAGAAGTTATCCGTCAACATAATTTGACAGCATTTTGTCTTTGCTGCCTATACAACGTCCGAGGAAACTTGGGATGAATGATACGACGGCATTTATCTCCATTGAGGGAGTTCATCGTTTGATGCTGATAAATCACGCCCGCCATTACTCCGAGGGATATTTTTGACAGTAAAATTCATGATACCTTATACCTTTCCACTTTTTTATATTTATCAAAACACCTTGTACCTACCGGCGCCAACATTTTTATAACAGCACACGCTATAATGTTACGTTAAATATCTTAAATTGTATTCAGCCACACTAAAATAGCGAAATGCCAAAAGACGAGGCATAATTTTGACCGGTTCAGAAGGCAACGGTTTTATATTTATCGTTTGGAATAACAAGATAATAATATGCGGATGTTCCGATTTGGTTGCGGCAGGGGCGCCCACGGATACCTCTACCGCTCATAAAGAGGGTTCCGTAGTACCAGAACTCCAAACGTTACGTACCTTTGCCCTTTCTGAACGTTGTTAAAATTTAACAACTCCCTAAATTCCACTTTTCACACGCAGGAGTGTTTTTGATTTCCTTTTTTTTGCAACGATCGTGTAAACACTTCTATTTCCAGGAACTCATATAGCGAGCGCTCAGTATGTAGGCGGTTTCTTCTACTTAGCGGGAAAACCACGGGGTCAGCTACGAGCATAGCGCTGCTCTACAAATGTTGGCTGTGAATGTGTTAACGGACTATTTATTGGCACTTACACTGCTTTGCTCTGTGGTGATATAATAGTAGATTGGTATATTGTAACGAGGGTGACTGATTGAATCCAGAATGAAGGGACGGATTCCAGAATAGAACCCCGACCGAAGCCAGGGATTCTACGGTGGAATCCTGAGCGTAAACTGAACGCCGTATTTAGATTCCAAAAAAACTACCCATGGGTTGCCATTAAAATGAAATAATTTTGCATCGGTAAGTTTTTATTTTTCTTATAATGTACGTATGTAATTTATTCATACATAATTGTAAAGTTAAAATTAAATTCAACCGCATAAATGAATAATCTTATGTAAATATTAATTTAAATAATAGATATTTGATTGACACTGTTTTGTAGAAGAAAATATTTTTATAACTGTGGTAATACTTCAGGTTTTAACAACATTTGGTACCTAACTATTAATATTCTCATAATGTGCGTATATAACACGATAATTAAATTAAGGGGATGCCTTGATTTGAGTCGAACACGCCCACTAGACAGAGAAACGCGTATGCCTTCCGCGCACAAGAAAAAGAGATGTAACAATCTTCGGGAATGGCTTTTTTGGACAAATTTCGATAAATACCTTACTTAGTGAAGTTTCATTTAAATTTCATCAAGAGAGATTTTATATGAGTTATACAAGGTTTTATATTACGAGTAACTTGAATGTGTCGTAAAATATTATAATATATCGTTTGAGTAGGCTGAGTAAAAAAAGGAAAATACACCCAACTTTGGAATTTCTATCTATCGAGGAAATTTTAAGCAATCATGTATCGATCAAATCAGATAATCAATCATATAGTCAAGAATTATATATCTGAAAATCATACCTTATTGTATCTTAATCTAGTCAGAACAGCGTTTCAAAGCACGCGATAATTTCCAATGCACCGTCTTAAATATTTAATGAAAAAGATACAGATGTTATTGGACGGCCGCAGGATTGGTATTTTTCAATGATCATATTTATCTTGGACGACTAATGATCTTATCTGTTTCAGTTTTAATATCAACCTTTACTGGTCATACATATGTGTCCGAATGTTTTTGTATATCGCAGGTAAATTGAATAGCCCGCAACTCCGAAGATTAATGCTACCTGCAAAAAGCAATGTTTTGCCCAATAAAAGCTTTGTAATTTATTTATTTATTTATTTATTTATTGTAAATATATTACACAGCATTACAGACTTAACCTAATACACTGTGAAACTAAATTAAAACAAGGTAACAATCAGGTAGGGACACTAGTCATTCTATTATCCATCAGCTCACAATACTTCAGGCACGCACAACACACAGCCATCCATCGCCATGCAAAAATATCACATTCTGGTGTTGACGCAAGAAGCGCATTAAGCAGCGTCAGGGCGCGGAGAAGTGGAGAGTTCCTGTGTGACACGGTACGAGCTGCTGGCACAGCCAACAACACGCGCGTACGGGGTCTAAGGGTTATTCGAGGAACATCTGGGACGTGCAACCTTACTACATTTTGTACCAGTCCTAGGCAATCTGACTCTCCCCGCAGCACACGGCAGACAGTAGTCAGCAGACTGAAGTTGCGCCTTACTTCTAGGGAATGGAAGCCCAGACATCCAAGGAGAAACTTTGTGGGGTATAAGTAGGGATAAAATCCGTAAACTTTCTTGTATAAAAACCTCAAAAATGTTTTTTGGACTTTTTCCAAGAGCAAACAGTAAGATACCTCGCAAGGGTTCCAAATGATAGCCGATGTCTCCAATTTACTTCTCACCAGAGCGTTATATAGCAGCTTTATAGCCCCAAAGTCATTAAAATCTCTCGCGTTACGCATAACAAAACCTAACCTACGGTAAGTATCGGTCACCAGAGCCCTAATATGCCCGTGGAACGTTAACCGCGGATCGAAAACTACTCCCAAGTCCTTAATAGAGTAAACCCTGTTAATTTGCTCCAGACCAAGCAAATATTGTGCATATAAAGGGACACATGCGCGACTAAAAGTGCACACACAGCACTTAGACACGTTGAAAGTTAACCTGTTTTCAGTGCTCCACCGGAACACTGCTGCAATGTCCCCTTGAAGCTGCTCGCAATCAGTGACATTCTTTATTCCGTAAACTAGTTTCAAATCATCGGCGTAGAGAAGACACTTTGCGTTCACAACCACAGATTCAAGGTCGTTAACCATGACCCCAAATAGCAAAGGCCCGAGTATCGAGCCCTGACTAACACCAGATCGGGTCTGATAGGGAGGTGACACAAAGTGACCATGCTGAACGTATTGTTGTCGATCGCGTAGATAACTAGCAAAGAATTTGAGCAAATTTGGACCAAGACCAATGTTGCCAAGCTTAAGGAGAAGAACATACATCATAGTAATACAGACATAGCAAAAGTATAAGGGTTCCTAGGGAATATTTTTTGCTTATTATTACGGCGAGAAAACTGTGATTAAGAGCCTAATTAATAGGCTGCTTATATTTCGAATAGTTCTTAAAAACGATATTGCACTCTTACTATTCTTCCGTGCGCGCCTAGGCGGTTTCATATAAGGCGTTCAGATATTTTGCTTTGCTTTTTGAAAAACATTATCGTGAGGAAACCTGCATACATGCACGAAGAAATTCAAAAGGTGTATGTGAAGTCCCCAACCCGCACTGGGCCACCGTGGGGACTACTGCCCGTTCCCTCTCATCCATGAGAGTAGGCCTGTACCAAGCAGTGGGACGTATATAGGCTGATTTATTATTATTATTTTGCATGCAGAACAATGTTAATGGAATTTTTTGCTTCCATTTTAACAAACTCGGGTGTTAACGCATCATTTTCACTTGAGCTGGATGAAATGTAAATTGAAAATATAAGGATAGGAACTGCTTTTACTTGCCTCTTGTCATCAGTGACACCAGGTTTTTTATTTAAAAAATACGTAGGTATATTTTGCGGGCTTTTTGTTCTTCAACTTCTAATGTCAATATATTAGTAATCATATTATATCAAATAAACGTTGTTTTAAATAAAATGTAGCTATTAGAAAGTAGTATAAATAACACCAAATGTATTTTTGTTTATTGAGCATGTTTATATTCAAAAGCGATCAAGGAAGAATGAATGAATGAATGAATGAATAAGATTTATTTTGAAACAACAAATATAAAACAGTGTACAGAATTCTGACAATATATGACACCCTAAGCGCTACACGAAGAAAAAAGCGCAGTATTTAAATATAATATAAACATGCAACTGAAATGACATATTGTCTCTGGCCTCGTTCTGGCCCACAGTGTTTTTAGAATAATGTTTTTTAAGCTTTCTTCCCTATGTGGTCTATGGCACGCGTCGTATGGTGTGCGTTGCTCCCTTGGGCAAAAAGACAGTTTGAAAAAAAAAGCAGAGTGATCAAAAAACTGGTTATGCTCCCTATAATTGGGCTAGAAAGAACCTGTTTTCGAATAGAAGGAGTGAAATATGTATTTACATAACTGTCTTCTAGCCACTTTACACGGCTTAATACAAATTTATAGTAAAGAAATTCACATATTTATTAATTAACGATTGCAATTAGTCTACGTATGTATATCAGGGACACATGGTGTATAGATTAGCCCAACAGTTCACGAAGTGTAGAAGCAGTATCTACTCGTAGTTACTCTAATCTGTAATTTATTGTCGAAGATACCCGACAGGCGTGGCGTTAAATGAAAATTAATGAAGTCACGAGATGAATTTTGATTAAAATGAGTTCATCCAACGACGACGCTATAAGCAGTCGGCTGGGACACATCAGTCTGAATTAAATAGCAATAAATTTGCATGGAATTACTTTACATTGATAGGCGTTAATAAATATAAGTGGTATTCCATCATTTTGGAATAAGGTTTCTAATAAATACCATACCAGTAAATCGGACACCTGAAAACCTGAAGTATACGCTCGTGTATCAAGATATAAAGTTAAATTCGCATTTGGAGAATACATACTTAAAAACATCAACCAAAATGTACCTTCGTGTGGGAAATTTTCGAGATTTCGTTGAAATTTATAAAAGGTATAGTATAATATCAGTGTGTTTAGTTAATACTTGACGAAGAAGAAGGTATAATATAAAAGGACCTAGTCAAGGAAATAATAAAAAAAGAAGTACAACGCTTTGTAAAACGTACCTGTCTTAAAATAATGTACAATGAATTTTGTATAGCTATGTAATTTCTTTTAATTCCAAACCATATTTTTGTCGAAGTGACAATAAGCGAGGTGCTCTCAAGAGACTTGTACGATGGGTTTCCGTAATCAATTAATGGTGTAATCCACATTCATCTCAGCCTGATTTAAGTATCGGGAGATATAAACGGTGGTTCGTTACCCTTTGACCTTTAACATGTCCCTTTTGGTATATAATATCAAATATGTATAATGTATTTCCGTGTTAGTAAGCGTATTGTGTGTAGGTATAGGAAGGTCATAATACATTTTATATTTTTTGCGTGCATGAACAATGGAAGCAAGCATATATATATATATATATATATATATATATATATATATATACAAACGTGCCTATCACCAAATCAGCATACATGTTTTCCGGACGAATTCCACTAATTGGGATCCTTACAAACCTTTGGCAAATTATTTTATTTACATTTGGGCCATGAAGACCAAAAACATTGCCTACAAAAAATAAAAAAGAGTGCCAAAAAATGTATAGTTTAGGTATAATTTTACATTGCAAGGTAAAGGGCTAAGAATATTTTTATTTGCTCGCTGAAAGTTACCCAAAGTTAGTCTCCGCTCATTTTAATCTTCTTTAATCTCCTTTCTAAATGTCCGAACCATTTTAACATATCCCTCCCCCAAGTATTTATTTATTTAGCATACCTAATTCAACGCGCCGTAATTTTTGTACTGGTACTCAGCGTGTATTCGGAAAGAGGCAGGATGAACTATTCATGTTTACGCGAAGCCACAGAAAGCTATTAATAAATAAAAAAGGGTTCCCGAATATTACGGGGCTTTCCTCTCCCACAGGTAAAGTCGATTACATAGTGGATGGATTCCATCAGGGATTCGTACGGGAAAGTAATTTCGGCTAATGATTTGACACTTTTACCCGCTACCTGCGCCGCTTAATACGAGTGGGAGCGCCACGGAGCACTTCGTTAGCGCGATTAGGCCGCTTTATTACTAATAGCCCTCTAAAAATTAACCTAAGTAGACTTCCATCTTAATCATCCTCTTAACGTTATTCCCGGTTGTGCCCTAAAGGAACCCGTGGTCCGCTTTGGCACCCAATCCCAAGATTTGGCATAGGCCTCAGTTTTACGAATGCGACACTCTTGACCTTTCAACCCAGAGGGAAAACTAGACCTTATTGCCATATTGCCTTCAACCAAATGCCACTGTTAATTATCAAATGATATTTGGACCAGTGGTACGAACTGGCCTGGCCTTCCATCTTATCTTATCTCTCTACTACCGTAGACCGTCTTTTGTTATGAGACAAATATAAATCCTGATGGTGATTAATGCAAGAATGCCACGCCTTCTACGCTCCGTGTCTTTAAATAATTAATGTTTGAGGCAAACTTTTACCTCCACTCCGTCGTTAATATTTAACTTAAAAAGCTATTCATTGAAGGTTTACTGATAATAAAGTAACAGCATAATGGTAGAGAGTGTGCAGTTGAGTTCATTTGTCAGTACACCGACCGAGCTCCCCGCTACGGTCGCTCACAAACTCACAACATGTCAGATTAGAAGTTTACACATTTTGTCAGTGTCACTGCACGTTTTTCGCCAGCTGTTCTCTGTAAAACATGAATTTATTCGCAAGCGCTCGGAGCGACCGACGCGGACGGTTTCGAAACAAGCTTTTTGCTTAAAAATACTTTGTTAAAACAATTTATCTTTACATTTGCGAAATACTTTACAATTTTTCAAACGCAGTGTAAATTGTATAGTGAGCTACGCGGCCAACCGTACTTAATAAGCCAAGCACGAAACGCTTGAATTAGTAATAAGAAGTGGAATGAATCCTCATGTTAGCGAGGCATTCATTTGGAGTTTCATTTTATAGGGATTATACGTGATATTCATTTAAATTAACCTATCTCATAATAAGTAAGTAAACAGGACCATTATGGTGTTTAAAAATGTTCACACTGTTCCGTTATTCTACTTTCTTTAGGGCTAAGCAATGAATTCATTATAATTGTATTATAATGTGAGCGTTAAACCGTTGTTAACATTAACGGTCGTTGTCACGTGGACGTCTAATTGGTTCTGGCTAATTAATAGGCTACACGAGAGGACCTGAGGGGTACTTGGTACTTGATAATATATAATACTTATGGTACTCGTAAGGCGTGAAAATTATCCTGAAATGATTTACCTTGGTCTAATTACCGCAACGGTTATTAAATGAAAAACTCATGATCGCATAAAACTTTTCGAAACGTTATCATCATATACAATGCAGTTAAAGCGTTTGATGTCTTGTGCAGCACTCATTCGCCGTTAGCGTTTATTTACAGAAATGTGTCACGAAATGCGGTCGAGACGTCCCATTCTAAAGCTCAGCCCACAGGAAGAAAAAGTTAGAGTTTTTTTGCGTTTGTCTTACTTTTAAGCGATGTAACTATGTTCTTATTTTCTCGAAATATGTTACTGGTGTAAAATTAAGTACTTACCTATAACATCTGGGTGCGTACCTATTACTATAATTAGTGCATAGGTGAGTTGGTGAGTGCCTTTGTGTTTCTGACTGCGTCCCGTAGTGTGTCTGGAGACCTTAGGTGCTTTTTCGTGTATACTTCTACCTGCTTGCTGTCCAATAGAAAATGTTTGGTCGTTTCTTCCGCCTCCATGCACGCTCTGCACATGGGGCTGGTGTCTGTTTAAGGTGTTATGTCCTGTTATTATTAATACTATCTTGCGTACCCAGTTGGTTTCTATGTGTCCTCACTCCTCAGTAGCGTGGTTGTGAGTTTGTTGTCGCGTTTTAGCAGAATCTCTTTGGTCTGTCTGCATATGTCTATCTCGTCCCAGAATCTTTGGTGTAGGTCTGCATATGGGGCTGGTGTCTGTTTAAGGTGTTGTATCCTGTTATTATTCATACTATCTTGCGTAGTTGGTTTCTATGTGTCCTCAGTAGCGAGGTTGTGAGTTTGTTGTCGCGTTTTAGCAGAATCTCTTTGGTCTGTCTGCATATGTCTATATCTCCTCCCAGAATCTTTGGTGTACAGGTCGAGTTGATTCTATAAGTAGCTTTGTGGCAGGGGTAAGATTGGCTCCGGTCTGTATGCAGTTGTTTCTGAGCCTTTCCTGGCCAGTTCATCCGCTGCATCGTTTCCTCTTGAGCCAATGTGCCCCTTGATCCATTGTATGGTAAATTTGTTTTTATCTGCGCACACCTCTCCAAGAATAAGGTATCAATTGATTCGAAATTATTCTCCGGATAACATAAGCTATCTAAGTATTATATGACAACAACAGGTCTTCATTTATTTTTCCGTAGTCGCGGGATACCTACAGTTTAAAAACGTTTTATGCTTGTTAAATTTAACAATGTCCAACGTAAGTGTAATTAGTAACACAATACTCAAGATTGCACACCAATTAATGTAAACAGCAGTTAATTAGTAGAAGCTCGACGAAAAACAGTAAAATTTTATTTCCCAATTGCGAACACGTTACTGTAAAGTAATTGTTCCAGATGTCTTGGAACGAAACGAGTGATTCTGTTAAACGGCTCTTTGAACTCAGACAATGAACGATATCTAAATAGAAGTCTGAAGACAAGAAGTCCATTAAAGATAAGCGACTTTGGTGTCGCTAACTGTTCGTTCCAACCACTGTTAGCTTCCTTCGCACAGTTAGACGCAGGCTCAAAGAAACGGCGTTGCAGTTAATAAACCTTTACAAGCCAACGTGTGATTTCAACGTACTATTGAGCAGCCTTTTAAATGAAGAAAATGTGTTTTTAATGTGCTATCGCCTATCGGTGTGCGTCATGGCTGTCTGGCTCGGACCATCGATAAAGAATTGATGTTCTAAATATGGGCAGTATAATTGAAATACGCTATCGATACTAATGCCTTGGTAAATAGTGATTACAAGGGTATGAAAATACTTTACCACTTTCGTTTAGTCACGAGAATCTGGTGGTTACAGAATTAATTACATACCTATTTTATTACTTACAATTTCGTATACACAGACATGTTTAAGCTATGTGTATGTAAAGCCATTTTAAGCTAACAAAATTTATAAGTGTATTAACAAAAAGTACTGTATCTAACTTTTGAAGTAATAATTAGTTTAGTTAGAGGCAGCGCCGGCGGGCGAGGCATAGTGAGCACAGCCTCGTATCGTTTGACGGCGAGCTGCCTCGCTTCCGACTCCGTCCACGCCGCGCTTATATCGCACCGACCACGCCCGCCCGCACTCTCTAACTAAAACTATAATTGACTAACTTGTACGGCTTCAAGGGCACTCCAATAGACCCGCTAGGACCCTCAGTATGAGTCGTTAGTCAGCCATCTTGCGCTGTGTCAGTCAGTGTAAACAATGCAAGTATGTGGGACAGGTCACAAATAGCCTTAATGCAGTGGTAAAGTGTTTACGATGTTGATATTAGCAGTAGGCAGGGCGATCACAGGCGGATACCGCCAGTGAGCCATCTCCGGATAATAGGGTATATCATGCCCGCTATAACATTGATTAGGTGCGGGGGTAGCTTGGCGCTTTCCATCATAATAGAGGGCTAAAGCTGGGATATATGGGTGCTACGCTGCGTCGTCGTCGCGAAATTATGCTACTCGCAACTTTGATGATCATACGACCACAGATATTGTGAGTATGTCCATCTAAACGTGGGCCAATCAAATCAGATCAGAAAACAATTTGAATACGCATACACTCATACATACATTCACGCCTTTATTCCCAAAAGGGGTAGGCAGAGCACATGAAACGTATGTTCCAGCGCCACTTTTAGCATAAATGTGGGTATAAAAGATCGACAAAATGTGATATTGCAGTGATAGGTTGCTAGCTCATCGCCCACAACACACTTCAACCCTGGTCCCTTAGTCGACTATTACGACACCCACGGGAAGAAAGGGGTTGGTGAATATTTGTCACAATTTAAATATTGTGACAATTAGCTATAATTAACATCTGAAAAAGGATTTGTTTGTACCTACTGGTCCGGAATACTTTCGAACGATTTGTTTAAGGTTGGTTTAAGGTAAGATAGACGAATTATTACAATGGGGAACTAACATATTATTCTAAGTGATTCATATTAAATGATGATTCAAACCCGGACATATAATTAAATATGGACCTGTTACGTATTGTAAAAGAGTTACTGAAGTTAATTTTATCGTATATATTGATGTAAGTTTAGGTAAATATTGATGTAAGTTTTGGTAAATATTTATGTTACCGCAAGACGCTCGCTACTATTGTACGCTAGTCTATATTGTTGTGTAGATGTAACTTTGGACATAATCTGACGAGGTAAACTAGTCAGTGTAAACACGCACACATACCTAGCTGAAGTACAGAGCTCACAATGGGTGTCAGCGTAACAAAAGATATGTCGGTATTGTCCATATCACTGAATATTTCGGACCCAATGAACAAAGGTGTTCATCAATTCGTCTTTTCTGTTGTATGTAGGTTAACCATACCACTTGCAACATAGGGTTGATAATTGATGTATGGATCTCAAACGTACCCATAACTATTATTTTTAACAAGCGGCTCCAAACTTGTTCTCTAATCTGAAAATAAAAAAATATACATATACCTTTAGGTACCTTAGGCCTACGCAGGTATTGAACTATTGCATTTAATAAACTCATAAGGGCCATTAATAATGTATATTTTACGAGTTCATTTTAAGTCATTCTCCAGAAACTTCACGATGTAGGTACTACGTCATGAGCCGTAAATAAATTCCAGTAAATCAAGCCAACCCTTTCATAAAATGAAATTTGTTCCTCACGCGCGGAGCTACTTTGCACAGATTTCCTCGGCCTACGCAGGAATACACATTATTTACCTCGCACCCGAGGACATTTGGCTCTCTGGAGGGTTAAAAATATCCGTTTAAAAATAGCTAAGAGTGTGGCCGGGAGTTTGAGTGCGGGTGTGAAGGCTGACGGGGCTAATGCTCGCCGCAACTGGCGCGGATTAATACATGACAGATCCTCTTTAATTAACTTGTTAGCCTGCTGCCACTTCAAGTTGCTGACATTGATCCGGCCTCGGCTCGATACACACCGCCGTGATTCCTAACAATATTCTGCAGACTGAATCGACGTGTCTTTTGTTGCTCTATTTCTGTTGCCTGTGTTTAAAATACCGCTCGAATATCCGAAGCTCCACTCGTGTCGGAAGAGGTTTATTTTGAATTGATTTCACCAAATGTTCCTAAGTACTTGCTTCAGGATTAGACGTGGACTGAGCGACTTTGGCGCCAGTGAAATCGAGGACCTGTACACGTCCGAGTGCTCGACACTGACCCATTGACACCCTCAATCTCGATACATACAATTAAGGTAAATCCTTGGAATAGTGATATCCACAGTGAATGTCAAACAATTTAACGTTTACCTTACCTACCACAAATTGGCTAAAGCGACGAGCAAAAGTCGCCTGTGAAGCTATACTTAGAAGTGGAAAGCGAAAACGCTTATTCTTAACTGGCTGCAATAAAAATAAATAATCAGCTTTGTTTCCATTATCGAAGTGCCTTATAAATGAATACAAACTGTAATAAATTGCCGTTCGTAGTGCCAGCCAGTAGTGGCGGCATGAGGCCGGCTGAATCGCTTCTTGAAATGTTTAATAGCTAATTTAATTGCACTTGATACCGTGCTTCGCTTCATTGTTGGCCTTTGTATACTCACAATAGTTTTTATCCAGCGCAGCTGAACTCTGCTCAGCTATACAAAAGTTTTAAACTAGCTAACAAAAAGAACTGGGAAAGCTATTTACATGTAAATTAGGTGTAAGTGATTTTATGTGGATATATGAGAGAGCGGTATATTTATTCAATAATATAATCAACATTAAACCAATTTTTAATATACGTTGATAATGAAAAAAAAATGAAATTATATTCAAACATTTATTTTTGTTTGCAGTGTTTGCGTTATCATTACTATTCGATTGTACTGCTCTTAGTTATATAACGATAGGTATATTTTCTTTAAGGTTCGTGGTAAAATCCACCCTGTATACATAGGTTTGGTTCAAAAGGTAAGTATTATATTTAAAAAAAAATCCTTTTGTGATATTTGTGAATAATATGCTTTCCGACAAATTACTCTTCGAAATCAGACACTGTACCCATAACATAAGCGTTTGTCACTTAAAGTATGTATGTATGTAAGCACTTTATTGTACACAATAACAGGTTAAGGAATATACATGTCACACAATAGTTCAAAATACAAAGGCGAACTTATCCCTATAAGGGATCTCTTCCAGCTAACCTTTGAGCAATTGAGAGGAAGGTAGGTAGGACGAGATAGGCAAACTTATACCGTGTACAAAAATACACAGAAAATGAAAACAAATCCTAATAAGTATCAATTCCAGACAAATAAAAACATGCTAATACATATTAAATAATAAATATACAATATAAAATATAATACACACTATCATATGTAATATACAGTGTGTTACCGGCATGCGGGCATTCATTAAAACTGATAATAATATGTTCCATTAGCAATTGTTTGCATGTATTTGCAAATCATAATTATGTAAATTAACTGCGCAATTAATTTTCCAAAATACAAACCTTCAATGGACTAGGTGTATGACGCCGTACTAAACAAAGTATGAAGAGCTGTCATTTACACTTACTTGTCAATTTACTTTGCTGTACATTGCTGGCAATTTAAATTTTGTTAGAAAATTTATGAATCGGAATTATAGTTAATTATATGTATTAAGGTCATGATTAAGTTAAAGAACTCCGTTAATTTACCCTACTTAAAAAAAGCCTGCATACAATAAATAATAAATACTATATTCAAACAATTCACAAGTCATTGGAAAGCCACAACTTCTTCAAATTCATATTAAGTGTCGCAAGTAAACTAGCTAACAACTTTTTAAACTCCATCACCTAATACATACATGTGAATATGTGTTATCAATAAATATATGAATTCCTATTTATTTACTACCAAGTACCGCAGCATAAGAGCTTCGCAATCAATTGAATTATATTGCGAAAGCGTGGATGCAAGAAGTGTACAAAGAGAACCGATCATAGATCGTAGTTTAATGGAACCTTCTAAAAGTATGAATAATGGATACATTTGTCTACAAGTTTGTGGCTTTCGTACGCTGGGTAAACATGGATCGGTGAGCAGTTTAGGGTATACAAATATTTTTAAACCGGGTGTGTAGCGGCTCGCTCGATACGGCGCGGGCGGGGCGCGCCGGCTGCAGGAGACTTACTATGGAAATCACACCTGTTTTTGCCCTTTGGCTGAACAAAAGTGAAATACGCTCCATAAATTGAGATGTACATATAGTACTCGCAGTGAAAAACTAATTAGATGCCAACTAAGTAATCAACCTTTCTCTGCCTACCAGCTGACCCCACTAATTAGAATAAGAATGTCTTGTGTTGTGTTGTATTTATTGCCACCACCTTAAAATATGAAACAAAGCTAGATGAAAAAACAAAAGAAAAAGTACACTCACATAACTTGAATCTAGTAAATATTGGTGTGACAAGGGGAGCCGATCTCAGCAGATATTAACTGACGGATAATTATGATTTATTCATAGTTTTATAATCAATCAATCAATCAATCAATGTCAAATCGTCAAATTGTGAACTGAGATGACATTGGCATTGGCATGCTGCTACCGAAGTAAGAAACGCATATATCGTATATTTTTTTTATTAATCGAATAGTGGCTGCGTGGGCTCTAGAAATCGCAAGCGCGCGAAAAATTGAGTCTACAAAAACAATTGACATACCTACCTAATTAACGAACCTCACAAAATTTCACGGGAGAGAGAACAACAGTATAAGTGAACTTGCTTCAGTATGTCGGTACATACTACTTCTATACACACTGAGTATTCTTGCCGGCTCCCGCTGACGCCGGAAATTATTTTTAACGTGCGTTGGTCACAGTCGCAGCTGGCTTGCACTTTTCACTAAAAAACTTTATTTTGTTTGTGCTGGAAACAGTGCACATGTAAAATACGTAATACGAGTACATGAACGCAACAAACCTGCCGACTAAATTGCGTTCCTGTCTCACAAACACTGTGTGGTGGACAAAGATACGAATATTAACGTAATTTTAACTAAAATTGTGTGTGAATGTGTATTAGTTCTCATACATGAGAGGAGGCCTGTGCCCAGCAGTGGGACGTACATAGGCTGATGATGTGATGTGTATTAGTTGGACTTTATATTATTATGCGTATTGCAAACACGATAACGACCCAGAAAGTCCACACGCAGGTGGAAGAATATTTGAAATCGGGTTAGCGGTCCCGGAGATTACCCAAAACTTGCACACTTGTCAAAGCTAAAATCTCACAGACTTTTCATCTTTATAGTATTTGTATACATAATGTTATTAGACAATTTAAGTAGCAATTAAAGGCCGGCAACGCACTCGCAACACCTCGGGTGTTGCAGGTGTCCATGGGCGGCGGTAATCGCTTTCCATCAGGTGATCCGTCTGCTCGTTTGCCTCCTGTCACATAAAAAAAAAGCTAATAAGGATTGTTAGTCGTGTAGCTTATTGTATACTAGCTTCCGCCCGCGACTTTGTTTGCGTGGACGCGGGATAAAAACTATCCTATATTTTATTCCGGGCTATAAACTATCTTCGCGCAAACTTTCATACAAATCGGTTAAGCCGTTTAAGCGTGATTGAGTAACAAACAAACAAACATCTAAACAAACATCCAAACATCTAAACATCCAAACTTTCGCATGTAAAATATCAGTAGGATAGTAGGAGTAGGATTTTGCTACATTAAAAACCCGAATTTTAGTGCATGTTTCTAAATAAATGCGCGTTGATGTGTCTCAATAGAAAGTTTTAGTACAAAACAGCTTCATGTATGTTCCTACAGTTCACGGTCTCTTAGACGTTTAATTAGTGGCCAGTGGAAAACAAATAAACTTCCATCACAGTTAGGCCCCGCACTATCCGATACAATGTACAGAATACGAGATGAGACGGCGGGCCCGTCCGTCCCACCGGGATTCCGACGACTTCCAGCATATGGAACGCATAGTTCGGATTTACCGCTGAAATAAGATATAACATTTGATTCGCTTTTGTCTGAATGAAACTAACATAGTGCATCGTAAGTGATTCAAAGTGGCACGAATTTGCGGGCACGGATCCGTGCTTCACTTCGTTATTTCACGTGGGTGAAGCACGGGGCATAACCTGGTCCCGCGTTTCACCCAGGTGAAGCACGGGGCATAACCTGGTCCCGCGTTTCACCCAGGTGAAGCACGGGGCATAACCTGGTCCCGCGTTTCACCCAGGTGAAGCACGGGGCATAAGCTGGTCCCGCGTTTCACCCAGGTGAAGCACGGGGCATAACCTGGTCCCGCGTTTCACCCAGGTGAAGCACGGGGCATAACCTGGTTCCGCGTTTCACCCAGGTGAAGCACGGGGCATAACCTGGTTCCGCGTTTCACCCAGGTGAAGCACGGGGCATAACCTGGTCCCGCGTTTCACCCAGGTGAAGCACGGGGCATAAGCTGGTCCCGCGTTTCACCCAGGTGAAGCACGGGGCATAACCTGGTCCCGCGTTTCACCCAGGTGAAGCACGGGGCATAACCTGGTCCCGCGTTTCACCCAGGTGAAGCACGGGGCATAACCTGGTCCCGCGTTTCACCCAGGTGAAGCACGGGGTTAATCACTAGTCCCGTGCTCCAACTGATATTATTTTCGTACAATCATGCTCGTCAAAAGTAGTACCTACCTTGTTATTTACATATTACATTATCTACCACTTAAAACATGCAAGTCCACTGCAACCTTTTCATTATGTTACGTGTTATGTTTTGTATTACATTAAAGTATTAGATTAATTTCTTTACTGCCTATCAAATGTCAGTTGGAGCACGGGGACTAGGGCATATCCCGTGCTTCACCCAGGTGAAATACCGAGGTGAAGCACGGGTCTGTAACCAAATTTGCTGAAATAAAATTAATGTGTCAAAACAAATGTTATACCTGTAGATACGCATAAATGAACATAAAACGCATACATATACTAAATACTTACCTACGCAACATTAACATAATACGCTAAATAAACATAATACTTACCTAAGAAAAAATTACATAATACGCAAAAACTAACATACAAAAATGGACTTAATACCCAAATGCTCAGTTTTATTTATTGAAAGCCGCCTAGCGTGCGCCAGATAAGGCCCCGCGGTTGTTGTCTTTGGTATAATGTTCAGTACAAGTTAGGCCAAATATTTTCAGTAGTAGGTATAGGCCACGTCATTGGCATTAAAACTTAACATTTTGTATAGGGAATCTTGGTTTACTCTTGTTTGTTTTTTTATTTTATCCCTTTTTGCCGGATTTGTATAAATTCTATTTTGTTTATATTGCACTTATATTGTGTCTATTTAATCTGGGCGTCGAGTTGGACCGATTATTTTACATTCGATTTAAGTATTTAAACTTTCCAGAGAGTGCCACACGACCTCGGTTTTACCTCTGTTCGACAAGAGTTCACAGTCCACAGGCGGTAAAACAAAGTAGGTATATCGCTGATCTCAGGTATATGACGCCAAAAAAGGAAGGGCAATAAAAATGACATGAGTACAATATTTTACACCCATCTCCTCTGGCCTGAACTAAGACTTTCTTCAATTGCCACTGTATGGCCAGGTGTGACGTAAACATAAAAACTAACAAAGGAGAAAATAACAATTTGCGTCTACTCGTAGCTAGCTAGTTGATGTCTATGAGATAGGCATGTCGCCGAGAGCTGGCTCGTGACAAAGAGAGCGCTCGTAAAGAGGTTTTAATTAGCCTCACTGGGGACGCCATTTCGTCAGTCCACTAAACACAAACGTTGCGACATTTGCCAGTTACGATTGCTTAAAATGTGTACTGTATTTCGGAATTGAGTGACATTTTCTTGCATTGGCTTCAACCAATTTTGTTAACTAGCTGTGCCTGCAGAGTCACGCGCTTAAAGAACTCCTTAACGAATGAGTGCGCATTCTGTCACAAACTTACCTAGAGGACGTTATTTTGGGAAAAATGTATTGTTTGACCTTATGCCAGAATCTAACTACCTATCCCTATGACATATATTCAGTAGTTTAAGCATGCAAAGGTAACAAGAAAACAGAGAGACGAGATAATTTCGCCTGTATCTTTATTTAACAATGGGTTACTTATCTTTAATTAGTATGCAAAATTACCGACAGTCAGCAGAACTTGAATATTCGAATTTCAACTTGAATAGTGCAAAAAGCGCGCCTGTATTCGAAGTCCGCCGGCTTTAATTACAACTTCGCCTGAAAACGGCTTCCCTAATAACTACGAACATACATTGCATTGGTAATTCTCGGAACCATGTTTGAGCGCTGGGGGCCGATTTTCGACTTTTGAACGCCCGTAAAATACGAGTAATGTCAAAAATTTTGGCGCTTACTTTCTTCCGATAGAATTGAAAACAAGTGGTCAATCTCTTCTTCTTCAACTTTTATATCGCTATTTCATAGTTTTTGATTGTTTTCGACTGATAGAGCCGAGCGCTCGAAAATAAAAAATCGCCCTTGGTTGCTTGAGTATATTTTTATATTTATTTCGATAAAATTATAGTTCAAACATGACGCTTAGTGCTCAAAATAAATACGGACCACTAACATTTTTCTATTTCATTTTTAATTATTATACATAAACTAATTGATAAGTGGCCAATTAATGATGCCCCGCATCCTTTAGAATCCAACCTCTTTCATGCTAGAAAAAAATACCTTTTGTATAATATAATTATTTTATATAAATAAATTACTGTTTAATATTTATTTATTTATTTATTTATTTATTTTATTTATTGAAAAAACAGGTATAATAATGTAGTGGTAGGTATAAATGTAATATAATTTTCACGTAACGATCACCATACTTGCGGCCCCTATTTTCTTTTGAGTAGTATATTATTGTTTACGTTTCGAAATTGTTTGCCTCGATACCGCACGATTTTTCTAATCTAACACGAAATAAGGTACCTATAATGCCTACGCTATTTTATGAGGTTTCTTGGTAAGTTGAAGCTAAGTTTATTTCTACATTTTGAAATAATTTCTTAACTGGAGCTCGTACAAGTTAGAAGTTACTTTTACCTAGAAATATGATTGTTCAAGTTTTCTTAGTATATTTATAACGGGAAAATAACTTGGAGAAAAAGTTTCGCAATTGTTTGGCATTTATGAAATACCTACTAACCAATCACTGGTGCAAAATAATACTTACGTCTTAAAATCATCAATTACGACTGAAAAGATTGTAAAACATATTTCAATATAAAATATCTGGTACATGATATAGCCGGGCCAAATATTCAACAGGCGTAATCTGTGCTAATTGATAAACCAAATAATTTGCAAATGAATAACTCTGAAACTAGTAATTAATGAATGGCGATGGATGTGCCCGCCGCAACTGCATGTCATTTTAATGAGAAATTCGTTGCCACGCGAATATTATTTAAACACTGAATACTTCCATAATTCGTAAGGAATATACGTAAATGGTAAAGGTCAGTTTAATTATTAATAAAACCGGACGAGTCAGACTCGCCCATCGATGATTCCGTACTTAATTACAAATGTATAGTTTCAGACTTTTCCCTGTAGGTACTTGTAGTAACATAAGAAGATATTAATCTTGCCAAATTTCATATTTCCCGGACAACGGAAACCACCCTATAAAACCCCTTCCCTTAAGAGTGTCGAAATATATGTTGTTTGCAGCATAAACGGCCATATCCTATTTTTACGTTTTTTGTACATTTTAAGGGACTGTAGACTTGAGTAGGTATATGGTTTTAATTGCAACTCGATACCTTTACGCGTTCCCGATATACCTGACAGGTAGACAGACGGGCAACAAAGTGATGCTATGAAGGTTCCGTATCTGCCTTTTGAGATACGGAACCCTAAAACTGGCCATGATAGACAGACATACACCTATTGATCGCGTAAGTGTTCTATTGGACCAATTTTGGTACGGAATAGGTACACAAAAGTGGATGATACCTTGTAGGACCATGTTAGAATGTACCGAATGTGAACCATTTAGGAATATCCACAAGTCTGGCTAGTGAACCATGCAGGAATTTGGAAGAATTATGAAGGTGAAAATATAGGAATTAATCAAACCTGAGTCAATAACTCAATGAACATCTAAAACGAACACGTAAATCAGAACGAAGTGGACTCAATAAATACTCAGTACAATTATAGAAATGGCTAAATAATAATCTTGCCTCGATTCCCTTTGTAGAACACGGCGGTTATCCTCTGAGGGAACGTTTCGTAATACCCTTGTAATAGACCTAATCCAAATATAGTGGCACTCATTCAACTCTGTCCATTCATTACTTTTAATGAAGTCTATAAAAATAATTTGACATATATCCCTCGCATTAGCAGGTGTATTGCTACTGAGAGTTATACCTACGCTAACTAGTAATGACATAAGCTTGCTACGTGCCACGGTGTGCTAAACGGTATATCGTTTCTCATTCACGGCGCGCTATGCCGTTCTCCGTAGCAATTTTTTGTCCATATGTAGCTTATCGTGCTTGGTGCTGAAACCCATTCAACACTAAGCACGATAAGCATAAGCATAAGCAAAACTGCACAACACATTCAATTCAGTGCTCAGATGACTCAACCGGCCCCCGGCTGGTGAGACTACAGCGGGTGCAAAACGTGACAAATAAAGGTAGGTAAACAAATATCACTTCAGACCCGTATAAAGTAATCGTTTAAATAAGTACAAAGCCATTTAAAACAATCTCATATATACTTGAGTGAGAATGCACGTTGGCACGCAGGCGGTGCTGCCGTAGCAATTGTAAGACATACTCGCATATTGAAGCGCAATTTCTTTTCATTTGTTACCTACCTATTAGAGCGCTCAAGTGGTTCTAGCAAAAACTCAACCCGTGCCAGCCTATCCTTGCCTTTTCCCTTTTTTCCGCCCCAATTCTTATCTCTTTTGAGGTGGTTTTAATGAAAACATATAGGGAAATAAATGTTGAATGGATAGCCTTACGGGCTTACGAAGTAAAGTGGGAGGAATTTCCTTTCTCGACCCGTCGATAGAATAATATATTGGAGGATTAGGAAAACATATGAGCAAAGTCTGTGATATAAAAAGTGATCATTCATGGAGTTTACTAACTACAAAGATCCGTTCGACCTTATGTCGGTCAGTAATGGCAAAAAAAACTGAGTTATTAAGTTTTGATCTGACGTTTGGTCCAACGTTCTGACGTTTATAAAACCGGGTTTAAGACTACCTAGGGTGTACCTGGTGGGAGTAGGAAGGTACGTAGGCAGTGTTACGTCGTCAAGTTGATGGAGAGTGCTGGGGGGTAGATTGGCAAATTAGTCGCAGTCGATTGCTTGCAATTAACATGATGTCGAGCTTTCATTTCCGCTGGCTGGAGAGGGCTGATGCTCCCTCTACGTACAGTCGGCAATGAAAGCTACTTACTTTAAGCTTTCGAATTAGAGAAGAACACCCGTAGGTCGTTTGATTGCATTTGGGACGACACCTTACATTTAATATCCACATATGTACCTATGTGGGATTGTTATTTAATGACGGTTGTTATGATGTCGGTAGATGATGAATAAGCGATCGAATTCAGAGGCTTGATGTGTTTTAGTTAAATTTGAATAGATAGAAGAAGACGTTTTGATGAAATTTGATTATTTCCCTGCCCCTTCCATGTGTAATTATCCAATTCATCCATAACATTAATTATCAAGACACTTAGACATTTGCTTTTTAAGCACTGTATATACTATTCAACAGTCAAACATAGTAAGTAGCGTGTAAAAATCATAAGTAAGTATAACAAAAGTTCCTATGATTTTTACTTCAAGTTCTACCATTTTGTCGTTCGAATTAAACTTCAGAGTAAAAGCGGACCTTTCTAAAAATCGTCATAAGTACAGTACTTCCCGTGGCAAACAGGACGGCGTTCCAGCGATTTTATTTTCTTGTTTTACCGAGGGCTTTGTTAAACGGGATCGTAGGAGAACGGTTTAAATTGGCTTGTGAACAAGCGCGTTCCGCGTAACGCCCGCGCCGCGCCCGCGCTACGCGATAAACAGCCAATTTGCGCGGCGAGCCTACACGCCGACGCCGCGCACCGTCGTTCCAAATAAAGTGGCCTGTTTAATGAAGTCATTTACTCTCTGGTTGGCGCGGCTGGGTAAGCGTCACTTTGATGATATAAGACTGTAAACGTAGAAATCCATCATTCAAGTCAAGAAATTTCGTGCAGATTAAAACGAGCGCCCCTGTCCACGTTGTTAATGCTATAATATTAATTTTACTTAGCGGAGGGTTTGTTTGCGCGCTAACCGGGAGACGCGAAATGTCTTTATCGCGTTAATTGCGTATCGTCTCTGGCTTCCCCGCCCCCTAGAGCTCTAAATTGTCGAACAATGTTGCTCTTCTCCTGTCAGAGCCTTGGTTACTTCGCCTGTTATTTAAAAAGTGCAGATAGCTTCTTGTAACATTTTCTTTGCATCTCTGAACATTGTGAATTTATGTTGAATACCTGTAGCGAAAGCTTCAAGATGCCAGCACACTGAAAACCCAATACGCTAGAAGGTTACAACTTCCAAGAATTCCCATGTAAGTATTAGGTGTAACATAGTCATCTGTTACCTGCCAACAACAAGCGTCACATAACTTTTTAATACGGCGGACCATTTACGGAAGTAAATATTTTCGAGCGGAATTTTAATTGCTTTTGACCTCAATGGAAAGGATACCAAAAGCTCCAATGAGGGCGCTTTAACATTTAACTTATTAGACATTTAGATGAAAGAAACTGAAAGTAAGGAATGGTGATGAAATCTAGGTTCTTGTCCTTTTGCATAAAAACACAATAAGCCCAAAGAAAATCTATCGCGAAGTAGTGGTCTACTTCACCTCCCGGCCTTGCCCAGTCCGCAAACTATTTACCGCGAGTCTAATTCACAAAATCGCTCCCTTTTCTGCGGTTTACGGTAGGTACTTTTTATATTTAGAATTTCGTAATGACTTTCGGATCCAATCCCTCCCAAACTTGCCAGAGTGCACTATGTTGCACTAGTTTTATGTCATTATACCTGATTTCCTCACGTAAAGTGAGAGTGAAGTGAGGTGGACAAAATACAACTTCGTGAATCGCAAATTCACGACAAAAATGTGATTTAATTCAGCTGAATAGTTTGAGCATGTGCACAGTTTTCACTTTACGTTCCTCAACGGTTTCTGAATAGCTCCTTTCAACAATATTCTTTTCACCTCACCGGCTCGAAAAGGCTTGCTTTATCGCTCAAAATCTGCGCCCAAAAGTCCATTTTATCCGCTAGCGTGGAAAGAGTTTTTGAATTTGGAACGTGACGGTCGATCGCGAGACCCAACTTTTTTCTATACAGAATGAAAGGTGCGTTCAGAAACTGATGGTGTTATGCCAATAATAAATTGTTATTATTTTGATAAAATAAAATTAATAATGCTTATTCTCTTTTAATTAAGTAGGTACATACGAAATATTAACAGTTAGACTGACTTATAAGGATAAAATACGACAAATAATTTTAAAATGTCGTTTTATTTTTCTAAAAATTTAGCTTTTTCCAAATTTGGAACGCACCGTTTGAAAAGTTAATTTAAGAAAAAACTCATATACATTTAATTTTGTTTTGTTCTAAAGGCACAGACAGTAAAACCAAAATAATGGGGGTTATTTATAGATTTTAGTGCAGAATATATACATATATCAATATTGATGCCTGCTAAGTTAGCGGAAAAAGTGAAATAAGCGTATTTGAGTCTGAGTTTAAACCGTGAGTACCCAACAATACTTTGACTTTTTTAATGTAGGTAAGCGTGAGGTCATTTAAAGATGCAAAAATATTTATGTTACATTTGATAATTATAAAATGCTAGATCTTGATGAGATGTAAACAAACCTTTATTGAATATGAGTATAAGGTCCAAATTACTTCCATTACATTTACTTACCTACAATTTTCCTCGCGGTGGTGAGGTGAAAAATTGTGTGTTTCGCTCGGCAGCAAAATTGTTTGGCGTCTCGTGCCTTGAAAGCCTCGCTATGCTCAGGATTGTACTTTTGAACCATTCGCTTCGCTCATGGTTCAATTTTACAATCCTTCGCTAGCTCGGCTTTCAATACTAAGCACTTGCGCCAAACAACAACTTTGCAGCCTTGCATAACAAATAACTATTGTATCGCGAGCCAACTTAATATCAATCTGGAACATAGCATTATTTTACTTTCTGTTTGCTTCGCGGTCCTTTCTCAGCACAAAGGTTTGGAAAAAGGTGATATTAATAAGAGGCTTTTATTTTCTGCGCTTTAGCTGCTGTTGAAAAAGGGTAAATGAAAGGGGTTGCGGTCATTTGCGTCGTAAAACCATAGCCGCAGATGACAAATGGGATTTTTTGGTTGCCAAGTGTGATAAGGGGTCTCGTGCCTCTACGTGCCCCGAATTTTATAGCTTTTGAAAATATATTACAACCCGAACAGTTTCTATTGTCTTTTATAAGAACATTGATTTATAAAACGACACTAAATAAAGCGTATTATGATTGCCAGGCTGTGTCAGCCAAATCTTGGAATAACAGTGCTTGCAAATTGAATCGTCTCACTGTTGATGAAGTGACGCCAAGTGAGTGAAGCCAAGAGCAGTCCGAATGCATCGTGTACCCATACTTGAACAAGAATCAATAAGGTGTAGGTAGGTACATCTGCACACATTCGAGAACACTAAGGATTGCATGTCCAACTCGTATTGGATAACCTTGGTGGAAGAATATGTAATCTAATATGGTATACGGTATTTGAACCATATAAACATTTCCGTGCAAACGTTGGCCCAGTGAGCGTACCTATGCAACAACCTGTTTGTGTTGTCTATTCTTGTTGATTCCTTTGTTTTCCTGTACTGTCACTCGTGGTACAGCCGACGTGAAGCATCTTATTCCATTGTGATAAGGCGAGAAATGTTTACATATATTAGACGTCGACTGTACCTACAATGCAAAGCCGTGGAGCGTACTTGCCTGCGCCTCGAAACTTTGCAAAATGAATTGCCCGGGCGCCAAACAAATCTTATCCGTCTGTTATTGTTTAAGGAAACCTTTCGTGATAAGATTGCTTAGAACGATTCAAAAAGAAAAGTTACCCTAAAGAAAGCCACTGGCTTTTCCCGTGGATCCTCTGTTTGCCCAGTTTTAGCCCGACCTTTGTTACAAAAAAATATTCCGCGTAAAATATAAAATCCAATACATGGAGTATACTTATTCCAAAGCAATATAACGGAAATAACAGGGGCCGTATTAAAATTTCATATAAAGGTTTTCAGTTCATATCTAATAATTATTTACATTTTTTTTGACTGATACTATACCGAATGAGTTTAGACATTAGGACAGTTTATTTATGAATTTCCTGAACATTTTAATCATATTGGTCTGACTGGGCTGGTCACGTATGCCGTATGCCCGGTGAGCTATGGGCAAATAGTGCCACGAAGTGGAAACCTCAGAACTCGAAAAGGAGACGCAGCAGACCTCGTCGACGATGGCGGGATGAGTTGGACTCCTTATTAAAGGACTGATCAGATCAAGCTAAAAACCATGATCAGTGGAAGAAGAGGGGGGAGGCCTTCGGCCAGAAGTGGGACACATCAGGCTGTATATAATAATAATTGATCTGACTGACCTGAGAATACACTGCACTGAGTTTTCGACGCGACACGTGCGTGTACTCAGACCGTAAAGCTGAAACGTAACGTAACGTAAGTCGTACATAGCACTTTATGGACCGGTACTTAGGCGCTGAACGTGGTCTTGCCTCTGCCACCTGTAGCATGAGGTAGTTGAATTACCTACGTTCGAAATCACGCGGCCTCACGGCAACGTGAAAGACTTAAATGGCTCCATTAGTAAGTTTACTCTAAATTTGACACAGAAACTAAGCTAACTTATGAATCGATAATAGATTTGCATATTACGGAGCGGTGGGTATTATTTTCTTGGGAACTTTAGGACCTTGCGATGAGATGAGTTTCGAATAAACTTCGTTAATTTATACAGGTTACTTGTATGAATTGTAACTCTTTAGCAGTATTATTGTGATAGTAGCAGGAAAATGGAAGCGAAGCTAGGCCGGTTTATCTTGCCTCAGATTGGCAGGAATGTGTTAGGTACTTATACCGTTTTGAGTTTTTTATTTTGTACCTAGCAGTCACATACCGGTTTTGTTAGATGCCGGTCCTTCTGTACGTAATAAGCCTACTATCATATATTCTGTGGCAAAACGTAATGGGTGGCCATTGTTTTGGATTATTATTTGAGCCCGGCGCGATGATGAGAGTCCGAGCGCCTCTGCGCCGGCCCGCTCTCATTACAGCTTACATGCCCGCAATACCGATGGAATAAATAGCTGAACAAAAACATGGGCAGCGTCTGTACCAAGTTACTGTAGTTAGTTTGAGATAACAATAAGGCTGTGATCCTTTTGATAGGTAGGTGTGCATTTTTAGTAATTTGTACCACTAATAGTCTAATATACACCCACAGCTTGCGTCAAATCGGGTAATTCTGTTTTTTTGCACACGTCTTGTAATATGATGTTGGCCCAATCAATAATACAAGTTTGTGCCCTCGAGGCCCAAACGCAACTTTGTCAAAAATCTAAAACACCGCGAAAGCTTTTATCATAACCCTAAAGGACTAGTTAGTTAGGTAGGTAGTATTATGTACTATTTTTGTCAATTCAGGTGCTTTTAAACTAATACTTTCTTTATTCTATAAAATGACCAAACATTGTATTAGAAATGGAAAATAATTGGTAGGTAGGTAACAAACTAGGTAGGTTTGTTTAAATTTAAAATAAACCTATGCCTTTATTAACACTCTTAATTGGTAACTACAAACTATTTTAGAAATACTGAGATAACATGAAGGCCCTATTATTTGGTACATAATAATTTTTACGTATTAGGTATATCGCTGTGCAGGGTTGAGTGATTTTGAGAATTTACATAGTTAACATTCTGGTTTGTAATATTGCCATCACACTGAGTTCATTTTCGATTAAAGCAAAGTAGGTCACACGAATAGCACAATACGCTTAATTTAAACACAGGAACGATGTTAGTTGACATTACACTCGCAATAGGCTGATTCTCAGATTATTGAATGTTTTGATCGCTAATTTAACGCAGGTAGCGTTCAATTAGCAATGTACAACGTGACTACAAAATATCATACAAACTACAGAGTATTCAGACCGTTCTAGAGCGTAAATAAAGTAGAGAGAGTGAGCGCAGACAATAAATGTTGTAGACATAGGTTTCAGTAGAGTTTGCGTCGTTTTAAAAATCTATATACCCCGCTAAACATGAGCGCGTTTGACATAGTTTCTTTAGATTAAATTATTTCATAAGGTAAAAACAACAAAACCTACATATTTATGTTATTAACATTATAATGAAATGAAAGGGCGAATATACCTCCTAACACAAGTGTAAAACTTGAAAGGACGATTCAACAAGTATTGTGAGAAGTTTGTTAGTAATAAATGTTTTTTGTTTTGTTTTTTACATAAATCTTTCGTCTTCAAATAAACAGATTCTCTTGTTCAACACACAAAGTTTAGCTCGTTTCAACGAAAATCTATTTAAGGATTACCTACTTACCTTTTACAAATGTTTGTCTTAGCCTTGATATCAGAGATTCTATTGATTGTTTGTCTAAATCACAATACAAACCATGAAATTTGTCACATCCATATGAATGTTAAGTTCGAATGAAAGGATAGTATTGCAGTATTTGCAGTCTCATTCACACTATGGCATGTTGTTGTGACAAATTGCTAGGACTCCAACGATACGCCAACGCCGAAAACTCAATCAAAACCGCGCTAATGGAGCATAATGCATGATTGCTTATATAGGCAGTTACTTACATACTAAAAGCCAGCACATACAGCGCTCAAAGAAAAGTTTACAGAGTTAGCAAAGCTTTGTAGTTGTTAATGTCACCCACATTTCATCATGTTACACGTGTGAACGTTGCCTTAAGTATCTTATAATAATATGTTTAAATGGAAACATAAGATCTCTGACGGTACTTTGACTTTCTTTTACGCGGAAGAGGCGCGGTATGAAGATGAATGATACGATGGCGTAAGTTGAGTAAGTATATTCTCCTCCCCGGGGAAGGAAATAGCATCTGGTAAATCGTGAAGCGTGTATTTAAACAAAGTTGCCGCGCGTATCACTGTACACTGGCAGGCAGGATTCCTTGTCTTAAGTAATAAAAGACGGTGCGATCACATCGTTTTTACCCGACTGCGCGACGCAAAGGAGGGTAATGTGTTTATCAGCCTATATATGTATGTATGTATGTATGTATGTATGTTTGTTCCTATGTGGCACTCCAGAGACCAAACGCGTGAACCGATTTTGATAATTCTTACGTCAATCGAACCGTCTTACTCTTGCGTGTGTTCAAAATTCAATATGGCGACAACCAGACGCCAAAATTGAAAAAAAAAAAGTGAACGAAATATGTCGAGTGGGGTATCACTGACTAGGTATTTAAAAATCAGTTATAGGTTTCTTTTACAGTTTTTCATTTAGAGTGACCATTTAAATTCTATAACGTTATAAAGTTATAGTAATTCTGTTATGAGATCTGTTTATTGACCTGCCGGTATAAGGTCGCATCGGCTGAAGACTGTAGAATCACTTCACTCCTTTCCTTCATGAGCTTCTGAGTGGAGCTAGATAGCCTTTTAATTCCGTTGGTGCCTTGGGCCATGAAGAACTTAGACCTAGTGACACGGACAGCTTCCACAAACCCGTCGTTCAATTCGTCCACATCGCCGCCTAGGCAATTGAAACGGTTTTGGAGTTCCAGCTGGAAGCTCTCGGGGTTTTGAATTTGGATTGATGCTGTACGGACGGAGCGTAGACTTCATCAATCGAGAGCGCTCTTGCTTGACGCATATATTCAATGTGCCTCTTACCAGACGATGATCGCTCCCGGTTTTGACCGTATTGATCACAGAGACATCATTGAATATATGCTTCCTCGTCGACATGATGAAGTCAATCTCGTTTTTAGTTGCACCGTCGGGACTCATCCGTCCCTCACTTTCTGTGCTCGCGTTTCTTGAAGAAGGAATTCATCATGTAGAGTCCCTCCTTCTCCAAGAAGCCAGCCAGTAGTTGGCCCCGGTGGTTCCGACTTCCAACTCCAAATTGCCCCACTCTCAGCTCTTCACCATCTCTCTTGCCCAGTTTTGCGTTGAAGTCCCCCATAACGACGGTGAAGTAGGTTTTGGAACTATGCATGGCCTTCGATATATCTTCATACATAGCCTCCACCTCTTCGTCGGAGTGTGCCGAGGTCGGTGCGTAAACCTGAATGACCTGTTAGATACTCTGAGTACTAGGTACGCCACCCTAGTCGACACACTCTCGATCTTCACCATGTTATTTACGAGGGACTTGTGGACGAGGAACCCGACACCTCCCTGGGACTGTTGGTCGCCCTCCCGGAAATAGAGCAAGTTGCCGGATTTGAGGGTTATCGTGTCCTTCCCCTCTCTTCGGACTTCAGATAACCCTATGACATCCCAACGCAGCATGCTCAATCCTTCCTCCAGTTCCGCTATCCTTTCGTCAGTCCGCAGTGTGCGCGTGTTGTAAGTTGCCAAGGCCAGGGGTCGTCGGTGGTGGTAGCCGGATCTTCGCCGGAGATTCTTCGCACCCCTGACCCCGCTGGTACCCTGGCCGCTACCACAACCAGGGTAGGGGGTCGCTGGAACCTCGGGGCCGTAGTTTATTTGTGCTATTCATTTGGGGGGTATGTGCCATAATCGCCACGCTTGGCATGCGGGTTGGTGATCGCAATATTTCCACCGCACTCCAGGGATGCTGCTGCCCATCCTCCGGTGGTCTTGGTCGTAGTTTTAGGACATACCCGGGTCCGTTTCCGAACACATATAAATACCTTACACATATAATTCAACGTTTCCGAACACATAAATACCTTACCTGCCTACCCTACCTACTTGCGAAGCGCGTGGAGCCGGAGAGTGTTGAGGGGCCGAGCCGGGGAGTGGGGGCGGGCTTCTTTATACAGCGACCGACCCAAACGGGCAGACACGTGAGGGCAGACGACGTTGTTGGTTGTGTCGATTCTTTGAATTTTTCGGACTAATATATAGGTATTAAATGCTTAAGCTCGGATCAGAATTGTGAATTAACGATTCGTTTTATTGTTTTGTTCATACTTACTTAAAGAGTTTATGTATTCTAAGTTGGTATTAGCTACTAAGAGATTATTTTTGGGTTTATTAAAAGTCTAGGCTACGGCACTAATGGGTCCCGACTGTTGAAGTTGCTGTTTCGTATAAGAATGTATAGTTTGTTTTATCTGTGTCATAGCGATTCGTATGCCTCGTTCCGGATCCGTCACAAGCGATTTGGACATTATTTTTAAACTCCAAGGTCCAAATTGACATACGAAATGTTAATCATGAAACTGATTCAATGTTCTCGACTACTGAACTTGTTTTTTTCTCTTCAGTTTTTTTTTTCTAAAGGTAGCTTTTTTGCAGTCGGGTTTTTTTATTTTCTAAATTATCTTTTTTTATTATAATCATTGAGTGAGTGAGTGTCATAAATTCGAAACTTTGCTTTCGCTTAACTTCGGAACTAAATTACCTAAAGGCTTGAAATTTTGGATTTTAAGTATGGGATTATAGCTTACTGGATCACGAAAATTTCTGCGTTCTAGTCTTATCCAGAGGTTCTCAAATAGGGGCCTGAAAATGCGGCGAAATGGTTCCAGTAAAGGATGGTACGGCAGTGTTTGCTTCGCGCTCGACTTGGTGGGGGGAATGCCGTGCCCCCAGATTTAAGGCGGTGCATTGGAAATTATCGCGTGCTTTGAAACGCCGTTCTGACTAAATTAAGAAACAATGAGATCTTTCAGATATATGAAACTTGACTACATGATTGTTCATTTGATTTTATCGATACATGATGGCTTAAAATTTCCTCGATAGAAAAAATAAACAAAGTTGGGTCTGTATTTTCCTTTTTTTACTCAGTTACTCAAACGATACATTATTTTACGACACAGTCAAGTTAATACTAGACTATTTTATCTCATCTAAAATCTCACTTTATGAAATTTTAATAAAACTTCACTAAGTTAGGTACCTATTTATCGAAATTTGTCCAAAACAGCGATTCTCGAAGAGTGTTACATCTCTTTTTCTCATCAGCGTGTCTCTGTCTAGGGGGCGTGTACGACTCAAATCAAAGCATCCCCTTTTCACATTTCCCATTTCACAGTTTATGTCCTATTACAAATCTAGTACATACCTAAGACAGATGCTTAGATGGGTACAATATTGGCGTCCCTCTGCAACGCGGAGCTGGATCGTCAATGAACGCTCTTAGACGGTAGGTAGTGCAATGGTTTATAGAACACTGTTCGTCATGCACTTTACGTACCTACTTACGTTAAAAACCCGGGTTTCGGGGTCCCGTTATTTCAACTAAGTAAGACAGTAGAATCTTCCACCACCTCATCATCATCATTTATTTAAGAGCTTGGCTCTTGTCGGTGGAGTAATCCATTACTCCTTTTTTGAGGAAGCATAGTGTGGTGGTTTCCCCCTTGCCCTCCACACCGCAGTACACGAACCGAGGTTCACCCGCTCCGTGATGTCCAAACAAGAGCCCTTCCAGATTCCTATCTTCGTTCTCCAGTCGGTACTAGTACTACTGCTGCCTGACACTAGAGGATTGCTTATTTAATGGCGGCAACTACTCGCCATGTCACAGAATCGTCGTCGGATATTGTAGCTTTTTATAGAGTAGCCCCTCCTACAAGCCTACCCACTACATCCTGATAACCCTGCCGCTGCGTGGTCGGGGACTGCTTATTCAGTATATTCGCAGCTAACCATCATATCTGATGGCCATTCCACTATCCGCCGCCTGTGAACCCCGGTAGTAGCCTGCAGCTCAGCCCTACCAACTTCAGCAGCCCTACCACCACCTACCTAGTTGTAATTATTTGATGCAATTTCTCCGCTACCCAAAATTGACTGGAAGAGGTCGCTCTTTAGCGATAAGACATAATTTATGTCCTATTTGATTCATGTTTGAGTGTGCAATAAAGAGTATTTCCATTGTATTGTAATATCGGACATCTCCGCCCAGATTTGAGTACTCGACATAACATATATAGAAAAAAATGGTATTTGCCATAGGTAAAGTGTTTGTTACGTGTTTAAAGTGTGAAATCACCACGGCACAACGCGAATTTAGTTCACGTCGGAACGATTTTTGGACTGTTAGCCTGTTGTTTGATTTGCAAATTCCGTCAGAGGAGAGTTGTTGCAAAAAATTCGACTGCGACGTGGGGTGGACTAGCGGCATTACCTCGGCAATAGCAAGTCTTAAAGTCAGGCTAACGTCGTCTTACTCTATGAAAAGTACTGCTAAGAAAATTTTGCACGCGATGGTTTATATTTAAACTCAAGAGACTTCACCAACGAAAAAATATTATGCTTCAGAAATATTAAAATGGCATTCATCGAGGAGCCTCTCGTGGGTCGCTATGATTTGAACGAGTATATATTCTTCTTAAAGATGATATGATTTTGGGGCCTGAAGCTTTGGCGCTGACGTATCATACACCTATGATCTGATATAGGTAACGTGGATAAAACAAATATTTACAATACCTAAGTAAGAAAATATAAATAAGACTAATCGAAGTCACAGCTGCAATAGGAAGAGCTTGTGTTTGAGTAGGTACTAGACGACAATATACATACCTACTATGTATGACCTACGTGTGACTATCATACACATATTTGCCCTAGCCGGGATTTGAACCCGTAGCATCAGCTTCATAAGCAGGTTTAAGTACTACCAGTAGGGTAGACTGGGTACGGTTGTGCAAGGTTACGGTAGTGACAGTCTTCGTACTAGCGAAACTATACGGAATGCGGGCAAGGGTTCTAAGGGAGAGAGAAGCGGCATGCAAGTCTGAACGCGTTCCCTGGTATTGCGTCACCCATCACGCAGTGTTAATGTAAGCAGGGGCCCACATTGCTTTTCAACAGTCAAAAGTAAGTTGTTTTGTTCGTTTAATTTTAATAATCACTGTTATTTGTATACAGACAGATTACCTCGGTTTTTTTTTGTTATAAGTTGAACATTAGTAGTTAATTGCGGGTGGTTACTTTTTACGTAGATTATTAGGCAAAGTCATGGCGAATTTTTATTTTCGAAAGTATGCGTCGGGTACGGTTGTGACAAATTTTGTGGGTACGGTTGTGACATATATTTTCTTGTTGTTTTGCTTTTAGATACGCAGAAAACGCCTGCGGAATACCGAAAGAGCGCGGTCTAATAAATGTCTGATCTGGTAAATGTGAAGATGCTTATGAAGACGTGAAAGCGAGACTTCTTTAAATTTTCGTAATTTATTTTTTTATTAATTATTAATTAAATAATAAATAATTTAATGAACTTTCTATACGAAATTTAATGAAGATTATGTTGCTTTATGGTCATATTTCTACGAATAAAAGTCATTATAAACCATTTTGTTGTATTTTTGTTCCTGTCACTACCGACCTCAACCACTGTCACAACCGTCCTTGGGGTGTGGCCGGTTGTGACACTTTCCTTTTTTTTTCATTTGATCGCTATGACTAATACAGCGTATTTAGAGAAACTATTTAAGTATATTTACGTAGAAAAATGTACAAATTAAGAGTCAAGTTACTTTTCTCCCAGCTAACTAGTAAATTAACAAAATTAGTGGCGATCAAACCAAAATTGTCACAACTGTACCCAGTCTACCCTACTAACTAGGTTATGCCCATATGCATAAATGGATCAATAAAATAACTACCTACCCAAGTCAATATTTTCCTCCTAAACAAGTAAAATAAGTAATTAATGAAATGACACTGGAATACGACTGCGATTCTTATCCGTGCAAACGCATTTTCCCATAATGGTCTATTAAGATACCTAACCGACAATGTTTTAATTCTATTATTACTTACAAGCGGCGGCGAAGTTACAAGTATAATTTAAATTTCCCCTCAACACCTACACCCCTCTGATTATGTCTCTACCTACCCAATAAGGATACTTTCACGTAGAATTCCAATGGAGATAATCCGAAACATGACGTCAAGTTTTAACTCGAATTTCATTTGAAGGCTGGCGTGTAAAATGTTCTCACATTTCAAGTTTGGAAACATCTCCCTTTCTATACTTAGCTTAGCTGACACTACACATGGTGGGCAAGTAAGAAGTATACAACTTTGAATCGAATGTAAATATGTGTCCCAAAGACAATTAAATATAGAAATAAAATTACGACAAATGTCTACCTTGCCACGTGGGAAAATTCAAAGCAGTCTCATGGCGTTTCTCATGAAATTTCGTATTCCTAAAGGTGTATTTTTAGCGATTCGGACTCTCCGCTTTTATTGTGCCAGGTTTACTAAAATGTAAGTATACGCACTTGATTAGATAGAGCTATAGAAAAAAGTCAGAGGAAGTCAAATTTGGTTACTTTTAGGGTCAATCAATAGTACAAATTCTTATTTTTTACTTGAAAATATCGGTTTAATGTGTGACGGTGTTGTGTAAATGATTCTCAAGCTTAAAACGTTCCCTGAAACATCAACATCATGATCATATCAGCCAAGAGACTTCCACTAGCTGCTGGACATATGCCTCCCCCAAAGAGGGCCACAATGGCCGGTCCTGCGCCACCCGCATCCAGGGGACTCCCTCAACCTTTACCAGGTCATCAGTCGCTTGATATAATTAACATTAAAATAATCCTGATTTTTGCAAAATGTTTACCTTCTATAGTTGCCCACCCTGTATATAAAGGTACTAAAGGATAGAACAGGGGCCCCTTTCACGAAGCTACAAGTTATAATCTTTCAAAGTCAAATTTGGCAGCTCTGGTAAAATGGCCAGCTGTTATTGGTGGCGCCTCAGTGTTGCCTGTTTAGATAAGTAAACTGTAACTTATAGCTTAGTGAAATGGGCTACAGGATTGCGAAAACTTCCAATATAAAATTCAATCAACGGATAAAACTAAAACGGGTCCCTACTATCAGTGTCCGTCGACCCAGCAATTATCCTGACGTGGATCAAGTTAGCCGGAAAATCGCTATAAAAATAACAAAACCAGACCCTCCTAAATAAATTGATAAGTACCTATAGCAAAAATTGCTTGATTGTAAAAGACATCGACGTCAAAAATATATATTAAATTAAGATATTTTTATTAGATAAAATGCATTTACAATAAAAATAAAAGCTAGATTAATGTAATGTAACGAACATGATCGCTACATAGTATACCTAAAATCAAGTCGCTTCCCGCTGCCTGTGCCTATGTATGCTTAGATCTTTAAAACTACTTACGCAACTGATTTTGATGCGGTTTTTTTAAATAGATAGAGTGATTCAAGAGAAAGGTTTATATGTATAACATAGTACCCGTACGAAGCCGGGGCGGTTCATGTATAAGTCACACAGACACAATTAATTCATTTCTAGGCAAAAACAAATAAACGAGCAATTTAACATCAAATAGATCGTCAGATAAAAAATCTCTACAACATATAATAATTGTGAAAGTTCGTTGAGGTTGTCAGTGAGACACAACAAGTAAAACTTGAAGGAAGTTGTATTTATACAACATACATTAAAAACTTCAATAGCGTGATGCAGAACTTCACCAAATTTCCACGCATTTAGAAGGTCATTCTCCAGATTTTTGTCAGCGTCTGAACTCCAACAAACCATATTAGACGTATAAAAAAGTTTGATGGAGTTACGGTGACCCACAGGCCAAATTTGAGAATATTTGGATAAAGTAATCTTTACTTTGCCCACCAGCGCCATCTATCTGTTTGTCTGTATCTGTTCGGGTATCACGGGAAAACTGTCGAATGGATTAATATGCAACTTTCACTAAAACGTTCAATGGATCTTCGGCCAGGTAATAGGCTATAAAAATTATAAAGATAAGGGTGGAAAGGGGTTAAAAAATGGGGTTGAATTCAGTAAGTATGTTTTTGTATATAAATAGTTTTTTTAATGCAGAGTAAATACTCACAAGTTTATTTTATTCTGTCAAATCTTCTGTCAAATCACAAAATTATGTGTCAAAAGTCCCCAAAAACGTTATTACTCAAAATGCCCTCCAGAAAGAGATCGAACCTGACACGAATTGATTCCTTGAAAACAGTGAAGACATGGAAGCACGTCTCGGCCACGATCGTGAACGCCATTCGTTGTCGCGAGCTTCCGAAGACTATTACGGAACGTGAAGATTAACAGCGAATTCTCGGGCTTCTGAAACATTTACGAGTACACAACAAGAAGACCGCTTCACACACACACACTTACACACTACACACACACTTACACACACACACTTACACTTAGAGTCTGTCAGGCGAGTCGTATCCCTCATTCGCGCAAAAACGGCTTAACGGATTAAAATTGATTTTGGTATACATATATGTATATATGTGTATATAATAGTCTATAACCTGGATTAACATACCGAGTATATAATACTTTTTATTCCGGGAATCATCGTCTAAGGTGGCAAAAGTTTGTAAGGAGCTACGATATAGGTACAACTTAGAAAAGTTGAAAAACCCCTGACATTTTCATTTCAAAGTCCAATATCTCAAAAACGGCTAAACAGATTTTCATGAAACATGGCTAAGAACACTCGGGATAAAATTATCTATGACACATAAGAAACCGCATTCAAATCGGTCCATCCGTTAGGGAGCTACGCTACTACAGAAGCACACACACGTAAACTTATAACACCCCTCTTTTTGCGTCGGGGGTTAAAAAGAGTTCCACGCGGACGAAGTCGCGGGCAGAAGCTAGTTAGGAATAAAATAGTTATTTACGATACAAGTGCCGAAAATAGGAAATTCACAACGGGTGGTGATAAATTAAAACACGACCGAAGGGAGTGTTTTAAATCGACATGAGTTGCGAATTACGTATTCGCACGTGTATCATACGGTTTACTGTACATATGGCTCTTTAAAGTTTCGACACATGCACGAAAAGTGCTCTTTTCCGTTCTAGTGCGGGAAAGTAGCACCATATGTACTGTAAATATATATACAAATTAACGATATTAATTTACAATACCAAAAACATTGTTATAATAAATTTTTAATGTCCATAAGTGGATTTGCATGCTTACCTACTAGTAAAACGGGATAAATATGGAATCTGGGGATTTCCTAAGTACCTACCGTCCGTGGTGGATACAAAGTTTTCCTGCACGCGTAGCAGACGGTAATTGCCACTTTATGGCTAGAAGTAACATAATACTAATACATTATGCCACGTAAATTTTTGTAATCACTTACCAGCCGTAAGTGATTACAAAAAATGACATTTTGATGTACCTTCTCCCCACAAGCGGTATCTACTAAAGAAAGCCTCAGCACGGCTATCATACGCGACGCCGCGCGAGCTCTCTCGATTTTATCGCACTATCCGTCTCTCTCTTATTAGAACACTTAGAACAAGAGGTATAGTGCGAGAAAAATGGAGAGTGTGTCGCAGCCATCTCATGATAGACGTGCAGATCGCATATTTATCGCTCTTGCCTTCGGCTCGTGTGTAAAATACTTGCGATCTGAGACAGTATTTGTTTTACCGCCCTAGGCGGGTACTTATTTTTACACTATTTCACTGCATCATCGTAAATACATCGTAGCAACTAGATACGGTAAAATAATTAAGCTAGCCGCTAACAAGATAGAATTCGTACATAATGTAGCAAATACATAGCAGGGATCAAAGCGGTCAGGATTGACTAGCCAGGTGGAGCGGGCTTAACATTCTGGAGCGTATCGACCGGGATAACTGCCCGCCATGAAACTACCAGCAAGCAGCCATACGCGGCGCCGCGCCGCCTACTCGGGTTATTCGCATTTGAGCGTTTCTCAAAAAAATACACAATTTTTGTAAGGATTATAAAAAAAAAAATTGTTTTATTGTATTTCCACTGAGGTCTTCCGACCCTTCAAGTTTTTTTTCCTATTGTGTTACTTATACTTTGTATGGCGGTAACAGTAACACGATATGAAAGTTCAATAACCTATGGGCATTTCGGGACCCCTTTTTGTCCTATTGGGATGGAAACAGATCGTGATTCTGTGTAGAAATACCATTATAGTTGCAGAAAATCTCGTAAGAAATAGTGACATTTAAAAAAAAACCTCATTTACATTATATTTATTTATTTACATAGGCTTAAAGTAAAACCAAAGCGCCAACAATGTTAGGACTTAAAAATAAATATAAACTTACCTAATTACACAAACAAATAAAAAGTAGCTCTACCTAAATTATCTGCAAAAACGTTGGCAATGATAAAGTGCACCGCCAGCCTCGCATGGTCACGTTTATGTCATGTCGGGAATGATGCATTCATCCCTCGCACTTATACTTACATAGGTACTAGGGAAGAATGGAGGGCGTAAAATAGATATGCGATCCATTTCTTCGTCCGTGGTGAGTCCGAAATGTTACTTCTGCCAGAATTAAAGTGGAGTTTCATGCACGCGTAGCGGGCGGTAATTACCACTTTATGGCCAGGTGTGACATAATAGTTATTTACGATACAAGTACCGAAAATAGGAAATTCGCACGTGTATCGTACAACGTTTTACTGCACATATGGCTCTTTAAAGTTTTGACATATGCACGGAAATTGCACTTTTCCGCACTAGTCCGGGAAAGGTAGGTGTTTGTGGCCCGAACCGAAGGTGAGGTGGGCTGACTGAAATAAATAAATAAATAAATATGCGCTCTGGGGCTTTACGAATGACCGCCCGAGTTGAGTACAAAACTTTACGTCTTCACCTGGCCACAATGCGAGTTTTCCCGTACGCGCAGCGTGCAGTAAAACTCGCATTATGGCCAGTTGTGACGTAAAAGTACATTGTGCCTTGTGCCACTAGGTTGGGAAGTGATTTTTTACAAACGAGTTTCTATTCCATTGGCTCGAGTTTGTAGAAAATCTCACCACCCGTGTCGCACAAAATGATTTTCACCACATTAGTGAGGAAACAAATACATTTGAAACAAAACTAATATACTCGTAATGTACCTACTTATTTAATAATACTTAGTACCTAACAAAAAATACGAAATGTCTATCGGTCATTCTGTTGAATTCGAAAGCCCTTCGACAAATCGTTAAATATTAGTTAAGCATGTTTTATTAATGCTTTTAAATGTCCCGTCGGTGAGTGTATATCTTTAATTTTATAATCATATATCTATAAATAAGTACGTTTTCAAACATCGTATTTAAGTTAAAAGCTCCTTGATTTATAAGTTAGGTCAGGTGAGTGCCAGACACTATTATAAGAATAAGTAAACAAACATTACGCCCATGGGATAAAAAAAGGCTATTGTAGCTCTGTATGCCTGCGCGTGGTGCTCGTTATTAAGCCATTTACGAGCAAGTGTGATGAAAAACAAATAATGTCACAGGTGAACCATTCTAAGTCATATCCCCGATTTAGTACAGTTTTTATGAATCTAAGTGCCAAGTAATAATAGCAACGAACTCATATTTAGTGGAGTTGATAATGTTTTGTGAATATTTAGGTATCTATATAAGCTGGCTGATTAGACTGATTTCGTGAGCATGGTACAACCATAACGAATCTACCAAGTAATTCTACAAATAAGTATTAGGTAGGTACACAATGAAATATACCAGATTTCCAATGTCACGTGGTTGATTTAAATGTCGCAACTCCCATTCCATCTATGGAAATTGAAACACAAACCGATTGTTATATCAATTTCCTATACCGCAAAGTGTGTGGCTAAGTGTTCGGAAAGAGTTGTGGATAAAACCCATCCATGTGATTCACAAACCTATCTCAACTCTTATCCAGTATAACTTGATAACGAGATTCTCGATAAGTATGCATAACCGGAGGTCAAACTTATTCTGGATTTTGTGGGCAGCGTGTCTATAGTGACAAATTCCGAGGCCCAACACACCTAGCAATTTGTCACAACACTGCACCTTGTTATAGTAAGTAGTTGGAATTAGACAGTATTATCTACATAAGTACCTTTCATTATGGTAGCACTGGCCCTTCATTTGGCGTTGCGTGGTTGCCTTTCTTTCATTTTCCGTAGGTAGGAAGGAAAAAGAAGCAACACGAATATTTGGGCAAATACCGAGAAGTGAAGTGCCAGCATATATCTAAGTATAACAAGTTGGGGTTACAATTTGTAAATATGAATCCGTGATAAATCCAAAGTTATGTGTTCTGCACGTCTATCATGGGACGGCCGCGACATACTCTAGATTTTTCTCGCATTATACCTCTTGTTCTAAGTGTTCTAAAAAGAAAGAGACGGATACTGCGAAAAAAATAGAAAGAGCTCGCGCGCCGTCGCACGATAACCGTGCTGGGTTCTAAAGATTAGGTACGTGATTTTACCACAATTTTTCAGTACAAAATGTCGAAGTCATAATTGGGTATGGGTATGGCGTACAGATGTAACAATTCAACCACATGTGCATGCAATTTCTCAGTACAACTCGTTTGACAGTTGGATCAGCAGCGCAAGATGCCTCCAGACCCCCTAGCATCCGTTCTGGCAAATATGCGAGTGCAAGAGGGACAAATGCTGTATGTCCGACATAAAACTTAGTGTGCTAGTGGGTCAGAAAATAGCATTTAGTCAGCTTCTGATAAATTGGGGCTGTCAAATCATGACGTGTATAGACCCAGTTTCATGTGACTTTAATAAATATTTTGACTGGCAACACTGCTCGTTCGCTCTAGCTCGATCCGTCCGTAGACAATATGGAATGAAATATACTGTCTGGCTCTGGGGCCCGTTTCATGAAGCAACAAGTTACAAATTACAAGCGGAAGTCTCTTTCTATGAAAAGTTATTGAAAAGAGACGTCCGCTTGTAATTTTTAACTTGTTGCTTCATGAAACGGGCCTCTGATAATCAATTTATTATAATCAATAATCTTACAATAAATTAACTGCGTTTAAATAAAAATAAAGTACTTCATAAAAAATCTCAAGTACTAAGCCGCGCTGTTCGGCGCGCGCTGGTGGCGCTGTAATCACGCATGCGCAGTGTACCCGTGCAGCTTCAAGTTTCAATGGCCACTAGCGACCAGAGACAATATTCGTAATCTGGCAAATTCTACTTTTCGTTTGTAGGTTATGTTTAGTGGTGAATTGTCAAAATTAATGTTAAATATTTTCCTGGAAATCTAATAGATATGGAGTGGACTTAAAGCATTCGCTTTGCTTATTTAGTGATAGTGAATTTTCGGACCTTACTCCATTGGATAGGAATTTGTAATCATTCCGTCATAATGGCTGTGTAGATTACCGTGTCGCTTGACATTGAGATGTGAATACGAAAGTTGATACGCATTTTTCGTTGAAAAAGCTATCTTAGTTGTGATTTTACAATACTTCACATGCATCCCGAATGATACCAATACACAATTCTGAGTACACCAATTACATCAAGATGACGACATCGAGTCAAGTCTCCGTAATTAAACTTTACAATACCGTAGTAGATGACGTTATAGCCGGAGTGCGGGACTGTTTCTTGGATGACGGAGTAGACGAGCAAGTGCTGCAGGAGCTAAAACAGTTGTGGAAAACAAAATTAACCGACAGTGGTGCGTTGGATCCGCCTCCCCTAGAACCGGCGATGCCGCCGCCACCCGTGCTACAAAATTTTCATAAAGCAAATGGTAGTAATGCTATACAAAAAAGGATCGCGGATGCACATATGGCGCAGAGCTCCAGCCATCAAAGCTCAGGTGCAGAGCATGGAGCACCAGGACCCAACTTGGCCGGCACCCATCCCCATGTCCTAGACCCCAACAATAAGGTACCGGTGCAGTTGACTCTCCCTGCACAGCCCGGTGTCCCAGGCTCCCAACCGCGCTCCTTCACTATTCAAATCCCAGCTTCAGCCCTCAATGGTAACAAACTCCACCAGGTATTAACCGGACCCATTATCAATGCAACAATTAGTTTACCTCAACCACTAGCTGCAACTCTACTTCAACAGCATATAAATTCTGCACTAGCCGGACAACAAAATGAGTTTGACGGTGGAGGGGGTGGGCGGAGTGGGGCAGCCCCATTTTCTCTAGATGGCGCACTTGATTCCTCAGATGATGAAGGCTCGAATGTTGGTGAGGGATCTGATGATGCGGCGGGTGATGATGATGAGGATGAGGAATCCGGGGAGGAGCCAGCAGAGGAGGAGGAAGAGGAGCGTGAGGACAGTGGCGGTGCTGAAGAGGAACCGCTGAACTCGGGCGATGATGTATCTGACGAGGAACCCGGTGACATGTTTGATACAGATAATGTTGTGGTGTGTCAGTATGATAAAATTACCCGCAGTCGCAACAAGTGGAAGTTTTACTTAAAAGACGGCATAATGAATTTAGCTGGAAAAGACTATGTCTTTCAGAAAGCTAATGGAGATGCGGAATGGTGAAACATTGTCCAACCAAAAAGACAAGCTGTGTGTATTTTTTAATGTGTAAGATGTTGTATCTTGACTAGAATAATTTTTACCAAATGAAAACGTGGAACAGCAAGTGGTGATCTAAATATATCTCCCGATGTCAATAGCATCAGCGCACCATTGGCTGATGCTCACTTCATTATTTAGACTTCATGTAAATTAATTTGCTTCGGAGTAATGTTTATTGCCACGAGGAAAGATGGCAATAATTTCAATACTTAATACTAGCTGGTTCTATGTGATGACACACTCCTAGAATCATTTGGTATTTTATTTTTAATTCAATAATACATGTCAATAATAAATGCTAAATGGCCATGTCCAGACATTAAATAATTTGGAATTACTAATTGAGGATGTTGATGAGGATAGGTGAAGAATGTAGGGGGTATAGGTATTTAAAATTACTATCAATATCAATGTTTAATCATTATTTCCAGTATTAGCTTCACTAATCAATTACATGACAAAATTGACTAAAATCTGCTTTGTACTTATTTGTATTGTAACCGTATTATATCAAGGTCACTCTAGTGCCATAAAAGTATTCTAAAGCTGAAGTTTAAAAATATAGATTTTTTTAAGAGATACATTTTATGGTTTGATTCAAGTATAAACAGGAATATAACCAAAATGTAGAATAAGAAATTATTTTATCTGTCACAACATAATTTAGTGAAGCTAGCTGGCATACAAACTAAAAGAGACAAAATAATATAAGTTTACCTTACAAAAATATGTTTAGTGTAAGCAACACAACACCATGTGTTTTTTTCCTAGCCATCAATTGGGATATATTCTGTTACTTGTATTTAAATTAGAAGAATCTTCTTGGTATAATTTTTGTATAACAGACATTCATACCAATATTGGTTCAATGAAACACAGTATCTCATTTCTTCCTCTGTGAATGTCTACAGTTATGGTTTACAGTAAAACTAAATTTTTAAAATTTGTGAAAGCATCTTTTAAGCATCCGATATCCCTGGCAATGTATCATAAGACTGGATTTTTAGCCATAATGTTGAGACTATAAAGCTGGGAAGTTAATTACTGCATTTCTTCAAAGGAAATTAGTTTATTTCGCTGTACTGTAAGTAAATCATTTACATTATTATGAGTTCCATTGTTATATTTTTCTTCAACTACACCTTATTAAACCTTACCTTAGTAAATGTAACTAATTTTATTTTATATGTCTACAAATTTAGTCTATGGGGATAATACAGATTTGGTTACTTTAGTGTGGAGGGTCTATATTTATCTAAGACTCGGTTTATTAAAGATCTATCAGGCCTTATGTCAGATCAAGTATAATTTTGGGCAGGGCCTCATGAGATGGCTAAAAATCATCCCAACAGACATTTCATTTAAAAAGTACTCTAATAAGATTTATCCGTTTGGGAGTTCCGATGTCACAGACAGGCAGATACATGTTAAACAAACATATAATATGGAAATGATTGCTAAGCATAAACCAAGTTTTATGGACAAGTTTCCAAATTGAGTGCTTCTTCTATATTAAATCTTACGGCATGGGAACCAAATCATGAAATGCAATATTCCAAGCATGTAGGGTGACCAAATTTGAAACTGATAAAATTGTTACATCAAAATAAAATGTTTTGAAACTGATAAAATTGTTGCATCTAAATAAAAGGAGTGTAAATTACCCTTTAGTTTTGTAGTATAATTATATTGTGATATGATCAATAGTATCTAATATTATTGTTAATTTTAAATGGTGGGTGAAACAATACCTGTTTTGAAGATTACTTATTTCTGATGGTGTTCCGTACGTGTTTCTGTTCAGACCATTGTATAATAATGCATCTACTTATTAGTTCTCAATTAATTAAGTTTCTTGTGGTTTTGTGATGATTGAAATTTTTGGACGAAATGGTAATTATAATAAAAATATGTTAAATGATGGTACATTTTCTTTCATTAATCAAAATTAGAATATATATGGTGTGACTCGCTGGTAGTGATTCGGCACGTAGGTGTCTTTAGCATGGCGGCCAACCAAATCAAGATCGATCCATACTTACTAGATTTTCTGTGACCTTGCTTAGCAGTCCTGCCGATTTCGGTCGTGTAGCGCCTCCTTAAGAGTCATTCTCATCATCATATCAGCCGAAAGACGTCCACTGCTGGACATAGGCCTCCCCCAAAGAGTGCCAAAGTGACCGGTCCTGCGCCACCCGCATTCAGCGGACCCCCGCAACCTTTACCAGGTCTGATGACCACCTTCTGGGGGGGCTACCAACGGCGCGCCTTCCGGTATGTGGTCGCCACACAAGAACCTTTCCGCCTCAACGGCCATCGGTTCTACGTGCTATGTGCCCCGCCCACCGCCACTTAAGTTTAGCGATTCGGAGGCCTATATCGGTTACCTTGGTTCTGCTGCGGATAGCTTCATTTCACATAACCTCATTTTGAAATGAGAGTCGTTCTGCTCAATGAAATTTGGAGCGAAGATAGTTTAAAGCCTGGATTAAAATATAGGATATTTTTTATCATGGGCTGGTGCGTGGTGCGTGGAAGCTGACGAAGATACATTTATATAGAATCTAGGTATATTCAAAGCTCCTGCAGTTACGACGAATATAGGTATGAACCCAAATATGTAGATTTCGTATATTATGTTAGATCTTTCACGTCAATAGAGATAGGTACACCTATACGAAATAAGTGTTTTTTTAGACAACGTTTAAAAAAATCATACAAAATTAAGTTTTCATTTGTTTCAAAATCCGGTGGACCAAATGGAGATAAAAGATTGAAGAACCGATAACCATTTGATTTATACTTCTATCTGTAGTGCAAAAGCAGGAGATACGACTCAAAATATATCGAAAATCGATGAAAACCTCGGGTAGCCCTTTACAATGTCAGCCTATAGGAGACGCTATACCACAGTGTAAAGAGTAATTGGTTGTGTACTAACTAACATAGCGTATAAGTTTTTCAAATGTACTACTAACAATATATGGACCAAGGTCTGAAATAAATTTTTTTTTTTTTTATTATTTTTTTTATTTTTTTTAGGTATAGACTGTGGCTATACCTACGAATTTGTCGGACGGCCAAGCAAGGTCACAAATAATCTTGTATGGAGTGACCTTGATTTGGTATGCCGTCAGCGTCGTGCTTCCGACACGTACACGTAGCCACAAGGGCTGAATATCGCGTCGGTCTGCATGCAAACCGGTGTAGCGTCTCCTTAAAGTCGCTGGACGGTTTGGGGCGGGTTGCGCCAACATACGATTACAGACCGATCAACGTAAAATTGTATATGGTGCCATTCAGCCAGCGGTCATTCCATAGAAACTTGACAAACTTTTCATACAATCAGATTATAACGGACGCCCGCTTACGATTACAGACGGTTTGGTGCAACCCACACTTAGTAGGGGAAGAGGGGGGACAGTGGATCAGTTTTTGTTTTGAGGCACATAGCCCAGCAGATACACACTTTATGTCCGTTTTCTTGTCCTCATATTAATAAGGGGTTATTAAGGCATAAATAAAATGCACTATAGAAGGCACACAAATGGAACTTTAGTCCACAGAGTGACTTTAAAAAAAAATGGGAATTGGTCCACTGTTCCCCATGCTCGGGGAACCTTGAATCAGGGCATTGGGAACTATGGACCATAGGGGGAACACGGGATCATATGTATTAAGTTACATAAAATAACGTCATAGATCAACAAATGTTATGTTTTATTATAGAAAATATAAATTAAAAAAAGAAAACTTAAAGACAATACTTTATGTCATCAAAAAAAATACTTATCGTTAATTTTAATATCACTTATTATAATCTGTAATATAGGCACAAATGTCTTCCTACAACATAAAATCACAGCAATCAGGCAGCCATATAGGCAGGTTTTAGTTTCACTAGTTTACAAATAATCATAAAAATATAATATGATCAGTCTAGGCGAGGTAGCCAGTTTCCTAGGTTTACATAGTACCACTGGACCCATATCCACTGCTCCCCACAAGGAGATGGCCCAGTGTACCCCATAAACCGTTACCGTAAGAATAATTCACCAAAAAAATAAATATATATTATTACACTCAAAACACCAATCAACACAATTTGCAATCACAAAGTAACAAGATAAAACAAAAACACATTCAATAACACGCGTGAATTTGCCTACAAACATTTTCAATAAATATGTAAAATAAATTTTGCGTACTGTGTTGTTCGACCGGCAGCGATAACGCACCCTCTTTGTGCCTGAGCTCGCGGGCGACTGGCGCAGTGTAGGGCCTGTCGAGATGACTTTACAAACACGCGTCGGCGTTTGAATGTGTGCGTAAACGATGGCGCTAGATAGTTTTATTCACTGTTCCCCGTGATCCACTGTCCCCCCTCTTCCCCTACCTAATAAGCGTCGTGATGCCTACTAGATAACACAATCAATATACAGAACAAACTATGTAAACTTACTAACTTAACTACATAAAATATGTAAAAACGGAACGTTTCACATCAATTTAGAAGAGAAGCCCCAATTTATGCCGCGTAATCCAGCGCAGCGGGGCTGCTGCCCACGAGATAGCTGTTTATAATCGACTTACCGCGTGATCTAATATCTCACTCCATGCCCGCCAAAATATTTACCCCATTTACCTCGGGAGGATTTCGACGCAGATATCCGCAAAATTAAGTAGGTGGTAAACTCACTGATTGAATTTCTCTAATATCTACCTACCCTGTAGTCAGGGCGCCTTCGCCTTAGATTATTTTTGTAAAGGAATAAAGTTCGTCGGTAGCTTTGAAAGTTTGTATGTAGGGGCTAATATCGGAGCTACTTACCTGCACCGTCTCATGTAAAAGGCACAATTAAACCACCTATAAGTAGATATGCGCCGAATATTGGGTATTCGGCATATTTTGAATGTTTGTTATTGCGGCCGAATTATTCGGTTCATCTGCCGAATATTTACCGCATAATTTCAGAGAGATTCTCTACAGATTGAAAGAATGTAACAAAACTATTACCTTATGAAATTATTGTACTTAAACTGATTATTATTGCTTAAGTACCTACCTCCTTATATGAAACTTTTACTGTCCATGTTACAATTTAAAATAAACTAATTTTGCCACTGAATACCTAGGTATGTTAGTTTTAGAACGGTGGATGCAGGCCTTACGTTGAACCGACCAATTTCGCCCAATATTCGGCAAAAGCTCTCTAACTACAAACCCACAGGAATAGGTACTAAGTAGCAGGTCTGCTATTCTGTCATATTCCTGATGGTTAATAAAGTGACCTCGAACTACTGGCTCTCGAATGATCTAGGTACGCTATCGCTACCCTACTCGTGACTAGGGTTTGCATTATTCGTCCATTTTTAGTATTCGAATAATATGAATAGTAAAAATTTCATTATTCGAATATTCGAATATTTCGAATAATATGAATATTTGAGAAAATGGAACAAAATTTTCGATTTGAAGCCATGTAATATCAATTATAAAATTAGATTTCAATAAAGTAGTCCATTTAAGACCATAATACCAATCAACATTACTGAAATTGTACTATTAGGTATCAAATTTCAAGTCACAAAGTTTTTTTGTTTATTACAAGTTTCATATTCGTTAAAGTCACTATTATTCTCCATTTAAAGCATTTCTTGCTCAACATGAGTACCTAAACGAAGTCAACCTGCCAAAGGAAAAACGAATAAGTAAGAATATTTTCACTGATTAATTTTGAATTTTTCTTAATAGTTTTCGTATCGCTGAATTTGTGGATAATCAAAAGGACTGTTTTGATTATGATCATGCCTGAATAAATACGTGTAACATAATATAAGTAATACTGTTTTTGTTTAACTGATGCAATAAAAGTAAAAATAATGTTTTCAGACGTGATATCTTTTATCGCTAGCTATCTAGAATACAAATTGAATATGTAGTAATGTAAAATCATACTAGATCATAATTTGCACGTAAAATAGGTATCAGTTTAATGTCTAATTATTTTCACCAGAGTAATGCATACAAGAAAACAATTTACTTACGTCATCCAGGCCAGCAGTAGCGTGTCAAACTAACCACATGTACTTTACATACATACATACATTCACGCCTTTATCCCTAAAAGGGGTAGGCAGCGCACATGAAACTTATGTTCCAGCGCCACTTTTAGCATAAATGTGGTTATAAAAGATCGACAAAATGTGATATTGCAGTGACAGGTTGCTAGCCCATCGCCCACAACACACTTCACTACTCACTTCACTTCACTTCATGTACTTTAATTGTTAAAAACACAATGTTAATAGGTCCCCTCTACGCACGGCACAATAAAAACAATAACAACGAACTCCCAGAACTGCTAAGTACTGCTTATATGACCGTGATGGGATAAGCAGAGCCATAAATTTAAAGTAATATCTGAGCGAAGCTTGCAGTCTGACCGAAGCTTACAGGAAGAAACGAAAGCCACACTTTACATGGCATTTTTTGATCTGCAAAAGGCTTTCGATTGCATCCCACTCCCACGTCAGATGATCTGGTGGGCACTGAAGGTGAAGAACGTGCCACAGGTCTACTCGTATATTGACATTATCCGAGATATGTTCCGCAACTCGGTTTCTCTAGGGAGGACCGCCGATGGCGACACAAAACCCTTCCCTATTACAGTGGGTGTACACCAAGGCTCGGCCCTAAGTCCATTTCTGTTTAGTGTGGTGCTTGACGCCGTCACGTCGGAAATACAAGATCCGCCGCCGTGGCTGCTCATGTATGCAGATGACAAAGTCAAGTTCAAGTTCAGGTACCTAGGATCAGTACTGCATGTGTCCGGGACCATTGATCACTACATCCGAGCCCGAATCAGCGCGGCTTGGTCTAAATGGCGAGAGGTCACAGGAGTCATCTGCGATCGCAGAATACCACTTCGACTCAAAGGGCTTATGTACAAGTGCGTCATACGACCAGTCCTCTGTTATATGGCAGCGAGACGTGGCCAGTTCTTGGAAGGCACATTCATGAGCTTCGCGTTACTGAAATGAAGATGTTGCGGTGGATCTGCGGCGTTACGCGTGCGGATCGCATTCGTAACGAGTACATCCGTGGCAACCTCGGAGTTCGTGACGTAGCGAATAAGCTCCAGGAATGTCGCCTTCGTTCGTTCGGTCTGGTCTCTCGCAGGCCCTCGGACTACGTGGGGAACAAATGCCTTGGCCTAGTTCTCGACGGCCCTCGACTCCGCGGCATACCTAAGAAGCGATGGCTGGATGTCGTGAAGGCCGACATGAGCGAAAACGGGCTCACAAAAGAAGACGCCCAGAATCGTGCAAAATGGAGAAAAGCGAGTAGGATAGCGGAGCCTGGCAAAGGCCGGGATAGCGCCAGGTAGAAGAAGAAGATAAACGTAAAGTAATACTAATTATTTAGCAGATAGAAAAAGGGTCCCAGGATTCTCGCATATGCATTAAATTTAACACGTGGAGTTGCCGACTTTCCCAGTATCATTACGAGTTCTTCTAGATAAGGAGAAAATTTATTAAGTTTTGGGTCTTTCATATTTGTGTTTTATATTTTATATCAATTCCTTATAAATCTAATGTGACATTCACCTGCAAAAACAGATTCCTAAGGTTTTATTAAGTGTAACAGTAATTATATTTTTTTATAGTATACATAATATTCGAATAATTCGAATAGTTCGTGTTGTATTATTCGAATAATATTTATGACGAATATTCGAATAATATGAATATTCGAATTGAAAACCCTACTCGTGACCCCTGGGTGGTGCTAAAAGTGCAACAACCTGGCAACCGTACTGTCTTTTCCAAGATCTCACGGTTCTAAATACTGATTTGCCATACGATAAATAATAACTTTGTAGCACAGCCGTTGTTTTTCCGCGAAGTAGAGAAAAGCGCCTGCGAACAGAACGCCCGCTAGGCGCGTTCCAACTAGCTAGTATGATGGCGTTTGTGTTAATAAAAAAACCGGTGAAGTGCGAGTCTGACTCGCGCACCGAGGGTTCTGTGCAAAGTAACAATTAACTCAAGGTAAAGTAAATGTCCCAATATTTGTTAAATTACTTATTTTAACCCAACACAATAGAATTCAATTTCAAACAACGAGTAACTTTTACACCAAGACAATTGAATCGCGATGGGGGGTGGTAGTTTTTTTACATTTTCCTTCATTAATCGAAATTTTCAAGCCCTTTCAAATGATTACCCCCACTTGACCTAATAGTTGAATTTTTTTTTGCCCCCCCCCCCCCCAAAATTCGTAATTTTTCATAGTAAAAAATGTCTATTTAAATTTTTCATTTTCCATGCACGCGGATAACTCACATTTATAACCATTCCAAATTTCAAATTGATAGCTTAAGTAGTTCGTGAGATATTTCACTTTGTGACAGATAGACGGACGGAGTCGCACCATAAGGGTTCCTTTTTTACCAATTTTGGTACGGAACCCTAAAAAAGGACATAAAGCTTCGCCACTTACCTACTGGCAAATATGAAAGTGCGAGAAGGACGGACGCTTCATGTTCGACATAACATAAGGGGGATCATGATGCTAGCTTGGCGAGCAGTGAATGTGATAACATAACTTATTCTAATATCAAATCGATCGTTCTGAACAAGCTAGGTTGAGAGCGGTAGAACGTTGTACGTCAGGGGTACAAGGTGTACCCTGTACGCAAATAAGGGCATTAACAATCTGTAAGTAGGTACATGATTCTATTGTCAATGTCATAAAGGCGTGTGCATATATTTATATCCTTATTTATCTAGGTACGTATATGAATACTGCTGACTGTACTCGTAAGTAGGTGTGTAGTTACTTTGCTACAAAGTACATACTTACCGAACTATTCATGAGTAAATAAATGAAAAAAACCTTAGTAACTACCTATGTAGCTAGGTTTAGCTAACTTAACTGAAGCACACTAAACAATACAACGAATATTATGTATAATATAATTCGTATGAAGACATTCACGTAAGCCGTTCTACAAAGAAAGATGTTCGCCTAATGAACAAAGTACGACCTGTTGAATGTTCCATTCTCGCCCGCGGAGGGTCGCGTGGGTGCTGTGGGCGAACATGAGTGTACATACCGACGTGTAATCCTAATCCTGGCGTGAATAAAACTAAGCAGCCAACCCCCGCACAACTTTCCAGACAATTTATCGCGTAACGAGATTAAGAAATGTGAAGCTTGCTTTACCGATATTCTTTATTTTTAAATCCAATCCACCACCCACACTAGACCAGAGATTAGAGATTATTATAAATAGGTAGTACACGGAAACAGTGGAACGTATCAAATTAACTACCTAAGCAAAAGTACTAAAGTACGTACAGAAGCTCTGCTGTCTAAAGGCGGGGTCCCACGGCCCTAGTTATTACAGGCCTGGCCGGATCGTGCCACGTCTCAGTATAATATTACACTCTTATTTGTGGCGCTACGGCTGTGGACGCCTGTGCCTGTGCTTAAGCAGGGGTTCCACGGACCGCTTGCACAGGTCAGATCGCGCCAGGCCTGGCCTTTCGCGATCTGATCTGTGAGAAAGCAGGCCGTGGGACCCCGGCTTAACAAACTTGATAATTGATAGAAAGATAAATGAAAATTATGGCATCCCGCTCAACCGCTCAGCCGCTCTTTCGTCTGGTTAGGGTCTTGGCGGTGAGTGTCATCGTCGGACATATGTAGAGAAAGAATAATCCCCTATCTAGATACATGCCGTTAGGTCTGTCACGTATACAGCGCAACATCGAAGCCCCTTTCTTTCTCATTATAGCGTGAATGCCATCTGTCCGAGAAATCTTTCTGTCTTTACTTGTTCAATTACTTATACCTACTAATCTTATGTGTTTCCTTTTGTTACAGATAAATATCGACCTCGAGAGTGGCAAACTGTGAAGTGCGTCATAATAACACCAGTGTTGTGGTCAATTATTAAAAGTCAGAGCTAAAAAAAATCGAAATGTCGTGTTTCGGAGGTAGCGTGCTAATTCCCGACTAAGGGTGGTGCAGTGCAAATTAGTATAGTGCAGTGATGTGAGTTTTAAGCGAACAGTGCAGAGAGGAAGCCACCATGCTGCCTACAAATGTTATGTCCTTTATGAAAAAGGTAAGACTTTTGCAGGAGCCCTTTTAGGTTTTCTCCATATCCAGTTTCCCTTACAGCCATGAGAGGAGGCTTGTGCCTAGCAGTGGAATGTATATAGGCTGGGTGATGATGATTCGATCGAATTGTGGCCGGATACAATTTTGCGAACCGGCCAAAAACCGAATAGTGTCGTAACAGCAGGCAGTACGTTATACATTAAAAAAATGCCAGTGCAGTGTCGTCATTTTGCTCATATTCGGAGCAGCCCTACTGGGAAAGTACACGTGTAGGTATTTCCCCACCTTACGGAAGGCCCCAGCCTTGCAAGTTAAATAAATTATAGTATACTCCACTTTACACGTAATTTCTACTTCTATACGACATTTTAATATATTTCTAATGATACATTTTCGTCGTGTTGGCAAGATTAACACTCTGTCATCCACTTTCCCGCTCTTTTTTCTTAACGTTTGTAAATGTCATGTGATTGTCTGTGATGTCCATTATTTTTCTATGATTTTTTATTGATTTCTTTAATAAAATAACCATAGAAAAGAAGTTAAATAAATCTTGTAACAAGGATAAAAGTCCCTCCGGCCACGTGGTCCTACTGCTTTGTCCTATCAGTAGGACAACTTTTTTTTCCTGGTGGTCCGATTAATCGGACTAGGTACATGGAATTGTAATTCCACGTCGTCCTACTGATCGGAGTGATCGAACGACACGAACTTTATTTGTCCTCGTGGTCCGATCAATCGGACTACAAGGAATTGTAATTCTGCGTAGTGCTAATACTGATCGGACGACATGAACTTTTTATTTCCTGTTGGTTCGATTAGTTGATGTTTTAATTTTTATCCACAAAATACTTTACATTGTCTTTATAGCCTTTCTTTAATTACTCCTACCTTTTCAACAATCAATCAAAACCTGTTGAATTACAAGCCTTCCCCAGGTATTTCAAGAAAATCCCTGCCATTGAAAGTATCTGGAAATCCCCAGAGAAGTTTATTCGAGTGAGTGCAGATTTCTAGCACATTTAAGACGCGTGTGTTTTTAAGTGTGCCTTTTCATATCTTGTTCGTGCATATGAAAGAGCTTGTTAAGCGCAATTGGATTTCAATCGGCGTGGGACTTGGCAACTTATTGGATTTACCTAATATATACATTTATTTTACAAGAATTAAGGTTCGAGTACCTGCTCAGATTAGCTTATAATATTAATGTAGCCCATGTAAAACTTTGGCACTATGTATAAGCTCGAAGCTATATTAAAAAAACACAAAAACTTCTTCTTTTAAACTTAAATAACTTGAATACATAACAAATCCAGGCTGCGAAAATAACAATAAGTACCAATTTGTGACATCCGAATGACCTCTCATGTGTTTTCTTTTTTCGAGACGGCCGCGACGTAGTACCTTTTCTCGCACTATACCTCTTGTTCTAATAGGAGAGATACGTATACTGCGAGAAAAATCGGGAGAGCTCGCGCGCCGTTCAGTACGAAAAAGGTAAACTACTTAAGTATGTTTGATAACAAGAAGGCGTCGCTTACAATTATTAGTCTCCGTACCTTAATGATTAAATTAATCTTTATACATATACTACATACCTATGTATACTACAAGCAAAATAATAGTACATTGCGTAACTAGGGCGGTGAATTCGTGAATGCCCCAGATCGCAGGAGTTTGTGGCCCGAACCGAAGGTATGATGAGGTCATAAATATGCGCTCTGGGGCTTTACGAATTACCGCCCGTGTTGAGTACAAAATTTTACGTCATCGCCTGGCCACAATGCGAGTTTTACCGTACTCGCAGCGTGCAGTATAACTCGCATTACGGCCAGGTGTGACGTAAATAACTATTACAGATACTGCAAATAAATACTTTCATATCTATTTATATAAATAAATAAATATGTCTACAAAATATACAAATAGTATCCAATTAAATCACAAGTCATTGGAGAGCCACAACTTTTCAGCTTAGTAATCAGAATACCTACTTAGATTCCAATTACCTTTGCACAAACGCTGTGCGAATTAAAAAACGCTCCGCTTGGCGAAAAGTCCTTTATTTTTCATAAAAATATTATGCAGCGCGGAAGTCTATATTCCCTCAGCTAGTTTACTGTAAGCCCGGCGCGCGGTGAGGTGTACAGGTCGACACACGTAAAAAGAGCCCTGGCGGCCATATAAAATGTATGGCCGCCAGTGTTCTTTTCACATGTGCTGACCTATACGTGACGAGTTTCAGTTTGTGCCCGCGGGCCGCGGCCGCGCTGCCCTGCTTTAGTAGCTTCCTGTATTTATACTTTTTTGTTTTATTATTACTTACTAGCTTCTGCCCGCGACTCCGTCCGCGTGGAATTATATCGCAGCTCCATACAAACTTTTACCCCTATTTCACCCCCTTAGGGGATGAATTCGGGGATAAAAACTGTCCTATGTCACACTCCATCCCTTCAACTATCTCCACTTAAAAAATCACGTCAATCCGTCGCTCCGGTTTGCCGTGAAAGACGGACAAACAAATACACTACACATACACTTTCCTATTTATAATATTAGTGGATGGATTTGAGGCGGTGCATTGGAAATTATCGCGTGCTTTGAAACGCCGTTCTGACTAGATTAAGAAACAATAAGGTCTGATATTCAGATATATCATTGATTTTCTGGTTTATTCTATACATGATTGCTTAAAACTTTCTCGATATAAAAAACCAAAGTTGGATTTGTATTTTCCTTTTTTTACTCAGCCTACTCAAACGACGTCCAAATTTCCGAAGAGTGTTACATCTCTTTTTCTCGTGCGTGGAAGGCATAAGCGAGTCTTGTCTAGGGGGCGTGTTCGACTCAAATCAAGGCATACCCTTAACTGGATCTGTTCCTTTATTAATTTGTCAGTGAGGGAGATTTGGAACTGAATTTTGAACCAGTCGACATCCACCGATTGAGCTGAAATGTTGGGTAAAAAGTATAGTTTGGACGACGATTCAATATTGTGGTATCCATCGCGCAAATAATCGGTAAAATATAATGAAAACTGGTCACGTATTTAATGTCGAAAACCGCTCGACCAAATAGAGTTGAGAGAGAGAGAACCGTCATGTTGACAAACAGTTTTGACTACTACGGCTGTGTCAAGTGTGGATGAGACTTTGCATGTGACGTAGTGAGTGTTCTGTGTAACCCGACATTTAACAATGTTGAAGAAATCGAGGGTAGATTCTTGCCGCCGTCGCTGCCCCCGCCTGCGTCCGCGCAAACCAGCCGACAACGCGTGTGCTCATGAATAGGAATCGCGAATCGGTTCGAAACATGTCGAGCTATTTTCGAAATTAAATAAGTGGCCCGTTTTCATTATATTTTAACATGTAAGTTCTGGTTAAAGAATACATTATATATAATATATTTGTACTTAATTCGTACATCACGAATGGCTCTATTCACAGGCTCAAATCAATGAGAGCCTATGCTGTCTAGCGTGTCGGGCTAAACAACGTTTCAATCTAAACAAAAAAGAGCAAGTAAATGGAGCCGGGAATTGAATTAGCAGAAAGAAACCCGATTGCTGTTGCTGTTGAGCAAATCCTTTTACCCTGAGTGCAGTACAGTTTGCAGGGATTACCTGCAATAATGATAAAAGTCTGTACTCGGACTAAAATGTGGTCCAACAAGCGGTCCACGAAAAAAACTTTTGTAGTTCTTTATAAAGAAAGGTATGTTGTAAAGTATGCGCATTTGACGTCTAAAATGGTTTATATACGAGTAGCTTCGATTGTTACCTGCGGTTTGGCAGACTTATTTAACTTATAAAAAACGATTTATGTCTTTTCCATATTTTGGGACCATGGAGTCCGGGACGGCCGAAGCCAACATCGCAGAGGCCCTTTAATACAAAAATAATATTAAGTAAGCAAATGATATTAAGTATTATTCACTGTAGATTGTAGATAACATTACATTATTTCGAAGAAACGTACTTATAACAGGATAAGAAAGAAAAATATTGTAGTTACTTATTAGTATTACTTATGTCGATCAAGAATAAATATATATAATTATCAAGCGTCCCATTTCGGGACGCTTTTTTGTCCTATCAATTATTAGGTAAATGGTCGTACATGAGCTTGTCTTACTTTATCTTGCATGAAAAGTTTCTGACTCTAACGTGCACAATACAGTTCGCATGCTGTAGGGTACAAACTCGACGGGTCGGAGGTTTAAACGGTAAAATAAAGTTGTACTAAAATGTAGCCAAATTCAACATCCGTCAGTAAATGTTACTTTGTTTCTCTCTCCCGTAGCGACTCTGAGTACATCCGTGGTCGTATCGTGGCCAAGCGTGGCCGCTTTATGCGTCTCGTTCCCCGCATGCATATTTTAGGTGCACGTGGTTAGATAGATATTGCTGAAGACTTAAGCAAACTGTTTTATGACAACTCCAACTTTGTACTTGACGTATTGCAGTTGAGTGAGACATCTTTGTATTGGTGTAGTGGAATAAACATGTTCACGCTAAGATTTTTTTTATTGTAGAGTATCATATCTTTCAGTTGTATTCTTTATACAAAGTTATGGCATGCAAGTTGCATTTTTAGTAATGGTGAAATTTACTATTCGTTGTGTTTTCCCAATCAATGTAAATTTTCCCACTGTATAATGTGAATGCAAAATTAATTTCGATCCAACTTATAAGCAAATAATATCTGACAGCGTTTGGTGCTCACACATTAAGCAAATACAGATTAAGCTTATACAGAGAGAACGCATTAACTGAGACAGTTAAAATGTAGGTATTTACTAAAACAACACTCTTTTGTTATTTCGCTAAAAACGCGCAGGTCTATTAACGATAACTATTACTTGCATATTTTTGCATTTACTTAATGTTCTCTCCGCACAAAGAAATACACAAATGAATAAAAAATAACACACGGAGGTAGAAATACGGTATAACATACGGAAGAAACTTGGTAGAGACCAACCTTTTAAAATCACACGTGATAAGCCTCTGCACGAGGCATCGTTTAACTAGGTACTTATTAATGACGGTTTAATTCTGAAACAGTATCCGGCAGATCTTCGCCGATTGGCTAGACCAGCTATAATACTCAACCTGGGCCTCGCCAGGCTTATTGCTTGTGGCCCGTCATTAAATATGATATTCTAATATAAAAACCATAGAAACGTACCTTGTACGTTGCCTACCTACCTACCACGGGGCTCCTTAGCTAAAATATATTTGCGGCCCTCGTAGAAAAAAGATTGAGTACGGCTGGGCTAGACTCTGGCATCCTGGCGCGTTTCATGGATCTGCACGCCATTATGTTAGTTTATTATTTTTATTTATTTCGTGTGGATAAAAAGTTATTTTAAGGCAATTGTTACTATATCAACATATACACCACTATTCTGACGTAACTGATTTTTATTTTATTTTCTATTATTTATTTTTACAAATATGACATTGTCACAAACAGTAAAGTGGGTAAAATCCTACTAATATTATAAATGCGAAAGTTTGGGTGTTAGATGTTTATGTTTGTTACTCAATCACGTTTAAACGGCTCAACCGATTTGCACGGAATGTTGCACGAAGATAGTTTATAGCCTAGATTAACCATATGATAGTTTTTTATCCCGGGTCACGCAGACAAAGCCGCGGGCGGAAACTAGTTATTTATAAGTGAATGTTGATACCAAAACAAAATGTATGCAATTTTGTACATCTTGTAGCAGTTAATAAATTAACCTTGAATGTCATGATGGTACTCCCATTTAAAAGAACGTGTGCAGTGGAAAGGTAGAGTTCAGTAAAAGTTTCTTTATGCGAAGTGTATCGGCAACTGTTGCACCCTTTAGGTTTGAATAAACGTAAACGTAATAAATTTTTGATGAAATGTTTCTTCCTAGGCGTCAATCGGTTAAATTAAAGTACCTATAATCATAGAGGAATACTACCCCTATATTTATGATGCCTATACTTAGCGGAACAACAAAATCGTGTTTTATGAGTAACAATTCAGACACTTCCGCAAATAAATAACGACACAGATTCAATCAATTACGATTTACTATATATTTCATTGCCTACTCTACTTCAATATCACGTTCCTGAATCCAACCCCTACCGTTCGCGCTTATTGTGTTGTATACAGAGCTGGGTAAATAGTAAATACATATTGTAGGTAAATAAGAATTATTACCATGAATATATCTAAGCAAAGCGTTACCTTGGTAAATACATTATTAGTAAAGTATAACTCTTCGAAATAAGATGTTTATGAAGCACGGGGCATATTCGGGTCTGATAAATGCTTTGATATTACCTAGTTACGAGAAAACGCTTACTTATTCGATGCCGTCTGACTGAATACATTATTGAACACCGCGAAATAAAATAATACTATTTAAGCATGTCTGAAACATGAATGAAACCAGCAATCTTTTAAATAAACGACAAAGTGGGTCCACTTTTTGATAAATCTACATCTTTTTAAAAGTTTTTCGCCTCCCTTGAGAAAGGGTGGAAGGGGGTGGGGGAAAGCTCTGAAAGGCCGCGTGGCGTTCGCTTTGACGGGTCGTGGACGGGTCTATTAGCCGAGCTGCTTGCAAGAGGTGCATTTATCGAAGCTTGCATATTTAACGCAACTTTTTCAGACTACGGGTACTTTCAACTTGCCGTCGCTGTTAAGTAGGGTAATGGATATCACTTATAACGGATTATTGATGGCGTTCGCTGATTCTGAGAAAATCAACGTTCCCGGTGCCGCACTTAGTTTAATCTCGCATGAAATCGTTTAAGTACTTAGGTAACTTCTTAATGTGCGTTGTGCCTGAAGCACCTATTTGCACTGGTTTGGGAAGTTGAGAAGGGAGTTTCTTGCTGCGGTGAAATGAAATTCTTCTTTAGTAGTCAGGAGATGTTGTCGGCTCGCCGGTCGGTTGAGAAGTGGCGGTGCGGGGGGCGAGCGCCATATTTATAGCCGTCAGGCGCCCCGCACCGCTCACGGGCGTAAGCGCGGACCGACAACTCTCGTTTATTCCAATAAAATAAACTTAATCCTATTACATTTCTGTGTTCTTATTTACTCTTAATTCCTATATACTAGTATGTAGACTCTTTTATGGTCTCTATCTTGAACTCTTATGGGTCGCTTATAGGATTTCCCTGTTTCTTATTAGCTTTATTTATTAATCAAATTTTCCTATAAGCGACGCTTAGTAAATGAAAGTCGGTTCGTAGATTATTTATTAAATCGTATGTACAGTTTTCTATTCTAAAGGCTTAAAACTAAGTCGCCTGCACATATCTCCCGCCGTGGAATGCTCGCCTTAGCGTTCCAGTTTGTTTGCGTGCAGGTCGTCATCTGTAGTGGGCAGGATTGCGAGCTTCTTGGTCGGTCTGCGCAGCACTCCGCCCTTCGTCTTCACGTCCACGACTCTCGTGGCGCCGTCGGGTCCCGGGAACTTGGCGATTACTCTCCCCATGGGCCATGTGTTGCGTGGGAGAGTGCCGTCGCCGATGAGTACCACGTCCCCTATTTCGATAGGACGTCCGTGGCCGTAGGGCTCCCGCCGGTCCTGGAGTGTGGGCAGGTACTCTCGGACCCAGCGATTCCAGAAGTGGTCGGCTAGTCGCTGGCTGGTCCTCCACGTCGCTCGTCCTGTCAGGTCCCCGTCGTCGAAGGTGCCGGGTGACTGGACTCGCCCCGAGCCGCCGAGTAGGAAGTGGTTCGGTGTTATCGCCTCGGGCTCGTCGGGCTCCACGGAGACGTGCGTCAGTGGCCGGCTGTTCACGATGTATTCTGCCTCAGCCAGGGTCGTCGCGAAGACCTCTTCAGTAGGGTGGCGTTCTTTCAGGACAGCGTACAGTGTTTCTTTCACGGCTCGTACCATTCGTTCCCACGCCCCGCCCATGAACGGTGCGGAGGGGGGGATGAAACGCCAGCCGATGTGTCGCCGCTCTGCTTCTTTTTTCATCGCGTCGCTGGTGTTGTCTCGCAGCATCTTGTCGGCGGCGTGAAAGTTGGTGGCGTTGTCCGACCAAATCTCAGTCGGTGTTCCTCGTCGGGCGATCATTCGGCGTAGCGCCATGATGGCGGACTCGCCGCTCAGGCTAGGCACTATTTCCATATGTATAGCGCGCGTGGTGAGACATGTGAAAAGGGCCACATATCTTTTCTGTGTAGTTCGGCCCACGGTGACAGTCGCGGGGCCCCATAGGTCGACTCCCGTGAATGTGAAGGCTCGCTCATGGTGGGCGAGGCGGCAGTGTGGCAGGTCACCCGTCGGCGGTACAGTTGGCTTCGCTTTTCGTCTTCGGCAGGGCAGGCATCGGTGGATAATCATTCGGCTGACTGTACGTATTCGTAGTATGGCGTAATGTTGTTTACACTCATTTGTCGTCGCTTCGACGCCGTGGTGATTCATCTGTCTGTGTACGTAGTCTATGTACAGTCGAACGGCCGGGTGGTCTCCGTCGATCACTGGCGGCCTTTTCTGTAGCGTCGGTATGTCGTGGGCTTCATTTATGCGCGTTTTGAGAGTGATGATACCGTCGACGAGTTCCACGGCGAATGGGCGTAAGCGACTGTGTGTCGCCGGCGGCTTGCCCTGCGCTAGGCGTCTTATTTCGTCTGGAAAGCTGTCCCGCTGGCTCTCTCTCATTGTCAGGCGTTCCGCTTCTTTTAGATGTCTGGCTTCGAGCGTTATGTAGGTACTCGAGGTGGGTCGGACGGGCCGCGGCGTTGTGTGTTCGGCCCGCTGTCTTTTCTTGTTCCACTCCGGGTCCTTTTCTTTATTCTTTAACGTTCGTTTGTAGTGAGTGCGCGCGCGTTGAGGGCGGCACAACTCGATGAACTGGAGTACTCGCGCTAGGGTTCTTATTAGGCGTTCCCAGCGCGAGAACCTTTCTGCCGACGGTAGCCACGAAGTGGGTGCGATATGATTGCACGACTCGGTTTCTTGTTTCTTTTCTTCTCCGCTTGGCGCCGTATTCTGTAGTGGGGGCTCGGTGGGCCACGTCGCTGGGTCGTCGTACAGGAACTCAGGGCCGGTGTACCATCGGTGATCGCTGCTGAAGTCTGGTGGTAGCTCTCTGGTAGGTATGTCGGCTACGTTGTGGCGCGTGGGCACCCATCTCCATTCATTGACCGTCGTGGTTTCCTCTATGGCGGCGATGCGGTGTGCGACGAACGGCTTGTATGATCGCGCGCCGGTGCGAATCCACGTCAGTACTGTGCGACTGTCCGACCAGTATATCTTGCGATCTGGTTTCAGGTCGTGTTCCTCTTCGACGGTGGCTGCCATTCGTGCTCCCATCGTGGCTGCTTGGAGTTCGAGGCGCGGGACCGAGGTCACTTTTAGGGGTGTGACCTTGGCCTTCGCCGTGACGAGTGACACGTGGACTCGCCCGTCTGCAGTTACGGTACGCCAGTATAGGGCGCACGTGTATGCAGTCAGCGATGCATCGACGAATGTGTGTAGCTCTCGACTCGCTGCGTCGCTGTAGTGTAGGTAGCAGCGAGGTATCGTGACGTCACGGAGGGCTCGCAGTTGTTTCGTCCACGTAGTCCAATTTTGAGCGAGGTCGGGGTCTATCGCTGTATCCCACGAAGTACCTCTTCGCCATACTTCTTGTAGTAATTTCTTGGCTTGCACGGTGACAGGCGATGCGAGGCCGAGCGGGTCGAAGACGGACATCATTACTCTGAGAACTAGGCGTTTAGTGGGCGCTAGTTCGTCGAGTGCGTGGGACGGTAATCGGCTGAGGTCCAAGTTAAAGGCGATCTCGTCTGTGGCGGGCCTCCATACTTGTCCGAGCACACGCTCGGTTTTCATGTCGCTTAAGTCGAGTGCGACGTGTGCTTTCTCTCCCGGCGCTTCTATGTCTTCGTTTTCCACTGCTTGCAGTACTGTAGGCGAGTTGGACGCCCACTTGCGGAGGTTGTAGTGTGCGCGTTTTTGTATGTCGCGCACGTCGCTTGCTATCTTGATCGCCTCCTCTTCTGACTCGAAACTCTGTAGGTAATCATCGACGTAATGATTACGTACTATGGCGGCGGCGGCCTCGGGGTGCGTCTCGATGTACTTCTCGGCGTTCGCGTTCTTTACATATATCGCGACCGTAGGGCTGCAGGTCGCGCCGAACACGAGGGAGCTCATGCGCCATTCCTCGGGCGGCGTGTCGTCACGGCGATCGCCGCGCCATAGGTATCGCAGCGCGTTGCGGTCTTCGGGCCTCACTTTCACGTTCATGAACATCGCTTCGATGTCGGCGGACACGGCGATCTTGTGTTGTCGGAACCTCATGAGTACCCCTGGCAGTGATTGGAGCAGGTCGGGGCCGGTGAGGAGCTTGTCGTTGAGCGATACACCTCTCGTACGGGCGGCTGCGTCATGTACCACTCTGACGCGGTCTTTCTTCATGGGGTTCAGTACCGCGAAATGAGGTAAGTACCAGTTTCTTTCTCCCTCTTTTCTAGGCGGGGCTGGCTCGGCGTAACCTCGTGACACTAATTTGTTCATCTCGTCGTTGTATCGCAACTTGAAGGCTTCATCTCGATCTAATTTCTTTTTTATGCTGTGTAGACGTTTGAGTGTATTTTCGTAGTTATCTGGTAACTTGTCCTCTTCGTTCTTCCACAGTAGGGGTACTTGGTAGTGACCGTCGGCTGTGATCATGGTCGAGCGTGTCAGCTGGGTGAGGGCACGCTCTTCCGGGTCCGACTTAGGTCGTTTCGGTTCTATCATCATATTTTCGATCGCGAAGTACTCCTTCAGTTGGCGGTCAATGTCCTCGTCGCACGCTGGCTGTCCGTCCTCGTTGTCTGGCTGACTGGTGACGTGATTGACGACGTGGTTGATGGCTTCGTGTTGCTGTTGCGGGCGCGTGTGTGCGCCGTGGAGAACCCAGCCGAGTGATAGTCGGCTAGCGACGGGCTGATGTCGATCGCCGCGTCGTATCTCCTCCGGTAGTAGCAGGTGCCAGTTATCTTGCCCTAGTAGTATTCCCGGTTCGGCCGTGTCGTATCTCAGTAAATGTTGTATGTCTTGCAGGTGTGCACACGTACTGAGGTCTTCATCGCTTATCGTCTGGGGTGATAAGCGCAGATTGGGAATAGTGCGGGCGTATATGCGGGCCTCTTTGTCTTGGCCGCGTATCAGGAGGGGCACTCGGCGCGATTTCGTAGCATTTATTCTTGCACTAGCTACGGCTTCTATGTGGAGCGGTGTAGCGGGCCCGTCTAGGCCGACTTCGTTGGCGATCTCCTCTGACAGAAGAGTGATGGTACTCCCGTCGTCCATCAGGGCGGAGGTGTTGACCTCCCCTTTTGGTCCTGTTATCGTCACTGGCAGTATCTTAAGAAAGGCACGGGACCGGCGGGTTGTCCACGTTGACGCGACCGCTTCACTCTCGATGGGCGCTGGCTTCTGGTGGTGCAGCAGTTTATGGTGGTAGTACTCGCAGTTGTCTCGCTCGCACTTCACTTTCTTGCAATAGTGCGTCTTGTTTCTATACCACAGGCACCGGAAACACAGTCGTTTTTCTTTAGCTAGCTTCCATCGATCGTCAACTTCTTCGGCAGTGAATTTCGGGCACTTTTCTATGTTATGGGTTTCATTGTGGCAGCACGAACACTTGTGGGCGGGCTTCTCGCGTACTGGCTTCTCATTGGTTGCATACGCTTTGTGTGTTCTTCGGACGGGGGCTTCACTTGTTTCGGGCTGTGCGTATGCTGCGCAGTATTGTGCCTCTCGATGTAGAAAGGCGGCTATCTTCGTTAGTTCGGGCTCGTTTGACACTGTTGTAGCGGCGAAGTCGTACCACCGGTACCGCTGGTTTGGCGTAAGCTTGTCTAGTATAGCTTTGGCGGTCTCGGGGCTGTAGAGATACTGCGCACGATCTAGCGCTCGGAGAGTAGCGACGGCGTTCGCGATGCGACACGAGAAAGTGCAGAGGTCTCGGGCTCCGTCTGTGAGGCGTGGCAGGGCGCGAAGTCGTTCGAGTTCGCCCAAGGCTATGGTGTCAGGCCTCCCGAAGCGTGTCTCCAACGTCTTGACTATCTCGATGGCTGGCGCTTGATAGATGAGTAGATTTTCAACTGCTTCCTTCGCCTTTCCTTTCAGCGATCTTCGTAGTCTTGCCACGTTCTCAGTTTCGGTGTATTTCGATTGCGATTCTTCGTACGAAGCTTTGAATGAGAGCCACTCTTGGTGTGACCCTCCGTAGGCGGGTAGCTCGACGGCGAAGCGAGGCGTGTTACCGGAACGAGCGGCGGCGGCGATCGCGGACGCGAGCTCGGAAAGATCGACCTGTTGTGTCGACTGGCTGTGTTGTTTCACTATGGGTATAGCACTTGATTGTTCGTAATAACGCGCGGGCGGCGCTGTCTTCAAGTGTTCATAAGGATGCGCGGGCGGCGCGGACGACAATGCAGTTAAATGTTCATATCGATGTGCGGGCGGCACTGCACTTAACTGTTCATAATGATGCGCGGGCGGCGCGGACGGCACTGTAGTTAAATGTTCATATCGATGTGCGGGCGGCACTGCATTTAACTGTTCATAATGATGCGCGGGCGGCGCAGGCGGCACTATAGGCGCGGGCACGAAAACGGGTGCGGGCATGAAGACGGGCGCGGCGGCACTGAGGGGGACGGTCCCTGCTTGCGCGCGCATCGCGGCGGCGGCGGCGGCGGTGATGGGCGCGGTAGGCGGCGGGTTTAGCTTGGTCACAGCTTGCGGCGGCAACGGCGGCGGCGGCGGCGGCTGGACAGAGGCTTGCTCAGTTTTGGCTTGCTTGTTGCCCTCTTCTTCTGGGAAGTGAGGTTTTTCGGCGACGGCGAGCATATCGTGGCTCGACTCGAGCCAGGCGTCGACTCGAGATTGCAGTTGTGCGGCGGAGACCACGGTTCCCTCGTCGTCTTCACTTCCGTCGGCTTCGATTGCGGCTAGGCGTGCTTGGGCTAGTTCAAGCTTGATGCGCAGCATTTCTTCTTTCGCTCTGGCTAAGCGTTGTGCGCGGCGGGACGATGTAGTCTTTATGGACCTGGACGGTGGCGGCGCCGCGGGGACGCTGTCGGCGGCCCCCGGCGGTGCTGAATCTTCAGCGTTAGTTGCGGCGCTCTCCGTATTTGGTGTGGTCGGCGTAGACTGCGTCTCTCTGCCTGAGGCTTCTGTGCTGGATCCCGGCGTTTCCGACGACGGCTCTTCTCCGAATATGAGTTGGGCGAGGGAACGCCCTCCTCCCGCTGAGCGTGTAATTCGACGACTCATAATTACTGGAACTATTTTTCTTTCTTGAATTTGAAACTGGAACTATTTTCTTTCTTGAATATCCGGCTCGAAGGACCATTATGTGCCTGAAGCACCTATTTGCACTGGTTTGGGAAGTTGAGAAGGGAGTTTCTTGCTGCGGTGAAATGAAATTCTTCTTTAGTAGTCAGGAGATGTTGTCGGCTCGCCGGTCGGTTGAGAAGTGGCGGTGCGGGGGGCGAGCGCCATATTTATAGCCGTCAGGCGCCCCGCACCGCTCACGGGCGTAAGCGCGGACCGACAACTCTCGTTTATTCCAATAAAATAAACTTAATCCTATTACATTTCTGTGTTCTTATTTACTCTTAATTCCTATATACTAGTATGTAGACTCTTTTATGGTCTCTATCTTGAACTCTTATGGGTCGCTTATAGGATTTCCCTGTTTCTTATTAGCTTTATTTATTAATCAAATTTTCCTATAAGCGACGCTTAGTAAATGAAAGTCGGTTCGTAGATTATTTATTAAATCGTATGTACAGTTTTCTATTCTAAAGGCTTAAAACTAAGTCGTCCTGCACATGCGTATTAGAAAATTAGACATTAAAAACAGTTAAAATACGAACGCAAAAAAGTATATATAAACGAACAGGTCTAGGTTCCCTTGAAAATAGCAAAGCTTAAATACCGAAAGAAATGTTTATTCAAAGCTTTAAAGAACCTTATTAAACCAATTTCGCTCCTCTCACGGCATTCAATGAAAACAAAACGGCGAGCGCGAACGGAACGTCTGCTAAATAAATGTTTTATAGCGTTCTCTTTTTAAATGCTAATTCATCCTAAGGTAAGACGAAGGCTCCAGAATAAAAGCTTTGGAATGAACCACATTAAATTCAGGGTTCCATCGAAGATTACCTTTGTCTATCATCCCAATTTTACGGTCTTACGTGACTTTGAAGGCTTCATTGCACGTTAACGATTCCGTAAATGCCACTGAATAGAACATATAGGTATGGCATTAAAGAGAGTAAATTATGGCCGGCAACCGCCCACACACTCCGACATGTAAACATATCTTCAATCGAACTTTCCCATTAAACATACGTTTCAAACCGAGTTGCCCCCACACTAGCTTACAAGGGGCTAATTGGTATGTTATGTTATACGTGGGAAACTACAATTATTTGTTGTATCAACTAGTTACAAACGTTTACGAGTATATATGGTGTGGCGGCAACTTTAATTTAAGTACGGGATCTAAAATGTTGTATTTATATTTAGAGAGTTTATCCATTTTTCAACACTGCTCGTAACGTGGTATTTATTACGTCGATTTTAACCTCATAATCCAGGATGCTAAAAACGCGTGATTTATAAACGCCACGTCACTCGTTTTTTAGGGTTCCGTAGTCAACAAGGAACCCGTCTCCGGCTTAGCTCAGTAACCATTACTACTAAAAAACTGTAATTCGGCATGGGTATATAAATCAATCACGCCGACAAAACAAAAGAATAAAATCTTGAAAAAAAAACACCTAAAGTGGGGATGTTTTTTTTTCTCGTGTGGGGTATTGTTGGATAGCTTGTTCAAAAATATTATTTCTTAAAACGATTTTTCAAATTACTTTAAAGCCCCAATTTTTGTTCAAGTTTTTGTCGTCGTCCCCGCTGCCGGCTAAATGGCTGCTACTGGGAATGTGAAAGAAATCGTGGCAGTGGTATATAGGTATATTGAATTTAAAAGGAAAACTATCACGGCTAAGTAGGCATAACTAGTTACCGAGTAACTAATAGTCGACCAACTTAAAATGTACCTTACTTACTTAGAAAAGCCAACTTTCGTATAAATTCGGCCGACGTAACCATTTAGTTGATGGCGCGCGCGTGTCGATGTAACTAAGGAAGACCCCCGCGCCCGACACGCACTTGGCCAATTTTTTATAATATATCTTTGCATCCCGATTAAGTTACGTCAGTGGGTGTGTAATGATGGGTATAAAAATAAATAATATAATTTCATTCGCTATAACAACGTTTGATATATTTTCAAGGGACATAATCACTCATTGTATATAATAATCGTTTGTTATAATGTCAAAATATATATGTTTATTTTGTATAACGATCATCGGATATAACACTTATTTTGTATAATCATTATATGGTATAATGCTCATGTTATATACAAGTTATATATCATAACTATCAAGAAGAATAATATTTCGTTTTTATTATTAGTTAGATTAATAACTTTTAAATGAAAGGAAAAATTGAAAAATTTAATGCTCCGAGCCGGATTCGAACCGGCGACCACAGGCATTCATGGCCCGTCGCTACTAACTAACTGAGCTATCGGAACAATCCGGTTCGGGCACCAAATCCTTCAATCAGTTCCTTCATACAACGCCTTAGGGAGGCGTGTAGCGACATCTACCAGAAGACTAAGGCTTCTTAAGGGCACCAACGTCTCAAATTATATTGAGAAATCGTCAGTAACGACGCACTACCACGACGACGACAAACCTACTTCTACATAACCTAATAAAAGTACTGGTACAAAAATCATACGACATCCAAAAGAAAATGTAGCAAACATAACGGCTTGCAAATTGTACTATGTAAGCATATATTAGGTAGTAAAAAAGTTGGGTTCTGGCGCTTCGCCGGCCGCTACCGCGGCACGCTCGCTGCGCTCGCTCGGCTCGCGCGCTATAGGGTCGCAGTTCAACCTAACACTCCTCCTCGCTTCGCTCGTCGTCGTACCTACACCGACCTGCCTTAAGAGTCTACCAAAAAATATTATGCGAACTGTGTATTAGAATAAATTAGCATTATATCATTTGTTCATTATGGGAAAATTGGATTATATTTAAAGTATGTTATACTAAATACTATTATATCAAATGATCGTTATATAAAATGATAATTATATCTTATGTAAATATATTTAGTGTTGTTATATCACTCAATAATTATATCAAATTAGCGTTATTGCGACTAATATTATTTAAAAAAAAATTATATGCATCGTTACGCACCCTACGTCAGTACCTCGCAGCAAACCAATAAGTTTTCCCCGACGAAGATTTCATGATCTCTTGTAAGAAATGTTAGTAAATATTGTTTTCCTGGAAACAAGTAGGTAGATAGACAGAGACATTTTACGATCAATGTGGAAAGACGGTTTTGTGTGGCTTCCAAATAAAATGAGGGACTTTATTGTAATCAATATCAACTTTCCCTGCTCCTCGTTCTCGGCCGCAGTAGTAAATTCTGCAAATACACCCTAATTTAGTGGCTCATATTTTTGTAATAGAGCAGTTTTTGTTCGCCAAATTGCATCAAACTTTTCTGAGGTCACTAAGATTTTGTCGGTGCGGGTTCTGTGTTGTATCAGTACGCTAAATACTTTCATCCATTGAACAGATGGGTGAAGGTCCGGCTGCCATTGGCATCTTAAGCTTATTTTGCTGCCCACATTAAAATTTGGAGCGGCGGTACTGCATGCGTACTGCACGGCGTCCGCGTGTACATGTGATATATATATATACCGACAAGTAAGAAATTCTGTGCAACATTAAAATTAAATTAAATAAACGTTTAATTCAGGCCATTTCCCATATCGTTGTTAGTAAGTACATGTAGACAGTACATTAACTAAGAGAACAGGACCGGCGCATCATTAAAATAAAATAACATTATACAATTAAATTACAATTATCATTAAATATTGGAAATAAATTATGAAATCGTTAATGTCAACAGGTGAAATATTATTAAATGTCAAATCAAATAAAGTAAAAATGGAATTAAAAATAATATAAAATTTAAATGGTATTAAAAAAAATCTAAATAAAATTGAAATAAAATTAAAAATGGAATAAATAACATAAGATTTCACCAGTCAAAATCAACAAAGCTTTGGTGCATACCGATCCACCTTTGCTTCATAGGCGAGTCCCACCTGTCGGCAGCATATTAGAAGGCTCTCGTTAAAGTATAGTTGTGGAATGAAAGGTTCAACACTTTTCAATCATGCAAACATCAGCCAGGCATTTTAATTATTATTTCTTTCTCGAAAAAGAGTTCCTTACTACACTAAATTCTATAGAATTAACGAAGCTGTTCACAAAATTTCACGAGAATTGGTTGAGAAATGCGACGTGTAGAGGATAACAGCCGGACAGCGGAACAGCGGGACAGTTGAACATCTGGATCAACGAATTTTGGCCCAAGGTGAAGCATAGAACTTCGTTCGCTTCGCTCGGTCGTTCGATAAAGTCGAAAAGCGATGAGCCTTTTCATTCGACTACGAAATACCGATTACGCCACGCCAGATGCCGAAGTGGCCTTAGGTTATCCTTATCAGAAATGGGGGCATTCCGATCCTTATTTAACTTTGAAGAAGCTTATTGCTTTTGTTGTTCAAAGATATCAACTTTGTGAAACAAAGAATGTTACTTAAAGAAATGAGTCCCATATTAATTACTTGCGTTGCTTTTTTCAATTTCAAATGTATCTTTGTATATATTACGTTGTTAATCCTGGACGCAAAAAGTAGTTAGTAGTTTTGAGATATTGAACTTTGAATGAAACTGTCGATGATTTGACAACTTTTCAAAGCGTATTATTTTACTGGCCAGCAACACTGACATATTCCTGGCAAAATTTCCCAGGCTTATATTCTTGGAAATGGAAAAATTGGCACCGACAGGTTTGCCCTAAAAAGCTACAACGAATTTCTGCCGAGCAAAATAAGGTTCAGATTTCATGAATTTAATCTTACTGTGCCACTTAACGAATGTCGCAGAAGTCGTAGCGTTCGCTCCGACCGTTAACGCTTTTTGAGCATTTGCTCGTTCTAGAAAAATAAGGAATTTTGTAATAAGAACGTCGTGATCGCTACCTGCAATAAAATGTACCTACAGCAGCTTGATGATTTGTTTTTGGAGGACCTTTTCGTATTCGCAAATATTATTTTTCAGGTAGAAATAGCTGGTAGTGGGTTCAACCACTGGGTTTGATACTGTACAAAATATCATTTCATGTTTTTCGGTGAAGGAAAATCATTAAAAAAAGGGGAAAAAAGAAGGGTAGACCAGACCTTGTTTGATTAACAAGGTCTAGTGTACCCTCTGGGTTGGAAGGTCACGTCAGTCACTTTTTATAAAACTAGTGCCTACGCCAAGTCTTGGGATTACTTTCCAAAACGGACAGCCGGGAAAACGCTAGGATAAGAGCTGAAAGAGTCATAGTGAAACCGTATATGTATACCAGTAAATCTGAAGAGGGTAGGTAAACATAACGTGTGAAAATGTGCAATCAACCCGCGCCGTAAAACACGGTCCAACAGGACGCAGCCTCTGTGGCCCGCGAGTATTTGTTCCGAGCCCCAATTGGCACTAACGCGTAAACGGTCACGTTTCGGAAATAGAGCCTACATTTTTATTGACAGGGGCATTTGCTGTGTATACCTACACCGGGGGGCCGTAAATATCTGACAGATTTTGGAATATCATCTAAACAGAAAAGTTATGTAGGCATATATTAAGCTCGAATCGGTCAGGTTTAGAGACCATACGTATGTAACTTATACAGTTTTATGTAAAGAATAAATCCAGTCCAGTAAATCAATTTTACTGCTAGGTCCAAGTATATCCATGATTAGCATAATTATTTACTGAGTTCAGAGTGCCATATAAAGTCTTGTAAAATCGCCCTTACTCAAAATAAACTTTGCAGATAGAGATTTAAAGATTTTTGTAGGAACACGCAGAAATAATACGAAAAACATTAAAACTTATTATTTTTTATAGCCACTTACCCGATGGGTAATTGCGTAACTTTTGAAACACGCGTTGCGATATAGCTGCCTAAGAACTGTAATTTTTGATGGTAAAGAAAGTCCTAATGCTCATTCAAAAAGTAAGCCAATTACCCTTCATGCGTACACTTCGTAGGCTTAGCAATAGTGTCCCGTTTGCATCCTGCGGATGCGGGTACTAAATAAAACGTATTTAATTACGTTTTATTTATGAATTTTAATCCTCATTTGAATTTCGGGTTCTATGGGGTACTGCCACTCAGTCAGAAAGCTGCACTGGTAGAGAATACTTACGGTATTAACTCCGCCTTTTGTACAATCTTGCAATAATGCTTAAATAAACAAATTAATCATGTATCGACCACGATATATTAATCGCTAAGCCGAAACTTTTTCCTATATAGAGCAATTCTTGTACATTGTCTGCAGCTGACAACAACGAACTCTGAAGGCGTAGCACGGTTGCCATTTTATCACTTATCGCTGTGGATAAGACATCCGTCACTCGCACACTCGCATACTTGCCAGAACGTGATGGATGTCTTATCCACAGCGATAAGCGATAAAATGGCAACCGTGCTACGCCTTCTGAATAAAGGTTGGCAACGCGCTTGTGTTTCTCTTTCTTCGGGAGTCACAAGCGTCCATAGGCAGGCCGTTACCTTGTTTGCCACCGTCGTAGAATAAACAAAACGGTTATTACCTATTTCGAGTCATCCGGTGCCGGGTCGACATTTCACCGTTGCTACATTATAAACGCGCAATATTGTATATGGTTTTAGGTGTGCTCAAAATAACTTGAAAGAGCAATCGAGTCGTGTGTCGGTGACGCGTAATTACATTCCTTTGTTGCTCCGTCTCCGCGCGTCGAAGCCACGTGATAGCCTCAAATGACTATTGCGGTCCTCTACGGCACTGCCATAAAAGGCAGAGAGCGAAACAGCTAGGTATTCAGTTGTTTTCCTTAAAGTAATTCATTTAGAAAGCGGGTAATTGAAATAGGGCGGCGTAAGAAAAAAGCAAAAACAACACAATAAGAACTCGTCTAATAACGGATGGAAAATTAGGAGTTTCAGCACTTTGGTCACATTTCTCAACTGGTGCTCATGAAATTATGTGAGCAGGTTTTATAATTATATAGATTTTTATTTTTATAGGAAAAGATTGGCTTCCCCGTAGGTACTACAGCTCACAAAGCCATTAGTTATTATACTGCTTCCGTCTCAGTTATATACTATAAGTAGTAGTGTTGGAACTAGTCCCAGTCTAGACTAACCAACATATTCAAACAACTACTTTTTACTAAAGTGTATTTCGTTCCTTTCTCTCAAACACAAATTACAAAGTGACAGATAGAACACGTTTTAGTCCATCAGTCGACCATAGACAGTAGCAGTAAGACAGGAATTTTAACTGAAATAGGTTTGATGGAGGTTTGTAGATAAGGGCATGACTGTTTTGGTTACATAACCGTGGCAAAGCGGACACCTTTAGGGGCACTACCGGGAATAACGCTAGGAGGATGATGATCAGTCTCCGGATATTTAATACGAGTGTTCGTAATGCCTCTGTGTTCCCAATTATAATTATTTTATTCTTATAAAGCCCCTCCCAGACTTGGCTATAATATGCCGTAAGATACCGAAATATATATGTATAGCAACGCATCTTACGGTATAGTACGATATATTTTGCGTTGGTACTATTGGACAGAGACTATACACTCTGCTATGATATATATGGATGGTATATTATAGAAGAGTGTGTTGACTCTGTCCTAGCACGCAAAATAATCGTAATATATCGTAAGAAGCCATTCTATAAATATATTTTGGAATCTTACGGTATATATCATAGCTAAGTCTGTGACGGGCTTTACAGTGATTCATTCTGATACATATGTATATGTTTTTGTGTGGAGGGCTCCACACAAAAACATATACATAAGAACACACAGAAAAGAAGAAATCTTTCCCCTCATTTACGCCAGATTGACTGAAATATTACGGTGGAGGTAAATGACGGAGCTTTAGTGTAATTAAGCCTGATAGCGTTGTGTGTTCAACAAAGCAGGTCATCCACAAATAATGCCGTGCCGAGTGATCAAAACAAAACGTAACCCAATTCGCGATTCACCCGCAATTTGTTTACAAAGCTTATAAAATCTATGTTATAGAAGCTTAACAAATACAAAGATAGAACACCTATAGGTATCACATCATCAGCCTATATACGTCCCACTGCTGGGCACAGGCCTCCTCTCATGTATGAGAGGGAACGGGCAGTAGTCCCCACGCTGGCCCAGTGCGGATTGGGGACTTCACATACACCTTTGAATTTCTTCGCAGATGTATGCAGGTTTCCTCACGATGTTTTTCCTTCACCGAAAAGCTAACGGTAAATATGAAATCATATTCCGTACATAAGTTCCGAAAAACTGCCGGGATTCGAACCCACGACCGCCGTTTGACAGCCGCATGCCTAAACCACTGGGCTACCGTAGCTTCTATAGGTATAGTTAAAATTATTTAAACTAAGCTCATGAATGGCCATTGTCCTGAGCTCATGAATAGCCTTTGTTTGCGGTCGACACTTGCAAATACAATGCACATTTTATGTGGCGCTAACATTTTTCTTGCAAAAAATGGCACGCGTCCGACCACAGTCGTATTGTTAGACTTGAATGCTATTGTTCTGAATATAAGAAGTGAGTGGTCTTCTGCCGCAAACAAAGGCTATTCATGAGCTCAGGACAATTTATTTATTTATTTATTTATTTGAATCAGGCAACAAGGCCCATATTTACAAATACCTTACAGACTAACATACATAACAATATACAAAACTTATAACATAACACAAATACACGTTAAGACGGCGACGCGAGACGCAAGTTCTGGGTGTCAAATAACCGGCCATTCATGAGCTTAGTTTAAATAATTTTAACTATATATGCAACGAATATAGCCGTCTTTGACAGTCAGTTTTTGCAGTATTATTAACGCTATTGCTTTTTCATAAGGTCGAAAGTGTCAATAATTGGAGGGCCGGCCCATCTGCTGCCCGACTATGCTGGGCTGTTATTCGCTCCACGCTAATGCGGCTCACTCCGCCGGTCACCCGTCACGAAACTAGACCTCTACCTACGTTTAGTTACTACGCATCGCGGTGTCAAGATATATTTGTGGGTGCGCGTTGAGGTGAGCTTAATGCTAGGTTTACACGGGGTTAGTAGCTAATGCTTAGTGCTTGTCACTTACACTTGTCACAGGTGTGCAAACATGTTGTATAAGTGCTTAGTATTAGTGCAACTGCAAGTAATTAGAAGCCGGTTCTATTTACTAAGCGACAAGCACCTACCCGCAGTTAAAAATCTATAAAACTTGTCACTTGTCGGGTGGTGTAAACATTTAATGACAAGTGCAACTTGATTAGTGATTAGTTGATTACCTACTAACTAATACCATTCTCTAATACCAATGGGTAGACGGTTACTTACCACTTGTCACTGTGCATATCAGTCCCTAAGCACCTACACTAGTGACAAGTATAGTTGTTATTTTCTAAGCCGTCCGTTCTGCACTCAAGACCCTTTTATGCTACCGCAAATAATAAATAATACCAAGTAACAAATCAATGCATACAAATAGCAACCTTCTGAATGAAGTCTATATAACAACATTAATTTTTTTATTTGATAACTTCAATTTACTTAAGAGAAAAAGTGCATGTGTGTGTGTGTGTGTGTGTGTGTGTGTGTGTGTGTGTGTGTGTGTGTGTGTGTGTGTGTGTGTGTGTGTGTGTGTGTGTGTGTGTGTGTGTGTGTGTGTGTGTGTGTGTGTGTGTGTGTGTGTGTGTGTGTGTGTGTGTGTGTGTGTGTGTGTGTGTGTGTGTGTGTGTGTGTGTGTGTGTGTGTGTGTGTGTGTGTGTGTGTGTGTGTGTGTGTGTGTGTGTGTGTGTGTGTGTGTGTGTGTGTGTGTGTGTGTGTGTGTGTGTGTGTGTGTGTGTGTGTGTGTGTGTGTGTGTGTGTGTGTGTGTGTGTGTGTGTGTGTGTGTGTGTGTGTGTGTGTGTGTGTGTGTGTGTGTGTGTGTGTGTGTGTGTGTGTGTGTGTGTGTGTGTGTGTGTGTGTGTGTGTGTGTGTGTGTGTGTGTGTGTGTGTGTGTGTGTGTGTGTGTGTGTGTGTGTGTGTGTGTGTGTGTGTGTGTGTGTGTGAGAGAGAGAGAGAGAGTGTGTGTGTGTGTGATTATAAGAAGGATAAAATTGCTTCAGTTTCTTCGTATGTCAGTTGTTTTATCCATGTTACCAAAGATTTTTTACAATCATGATATTGTAGACAGTCAATACTAATCTCCTTATTTATACGATTATACAAGTATGCTGATAGAGTACGAAACTGTTTTCGAGCAAAGACAGACTTAAAATCAGGAATGGGAACGACCTTGTCCTTTCTTCTACGGGCTAACGTAGTTGGCTGAAACTTCAGGGATTTGTGTAATTTTAAAACCGAGTTAACAATATACAATCTACGCATGGATAACAAATCACATTCCCTGTACAGTTTTGTAGTCGGAAACCTGAATGGTTTTGAGAAGATTACTTTAAGTAAGCATCTTTGAGCTCTCTCAACCTCCATGAACTTAGTCTTACTGGCACCACCCCAAATGGGTCATGATAGACTGAGCAAGAGCGATATAGAGCGTTTTCAGAATCTGGTTGGAAGCTACTTGTCGAAGCACTTTAAAGATCCAGATAAGCTTTCTGATCCGGCCATTAAGGTGTTCAATATGATCAGACCATGAGAGCCTCTGGTCTATAATTATTCCTAGGTACTTAAGCGAAGAAACTTTCTCAATTACAGTACAGTTACAGAATAGCTGGTTGACTCGATAACAACTATGAATTCTCAGCTTAAGGTCAGATGAAGGCTGTGTGTTTCCATATTTTGAAAAACGCATGTAGTTTGTCTTAGAGGAGTTTAGTGTAAGTAGGTTACGCTTAAGCCAGTGGTTAATCAGGTCCAAACCTTTTTCAGCCTTTGCGTAAACTGCCTCCCAGGTCTGGTCATTAAAGACTACTGCTGTGTCATCAGCATACGAAAACACACGTCCTCCGTGTGTAGAAAGGTTTGCTAAGTCGTTAATGTAAGTTAAGAATAGTGTAGGGCCCAGAACACTCCCCTGTGGGACACCGAACTCAATACGCTGCTCTTGACTCATAATGTTTCCGATTTTTACGGTCTGAGTACGATCATTCAGATAGTTGTTGAGAAGTTTCAGTGGCTTACCTCTAACTCCCATATGCTCGAGCTTTTGCACAAGAATGGGGACGGAGACGGTGTCAAAAGCCTTTCGTAGGTCCAAGAAGATTGCTAAGCACTTGCGTCCTTTATCTACTTGACGTGTGATTTCTGTGGATAGAGCAAGCACAGCATCCTCTGTGGATCTACCCCGCCTAAAGCCATATTGTGTTGCTGAGAGGATGTTATATTTTTCGAGATAATTTAAAAGACGATTATTAATTAGTTTCTCTATTATTTTTGAAATAACTGGCAACACAGATATAGGCCGATAATTGTTAACATCCTCTCTACCGCCCCCCTTATACACGGGCGTTACAACAGCCCGTTTAAGCGGAGTGGGAAAAACCCCTTCACTGAAGCATAAGTTAGCCAGTTTACTTATGATTGGAGCAACAATGGGTCTCGCAAGTTTTAAAAATTTGGTGGGTATTTTATCCCATCCGGGCGCACTATCACTTTTAAGGCCCATTAGGATACTGTCGACTTCCTTGGGATCAGTTTCAAGGAGAACAAAAGATGACAGGTTAAAATGCAGTGAGTCAGTGGTGTTAGAGAATTTCTCTACATTTGCGTCAGGGTTAATGGCTTTAGCAAGTTGCTTCCCCACAGAAGCGAAGAACTCATTAACATGGTTAGCAGCACTAATGGGAGTAGGTTTAGATTTAAGTAATTCTGTTCCATGATTATCTTTCGGCTTGTAATTTGTGATTTTTTTGACAGTGTTCCACATAGCTTTAGGGTTTTTAGCAGATTTTTCAAGCAGGTCATTCTCGTATTTCCTTTTAAGCTTCCTAATAAGGTTATAGCAGAAGTTGCGATATCTCCTGAAAGTTACTCTCAAAACCTCATTTTCAGGATCTAGGCGGACCTTTTTCTGCATTACGTTTCTATTTCTTATGCACCTCAGTATACCTTTCGTGATCCACGGTTTTAAAATACGTTGATTTCTAGATACTTTCCTGACTGATCCACTACCTTCCAAAGATTTGCTAAGGTATTCTATTAGTTTCGAAATGATGATATTAAGGTCATTACTGTGCAATAGAGAATTAAGATTAATTTCATGTAATTTTACTATAGCTTTAGAGAAGTCAAAATGTGTGGTTATAATAGGATCCTTCTCTTTCACAGTGTTGTAGAGTGCTAAGAAGATAGTGAGATGATCGGTTACGGAAGTGTTAAGAACCGCTGTACAGGCTGTGACTCTATTAATATCTGTTTTTATCATACAGTGATCTAAACAACTAGAGCCTCTAGTCGGGAAGGTATGTCCAGGCAAGAACCCAAGAGTAGAGAGCATATTTAGGTAGTTGTTTCTATTTGTTCTCTCATAGGCTTGTTCTTCGGGCTAAGATATAGTAATAGATTTACTTATTAGTAAAGGCATTGTGTCATCGAAATGGATACTCAGCCGGTGGTCTGCGTTGCAGCGATGTAGTGGGTCCACAATAAATGTTACTGTAGGACTTTTTTTCAAATGGTTTTAATTTGCAAATTTGTAAAAATCTTATCAGTAAGTTCATTCATTAAGTGCAGGTGTCTTTTAGAACAATGATGCTAGACAAAGCCAACCGATTCCCAGTACCTCACATTATCGCATGTTATAAATTTATAATTTTCTTTAGCAGCGTTACTGCTTAAAAAACAAATATTAATTATCGCATGTGTCTGTAAAAGTCTTATCAGTAAGTGCAGGTGTCTTTTAGAACAATGATGCATTGTCAATTAATTGTAAAACTTGTGGACACACTACATGGCCGGCGACCTACCTGAGTGCGGCCTTTGAAGTCCTAATACTGCAATATCGACCTTGTGACTTCATTCAGAAGGTTGCTATTTGTATGCATTGATTTGTTACTTGGTATTATTTGTTATTTGCGGTAGCATAAAAGGGTCTTGAGTGCAGAACGGACGGCTTAGAAAATAACAACTATACTAAGCCCGTGTAAACCTAGCATAAAACAAGTTACAGAATAGGGGGGCTGTAACTTGTCCTCACCTCATAATTCATAATTCATTTATTTTGCATAAAACATGGTACATAAAGATGGTCAATATACAAGCAAATTAAACATACATTTCACCAGTAGCTGGCATGCAAAACGAAAACAATTCAACGGTAAGATTAACGATCATATATTTACAATAATAATGTACAATTCAGAATAATAATAATGTCAAGAAATTAATAATTTAGATAAAATGTCACTGCTTAACCTATACATATAAAAATAAAAATAAACATGTCAAGATTTATAATATTCAAAATAATCATTGACGCTGGAAAAACATTCCTGTATCAGCCATTTTTTTAGTCTACATTTAAATAAAGTAAGTGGTAATTCTATAATGCCATCATGCAATCTATTATTTATACTAATTAACATACAATATGCATTATTGCCATACAATTTGGTTCTTTTATGCGGGATAGCCAGTCGATCAGGTTTATAATTTATAATGCACGGTACAGTCATTCGTTTTAAGTCTCGAAATAGTGGCTTACAAGATGTCAGCATATTTACATTACATAAAGCTCTTACACATTCATCATCATCATATCAGCCGAAACACGTCCACTGCTGGACATAGGCCTCCCCCAAAGAGTGCCAAAGTGACCGGTCCTGCGCCACCCGCAGACTTAATCCGCAATCAATACACGTCTCACATGGCTAGAATTGCCCCAGAGAAGAATGCCATACCTAAGTAGAGAACAAATGTAGCCATGATATGCCAGTATAGCAGCTTCTTTAGTACTGACTTTTGAAGTTTCCTCAAAGCGTATGAAAATGAGTTTAACTTGCTACATAAATTATTAATGTGTTCTTTCCATGAAACTGTTTCGTCCATCATATACCTAGAAACTTTGTGTGAGAAGATTCTGTTAAAATTTGATCTTCACCACTTGACGCCGCGATTCGTGCTAACTAAGCGTAGCTCTACTTAGTTTCGTTAGGCATGGCGGGTGAGATGAGGCCCTTGTCAATTGCGTAACGTTTCGTACGTAGCTATACATATATATAAATACGATTATTAATGGGAACATGACAGTTACGAAAAGTTACGTTATTACCCATCAGATTTTCCCTAAAATACGCATCACAGGGAAAGCCGATTGTCATGCCGAAGTAGGTACTTAAAATTAAAGGGAATCCTCTAGTGATATGCCGTCAGCAATTAGAGTTGTACTGTAAATATCGGCCGAGTCAACAAGTGGGTCAACCAGGGCCGTGTCCTCCCCGGCCCGCTCTAACGGGTCATGAACACCGCCTGTTCATGACCTACTTTATCTTATAAATCTGCCGTTATCAACACAAAGTGGAAGGATCGGATCTCCGTGATATTCTTCAGCCCAGGTAGCAATAACTTTGATATGTTTTTTAAACTTTGATTACTTTCTTGGAACTTTGTGACCGCAATGCTGCGAGGGTATAACTAATTCATTAGCTATGTGTATAGTATGGTATAAAATATACGCGAAAGAAGTGTTTTTTAAATAAATCTGGTGTAAGCAGAACTCGCACGTCGAGGTTTCCGTACCGCAATAAAATCTAAGTATTACCTATACTACCCCACTAGCAACTAATTTGTTTATAATACACAAGGTACCTACCAACACAAGCCAAGAACGCTAGGCCGCAATCCAATAACGCCAGAGCGAGCACCGGGCGAGCAGCACGTGTCCCGGGAGGGCAGCCAGGCGCCAGGCATGGTCTACGTGCCTAATATTCATGGGACACTAACTACGATTAGATCCAGATTATTTTTAATTCATTCTTCCTTAGTGAAATGAAGTAACAGCGACAGCACATGGCTAACAGAAGCCCGCGCAAACTGTATCGTGCGTACCTATTAGAAAGAGTGTATTCTAATTCGAAAGAGACAAATATCCCTATCTATCTCTATATCTATAAGTGTATCTCGTGCGTGAGTCATGCAGCTGGCAGTCTTTTGCTTGCATATATTTATCTTTTCAACGCTCTGTCAAGAGATAATTTGCCAAGCACAGTTAGTCATTGGCGTTGAAACAGTGGTGCGGGTATTATGCCTTTGTTGTGATGACCATAACATAGAGACCAGTCATACACATATAGTTAAAATACTAATACATTGAAAAAGATTACAATACTCCATTATTTGTAGATGCTGATTAATTAAACAACACAATCTACGTATGCATTATAACATTTATTTTAATAGCTGAAATCTACACTAACATAACGACAGTTATATCTCCTATTACTGAGATAGTATGTTATTATGCTAGTTTTAGATTTTTCCGTTGATAAGCGTTTTACAATGAACCTTAACTTCGTCGTGACTAGCAATATTTCGTAGACTGAATTCACCTAACTCGGACGCTCGAACAGAATCAAAATTCAACAAACGAGTTTTCTTTTGCTCTCCAATATGAATGCGTAAGGAGCTCTGTCTGGGTGTCTGTTACCTATCGATAGGTATCTAACACACGATGTTACTTTTTGTATCGGAAGAAGTCAGTTAAATGATCCTAAAAGCTCGATCGTAAAGTTACGTGTAAGTACCTGTCAGTTCACGTTTTAGACGCTGAACCGATTTCGATGTACCTAATAGGTAAATTTTTCGGCCACTGACTTGGTGTATGTAACCTGATCACATTGTACATGTGTAGGTATACGTGTCGTGATAATTCAATGTGACTCTAAAGATATCACGTCATATGTAAAATAGGGCCTGTTTATATTTTGGTTAGTGATTATTTGTCATATAATTCCTACCCGCACTTGCACCAAATGTATGAAACCGCACACAAACTAACGAATGTACATGTGTAAACATGCCATTATACACGGATAAATACCGAGATTTTACGTTGGACCAATTTTGGCGCGGAACACTTAAAACCAGCGAGATCGAGAAGCTCCATTTTGAAGCTATTTAAGGCGGGAGGTATCGGGGGCCCCATTACCTCCAAACGGCTATAACTTCCTTCCGCGGCGTGACTTGCTGCCCTTTACAACCGCTTGGAGTTGTGGCTTTGTGGAAAGTTTACACCTTCCTTCCGGTACTCTGAGATATACCGTTTTACATGGATTGGGACTCATTTTCGTGTGTTGTTGTGTTTTCGTGCACTAACTGCACTTACACTCACTGATTAGAGCGAGATGGTTTATCTCCCCTCCTCCAGTTAGTGCACTGCGTTAAACCAGGTCTAGATGACGCTTATAGTCTAGCAAGAATGTACTATTTGGATTTTTTTGGAGTATCTTGTTTAAATAATTTAAAGACGTATAAATTATTAAAGAAAAACAGAAATATTACCTTACATCAGAAACATAAACCTTAAATTCACTACTAATCTAAACTAAAACTAAGTATCAAATAATCCGCCCCGCGCCACTCCAGGTGCAAAGGTGCCCATCACGCTACACGCTAGCTGCATTGCCGCGCTGCACAGCTATGGCTAACCTTTGCACCAGAAATGACCCAGAGCGGCGATCCAGGCCTCCCTCTTCCGCATTGCCGCCAGCTCAGCCGCTGCTCTAAGCGCCCGCGATGTGCGACTAATGTGCGAAGCAGCATAAGTGCTGACACATGTCGCGTCCCAAGCACTTGCCTTTCTGCCAGGGAACCAAGATCAAACCGTCAGGCCTTTTGCCGTCAGATCGGCTAAAGCCTCGAGGTTCCAGCATACACGGCACATTCGCCGACAGAAGCACCCTCCGAACAATATCAATAATATCGATAAGCGCCTACTGGCAGTGAATGTGTCAAGTGTAACAAAGTTGAAGGATGCTCTGAGGTTTATTCAAAAAACGCATTGAATCGGAACTCCCTTTGTAATTCACAAGCTCTCGTAAGACACATAAGTATGGTGCGCGATTGGTGCTCGCAAAAGAAGTGATGAGTCGCTAGGACGGCTAGAGTGGCTCGGGCTCAACTACGAGTGGAAGCGGCAGCGGCAACGCAGCGGCAGCGCTGCGTTCTGCCATAGGTAAGAGCGAGAGGCCGCGCATCGGTCTCTCACTCCCGCGTACGGTGGACCGCTGTTGTTGCCGCCGCTCGAATTCGTGGCCAAGCCGTTAAGTATGCAGAACCGTATATTATTCATACAATTACGATAGTGTTGTTAGATTCACACTCACTGACGCGCTCTGACGTTCCATGTTGTGTCAGGCATCAGAGTACATCAGAGAGCAACGCACAGATAAGTATTAATCAGGCTATATTCCAATAGATATAACTAGACCAATAAACAATCGAGAAATCGAGACAAAGTAATCAATAATAGAAGTTTCTGATTGTAATGTATACTAGTAAGTAATAGTGCATTATTACTCCTGCGATAGACCTATAATGACAGTAATTTAGTAGGGGCGACAAAGTGGACCAATATGTGTACAGGGGGTTATGATACGGTCATAATAGTTATGCGATTCATAGCCTGTCTCCTTTCACATCACTCGCTTCCATCATAGCCCTTTACAACCGACTCGATACGATCGTGCAAGTTTATTAGACTGAACTGTAAATTTTAAACTTGGTAATTAATGGCCTTAATGTTGATTTTTATTTTGCAAGTACTATAGTAGTATAGTATTCTATATATAATATGATAAGATTACACGCATCTAGCGTGTAATCTTTCAATTCTCCTAACTTATTGCTGGTTCGCTTGAGTCGAGTGTTGTATAAGCGTTGCGAACACCCAGCGAGCGGAGTAGAGATGACTTCAGCCGACAATAAAACGCTGCTCCGCCGAGTTCGGGAGACGGCAATATTGATTTCCCCGTCTGATGTATTTCAGGCTCCATCTGTTGCTCTCCATAAAATTGACGATAGTATTACGGAGTCGTTATTTTTGTGTGAAGAGTTTTACGGCTCCGCAGTGACGCTTTCCGACACGACCTTTTCTTTGACGCGTTGTAACTTTTATTTTCGATGGCGCTATTTACAGGTATCAGTGTTCATTCAGAGCATTTCCAAAAAATGTGTCCAATAAGCGTGTGTCTGACGACAACTTTGTTTAAAAGTTAACTATTTCTTTTCAATCTATAAATAAGTAGCTTCCGCCCGCGACTTCGGCTGCGTGGACCCGAGATAAAAACTACCCTGTATTTTAATCCCGGCTATAAACTATCTTTGTGCAAAATTGCATCCAAATCGGTTGAGCCACTTAAGCGTGATTGAGTAACAAGCGTCCAAACATCTAAACTTTCGAATTTATAATATTAAAATACAATACAAATACGAGTACTCTTTACGTCACACCTGGCCATAATGAGAGTTTTACTGCACGCTGCGCGTACGGGAAAACTCGCATTGTGGCCAGGTGAAGACGTAAAATTTTGTACTCAACACGGGCGGTAATTCGTAAAGACCCAGAGCGCATATTTATGGCTAGTGTGCGGAGTTTCGGTGGCAAATTTCACACAGTGGATAATGGAGTCGTTTTTATGATTAACTTTTTAAGATTTGAATAAATAAATTATTCATTTACCTGAAGTTTAGTATGATTAGTATGACATAAATTAGGTAGGTACTCATCCCGACTGTTTAGGTGACATGTTTCTCCGTATGTAATAAGTAAAAATAAATAAATTTATTAAACAATGTTTACCTAAATACTTGTGTTATTTAGTAGTCCTGTGTTATCGTTGTATGATGTCTGTAAAGTGTACCTAATAAATAAATAAATAATAAATAAATAAATATAAGTGGGTAATGCTCACAAGATAGTTTATAAGGAGTGTTATGCAAAATTAATCTTTTAATCGTTATTCGTTTAATCAAAAAAATAGTTAGGCGACTCTATTTACCTCTGTGAAATTTGCCACCGAAACTCCGCACGCTATTTATGGCCCTCACCTTCGGTTCGGGCCACAAACACCTGCGATCTGGGGCATTCCCGAATTCACCGCCCTAGTTACGTAATGTGCTATTATTGCACACCTAACACAAACAAAGCAGTAAGAAAGAGAGACAATACAATAACTTGTAGGTAGAGGTAAACAACAGGCGGCCTTATCGCTGAATATGACATAGTAGGATAAGCATATACACGTCATTTATATATTTTCACATTAACTTATACTGAGTCAATTTTCAATTTATGAAAATGCCTTATTTGAGACGTGTTCGCGCGAAAGCTTGAGTTCGTAAAATAAACTCGCATTCATCACCTGCCAATCCTATTTACTACACAATATGTTTGATTGCAAACGCAAACAATACTGAACTTCAAAGTTAACAATGTTGATCTAAACAACAGACGATCTTATCGCTAAAGAACGATCTTTTTCAGGCAACCATTGTGTAGTGCAGATCTAGAAATAACTACGACTTAGAAAAGTTGAAAAACCCCCGACATTTTCATTTCAAAGTCCAATATCTCAAAAACGGCTGAACAGATTTTGATGAAATATGGCTAAGAACATTCGGGATAAAATTATCTATGAAACAAAAAACCGCATTCAAATCGGTCCATCCGTTTGGGAGCTACGATACCACAGACAGATACACAGATACACAGACAGACACGTGAAACTTATAACACCCCTCGTCGGGGGTTAAAAAAGCATCAGAGTTTGGAACCTTTTTTACTATTTGAACTATGCGTCAAAATGGCCCTGAAACCAACAGCACTGAGAGTTATGCCATTAAATAGGTCTTTAAATCTACTTTATTTCATTATATAGGCACAAAGTCTAATTCCATTGCAGAACGAAGATATTCGTATTTTAGCCACAGTCAGTAAGTACGAGCTATGAAAAAACGCATTCGCAGAAAATTCATATTTAGTATTCTGGAGGGTAGATATGATAAAATGTACTAATGATGAAGGCACATCGAGCGTGGCATATATTAATATTTTATTAATAAAACAATTAATTAGCTACCAAAAAACATGTTTATTTACTAACCACACTAACCTTACTTTAATAATTCTGAATATGTATTCACTGAGAGAACCCGTTTTCTCATAGATCCTACTCACTTTAACTTAAATAAATGAATATCTCACTTCTGCAATGGAATTCAACTTGGTGCCCATGGAACGAATTGAAGTAGATTTATAGACCTATTTAATGACCTAAGTTTCAGCTTTGTTGGATTCAGGACCAGGCTGCCCATGGTCCTTTGATTTGATTATGAGCGCTACGCACACATTTGCATATACACGCTCTCAGAAGTGAGTGCATAGTGTTTTTAACCAGATTTAACTATTACCCATCCATTACCGTACCGGTACAGGGGATTTTTGACTTTCGAGCGCTCGACTCTTTCACTCGGAAACGACAAAAATTATGAAATGCTATTTTGAAATAGCGATAGAAAATTCATAAACGAGTGGTGTTCACCACTCGTATTCAATTCTATTGGTAGAAAGTAAGTGCCGGCCATTTTGACACTACAAACGTAAAAAACGAACGTATTCGTTTCGTACGTTTTTCGATGCTATCGGCGGGAACCTGTAATTGGCTTTTTGTGTTTTATCTACATAATCATTGTGTTTCTGTAGCTGTTGGTTCTCCAAATGTAAATAAATAAATAAATAAATAAATAAATAAGTATTTATTTTTATTTGATTTATTTGAAAATCGGTCCCCTGGTCTATTCGAGAATACGTTTGTGCTGTTTATTCAGCATTTTTATCAAAGTCACTGCCGTGAAGAATATTTCTATTTCAGTAGGTACAGTAGGCCAAGAAATAGCTCTACAGTCGCTAACAGATATATCAGAGCGGCCAAAGTGCTCACAAATATCTGAACACATCTCTGTTGTCGAGGTATTCGTGACGTGTACAGATATTTCTAAGCACTTTGGCCGCTCCGATATATCTGATGGCGACTGTCCATTGAGGTTCAAAAATGGCTATACTACTTATCATGATTGAGAGTGTACCTACCAACTTAGGGAGCGTAAACATCAAATGGTATATCGATAAGCTCACCTCGTGTGTGTTTTTTTGCAGATGGTGGCGACGGAGGACACGGCCAACACCGTGTCGGGGCACATCGAAGCGCCGGGCACCTTCGGCAAGCTACGCCAGACGCTCTCCTCTAGCCTACTCACGGCGCAGGACAAAGGTACACATCGATATACAAGCGCATATGTAGTTCATGTACTATGACTCATAGTAAACTGAACTAGCTAAACGTAAGCTCAAAGTAAAACGGAAAAGTGCATACTATATGTATATACGAATATTTAATAAAATTCCTTCATCTATTAGGACATTGACAAATACCAAGTTTAAGCTTAAATTCAAAAATATTTTATGTAACGCATGTTTTTACACAATTGACGAATATTTTAGTCATAAGTTTTAGCACTTACATCACTTTTGACATTTAAGATTTGTATTTTAAATTATAATCTATTAATAATTATATTCAAAGCCAAATTTCAACGTTGTTATGTCAAGCATGTTCTTGGGCAATTGACAATTCATTCAATTAAAATTGGTGTAAATTGGTATTTTGATAATTAAGAATATATGCACGCAATTTAAATTTATTTTTAATTTTGACATGAATGACTTACTCATGTCATAATAAACTATTTTCACATGCCTTAAGGTAGAACGTATTAAGGGTCAACAATGTTACTGCACTTATAACATCTACTGTACCATATGTTCTCGTGAATAAACTTTCATTTCATTTCATTTCATGAGTAGGTGAACTTGGTACCTTGTCACTTTCATCCGATTGACGACTTCGTATGGCAGCTGAAACTACTTTAGTTAAAGCAATGACGAGTAATTTCGGTGTCCGAGAGGCATCAGATGGTTCGCGGTATTTGAACTCCCAAAGCGTTGTCGAACTGCCCTGTGCAACACAAACTGAGCCAACTTGGACTGGAGCGGAAATTGGAGAAAATTAAAAAAGACAAAATGTTCCCACGTATTGGATTTAGACCAGCACTTCATTATAAGAACAGCGTACACACTTTCCGGCAACCGCTGTTTCAAACGGCTGCCTCGGTCGCTATCGGTCTGCTATCGGTCTTACGGGTCATGTATGTAAATACAGCAGCGCCATAATATAGACGCTGCTTAAGGGTATGCCTTGATTCGAGTTGACCACGCCCCCTTGACAGAGACACGTTTAAGCCTTCCGCGCACGAGAGAAAGATATGCAACACTTCGGGAATTGCTTTTTTGGTCAAATTTCGATAAATACCTAACTTAGTGAAGTTTTATTTATATTTATATATATTTATCTTAGTAACTGAGATTTTAGATTAGATAAAATACTATAATATTAACTTGGTTGTGTCTTAAAATAATGTATCGTAAAAAATCTAACTTCTAAGTTAACGGAAAAAATACGGCAATGTATTTCGACAGTAGGCTAAGTAAAAAAAGGAAAATGAAGACCCAACTTTGGAATAATTTTCAATCGAAAAATCTTTTGTCAATCATGTATCGATTAAATACATACATACATACATACATTCATGCCTTGATCCCTAAAAGGGGTAGGCAGAGCACATGAAACTTATGTTCCAGCGCCACTTTTAGCATAAATGTGGGTATAAAAGATCGACAAAATGTGATATTGCAGTGACAGGTTGCTAGCCCATCGCCCACAACACACTTTAACCTTGCTCCCTTAGGCGACTTTTACGACACCCACGGGAAGAAAGGGGGTGGTGAAATTATAACGCGATAAACAATCATATAGCCAAGAATCATATATCTGAAAATCAGACCTTAATGTTTCTTGGTCAGAACGGCGTTTCAAAGCACGCGATAATTACCCATGCACCCCCTTAAAACGTCTTTTCACAGATGTACGGCCAATGATAATGATGATGATAGTTCATGTAGCCCAAGGTAGGCCTGTCTGGCCTGACTCTTGTTGTTTCGGCTAAACTTGTCTTTTGCGGGACTCCGAGTTGCAAGTCAACCGGACACAGTTGACACTGACAGTTACGCTCATCGTATCGTGGGTGGTGTTGTAAAGCCAGAAACACATTGACGCGGCCTGCGTTAGTCAATAGTAAATTTTAATTTTTTTCACAGATTCAGGAGACTGTAGATCTGAGAATATGGTTTTAATTTCAACTCGACAACGTTCATGCGTTTCCGACATAAGGGATCTTGACGGACAGACGGACGGAAAACAAAGTGATCATGTAACGGGTACCGTTATTTCCTTTTGAGGTACCTAAAACAGAATAATCAAATGCCAAATATAAATTCTTTGTAACACCTCCAATTTAGAGTAAATACCGACGAAGAACAGTGTTTTTGTTCGATGAGTAGGTAAAATATTCTTGTAACATCAATAATTTAGTGAAATGTCTCTTTCAATTGTTTGATAAATGTTATCTCAAGTAAAAACTCTGAAAATAATCAAACCCGACAAGAAATCCCTTTGTTATCCCGTATAATAAAGTTGCGATGTAAATTGCTTGAACTTAACCCACGTTCATTTTCGTTAACATATCATAACAATAAAATAGCATGTTCTAAGGATAATATTTTTCTCATCTCGAGATAAGATTAACATACCCAATATCAACGAAATGTCAAAGGTAGATGATTAGTTAAGTAGTTACAAAAGTCGAGGTCTGAGCGTAATAAATGGGTTCGGGCGTGTAATATAATTACGTAGTTGTTCAGCGAGTTCCGCACTATGTTTTAATATTAATAGCGAAGGACGACCCCATGGCATACGGGAAAGGCTGAGCAGTATATAATCAAGACCTATTATGCCATATAATTCATGGACACTTAAAATAAAATAACCACCATTGGGGCTATCGAAAGGTATAGTAAGCCTGAACCCATTGTAATGTTGATCAAATAACTAAATATACCTTAAGTTATCATTCTATAATTTTTTCACCCGTAACCGTGTGGTGTCGGGTAACAGTGTGGTGTCGGGTTAGACTTTCACCACCCTCTTTCTACCCGTATCGTAAAAGTCGATTAAGGGACCAGGGTTGAAGTGTGTTGTGGGCGATGGGCTAGCAACCTGTCACTGCAATATCACATTTTGTCGATCTTTTATACCCACATTTATGCTATAAGTGGCGCTGGAACATACGTTTCATGCGCTCTGCCTACCCCTTTTGGGAATAAAGGCGTGAATGTATGTATGTATGTATGTATGTAATTTTTTCACCCACAACAATTCACTCACCGTGAGACCAATGTACTTTACAGCATAATCAAGCCTAACGGCATAGACGACCGAAATTGTAGATCGCAGGTAGTAGCCCAAATTCCGTCACTAATTCCGAAACTTCATCAATTTTCCGTTTTCAAAGTCTTTGAAGCTTAGTCGAACTGAAACTCGACGTAACAATTATAACGCAAAGAGCATTGTTAATTAGATCCGCCCAAACTCCGTTATTGTCCGAAACAAAATTATCTCCCGTAATAAAGGAATTCTCTTCAGTTGTTTCCAATTCATTTGCTGATTCGCTCGCTGGCGCGGCGGGCTCCTGTAAATATAATTATTGTTGCATGATCAGATGAAGGAAAGTCAGTTTATCTTTCAAGGAGGATTACTTTATTAATTGTCTCTTATTACAAAACCTTTGATTTATCATTTTGTAAGTTTCTTGGTTGCCGACTGCTTTTTTACAATTATTCCTACCCCACCTTGGAATAAGAGGAATCTAACGACACATCACATGTTAAACATTAAGCTGCAGAACGTGTCATAGAAATATATACATATTAACATGTACTTATGTAGAGATTCTTAAAATATAATCATCCTTCTACCGCAGGCAGTCCGACAAAAAACGGGACACATGCCTCGGAATCTGACAACCATGTCCAAACATAATTAACACTTTCACTGCCGGGAGCCCGCCTACCGGGCGCCTACGCCGTAGTCGCTTTCCGCTACATACGAGGGAAACCAAAGCATCGGCTACGAACGTAGCGCATAGCGATTCTTGGCAGTGAATGCGTTTATAACCTAACATATAACATCGAAATAGTAGGCAAGTTATGTTTAACCTAGTTTCTATTTTAACAAATCTAGCTATTGTAACTGGCTGTTTCCTAAAACTTTTGACCGACAAGTCCCTCGAAATTAGACGAAGGTAGGCGACAACCGAAACACATGTTACGTATGTGGTGTTATCGCGATAGGTGTAAATTCTGTAACAGTCTGCGTGTATAAGTTAGTTACGGGAGTAAAGTTCCACACTTGACTACTCTAACCCTTATTTACGCGTCTCTACGGGTTTGGAGCGCGATTCATTTATTCCGTCGTAAAATAATACTATGGACCGTCACCTTAGGTTATAAGGAAACCTTTATAATTCCAGTGTTGTGTGTCTTTATAAGTGCGAGTCGGACTCGCGCACCGAGGGTTCCGTACAAACAAGCAAAAGTTGTAGTATGTTTATTACTAAATGATAAATGAAAATGGAATCCGTAACATTACAATGGGGAAAGCTGGGGAAGCATAAAATTAAACAGGGTCACTTTATCAATTTAGTAATCATCCTTTAGGCTTTGATTTCCTTGCGAGTAGTTGCGAACGCCAAAATAAGTGGATTACTTAAAAAAATTGCTGTTTCTTTTTATTGTGTTGATATAAAACTGAGTTCACGGGAAAGTACCTTTAGGTTTTGATACCCTTGAGATTATCTATAATACTTATATAATAATATAAATCAGCCTATATACGTCCCCTTGCTGGGCACAGGCCTTCTCTAATGGATGAGAGGGAACGGGCAGTAGTCCCGGGTTGGGGACTTCATATACAACTTTTTCAGTTTTAAATTATGCAACTTATATTGCTATTTCTAAACATAAAACTTTCATTTTGCTACAGCTGAAAGGTATTTGATATGAATTTCAATTTAATACCTCTACGCGTTTACAAGGAAAAAGGTAGTAAGTTTAAAATTTCAAAAAATGTTTTTGTATGATTTTACAAAAATGTCTACATTATCGTAAGTTTTCCTTTGTCTGTGCTATAGGAAGTTTCTTCGTGCCAAATTTCAAGTTTCTGTGTTAACGGGAAGTACCCTGTAGGTTTTGAGTTTGTTGCGAGTACTCAATTTCAAAATATGCGACTTACATTGCTATTTCTTTTGATTGCGTTGACATAAAAGTTTGGTTTTACTGCATCTGAAAGGTCCTATAGCCCTGAGTATTTGACATGAATTTCAATTTAATACCTCTACGTATTTACGAGGAAAAAGGTAGTAAGTTTAAAATTTTAAAAAAGGTTTTTAGTATGATTTTACAAAAATTTATGTATTATATATTTATAAGCTACGGTAGCCCAGTGGTTCAGGCATGCGGCTGTCAAACGGCGGTCGTGGGTTCGAATCCCGGCTCGTACCAATGAGTTTTTCGGAACTTATGTACGGAATATGATTTCATATTTACCGTTAGCTTTTCGGTGAAGGAAAAACATCGTGAGGAAACCTGCATACATCTGCGAAGAAATTCAAAGGTGTATGTGAAGTCCCCAATCCGCTCTGGGCCATCGTGGGGACTACTGCCCGTTCCCTCTCATACATGAGAGGAGGCCTGTGCCCAGCAGTGGGACGTATATAGGCTGATGATGTGTGTGATGTGATGTGACTCAATTTCGAAATATGCGACTTAAATTGCTACTTCTTTTGATTGCGTTGACATAAAAGTTTGGTTTTGCTACATCTGAAATGTCCTATAGTCCTGAGTATTTGACATGAATTTCAATTTAATACCTCCAGACGTTTACGAGGAAAAAGGTATTAAGTGGAAAAAAATTAAAAACTTTTTTTTGTATGATTTTACTAAAAATGTCTACTTTTCGTAATTGTCCCTTTGTCTGTGCTATATGACGTTGCTTCGTGCCAAATTTCAAGTTTCTGAGTTCATGGGAAGTACCCCGTAGGTTTTGCGAGTGTCGAAAAACTCTAAAATTTGCAGCATAAACGACTGTATCTTTTGAGTTTGATTTTTTCACAGGTCGAAGGGACAATACACCTGAGTATTTGATATAAATTTCAGCTTGATACCTCCACGCGTCCCTGAGAAAAATGGTCTTGACAGACAGACAGACAGACGGACAACAAAGTGATCCTATAAGGGTTCCGTTTTTTCCTTTTGAGGTACGGAACCCTAAAAAGGTAGGTTTTCTCGTAGTTTTAAAATGTATGGTCGTGGTTTTGGTAATATATTAGAGGTGCGTAAGTTGTATGTGACTTAGGTTAGTAGTTAAGAGCCTTAAAAATCCCGGTAACGGCAAATATGTTATGAGCATGAATACTTTGTTTCTGAACTTGGATGTTTTCTATATTTATTTATTCATTTAACTCAGGCAACAAAGGCACAATTTACACATACCTTACAGACTAACATGCATATCAATTTAAACTTAGTTTGAAACATAACAAAAACACTATAACCGCGATGTGTTTACGCAACTTCGTGGTGTCAGGAACCGAACGCGGGAAGTCGGAACTTGACTCCCAAATCAAAATAATAAATAAATAGTAATAAGTACCTAATCCTAATTCTCAACTTCGAGAAAGAGGTCAATCGTCGAATCCGACTCGGCTGGGCAGCGTTCGGGAAGCTACGGCACATCTTTTCGTCCAATATTCTAATAATATGCAGTGTCTCAAGACGAGAGTCTTTGACCAGTGTGTGTTGCCAGTGATGACATATGGCACTGAAACGTGGTCGCTTACTATGGGCCTGATAAGAAAGCTCAAAGTCACCCAAAGGGCAATGGAGAGGGCCATGTTGGGAGTTTCTCTGCGTGATCGCATCAGAAATGAGGCTATCCGCAGCAGAACCAAGGTAACCGATATAGCCCTCCGAATCGCTAAACTTAAGTGGCAGTGGGCAGGGCACATAGCACGTAGAACCGATGGCCGTTGGGGCGGAAAGGTTCTGGAGTGGCGACCGCGTATCGGAAGGCGCGGCGTAGGTAGGCCCCCCACAAGGTGGACTGATGACCTGGTAAAGGTTGCAGGACTCCACTGGATGCGGGTGGCGCAGGACCGGTCACTTTGGCATTCTTTGGGGGAGGCCTATGTCCAGCAGTGGACGTCTTTCGGCTGATATGTTGCTGCTGTTTGACGCAAGCGCAGCGGCTGCGTTCAGTTTTAATTTTAGGGCCGTATCGCACGTACAGCAGAAATAGCCGTAAATCTACTCAAAATGGTCTCGCCGGAAGACCAGCGCTGGCTCCTGAGCCAGCATTATGCTGAGGCGGGACCATTTCGTAACAAATAAATAGTTATTACCTAAGTAGTTAATTAGGATTATATGTTTGTATTTGTTTGTTACGAATAAATAATTTTTATTTTATTTCATTTCATTTCATATGATGATGACCTAATTTTCGCTGGATGCGGGTGGCGCGGGACCGGTCATTGTGGCACTCTTTGGGGGAGGCCTATGTCCAGCAGTGGACGTCTTTCGGCTGATATGATGATGATGACGATGAAGTACCCAATCTATCTATATATATGAAATATATCGTCGCCTAGCACACTTATTGAGCTTAATGCGGCTAATTCGATTTGTCTATGGCATCTTCCTAGCGTTATTCCCGGTTGTGTCCTAATGGAGCCCTGGGTCGGCTTAGACACCTAACCCCAAGATTTGGCATAGGTACTAGTTTTACGAAAGCGACTGCCATCTGACCAACTACTACTGTCTTCCAACCCAGAGGGAAAACAAGACCTTATTGGGATAAGACCGGTTTCCTCACGATGTTTTCCTTCACCGAAAAGCTAACGGTAAATATTCCGTACGTAGGTTCCGAAAAACTTTTTGGTACGAGCCGGGATTCGAACCCACGACCGCCGCTTGACAGCCGCATGCCTGAACCACTAGGCTACCGCAGCATAATATTCGATTTGTGTAAGTAAGATTGTCCCTTAATGAACACGCGAGCGAAGCGAACGATGTTCTGCAATTCAGCTTGGAACGTCCGGATATCGCGTTAATTAATAATAGTAATAATAAGTGTTAATAGTAAATAAATAATGTTATGCAATTATACTCACACACAAACACGCGCACACACACACACACACACACACACACACACACACACACACACACACACACACACACACACACACACACACACACACACACACACACACACACACACACACACACACACACACACACACACACACACACACACACACACACACACACACACACACACACACACACACACACACACACACACACACACACACACACACAAACTTTTCGTAGTTATATAAATGGGAGAGGACACTGACTTCTGTAACACAGGCTTCAGCCTAGCTCAGAAGTCAGAGGCTTCATAAATACAGCTGTAACATATTATTTTTTGGAAATAAACTTTATTATTACATTGTTTTTGTCGATTCATCCAAAAAAAATGTTTGAATAAAAACAGTCTCGCGAGTTTTACAGCACACAGAGGCACTAGTTCCTATTATTTATATAAAAAAGTTACATATTATTGTGCTGCATCATCATTTTTGAGTTTAACATTCTTCGTAAAGGAAAGTATTAAGTCAATTTCATAATACTTCACGTGAATTCGGGACAATAATGTGCAGTATTTGACAGCAACTCGGAGAAGTTGGCCCAGGAATTTATGAGCATTTCTCAATATTCACATAGCGGGGTCTGTCGCGCGGGCGGGGGGGGCTCTTTGTTGTAAGCAGATTCCTCGCGACTCCACTGCTAGACACAAACTGCGGACTTATTTGAATTCCCATCGTTTCATTGTAATTCTGAATTTCATAACAATATGATGGACGTGGGTTTTATGTGTTACTAGAATAGGGCGGTAACCTGTTGAGTTTTAAATAAGTCACCGGGCGCGTTATCACATTAAGGTCAACCGGGGCAAATGCGTCTATGGGGTAAATGCGTCTTTTGAAGATATCTTCGAAATGCAACGTTTTACAACTATTACAACCCTCGATGGTCAAAGTATGGTTGCCAAACTTTCAATTCAGACGATTGTAATAGTTCTAAAATGTTCATTTTCGGAGATATCTTCAAAAGACGCATTTACCCTAAAGATGGATTTGCCCCGGTTGACCTTATTACCCTTAAGTACAGTCGCCATAGCAGAAGTAGGGCACAGTGGGATGCCATCTCGCTCATATTCTGTGCATCCACTGGTGCAATACCTCCACCATTTAGAGGACCATAAAACGCCATCTATAGCTAGCATCATCTCTGTAGCTATGTGGTGTTGTGTTCCTGGTGGCGAGCATGTATTTTGTTGAGACCCGGGTTCGCGTCTATCGCTATCAACACAGCGAATAAAATCAATAAAATGTGGGCAACGCGCTTCTGATTCTTCTGGAATCATTTATTTCATTTTGATTATCTCGTCAATTTTTCGGTAGAGGTAGGGAAATGGTTTACGTAGGTAACTCTTCTTTTTAGTCTATTTAGATATAAGTACTTAAATTGTGTAGCCGTGTCAAGACGCACAAGCGCTGTGTTTTCGTTTGGTTTTTGCTCACTTATTTTTTACACATTCATCACGCTATCGGTGAGGATCTGTTATTAGCTCACTGTCACTACTGGTTTAAGCTACTGTGTAATATTTAAGCTGATGATCTTCCTGTATAAATAAATAAATAAAATGTACATGTCATTTCATAAAATTAAAATAGCATGGATTCAGGAAGACATCGTCAGAGTGTATAAGAATTAAATAATTTACTTTATAAACAAAGTTTTAACCGACTTCAATTTAGTACTCCGCCAAGCCACGAGAATATTTCCACATTCTTTTTCAATTTACCACATGAACTGATTTCCGATAGCAAATGCGTTGAGGTGGTGGTCTGCTCGTTTGCCTCCTATAACATAAAAAAAAGATTACTATAAAAAAAACCGAATCGCTGTATGTGAGCCGATAGTATTAGAGGACTTCCGTCGATTCCCCAAGATCATCACCAATGGCACTTCATTAGTTCCTATTTCAACGGAATCTTATCGGAACCTGTGACGTACTTTTGCAATTTAAGTACATAATTGAGTAATTCGAGAAGTCATCTGTGGTCTTCATCATCAATTCCTCGCCACCAAATTTATGATTTTCGGATGTAGATACACGAGTTATAATAGAAAATACCAAAATTACTACACGCGTGCCTAATAAAATTGAGGAGTTTTCTCAATTCCCCATGGATCCCAACATCTAACTGAATAAAAAAAAATGGGACCCACCTGGAAGCATATACAAAAAAAAAAATTTTTTTTCGAATCGGCTCATCAATGACTGAGGTAACAAACAAAGACAAAAATACAAGCGGATTGAGAGCCTCCTCCTTTTGTTTGAAGTCAGTTAAAAAAAGTAAATAATGGTCCAATCCATCCATCCATCCAATCCTAAATTTCAATCCAATTTTAAATGAAATCAAAAATACAAATACATTTAATAATTAATGTTAAAATGCTATAGTGTCAATGTCAGAATATTAATAATAGCTAGGCAATCCTAGATTTAAATTGTCAGAAGTCAAAAAGTTATAAGCAGGTATGCATGTATGTAAACAAACGAAATTGGTTAAAACAGGGAAGGGTGGAGTATTTCTACATATCAGCTTGAGTAGTTACATATTTTGTTGCCTTTAGTTTAACCAAGTGGTAAACTCGGACTATTTTATGTTCAGTAGTAATAAAGCTGTCTGAAACTTTTTACATGATAAGAGAGAAGTTACAGACCCGTAAAATGTTAACCAACTTGCTTACATAGTTTTACAAGTTGAAAAAATATTATGTTGGGGAAACTGTATCATTAGGAGTTCGAGTAGATTGTTGCATATTACGGGGCCACGCCGTTTCGTCGCCTAAATAGTATTATTTGTTGTTTTGGTTTCGTGACGCATTGGTTATTACTGTAATGAATGTCACGTAAATGTATTTGTCAATAAATAAATAAATAATCTGTTTAATAGATGTTTTATTTAACAAGAAAAGATTTTTTTTACATTTCGACAAACGTTTACAAGCTTTTTAAATGTTACATTAGTAATATTATTATGCATTTTTATACTAATATTATAAAGGGGAAAAGTCTGTGATATTGTAGCTTGTTTAACACATAACCTATAACACATTCACTGCCAGAAACAAGCCGGCGATAGGCGATTTCCGCTACTTAGCGGGAAAACCACACGGGATCGGGTCCGAGCTGCGCGATTCTCGGCAGTGAATGTGTTAACACTTGCACTACCTTGAACCCGCCTAGCGGGTGTCTACGCCGTAGGCGATTTCCGCTACTTAACGGGAAAACCACGGGATGGACAAGCGAAGTGCTTCGCGATTGGCAGTGAATGTGTTAAGAGCTACAAAGTTATTTTTTTTATTGTTTATTTAGAAATAACCCAAGTACCTGACCACCCACCAGATTTATGTACCTGATTACAAAAAATCCTTCACCTGTGTGTAAAATAGACTCTGGTTGGAAATAACTGTCTCTCTGTTTTGTCTACGTTTTTCCAATACGAGAGCGGGGTCGCACAGGCAGGTAGTGTATTATAAAGCATCGGATGTCACAATTTTTTACATTCAAATATATATCCTAAGCTGTCTGTTCCCGCTTTTGTTCCAATTTTGTCCCTATTTCGTACAAATGCTTAACGCTACATTGAGTTTCGGTGGATCCCTTGAAAACGACTCGTGGACCATAAAAAGCCAAATTGTAGAAAGATGGGCGCTCTGGCCGTTGGCGCTTTCTGGTACGAGCGTAGCGCTACCAAATCATTGGTACTGAGTCTGTACAGACGGCTCAAAACACATTCTAGTTGGAGCATGTATGTAAAATGTATGTAACTAAACTTTTAAACTTTATTCTCTAAAGTGTCTTTCATGCCATCGTCAAGCGCCAGCATACTTGTGTTCACGTTCTCTCAAAGCCCATGGGGTCGCGTTGAGTGCTACGTGATGGCTACGAAATGTGCTACGCCGTAGCTTCAAATATCGATAGCGACTGTAAGTCGAGGTATTACTCTTTTCACTTTGTATATGTGTCCATTCCAAAATGTCAATATGTGTACTAAAATGTAGGTGATTAAACATTCTCACAGTGTATTTAGTATGTAATAAATTTCTATATTTATAACCATACTCTTATAGAATTACAGTTACCTAAATCGTCCAAAAGGTAGTAATTTTTCAGATTTGCTTAGGCGCTAAACTTAAAACTGCTTACGAATTGTAACATTTTACAAAAAAAGTGAGACTATTTGCGAAACGAATAAATTGAAGTGTAGGTGATGACGCACTATCCGCAAACACATCGCCATCCTGGATTTGTGCAAGGAACTCATTTAGTAATCTAGTGGCTCTGGCAGTTGGTGCGTTGTAGGCTTGTAAAGTGCGTAGGTTGCTCTTAAAAGCGAAAAGATTCCGTTTTCGACCCTCATTTTGCGACCCACGCCTTTGTAAAGTTGACAGATACAGATAAAGAAATAAACAAAATAATAGTATTGAGTTAGATCCAATTTAGTTAATAAAAACTCACGCGTCCGCGTATTAGTTAAAGCAATGACGCGTAATTTAATGTCGCAGAGGCAACCGGATGGCTCGCGGTATTTGAGCTCCCTAAGTGTTGTGGAACCGCCCTGTGCAACCCGAACTGACCCAACTGTGACTGGTTCGGAAATAGGAGGGGGTGGTAAAAAAAATTGTCGCGATGCAACCTTTTGAAACGCGGTAGCATGAAAGTGTGTACGCTGTTTATATAATGAAATTTTTATGCCATCCCTCCTAGTGCGACCGGAGCTGAGTAAGCGAGCGAGGAAAAATAATATAAAAAAATTGACGGATTTCGCGTTTGTAAGGGTGGCCACAGCGGGATGAAATTTCATGGGAGAGGGATGGCATTTGTGCATATCATTTATCTTATCATACAAGACTCGAAAAACAAATGCCATCCGATTTCAATGATGTTAAGTGCATTTTCCCTAAGTTCTCATCCATCACCATTTTTTCCGGCTTCCAACTCTGACGACTCGATAACCGCCCGGCCGGGACGGATGGCATTTTTTTACAGTGTTTGTATGTGATGAAGAACAAGCATGCCAATTTTCAAGCGGTTGCCTGCCATTTTTTTTATTTTTTTTTTCTTCGCTCGTTTACTCGGCTCCGGTCGCACGAGGAGGGATGGCATAAAAATGTCATTATATAAACCGCGTACACACTTTCAGGCTACCGCGTTTCGGTTCTCTAAATCATCTCCGAAAATTTTATGTACGAATATCACATCGCAACCAATTTTTCGCATAATGTCATTTCGCCGAATGATTAAGTGTCAACTTATCAAAAGGTTTAGTTTTATTTCCCTACCTCACGGTTACCAACTGTATGCTTGGACTTTTTTTCATAAAGTCACTTTTCAAAATGCCACCTTTCGAGTATCAGAACGGGTCAGTTTGACTTATATACATTTAGATGTTTTATTTAGTAATTAAGCTATGTAACGTATTTACAAAGTGAGTAACCGCTCACTTGTTTTTTTGACAATGACGGTACCTGAATTATCGCATCATTGGAGATAAGTGTTTACATCCTTACTTTTGGACTGTTGCTTGGTGGAATGTATGTATGTAGGTGTACATGTGTTTTTTTAAACAAACACCTGTCAATTATTTTAACCTCACCTAAACCTTACCTAACCGCCAGCGTTTCGACGTCACCCCGCTTCGCGGGGTGCCTTTTTCCGCTTTAAGGGACACAAGCTAACCCTAACCTAACCTACAAATAATATCACTGTTACGATTGTGTGTTGTTTTTAATACGGGGGCTTCGCCCCCGAACCCACTTTGTAGTTTACTTCGTCTCCCCATCCCCACTTCCCTCCTTGTAACTTATATAAGAACACGTTGAATAAAAGTCTGACTATGTTATGCTGTCTTGTTCTTTGTAGTAAAAAGTTGGCTTATGTAAGAAAAGGGAACTGTTGCACTGAAGAAACGTTATTCGGTTAGTAGTTGTTTGTCCAACTGAAAGATTTGCCAAATGATAGGTATGCCAAATTTTTTAATTCATTATAATAATCGACTTGAGAATAATCCTACCAAATGAATCCGTTGTCATACAAAAATTTGCTATTAGTTAGTTGTCAAGGTGAATCATCGGCGAAAAGTTGGTTGGCAAGTGAAATTCGGACATAATAAATTCGGAGAAAAGGCAGAACCCCCCGCGTTTTCAATCGGTTGCCTCGCGACATTGTAACTGCCTGCGTGATACGATGAGGAATAAAATAAATATGGCAATCAAAAATATCGTTTCTGTCTTGGATTCAATTGATTGGATTTTCTGCATCTTATTTCACTTTTCCTTATAATATTTTGTACGTTTCAGCGTTTGACTGAGTTCACCCTGGTGATTCATTGTACAGTATTTACATTTTAAAGTTAGTTTTTAATATGTTACTAACATTGATAAAAAAACACTCTACTTATTTGTCAGTCAAATAGATTTCCCGCTATCACAGTTTTTTAACTCATTCTTGAGCAAGCAGTGCTACGTATTTTTCCGCTTTGTAGCATGAATCACTCGTAGATGGATGACTCGTCACTCTCATCAGTCATTGAATTACACACACACAGAATTTGTAGGAAACTGAAATGCGCAGCAAAAAATAAACAGCTTTACCTATTCGATATACATAATCTTTCTCTCTCTCTCTCTCTCCCTCTCTCTCTCTCTCTCTGTCCCGAGGACACACAACAAAATAATAATTTTATCCATTATTTTCATATTTACTCTCATACTTCGGTTCGCTAGAACACCTAGGTTAAATAAATATAGTTGTACATATCAACAATCAAACAATCGGAGTTAAATCAACCGAGGGCACGTAAAAAATGTAGGTATTCCCTCTGGAATGGACGTTTGTGAGCGTGTACAACGGCTCGTGATCAATTTGGGACCACAATTATCCGTAATTGCTAATTTAACGTGATCTCTGGGCGTGGTCCGGACACGAATCACTCACAATCACATCATTTTGATTTAACGACAGTTTAATTGTTTGTATAGACGTCAATTTGATTCACAAATATATTTTTCTCAAAAATAGTATGAAATGTTAACATAAAATCTGTGAAGATAAAATCCGAAAGTGAATCATCCTGGACAGTTACTAGAACTCTTCAGGAAAACGCATAATTGTCCAGGAATTAAGTATGTAAATCCCATTAAATATCATAATATTTAAATGTAGAACAATTTTTTTATCTATACTACTAAAAGGAAAGATTTGTATTTTTGTGTGGGTATATGTTTGTAATGAATAAACTCTAAAACTACTGTGCCGATTTCGAAAATTGTTTCACCATTGGAAAGCTACATCCACCCTGAGAGGGTACTTTTTACCGCGGGAAAATGCTTCATTCCTACGGGAAAAGGGTCATTCTTGAGAATTGCATTATTCATCTCATTCCCGTGGCGTTTTTTATATTAAGATTTTTTTACAAAGTTACAATAAAATCCAATTAAATATTTAATAATAAACATATATATCGAATGGGCATCACTTTGGGTCAATTAGGTTCGAAAATATACCAATTCAAAGTTCAGCTGTCAGGGGAATGAGAAAAAATGACAGAGGAATCATAAAAAGTACAAGGGAATCAGAGAAATGACAGGGGGAATCATAAAAACTACAAGGGAATCATAAAATTGATAAGGGAATGATAATCTTTGGTATTTTACACCCGTTCCGAAACTCGAGATGCACCATCGTAAAGCAAGACGAATTTATATGATAAAATATTTATTTTCAAGAAAACTTCAGAAATCTATCATTACCCCGTTCAAAAAACCGGGGGATGAGAATCAGGGGAATCAGAAACCGAGGGAATCAGAGCCAGGGGAATAAGAAAAAGTATGTTTTTTGTCGATTATGCCGAAACTATTATTAATATAAGAGTAACTATTAAATCAAAACACGCATTCATTCATGTGTTATTCTCTACACTAAACATTGTATGCCAATTGCAGGAAATAGATTTTATATGAAAATACAGAGTAATTATAGTCATAGTGAACCAAAGTCAGGGGAATTAGATATCTACCTTCATTGCTCAGAGCTCCAGCGACCGACGCGTCCTCTCTCCGCGGCGTTGCTAGCGCTAACTGACAAGGGTGAGGCACGGCAGAGATTGCGAGTCACAAGACATTGCAGTAGGGATGTGCGTGTTGTTTAGTCAGGCATCAGGGAAATCACAGGTTAGCTCTGGACAAACCTTTCATATAGATTTCTATAAAAACTGTGATAAATATGGGAACTTTATTTTTTTTTTTATCATTCACTTATATTCTAGCGATTTACCTCGATACAATATTTGATTTCAATCCATAACTAGTTCTTTTCAGAGTAGATTGTTTACAAAATGGGGCACCAGGGGAATCATGTTTTAGGTGTTTGATATTTTTTTATGGCAGATTCTACTTACCTTAAAACAAAAAATAATCCTGCCCCAGTTAGATTAAGTGTTGAACTACTAAAAAAAAATGTGTCAGGTTAATTATTTAATTTTTTCGGGTACTTTTTCCCTCTGGACGCTGAAAATTGACCCACTCAAGAATCACCCAAAACGGGTAATCCGTGCGAAGCCGGGCCGGGCAGCTAGTCAAAGATAAGCTACGGAGGTTGTTGGCAGTGACGGACCATTAATAAATACGGAACCCTAAAAATACCATAGAGGTTGACGTTTCCGTATTGCACTTGTATTGCACGATGTATAATGGCAGAAAATTCAGTTCAATCGTGTTTTTTATTATTTCGATACTAATTAGGGATTAGGATTTCGATACTAATAGGAGAAAAGAAGAATAAAATAGAATAACCAGAATAAACATAAAATGAATACGAAATGTATGTTTTTATTCTATTGGAGTTGAAGCATGATATTAGTGTCTTAAACACTGTAAAACAATATCAAAAAGTCGCACTCGTATTTTAGCGGAATTGACTGCATTGAAATAAAATGTTTAGGCAGAGAAATAAAATTGCTAAAAATAAGTTCTGATAAATTAGATTGCGACATAGATTGCACGTCTTCCTATTTAATTCGACTATAAGTGCCATCCTGGCCTCGTCTTCCGCTCGGCCGGCTAAATTATACTTGTCCAGAAGGGCTTACTGATCTCTGCAGCATTATTATTATCTACTATTATGACCTATATTATCACTTTTAATTTGTTATTTAAAATATTGACCGTGACACGTGACACATACAGTCGAAGTCACAAGGATACTTTTGTACCGTATCGCTTTAACGTCATGTTTAAACTGCCATACGGAGTCAAATGGATAACAGCGTCAACGCGACAAGGTGTTCAGCTACTTATGCGTTTGACTGTATGTCCTCTTTGCAAACGCTCTTGCGGAGACGAGGCGCGGTCCTAGATCATTGATGCCAGACTGCTCACCGCTTAGACTAAAAGTCGTGGCCAAGTCGAAAGACGTGTTTTGTTTATAATTAGATGCGAAATTATAACTGGCAAAGAAACTCTAAATACACCTACATAACACAAATACAAAAACCACCCAGGAAAATCCACTGACGTAAAGTAGTCGTAAAATCACATTTTTGATAACAAAATCCAAAGATCCAATAAAACAATATGTCTCAAGTTTAAGACAGAAACGAGAGGAATGTAATAAAGTATATGTATTGAATAAATTAGGCTAATTGCCATTTTATTTCAGAATTTTAATATGGAGTTCCGCAAAGCATCTCGCGGCTGTCTTATTAATTTATTCGGCAACCGACAAGGTTTTGCAATTTTCTATTCAATTCGGCTTTCGTAGTAAATTAGGTATTGTAATTTAAGGCAATTTCGCGGTTTTAACGGCCGCGGCACTTAATTGTATTTAACTAGGTGTTGGTTCGGCAAATCAGGGGATTTACGTGATTGATCTGCGAGTACAATGACGAAATAGTTATTTGTGTCACAAATGAGCAAAATAGTATATTTACGGCGAGGGCTGTGTATTGAATGCTGAACGTAGCGAGGGATCCTACAATAGAATCCTGAGCGTAGCGAGGGATTCTAACGTAGGATCCTGAGCGTAGTGAGGGATACAAGTGTTTACGCCCGAGACGAAAATAATTTTGCTACCGAGTGACACATACTATTTTTCACACCGACTATGAGGAAATTTAAAAAAAGCTATTATTAAAATATATCTAAATTATCTTAATTTTTATTACTTATTCGTAATATTTATATTACGAAATATTTATAAATTTTTATAGAACATTGTTATAGTTAAAACTTGAAATATGTTCGTTTTGAATCAACTACGATGAAATTACAATCGATTATTTTATTAACATCTGTGTTCAATTGGCACATTGCGTACAAATGTTCCAATGCCAATGTATAAATTAAAAAAGTAGCTTGAACAGAAAAGTAGCGTTTTGGTCCCTCTCGTCGTGGAGCAAAACTTACTTTTCCGAATGAAAGGTGTGAAAAATAAGTTGTTTTTACCAGACTACGAGCAATAACGAACATACAGTTGGTATTTTTACTAGTTTTTAGTTTTTAACTTGCACTGACCGTAATAAATACGCAAAGTTTGTAAGTTGTCCGTAGAAAGCAAGCATCTTTCAACCATTTAATGGCATCGGTTTAAGCTGAAATCTGGGATACCGATTGAACAATAATAATTTGTGTGCATGTTGCAGTGACAAAACTGGGTCCGCGCCAAGCCGAGCCCGTGGCGGAGCCGGCGCCCGCGCCGCCGCCCGCGCAGCCCCCGCCCGCACCCACTGCGAAGGCTGAACGGTAACTCATAGAGCATGTGTAGAACAGTGTTTGACCAATTTGTGGCAAATAGGCAACATCTAGGAGTGTGGTGCATCCTCGTAGATTGAACGATTTAAGATACCAATTAAACCAGCTAGGCTTGTTCCCCTTCATCGCGCCAGAAACGAACTCGAATCTGACTGTAAAACATGAGTTCTGCTAGACAGAGGACCTTCATGTAATATTATTTATTCGGCGGTGAAACATGACACATATAGCACGTTTACGAGGAGATTATATTTATTTATTTATTTATTTATTTATTAATTATCTATCTAACACGCTTTATGCTTTTTAAAGTTACATACCTTTAAGCCCTATTTTTGGACAAGCGCAGCAATTGGCGGCACGGCCGATTCGCGCATCGGAACACGCACTAACACAGACGTATGTAGTGATGTAGTGAAGCACATGCATAAGCGTTTCCGTACCCGCTTGACAGCCCGCGTGTCGTGCCGCCAAACGCCTGTCGATAATCACGGCCGCATAAAGCTCTCTCATTGTCAACTAAGGCGGGGGTTAACGAAATTGCCACTTTGAATCTCTCGTTCCGCTAACAACGAACAATATTTCACAGAACGTGTAACTGGATTTGCTGTTAAACTATTCTCGTCGACGGAAGCTGTCGGAAATCTCTTTTAAGGCGTTAGGATTATGCTCCCTTTGTGCTGGCGGCAAGATTTTATCGCGTTTAACTAGTCAGATGATACGAGCAGATATAAGTAGGTACTTCTACATATAATGTAATAACTGATCATATAAAATGATCCATTTCATGAAGGATGGATGAAATGGCGACAGGTTACGGGAACAATCTGCGACAACCGAATGCCCCTTCGACTGAAGGGCAAAATATACAAGACCATTATAAGACCTGTCGTCATGTATGGAGCGGAATGTTGGGCCGCAAAGATGACGGATGAAACAAGATTGCATGTTGCGGAGATGAGAATGTTGAGATGGATGTGTGGCGTGACGAGATTGGATCGTGTAAGGAATGAGTATATAAGAGGAAGTCTGAAAGTAGCACCGATAACTGAAAAGCTGAGAGCAAATCGTTTACGGTGGTATGGACATGTTATGCGGAGGGATGATAGTCATGTTACTAGAAGGGCATTAAGTATGAATGTGGAGGGATGTAAGAGAAGAGGTAGGCCAAGGAAAAGGTGGATGGACTGCGTAAGAGACGATATGAACAGGAAAGATGTGTGTGATGAGTTGACGGGCGACAGAGAGGTATGGAAGAAAAAACATGCTGCGCCGACCCCAAGTAAATGGGATAAGGACAAGCGAATGATGATGATGATAAAATGATCCATTTCGACATAATAACATTAGTAACCATTCACAAAACGAGGTGGATGTTTGTCAATAGTCCATTTTTGGGGTGCGTCTCATAACGTTTATTTGTTATAGGTTTACGTAACGTTAGTTATAATGTAACGTTAGATATAAATGATATAATGTAATTTATTCCGTTACTGTGGACTGTTTGTATTAATATTTTTTCTAGGTCAGGTTAGGTTTGTTATATATTAATCGTAATAACACAGTAGGTTTCCATAAACATTGAGTTCGAAGCTTGCCATTTGCAAGAGAGTGCCTACAAATCAATACGATTCCAATTCGATGTGCTGAAATCAGAATTACAACACATATTCAGCGTCCAAAATAGAGCCACTAGATTTGCCGAACCACTCGAATTTATTCATAATGGTTACGCGGTCAGCTTTAGTTAGCGACCACCTGTTGGTCAATTTTTTTAAATTCTAAATTAACAACTTTGCAGACCCTATTCAAAATATCAGCCCCGTGCATGTTTCGTACTTTAAAACAGTTTATACTAAAAAAACGCAAACCAGTTCACTAAATTATTTGTTCGCTAACTGGCGCAAAGACCCTTTGGATTACGAAGTCGTTTGATCGCAGGGAAGCGGGCAAGGCACCGTCGCGAGCGGGCGCCTGCCGAGTGTGCCTGAAGGCGCTGAAGCCTGGCGAGGTGTTCCACACCTGCAACGGCTGCCAGCACCGCGTGTGCGAGGACTGCTCGTCCTACTCCAAGAACGAGGAGGCGGTGAGGATTCCAGGCGTTAACCATGTTGCTATCATGGTCTATCATCGTCATTCTAGCCCGTAATCACCCACTGCTGAGCATCGGCATCTCTTCGAGTACTCCACCCGTCCGAATCCTGATCTATTCCTATCCAGGAGTGGTATCGAGCAGGTGAACGGCCGACGATCTTTTTACCTAGAAGTGGCCAAATCTGACACCATTGTTTTGTGGCCCACCTGCCGTCACTCTGCCTGGTAAGGTGTTCTATACGGCCGACAATTTAGTAGTCAGATCGCGCAGTAGCGGGCGCTTGCCGGCTGTCTGAAGGCGCTGCCGCCTGGCGAGGTGTTCTCACCTTACAAGCTTTTAGCTGAATTGATGGGATCATCTAAACACCAGCATGGACCGAAGGAATGCGCCAGAAATAGCGGGCAAGTCAACATCCGTACCAGATTTAGAAGTTTCTTTGTGATTTGCTTGAAAGTATTCCTTACCTGTAGACAGTTTAATATAAATTATCTTAAATGGATATTTCACAATGATTTAATAAAGTTAAATAGAAGTGTCGAATGATACAAATAGGTTTTATGCAATATCGCCGAAAACATGCCACACCACATAACATACATCTAATAATATGTATGGGGTTTTTAGTATCGGGAGGTCCACATTTGCAACGGCTGCCAGCACCGTGTGTGCGAGAACTGTTCAGCCTAGGTACTCCAAGCCGGCGGAAAAAGAGGAGGTGGTGAGGGTTCAAGGCATTAACTAGTTACTGTTGGGGTCATACAAAGTCAAACAGAACCATTGGCCTTGCGTGCATATATTAAAATGTTTGTTCTATAAAATTATACAAGACGAGAAGCAGTATGCAGATTAACATCCCTATTTATTTGGCTGTGGCCCTAAATACCGAGGTATGATACAATTATACAAACGAAAAAAAATTCGTGACTACGAGACTAGTTTCAAACAAGTCATTTGAATGATCTTTCACTTTTACAAACATATATTAAGATTTATAAAACGACCTTAGTATTCGCTTAGATATGTGTATTACGTATGATCCATTCAATACCTAACACTCAGCATAAAACTGTGATAAGACAAAGCAGGAATGTGGACCGAAAGAATGCAAGTGGTCCTGCGGCTGATGGCGAGGGTTTCCCACTAAACACTTCACCCGAATTCAAAGTGAAAGTTCTTTATCATTATTTTTAGGCATATTACTATGCACCTATAAAATATTAATGAACTATTGTAAAATAGCCCACGACAAGAGCCGGCGTGACCGGCAACTCCTGCCTTGTCGCGTGTTAAACTTTAGTGTCGTTGTCAGACCTCATGGCGCTGCTCCGTATGCCGGCGCAAAGCGGCCCCGCGGCTGCCCCCCGCCGCTCAAGACAGCACGGACTCTCTGCTCGACGTGCCCATGCTCGACGCGCTCCAGCGGCGGCACTCGGAGGCGCGGCTGGGCGGCGCCACCAGCAGCACGGGGCTGGCGCCGCCGCGCTCGCCGGAGCTGCGGCGGCACTCGGACGTGTCGCCCGCCTCGCTTAAGGAACTAGAAAAGGTAATGTTCCGGATCACCGTACATTTGTGCTCCCCCTGTGTTGGCTCTTACTTTTTTGCCTTACATATCTGTAGGTAACAGCTCAGCAGGCCAAACTAACAAAAAAAAACATTAACTTGTGAGTAATCTCGTTATGTATAAAACTTGAACTAAAATATGTTTGGTCCTTTTTCCACAAACACAAATGTCGAAGTGTCGAAACAAACACTTGAACAAAAATAGGTTTGATAGACGTTTATGAATTTGTGGTGCCTAGCCCAAAGGTTGACTGGTAGGGAATGCTTACAAAATAAGAACTTATCGCTTATACGATAAGATAAAAAATACTAAAATAAATGAATAAGGACATTGGACTCTGGTCGCTGTAGCTCTCTCTGCACGTCTGTCACGCGACGGCCGCGACGTACCTAATCTCGATTTTTCTCACACTAACCTCTTGTTCTATATGTTCTAATAAGAGAGAGACGTTTTCTTTGTTTTTTGTGGCATGATCCGAATATTTGTTAACTAATTGAAATAACCTTGTAGCAGAACTCTCTGCATGCATGTGCGGACTTTTTAATATGAAATTGTACTGTATATTGTATATAGCCCGGCAGCATTTTGTTACACTTATTTGGCGATCTTGTTATTATTAGTGCCGATATAAAGAAAGATTTGAGCTTATGCAATTTCATACTTCTTTTGTATTACCGCACTTTGACTAGCTACACTTGAAATAATCGTGATTCGTTGCTATTTGTACTTATGTGCGGTAATCGGCCTTGACCTATTTGGCTTAAAAAAATATTACAGAATCTTACTCTTACGCATGTATTTTTCTAATCTTGTCAATAAGCGTCAGCCGAAATATATGTACTCAACTCATGGATAAATCAGGTCCCAAGTATATTACACCCGCGAAAGAGATTTATATTTCCCCAAAAACATAATGTAACATGCGGTAAACTTAATAAACTCCACATACTGTACAAATTGCCTGAATGCGTCATAATTTCCCCTGTTTTGCTGTAACATGTGTGCCACCGGAGTGGATTTACCCAGACGCAGACATGTTTACGTACCTACCCGACATGTTTTAACACCATGACTTTATCACTCTCTAAAATTCTTGTAAACCATTTAACCTTATCGCTATGAACACTGTATATAGCGATAGTATATAATTTACAAGAATTTTAGACGATTGATGATCAAATTTAGCAACAATAACGGGAAATTTCATGGCGAAACCGGTTTGTCCACGAGATAAAGCTACAAAGATATCGTTTTGACATCTTGTAAATGTGTAGTTATTTATTGCGAGAACTCTCGCATCCATCGCAATAGTCGTGGACCTAGCAAAATATATTTCCCATACGAATACAGGAGGAAGATAACGTCAACCTAAAATTTTCTATACGTGAAAATATTTTATCTCCGCAATCGTTTACCTTCGTTTGTGTCTATTATTGTAACCTCCGTCAATCGTCTGTCATACATATTCAATACTGAAGGGGTAAATAAGTTTAACTTCGTAGGTGTTTATCTGTATAAAATAACTACATTGCCGTTTCTGAATCATGTACTTGACTACCGTCCAAAAAAACTAGATAATAAGTTGATACAACTGCTAAATATTACAAGGATTATAGTAGCAATTTGGTTAAGCGGCGTATCAGGGTAAGGGCCAAATACTTGGCCAGCTTAACTCTCTCAATTAAATTTTATATGCAAATTTTACGGTTGTGACACAAAAATTAACAATACAATTCTATGCTTAATTTTTGTGTCACAACGGAACTTTTTTCACTTCGTCAGTTTGTATGGCTAACTACCGACTCACCAGGAAAACTACTGGCCAAGAATTTGGTCCTCACCCATTAAATACAGCTCCCGAAATCTCCACCAAAAAAAAAAATTAAAGCACAAACTAACATGGGTTTGAGATGATACCGATTTATGTAATTAACCCCCGACGCAAAAAGAAGACTGATATAAGTTTAACGTGTCTGTCTGTGTATCTGTGTATCCGTCTGTGTCGCGTAACGGACTTACTGATTCAAATGCGGTTTTTTTGTATCATGTTTTGACGACCACTTTAGCCTAGTTGGTAGTGACCCTGCCTACGAAGCAAGAGGTCCTGGGTTCGAATCCCGGTAAGGGCAAACATTTGTGTGATGAGCATGAATATTTGTTTCTGAGTCATGGATATTTTCTATGTATTTAAGTATTTATATCTATTATATATATCGTCGTATAGTACCCATAACGGAAGGAATTGTTATTTGCCATAGTTACTTATAAGCATTTGAAATTTCTATGTTGTGTTGTGTATCTACCTCCATGCTATAATGAGGAGCAGTATATTAGTGTATTGTCTTGTATTAAGAATGCTGTGTGTAAATATCCTGACCTAAATTTATTACTGCTCGGTGATTTCAACCTTAACTCATGCAATTCCGATGTAAAAATCAAATTTGACGTTTTTTGTAATTTTTGTAAGTTAGAACAGTATAGTAGTATTAAAAATAGCCATGGGGGTATTTTAGACCTCGTGCTGAGTGATCTTGACGGTACCAAGCTTACCGTATTTAGTAGTGCTGAACTACTAGTGCCAATGGATGCGTACCACCCGCCTCTTGTGGTGTCGGTGTCTTGGCCGTGCGGCCCGCCGCCGCCGCCGCGGCCGCCGCCGACGGCTCCGCGCCTGCGCGATTCGGGTTGTCCGGACTGGGACTGGCGTAAGGCTGACTATGAGGAACTCTATCCGGCCCTGGCTGCCATCGATTGGACTGATCTCCTGGTTGCCACTGAAGTTGACAGTGCTGCTAAGGTCTTTTATGAGAAGCTGTACTCCTGTATTAGCAAATTCGTCCCCTTAAAAAACCGTCATAGAGTTGATTCCAAATACGTTTATCCTAAATGGTACACTGCAGAAATAATTCGTAATATCAAGTTAAAATATATTCATTTGAAAAGGTTTAGACAAGAGGGAAAGGAATACAATAGACACATGTTTAAGTATTACAGAACATATGTAAAATACCTAATTAGTAAAGCTTATAAACTGCACATACAGACTGTGCAAAATCATATTATTAGTTGCCCGGTAAAATTTTGGGAATATGTTAAAGATAAAAAAAGTGAAAGACAGCACCGAGATAAATCATTTACTTTCGAGGGCCGTAGCGTGAGCGGGCAAGACGCGGCGGACGCCTTCGCTGAGTACTTCAGCTCGGTGTTCGAGCAGCACAGGCCGCGCTTGGATGCTGAAGCTGCGGCGCGCGCAGCTCACTCCTCGGGTGACTCTCGGTCGGTCTCGATCACCTCCATTACTGAGGTTGATTTTAGAGCGGCAATACGAAGGCTCAAACCGCGGTCTTCTGGAGGGCCTGATGGTATCCCGGTGTTTTTGGCCAAGGATTGTGCTTCCGCCTTGGTGACTCCCTTGTTGTACGTCTTTAACCTCTCGCTCAAACATTCTATCTATCCTAGTCGTTGGAAAAAATCTAGAGTAACGCCAGTTCCGAAAGGAGGATCCGATATGGACGTCACCTCTTTTAGACCCATTGCAGTTTTATCCGTATTCGGTAAGGTGTTTGAGATGACCCTTAACCGACATATAAGTCAACAGGTGTCTAATCGTTTGCACCCCAGTCAGCACGGTTTCCGTAAAGCCCGATCTACCACCACAAACCTAGTTGCCCTCGCTGACTATGTCTGCAAAGAGATGGACGCTGGACGCCAGGTCGATGCTGCATATTTCGACTTTAGGAAAGCATTCGACCTGGTAGACAACGACATCTTGCTGGAAAAGCTTGCATTACTGGGCTTCACGCCAAAGCTTTTAAGTTTCATTTCCAGTTACTTGTGCCAACGGCAGCAGTACGTCAGGGTAGGCGGCTTCGAGTCAAGCGATTACTGCACGCTGTCTGGGGTGAGTCAGGGCAGCACTCTAGGGCCTACGTTATTTCTTTTAATGATTAACGATTTGCCTGATACAATTCGTTCAGCTGAGTGTCTGCTTTTTGCGGATGACCTAAAGTTGTTGCTCGGCGTCAGTAGTGTGGCGGATAGCGCTGCTTTGCAGAGCGACATCAATGCGGCAGCTGAGTGGAGTGTTGCAAACTGTTTGCCTTTTAATGGAGCAAAATGCAAGGTCATTACATTTACACGTAAGCGCTTGCCACTTTTAACCGATTACATCCTGGGGGACGCTTGTTTGGAAAGAATCGACGAAATCACCGACCTAGGTTTAGTTTTAGATACAAAATTAGATTTCCGTAAACACGTATCTAATATTTGCAAACGGGCTAGCAAAACCCTAGGTTTCGTCATGAGGGCGTCGAAGCAGTTCCATGTAGGAGTCGCTGTGGTTTTGTACAGTGCCTATGTCCGTAGTAGGTTGGAGTATGGAGCTGTTATTTGGGATCCCTACGAGGATAAATACTCTCTGTTGGCGGAAAGAGTACAGCGTAAATTCGCCCGCTGGTTGTACCGCAAATCCTACGGGTATTACCCATACCTGTACCCTTCATTGTTTGTCTCCGGGATGGTTGGGCTAGACACGCTTCGGATGAGGAGGAAGTTGTTGTTGTTAGTCCACTATCTGTCTGTTGTCCACCACAGAGTGGACAGCCCGGATGTGCTCGAGAGGATCGTGTTAGTGGTTCCAACGAGGGTCCCCCAGGATTTGGATTGCGTGGCGGTGGCGGCTCGCCGTCGGCCGGGCCTGCTGCAGCGTGTGTCTGCTCGCACGTGCCACGCTCGACACGCTCCTACCGCGCGCGCAATGTCATTATTATACCAAATGCTCACTCAGCACGAGGATGCTGACATGTTTGCTGATCGCTTTACTAAATTATGTTGTATTGCTAAGCAGTTCCTTGACAAATTTTATTAACAATTATTTATTATTTTGACATATTTTATTTAGACCTTTTTTTTTGACATGTATTGTGTGGTCTGTTATATGTAATAATTTATCGTGTAAGTGTTTTGGTGTTATTGTGCTGTAAACTTACATTGACTTTAAATGAATAAATGAAATAAATGAATAAATGAAATAACACAAGCCTTACTGAGCTTACTATGGGACTAGGTCGATTTGTGTAAGATTGTCCCCTTATATTTATTTATTTATTTATTTATATAGATAATTTTATCCCGAGTGTTCTTAGATATGTTTTATGAAAATCTGTTCAGCCGTTTTTGAGATATTGGACTTTGAATTGAAAATGTCGGGGGTTTTTCGACTTATTTATTTTCTTGTTTCTGTCGTACGAGTGCGGGAGTGGGCACTTTTTGTCAAAGAGGAGAGGCTTAAAGTCGAAAAGAACAGTATTAAGTACTGCCAAAATTCAATTTTTAACAGATGGTTTAAAACTTATGGAAGTGTGTCATTCGAAAATATTAACATCTGCAAAAAACCCGGGTTAAAAATATCTTAACACGCCTGTGTGCCTTCAGCTGAAATAAAAAAAAACAATCTTAATAAAAAATACGAAAGTTGTTTATCCCTGCCAGTCAACCGCTAATATTTACAAAAATAATAGCTTATGGGTCAAGCACACCTACAGAGAGGCTAAAAAACAATAGTCGTCATTTCTATGGTCAACAGTGAAGGGACAGTGATATACTTAACTTTGGCAATGTCCATAAAAAAGACACGAACCTAATCTGCTTCACCCTCATATCTATTACAATTTTCGTGTATGAGTAACCACGCTGCCGTTGCGGCAGTTAAAGGGCGGCGGCACCGCCACGCCAGCCGAGTCCCGGCGGCCCAGCACGGTGACACCGGCGCGGCGGCGCTCCGTGCGCATGCCGGCCGCGCGCCAGCGCAGCGTCGACGACGACAAACAGGACTCGCCCTCACACGCACCCGCGCTCGTCGCGCCGCCCCCTATGTCCAGGAGGTAAGCGACCACTACTGGAACAGTTAAAGGGCGGTGGCACCGCCACGCCAGCCGAGTCCCGGCGGCCCAGCACGGTGACCCCGGCGCGGCGGCGCTCCGTGCGCATGCCGGCCGCGCGCCAGCGCAGCGTCGACGACGACAAACAGGACTCGCCCTCACACGCACCCGCGCTCGTCGCGCCGCCCCCTATGTCCAGGAGGTAAGCGACCACTACTGGAACAGTTAAAGGGCGGCGGCACCGCCACGCCAGCCGAGTCCCGGCGGCCCAGCACGGTGACCCCGGCGCGGCGGCGCTCCGTGCGCATGCCGGCCGCGCGCCAGCGCAGCGTCGACGACGACAAACAGGACTCGCCCTCACACGCACCCGCGCTCGTCGCGCCGCCCCCTATGTCCAGGAGGTAAGCGACCACTACTGGAACAGTTAAAGGGCGGCGGCACCGCCACGCCAGCCGAGTCCCGGCGGCCCAGCACGGTGACCCCGGCGCGGTGGCGCTCCGTGCGCATGCCGGCCGCGCGCCAGCGCAGCGTCGACGACGACAAACAGGACTCGCCCTCACACGCACCCGCGCTCGTCGCGCCGCCCCCTATGTCCAGGAGGTAAGCGACCACTACTGGAACAGTTAAAGGGCGGCGGCACCGCCACGCCAGCCGAGTCCCGGCGGCCCAGCACGGTGACCCCGGCGCGGCGGCGCTCCGTGCGCATGCCGGCCGCGCGCCAGCGCATCGTCGACGACGACAAACAGGACTCGCCCTCACACGCACCCGCGCTCGTCGCGCCACCCCCTATGTCCAGGAGGTAAGCGACCACTACTGGAACAGTTAAAGGGCGGCGGCACCGCCACGCCAGCCGAGTCCCGGCGGCCCAGCACGGTGACCCCGGCGCGGCGGCGCTCCGTGCGCATGCCGGCCGCGCGCCAGCGCAGCGTCGACGACGACAAACAGGACTCGCCCTCACACGCACCCGCGCTCGTCGCGCCGCCCCCTATGTCCAGGAGGTAAGCGACCACTACTGGAACAGTTAAAGGGCGGTGGCACCGCCACGCCAGCCGAGTCCCGGCGGCCCAGCACGGTGACCCCGGCGCGGCGGCGCTCCGTGCGCATGCCGGCCGCGCGCCAGCGCATCGTCGACGACGACAAACAGGACTCGCCCTCACACGCACCCGCGCTCGTCGCGACGCCCCCTATGTCCAGGAGGTAAGCGACCACTACTGGAACAGTTAAAGGGCGGCGGCACCGCCACGCCAGCCGAGTCCCGGCGGCCCAGCACGGTGACCCCGGCGCGGCGGCGCTCCGTGCGCATGCCGGCCGCGCGCCAGCGCAGCGTCGACGACGACAAACAGGACTCGCCCTCACACGCACCCGCGCTCGTCGCGCCGCCCCCTATGTCCAGGAGGTAAGCGACCACTACTGGAACAGTTAAAGGGCGGCGGCACCGCCACGCCAGCCGAGTCCCGGCGGCCCAGCACGGTGACCCCGGCGCGGCGGCGCTCCGTGCGCATGCCGGCCGCGCGCCAGCGCAGCGTCGACGACGACAAACAGGACTCGCCCTCACACGCACCCGCGCTCGTCGCGCCGCCCCCTATGTCCAGGAGGTAAGCGACCACTACTGGAACAGTTAAAGGGCGGCGGCACCGCCACGCCAGCCGAGTCCCGGCGGCCCAGCACGGTGACCCCGGCGCGGCGGCGCTCCGTGCGCATGCCGGCCGCGCGCCAGCGCAGCGTCGACGACGACAAACAGGACTCGCCCTCACACGCACCCGCGCTCGTCGCGCCGCCCCCTATGTCCAGGAGGTAAGCGACCACTACTGGAACAGTTAAAGGGCGGCGGCACCGCCACGCCAGCCGAGTCCCGGCGTCCCTTAAATAAGTTTCTAAGAATAAATAGGGATGTTTAATTATAATTAAGTAATCCAGCACTTACTCTATTTACACAACATCTTCACATCGCCTTCAGAAATAGAAACGGGCAACCGCGCTTGTGTGGATCTAACCAGCACTATTCATGTTTATATGCATGCGAACGACGCCCCCAAAATATTATCATAATATTAACCCAATTGAGCGCGCCGTGATACATTTGCAACGGCGGGCGAGACTCGTGTCACTGGAATAGACATAATCGTGTTAATGGCGTGGAAAGGTACGAATGCAATTTCCTTTTTGAGCACCGAGACTCCGTCAATAATATCAACCAATAGGCGCCTGCTTTAACTTAATTTGTTACGGTTTCTATTCCGTTGTTATATTGTGTGTGGATGAGTTACCTTATTTAAGGTGTAGGTAAACGGTTATTTTATCAGAATAGTAGTAGTACCTTAGTAATGTACATAATTAAGTATATAAAATTGTTTATTGATGAGACATTTCCAGTATTTTACAGGCTTTTAGGCTTTGGACGCCACTGTAGGGCCACAGGTCGATACTATGTGATGGAAGCATATGCAAGTATTTATTCCCGCAGAGCATCAGCGGTGGACGTGGTCGGCGGCGCGGGCGCCGGGTCGCGGCGCGGCTCGTATCGCGTGGAGGACACGTCCGAATCCACGCCTTCGATCTCCGGACTCGCCGTCGACGAGGACCGGCCTATCAGGCGCCGCGGGAGTCAGCTGTACGTCATGTTAAAAATGGTTCTTTTTATTTTTAGGGTTCCATAGTCCACAAGGAATCCCTCTCGCCGGTGTCGCCGTTTTTGTTAGTTCTGTCTCGTTAGCCAGTAGGAAATATGACCGAGTTTCTTAGAAATATACAGGGACTTCTATGATGCTTAGAAGATGGTCCGTAAAAATGCGGTTATAAACGCCACATAATCCTACATTTGGTTGATTTAAACGGGCAACCATAGCAACTAGTGACGAAAAAGGTTTACTGGCCCAATTCTTCCCAGCTCTTACTACGGCCGAGCAGCACCCTGCTGCAAATACGGATAAGTGGACTGGTTGATGATCGCTCTGACAGACCACTCGCTATTGTACTTTGACGAGCACTAGAAGTAGGTAAGGTCCTACTCAGTGCTTTTAAAGCAAAAAAATGCCCATTGGTAGTTGACCGTCTAAAAGTCCAGTAAGTGCACTTTTCAATTACGACGGTGCAAGAGCTCTGACCCCGTATCATGGTCAGCCTTATCACTCGATAAGTGACAGGATAGTGCGTCCGTCACTGTCTGACACCGTTCCATAGAACGAGACGACTCTCCTATCTTGTCACTTATCGCGTGATAAGGCCGCCCATGGTACGAAGTCTGTAGAGGTTTGTTCATATCTGTCAGCGAGCGTCTCTAGTCGAGTTCTAAAATATGTGCACGGACAAAGTGTATTTGAACACGTCTTTTGTTGAGGGAATTAAATTGTACAGATATTTATCTCAACTATAGTTCGATAGGGGTATATTTTTCATTCGCTCATTAGTACCTACCCAACTAGGATTACAAACAAACGAAGAAACCCATTCAATATATTTCTATATATTTCCGAATCATCAGGCCAGACATAGCAGCGCTCCAACAGCGAACGGGCGCGCTCAGCGCCATGGCCGCGTTGTCAAGGACTTCAGAGTCGTCGGATGCACCCGGCCCGTCGGCCGCGGCCGTGGCCGCCGCCGCGGCCGCCGCGCGGCAGATGTCGGTGGACGCGGAGGCGATCAAGATAGTCATTCATGACGTGGACGACAGCTCGCCGAGGCGGGTGTCGCTGCGCCGCGATCCCAATGATAAGGGACATCGATGTGAGTACATCATTATTATCCATTAGAATTCATTTAACACTTTCGCTACCACGAAGCGCTACGCGCTACGCTCGTAGCCGATCCTGTGGCTTTCCTCGTAGCGGAAAGCGACTACTTCGTAGGCGCCCGCTAGGCGGGTTCTTGGTTGCGAAAGAAGGTTGGAAGGTCATTCTTAAATTGTACACATATTTAAATTATTACTTTACATGGCTTTTACTGGAACGAGTAGATAAATATCACGTTAGAACTGTGTAAAGTGAACATTTGAATATGCTAAGAATCAGGTTACTTGGACAGAGTACATAATAATAATACCTAGTCGTTTAATTTTTTTTTTATATCGATCACGATTCATTATTTTTTAACTTTTTCACCGCCATTCGTCACATCCAAAGAAAACACTGCCGCGCCGAAATAACCATTGCATTGCCTATTCAAAGCCACTGACTAACATATGAGTCATGCTACAAGCGTACACGTAGCGCTGACTGGTCTCGAATGCGTTAACTTACGATACTTTTAGGCAATCTTGGCATTGAAACGGTGAAATGTATTTCTACTAGTCTCATTAAAATTATATCACATATATTCATATTAGACTAAACAAAGTCTTTTGAAAATAGCGGATCCAAATGGTAATTATAAGTTTTTTTTATTTGATTTTAACTAAGTAAGGTAAATCGTCAAAACAATTGACCACTTAAGAAAGTTTCATTCAGTTACTAGCAGCCACTATTTTACTGATACTTTTATTAGGAATTAATTATCAATGATCTAGATAACAGTTTGGCATTTGGTAATTATAATTATTTTCAATAATACTTACATATTGTTTGCTTTTTACATATGTTTCCGACGTGGCTGGTTATTGGGGAGTGGCCAGTAACAGGCAGTTTACCGTCAACTAATGGAATGTTGTATACGCAGCACGCGGTTTCGGCATGCGTGTAGTAGGTGGCAAGCCGGACGCCAGCGGCCGCCGCGAGGCCGTCATAGTGTGGACTGTGCCCGGCGGGCCCGCTGACGTGGCCGGCTTACAACAGGGTGACAAGGTAGCACATGTTTTTATATTTTCATGGTAACCTTGGTTAACAAGGCGTAGCGACAGAGATTTAGGGTGGCCACCAAACTATCTGTAATCATATTAGCGGTGTAAAATATCCATCTATGGAAAGTTGGTCGATTTTCTACGGAACGACCGCTGCTGGCATCATATTTAATGTTGATCGGTCTGTCATCGCAAGTTGTTGAAACCCGCCGTTAGTGGCCTGTTCCCGAATATTAATGTTTTAATCCCTCTATTCCTGGTTGCCACTACTGATGAACTTGATGGCCACCACTGGTGGCAATACGGATTTTTGTTCCTGATTGCCGCCCAGCGGTGGCAATGAGGACTATATTTCCCTATCACCGCCACTGGTGTCAATGAGGAATGTAATTCCCTATCGCCGCCGCGGCAGCGGATATTTTTTTTCGAATACAGTCGGTTCTGGCGCTTCGCCGGCCGCTACCGTGGGACGCTCGCTTCACTCGCTCGGCTCGCGCGCTGTAGGGTCGCAGTACACCTAACACTCCTCCTCGCTTCGCTCGTCGTCGTAACTACACCGACCTGCCTTAAGAGTAGTATAGGTTGGTTATGAACGAACGATATTAAGTGAATAGAGGAAATCCTCATTGCCACCGCTAGGCGGCAATCAAGAACAAAAATCCGTATTGCCATCAGTGGTGGCCATCAAGGTAGTGGCAACCAGGAATAGAGGAAATCCTCATTGCCACCGTTGGGCGGCAATCAGGAACATAAATCCGTATTGCCACCAGTAGTGGCCATCAAGGTAGTGGCAACCAGGAATAGACTTTTTAATCGCCTGACTTCAGAATAACATACTTGCAATTTTTAACTGTGTCATAATGTCTTAATAAATCAAGGTGTTTACTGACACTCACTTTGCCTGATATATCAGACGATGACCGTTACGGTTGGTAGTATGCTTTTCGTGTGTATTTATGAGTAGTTTATAATCAATAGCACGCAATAAGTTTACCTAAATACTCCGGACCGTTTTATCATTTTACTCTTAAAAGGAGCAAACTGCATAAAATAAAACATTTTGCGAGCAATAATCAAGCAATCACCAGGCTTAAACTCAGCACACCTGAAAAAATAATAACGCTCGGAAAAATAATTTTCAGTTCAATGAATTTATTAATGAACCGTCGTGTCTAAATGCAGTCTGCAGCAAAAATAAATGCAGTCTGATTAAAAGTCCAGTCATTTTATTCAAAAATAGCAGTTTTACTTGGAATTCAACATATCAGCGATATCATATTTTGTCGCTCTTTTATACCCACGTTTATGCTAAAAGTAGTACTGGAACCCTAGTTTCATGTGCTCTGCCTACCCCTTTAAGGGATAAAGGCGTGAATGTATGTATGTATGTATGTATGTATGTTAATTTATTATAGCAGATTTATCTCTGTAACGAATACGGGTATATCATCATTTAAGTTATTACCTAGAGACAAAATCCAACAAAAAACATATTAGACATAAAAAAATATAAGTAACTTAAGTAACTCAAAAAAACATTTTTTAATTAAATTAGGTTAAATCATATTTGCTTTATAATATTCAAGATAATGCAATACAACAAAAGCGAATTAATGCTTCATTTAAATCTATATAATTACTTCCGATTGGAAAGTTTGTAGGATTCATGAATTTAAACCTTATGCTTTATAAAGAAAAAAAAATTCAAATACCTACTCAAATCACTATTATATTTTTCCCCTGGAGTTTAAGCTAAGCTGTCGTTGGAACCATTTCCAGGTATTTTTTTTCCTGAACAGCTACCGCATAACGCAACTTGGTTCACTCGTGTATCTCTTCGCACTTTCATATCTGAGCGACAGAGAGGGTCACGGACAAATGATATCGGCGTTCCGCGTTCCTTCGGTTTTCCCTTCTCAGTAGTATTCAAAGTATTCGTTGTGCCGTGAAAGATGCTAAAACATCGAATTTAAACTTTCGTGAGCCATGTAAAGTTACACTCATAATTATACCGATAAACTCACGTATTAGTGACAACTAAAGGCGTGTTTAGAACTCTTCGGAACAGAATGAGTGTTCTCGCGACTGTATCTATATGTGAATAACTCCCGAAGAGTTAGAAACAGTGTTTCGCGTAAGTGTCTGTAGGGACTTTAAATACGCGAGTTTACCGTACAATTATAATAGGGGTGTATACTCGAAAATGATTATTACTCCAAAAGAAAGGAAAAAAAATATGCCTAGTGACGAAAATCCCATTCAGATATCTCACAGAATTACGAAGCTAGAACCGTTTCAATATTGCTTGTTAGAGAGAAATCGCAAACAGTGTGTGACGTCACGTTACTGGATGCTGCCGGGGGGGCGCGTCGACGGCGGCGCCGAACACGATGGGCACATTGCCGCCTATTAGTGACGTCACAATCTTCCAGCGTCATCGTTTCATATGAAGTTGCATTTTGCGAAAAAGGGGCAGAACATACCTCTTCTTAAAACTTTGGACACTTATAAATTCGTGATTGTTTAACCTTTTGCGTTGTTTTTTTTTCCATTTGACTACATTTTTAATTCTTATTCGAGAAAATATGACATCATTGATTATTTTATTTAATGTCTACACCACTAGTATAATTGTCACATTGTATGTGTAATTGTTCTATGGGAAGGTACTGGAATGGGGCGGAGTGCCGCTAACGGAGCGCAGTTTCGAAGAAGTATGCGCCGTGTTGGAGCGCGGCGGGGACAGCGTGGAGCTGCTCGTGGAGCCCGCCCCGCCGCAGGACGAGCAGGCGACGCCCGCCACGCACTCCAGCCAACACCATCATGCGTTATATGGTACCCCATTGCTGAGTTTTAATAAAATCACCACTTTCTCCTAATCTTATCTCATTCTTAACACATTCAGTGCCGACAATATTGTGGCGCTACGCTCGAGCCGATAACATACAAGGGGTTTTGCAGTAGGGGTTTGGTAGTAGAGGTAAGCGCTTACAAACAGTGCGTCCACCTATTTTAGTGGGTTCATGGCACTGAAAATGTTAATATAACGCGCGCAGATACAGAATGGATCTGAAAACGGCGTCCCGCTCGCATGCTATCACGCTCACACCCTATCGCTGTCTATACTCACACTTTTAACACAAGTATACATAGCGATAGGGTGTGAGCGAGATAGCATGCGAGCGGACACCATTTTCAGATCCATTCTTTATCTGCGCGCGTTATACTCGTAGATCGAAAATAACGAGAAGACATCAATAGTCAGCAATATTAGAACACTAATAAGATCGAATGTATGTAGTATTATGTTACTTGTAGTTTACTGTGTATTTTAATATACCATGACGGTGGCAAACAAGCATATGATCTGCCCGGTGGTAAGAAGACGCCGTAGCTTACGGACGCTTGCTACACCATAAGAGTGGTATATCAATGTTTAACGAAACATGAGAAGTGAAAACTGATAATTTTCTCAATAGATTTTAATCCCAACGTTAATTATAATACCTGCAAATTATGAATCTTAATTAAACAATGAACTTCACGATAAAATTAAAACATAAATCTACAGAAGGAGCTGAATAAAAGTTTAATTTCGATGCACCCTCTAACATTATAATTCGAGTTTATCGGGAAGAAAGCAAGAAGGTATATTTCATTTTCACATTTTCCTATTCGATACTCGTACGGCATCATATACTTGCATACATGTAAAATACTGCTAACAATTACATTAAACGAATACCCGAATACAAGTCAGTTTTTACTACTTACATCATATTTACGTCTATGCACCATTATAGCGTTTAAGCATATTCAGACTTCAGGCAGCAAGGCAACGCTTATATCTTCTTGAAACTTTCTGGTCACCTAACTTGTCTTTCATCTCATTTATCGCCACTATTATTCTTATCCAGTTTCCTTCAAACTCTTCAAATCAAACAATATCACATTTAATGCACCACTATCTTTTTCAGTCTCTTCCGACTTTCAATCATTTCTACCTTCACTTCACGGTAGCCCGCTGCTATTAGAAGACACCAATAAAGGAACAGTACCACTGTGTATGTTTATTGCAGCTAAACTCAGTAGTGGTGTAATGCACATTGTTTTGGTTCACAGAACCGGAAACGGACAAATCTCCGTCGTCGCCGACCCGCAGGAAATTGCCGAAAACCCCGGTATAATACCCATAGGCTTTAATTGTTACGATATGTGTTGTGAACCCATGAGACATTGAGCAGTTCCGCTCGTTCCTTCATGTACTAGTAGAGACTGTCACTCGGTGCCTACTCCTCTGCGCTTCTCAGATCATTCATTAAGACTCTTGGTCATGGTCTGCCCAACTACCTTTTATATGTCTACAGTTAATGGATCATCCTGCTCAACAAACTGATGAACTAACACTTCGGCGAGGTTATGAAACTATTACTAGTCTTGTAAGACGAGGTGATCCAATAACTGCCAAGATAAGTGATCCATGAATGACGTTGTTATTGTACTGTGAGGAGGTGAGGTGTGTTGGACGTGATGTGTCTCCCGTCATGTCGTGCCATGTGAAGCGAGGAGCTGTATCGCGACCTATGCGCGGCCACTGTTTATATTCTTTCTTCTCTATCCAAATTGAGGCCCAAGGCAATGTTAATGTTGTTATATTTCTCGGCGTACATCTTGCTGGTTGAAGTGATAAAGCCTTTGGATTCATGTTGGATACTGATATGAAGTGCAGGGGCTGACTTCGTTGCTCTGCTGTGATACTGTAGCAAACATCTTCCACGTTAGCCTAGTTGTAAGATATTAGTGTTTCTATCTGCGACCGTAGATGTATTAAAACATTATGATCCTTTTCCTGTTTATGAAAAGGATTACTCTGTTTGTTTACTTGAATGAAGTATAATTATATACCTACTTACATTGGAAATTTATTTGTTATCTATATATTCGTTATCGTTTACATATTCCTAAGCGAAGTGTGTGAAAAAATACTACCTACTTATTTTCAGATTTTTATTTTTTCTAACACCTGACCAATTTCATTAACCCGTCACCGGAGCTGAGCGGAGGTGATTTGTAGGGAACGATCGGCATAATGACAATCATAGACGAAGTTCTACGTAAGTGTAGACTGACGCTAACTCCTTTAGTGTTCAATGGTAGATTAGGGGATTAATCCCGGTAACGACTATCATAGATAGGTACCCGTGGTTGGCGTTAGTGTGACTATGTTACGACACAGTAGGTACGAACTGCAGTCCTAGTGAAGCTAGAACCGCTGCCGCTTTCAGCTTAGTCAAAGTGTACACCTTCACAATCGAGTCAAATAAATGAACACGTTATAACAACACTATAAAAATTAACACACAATCAGTGGAGTGGATACATAAGTGCAGCCAACACGAGATGCAAGAAGCACTGCACGCGCACCGCCGCCGCGCCGCAGCGTGCGGCGAGCGAGGTGAGGCCCGGCGCTCGCTACTGTTGTGTTGTCTCCGACCCGCATCCACGACGCCGCACTCCTGTTTGTACCGTCTCATGTCTTGCGCATCGAGTTTGTCCGAGTCTTGCTGTTGACTTAGCGTAGTGTATGCCGCACTTGCGTCGCGAGACGCACGCAACGTCTAGTCGCGTAGCAGCTTGGAGTGGCGGCTGCACGCTCCACGTACACCGCACTCGCCAGAAACCCTTGAGCAGCAGGCACGCACCGACGGCGACGCTTCTGTGACGTCATGCAATGACACTACAGCGACACGTTGTACATACCGCTCAGTAGTGATTGTCACGGCTCATCCTTACCATCTGAGAACTGCATGAAGTGGCACAATGTGGATATGTGCATTTATCTAGTACAGAGCACAGTAAAACGTGGAATTTTTATGTGTGATATCAATTTTGTAACAACCATACATCGTTAATGATAAGCATAAAATACCTATATGTTTGTACAACTGTTTGTATTTCACTGCATTCATAATTGTTTGTACTATTTAACTGCTTTAATCTATATCATACAATTCCATTGCTACCGAATGCTATAAAAACAAATTATTTACAGTAATATTCTGCATACGTTAGTGCGGTTAACCACGGCCTCTGTCAGCGAATTTTCGTAAACAAAATTGTCATTTCAAAAATGTAAGTCCTCTCATTTCGGTACCGTAGTTTTGGCTATAAATAGAGGCTGAAAGCCTCACATAGCATCGCAAATAGAGTTGCAAGCCCTGGATGATTTAGACCTGTTAATTGAATTGGGTTATATAGGTTAAACTTGCTTCCAAATTGAAACAGTATCCGAACTTTATGAGAGTTCAGTTAGGCACTCTGCAAATTATCCCGATGCAAACTAACATTAGATGTTTCTACCTACAGTAGTGTCAATTTAAATGCAAAATATCACGCAAATATGTAGATACCTAACGCTGTAGAGAACTCCCTTAGATCCAACCAAGGCTTAGCAAACAAAAACTTAGAGTTTACATAATCCTTTAGATTTACATTCATACTTAGGTAGGGATACGAATTGGCTTCGGGTCCAAATATTCATAATTTCCTAACGATAGGTACTCGTAAGAAGTACAGCTTCTAAAACCGATATCAGCATGACCAACGCTTTCTGCATGGCGGATAAGATCGTCCGATTTTATTAATTACTTGTATGTTAAAATAGAAATGCCTCAGCCCGAAGCATGTTAATTTAATAAAACATTTTGCAAGTGAGATGAGTTAAATATCTGCAAGTTATGAACCCACTGATCGCGATGTGAATGCAATTGCTATGAATCGCACAGATGAATGAGAATTTGCGTTGTCTCTCTTGACAGAGATGTGATCAATAGCTGACCGTTGCTGCATGTTACTTGATCAAGAACAATGCCTTCCCCGACCGCCGCAAGACTGATATAGATATTGCATTTTAGGTTTTGATATTAATTTTATATATATTTTCGTTCAACTTTAATTCTGCCTACAGTCATCCGTCGTACTATGTTTCGTAGCTGTGTGCATTACGTTAGCCGTATAGCCATGTGACCCAGTGCCAATAAATACGTCCTCAATGCGCTTATAAACGTGAAACATGTAATTGACATATTGACCAGTCCCAATTAGACTTGGATTCCTTACGGTCGCATCTCTATACCGCTGTACGTACTAGATAAGCAGAGTGTTAAGATTATTTGATAAATAGGAGCAGGAGAGGGCAGAGAGAGCGCGCGAGCGGCCCGCAGCGCGCGCGCAGCTCCAGGTTTGGTTCGAGAGCGAGATGCGAAAACTGGTGGTGGTGCTCATAGCGGCCGACGACCTGCCGCCGCGCGACCACACGCTCGGATACGGAGACGAGCCTGAAGCGTTCGCTAGAATACGGCTGTTACCGTCACTGTAAGACTTCATTTATTTCTTCTATAAATACAATTAATAATTTTTTTGGACATGTTATTTTTGCCGCTTTTTCTGGACATGTTATTATTTGCAGTGAGACCTGCCCGCCAGTGGAAACAGACCCCGCGTCTGCCTCGTGCAGTCCAGTATGGAACGCCACACTCGGTTTCGGTGGCTTGACGGCAGACCTGCTGGCGGGGCGAGCCGTAGAGCTCACCCTTTGGGACGCCTGCCCGGGAATCGATCCAGTACTCATTGGAGAATGCACCGTGAGAACTGCTAGGGATTTCTTACTGTAGCAATATTTATATTAATAAACACCAATATAACCTAGTGCGTTTGTTTATATAATAAGTTTGATTGATTTTATAGTTTACCCTTTCCAGCACGGTATTTTATTAGGTAGTTAGGTATTATGTAAGCTTTATTCTTAGTTCGCACTAGATTAGTAGCAGTAGATTAAACTCTCAATTTCCTGACTCGTTTAAAACGCTTTTAGCGAGCGAGCTAAAAAAGTGCTCCAATCTGCTCATCAGTGCGCCCTTATTTTTTGAAAATAATGGTAGCACGAAATACGCGTGTCGCTTAAATGACCAATTGTTCAGTCAGCATCGAATTGTTAGTAGCAGCCAGTGAAGCCAAATATATCGCAAAACACCCTTATTCTTACAGTAATAAAGACATGTATTGAAATATCTGCTACTTCGGCTGCTACTAAACATGATGCTGACTCTACCTACCAACCAGATTATATTAGATTAGTAGAACATTAAGAACTCCCCATCGGCACACAAACCTATCCAAGGTTTTGCCTAGATGGGCATGAATGAATGAATGAATGAAATGATTTATTTGTACAACATAGGTAAGTACCTAACTTAGTACATAAGGATCTGAAATAATAGTTTTTAGAACCACTATGATGGGCCGTCAGGCATACAAATTTTAGCAGTAATTAATGGACAAACATGGTTCTATTCCATTAATTACAGTCTAACAAATACTCATTTGTTGTGTAGTTACGCATTGGCAGTTGGCATTGTAATGTATTTCATTGATTTTATCTTAATCAATAAAAAAAAACAACGTAATTCGGGAAAGTAAATCGTATCTGTACTCTAGATGGACTTGGAGAAGGCTTCCGCGGAAGAGCGCGCAGTGTGGTGGACGCTCGAGGAGCGCGGCGGCACGCGCTCGGCCAACGCGTCCCCGCGCGGCTCTCTCACAGGTGCGCGCGCGCTGCGTCGCGGCGACTTTGCCTCGCAACGCTCTTGTTCAGGTACAATAGGTACACTAGTTAGTGCAAGAGACAAAAGATGTAGGTGAATGTTAAAACTTCTATTACTTACAAGAGTTACAAGCACTTTAATAATGCTTCAAAAACACAAAGTCGGTGACGGTTAAGTACCTACTGTACGCCTATTTTTCTCCCTGCTATCTGTCAAATAAAGTCATACTAAGCTTCCGCGCGCGACTTTGCTTAAAAGTATGCAGACTGTATAGTTACTTGGGAAACAAATACCCAAGTCAGTACACATGTTAACAAGCTTCTATCCCCTGGAGTCATTTTGACGTTGACTGTTGTGTTTGTTTACATTTTTATCTCTAGTTAATTCTGTCACCGACTTTATGCGCACTTAGTATTAGAGTGATTGAGATACAGCTATCTTAATTACATACATTCCGGGGCGAGCACAACTGACTCGATTGGACATGAGAAAATCTACTCTAACAATACCAAAGAGATGGGAGTGGGTGGGTCAAGCGACTTGTTACTTATTGAACAATTTTGGGTTAGGGAGCATAACTCCCACTCGCAGCCCATTGTCCCTTTCCTAAATATCGCTTACGCAAAACGACCCTTCTGCAAAAGGTCCCGTTCGCAAAAAGTCCCTTCACATAAATAAACTCCCGTTCGCAAAACGTCCCTTTCGCTAAAAGACCGGGTCTAAAACGTCCTTTTCGCTAAATTACCCGTTTTCAAAATATTCCTTTCGTAAAATGTTCCCTGTTATAAGTTAGTTAATAAGATAAAAAAATATTTAGAAAAAGAACCTTTCATATAACGAATAATATATTCTTCGAGCTTTTTCATTCCACACTAAGGCCAATGTAGTGTGTATTATTATTGGCCATCTCTTATCCCATGAGAAGACTCCTAAGTCTCTACTTGCACAAGCTTTTTCCAGACGGGACATTTTGCGAATGGGTCATTTCGCAAAAGGGACGTTTTGCGAAAGGGTCGTAATGCAGTGGGGACATTCAGCGAAAGGGGCTTTCTCAAAAAGGACGTTTTGCGAATGGGATACTTTACATAAGGGACCATTTTGCAGGAAAGACGTTTTGCGAATGGGACGTAATTTTGGTGGAGGGACGTTTTGCGAGTGTGATGTTATGCGCCCAAACCCAATTTTGCCAGCCCTCTAGAGGAACGCTTCATGCTTGCCGCAATTTTAGGTAGTAACTGAAAAGGATTTTTACAAGATATTTCTATAATATTTCAGACGATGTTGATTCCATCGGAGAGTGCGCTTCTCTGCTCCACCCGGACCATGCGTGGGTGGGCGGGTCCCGGCGCGGGTCGTCACAATCGGAAACTCTGGAGGTCGAAGTCTATCAGCTTGGGAAGGATTTCTCACGCTCACTGCCAGGATCGCGGCGATCGTCCTTCCAGCAGCAGGAGAAGGGTGAGTATTACAAAGACAAATATAAGGAAATGTTGGAAAAGTTATTCATGCATTGACGACTACTATTATAAAGTAACTGTTAGCAAATTTTGACCAACCGCACAATTTTTGACCTACTTAAGTCTAGTATTGTAAACGGATCATCGCTATTTTTGTTACACCCTTGTATCTAGACATGCTCCTAAGATTCATTCAAATTGTATGCGTCTTGTCAGTGTATTGTCCGGAGCCACACAGTTAACCGTTAATCAGGCAGGAGTACTTACTAAGTGAATGATTAATTGATTTGGAACTTGATCTCTCTATGATAAGGTAGAAAACCAAAGAAAAAAAAGCACTCCTGCTTGGTTAACTTTCCAAGCACCCACCTCCTCGATTTCAGAAAGCGTAAAACATGAGTCACCTGCCCTCCAGTATGTGTTCCACGTATAAGTATAAGTTTGTGGCGAAATTACCGGAAACTGCACTGTCTCGCGATCACATCTTGACGATAACCGTTTTACGAGTGTGTCTGGGACCTGTTGATGTGGTGGCTTCGAATCGTGAGTAGACCAAATCAGTAGGGTCATTACGCTGGTTACGCGACCACCTTCGGTTAGCCTGAAGGAAGTTTTTCCAACTTTAGATGACATCAATTCTGCAGTCCCTATCGAGACAATTAGTTGTAAATGGATTTTTAGTTGTTTTAGAATATAAATCTACTAAAAATCCTAGAAAATATCCCTTCAGTTCACCAACTCAGCTAAGTGGTCACCAACCGGCACATGAAATTAGCTGGTCGCTAAGCGAAATGAGCCTATAACTTAGGCATGGGTGGGTATTGTGTAGAAGGCGCAGCAGCGGAGGCCGCGAGCGCCGCGGGCGGGTCGCGGCGCGGCGAGCGGCGGCGCTCGTCGTGCGCGCGCCGCGACCCGGACGACATCCTGCGCTCGCTGCGCGCCGTCAAGGGCGAGCTCGGGCGCACTCTGTCGCTCTCCGGGTCCACGGCCCGGCGTAAGTACTGCTCCATCGTCAATCTGCGTCATTTTTGACATCCTGGAAATCGATCCATGTTTTGTAAAAATTGCGAGCCTGTAACGGTGTTTTATTTTGTCGTTGATATCACTTTGTGAGCGATGATAATATTAATCTCATTTGTGTTTGTGCTAAAGGTTCGAGTACAGGCATACTTTTTTATTCCTTTTTGATTATGTAACATTTTCGTTCGCACTTTTTTTTCGATTCACTGTCCCCGGTGCCCGTAATAACCTAAACCTCCCCCTATAAAACACCAGACAAACGCCAATGATACGTCATGATCACACGCCCCAACCCTCCTACCACCATAACATAATGATTGAGGGAAGTACTGACTTGTACTGTGTTGTGCTTGTTTGGTCAGCAGCGACGGACCGTTAGCACCTCGGTAAGCGACTCCCGGCCAGGTCGGCGCCGCCTGCTCACGTAGGTTTGTGCGCGGAGTGGGTGTCCGGTTCCCTTGTGACGTCTCGGCCGCCGGCCCCGTAGTGTAGCATGGGTCATGGCTTGCGCGGCGGCCGCGCGCACGTGCGCACGCACCGTTCAATGTGGCTGCGCCCGTTGCTTCTCATCACTTCACTGTGTCTGTACTGTACTGTCCTGACGCATGCCCGGCGCATGCCGCGGGCGATCACGCTCACTTCATCTGTTTCTGTGTTCCGTCTGTTCGGCTGACGTTCATCTCGATGGCATTGTGTCGCCTACGATGTTTCGGGCTTCATACCTACCTCTGCGAATGTCACTCATTGTTAAGATACGCATTCTATTAGTTTCTTGTACATATCTAATTACTATCTTATCCTTAGGTCGTAGTTGGATATTTAAAACGTTTATTAACGAATGCGTTTCATTTAATTATGGAAAAGCAAATGAATGTAGCAATCGAACGGAAAATATAGGAAGCACATATTCGCGACTCACCTAGTTGGCGGGTGGTGGCATGAGCTCAACAATAGTCTCCCACCCTCATATCAATTTAATTAATGGATTACTTAATGGCTGTTCATAACACTGAATGCTTACATACTTAATGAGTTGAAGATCGCTTCAGGCAACTATTAGAAATTCGACACTCTTGGCTGCACACGTTTAACCGCTTCTTCTTTCATTTATGTGTTTAGGAATCGAATCAATTGGAATATATGTATACAAAAATGTACATTGGCTCGAAGCTGTTTGACGTGCTTATTTTATGTAATGTTAATTTTTAATCATTTTCAGTGTTCAATTGAATGGTTTATTCTTATTTTATAACTTTAATTTAAACTTACCATAACTAACGATAAACCAGTGTCTCATTTTATAATTAAGTAGATTTATACAACCATGGCCCTTTAAACGCCTAATCATTAATCAAACATAGTTTAAAACCCATTGTCAAAATAACCCGTCATCCCAATCGTCAAACATTCGCTTGTACCAACCAATGAGCGGTGGCGGATATTTGACCGTGGGGAAAGGGTGTGCAAATCACGCTTCCTACGGCTCATTTTTGGAACGCAAAACTGATATATTGAGATTAGATTGCAATCGCATTGGTAAGTGTGCTCTCTCTAGCAAGATAATAGCAGCCAGCAATTCCAATCTAAGTTTAATCCGTATCCAAATCACGCATCCTGGGTACCTATCAATTTCGGAAGAGATTAGATTTCAATCGAATTGCTGCACTCGCGAGCCAACCATCGATTGCAATGTGACCTCATCGCGAGTTGGCCGTTCCTGGCCCCAGACGGGTAGTATCGATGTTGCCGCCGCAGGGACGGCGACGGGGCGCAAGGGCAGCATGTGGGCGGCGGTGCCGGCGGCGTGCGAGGCGCTCGCCGACGACGAGGGCTCGGTGCCGCTGGGCCCGGGCCAGCTGCCGCCAAGGAACGCCTCGCTGCCGCCGCTGCACGCCGAGATCAATATCAGCATGATCATGATTAAGGGACAGCTGGAGCTTGAGGTTAGTGCTCGAAACAATATACCTAGCAGGTGCATGTGCTATGATGTTACTATTTATTATAATTGTTGTCCTATTTTTATTTTATTTTTGTACGCCGCAAGGCAAGATAGTGGAGACTATCAACCTAATTTAAGATCTTCAATGTACCTATACTTCACTATGTTTCACAAAATAAATTACTTACTTAAGCCCAACCTAAACCAACGAAACGCCAATATTTCAATGTTTAACTTTTCTAATAAAATGAGTTATGACTTCGAAATGTAAAAAAGTGGTTCAAATTTTGGGCACGGATCGGTGCCAATGAATTGGTAAATTTCATTAGTAAAGTGATATATTTTTCATAAGTAAAACGCAATGTTTCGGAAAATCTTGGGGCAATCAAAAAAGATGCCTAAATAGAAGATTTCACCTATCAAACCTGGTCTATTATTTCGGCATTATATGTAGAAAAGGAAGTATGTGTGGAGTGAAATTGAGTGATAGAGTCAGAAACAGTGTTAAAAGAGATAAGTGAGGAATAATGGAGATATAGTCACAAAAATTTAGAAGGGTATGTTGGTTTGGGCATGTAGAGAGGATGGATGAAAGAAGATTAACGAAGGAAGTGTATATAAAAAGAGTGGAAGGGCAAGTTGGAAGGGGAAGGCCTAGGCGAAATTTCTCCGATCAAATTGGAGAAATCTTATCAAAAGGCCAGGTCAAAAGTACCCTAAACCGACGAGTATGTATGAGAAATATTATGAAAGTGAGTGAAGCAAAAGTGGTTTGCAAGGATCGTAGCAAATGGAGATCCGTGATCTCTGCCTACCCCTCTGGGAAAAAGGCGCGATTATATGTATGTATGTATAGAAAAATCAACTAGAAAATATGCATATTTCACCAGTACGTACTTATATACTAATTAATTTATCAAAATGAATAAAGATAGTATGATAAAGTATAATAGTTTTAGAGAAAAGTCATATTTCATGAATTCGGATTTTATTTTTTCCCGGTTGATCTACTGGGATTTTTTAACAAAACTTGGCACAATCGTACTACCAGATAAAGAAACTATAAAAAAAGCTCTTAATCATAACAGGGCATTTCTTCTTCCCTACGGCTGCTACAGCCTTTTGCTTGAGTATGAAATTTCATACACAATGTGTGTACTTAACATGTACTTATTATTATATATACGAAACCATTCAATCTTTTAATTTTATCGTACCTGTGCAAATCAGTTTTCCGCAATCACAAGTATAGTTAAAATTATTTAAACTAAGCTCATGAATGGCCATTGTCCTGAGCTCATGAATAGCCTTTGTTTGCGGCAGAAGACCACTGACTTCTTATATTCAGAACAATAGCATTAAAGTCTAACAATACGACTGTGGTCGGACGCGTGCCATTTTTTGCAAGAAAAAGGTTAGCGCCACATAAAATGTGCATTGTATTTGCAAGTGTCGACCAAACAAAGGCTATTCATGAGCTCAGGACAATGGCCATTCATGAGCTTAGTTTAAATAATTTTAACTATACCTAAGAGATTGTGAATTCAAGTAGGTAGGTAGCGATGCGGCGTACGACATGGGGTAATATCGTTACGGTTATTGTATCATCAAATATCCGTACTCACATGCGTAGATCCAACTAAAGAACCTCTTTCGACGAGATTACTGTACCGGGTAATGTGTTTATCAAGTTTTATAAAGCGAAAACAACGCTCTCAGATTGTTGATGTACTTAGGAACATTTTCATGAACGTGCGCGCGGTATTAACCTCTTAAAAGCTTATACTGACTAACATTATAAATAGGTGCAACTTTGTTGCCGTTTTCTCAAGTAGGATGCTTATACTCGTAAATAATTACCTAATTGGTAGCAGGAAAAAACCTACAATTGACGTTAAATATGAATTTTGACGATAGTATTCGTACATACAATAAAATTCTCTCTTCTTCAACTTAAAGAGCTCTGCTCTTGTCGGTGGAGTAACCGCCATTCAGCTCTACGCTCTGCCAATGCTTTGAGCTCCTGATACGACACTACATTGACCTTCTCCTTGACCTGGTCCATAAAAGCGCGTCGCGCGGCCTTTCTCTGCCTCTTCTTTCCTCTATTTTCCCTTCGATTATAGTTTTTATGTAAATGTCATGTCGTAACAGGTGCCCCAACATATTTCCTCTTCTATTTTCAATCGTCCTTAGCAAGGATCTCTTCTCCCCGACTAAATCCAAAACCTCTTCATTCGTTCTTCTTTCCGTCCAACTAATTCCTTCCATCCTTCGCCAACACCACATCTCAAAGGCTCTGCTAATCTTTCTCGGTCTCGCTGGGTAAGTGTCCATGTCTCGCAGCAATACAACGCTATGCTCCAGATATATGACTTTATAAAACGTTTCCTTACGCTTCTGGAAATCTTGGCTCTAAAGAGATGTTTTTTGCCATTGAACGCTTTTTTCGCCATTGCTATTCTTGCTTTTATGTCGGCAGTACATCTGGAGTCACAGGTTATTATGGTACCTAAGTATTTAAAACTGTTAACTTGTTCTATGGCGATATTTCTTAAGTGGATGGGATCTATGGCTTGTCTGTGTTTTGATGTTATTAATGTTTTTGTTTTCTTTATATTGATTTTGAGTCCAAATTCCATAAATATGTTGTCCATTTCTGTTACAAGCTGTTCTAGTTGTGTGGTGCTTTCAGCTAGAGCCGCGATGTCATCAGCGAAGCGTATGAAATGGAATTACATACAATAAAATTATAGTAGCAAATACCTAAGTAAAGTTTAAATAATTATTTCACGCAATATTTATGTAATAAAAAAATAATCAGCATATATACCTACTTCCCACACACACAGGCACAGCTGGGCACTCATGAATGAGAGGGAACGGGCAGTAGTCCCCACGCAGGCCCAGTGCGGGTTGGGGACTTCACATATACCTTTGAATTTCTTCGTGGATGTATGCAGGTTTCCTCACGATGTATTTCCTTCATTGAAAAGCTAATGGTAAATATCAAATGATATTCCGTACATAAGTTCCTTTGGTACGAGCCGGGATTCGAACCCACGATCGCCGTTTGACAGCCACATGCCTGAACCGATATGCTACCGATTTATTTACCTTTAAGTATTTCTGACGTTTCGACACGGGTTGCACCGGTCATGGTCGCAGGTGGCTGTCGTCCCAGTGGCAGTTGTCGACGGAGATATATGGCTGCGTAATATTTCACTCAGAAAAAAAAAAAAAACGAAAAAAAAAATGGACGGCCATTATTTTATTCATTGTCTAGGATACGACTCACAGTATCCGCGCGCACAGATCCGAAGATACCTGCTGAGATTTCAATTACTGAATCACTAAATACAAATACAAATACCAAAGGGCACTTTTACATGTCAAACGGTAATTTACAATAAAAATAATAATCTTACAATAAAAGAATAATAATCTAACACCATAACAATTTAAAATTTGCACATTAAGGACTGATATAACAACACACTAAATGTCACAAAGTTATGAAAACAAAACAAAATATGACCATTACATTCGATTAGAATAAGGTCTGTGCATTAACAGAAAGTTAATGATATTAATTCAGTATTCCAGAGATGTATAAGGTCTCTGTGCGTCCAAATACAATTAATAATTATTCAATGTTCGTAGAGATGTATACGGTCTCTAAGCGTCAAAACAAATAAAAAAAAAGGAATATCAATGTATTATTGTCAGTGATGTACATGGTCAATAACAATAAAACGTGTCAAGATCGGAATGAACTGGTCCCCAAGTCGCCGATAAATTAAAACCATCTTCCCTATTGAAATTCTTAGGTTGTTTATTGATTTCAATTGCCTCTCGTAACTATCGTACATAAAGGCAAATAAATATCGCATTCAACCCGTGTTAATTATTAATTTAAATATGTGTACAAAGCGCGAGACTTTAACGTGTTATAAGTAGAGTTTGTTTTTAATTACAATAAATAAAATGCCAATGCAACTCTGTTTCCATTTAAAATGGTATAAATTCAATTGAAGGGGAGCCATGCCTTCTTAGTCTTTGGGTGGCTAAAGGACTTTCCAATAAGGGTGTTGACACTAAATAAAATAATCAATAATGTCATATTTTCTCGAAAAAGAATTAAAAATGTAGTCAAATGGAGAAAATCAACGCAAGAGGTGGCAAGAGGTTAAATAATCACGAGTAAGTTATGTGTCCAAAGTTTTAAGATTTAAGGGTAGTAATAAGATTTTAAGGGGTATGTTCTATTCCTTTTTCGCAAAACGCTACTTCATGTGAAACGATTACGCGAGTAGATGTGACGTCACTAATAGACAGCAACGTGCCGTGCCCCATCGTGCTGGGCGCCGCCATCGACGCGGTCTGCCGCGCGCGCGAAGACGCATATTGTGACGTCACACACTGTTTGCGTTTTCTCTCTCTAACAAGCAATATTAAAACTGCTGTAGCTTCCTAATTCTTTGAGATATCTGAATGGGATTTTCGTCACCAGGCATATTTTTTTGCCTTTTTTCTTCTGGAGTAATAATAATTTTCGAGTCTACACCCGTATTGTCAAACGAACACACTGTTCACAGATCTCGCACGCGCGGCGCGTGTACGGCGTGAACGGGGAGGTGCCAGACTCGTACGTCAAGTGCTATCTTCGCGACGGCGACAAGTGGCTGCACAAGCGGAAGACGCGCGTCGTGCGCCGCACCACCGAGCCACACTTCAAGCAGACTCTCAAGTACCAGGTCAGATCACAAGACCTCTCCTTAATACCATCAAACGCTTAGGGGGAGGACAGGGGTGCATGGGGTGTGTGCTCGATTTTCGTTTGATGTCTGTTCAGCAGTAAGTCTTTCCGCAAGTTCACAGATAGCACAGTCTAGAGTCTCTCGTTGCGCGTGACCTTCCATAAGGCCCATAAGCAGAGATAACAATATCAATAACAATATCGCTAGAGGAGTGGATAGATACTCATCACATCAACATCCAACCACTGTGGGTTGAGAAAGTGAAAGGTTGACATAAAATTTTCCAGGCAAACGAGGCCCTCGGGCGCACCCTGGTAGTGATGCTGTGGCAGCGCTGCGGCGGCTTCGAGCACAACCTCGCGCTCGGCGGCGCGGAGGTGACTCTCGACAAGCTCACCCTGCCGCAGCGCACCTACGGCTGGTACCCGCTCTTCCCCGCCACCTCCCTCGCGGCCGACGAGTCGCCCGACTGATCCAGGGAGCCGTCGCCGGAGCGCCGCGACAACTAGCGCCCCGGCGACGGCACACTCGCCACGTGACCAGCCACATGCTTGGGACCGTGTCAGCTTGACTACAGTTGATGAACTCTTACGCGGGCCATAGACGGACTGCTTAGAGCAGTCGACACATTAAATGAGGCCTCGACTGCTCTAAGCAGTTCGTCTATGGCGGGCCCTAGAATGTCTTCGGGTCCGGTTGAAATCGTTTATTTTGCTATAAGACCGTGTAAGCGCGAGCGACAGAGAAGTTCAGACCCGAAGATTGTTTTAAGTGCTCACTGTATACAGGTCTAATATACGTGTTAATAAAATAACGCAAAACCTAAAAACCGTTTGTTCAGAATCGAGAGTAAAATGTATAAAAAAAAACAGGATAAAAAAATTACGACTTTTTTGGAGTGAACCAAAATTTAAAAAAATATAAAGTCAAAAAACTTTCTTTTCACATTCGACTCTTGATTCTGAACAAACGGTTTTCAAGTTTTGCGTTACGTCAAAACGCAATAAGGTACACGTGACGAAGTTTATATTGTGTCTAAAGTTTTATAGCGACGAATACAAGCTGATGCGCTCCCAATCTAATGTGACTAACAGAAACATCACGTTGCAGTCCCTATCAACATTATAACACCACGTGGTAAATTGTGTAACGCCCATTTCCACAAGTGCTGCCCTATACAAACTCTATTCGTGTTAGTTAACAGTATATGTGATGTAAATAATTTAAATTGGTGTAACATTGTCTCAATCATGCTGCAATATGGAGCATGTACAAAACCTAATGCGCCTAATGTTCGTGAATTGTGTAGTGATATCAAAATGTCATCATTAGGTACATATTGATCGTCGACAATGTAACTGCTCACTATAGACGGTTGGAAATATTCCGATTGTTTGGTATTTGCTCGATGTTTATATAAATCTGGATTCGATGTTCATTTGCTGCGGCAGTACGCGTTGAGCATAGCTCACTCGACCACCATTGCCACGAAATGTAGTAGTAATAACAAACGGAGCTTATAGCAGATTGCTTCTACTTTAAAGTTATGCGTAATGTTTGTAGTAATTTTATATGTTACGTGTTTGTATTGATATTATATAGTCGTATATCATAAACTTATAGAAACTGCGTAAGTAGATAAATGTTATACTGTTTACCAAATACTATATTCTGTAGAATGAATGCTGGAAACCATTTTAATCGTAGAGAGGTGTACAGTTATTTGTATTTTTTAGTTTATTAGTACCTACATTTGTATTTATAAATACTTTCCTATTTTCCGAAATTTTCCCATACGATATTGTATCATCAAATGATATTTTTTATCAAATGTATGATGTGCCTGCAAGAACACAATGAAAAATATGTGACGTATAGGTACGTCTATAGAACATATAATTAAGGGGATACATCATTAGCGTCAGGGATGTTATAAACTGGCTATAAAACCTTCTTTAAGTACAAAATCTTGTGGTTTACTCAATACACTTCGTGATTAAGTACCATCATCAAATGCCGAATGTTTACTGAAATATTTTCCCAATGAATGAAAATAACAAGTAATGCCAGCAATATTCTTTATTCAGACATATTTATCGAATGTATAATAAGAGCTATATTGCCATCATTAGAATTTTGTTTTTGTGCCTAAATAAGGCAGATGTCGCCTCAAAATATTGGTTTGCCTACAGTAGTCTTTAAGAGCTATGCCGGTTTCAATCTATCCTCTTAAACCCGGAAGCAGGCCGATTAAAACGATCTAAACTAAAGTTTTACGTTAACTTCCTAAGATACGCTGTTTACTAGGAACTCTGTAGACACGCCTATATCATCTAGGTAATTAGTACCGTATAATCTTGTAAATATCTCGTATCTGATAACCCCAACTTCGACACTTTGCCTTATATGATTAAAAAAAAATCTAACGTTATTCTAGTGATTAAGCGCGTCTAGGTACTATTCTTCCAAGGTTGTGCTTCAGTGAATTTCCCCTAATATACCTCCAAGTCGGTCTAATGACATTTTCTAATCTATACCCCTACATTAAGAACTTGAGCTCCCTTCACATCATATCTCCAAACTGTAAATACGTAGATACCTATGCATGTTAAATGTAAATCATTCTTCAAAATTGTCTACGCACAACTACTTTCGTGATAACCTGATAACATTAAGTATGAGTCATCTTTGAACATTTCCAATTGAATCAATCGTACAACATCCGAGTAAATAAATATACTTTTGTACTTTACGTACAGTGTGTAAAGGTACTCTTTAAATCCAGTTAACTTAACAATATATAAACGTCGTCCTAGTTTACATCTATAGCATTGTTATCTAATAAGAACCAAGCATGGGAAAAAGTATAAATATATATGGGATAGAGACTCGATATCATACGAAAGGCCTAGCTGATTATTATCACGTACAAAATCATATAATTCTGATTAAATATTTGTCATAAACTATCGTTCAAAGTGCATATCTACAAATGTAATTTATAATGTAATATATCTTGTCAAAATCTGTGTTCTTCCATTGCTGACCTAGCTAAGTGGATCGCTGACAATATCTCGATACTACGAGCACGCCCATCGTAAGTAGAGCTAACGTAAGAGGGCGGGCCAAACAGGCGCACAGGCCTCTTTAGCCTGGTATGCCCTAATAGCATCTTAGTCCACATCTTGCCTACACAAATTAGAAACTATTTATAACACACTACCGTAGTTATCATTGTATCATGGTTTTACATTTTCTAAGAGAGAGAAATATTGAATAGCTAAATCATCCTTTAATAGATTAGATATACTAAATTAATATTTCTAAAAATATCTTTACATAGCAAATAGCCTGAATCAAGAAGGCCAACTTTATCAGACGTATAAGCGCGTCCAGTTTGTGAAATTGTCGTTTTAATAAAATGCGTTTGTCAAATAAAAGTACATAACTTTGTACATACAACAAACGTAACCTTACAAAGGTATTGATCAGGTAATGATTATTTAATATTCGTTAAAATATACGTAGGGAATCAATGATTACTCCTTCATTGACCTGGTAAGATATTTTACTTCTAGATTGCTCTAAATTCTAGTAAGATATATCCTTCAACTCTGTGGAAATTAACACCCATATATACTTTTGTGGGTTGCTCCCCTATGTATACAATACTAAAACGCGCTGTGGGTGAAAGATAAGATAACTTATATATACATACATGTTTATCTTGTTTGTGAATATTTTATTACGACTAGATGATATATATTTACTTAAAATATTAATAAAAAACGTATCCGATGCAGTCGGCTACGAACAAACCACTTACGCTTACTATCTTGATATTTTAGTGTTAACAAAATATTTGATATAAGAAAGAGTTGTAAAAAGACGTATTATCTAACGTTGTGCCTCGAAGAGCCCTGATATCGAGATGAAACAGTTTGTTTGACATCCTTGCCCCGTACATCAGTAACATAGTCGAATCATACTTATAATTTCCCTTCGCCCTAGTGATACGCAAGAGGTCCACTTTACCTTTAATGTCTGTATCGCTCGGAGTCATTGTGATATGGTATCGGATATCAAGCTGATCACTTGTCTGTGTTTAGGTGTACTTTCTTACTTCATGTGTCGTATTGTTTCTTCCTAGATGCAAATTGGTCATTTCTAGGACCGCTATCTAGATGAACACTGAACAAAAAAATCGTTAAATATCATATTTTTCCGCCTTAAATGGTTCATTGTTTCGTTAACGGTGTTTTTCCTCACTATCATATTCCATCTGACCTTTAAATATCCCCATTTTTTGTGATATCCCCTTGTGATTCAGTAAAACACATAAATATTTACCTTTATGCGTGCTTGAGTCCCTTGCGCATTAACCCATTCAGGGCCAAGAATCGCTACATTCGTAGCCGATCCCTTGGTTTTCCTCGTATGTAGATGCTACGGCGGTCTGACGCATGTGTCGTCATTGGCCCTGGATGGTTTAACTCATTCACCGTCATGCTACGCTCGTCGCGCTACGCCGTAGGCCGTAGCAACTTTAATTCCATATAATGTAACAAAAACGACCTGTAGCGTTTTGACGCACATGTATAGTGATTGGTGTTGAGTGGGTCATGTGGTATAAGGATGTTACGAGCTACTTCGCGATTATACGTGTCATTTTTACTACGATATTCCACGGCGTAGCTCGTCGGCGTAGCGTAGCATATAATTGTATTTTCAATTGTTCATATGTAAACGCATAATACTGTCTAATCTATTACATATCGAGTTCAGTATTTATCGAGGAAGCGGAAGTAGAAATTCTACAAAATCCTAGTACCTACTACGTAACAAATATGTGTGTCAAAGTATATTATATTAAATAAATGTGATAACAAATGAGTTTATTATAGCGATATAAATATCATGAAAGCAGTTTTATTTCTTTGTTTCTTTTGTAGTCAGAGTACCTGAGCAAGTAATATAGGTACCATCAGCATAATAAACATGCACATTTTCTGGACGGTTCTAAGACCTAATTGCTTTGAGATAACGTTTATAGGTGCATTACCCGTTTATGATGTTGTCTGTACCCATATTGTACAGATATACATATATACTTGTGTAATTAAAGTTGTTAAAATGAAAACAACACGAAACTTTACAATTTTATTGCTTCAATGAAAATCATCAACATATACCTTAGCATTTTGTAACTTAACATATATACAACAACATATGCTTGACATATTAAGGGCATACAGAGTGATTAAAACAAAAGTCTCCTGTGTTTAATAGTTTAAGAACTTACGCGTATATAAATAATGTTTTATAGCACAAAAATATTAGTTGGAGACACCATTTATATTTAACTGCCAGGAACCCGCCTAGCAGGCGCCTACGCCGTAGTCGCTTTCCGCTACATAGAGAAAAACCACGGGATCGACTACGAGCGTAGCGCATTGAGTGTGTGGGTCGGTTGCACCAAACCGTCTATAATCTTAAGCGATGTTCGTTAAACTCGGTTGGTCTGAGACGGTCCTGAACGCAATTTGCCTAGTTGGAGTTTTGCCCACATTGCAGTTTGACCACCGAGCATTATGCCTAAAACGCAAAATGCCTACATCACAATTTAGGTTAGGTTCGTTAGGTTTCTTCAGATGCCCGAAGGGCAAACAGACCAGAAATAGGAGCCCCGCTCCGCGGGGGTCCGTCAATATCGCTAACGTAACCTCAAAACGACGAAAATGTGATGTAGGCATTTTGCGTTTTAGGCATAATGCTCGGTGGTCAAACTGCAATGTGGGCAAAACTCCAACTAGGCAAATTGCGTTCAGGACCGTCTCAGACCAACCCGTTAAACTATGAATGTTTGCAAAGTTTGTCAAGTTTCTATGGGATGACAGCTGCTAGCGCCATGTTTCACGTTGATCGGTCTGTAATCGTAAATCATAATTTTATATTCTACAGTAACGAATTGAGGAAGATATTGTTACTTTTTAGGGTACCGTATCCAAACGGTAAAATCGTAAACTATTACTAAGGCTCCGCTGTCCGTCCGTCCGGCGTCCGTCCGTCGGTCTGTCTGTCCGTCTGTTACCAGGCCGTATCTCATGAAACATGTTTTTTTTTTTTTTTTTTATATTTATTTAGGAAACAAACGGTTGTTAACAGAATCATGTTAGCTTATGAGATATACGATTGAACCTATAGTTCCATTAAGTATAGGTACAGACAAAAAGTATTACAAGTGTCGAAAAAGAGTGGGTAAGACCATGCAAGTCTATTTCGCAGAATGATGTAAGTTGTTTCATATTGTAATATAATGAAATGCTACATTTACCTTGGTTTACAAATGAAAAAGAAAACAGTTACTAATTAACTAACTAAATTAAGCGTTTCTAAATCATGCATACAATCCGGAGTTATCATTATTCAATTATTCGGTGTAGATCAGGCTACGCAGAGCGCTGCGATATTGAACAAATGAGAGAGAAAAAATATCTAAACTAATAAAGTTGGCGTTATAATTTTGACATGCTCGTCTGAAGAATGTGTTTTTGGCAAACTTGGTACGGCAAAGTCTGACGAGGAATGTTAAGGGGTGGCGACAAGGAATGCAGCGAGGCAATTTAAAAGTAATACTTCTAAGAAGAATGGGTGAGTCAATGTAGTTGTTTAATAGCTTGTAAAGAAAGATTTGATCAATGAATACTCGACGTTTGTCTAGAGAAGCTAGACCGTGACGCTTAGCGGTATTGTCTGTGGTATTCAAGCCCTGGCGGTAGTCAAGCGACTTCAATAATTTATTTTGAATTCTTTCAATTCTTGTTTTGTGGAAATTATATTGAGGGTTCCAGATAATACATCCAAATTCTAATATGCTACGAACAGGAAAAATATAGTATTTTTAAGGTTTTAGGGTCCTTAAAGGGCTTTGAGAGTCTAAGAATTAATCCCAATTGTTTATATGCTCTCGAGATAATGTCATCAATGTGTGGGATGAAAGTAAGCTTATGATCTAAAATAATACCCAGGTCCCGAACTTGATAAACCCTGTTTATGGTATTACCTAAAAAGTTATAGTTAAAAGTTATAGGTTCTTGCTTGCGTGAGAAGCTAATGCAATTACACTTATCGGGATTAAGAAGTAATTGATTCAAGATGCAATAGTTGGTAAACCTCTCAAGATCCCTTTGTAAGTCAAGGCAGTCGTTATTTGTTTTCACTATTTTGAATATTTTCGTGTCATCAGCGTAAACGAGATGTTTAGATTTAGTAAACGAGGACCCTATGTCGTTGATATATAAGATAAATAAAAGCGGTCCCAGGTGAGAGCCTTGAGGTACCCCCGAGTCAATAGTCAAGAATCGAGAGGTGTAACCTCTTAGTGATACTGCCTGGCTTCGATTTTTTATGTATGACTCCAGCCACCTAAGGAGGTCACCGTGTATACCGATCCCGTGTAGCTTATATAATAACAGGGAATGATCAATTTTATCGAATGCTTTTGAGAAATCGGTATACACGACATCCACCTGATAGCCATTGTCGAGGGCATTCAAAACAAAATCAGTGAAAGTAATGAGGTTAGTGTCCACACTTCTACCACGAAGAAAACCGTGTTGGTCTGGGGAAATTATGCGAATAACACAATTAGCCAATATAGCGGTAACTATTTTCTCAAAGATCTTGGCAAAGATGCACAATTTAGATATAGGCCTATAGTGTGTTACGTCATGTTTATCACCGCTTTTATGAATAGGTGTTATTAGAGCGGTTTTCCATACTGATGGAAAACAGCCCTCTGACAGAGATTTATGATAGATGATGGTAAGGGGTAGTGACAACTCTTTGCTACAACTAGAGATTAAGATGGGGTGAATTCGATCAAACCCTGCGCCTTTATTTACGTTGATTTCTTTTAGATGTTTATGAACAAGAGTATTATTTATGTTAATTGAGGAGATAGATACGGGGGTGCCGTTTGCAAGGGAATCAGTTACAGGAGAGACTAAATTACCTTTAATAAAAACAGAGTGGAAGTAATCGTTGAAATAATTAGCTACTGTCTCACAATCGGTTGAAGAATTACCACTATAGGACATACAGTCTGGGGTTTTATTTGCTGAAAATTTTGATTTGATGAAAGACCAAAAATATTTAGGACACTTACGAATATTACCTTCGGCATAACTAATATACGTGTTATAACAATCTATTTCCTTTTTATGAACTCTTGTTCTTAGTAACTTAAAAGAGAGATAATCTAAGGGATTTTTGTAAGTTTTCCATCTAGTGTGTATTTTACGTTTTTCGCGACAAAGTTTGACTAAAGCCCGGGTGTACCACGGGGGACGATCACTAACGGTATTGGATTTACTAATGGGGACGAAATTCTTTATTAAATTATTTAAAACTGAGTAAAAATAAGTGACGGCCTGTTCAGTACTCATTTTGTACATAATAGTCCAGTTAATGAAAGACAGACCTTCCCTAATCTTTTCATAATCTGCAGCATAAAAAAGCGGTTTATCCCTAGGAAGGTCCCGTGTGACTGATAAAAAAGGGAGTCTAAAATGTATATCTAGTGACTTATGATGGCAGTCCTCGGGAGTTAGAGGCGACGTGCAGTGTGCTACAGCGCCCGTTAAATCACTGAACACAAGATCTAGAATCCGGTTGTTAATGTTTGAGCATCCATTTAATTGTTTTAAGCCAGAGAAATTTAGGAAGTCTGAGAGTAAGGTCGCGGTCGCATCGTTATTCGTGTTGATGACTAAACTTTGGTTAACAAAAGACCACATGGCGTGACTAACATTAAAATCTCCTAGAATAATGTAACTATCATTTGGGTTGTTTGTTATAAGGTCAGACGCGGTATCGAAAAAGGTCTGTAAGGCCGTGTAATGATCGCCGCCGTGAGGAAAATAACAACAGGCAATAAAAAGTCGAGAGCGCTGCCGACCGGCACCCGGGCGCGGGCGCTGCGCAGCGGCGCCGGCGCACTCGATGCTCAGCCACAGCTCCTCGGAGCGCGGGTTCGAGCGGAGGTCGGGGCGGGGGCACACAGCGAGTCCGCGCCCGCGCCGCACCGCCACCAGCACGCCGCCCCCACGCCCCGCGCCCGCGCCGCGCGCCGCGCAACGATCGTGCCTATAAACCGCGTAATCATTCCAGAAATATTCAGCATCATTGAAGTCGCTTGTCAACCATGTCTCGGTAAGGCAGATTACGTCAAAGTCGGCTGTTAAAACGTTTGCTAAAAAACTGTGAGATTTAGTTCGCAACCCCCTAACATTCTGATAATAAATGTTTAAAATAGGTACAGGCGCCATAGGAATATGATATAAGTAGGTATAACAGGTATGAACACATGTGAAGGCATGTTCAATTTAGATTTAACGTTATCAGAAATATTTCCAAACACATTTACACGCCGAACAAAACTTAGCCGTAAACAGTAAGCAAAAACAGTACAGTATTCTCTTATAAATGCTATGTCGTTTAACAGAAATTCGAATGCAAGAAAAGTGTATGTGTTAACATGAGGAAACCGGTTGAAATACAAACGCAGCGATAAGGTAACAAGAATAACTAGTCATTTTAATTTTAAGAGGTCCGATTCTTTCGAAATGTTCACAATTTTAGAGCTGTCGTTTTTACGCATTAAGATCCTACAATCCCTAACCCACAAATAGGCATAGTTTAAATTAGATTTTACTTCACGGGCTCGCTTTAACAATAGTTTATTTTCGCGGGTTAGGTGATCGTTTATATATAGGTTCTTTGGGGGCCCCGACATCCCGATGTCGACCGTGGTGAGAGTCCTGCGCATGCGCATGGCCGCCAGCAGCTCGTCCTTGCGGCGTCGCTGCACGAAGCGAACAATGACAGCTGGCTCGCGGTCGGCGCCAGCGCGCGCGGCTCCGCTGCTGGTCGCGGCGGTGATGGTACCGTACCGGCGCACACGGTGAATCGAGTCGATGTCCGATTCCAACCCACTGACGCCTAGTTTCGTTGAAATATCGCTCAAAAGAGACATGAGATTTTCGCAGCCTTTATGAGGTAGCCCTGATATCTCTAGATTGTTTAGCCGAGAAAATTGGTCGCGGGAATTCAGGTCACATTTAAGAGATTCTATGGTTCCACAGGCCTCGTCAAAACTCTTCTGCAGCGAATTAAAAGAAGATACTTTATCTTCTACCTGAGATAAACGCCCATCCACGTTTGACAACGAAGCTTCTAGTTCATTCCATTTCGCGCTCAGTTCCTGCAGACCCCTAGAAGTAGCCTTAACGTCGCTTTTTATTGTGTTGACATCCGACTTCATTGAGTTAAAGTCGTTCCGAAACGATTTAATTTCGTTTAATACATCAGCGGTGGTGCCGGTGTCAGTCGGTGGTATATTTTTGCATTTTACACATCGCCACGCCGCCTTTGCAGCCGGTCCTTTTCTGCGATGGGTCGACTCACTAACTCCTGCACATCCATAATGAAAACGTTCATGGCAGTATCCACATTCAGCGAAATCCGTCATTTCATCACTGCATTTTGAGCAACTCATTTTGACTTGGGTAAGTCGCGAAATAGTTACCACACAATTATGCACTTTATTCTTACACGCACAAGGATGCAATTCGACTGTAGTTGAGTTGAGGTTAACTAGTAAACAAGTCCCGGTATTTATGACTGCGATAAGGAACAATGCAGGCGACCGCACCGACTCAGTTCCGAGCGAGATATGATGAGAGCGAGATATGATGGTTAGACAGTTGATATTTTTACAGATGATGTATTTCAGTTACATATAACAACATATACTAAAAAACAGAATTAAATAAATAATTAAGGGGGCTCCTCTACAACAAACATGATTTTTTTGCCGTTTTGTGTCCGGTGAAAACAACGATGTCTACAAGCGGCCTAAGGCACGATCCCACCGCCGGCGGGTAGCGAGTACTCTCATAGTAATGCTTACTCGCTCGAGCGAGTAGCGCAGTAACACTCGCATACCCGCCGGCGGTGGGAGCAGTGCCTAAAGCGGTCGTCAGCTCTGCATCGTACTTGTGTCTATATCTGCGAGTAGTCGTGCGGGCCGCACCACGCGGCCACGTGCTGCAGCAGCGCGCCCGCCGCGCCGCCGCCGCGCGCCGCCGCCACCGCGCGCCCGAACCACTCGCGGTTCGCACATCGACCTGAACACACCACAGGGGTAACCGAGGGTCCCTAAGCTCCAATAGGTAAGATGCAATATTTTCAATTTTGCTTTCATTAGAAAGAATCGCATGTAGAATAGGCCACGAAAGTATTAAAAAATTAAATACTATAATTTATAGTCACAAATTCCTGTTACTATTTAAAAAACTTACCGTTGGTAAATGTGACCAGCCTACTGCCAAGAGGGTATCCAGTGAGCACACAGCAAGGCTCTTCGCCCACACTCGACCCGTATAATTCGCGACCATCCACTGGTAATGTCTGACGAATGGAAAAAAATATTATAGTTTCCGTACAAAAGATGTCCTCCTGTTCTGCAGGGAAACGAAAATAACGGAAGAGTTTGTTGTGCGAATGCCGCCGGGACAACCCGAAGCTCTCCAACCCTAGGGGATGGGGTTGAACGACCGCGACAAGCGATCGACTGCCCGCCTGTAACCGGCCGGGCGTCCCTTCATAATATCATCAACATCATCATAGTTTCCGTCCAAAGAAAAAAAACTTCAAAAAAAAAAGTACCCGACGCAGGAATCGAATCTGCGCTCTCATACGGAGGACTCCAGGACCTCATTCTGAACGCACTGGAGCCCCCCTCGCGCCTCGCCACATTTGGTTCGTCCTAGGGTGTAATAGTTATTTGTGTCACAAGGGAGCAAAATAGTATATTTACGGCGAGGGCGGTGTATTGAATCCTGAACGTAGCGAGGGATCCTACAATAGAATCCTGAGCGTAGCGAGGGATTCTAACGTAGGATCTTGAGCGTAGTGAGGGATACAAATGTTTACGCCCGAAACGAAAATAATTTTGCTACCAAGTAACACATACTATTTTTCACACCGACTATGAGGAAATTTAAAAAAAGCTATTGTTAAAATATAATAATAAAAATAATAATAATATATTCTTTATTGCACCACAACATAAGAAAAACATGTTACAAGAGTACATAAATTTAAATAGAGGTAACAACAGGCGGTCTTATCGCTTTAGAGCGATCTCTTCCAGACAACCTTTGGGTAGCAGGAAATTTTCAAGAAGAGTTGTAAACCGGTAGTGCAGGAATAAATCAAAAAAACTTACTATCGCATACATCTCATTATATGACAATTTCAGAAAACATAAAATCATAAATAGGTATTGTATAAATACATAGATACATACATACAAACTATAACACAATTATATAAATATATTACAGGACAACAAGGCAACTTAAGGCACCGACAAGTAATATTGTTTCAACAGATTTTTGAAAATTTGAAGAGATTTTGCACATCTTATATGCAACGGCAAAGCATTCCACAGCCGAACAGCCTGGAAGGTGAATGAGTTGTTATAGAACTTGGTGGATGAAGGCGGTGGAGCGAGAAGATGATTTTGTGAAGATCTGATGGAAGTGAGGTGGTTAAAACGCTCTTTGAGATACGGAGGAGTTGAGGGAACAAAAAGTATACTGTAAAGCAAAGATAAAATGTGAGAATTCCGACGGAGACGAATTGGAAGCCACTTGAGCTGAGAACGAAAGGAGGATACGTGGTCATATTTGCGCAAGCCAAATATGAACCTAATAGAAAGATTTTGGAGGCGCTCAAGCTTATTCAGCTGGTCCTCAGTAAGGTCTAGATAGCAAATATCAGCATAGTCTAGAATGGGGAGAAGGAGAGATTGAGCTAGTGCAATTTTAGTGGCGAATGGCAAAAAGTTACGAAGTCGACGAAGGGAACCCATCGAAACAAACATCCTCCTGCTGACCTCGCTCACCTGAGGTACCCAAGATAACGTGCGATCAATTATAACACCAAGGTTCCTGACCTGGTGTGAAAACGGAATCTGGACTCCATTAAAAATTACAGCCGGCAAGTTAGGAAAATCTACCCTAGGAATGAGCTTCGGACTGCCCACGAGTATGGCCTGCGTCTTAGCAGGGTTAACCTTCAGCCCAAAACGTTCACTCCAAATCGAAATACTGTTCAAGTCCTTATTTATGGTATTAATAACCTGAGGTAAATCAGCAACAGTCCCTTGAGAGTAAATTTGAAGATCATCGGCATAAAGGTGATAAGATGAGAAAATGTTACTTGCAATGGAATTAATGAAAATGGAAAAAAGAAGAGGAGACAACACGCCACCCTGCGGGACGCCAGCTAGCGTGTTGCACCACGAAGAACGAAAAGAATCCACCTTTATACGCTGCCGACGACCAAGTAAATAACTATGAAACCAATCAATCGCCGCAGGAGATATGTTAAGAGAACGCAATATACTAATCAAAATTTGAAAGTCGACAGTGTTATTGATATATCTAAATTATCTTAATTTTTATTACTAATTTTTAAATATTACGAAATATTTATAAATTTTTATACAACATTGTTATAGTTAAAACTTGAAATATGTTCGTTTTGAATCGACTACGATGAAATTACAATCGATTATTTTATTAACATCTGTGTTCAATTGGCACATTGCGTACAAATGTTCCAATGCCAATGTATAAATTAAAAAAGTAGCTTGAACAGAAAAGTAGCGTTTTGGTCCCTCTCGTCGTGGAGCAAAACTTACTTTTCCGAATGAAAGGTGTGAAAAAGATGTTCGTTGCCTTCCCTGGGGTTTTTAGGCGAGTGCCCCGGTTCCCGTCAGAACACTGCGACTCCGTTGACCCCCTTTATCTTCTAAGACAGGCGGGAGAGATCGTAGACCTATTATTTTATGAGCCTACACGGTTAGCTAGCACCCTTAGTCCTAGATGACTCAGACCATATAACACATCGGTTTTTTTTTTGTATTCGCGGCCGCTACTGCAAGCGACACCGCCGTATTTTCTTAAAAGGCTCACTGCCTTCCGCCACTCACGCTTAATCACATTCCAACCAGATCACGTCCGGTAGTCTCAGAATAATGAGAGAAATGGCGCTGTTATACATTATACTTTAAACAAATCAAAACCTCCCTATACCTGTTGCTCGGTGGCTCCATGGAAACCACGAGCACCTCTCCAGCAGCAGCGATGTGGGCCAGTCCTGCGCACCCTGGACCACACAGTTCACAAAGGTCACCGTAAGTCCTTCCTACCTGTTCCACTGTTCGCTCCATGGAGACCGCGAGCACCCACTCGCGCACCTCGTCGAGCGCCTCGCCCCGCAAACACGCGCCTTCCAGTAGCAGCGGCGCCGTGGGCCAGTCTGTGCACTCTGGACCAGACAGTTCACAACGGTCACCGTAAGTCCTTCCTACCTGTTCCACTGTTCGCTCCATGGAGACCGCGAGCACCCACTCGCGCACCTCGTCGAGCGCCTCGCCCCGCAAACACGCGCCTTCCAGTAGCAGCGGCGCCGTGGGCCAGTCTGTGCACTCTGGACCACACAGTTCACAACGGTCACCGTAAGTCCTTCCTACCTGTTCCACTGTTCGCTCCATGGAGACCGCGAGCACCCACTCGCGCACCTCGTCGAGCGCCTCGCCCCGCAAACACGCGCCTTCCAGTAGCAGGGGCGCCGTGGGCCAGTCTTTGCACTCTGGACCAGACAGTTCACAACGGTCACCGTAAGTCCTTCCTACCTGTTCCACTGTTCGCTCCATGGAGACCGCGAGCACCCACTCGCGCACCTCGTCGAGTGCCTCGCCGCGCAAACACGCGCCTTCCAGTAGCAGGGTCGCCGTGGGCCAGTCTGTGCACTCTGGACCAGACAGTTCACAACGGTCACCGTAAGTCCTTCCTACCTGTTCCACTGTTCGCTCCATGGAGACCGCGAGCACCCACTCGCGCACCTCGTCGAGCGCCTCGCCCCGCAAACACGCGCCTTCCAGTAGCAGCGGCGCCGTGGGCCAGTCTGTGCACTCTGGACCACACAGTTCACAACGGTCACCGTAAGTCCTTCCTACCTGTTCCACTGTTCGCTCCATGGAGACCGCGAGCACCCACTCACGCACCTCGTCGAGCGCCTCGCCCCGCAAACACGCGCCTTCCAGTAGCAGCGGCACCGTGGGCCAGTCTGTGCACTCTGGACCAGACAGTTCACAACGGTCACCGTAAGTCCTTCCTACCTGTTCCACTGTTCGCTCCATGGAGACCGCGAGCACCCACTCGCGCACCTCGTCGAGTGCCTCGCCGCGCAAACACGCGCCTTCCAGTAGCAGGGTCGCCGTGGGCCAGTCTGTGCACTCTGGACCAGACAGTTCACAACGGTCACCGTAAGTCCTTCCTACCTGTTCCACTGTTCGCTCCATGGAGACCGCGAGCACCCACTCGCGCACCTCGTCGAGCGCCTCGCCCCGCAAACACGCGCCTTCCAGTAGCAGGGGCGCCGTGGGCCAGTCTGTGCACTCTGGACCAGACAGTTCACAACGGTCACCGTAAGTCCTTCCTACCTGTTCCACTGTTCGCTCCATGGAGACCGCGAGCACCCACTCGCGCACCTCGTCGAGCGCCTCACCGCGCAAACACGCGCCTTCCAGTAGCAGGGGCGCCGTGGGCCAGTCTGTGCACTCTGGACCAGACAGTTCACAACGGTCACCGTAAGTCCTTCCTACCTGTTCCACTGTTCGCTCCATGGAGACCGCGAGCACCCACTCGCGCACCTCGTCGAGCGCCTCACCGCGCAAACACGCGCCTTCCAGTAGCAGGGGCGCCGTGGGCCAGTCTGTGCACTCTGGACCAGACAGTTCACAACGGTCACCGTAAGTCCTTCCTACCTGTTCCACTGTTCGCTCCATGGAGACCGCGAGCACCCACTCGCGCACCTCGTCGAGCGCCTCGCCCCGCAAACACGCGCCTTCCAGTAGCAGGGGCGCCGTGGGCCAGTCTGTGCACTCTGGACCAGACAGTTCACAACGGTCACCGTAAGTCCTTCCTACCTGTTCCACGGTTCGCTCCATGGAGACCGCGAGCACCCACTCGCGCACCTCGTCGAGTGCCTCGCCGCGCAAACACGCGCTTTCCAGTAGCAGGGGCGCCGTGGGCCAGTCTGTGCACTCTGGATCAAATAGTTCATAATGGGTAAATATTAACCGGTTTTAGTTAAAGCAAAACGATCAAGAATGGAGCCGCGCAATCGAGGCTGATGGAATCCAGTTACTACTATGTCTGGAAAACAAAATCTACGCATGTGTACGCCAGCTTCTTCGACTTCGAGCCCGTTTAGGCCAAAGCGTAGGTAACTATCGATGTAGGATCCAGTAACAATATCGCATCGCAAGAAAATTAATGAAAATCATGCTCAGCGTTCACAACATCCAGTAAAATATCAGAGCATGCTCCGACGCTAGGCTATCGGCCTATGGCATTTGTAAGTGTGCGTTACGCATAAACTTTCTTCGCGGTGTGCGTTGCTGCACCGGGGTGGCAAGTTGCAGTTATTTTTTTCCCCACTTACTACCTCTTTATCTTGTGCAAAGGACTTAAAGAATCTTAAGTTTTCTTGAATTAACCGTAAGTACGCCGTGTACGCCGGCTGGCATTGTGACTGAAACTGCTAATAAAATGACAGTATCGGATTGACACTATCTTGCTGTCTGGACGGCCAAAATGTAGTTTTCATTGTCGGATCCTACACCGATATCAGACTTCTTTAAAAGTGTTGTTACTACATTCATCCTCAAAGTTACGACAACTCACCGAAATCGGTGTAGTCAAGCAAATGTGCCGCATCATCATCAGCTGCCTCCGCCAGGTCCAAGCTTCGGTTCAGCAGCACGAAGGCTTCTCGGGCGCCATTGCCGCCTTCAGCGCGAATGGCCATCCCACTCACATAGAACGCTGGTAAAGCCGAGTGGATAAGGTTAGGATTGAATTAAAAAAATATAGATACTAATGTGTTCACACGGCATTACAGTGTTAGTGTGTGCCGGGGCCCGGGATACATCGCAAAGGAAAGACAACAATGTATCACAAACAGCCACTAGGTTTCCTGTCATCCATCATCTCACAAAATCTCAAGCTGGATTCATAATTATCTGACGTGATGACGCCGGACACAAAAGAAGGATCCCGTCAGAGCGCATCAGAGGAATTTGAATCTAACCGCACTAAATGTATGAAACCGACGATGTTCTACGTCAGATATAAGTACCTATGATTCCGGCTTCAGACATTCACGGCATACAAATTCACACAACCACCCATCTCCCCGCAATCAAGTCACATTGACTTTCGGTGGCCAAGAGCGCATTGAGCAGTGTATGAGTGTATGGAGGAGAGGCGAGTCCTAAGATCTAAATCTATTAACTGAATAAATACCCCTGTCTTACCAATATCAGCAACGATGATATCAGAGTACCGTGGCAAAGCTCTTGCTGCCTTCGGAGCAATTTGGGGCACATGAAGGGCCATTAAAAGGGTGATGGCCTGAAATCAGTATACAGCATTATTGCACAACCTACTTTGAAGAAACTATAGTCCACCGAGTTATTTTGGCCTGTCTGGACGGTTGCAGGCTGCACGGTGTCCGGCGAAACGAAGATCACACCGTTCGAGGTCCCTTTTGACCTTCCTCTATAGTCAGCCATACTCGCCCGTGGGAAGCCGCCTATTCGAGTGTAATAAGTGTACTAAAATTACCTGCATGGCCCTGTCATCTGTCCCAGCAGCCAACATCACCGTCGAGGCATCCTTCAAGGCTGTCAAAGATTTCGGAGCAGTTGACACCCTCACGAGTATTTCACAGCATACAGCCTTTGCTAAGGCGGCATCGCTGTCCGGAATGGAGTCAGTTCCATCTCCAATGTATTGACGGAGCGTGTCTAAGGCTTGGGTTAAGGCTTCAGGAGCTTCTTCACTTTCGATTTCTACGCCTTCCATGCGCTAAGAAATAAATAATGTTAACACATAAACATGTGTTAGCGATGATCTGCGTTATTTTGTCAAGAACCTTTTTTTTCTTCAAGAAGACTAGACTAACTATAGAAAATAAAACACCATATAGCTCTTCCTTTTCTTATATTAGACATCTAAGGGTCGGTGGCTTTTTTTATTGATAGAAATATCCGTTATGGATACCTCCGCACACGAATCGCACCGACTAAAAATCCCCCGATGGCCCTCCTCGATGCATTTCGGAGGGATCTGGGATCTCCTACGGAACACACCAGTGCCGCTCTATACCGTCACGTCTCTGTGAGGTCTACCCTTCGGTTTGGAGAGCTGGTACCTAACATACACATACACACGAGTAAGAGAAAGCATGAAATATTATTGTATTAAATGTGTGTGTGGTAGTGAATGTGATGGAGTAAATACATATTTTATTATAATTTAATAACTTACAGAATGCGTCTTAAAAATATGTGCAACATATCGCAAGGCATAGTGAGGCGCCTTGGCTCCAGCGTGAGCCAAAACGCGCTGCCAGTTGCCAGCTCGCGCTAGACGCTCCAAAGCCTCAGCCTCAGCGTCTGGTTCCGACGTTTGGACGACGGGACTAGGTTCCTCGACTTCATAGTCTGCTGACGCACCTGAAAACACACAGACTATTTACGTCGGTGTCAAACAAGCGTTCGACCTGCCTGATGGTAACACCTATGGCCACTTGCGACTCCAGAATAATCACAAGCATTTTTATTATTATCTTCTATAAGACCTGGCCGCCCAGTAACACTCGCTCTCGTTTACTCCGATACAAAGAGACAGTGTGCACGGTATCCCGAATCCTCAAGGGCATTTTGGTGTTGACTGATGCAGTCGCTCATTTTCAACACGGCATATATCTTCCACACTTCATAGTTGTGGAGACGTTTACCTGGGGCTTCCTCGTCATCGGTGGCACCGTCTAAGAGTGCCTCCCGCAGTTGTTCTCCAACTTCGGGTTGGCCGATAGCAGCAAACCTGGTATAAACAGGCAATACATATTTTAACCATGAATTGGAGGTATTGAATGGACCCAATCAAAAATAGATAGTAGACCTTTAGGAATCCTGCAAGTTGCAAAAATTAAGGAAACTTGGATGCTGTTTCGCAATTAACCCACATACTTATTTTGAGAACTCATAAATGTACCTTACTATCAACAAGTTATTATCTTCCGTTTCGGGTTCTTGCGGGAACACATTATATTGCAAAACAGCATTCACTTACAAATTTCAAATTCTAAAATGGAAAATTTTAATAAGCCGCTCGAAAAGGTTTACTCATTTAAATACCTCAGGCACTTGGTATCCGCGATTTTCGTGATGATGCTGATATCAAGAGGGAGAGGAGGGCCTTAGCCATCAGGGTCAATATGACCGCTCGCAGGTTCTACAGCGCAAGTTAAAATAATATTATTTCGTGCGTTCTGTACATCGCTGTACTCCTGCAGCTTGTGGACTAGGTTCACAGTGCGGGCTATTAACTGTTGCGGCTGCCTCGCTACTGCAGTGCGTGGGGCATATTCGCGGACGGGCACGTGGACGGTTTCCACGCGACGCTGCGCAGGCGCTGCGCAGCGACGATTCGCAAAGTGCGCGACAGCCGCCACAGTGTCCTGACCGTTGTGGCCGACAGATGGGACAGTGGGCTGACACGGCCCTGGTCCTCCTCCCACCATTAGTGTGGTACCTGGCGGCGAGCATCCCGGCGGCGGCCCGCCTCCGCTCGCCCCGCAGGCGGTCCCGCGCCAGCCTCGCCGCGCGCAACGCCGCGCGCTCGGCGAGCCGCGTCGCGCCGCCCGCCGCGCCGCTCGCGCTGGCCGAGCACAGCAGCTCCACCGCCTCCCACCATTCTCCACTACAACATATCTAATTATCACTTCATTGTCACTACATAGTATAAAACAAAGTCGCTTCCTGCTGTCTGTCTGTCCCTTTGTATGCTTAGATCTTTAAAAGTACGCAGGATTTTAATGTGGTTTTTTTAATAGACAGTGATTTAAGAGGTCTGTGTAAGACATATATAATATAATAACATTAGAGGTTTCTAATGTGATGTCGTAAATACGAGTAAACACATTTTTTGCACTTACATTGGACACGCTGGCTGAACCCTACGAGATAGATCAAAATAATGTACTACAGTAGTGTACACCTTAAAGAGGTCTATAAAAAAGAAATACACATATACCATGTCTATCGCTTAGGTATAACCCACAAGTTTTACGATTTTAACCAATGCAACATTAATCTTTATCCAATGAGGTACCTTAAATACATTGTGCATTTTATATAGATCAATATAGACCTTACAGCATGAACTAAAATGAATAATTTCGAAGCATTTCATATTTTAAATGCAGGGACATAGCGGTTCCGGCGGTACCGGCCGGGGGGGCGGCGGCGCGTGCCTTTAAAAAATAGCGCGTCCTTCTGCACCCGTGCGAAGTCGGGGCGGGTCGCTAGTTTTAAGAATAAGAATGATTTCTTGCAAACTGTGTACTTACATAGATAGGTAGTAATGACAAAATAGTTCCAACAATTACCCGTTTCAGGCATGCAATACTTCATTTATAAAAGTTGTTTTAGTTCATAACATAACCTAACCGCACTAGTGTTAACAGACAAGACCAAATACTTAACATGGATTAAACTCGTTCAAATTATAAAATGTTATATGTTTAAGGCAATTTTTTAGATTTACTCTAAAACAGCTTCCCTCCAGTCCAGAGTTGTTACGGCGGGCAAGAGGTGATTAAATACACGGATTGCCATTGTACGAGTAAATGTCTTATTGCTCGGGTTATAACAGTTTCGCCAAGCAGCAAAGTTTTTGAAGTTCACCGTCTGCTTTTGAACCTTAGCCTATGGTTCCAATCCCCACGAACTCATAGTACAGGTCGACACACACGTAAAAAGAGCCCTGGCGGCCATATAAAAAGTATGGCCGCCAGGGTTCTTTTTACATGTGTCGACCTGTACTTAAAATGTAAAATTTATCGTATTGATCATTTTTCGAAACGCAGAGCATCATGGAAGATTTCAGAAAATGAAATGTAAATTTACATACACAGGCCAAAGTATTGTAGATTTGGAATACTTATTCATTTTATTTCCCCGAATTACAGCAAAAACTACCATGGATTGTGGTTTTATTAGTACCTTTTACACGTAAAATACCCGTTCAATAAAAAATGACATGATTTAAACCTTAAATTGGTAACGGCAACACATTTGCCTTCGAAAATAAAATACAAGCGGTTGTATTTTGGCTGATTTATATTATAATTATAAGGCAGAGGGAACTATATTCCCACCATGAATGAACCTAATTTCTATGTGATAGGGTTCAATTCTACGAAAAACCAGATGTCATTATGCTCGTTAAAGGGAGGGCTTACCTTCGCTTCCTTTCATATATATATTTTAGGTTCTAGGTTTCGTGACCACCCAAACAAAGCTAAATGCATGTGGAACATTATATCTACCGAACTCGGCCGACGAAATTATGAGAGGGTTGACTATACAGACTTGCTGCGAAATGCTGACGGAGTATCATTTGACACAAAACAACAATTAGTCGATGCACTAAATACAGAGTTCACCACGGCCGCCAGCAGGTGCGGTGCACCGCCGGCCGACGTTGCGCGCGCGCATACCGCGCTGCGCGGTGCCGCGCTCGCGACCGATGCCTCGCTGCGGCTGACGCTATTCTCCCCGGGCGAAATAATAGTAATATTGAACAAACATATAGCCCCAAAGAATAGCACGGACCTGTACGGCATATCATCTACTTTACTCCGATCAGTCGCCGGATCTATCGCGTCCATTGTAGCCTATCTTTTCAATGCCTGCGTCAGGGAAGGCATATATCCCACACCTCTAAAAAGAGTTAAAATATCGCCCCTTTTCAAAGGAAAAGGCAAAAAGTCAGATATGAAATCTTATAGGCCGATATCGCTGGTCCCCGTTATTAGTAAGGTATTTGAAGTAGGTTTAAACAAAAGGCTCCTGTCCTTTATTGGACAGCGTGACATAATGACGGCGAGGCAGTACGCGTACCTGGTCCGCGAAGTGGTGTGGCGCGTGTTGAGCGCGCGCGAGGCGGGCCAGCACGTCGCTCTGCTGTGCTGCGACCTCTCGCGCGCGTTCGACACCGCCGACCACCACCTTATCGCCGACAAACTGGACTTTTACGGCATACGCGGCCCGGCCCTGTCCTTACTAATATCCTTTATGTCTCAACGCTCTCAAATTGTTTTCGGTGAAAAAGGACGAATCAAATCATCCGAAATGACGAGTACGATGGGCGTGCCGCAGGGCTCTTGCCTATCAAATACACTTTTCAGCTTGTTGCTCAACGATTTACCCAGCGCCATAAGTGAAGCGGAGATCTACATGTATGCGGATGACGTGGCTGCTGTAGTCACCGCGCCAACGCCATGTGAGCTGGAGGATAAGCTAAACTCCGTGATCCGAGCGCTCGAGTGGTGGTTCCGATTAAACGGTCTAGCCTTAAACAAAGAAAAGACTATGTTTCTTTCATTCCAGCTCAATGGCACTAAACCACCAGCCTGTAAAGTAACTGCCGATCAAACCGCTTTACAAATGGTCCACAAGGCAAAGCTGCTGGGATTTCAGATCGACAGTGGTCTTACTTGGGAATACCACATCGACGAGCTCTGTTCCAAGCTGGGCCGCGCATGTTTTGCAATCCGTCGGCTCGCTAGCACCGCTTCTCGTGGCGTAGTATTATCGTGCTATTTCGCGACCGTCCACAGTCTCCTTACCTACGGCGTGGAGCTGTGGGCGCGAGCAGCGGATGCCGAGCGAGCCTTCAGAATGCAAAAGCGCGCTGTACGCGCTATACTGAGCGTACCCGAGGATGTATCATGCAGAGGACTTTTTAAAGAATTAAATATTATGCCCCTTCCCTGTGAACTTATATACCACGTAGCTCTCTTCACACACAACAACTTAGATGTATTTCGTCCACGGGGCGTCAACGCATCCCGCATGATGCGCAGCAACAAGCTCGCGCACCTCCTCGTCACGCCCGCACACAAGCTGCGCAAGTCAGAGCGGTCGGTGTACATCATGGGTCCGTCGGTTTACAACAGACTGCCAGACACTATTAAAAAAGACGCAACTTCCACGGTGGCATTTAAGTTGAGATTGCGTAAGTGGCTTCTTGACCACAGTTTTTATTCCATAGACGAGTTTTACGAACTCCCTACTCAATAATTTATAAAAATACCCATGTATTGTATATACCTAGTATAAAATGTAACAAGTAAATAGATAATGACGATATGAATTTAATAATGCATAATGCACCAACTAATTAAATATGCGTATGCAAAAAAAAAAAACCAAAACCTGACATGTAACGTGGTGTTATCAATAAAGTATTTGTATTTTGTATTTTGTATTTGTATTTGTATTAACTTACCGGTCCGCATGTTCAGCGGCCCTTTGTAACAAAGGTGGCACTGCTGAAGGCACTGGTTCCGCGCTGTCCGGTAGGTACTCCCGGGAGACACGGGTGGCCTCCTCCCACAACTCTAAATATGCAAAAACATCCCACTACAACAGTTTCGTAAATTTTAGCGAGCATAATAAACCCTACGCTACATAATTTCGACAGAATTCCGAAGAGTAGTTCGTCCGAAATCATGTTTTATACCAATTGGGTAATTCCGAAAAACATGTTGCGCTGATGATGAGGGATTTAAAAACCTAACCTATTTATCTTGCTTCAAAATTTTCGTTTACAGGAAAATGGCATTCGGAATGTTTAAATTTCGGAATAATTATGGTATCGGACAAATCAGTGTTCGGAATTTTCAAGGGGAGGCCCTTTTTAATGGAATGTACCTATAATTTCCTAAATTGAATCAGAGTTGCATTTGTTTCGCTTTAGCCGATTTAAAAACAAAACAAATTCCGCTCCGATTCTTTGTATCTTTTCCGTCGTTCCATTCTTGTCAATGGTCATAATTTATATCATGGCATTGATTTCTGAACGCAATATTGACAAGAAAACCCGACATATGTCGCTGTATCTTTGCAGTTCGATGACTGTGTACAGGCTCTCTACTTGATTTCCTAAAAATAATTATGAATCATTACTCATTCATTTCATCATCAATCATTTTATTAGCCACCATCAATCGTAATCGGATATTATGGCAATCGATTTGCTCTAGCCACATCACTCTTTACGCCATATTTGAATTGTCAAAAGACCAGTCGCATTCTCGTAAACTATATGGTGTTGGTAACAAGACTTAAAGGTCGCAGTACACTTGGCGGTATTTGCCCAAATATTCGTGTTGCATCTTTTTTTCTTCCTACGGCAAATGAAAGAGAGGCAACGACACAGCGCGAACACGCAACCTCAAGTGTAGTGCGACCATAAGATTACAACACGCCGGCATTCCCCTCTGACAGCCGTCTACTGCAGCTTTTAAGGTCGATCACGTAACGCATTGTACACGCGTCCGATAGATTTAAATGACACTTTTTGTATGGGAATATGATAGTTCAGTCATCCTTACGTGCATTCGAAACGTCACGTGTTTATCCCTCTGGTCTGTCCATATCAAAGGTGGGCTGCCTCGCGGCGTTAAAATTTTGTCCGAACCATAAGTCGCTCCAATATTAGATGGTTCAAATTTTACTTCCAATTTTTCTCCTGTGGTGGGTGGCTATACAGGATAAAAAAAACTCTTAAATTCCCTGAAACAAAGAACTCACCAAGGTCTTTGTAATGCTGCACCACTTCCCTGGGCCGGTTGGCCCTGATCATGAGGGTCTCGAACTGGGCCAGGTCTCCGCGCTCCGCTGCTGCTTTTGCACCTTCCACGAGCACTTCTTCGACCTGATGTCGGGTGATATTTCCACGTTGTACTTTTTTACATAATAGGGCATATGACAACAGTGAAAACAATTAGTTCTTCATTTCAATAGCAACAGATAAACATAACGAAAATCCCTAAAAATCCTCCATAAAAAGAGTTGAGTTGACTTTACTCAAATACTGTATTGTGTCAAGGTTTTGGTTCGGTGTATTTTGCTATGTTTTCCATTAATCACGAAGTGTTATTTTATTAAATTTTTATTGAACAAAAGAAGAACTTGTCGTACAAAAGGCGGACTCTACCAGTCAACCAATCAATCAAGCAACCAGTCAACCAGTCTTTTTTACATACTAAATGAAGACGCCTCGGCATCCTCGGGCCGCTCCTCGGCCAGCGCGGCTGCCTCGTGCCGCGCCACCTCGCGCCTGTCTCTACACTAACCAGATGAGTAGCATGCTGCTCGGCCAGCACAAGAGCCCGCTGATGGTGTCCGCGCGCGAGCCACATCCGCACGGCGTCGTCGGGTGCCCCCGCGCGCAGGAAGGCCGCCTCGGCGTCCTCGGGCCGCTCCTCGGCCAGCGCGGCTGCCTCGTGCCGCGCCACCTCGCGCCTGTCTCTACACTAACCAGATGAGTAGCATGCTGCTCGGCCAGCACAAGAGCCCGCTGATGGTGTCCGCGCGCGAGCCACATCCGCACGGCGTCGTTGGGTGCCCCCGCGCGCAGGAAGGCCGCCTCGGCGTCCTCGGGCCGCTCCTCGGCCAGCGCGGCTGCCTCGTGCCGCGCCACCTCGCGCCTGTCTCTACACTAACCAGATGAGTAGCATGCTGCTCGGCCAGCACAAGAGCCCGCTGATGGTGTCCGCGCGCGAGCCACATCCGCACGGCGTCGTCGGGTGCCCCCGCGCGCAGGAAGGCCGCCTCGGCGTCCTCGGGCCGCTCCTCGGCCAGCGCGGCTGCCTCGTGCCGCGCCACCTCGCGCCTGTCTCTACACTAACCAGATGAGTAGCATGCTGCTCGGCCAGCACAAGAGCCCGCTGATGGTGTCCGCGCGCGAGCCACATCCGCACGGCGTCGTCGGGTGCCCCCGCGCGCAGGAAGGCCGCCTCGGCGTCCTCGGGCCGCTCCTCGGCCAGCGCGGCTGCCTCGTGCCGCGCCACCTCGCGCCTGTCTCTACACTAACCAGATGAGTAGCATGCTGCTCGGCCAGCACAAGAGCCCGCTGATGGTGTCCGCGCGCGAGCCACATCCGCACGGCGTCGTCGGGTGCCCCCGCGCGCAGGAAGGCCGCCTCGGCGTCCTCGGGCCGCTCCTCGGCCAGCGCGGCTGCCTCGTGCCGCGCCACCTCGCGCCTGTCTCTACACTAACCAGATGAGTAGCATGCTGCTCGGCCAGCACAAGAGCCCGCTGATGGTGTCCGCGCGCGAGCCACATCCGCACGGCGTCGTCGGGTGCCCCCGCGCGCAGGAAGGCCGCCTCGGCGTCCTCGGGCCGCTCCTCGGCCAGCGCGGCTGCCTCGTGCCGCGCCACCTCGCGCCTGTCTCTACACTAACCAGATGAGTAGCATGCTGCTCGGCCAGCACAAGAGCCCGCTGATGGTGTCCGCGCGCGAGCCACATCCGCACGGCGTCGTCGGGTGCCCCCGCGCGCAGGAAGGCCGCCTCGGCGTCCTCGGGCCGCTCCTCGGCCAGCGCGGCTGCCTCGTGCCGCGCCATATCGCGCCTGTCTCTACACTAACCAGATGAGTAGCATGCTGCTCGGCCAGCACAAGAGCCCGCTGATGGTGTCCGCGCGCGAGCCACATCCGCACGGCGTCGTCGGGTGCCCCCGCGCGCAGGAAGGCCGCCTCGGCGTCCTCGGGCCGCTCCTCGGCCAGCGCGGCTGCCTCGTGCCGCGCCACCTCGCGCCTGTCTCTACACTAACCAGATGAGTAGCATGCTGCTCGGCCAGCACAAGAGCCCGCTGATGGTGTCCGCGCGCGAGCCACATCCGCACGGCGTCGTCGGGTGCCCCCGCGCGCAGGAAGGCCGCCTCGGCGTCCTCGGGCCGCTCCTCGGCCAGCGCGGCTGCCTCGTGCCGCGCCACCTCGCGCCTGTCTCTACACTAACCAGATGAGTAGCATGCTGCTCGGCCAGCACAAGAGCCCGCTGATGGTGTCCGCGCGCGAGCCACATCCGCACGGCGTCGTCGGGTGCCCCCGCGCGCAGGAAGGCCGCCTCGGCGTCCTCGGGCCGCTCCTCGGCCAGCGCGGCTGCCTCGTGCCGCGCCACCTCGCGCCTGTCTCTACACTAACCAGATGAGTAGCATGCTGCTCGGCCAGCACAAGAGCCCGCTGATGGTGTCCGCGCGCGAGCCACATCCGCACGGCGTCGTCGGGTGCCCCCGCGCGCAGGAAGGCCGCCTCGGCGTCCTCGGGCCGCTCCTCGGCCAGCGCGGCTGCCTCGTGCCGCGCCACCTCGCGCCTGTCTCTACACTAACCAGATGAGTAGCATGCTGCTCGGCCAGCACAAGAGCCCGCTGATGGTGTCCGCGCGCGAGCCACATCCGCACGGCGTCGTCGGGTGCCCCCGCGCGCAGGAAGGCCGCCTCGGCGTCCTCGGGCCGCTCCTCGGCCAGCGCGGCTGCCTCGTGCCGCGCCACCTCGCGCCGGGTCACGCCGCCGCCGAGCGAGCTTAGCTCCATAGCGATATCCCATCTAGAATGAAAGGAATACGTACATTTCAGAGTAAAAACTAATGGACACTGTAGTGTATGCGCACTACAAATAAATACAAGTGAGGGTAGCATTCGTGATCGGCCGAGCTGGGAGCACTTGCCACTTGTCATCGAGCTGCCGCGGAGTGAGGTCAAGACTGCGCTCCTAAGCTACGAGGACTGATTGAAAACTTCGCCTTGCCAAGAAAAAAACACATTTAGTATTTCATTCACCGCCATTTTGAACTGTCATTATTTAACTGAAATCCAGCGAACTTTCAATTCATATCTATGTTTGGATATAATTTTACGACCCATTTAAAGTGACGTGTTGGCTGATTTTATGGTAATGTAGAAATTAGAGCAAGCGTGCTGATTAAGTCCCTGCATAAAAAGGGATTTACTCACAGAAGCAGATTTATGACGATATGCAAGGTACATTGAGGCAATCCTGTCCGTCGTATACGATGATAAATAAATGGGCATCTAAAATTCAGCGTGGGCGAACCAGCATCGCAGATAACCCTAGTCCCGGGAGGCCAACTATGGCGAGCAACAAACAACGTAGTTGTATGCGAAATGATTATGAAAGACCGACGAGTAAAATTAAGAGAATTTGCTGACATCTTAGGCATTTCCTAAGAAATTTGATTGTCAACGAATTAAGGTTTTCCAAGTTTCCAAGGTGTCGGCAAGGGTCCCAATGATCCTTTCAGTTTAACAAAAAATCACTCCTCTTACCAATTCACGGGACTGTCTAGACCTGTATGTAATCGATCCTCAAGACTATTTGGACAGATTTGTAACACTCCAGAGACTAAACAGCAATCGAAGCAGTGGGTTCATCGTGGATCTCCGCCTCCCAAAAAACCCATAGCAATTTTATCTGCCCATAAAGTCATGGCATGAGTTTTCTGGGATGCGAAGGGAATAATAATGGTCGACTATCTCGAAAAGGGTGCTACGTCAAACTCAGCCTGGTGCAACGTCACTGACGAATTCCATACAATTTTCGTTCGGACTAGACGTCTAATCTATCGATGTCAGGAACTTGAAATTGTGATATTTAGATAATATATGACCCTCTACTCCCGCAGTTTGAATAAATACACGCAAAAACCAGTAATATTCAAACAATAGCCATTACAAATTCATAAAATTTTACTCCGAGCCTTGTATGTGTGCGTGAGTTAGACACTGTCCGTGTAAATGACATGGCCGCGTCACAATGACAGCACGTTGCCTAAAACCTTCACTAGATGTCTTTAATATCAAACAAGATTAGTTAGATAGCGGAGTGAATAGTAGTAATTATAATCACCAGACGGTGACACCATCGTACAAACACTTTTAGTTTGTGGTGAAAGAGATAGCCTTATTTTTATCTTGCTACGCTGCTCATTTTGGTAATGACGTAAGAGCAATGTCATTTGTTTTTGATAGACTGAATTTCAAGCAACAATGAATGAATTTCAATGCTTTGCTCTTTAGCCGTGATAGACCTACTTAAAGTCCACGGAACGATAACTATGCATAGGTACATTTTGCGTCGTATTAGAAAGAAGTAAGATCCAATATTGAAACGTAATCTGTGCTACCGAACGTATACATATATAGGTTTTGATCAAATGACATACATACATACATACATACATTCACGCCTTTATTCCTAAAAGGGGTAGGCAGAACACCTGAAACGTATGTTCCAGCGCCACTTTTAGCATTAATGTTGGTATAAAATATCGACAAAATGTAATATTGCAGTGATAGGTTGCTAGCCCATCGCCCACATCACACTTCAACATTGGTCCTTTAGTCGACTTTTACGACACCCACGGGAAGAAAGGGGTGTTGTTGATCAAATGAACCGTTTGAATTTCCAACTTGCAGATTATAAGCAAGTTTCGATTGAGTGAATGTTACGTAATGTAGCATTAAATATAACAGACAATTATTAGGAGTGTAAGTACCTGATAAATTTAAACATTCGCTTTAGTCGACTGCACATCGATTGACAGTAAATTACCTACTGCAACCTATTTAGGAATCGACTGTTCAACTAGAATATTAGATTACCCCCAAAATGTAAATTAACTAAGTCACAATTTTTCTTCTTTACGAGTACAATGTTGTGAGGGTAGAATTATACACTCGTAGGCATTCTTCGGTGCAGGGACTGATGCCAGTTACGACCGGTGGTTAGGCAAAGTGGTTAGGCGACAGCATAACAGTGCCGCAACCAGTTAGAAATGTCCATTACCGGTATTTTTTTAAAGCCTTGTGATATCTTTTTAATACCGGTTTCAAACCGGTATTATTTCGATACTTACTTAGATATTTTTTTGTTCTTAAGCGGGTCGACCTTGCCCTCCACGCCGAAGCCGAAATATCGGTTACCTTTGTAACTTTTATGAAACCGTATTTACGGTACAGAAAAAAATGACATAAAATATAAAGCTGCAGCCAGCTTTGTCCCGGAGAAACCCGATATATTTAATTAATTATGCTATTATTAACATACTAGGTACAGATAGGGAATGCAAACCACCATCATGGAATCCCGAAATCCCGGAATCTCCTACCGATTTTTCCAATATTCTAATACCAGAATTTAAAAGGACCAATGTCGAAATAAGTGTATTATTTTTATTTTTATCCTGCTAGTATTGTAAATGCGAAAGTTTAGATGTTTATATGTATAAATATTTGAATGTTTAGATGTTTGGATGTTCGTAACTCAATCACGCTTAAACTGCGCAACCTTATTGCCTGCCTAACCTCTTAAAGCCCATGGGCCTACTCATGGGACTTATTCTGTCGAAGGCATTTAAATTATATTCAACTGGAATAGAGCTGAATTTGTTTTGTTTCGGGCACTTTTCAAAACAAACGAAAGTCAACTCTATTTCCAACACAATGCGATTCCAATTCCAGTGCCAATTTGTAATATATAAGCCTATAATATATGAGCCTTAGGAGGAGCCTAGATTAAAATATAGGACATTTTTTTTATCCCAGGTTCATGCAGACGAAACCGTGAGTGGAATCTAGTTTTTCATAAAAAAAAAATTGACATGCATTTGTAAAAAAAAGGAACGCATAAGGGTCATTCTTGAGAATTGCATTATTCATCTCATTCCCTTGGCGTTTTTTATTTTTAGAAATTTGTAATAAGCTACAATAAAATCCAAATAAATATTTAATAATAAGCATATTTATCGAATAGGCATCACTTTGGGTCAATTAGGTACGGAAACATACTTATTCAAAGTTAAGCTGCCAGGGGAATGAGAAAAAATTGCAGGGGAATGATAAAAAGTACAAGGGAATGAGAAAAATTACTAGGGGAATGATAACAATTACAAGGGAATGATATAACTGACAAGGGAATGATAATCTTTGGTAGTTAATTAAATCGATTGTTGAATAAATCAGTCGATCACTATGTTTTGTGTTATATGATAAAATATTATAATTTCCAAAAAAACTTCAGAATACTATCATTAGTATCATTACCGTGTTCAGAAAATCGGGGGAATGAGAGCCAGGGGAATAAGAAAAAGTATGTTTCTTGTCGATTATGCCAAAACTGTTGTTAAAATAAGAGTCAATTTTAAATCAACACATGCACTCATTCATGTGTTATTCTTTACACTAAACATTGCACGCCAATTGCAAGAAATAGATTTTATATGAAAGTACAGGGTAATGATAGTCATAGTAAACCAAAGTCAGGGGAATGATATATCAACCTTCATTGCTCAGAGCCCCAGCGACGAGACGCGTCCTCTCTCCGCGGCGCTGGTAGCGCTACTGACGAGGGTGAGGCTCGACAGAGATTACACGTCACAAGTCGTTTCAGTAGGGATGTGCGCGTTATTTAGTCAGGCATCAGGGGAATGATAGCTTAGCTGTGGACAAACCTTTAATATGTATTCCTATAAAAACTACGATAAATAGGGGAACCATATTTTTATTTTTAAATCACTAACTTATATTCTAACGATTTAACTCGATACAATATACTGATTTCAATCCATAACTAGTTCTTTTCAGAGTAGATTGTTCACAAAATGGCTGATGGACGCGCCAGGGGAATGATGTTTTAGGTGTTTGACATTTTTTTATGGCTAACTCTACTTACCTTACACAAAAAGTAAATCGTGCCCCAATTAGATTAAGTGTTGAACTACACAAAAAAAATGTGTAAGGTCAATTATTTTATTTTCTCGGGTACTTTTTCCCTCTGGACGCCGAAAATTGACCCTCTCAAGAATGACCCATAATCTAATGTAGTTATATTTATTTGTTAGTTGTTATTGTCTGTCCTACGTAATTTTTCTACTGAAGAATAATCGCTTTTCCACCCTATTGTTGCTGGTGGTAGGAGCACTATTTGAACTGTTAGAAGGTAAAATAGGCTTCCGCTAGAATGGGCAACTTCTATGAATGAACGTAGAACACCGTAAATGGGGAATGTAGGAAAAAAATGATTTATTGATTTTTTTTCTGCTAAGTTTTTTCTTTTTTCTCAAAAAAACGTAGTTTTTAGGGTTGTTAACTGATTAACTTTAAGTACTAAACCTTTGGTTGTAAACATGAATGTTAAAAAAATATTATGCATCTAAAAAATATACTGTTACTACTATCGGTTCAGGGAGGGCACTAATTCTATTGTATAGACAGTTTCCAAATTTACAATGACTCCCTGAACAGATAGAAGCAGTGGTCGAAAACAGCCCCATAGGTATTTTTAAGTAAATAGGTTAGTATACTAATATAGGTATAATATAGGTTGGTTTTGCTGTGAGAGATGAGTGTTTAATTTTATATTAGGTAATATACCACTAGTAATGTTTGGACAAAAAAATAAGGTGTAAAACTTCCAATAATGTAAATCCAAAACACAAAAACATAAATGTATTGTTTACACTTTTAATTTCAGACTTATTTTACAAGAAAAAGTGAACTTTATAGTGCTTTATTTTAGCATTAGAAAGAAGGATAAAGCACAAAGCACGAGGTCTTTTATATAAGACACTTTATGCCACACAGCTGTGTTGTTCCACATACAAGTGTTTTTATTATTTATATCTAATAGTACTTACAACAATCAATATATTTATTTTGAATGTATTTATTATTTAACTCTATAATTTTAAATTTCAAGTTATTCAGTTCTCGAAAAGTTGCTTAAATAAAAAACCTAAAGAAGAAGAGGTTTGAAACGATCGGTTCGTATTTTTCGCTATCGAAATTGTCAAAATTGAAAATCGTATCACGTTCTTTTTCTTGTTTTCTTGCTAATCAACAAATTATTGAATTCAGATCACGAGATTATTAAACGAGTATCTATTTGTTAATTAATATTAAGATTTTATTTTTCGCTGTGTGTGGTGGTGTGCGGACTGCGATCGAGCTACCAGAGGCAGGCCTAAGTGGCTTGCAAAAAAGACCGACTCGTTCTCTCCCGAACGTTTTGCCTTCAACAAAAGCAAAGAGGCAGAAACAAAGTCCATTAACAACAAATGAGAAACGTTGGTGTTCAACATTTACAAGTTGGTGTGTGAACTTTGCAGCAATAATGAATTTCCGTGTAACAAACCGTGTCTGTTCAATATTTATCCCAAGCAGAAAAGGTTGACGAAAACTTCTTCTTTCTTTAGCGCATTTTTAATCCTAAAAAAATGCACTATAATTTGGAACCAAATCTTGATAGGTATTATTATCGAAGCCCCGGTAATCCCGGTATTGAGGTCCAATATCAAAATTCAATGCTACCAGCATTGAGGATCATCTGATATTGAAGGTATATATCTATTTCGTTTGTGACGATTATAATAATGACTTCATGTAAATTGGCATAGTAAATAATATATCAGTTTATATTACGTTCCACTGCTGGGCACAGACCTCCTCTCATGGACGAGAATTAAATGAAAAAAATAACGGTATCATAATTATACCGGTTTGGAAAAGGAATTATAAAAGTTTCAGTAAAATTAAAAATAAATACCGGTAACCGATATGTATTTCTACACGGTTCCGGATCCGGTACCGTTACGTTGGCGGCGCGGCTAACCTTTACAATATAACGCTATTGTAATGGAATACCGATTCCATACCGGTATAACGTAACCGAAATCAGTCCATGCTCGTAAGTCAGCCTTCGAAAACAAAAGTGTTCGCCAATTGTTAAAAACTGAATCGATAACAATATCCATATACCTAATTGAACGAGCGAGCGAGACGAACGAAGATTTTCATTTCAGCTAGGCAATTATTCCAGATTTCCAGATTCGCGTTTAAAAGATCTTTTCTTTACGCAAGTTGTTTGCTAGCAGAGCCGTAAATTTTTAGTGTTTCTGTTCTCGATGTTCGTCTGTTTATATATACTTATACATATATATTGTATGAAGGTATTTATATGTATTTTATTTATTTGTCTATTGTCGTTATTTATTATGTATGTATAACCACTGTGTGTTTATATCTGTAGTTGCACCGACCAAAATTTGTCTGCTTTGCCCAAATGTTGACTGGTAAATGCTTACGGCTTTAAGTCCGCCTTTTGTACGATAAGTTGTTCTTTTGTTCAAATCAAAGATTAAATAAATAAATATTCTTTCGTATGTCCGGCTGTCTAGACTTCTCCTCTATATGTCGTAGGTAGCTATATTTCTCAACCGATTCTCGGGAAATTTTGTCAGCTGATTTGAAGATTATACAGAGTGACATTCAATCCGAAACTATAAGGGACACGGAAATTTGCTCTAAGGAGTCACCCAGACCGATTTTAGAAAGAATAAAAACTGCATTTAACTTAGTAGGTACGCAGTCAAATCTGTCTAAAAATCGGAGTTCGTTTTTTGCGTATAAAGTTAGCTTAGGCATAGTAAGTATACCTAAGTATACTTACTATGCCTAAGCACGGCTATGTCCCCCCAGTAAGCATCACCAGTAAAAGATTTTTTATAATCGGATAAGTGGTTTCGGAGGTTATACCGTACATACAAACATACAAATAAATAACACTTTACAATAATCGTTCCGGTAGCATAGTGGTTCAGGCATGCGACTGTCAAACGGCGGTCGTGGGTTCGACAGATAAGTTTCATCTCATATTTACCTAAACAAGACATTCAATAATTTTGTGAGCAAATGCCCATAACCCAACCATTGAAGATTAGTAATGAATGAGTGAAAGCATCATAAACGTATAGAAACGTAAGCGCGTGAAAAAGTTGAATTCGAATTTTGAATTTTGACGTTCATCGAAAACAGTACCATATTGTCAAATGATATATTTCTCTCTTTCTGATGCGGTCTAGGTCCAGATTCGAGAGACTGGCCACTAAGAGTTTTGATATACAAACTCGCCAATTATTCACAAAGCTTACTAAATTCGTCCGTCCGGTAACGCAAAATTGTTACCAACTTTGAGGTCATTATTTTAGACGCGAGTCACGGGCGAATACAAAACATTTTGTGAATAATACGTAGCCTCTCTGATTGTAATTATGAAGTACAGCAACTACGGGTGAATATGGATATAACAAATCAAAGTACCAATATACTTCCTAAGTATAGATACCTTATTCCTTATAACGTTAGATTTTTGTAAGGAAAAATACCTCTTTTATCTTCCTTTATAAATATTGTACTTACTAGTGTTATTTCGATTATTTAATGTGTTTCAAATGGAACAATGTAAATGTTTTTGTTTATCAAAATAGTTTTCATGACGCGAATGACTTGAAGATTTACGCACGATTTGTCTAATATCATGTGGAATAGGGTATAGAATAGATAAAGGTAGTACTTCGATTTTTCAACAGTAAACCTACGGATACTCATGAATCATGATTTTCCAATTCAATGAAGGCGTAACATCTTTTTAAATGAAATACCTATGCTTCATAATATTTACGTAGTATGTAACATGACAGAATAGGTCCGCCAAAAATATAGGGGGTTTTGTGGATAATCTAGATACAAATCATGCTTATCAAGAAAACTTAAACAAGTTAAATATGAAAAAAAATTTTTTTGCACAGTAAATCTAAGTTAGTTTAGACGGTCATATTGGTTTAGAAATCCAAATTGAAAAACAAAAAAGATGTACGTTCATCGGGATTTGAACCCGGTTCAACGATGGCATTACAGACAGATTTAAGCAAAAGTGTATTACACTGCGCTACCGCATGACATTAGGTAACGAGTGAAAAAGTCAGATGCATTCGTCGTACATTCTAGAGTGCCAGAGACAAGTACGTCGTAGTTTCGCTATTTCATAATAGAGGCGCTACTATAGATTTAGTTTTGCGCCCTCTAGTTTGATTTATGCAAAATGTTTGACAATGACAAACTTCGAAGTGACATTTAGCTACGTTAGTCAGCGTAAATTCACGAAAAAGCACTTTTATGCATATTTTCGGACTACATTTTAAAAAGAAACATTGTTTAGTGCAGATTGATTGCGATTCATACGTAGCAAGCTCTTCGGCTTCCGCAGTTTGAAACACATGTTGGTACTCGTCACGGTTTTGCGTAAAACGATGAGCAACCATCGAAATTATATATCGCGACATCTGTTAGCAACAGCTCGACAGGAACCAGTGACGTTGAACCTTAAGGTGCTTACGCGAGGTTCTGAAGATGAAATGACCTACTGGAATGCTGATAAAGAAGTTTCTCTTTCACCAGGATAATGCACGTCATTTTAATCAAGGGCGGGAATTCACAAATGTGGCTTTAAAATATTGCCGCACCCGCTTTATTCACCCGATTTAGCGCCCTCCGACTACCACCTATTCTGGGTGGTAAGAAGTTTTCAAGCAATGCCGATGTCCCAGCTGAGGTGGAAACCTATTTTGAAGGCCTCGAGGAAAGCTTCTTCGAGGCTGGTATTATGGCTATTAAATCAAGATTTTTAAATCAAATAACCCCTTTTTTATTTAGACCGACCCCAGCAGGATCACCCATTTAGCAAGCTAGCTTGCCCATACCCTAGATGTTGTGCTGAAGGGTGTTGAGAGAAACTCACATTATGAAGTTCGTTTGATTACTGTCTTTAATAATAAAAACACATATGACTGGCTTATATACTAAAGGAACAATAGGCTCAGTGGATAAGGAAGTACAGCGATAATCATATTATTTTGATTTTATTGTTATGATCACATTTTGTATAGGGATGATATTATGCCAACAGACATCATAACTTTTTTAGTAAGTGGTTTCTATATTAACCCTTGAATATCATATCAATATTTAGTAGCTTTTATCGATGTCTCTCTAAGTGTAAAAGATAACAATTTTTTTTTAGATTTCCAACAGATCCAATTAGAAAAGAAATTTGGAATATAGCGGTCCGTTTGGAACGGTATTATTTGAAATGGCATGCAAAAAAAAAATGACTACGCTTTGTTCCTTACATTTCAATCAGGGAGATATTTACGTTGCAAACAAGGGTTTGGTGAATCTCAAGAAAAGTACAATCCCAATTTGTACGGTATGTTTACTGATGTACGGTATGTTTATTTATGTATATACCTGAACTCTGAGCCCTACCTGGGTGAAAATAGGGAAAAACTAATTCGACTCCGTAAACCCCTATAATGCCATACCGCTCTTAAAAACTACTAACTATTTCAATCAGAGCCGTTTTCGGAAACGTGATTACAAATACTGCTTGTTTAATTGTATAGAATACATACATATTGGCGCGCGATTAATTATTTCAATGATTTGTATTGGAATTCAATTAATCGAGTAACCGTGGATAATGTTGAGAAGTCCACTATTTCTTTAAGTGGGTAGTTGTCGAAATTGTTGAAATCAAGATGATTTATTTCGGGTTATCCCGAATGATGTTGTAAGTGTCATGGCGGCGAGGGACGTCATTCGTTGACAGCGCCCGCCCGTGATGGTCGCTTGCAGACCTATTGGCTTTTTAATCGAGATTTATTATTGCAATCCTGTTATATTTTCGGTGTTTATCAATTTAACTAAATAGTATAGTGATTGAGTTATATAGTGTGACTTTTATTTAGCGAATAACTTTATAATAATTTAAAATGGAAAAAAAAATATATTTCTTAACCAAAAAATATCACGCGAATGTTATGATAACTAACTTGCTTCTTGTTGCATGTAATCATTCAACAATTATCCGTTTTCGCTGTCACTGTCAAATGGCTGACGTTCGACGTGATGCACGACGGCTAATCATAACCATAGTAATGCATTCGTAGATTGACCAATCACATTTATTTGTGTTGGGTAATAAGAAATAGGCTGATATTTTGGGCAGCTGTGATTGGATGCGCTGTTGGCTATGCACGCACCGGGTTTTAGGTACGCATTTGGGTAGAAATTTGTGAGGAGCTCGTCTTCTATGCTTTTTGCGGTCGCTGATATACACACGAACAGGTCAAGTTAAATATAAAGTTTGTTGTAATGTATGGGGTAGTTTTAAGTAGTCATCTTTGTAGGTGGAGGACTGGTAGATAAGATTTCCTTCTTCTCAATTAAATGGTGTTGTGTACGAACATGTTTAACTCCGACTCCTGGATTCTGGACCTAGACAAGGATTCCGTGTATACCTGGACGTATACTTAACAGTTGTAATAAAAGAATAACCTCTGCGCTTGTAGCGCCCATCTCGCCCCCAAGGCCGCGAGTCCCCTGGCCGCCAGCAGCCGCGCGCCGGCCGAGCCGCCCAGCGCCGCGGCCCACTGCAGCGCCACCTGCTGCTGCACCCCGCTCGGGGCGTGGGCCCGGGCTACCCGCTCCGCGCCCTCCCATTGGCCCGAGGAACGGTACATCTGGATAGCACTCTTCCAGTCATCTGGAAATACAGAACCTTTTTACCCACCGTATACTGTTAGTTAAGCTGCGTAGCTGTCACTTGGTCGTGCTCGTGGTGTGTTGCTTTGACATTCACTAGCCGCGCTATGTATCTCACAGACAAATGAATGCGTCCAATGGATCCATGAACATTAACGTTGATGTTGAATTCACGACTTTTCATTCGCTCTGTTTAATATCCAACGGGCCTTACCAAATATCTTTAAACGCTACCGTTTTGACATTCATAGACCGATTTCGGCGCGGAGCTGCTCTATTCGGCTTATTGAAGCCATCGTAAACGGCCACTTTTATATACAGCTCTTGCTTCAAGAAATGTGAAGGGCCTGGGCCACGTGGCGACGGGTCACCACTAGCAGGGAGCCGCGGTGAGCTGCCACTAAGCGCAGCATGGATTCATATTGAGGCTTCCAACACATCATGGCATTCTTACCAGCCTGTATGTAGTAGTTCTCAGCGGCTCGCAAGTCGCCGGAAGCGTGAAGCGCCTGGGCGACGTGGCGACGGGTCACCTCTAGCAGGGAGCCGCAGTGAGCTGCCACTAAGCGCAGCATGGATTCATATTGAGGCTTCCAACACATCATGGCATTCTTACCAGCCTGTATGTAGTAGTTCTCAGCGGCTCGCAAGTCGCCGGAAGCGTGAAGCGCCTGGGCGACGTGGCGACGGGTCACCTCTAGCCAGGAGCCGCGGTGAGCTGCCACTAAGCGCAGCATGGATTCATATTGTGGCTTCCAACACATCATGGCATTCTTACCAGCCTGTATGTAGTAGTTCTCAGCGGCTCGCAAGTCGCCGGAAGCGTGAAGCGCCTGGGCGACGTGGCGACGGGTCACCTCTAGCAGGGAGCCGCAGTGAGCTGCCACTAAGCGCAGCATGGATTCATATTGAGGCTTCCAACACATCATGGCATTCTTACCAGCCTGTATGTAGTAGTTCTCAGCGGCTCGCAAGTCGCCGGAAGCGTGAAGCGCCTGGGCGACGTGGCGACGGGTCACCTCTAGCAGGGAGCCGCGGTGAGCTGCCACTAAGCGCAGCATGGATTCATATTGTGGCTTCCAACACATCATGGCATTCTTACCAGCCTGTATGTAGTAGTTCTCAGCGGCTCGCAAGTCGCCGGAAGCGTGAAGCGCCTGGGCGACGTGGCGACGGGTCGCCTCTAGCAGGGAGCCGCGGTGAGCTGCCACTAAGCGCAGCATTGATTCATATTGGGAGGCTTCCTACCCGTGTAAAAAAAAATAATTAAGACTTGCTAGGAAGATTAAGTATAAGAGGCCAATTAACTTAGCAACTCTTTAAAAAAATATTTTACAGAGTTTAATCCACTGAACATAACACATTTTATGATGAGGCATCTCCTTAATTAACATTGATAATATTTTTTCAAAAAAACTGTCACGTGTCTCGTGACTTACCAGCACTCAAAAACAACAAAAAAGTAGATATAGACCTGAACACAATAAGCATTAAAGTACCTTGTACATAGATATAGCCTCATCCGGTTCACCAAGACCTATATAAATCTGCTCAGCCTTCCTAAAGTGTCCGTCCTGACGCAACTGCTTAGCCAACGGTAAGTAAATATCCCTGGTTTCTTCCTCTGACAACTGGCTCGCGGCTAATTTCAGGCCATCTGCGACTCGGCCGGACGAGTTGTAAGCTCGGACACACCTCTCCGCCATACCGCAGGAGATTAGAAGACGCTCAGCTGTCTCCCATTCCTAAAATGTATCAAAGATCAAAACGCTGCAAGTTCAGCACGAGTTTCAAGACTCATCAGCGTTTTCCCGGTTCCACCCTAAAGAAGCCCGGGGTCCGCTTAGGCACCTATTCCCAGAATTGGCATAGGCAGTAGTTTTGATAGAGTGACTGCCATCGGACCTTCCAACCCAGAGGGAAGACTAGACCTTGTCACTCTTGTCAGGTCTTCCGTACGATTTCCACGCGATGTTTGCCTTCATCTTTCGGTACCTACTGTTAAATTATTACAAATGATTAAGTTACATAAGTTTTTCGAAAAACCTCAAACTAAAGATAAAGAAGAAGCCTATGTATTTGCTCTTACCTGAGTGGAAATAAAATGGTCTGCTAATTGTTCACACTGTTCCCGAATCACTTCTTTATCTTCAATAACCTGCCAAACAGTTTGAATAAATATCACCTCTCGTTTGACACAGAGAAAACACGAGACACTTATTCATAAAAGTTAACAAACCTCCGTCAACTAAAATGTGTTTTGTCGCCCTATGACAATTCTAAAAGCATTATAGTAAACATAGGTTTGTTGAACGATAATGAATAAGGTAATTAGAAGCGAACATACCTGTACAATTTGCAATGCCTTTTTATAGTGATGTGCCTTCAACGCCGCCGCTAGGGCTCCCCGAGTGTCCCCGGCCTCAATGAGATGTGGGACGGCCGCGCCGGCTTGCCTCGAAGACACGAGCCACGCGCCCCATGCCCCTTCTAATCGGGTCACTTCACTTGGACACGTCTAGACACCCAAAATAAATACATTGGTCATACCATACAGCGTCAAAAAAAGAACAAAAGTCGTCTGTCCTGTGGTCAATACTTATGTACCTAACGGCTTACAAAATGGTATAACAGGCGACGTGGTTTATGCGGACTATAAATACCAACCCATAGGCTCTACTTACAGCCCTTCACTTTGCTCAGATGAAAAACGTGAACCTGTCTCGGAATGACCCACACCTTATACCCCGCTACAGCATATATATAGTTATGTCAGTAGTAGGTATCATTATCAGTAATAGAATTTAGCTAACAATCGAAAGCGGTGTTCTTTCTTAGATTTGATTTCTTACCTCTCGCGCCAATTGAACTGCTCTGGCAAAGTTATTGCCCTTTGCATAATACTCGACAGCAGTTAGACTGTCACCGCGACGCTCTGAAATTTCTCCTGCCATCTCCCACCATTCCTCCTGTGGGGTGGAAAAGAACATTGCAACAACTAATAATATTTATACATAGGGAGACACTAATCAGCTCAGTCACTAACTTTTTCTTATTTACTAAAAATATAATAGATAGTATTGATTAACAACTCACTTGCTTGTGGCAACCACAGTTGCCACTTTCGCAGACCCCTAAACTGATTGTGGCAATTGTGGTTGCCAATCGAAGTATGGCCTGATAATGGAAAACTTGAAGCAGTTTAGGCTACCTTTTTTAAAATCCGGAATCAAGTAAGCGGTTAAGGAAATTAATCGAAAACTTTTTATCGATCCAATTCAATTATTGATTAATTCCCTTAATCGGTCCTTCCAGCCTCCACATTGGTATATACAGGGTGACTCCTAAGTGAATAGAAATATTTTTTTCTTATTCTGTAGCTTTCATTTAAACACTTTTACTTAACAATATGTGAATATATATATATTTTTAAAAAATGAAATTAATTAACGTTTATGTATTACAGTTCAATTGTTTGCTTTTAGACCTAATGCACTGAACTTGCCTTGGAACGCTGCGTTAGAAACTATGGTTTTTGTTCACCACTTAGGAGTCACCCTATATATCAATGTGGAGGCATGTAAGAGACGAGTTCAACGAAATGTGGATTTACAGTGTGAGATACAATATGAAAGAGGAGGAAATGATCGAAGAGATGACGGATTAAGTATGGAAGATAAAGACATACGCCAACTCTAAGTAAATGGGATAAGAGCAAGCCAAAGATCTATGAAATGTGACCTGAATCAACTGAGCATGAACAGTCTCCGCTAGCTCATTGTCCCTCAATAGTGAAGGTTGCTGCAGGAGCAGTCCCGCGGCCCGGCGAGCGCGACCACCTTTCAACCACACCCGGACTGCACCCTGGATATCTCCCGAAGCGGCCAGTTCCGCTCCTGCTTCGCCTAACCTTCCTAATATTGGTAAAAATAACATTATGTAATTTATACCCAAAATAACTGACCTCATGTTTGTACTTCGCTATGGCACACTCATAACTGTATCCAGCTCTATTAGGGTTCTGCGAAGCTAATTATTAACTGTTTAATATTTTATTGTCTGTTATTTATAAATTTTGTTCAAAGTTTATCAGTGCCTTAGCATCGGCTGTAGTGCTGTAAATTATGTATTTTTCAATAAATAAATAACATTTTCTCATATCCCACTTCAACACATGAACTGCTTTCCTATAAATTATACCGTGGTTACTGCAGCAACTAGCCAAGGCATTTTTTTTAAGTTCAAAAGTAAGTAAAGTCGTAGTAAGTTTTTACACATGATATTTGGGGAGTTCCATAGATTTCTTAGGGATCCCCCCTTAGCTTCTTATCATCGGTTTCGCTCCGAAAGGTGTATTTTGACAAGCATTGGTTGCTACGTAAACGTAATTTCTTCGGAATACCACATCACCATCATTTTCAGTTCTACTTCAGCAAATGTATAGTTTACGAGAGCAAATGCATTTTTGACTACAGAAAATACCGAAAACGCCATCGTACTTATCACATTTGACGAGCTCCCTCGATTCCTCCTGGTTCCCCATCTTCAAACCGTAACCAAATTTATATGGGAATTTATTTATTTATTAATGTGAATTACCCAGCTTCTAACCAATTAAATACTCTTCAGGTCTTCCTGATCTTACAATCTACTAAAATTGGTATATTATCTTATCTACATAATATATCTAATTCAAACCTTACCAGTAGACGTCAGATAATCCATATGCTGTTGCTTTAAGCTAGCTACCGCTAGACGATCAGTCTTCTCCGCCAAGGCAATAGCTTCGGCCCATCTATTGAATAGCTTATACATGCTGATTGCCATTTCTGGACGATTGGCTTTCTTCGCGTAAAGCTCTTCTGCGGCAGCTAAATCTCCGGAGAATATGGCAAGTTTCGCTCGAACTACGGCACTATTGAGACCTGTGTTATAAACATTCATAATGATAATAGATCTAAAAGTTTCTGCAATGTCTGACGTCCAACCCACTCGATTCTCCCACAACTCTGGAAAAATGGGCCCGTCCAACTTTATTTCTATAAAAGACAGACCAGTGATCGACCCTAGTCTCATATGTTTAGTGACGATCGGGCCCAACATGAACCTGACTAGTTCAGTAATAGCCGCCTTGATCATAATTGTCAGGGAATACATATAACGAGAGCGAATTCTTTAGCAGTTCTTATGAAGAAAGACAAGACAAAACGCTTTGTACGAATAGGTAGATGTTGACAACGTCAGAATGCATTCGCTCGCCACGCCTGGACTTTCAATGAAGGACGGCTCGGGGCGCCTAGATGTTTAAGTGCAACCCTGTACGGAGAATTAATATAATATATTACGTATAAAGCTCTTACCAGCAGTGATATCGCCATCTCCTTCCCTAGCTGCCAGCTCAACGGTAGTCTCGAGATAGTAAGCACGGGCTTCGTCACCAATCTCCCGGTAACATTTTGCTGCGAGCTAATAAAAATAGATATTTTCAGAATTCCTATGTAGGTAATTTACTGGAGAGGCCAGAAAATGAGCGATTGCTGGCCAAGTAGACTAAAGGAATTTTCTAAACGCTATGGTTAAACAGAGAAAGAGATTAAAATATCCTGAATACCTGAATATCTTCATCGGCAAATGCTCTCTCGGCCAGCTGTCTCCACAGTGGAGCCAAGTCGGCATTACTGCCCACTCCTTCCAAATAGCGAGCGCAACCAGACAGATCGCCGCTACGTAACGCATTATCTAAAAAAAAATATTACGAGTATGAAAGTCTGCGAAATCAAAGGGCGCATAAATATCTGTCATGAATCAGTAGAAATCTATATCTTATATTATTTTGCGCTTTATTTTGGCAGATATTGCTGATGTAGATGGTGCTGGTGAGTGTACACGACTCATTTCGTCATCGTTGGACTGGACTGATAACCTTACGAGGATTGCTAGCAGTGGCTGGATGGCGAAAGCCTCGAATATATTAATATTATGGCGCAACATGACTCCTTTCAGCAGAGGATGAACTACGCCTGATGATTGATGATTGTACGTATATAAAAGCCAGACGATACTCGTCAAGCTAAAGATGCTGCTCAGGGCACTTGATGTCTCACCGCCGGCGAGTAGCGAGTACTCTAACAGTAATTCTTACTCGCGCGAGTAAAAGCGAGTAAGAATTGTGCCATAGAGCGGCACTCTTCTAGCGTTCCCTTCCCTGGCCGGCTCGGCGCCACACTGTACCCACGCTCTACATACCTAATTATCCATGAGGACTTAACATAGCAATTCCTAGTCTCTGCTATGCTAAATGTGTGTACCGTAAATACGACGCAACGCAAGACGTTATAATCTACTCTGCTTTTCTAATATGCACTGTGCAGGTGAGATAGGAGTTAACTAAGTCTTGGCAGCAAGTTGGCTAGCCCCTGGTGTTAACAGTGTCTTATGTCGGACTCACTGAAAGCCAGGCGATGCTCATCGAGTTGAAGATACGGTACATGGCCTCCGTCGAGCAGCACTCTCCTAGCGTTGACTTCCACGGCCGCGCCACCGCCGCACTCTGCCATCTCCACGCAACCAGGGTCCCAGGCGCTATACCTAGCATTAGAACAACAAAGTGTAAATTGAGCAAATCGTGCGGCGATTGCAAACCACGACTTTATTCGCACATGAACACTGCACACAACGCCTATTTGTGCATCCCCACGGGCGAGCATGGCAGTCCGTCGCGTGATTACGGCCGGTGTCTAGTTCCAGGATGTACGGCATCCGGGAAAACCAAGGTCACACCGTACAGGATCTCCTATCCTTTGACTTTCCTAGGCCCGTGGGGCGTATCCCCGTCTTTGATGAATTGTAAATTTTGTGATTAAAACCCAACAAAACAAGTGTTTATGGCATTGTAGCATCCAAACGTTTTTAATCGAACGTCTTTTCTGTCCAGATGGTTGTAAGTTGTGTTGGGGATGTTTTTTTAAATATATGTCGTTATTACCAAATCAGTAGGTGTGTAGGCGTCTGAGCAACCACGGCATCGCTGTCTTCAATCCATTGCACGAACCCCACGCCACTCGCTATGATCTCCTAATATGAACAAAACGCACAAATGTAGCGGAAGAAACATAAAGGTAAATTATTAGTATTATTACCATAAGGACTCGGCCACTTATGGCGGCACCGGCAGCGGCCGCGGTACACCACATGGAGACGCTACACTAGCGAAGTCGGCAGGAATGCCAAGCAAGGTCACAGATAATCCAGACACTTAAAATCCAAACGGGTTGAATCACGCGGCGGTCCAGTCCTGCCGATATATCTGCCCCTGTAGCGTCTCTCTGAGTGGCGGGACGCGCCAGTAAATACGATATCAGTTTCATACTTAGATATACAGTAGAAACCGCTTAACACGCTTATAGCAATTTCTCGCATAATACGTCATTTTACGTCAGTCCCTACAATGTAGATAGATTTACACTTGTCCGGTGCGCTTTGGTGTGATGGTGATGGTTCCTTTTGTGTCATGAGTCAAAGTGCATCATAGAGCATTACATCAAATAAGTATCATTGTTGACTTAAAAGGAGACCGAATTCAATTATGTAATATTGGTTACATCACCAAAAAATAAAAATATTTTTTTAAGTATCCGGAGCGTTGCACCAAACCGTCTGTAATCGTAAACCCGCCGGCGTCATATTTAGTTAATCGTAAGTTGGTGCCACCCGCCCTTGATTTGTTTATTTCACATAAAATATATTTACACGGCATTACAGACAAACCAATAACCCGAGAAACTAAATTAAAACATAAAAAACAAATACATAGCTATTATATATATACTTATTTAAAGTACACACAATGGTTAGGTACTTGATTTCCTTTCGCATCCATCACCTCACAAAAAATCAGACATTCCTTGTATATAGCCGTCCTCATTGATGTTTTATTATACCACGTCGGTGGCAAACTGGCCCACCTCATCAGGCCGTAGCCTAAAGAAGCTTGTAAGTCCCAGGGACTCGCATGCGCGTTGCCGACTCTCTAAAAAAACGGCCTACCTTGTCTCCAGACTGCAGTCGCAGTAAGATGAGTCTCCGGCGGGTGTCCCGCATCAGGAGCAGCTGCCCGCTCTCGTTGAGCTCGAGCCAGTCCACGCGCGCTTCGTGCCACCACTGGCCCAACTGGACCCCTGTTCACCAACATTAATTAAACGAATTAGCACAATCTTACACAAATACTACCCATTCTTATATCCGTCACTCTTTGTCCTTGGTATGGTTGATTACACATCCCTGGAAATCCGTAGAAATGTATATTTGATCAAATACTCCTTTCAGCTAATACGGGGACTATTGGCTAATCCTCAGCTCCTCTCTCAAATTCCAATACAGGTCCCCCGACTTTCTTCCAAACAGTTGCGTGCCCGTCGCCGGGGCCTCTTTGCTGTCCCCACGGCCAGGACGCGCGCTTTTGCCTCGTCCCCTCTGCACCAGGTGTTAGGGCTGCTCAATGATATTCTGAGCCATAACGTCCAGCTCGATTTATTTTCTACCCCGGAACCTACTTTTTTGACCGCATCGCGCCGCTATTTGGAGTCCATTGTTACTGCTAGCACCATTAACATGAATTGAGCCCGAAAGTACCGACAATTATATAAGGATGGAAAAGTGACATAAATAAATGTTAAGTCGATACACATTTATTTATATCATTTTTTAACAATGTGATTGACCTATTATTAATGAAATATAGTATGATACAATATAATTAATATAACACAATGTAGTATGACATAGTTATAAGTGAATTGTAAAATATGAACAATTAGCACGTAAGGTTTATCAACTGTCAGTGCTGATTTATATAATAATAAACAATAAACAATAAACAAATTGACCTATACTTGACGCCGTATATAACTTCCAAAAAAAACCATACTAGTATTATAAATGGGAAAGTGTGTTCGTTTCTACGTCTTTCACGGCAAAACGGAGCGACGAATTGACGTGATTTTTTAAGTGGAGATAGTTGAAGGGACGGAGAGTGGAATAGGGTAGTTTTTATTCCCGAAATCATCCCCTAAGGGGGTGAAATAGGGGAGTAAAAGTTTGTATGGAGCTGCGATATAAACGAGTTCCACGCGGACGGAGTCGCCGGCAGAAGCTAGTAACCTATAAATTAGTATTTAAATGAAAAAAAAACCGACACTGGGAAACTTACACTCTCCCAAATGATGGACGTAGCTAGTTTTTAGCTAATAACTAATATATTATTTTTATTTTATTTATTTATTTTACCTGTAGTCAAATCCACCACAGCAATGGTCTGCCTGTCCAGCAGGTAAGCCAGGTGCTTCCTGTCTCCATGCTCCAACTTGTTGCCCTCGTTGATTCTCACGCTCAGCACGTGCGGGTTAACGCGCTCGGTTCGCACCTGGAAATTAACTGTTACTCTGTGGTCGGGAATGGTAAATGGCTCATGCATAGTTAATGACGTGAATCTAACCGCTTTGTTTGGCAAGTCGATGCTTGTTTACATTGCAATGTATAATATCGGACCGATACTGCCATTTCCCACTACCGGTACTCCAGGAACCTGCCTAGCGGTTACGCTGTAGTCGCTTTGCGCTACATACGAGGAAAACCACGGGATCGGCTACGAGCGTAGCGCGTTTCAAACAGAGCTACGTGTGCTACGTCGTAGCACACGTTGGTGTGCTACGTCGTGGCAGCATTTCTGCTTTGTAACAGAATCGCTCATAGAATGACTCATTATGTGAGTCTGAGCCTTGAATGGGTTCAAACCATGGTGAACTCACGGTATGCAATACTTTGTCGAGACCGTATTCGACTACACTCAGTTCCCCGGCGCGGTGCAGCAGACAGGCGCCGCCGACCGCCGCGTATATCCTCTCCCCGCTGCCGGACCAAGGAATCTAAAATACAAAATTTATATTATTATACTAATAAATAAAGTTTTATTAATAACCTACTTATGGTATTCGTAAAAGTCGGTCAAGCCTAATAGTTGTTGAAACGATGTAAAAATTCGATGGCTTTGTCTGGCACTTGGACATATACCTACACGACGACCGGTTTAGCCTAGAGGGCATTTATCAATGGCGGTAAAAGGGTTAAATACCTAGTACAGATGTAGTGCATATTTGTTTTCCCTCGTATTTTCTCGGAAACGTATTCGGCATGCTACTTCAGTCCTCTGTACTTTTTGAAACGAGACTGACTGAAATAGCAAGACACGTTCGTACGTTTCCGTGAAAATATGATGGTAAATAATTATGCACTACATCTGTCTGCATATTATATTCACAAACTCACCTCGCTAGTCAAGCTTCGGGCTATGTCGCAGAGTATGAAAGTGCTGGTCGTACGGCATACCGCGTACCAATCGCTGCCTATGAACAGAGAGGGATATGACAAAACCAATTATTAAGCTATCTATTTTTTAAGCATCCATAATGTATAACTACGTTTCGGAGAAAAGTTCGCTACGTGCGAATTTTGAACCCGTAACCTCAGCATTCCATGCATAACTCTGAACCGACAGAGCTATCGTGGGCTCCACCGATAGTGACGAATCGTTCAATCCTTTCACTCTTCTAATCTCACCCCAAAGAGTGCCAAAGTGACCGGTCCTGCGCCACCCGCATCCAGCGGACTCCCGCAACCTTTACCAGGTCATCGGTCCACCTTGTTTACCTGCCCACGCCGCGCCTTCCGGTGCGTGGTCACCACTCGAGAACCTTTCCGCCCCAACGGCCATCGGTTGTATGTAATGCTTACCTAAAAAGCGAACATTATAGATGTCCGGCGCGTGTTTGGTGGTGACCGTCATGGGCGGCGCGTCGCCCGCCAGCCGCGTCAGCACCAGCTGCTTCGGGCTCACGTGCTGGATCTCCACTGAGTCACGCCACACCCAGCGCCTGACAATACAAATAATATCAGCACATTTTGACAACTGATTTTGAAACCGATTTCTATTTATTTTAGATTTATTGCACACAAATCAAACAAACAAGAAAGAAGTTAGGAGCGGAGTTAGTGCCGTAAGCAATCTCTACCAATCGACTTTTATTACACAAACAACCTATCCGCTTAATTACCGCAGATAAACTAAAGCGGATAACTTATGCAAAAGGATAACTTATGGAAAACAACGAATCCTCAAATGACTAAAGGGTCCGCAGCGCGCTTGTGATTCGACGGTGTCTACTTACTATCAGGAAGCCGTATGCCTGTTCTCCACCTTCGTTGCGAAACCTACCTGAGAACAGCTTCGAGCAGTATAACAGCGCCAGTTTGCGAGGCGACAGCCAGCTTGGTGCCGTCCCCGCTCCAGGCGAGCGCGCGCGTCGCGTGCAGGTTGGGGATCGGGAGCACCGTCAGCTCCAGCCCACCGGATGGGCTCACGTCTCCCACAAGCAAGCCGTCGAACGTGCCTAATGCTATTGTCTGTAAAGGTAAAGGATGCCACCATCACAATATGGAGGCTATGAATGAAAATTGATATTAAATAAGGTTTACGCGGCTCCGATCGCGTACTTATTCCAAATCGCAGATGGAGCCGCTGGATAAAATATAGTTTTTAGCACACTACAAACGATGCAACTTGTCACACCGACCATAATTAAGGCACTTGTCCCAACAAGAGCGAGGAAGGGATTAGCTATCGGCGATTTTCTCGCCAAAGAAACGAACAAAAGATAATCGCTCCCGTGTAAATAAAAGAGAAAGCTATATTTATAGTTCATCGCTGGCTGTTCACACTGCCGGCTAGTACTCCCTCTTCACTAGTTGATCGCAGCGATAAAAGCTACGAACGATAAAACTCGCCCAGCGGTACTCAGCGATGAACGCTTGGCGATCAAAGCGATAATTCTACCGTACAACTGAGCGAGTGGTGCGAGTAATCGCCCGTCGCACTCGATCACTCGCTTATAGCCGAGCGACAAAACTATCGAAACTACACACTCGCTTCTCGCTGCTCGCCCACTCGTTTCTTGTTTCTAGTTCTACTCGTTTATCGCTCGTCGGGACGCTCGTGTGGGACAAGTGCCTAAAGGTTGTCGTCTCATTCCAGCAAGTTGTTGTGACAATATAAAAAACAGGTCACTTAGGATGAGTTGCACCAAACCGTCTGTAATCGTATGCGGTGTTCGTTAAAATCTGAATGTATGGAACGTTTCACAAGTTTCTATGAACTGACAGCTGTCAGCGCCATATTTAACGGTGATCGGTCTGTAATCGTAGGTAAGTCGGTGCAACCCGCCCTTAAACGCCCCTTTTCAACTCTGTCAAAGTGAAAAGATGTGAACCGCACGCAAATCAACAAGACATTTAGTACGGAGTTCAATCTTATGTCAGTCGTTGGCGTTGAACCTGCGGTGCGGGTATATGCGTCGTTGACCTTGTAAAGTTAGGTCGAAGCGCTACAAGGGTAGATTCCCACCACCGCCTCCACCCGCGCTATATATAGACAGGCCCGGACGGAGGTGCGGAGCTTGTAGTATGCAAGTACCTCAGTTTGTATATAAATTCCGTATGATACGACACACTGCACCGCACCTCCGTCTGGCGAAATTTGTATGCAGCTACGCTCCTCCGTCCGGAGATGCGGCGCAGTGTGACATCCGTCTATGGGCCTCATAAGAATGCTAGCAAAGTCACCCAAAGGGCAATGGAGAGGTCTATGCTGGGAGTTTCTCTGCGTGATCGCATCGGAAACGCTGTCCGCAGCAGAACCAAGGTAACCGATATAGCCCTTAACACTTAAGTTTAGGGATTCGAAACTTAAGTGTCAGTACGTACAACTAATGGCCGTTGGGGCGGAAGGTATCTCGAGTGGCGACCACGTACCGGACGACGCAGCGTGGGTAGTCGCCCACAAGGTGGACTGATGACCTGGTGAAGGTCGCGGAAGTCCGCCGCATGCGAGTGGTGCATAGTGGCACTCTTTCGGGGAGGCCTACGCTTTACCTGTCCCCCGGGGCTGGCGGCGGCGGCGGTGAGGTCGCGCGCGCCCGGCAGCGCCGGCTCCGCGCCGCGCAGCAGCGCGCCGCTCGCGCCGTACAGCGACACGCGCCCGTCGCACGCACCCACTATCAACTGTACCACACAACATACGGAGATGTAGGTAAACATTACCTAAATACACATGTCACGTCTGCTTTAAATAACCTTCTACTTCGAGAATAGACGGCCTGATTTACCCACAGACTAATAAAGTTAGAGCCTAGGGCGCAAGGACCAAGCAAGGGGGCGGCGGGGGGCGCGGCAGTCAGAACTTTAAATCAGGTTCAAGCGCACACTTATCGCCTCCGCTCCGCCTTGCCCAACCCACACGCCGTACACCCGGTTTCATCCCAACGCAAGCTCGTAATAGCACCGGCTGAGAAGCGCCGAGGTGGGGTAGGTTTTTGAGGTGCAGTGGACCGCCTAGCCCGCGCGGATCAAGCGCGGCTTTCCCTATGCCGACGGCGAACTGCCCAGTGCTGATAGCTCTTTTCGAACTGGAGCAATGTCGCTACGGAGTTGATAAACAAGTGTGCGTTGCAGTATGAAGTTTCATACAGATGCCGTCAAACTTCTTGAACATGCGGGACGAAGTGGGGGGGCAGCTCGCAGGTACAATTCGCCTTTGCGCAGGCAAGGTCAAATGTTCAAGAAGTTTGACGGCATCTATACCAACAATACTACGAGCGCTACCTTTCAGAAGACTTTCTGATTTCAGTTGATTGCTGGGTTTACACAAAGGCGTACTGTGACGAGGCGACTATAATCGACGGACTGCATGCAGTGTACCGCAGGATTTTGGTATGTCTGGATAAAGATGCAGGGCATCGGCCAAAACCAAGGTCACCCCGTACTAGATTTTATTTGATCTTTCGCAGCCGTCCGCTGTATTCGGTCGCCTTATGGCGTTACCCGCCTCTACCACCGCCGACTCACCGGCCGAGGCCCAGAGACTGGAGCTATCGTCTTGCAGTCTAGACCGGAGTAATATCATACTTACAGACACCTTTAACTTACATAGGAAGACAGCACTGTAAGAGCGGTTGGCGGGAGCGAGTAGCGCAGCAGCAAGCGTCCGTTGACGAACAGCGTGCCATCGACGTGGCCTGAAGCCAGGGTGCCGTCGCCACGCGCCAGGGACACGCAGCAGGCGCCTCCGGACCAGAGACTGGAGCTCTTGTTGCTCTTGCAGTCCAGGGATCTGAGTAATATCATACCACAGTATAAATATATCAGCTGAAACACTTTCTTACCTAAACTCTCTTAGATCGTTTTAAACCTGCGCTCCATTTAAAATCATTCTAGGCGTCATGCGTGGCACGCGGACTACCCTGAGTTCCGCTAGAGTTCCCTGAAACGCTACTGCAATTATGCTGAAATAGATTGTTAGAATGTGTAACGCGTTTAAGTGTATCCGATTTGTTACCAGGCCAGTGGTAGGACTGTTTTTTTTTCATATCTGACTGATTTTGCAGTTGGTCCTAGCAGAAGGGTGTGGAGAAGTATAAATCTGCTATGAGGACGGACGATTTGTAAGTACTTAATTCAAAATTTGCACTCGCTCCGGGTCCGGGTAAAAGGCCGCCCTTGAGAGTATAAGAGTCCAAGTAAACTCACCCTTCAGGTCTTTGGCCCTCAAGCTCGCTTAGGGCCGGCGCTCACTGACGGCGTGGCATGGTATGGCACGGCAGGTTGTGCTGCGGTATCCCGCACCTCCGCGCACCGGGCTAGGGAGGGGGAAGACGCACTGACATGCCACGGGATGCCACGGCATGACACGGAACGCCGCGGGATACCGCAGCACAACCTGCCGTGCCATACCATGCCACGCCGTCGGTGAGCACCGACCCTTAGAGAGCGCCCTCTAAAGGGCAGATGAAAGGAAAATGTTCTGCGGTTTACCTGACCTTCCCGGTGAGGCCTGTGTAGAAATCTACTTGTAAATCACCTGATATTTCCTACTTCATAAAACGTGAGGTTGCTAAGCTTCGTGTTACCTGATCTTCCCATCGCTGGTGCCGGTATAGAAGCCCTGCTCGGCCGGCAGCAGGCAGACGGGCGCGCCGGTGAGCGGGAACTTGTTGCAGATCACCTTCTTGCCGCTCCAGTCGGCGCCCACTCGGTACACGAACACCATGTTGTCGCTCTGAGCTACGCCGAGCAGCTCCGAGTTGTCGCTGAAGGCTAAACCTGAGGACGACATTCGTTGAATACCTCCTCGTAAGTAGGTAATCGGCGTGGCCAGGCAAGCTAAAGGAGTGCGGGGTCCACCTGCCACGCAATCTCAAGTATTGGTGTGAGTACTAGATTTTGTGGTAGTGGCCGCCGTCTGCCTGAGAGATAGTCTAGGCATCAACCGGGGTTAAAGGCTTTACCTCCATTCCAAAGCGTGGGGGTGCCCAGTCACTAAGCCTAAGTACTTGATCAACGTTGCTTAACCCGCGTTGCTTACGTCGGTGCGATCGTGAAGGTATACCGCGTAAGTATTTCCAAATAACTCACTGGTACGAGCCAGGATGAGGACACAAACTCGGGACCTCAAGATTAGGAGTGGCGCGCTTGAACTGAGAGACCGTAAAAAATACCGGTATACAAATACAAATACAAATTATTTCTTCTGCAAATAGGCCACAAGGGCACTTTTACATGTCAAACGGTAATTTACAATAAAAATAATAATCTTACAATAAAAGAATAATAATCTAACTCAATAGTAATTTAAAATTTGCACATTAAGGACTGATATAACAACACACTAAATGTCACAAAGTTAATGAAACCAAAACAAAATATGACCATTTCATTCGATAAGAATAAGGTCTGTGCATTAACAAAAGGTTAATGATATTAATTCAGTATTTCAGAGATGTATAAGGTCTCTGAGCGTCCAAATACAATTAATAATTATTCAATGTTCGTAGAGATGTATACGGTCTCTAAGCGTCAAAACAAAACAATAAAATAAAAGGAATATTAATGTATATTGTCAGTGATGTATATGGTCCATAACAATAAAACGTGTCAAGATCGGAATGATGTCTCTCGTCTATACGATAATAATAAAATAACACTAGTATTTAAGAATTTAGGTACTATGCCCTTGCAAGCATGTATTTTAAGTATACAGAAATACCTACCATCTTTGCTTATCTCGCTTAATATTTCATATGTTAATATTCCAACCGACTAATCTTTATAGTTCAGCTTCATAACCTAAATACAATTTAAGAGTAGCGGAAAAATATCGCGAATTAAAGAAGAGAATATTTTTAAGAATACCGGTATAGTCCGTGCTTGATCCACTCGGTTTTAAATATTTCAATAAGTGCGACATACTTGTAATAACATAGGACTTCTTCCCAGCGGCAGGGTCAGCGGGTTTAGTGCTGAACTTGTCCCGTCGCAGTCCGTCGCGATCAAACATCAGCACCTGCCGCTCGCACGTCGCCACCGCCAGCTTTACGTTGTTTGCCGACCAACAGATGTCCGCGATAGGACTCTCACCTTCCTGTATTCAAGGTTTGTAACATTCGATATACACATATAACACTAGATACATGGATGTTACAACTGCCTGTCTCCTAAGTAAATAAATAATAAAGTACTTCAGTTAAGGGGATGCCTTTATTCGAATCGACCACGCCCCTTGACAGAGACACGCGTATGCCTTCCGCGCAGGAGAAAAAGAGATGCAACACTCTTCGGGAATGGGTTTTTGGACAAATTTAGATAACTAAATACCTAACGTAGGTACTGAAGTTTTATTTTTGTATCATTAGGTGAGATTTTCGATGAGATAAAATACTATAATATTAACTTGATTGTGTCGTAAATTAATATTGTATTGTTTGAGTACGCTGAGTAAAAAAAGGAAAATAAAGACCCAACTGGGTTTTTTTCTATCGAGGAAATTTTAGGCAAGTCATCTCAGACCAAGAAAAAAAGACAGACGGAGCGTTACGAACAGTTAAGTGAAGCCAAACCATATACAAACAAAACCAAGCTACATCAAGTTTAGCACACGCTCACGCACACATATACAAACAAAATTGCACAAAACTCTTCAGCACGTGTCGCAATGCTGTCAAGATCATTTATTTCGAGTTTTGTGCGATTTAATTTGTTTAGCGTGTGCTAAACTTATGGGTCTTGGTTGAAAGCGGTTGGCTTCACTAGACTGTTCGTAACGCTCTGTCTGTATATTTTCTTGGTCTGAGGCAATCATGTATCGATTAAATCGGATAAACAATCATATCATATAGTCAAGAATCATGTATCTGAAAATCAGACCTTATTGTTTCTTAGTGTAAGGCCTGAGTGGCCGCCGCTCAGAGCGGAGCGTGCAGCGTCCATATAAAACAAATGAAATTTATATGGAGGCTCGACGCTCCGCTCTGAGCGGGGCGTCCACTCAGGCCTTACGCTTATTCTAGTCAAAATGGCGTTTCAAAGTACCCGATAACTTCCAATGCACTCCCTTAACTACTGGGTAAAGCTCATGCGAACGAAACGTAGGTACCTACAATTAATTACTAAATTTATTTATTTTAAATATATTATATTACACAGCATGACAGACTTAACCTAATACACTGTGAAACTAAATTAAAACAAGGTAACAATCAGGTAGGGACACTAGTCATTCTACTATCCATCAGCTCACAGTACTTCAGGCACGCACAACACACAGCCATCCATCGCCATGCAAAAATATCACATTCTGGTGTTGACGCCAAAAGCGCATTAAGCAGCGTCAGGGCGCGGAGAAGTGGAGAGTTCCTGTGTGACACGGTACGAGCTGCTGGCACAGCCAACAACACGCGCGTACGGGGTCTAAGAGTTATTCGAGGAACATCTGGAACGTGTAACCTTACTACATTTTGTACCAGTTCTAGGCAATCTGACTCTCCCCGCAGCACACGGCAGACAGTAGTCAGCAGACTGAAATTGCGCCTTGCTTCTAGGGAATGGAAGCCCAGACATCCGAGGAGAAACTTTGTAGGGTATAAGTAGGGATAATCCATAAACTTTCTTGTATAAAAACCTCAAAAATGTTTTTGTAGTGTGTAGTGTAAATGTTCTAACCTGTGCCTCTAGTAAAGTTCTTGAATACTTCAAACGCATTTTAATGTGTTTTAATGGATATAACTAAATATTATCAAACACGAGCTTATGATTAGTCACATTTGATATGTTGTTGTGTACAGTTGCTTAGCGACATTTGAATTGGTGCCATGTAGTATCAGCACCGGAAACGGCGCAGGCATAGACAAGAAGTAGGATGTAATTATTTTATTTGTAGCTAAATGTTGTTAAAATATTTAAATGAATTTAGGTAAAATGAGTTTATATCAATATTAGAACTCGGGTCACACCTTACTGTCGAATATTTAAATACTAGCTTATTTTTATTTATAGGTAGAAATCAAAATCTGTAGTAATTTCAGTAGGGTTCCATGACTAAGTTATGGAACCCCTAACTACATTGCATAGTGTGTACGGGCTTTATGCCATATCGATACGTACCGGTTTCAAGCACTATTCTTGTGTATGGCAACACTGTAAGCGACTGTCAATTAACCGGAAATTCTTTTCGTTAGTACTTTTCATTCGTGAAGACGTTGTCTAGGTTAGAAATTATTTTATCTTGTTGAATCGTGCTTCTAGTGTGTCGTTTTTGTCTTTTAATTTAAATTAGTGTATTGTGTTAACAAATAAATTCATATTCCGTACATATTTTGGTTCAATACTACTGCTAGGATTCTCTTGCCGGACTTGTGTTTTGCTATTTACAATTTTGTAACTAGTGTCCTAATGTGAACAAGTGAATTTTCCCTATTAAAGTTAAGTTTGGTGTTATTGCAGAACGTCATGCCATTCGCGAGGTACGTTGAACCAGGGCGAGTCGCCCTGGTAGCTGATGGCCGCCTGAAGGGCAAGCTTGTGAGCGTAGTCGACGTCATTGACCAGACACGCGCCCTCGTCGACGGGCCCGGCAGCGGCGTTGCTCGCCAACAGATCCGCCTGAACCAATTGCATTTGACTAAGTTCCGTCTTAGCTTCCCCTTCACAGCGCCCACCCGCGTAGTAAGGAAAGCATGGATCGATGCTAAGCTGAATGAGAAGTGGGCTGAGAGCCAATGGGCGCAGAAGCTCGCTAACAAGGAGAAGCGCGCGGCTATGACAGACTACGACCGCTTCAAGCTGACGTCGGCACGTGTGAAGAGGAACCGCGCGAGAACGGTGGTGTTCAAGAGCCTGAAATTGAAGGCGGCTCGCACCGGCACCTTCGGCAAGAAGGCCGTCCCCAAATCGAAGATCCAAAAGCCGCGCACCAAGAAACCCGCCGCGAAAAAACCCTCTAAGAAGTAATTCTTGTGTCTTAGAGGTTAAGTGACAAGGGACAGAATAAAGAATTACTTTTAAGCTTCACACTGTGTTATTGTTGTCCCGTTTTACTACAATTTTGTGAAATGAGGTGAGTCGAGTGATTGTTACAGAACATGTGGTGTTTTTTCTTTACTCAATTTGTTTTATCTTTCAGGGGTGGTTCTGTGCTTACTGATGTTCAGTAAAGGTGAGTGTTATATTTTATATTATTAATCACTGGCATATTTAGGTACAATAATTCATTTCAAATGATGATTTTTTATTATAGTCTCGTTCGTATGAACTTAGTGATTTCAACATTACCACCTTACTGAACCTTGACACAATCAAATCTAAAAATCTAACCTCATTGTATGTTTCTAAAACTTAACATTTATTTTCAGGCTCAATAAATACATTCTGAATGAAAGTCTGAATTACTTTTTTAGTAAAAATTAAACAAGGAAATAACAATAACACTAATGAAGTGTAGAAGTACGGTTATTGGTGAGTAAACTTGATGCTGACTTGTATTAATTATAATTTCTAATGATGATTTTCAAATTATAGTCTTGTTCGTATGAACTTCAGTGATTTCAATATACCACCTTACTGAATCCCGACACTTGATATCACAAGATTAAACTTAGATAGCATTTTCCTAATTCTGTAATATTTTTTTTAGGTCCTTTATTCAACAAGTACATAACTTATTAAATGACTTTAACAAAGAAAAGCATTCAAGAAACAAGTTAAAGGCTACTCAGTAAGTATGTAAAATTGGTAGCTTAGAACCTGCTTTAAAAAAGTGTTGTTTAGAATCAGTGTCTCTAATGATGATTTTTTAATTATAGTCTCGTTCGTATGAACTTTTATGATTTCAAACTTACCACCTAACTGATATAATATTTCAATTTGTTTCTATTGCTACTCGCTGAATACCGCAACTAACTATTGCATCCTTTTTTCAGTTGCTGCCAATGTAATCGGAAGACCACATTTTAAAGCATAGTAGCAGTGTTGCTGCCAGGCCTCGTAAATATTAAAAAAACAGGTATGTATTTACGTTTCTTGAATAGCTAACCTTGTCTGCCACCACCAGCAGCAGTGAGCTATCATGAGACAGCGCGCTAGCTCTCTCGACTTTCCTCACACCATCCGTCTCTCTCTTATTACAACACTTTACACTTTACAAAATCGAGAGTATGTTGCGGCCGTCTCATGATAGACAAGCAGTAACCTATGTCCACCCTAAAGTTGTAACAATTTTGTAAAATTACTGCCAGCATAACTGATGAGTCACTGCAGACCCTACACTAAATATTGGTTCAAGTTTTTTAAATCTGAACTTAGCTTTTCATTATTATATTTCATTAATGCTGCATTATACTTTTAAAAAGCTCATTACAAACTATCACATTTGTCACATGGACTTGCTAAAGTTATAATGAAAGTTATTTATTGTTATCTAACCTACTTCACTTGGCAGGTTGTGAGATATTGCTAGGTGTGTAATTGCCTTATGTTTTTTTTTATATATATTTTTTTTTTTTTTTTTTGATGGGAAACATACAGCACCTAATAATACAAAAATAATAATATCATAAAGTTGACTCACAGGCCAAAACAGTTTCCACTTATGAGTAATACAGTTCTTTTGCTCTGAAAGTGATCGAACAAGAAAAAAAATATACAAGATAACAATTTAAATATTACAATAGCAATTGAATTTGGAATAGATTGATCAAAACTAAATTAATTCTAACAATAGTCTAACATGCTTATGTTTAAGTTTGAGAAGATATATTTGTAAAAGTATGATGACTGTAACAACTACAAAAAAAAACATGCCATTCGATTGAACAAATGCCTATTCAACATGAAATTTAAATTTAACATTAAATACATTTAACGCATTAATTATTAATTACTAACTTTTTTGATTGCAGAAGCAAAACTGTTAAAGTTTTTATGAAATAGGTCAATGTGCGAGTATTTATTGTTATATGATTTGCATGCCCTAACCAAGAACTTATTGTTTACGTACTTTTTACGACTGAAAGGCGTGGAAAATAGATCGGGGGACCGTGTTCTATAACTGGGACATCTGAATAAAATTTTGCTCATCAGAACTTCGGAGTCAATATTATTATTTATAATTTTATACAGAAAAAGGACATCTCTTTTTTCTCTTCTCATTTGGAGGGATTCAATATGTACGGGTACAAAAGATTTAAATTTGTATGATAAACGATTGAGAAATTTTTTTTGAATATTTTCTAGTGAATTGATGTGAACTGCAAAGTGAGGGCTCCACACAGTGGATGCATATTCAAGGTGCGAACGTACATATGCATTATACAAAACCAGCAAAGTTTTGGGATTTTTAAAGTCCTTACTTTGTCTAAAAATAAAACCGAGCATTTTATAAGCTTTCGCTGTTACTTTTTCAACGTGTGGTACTAGTTGAAGCTCATGGTCCAAATGAACACCTAAATCTCTTATCTCAGAAACTCTACTCAGTACCTGATTTCCAATTTTATATATAAATTTTAAAGGATGAGTTTTTCTCGTAAATGTGATAACCGAGCATTTATTTACGTTCAAATAGAGTTTGTTAGACAAACAGTAGCTATTTAACCTATTTAAATCGTCTTGCAAATAAAGACAGTCGACTTCAGACTTCACCAATGTAAAAATTTTAGTGTCGTCGGCGTATAATAACACTTTGGAATGCAAAAAGCAATCCATGACATCGTTGATATACATGTTAAACAACAAAGGTCCCAAGTGCGAGCCTTGGGGTACTCCAGACGTAATGGGAACAAAGCTAGAAGTGTACCCTTTAATAGTAACCGCTTGGGTTCGATCCCGCAGGTAAGATGTTAACCAGCGCAATAAATCACCATGTATTCCTAAGTGTTCTAGTTTTTTTAATAGGACAGAGTGTGAAATTTTGTCAAAGGCTTTTGAATAATCAGTGTAGACAGCATCCACCTGATAATTCCCATCCATTGCGCTAAGGACATAGTCAACGAACTCACACAGATTGGACTCAGTTGATCGACTATTAACGAAGCCGTGTTGCTGTGTCATTAAAAGAGGTCTCACTGTCGGATATAGCGTATCATATATTATTTTTTCTAGTAATTTAGGAAGTACTGATAATTTAGAAATACCTCTATAATTCTTTATATTATGTTTATCCCCACTTTTAAATATAGGTACAACAATGGATTGTTTCCAGATTTTTGGTAAAGTTCCAGATATAAGAGATAATTTGAAAAGTAAACATACTGGGGCCGAAAGAGAAGTACTGCAGCGTTTTAAAAACACAGGATGAATTCCGTCAGGACCACTTCCTTTCGATTCTTTTAGAGCTTTTAGATATTTTTCGACTAAAGTTTCATCAATTTGAACACTATTAATTATGCATGCATTTGAGCTACTGATGTTAGCTGCGGCAGAAGCAAGTGGCTCAAATACAGAATGGAAAAATGTATTAAATAAATTAGCCGCGCCAAGACCATCATAAGCCGTAGCAGTGTCCAAATAGAGTGAATCAGGAATGCCACTAACATTTTTTTTTTATTTTATATACGACCAAAATGATTTAGAATTATTTTTTATGTTGTCTTCCGTTCTAGAAATAAATAAGTTATAACAAGATATTTCTGACTTTTTAATTTTGGATCGTAAACTAGAAAAGGCGTCGTAATCACATGACCTACCATATATTTTCCATTTTTTATGTTTCTTTTGTTTTTTTTTTATTAAAGAGATCAGATTGTGGGAATACCAAGACGGAAAATTATTTTTGTTAGTGACAGTTTTGGATGGAATAAATTCTTCTATTATATGGTTTAATGTAACATAAAAGTGATTTACTGCGGTTTCAATATCATTATTATTTATGTTCAACTGCGACTCCCAATGAATTTCCCTCAGCTTCGCGTTAATTTTATTATAATCGGCAGCAAAAAAGCGACGAATAACCCGAGGGGCCGGTTTTAGGAAACACTCATTCGATCCAGTATCAATCTTTACACAAAAGACTGGGTGATGAGCATCGATTGGGACTAGAGCATCCGCGCTATCCACCTCACAAATACGATTAGAAAGCACTAAGTCAAGATGCCTCCCATTTCCATTAGGGATGTGATTAAATTGTTGCCAATTAGAAAAATTTAAGAATGCGGAGAGTTGCGAAGTAAGAAAATTTAAATTAGGATTATCTAATTTAAGGTTTCTAGAACCACGGTTAGGGTACCACACGGCATCAGGGATGTTAAAGTCTCCCAAAACTAAAAAAATGTCATCGGGGAAATCGGCGTATAGATCTGACAAAAACTCAAAAAATAACATTTGCGAATCTTTTTGGTCTCTACCTTGAGGAAAGTAGCATGTGAATAATCTTATTTTTTTCGCGGAGGACCCCGGTTTGATAGAAATATCTAAGCAAGTAATATCAGCGTCTGGCAGCGCCACCACGGGCCGCGCGCAATGCGCGTCCGCCCGTAGGTCGCGGCGGGCCGCTATCAGCGTGCCACCCCCTCGCGTCACTCCCATTCTCTCGCAGTCACGGTCTGTCCTGTATACATTGTAGCGCTGATCAAATAATTCTGAGTCATAAATTCCCGGAATAAGCCAAGTTTCTGAGATGCATACAAGGTCATAGTTAAATTTTAGTAAATTACGTAAAAATACGCTAGTTTTAGTCCGAAGTCCACGAGCGTTTTGATAGTATAAGTTAAGTGACATAGTATTTAATTATTGAAATATATATTTTTTTGTGTAAAATAAGCACGCTTAATGATGAGTTTATTACAAATATGAAACGTAGTCGCAAAATGTACGGAAAAATATCATAAAAAAATAAGAGTTTTCCTCAGTTGCGCCTGTTTCAGCAAGTATTTGTTGAATCCAGACAGATGATCGTTGACGTAGATGCGTGAGTCGTTGTTGGTGAAACCCAAGTCCTTTGCATTTAAATTCTTTATTTTGCGCAAAGCAGATATAAAATCGTCTTTTTTATAACGTGCCTGTAATTTAACAATGATTGGCTTAGGTTTACTGCTGTCCGTGTCATTTTTCACAGCCACGCGGGTGACGAAATCCACATCCGTGGCAACATTAAGAGGATAACTGCTCACTCTAGCTAGTGAATTTAAGACTGTGTACAGGTTTTCGCCTTTAGTTTCCGGGACTCCATTAATTTGGATATTGGACCGCCTGACCCACTGCTCATTACTGCGCATTTCAGCCACAATATCTTTGACTGTAGTTTTTAAATTATCCACCTCAACCTTACAACTTTCCAGTACCAACACCCTAGACTCGATGGTGTCGATTCGGCCTGACATTTCGTCCAACCTTTTGTCAAGACTGTTTTTCATTTCCGCCACATCAGTTATGAATAAAAGACAATTTTATTAAGGACATGTCAACCTTACCCTGCCAAAGCCGATGTGTGAACAGAACAACTGTCATGCGTGACTCTGGTCAGGAACATTAGCACACTCCGTGTAAGTTGTGTGATCGCATGGCCACACGACCAAGGGTTGAGTGTTACAAATTATCTGATCCAAATATTCTCTTATTTCATCTAACTTGTTGATGCTTAAGTCTATTTTTCATTGTTACAGATAAAATGAACAACTTTTACATGGAGATATCAAGATCTACTGGTAAGTTTTACCTTTAACCTTTTCACCACCAAACACGTGAAATCACGTCATCGACGATTCGTGACACCGACGTCAAAGACGGCATTTGCCGACATTTTTTTTATTTATGAAAACCTACTCTGAAATAGCCCAATTTCATGTTGGCATTATTTCTTTATCCATTTTTTTTCCCTTGTGGCGTGAGGTGGCACGGCAAGTTGCTTTACCATCAGCGGTGAAAAGGTTAAATTCAGATTTCAAGTTTATTTTATGACATAAACCCAACCATGAGTTACTAAAACCCCCTAAATAACTATATATTGTCTGGGGTACGGCAGGCATGTTTCATACGGTCACGGCCGTCGGCCGGCTTATAAATTAATTAATTTGTAAGTGCGTAAAAAGTAAAGCATAACAATTTTTTTTGTGTAAAGCTGCAAATGAAAGTGAGCGGTGGCGGGGCGGCGCGGTGCGGAGGCGGTACCGGTAGTAATGTTCGAGCTAATACGGAAGGGTCCGCACAGAAAACCGCGCCGCGCCGCTCTGTGCGGATCGTTTCATATTAGCTCGAACATTACAACCTGTACAGCCCAGGGACTGCATAACCGAAAAATACCGGTATTATTCATAACCGATATGACGTCATATCGGTTTTGAAATAGCGGTTTCGGTAGCGGAACCTTTATATTTCGCTATCGAAATATAACGGTAACCTTTATTTTTTTCGGTACCTTAACCGATTTTTAAAGGTTACCGATATTTAGATTTTGGCGTCGTTGCCAAACCGCCGGCGCTGCCGTTTTGTTTTTCTTTCCGCGACATCGTCGCATCGTCAGTAGGAACATTACATTCAGTACATTGGCACAGCAACATAGCGTTAGGTGCGGGTGTGCGGGCGGGGACTCGGAGAGTGCGGAGCTATGATGACAGATGTACAGCCGGATACCAAACAGGATGATGTTTTCGCTTCATTATCAAAAGAAAAGAAAGCGTACACGGCGTTCTTTCGTTTTCTTAACATTGTAGATTTTAATTTTTATATTGTAATCGAATTGAATAGCTCGCGTTTGCATTGTCAAGTGTCGTTGTCGGTGAGCATCAAAGAAGCGTATGATATGATACTACCGTTCGCTCCCCGTCCCCCGTTCCTCACTGTGCGCCGCGGCCCGCGCCATTCCGGCGGCCGCGGTGGCATCGGCAGGCGATGCCAGCTCGCTTATTTTTTTCGGTAACCGTTATAATACCGGTTTCGAACCGGTATTATAAAGGTTTCGGTTACCTTTAAATCGAATAGCGGTAACCGATATTTCAAAACGGTTACGGTACCGTTATGTTGGCGCGGCGCGCGTAACCTTTACCCCATTACGGTACCGTAATGGAATACAGGTTTCATACCGGTAAAACCGTAACCGAAATCAGTCCCTGGTACAGCCTCCGCGCCGCCCCGCCACCGCTGTCAGCGCGTTTCGGCCTTTAAAGTTGATTGACTCTTACTCTGTTGTGGACTTTATTTTTTTGAGAAATATAAGTTTTTCTCAAAAAAATGTTAGTAATCATATTTTTTTTTTCTTTATTGCGGTATTCCAAAACTGTTTAAGTAATGACACTGAAATATACATATAATAAGTAAATTGGAATACACAAAATAATAAAGGGGAAACCGCCATTGAATACCGGTATTTTTCTATGAAAAGGACATTATACACGTTCACTGCCAAGAATCGAGACGCTCATAGCTGATCCCGTGGTTTTCCTCGTATAAAGCGGCGAGCGACTACGGCGTAAGCGCCCGCTAGACGTGTTCCTGGCAGTGAAAGTGTTAACCCTGCCAAAGCCGATGTGTGAACAGAACAACTGTCATGCGTGACTCTGGTCAGGAAAATTAGCACACTCCGCGTAAGTTGTGTGATCGCATGGCCACACGACCAAGGGTTGAGTGTTACAATTCTATTATTATTATCTCAAATTGGAAGGTTGGTACAGTTAATGTGATATTTTAACTGCACCTTATTTTATTATAGTCATCAAATATTGGTTTCCTTTGAATCAACATTAACTGCTCTACCACTTCAATTACTGAACTATAATTTTTAAAATCGTTAATATTGCTGTTTTATTATTGTTCTAGATCAAACTTTGGGATTTCATGTTTGTGTCGCCTTTGCCGAATTTAAAAATTATATGGTAAGAGATAAATTTAGCTTTTTTTACTTTTTTTGTTATTATGAAAATACTAGCTATTTAGTCCGCGTGGACCTTGGAACGTTTATATCGTAGCTCCATGCAACTTTCACCACTTGGAGAAACTATCCTATGTCCTTCCACGGGACTCGAACATTCTATACAAAATTTCATCTAAATCGGTGCAGCGGTTTAAGTGTGAAGACGTAACAGGCACACATTCCGTATTTATAATCTATATTGGTATGGTTTGCACCTGTATGTAATAAAAGCCTTATAAAATGATGATTATGTTATCGCCCCAGTCTGACTCTTGATGATTGATAGTTCCTGACGAAAATATTAACGGAACTGTGCAATCGTTACTGAATTAACTGCATATTAAAGATGAGTTAATTTACAGGAATCATCAAAAAGATTAATCTACACCACACTGCGATTTGACACATAAGGTAAGCATGATATGCGTTTTGTTTTATCAGTTTTTTTTCTGTATTTTATTCAGTTTTATGATGACTTGTATCGCCCTATGCGGTCCTTAGCCATGTCTTACACATTCACTGCTAAGAATCGATACGCTCGCAGCTAGCGCGTGGTCATGTGTGCCGTAGTTTTTCTCGTACTACGGCCTGCTCCTGGCAGAAGGCGATGTGTGAACAGAACAACTGTCATGCTTGACTCTGGTCAGGAACATTATCACACTCCGTGTAAGTTGTGTGATCGCATGGCCACACGACTAAGGGTTGAGTGTTACACTTCTATTATTAAATTATTATTATTATTTTTCAAATTGGAAGGTTAGAACAGTTAATGTAATATGTTAACTGCACCTTATTTTATTATAGTAAGAAAATAATTACAGGTCGATTCACAAGAGCTGGCGCGTAATGTCTATGAAATTACAGTTTCATATATTTACCGCGCCAGCTCTCGTGAATCGACCTGTATATTTCTTAAGTGTAAGCTTTTTCAGGAGAATCTTATGAGCAAAAATCCTGAACTATTTTGAAGGCAGAAAAAAATAGTTTTTCGATTCAGACATTTTATTCTCGTCAAATATCTTTGATGACTGAACTAGAATTTGCTTCTGTTTTGTCTGTTGTTTTAATTTTGCTATTCTATTGTTCTAGATTAAACTTGGGAGGTCTAATTTGTGTCTCCTTTGCTGATAGGAAAAAGTGTATGGTAAGAGATAATTTTAGCTTTTTTCATAATAATAAGTTATTACGAAAATATTGCGCCTGTTTGTAAAAGCCTTATAAAATGATGATTATGTTATCGCCCCAGTCTGAATCTTGATGATTGATAGTTCCTGACAAAAAAGTTAAAGGGAGTGTACAATCGTTACACTGAATTGAAACTGCATATTAAAGATGAGTTAATTTACAGGAATCATCAAAAAGAGTAATCTACATAGCACTACAATTAGACGGAAGGTAAGCATAATATGCATTTAGACTTTTTTTCTGTATTTATTATTTTTATGATGACTTTTGTATCGCCCCTAGCTGATGTTTGATGATTGATGAGTTCTGATCCATAGACAATTCAATTTTTTATTTTGTGTAATTGAAATACATTTTAAATTATCTTTGTTTCTTTACAGTGTAATTCAAACAATGATTCGAACTTGCATGGTACAGAAGTACACGGACAACAATAAATGGTAAGTTTAATATTTGTTTAAAAAAATATTTGTTTAGTTCATAAACTACTGTGATGACTATTTCTATGGACCCTAGCTGATTTTTGATGATCGATCTTCTCTGATATATCCTACATTTACTAAAAACCTTCTGAAACATAATGAAGCTAGCTAATTTAAAGTATTTTCGTTTTCAGCTCCGTTGATGAAATTCTCACATGGAAGTTTTAAAAAAAGAGGTAAGTTTTATCATAGATCAGCTTGACACTACTGTACTATGAGAAATCGCGGCGTCACGACTTCGTTTATGTAAATACCTTTCGAAGCCACACGTCGCCATAGAAATACATACGAGGGGCGGCTGATAAGTCCTAAGCCTATGGTAGAAAAAAACAATGTATAAAAAATAACTTATGTTTATTTTTCAATATAATCTCCCTCTAATTCAATGCATTTTTTACATTTCTGATACAATGCTTTTAGGCCGTTAAAAAAATATTCTTTAGATTGGCCTTCAAAATGCTCCTCTACAGCCGCCTTCATCTCTTCATCACTGCCAAATCTCTTTCCCCGTAACTCTCTCTTTAAATTACTGGACAGAAAATAATCGCTAGGGGCTAGGTCTGGACTGTAGGGTGGGTGGTTGATTTCATCGAAGCCAATTTCCTTCAGAACCTGCCTCGCAACCCGGGCGGTGTGAACGGGTGCATTGTCTTGCAAAACAAAATGCCTTTTCTCAATTTGCCCCTCCTTTTCTCAACTAACCGCTTCTCGCGCCTGTCTCAATAGATTAGCATAATAAAGTGCATTTATTGTAGAACCTTTGGCAAAATAATCTATTAAGAGAATGCCATCACAGTCCCAAAACAGTGGCCATTAACTTAGATGCCAATTTTTGCACTTTAAACTTCTTCGGTGGTCTTTCACCCTTTTCAATCCACTGCATGGATTCAGACTTACACTCCGGATCATACTGCCTGATCCATGTTTCATCAACAGTTACTATTCGGGAGCAAACTCCATCTATACCATCTCCGCACAGATCTAAAAACGCCTGGGAAGTTTCAACACGACGTTCTTTATCGAACGCCGTCAGCATTTTCGGTACCCAGCGAGCACTGACCTTAGTCATGTTCCAATGTTCATGTAAAATCTCCCCAACCCGTTTTTACTAATGCCTACAGTATCAGCTATTTGCCAAACCTTAACTCTCCGGTCTTCTAATACTAATTTTCCGACTTTTCTTACATTTTCTTCAGTCACCACCGATATTGGCCTCCCTGAACGGAGATCGTCTTCAATCGACTCCCTACCCAGTTTAAATAAGCGACTCGACTTTTTGACCGTAGCATAAGAAGGTCCAGAGGCACCATAGCCATTTCTTCAAAAATACATTGCGGTGATTGAGCACTTTTTGTAAGGAACTTAATTACAGCACGGTGCTCAATTTTCGTAATATTTGTTGATAATTCAGACATGGTGGACTTTTCCGTTGAATATCTCAAGAAAAATTCAATCAAATATGACATGATTTTGTTATTAATAATTTGTTTTTTAAATGGCCTTTCTAGTGGCCAGTACCATAAACGCATATACGACCTCGAAATACCATAGGCTTAGGACTTATCAGCCGCCCCTCCAAGAGACCATTTGTGTCGCCGCGACATGTCTGTCTGCTGCTGCTGTCTGTAGTCGTGTGCCAACTTGTACCTTAATAGAGCCTTCATGTATAGTGCGTTTAATATTAGTTGCCGTGATTCCACTTGAACGCAAACAATACAGGCAATAAAACAAACACTCATAAGATTGTTTGAACCACTGCCGGCCGCACGTGTTTAGCAAGTGTTTACAAAAAATGGGCTCGCCGCGACTTTAGCCTATTGTTATTGCTAGTGACGGTCTCAATTGGAATCGGGCCAACTAATATTGAAGGCACTATAATATCACTGATGACTATTTGTATCGCCCCTAGCTGAATTTGATGACGATCTTTTCTGATATACAAAAAATAACTTGACACAATTATGATCACAGATCTACATTTATCGTATATCCTATCTTTTTTACAGCATGGGGGTTAACAAGGGACTTGCATCACGGCATACAACTGCTATCGAAGATGAGAGAGGAGAAATGAGTGGTAAGTTTTTAGTGCATAACAAGCACAAGAAAATTCCATTACTTAATATATACTATGATAACGTTTTGTATCTCCCCTAGCTGTAGTTTGATGATTGATGTATTCTGATAAACAAACCATACTAGTACATTAAAAAAAATATTAATGTAACCTAACCAAATATCTTTATTCTTCAGATGGTGGATAATGGTGCTTTTCCTGCTATAATGAAAATATGGATAAAAAACTTGTGATAACTGGTAAGTTTACATTTTTACTGGAGAAAATGGATGGTAGGTAAATTGCACTAGTGGGGCGTCCATAGAACTCTATTCCTACCAGCTACCAGCTAGCCCATTTTGAAACAAATTTGCTACTTATGCCGTAGATTTTAAATTGTAACCAAAATTTGGTTTGACTTCCCTTAATAATAGGTATATATCGACGCCCCACTGCTGATATACTGTGATGACTTTTTGTATCGCCCCTAGCTGTAGTTTGATGATTGATATATTCTGATAAAACAGAAAATCATCTAGTAGAATACAAATTATATTTATGTATAATTCAACTCGAATATCTTTATTCTACAGATGGTGGATGGTGGTGCCTGGCTGTAATGAAAACAAGAAAAAAAAAGTAAGTGTAGAATTTAAGGAAAACGTTGCAGCGGCGTGGCGCCCATACAAATTAATTCCTTCCATATTGGAACAAACTGATATACAGTGATGACTTTTTGTATCGCCCCTAGCTGTAGTTTGATGATTGATAGATTCTGATAATTTAAAAAATAAAACGACTTGTTTGTGTGCTGGATAAATTTAACAATTTTGTTTATTTATTTAGAAGCAGAGAATATTTGGAACTACATCTACTGTGGCCACCACTCCCCCTAGGAACCAACTTGTATTAACGGGATCTCTTGAAGACTGATTCTTACAACAATTTCAACGGGTATGGTGACCCAAATATTTATTTAATCGTATGGCATATATTATTTTGGCCTTTAAAGTTTGTCACTCTTTAGTACCACCCAAATATGAATGGCATATAGTTATATTAAATCTTACAAAATATTTACATGATGTTATTTACAAGCATATATCTTAATTTTATTGAGGAACAATTTTTACTGATGCCACTATTACGATAATATTTATACATTTTAAATTAGTTGTTTTTAATAACTATTTTACTTTTTCAGATTGATCATGGTGGTGTCGAAAAAGACTCGTTTTTATTAATCAGGTAAGATTTGACATGTAGCAGTATTTCTTATTTAATTCCCTATAATGAAATTCAATGTGGCCACTCCATAGACAATAGAATTTAAATGATGTTATTTCCAAGCATATATCTCAATTTTATTGACGAACAATTTTTACTGATACAACTATTACAATAAATATTTGTTTGAAATATTTAAGCAGTTTGTTCTTAAAGCCTTTCATGTTTTCAGATTAATCGCATGGTGATATCGAAATTCGCTGATTTGTATTTATCAGGTGAGATTTTATATGTACCAGTATTTTTTTTTAATTCCCTATAATTTAATGCAATTAGGGCAGTCCATAGACAATATTATCTCTATACAGCTATACAACTTCCTTTTTTTATTGACTGTATAGTTTCAATGTGAATTGAAAGATTTGTATCTATTAGGCAAGTTTTACTTAGTATCAATGCATCTCCTCTTAGGGGCACTCGTATCATAACATGCAACTTATTAATAGTCCATATAAACCCACTAGTTTTACGCTTTCACTTAACTTGCTATGTATGTGTTTGTTCTGGTGGAATCTTGGTCAGTTCAAAAGCAGAAATGTTCAGTCCATATAAATCCATTAGTTTGAAACATGTTTCTGCATTTTCAACATTTATACAGACTTATTTAGCTCTAGCACACACCTAAAAAGATTGGTGCTAATGACTCATGATCCTTGTATTTATAATATTTTAATGTATATTTATTGTCCATAACAAATTAGAAATCTGTAGAAAATGATGAACTACTTAGTTATCCCTGGCTCACTAAAACGTGGGGATAGTATGGTATGGTAATATCTGATAGCTATTCATAACATATGATGGCATAAAGCATAGCATTATATCGCTTGCTTAACTCACTTTTTTACGTTCAGGAAGCTGAGTGAAGACTGAAGTTGCAGCCTTATTATTGGATCACTTTCACCCACCTGAAGTGTCAAAGAGGTAGGTTATATACATGTTTTTGTTATACATATAGTGCAGTTGAATATATATAAGTGAGCATTTCTAGGAAAGTTTGTACATATTTACTATGTCCAAGTACTCCTCTTTTGCTACCACCAACTTTATGAGTAATTTCTAACACAATATATTGATATTTTAAAATGATGAACTACTTAGTTATCCCTGGCTCACTACACCGTGGGGAGAGTATGGTATGGTAATATCTGATGGCTATCATATCATAGGACAGAGGCTTTACATTTTAAGGCACTTGCTTAACCAATTCTTTTACTTTCAGAAAGCTGAGTGAAGACTGATGTTGGGGCCTAATATTTAATCACATTCATCTGAAGTGTCAAATTGGTAGGTTATCTATACATATAAATGCCTATGTCCTGACTGACTCACTCATCAACGCACAGCCGAAACTACTGGGACTAAAAACTTGTAATTTACACCAGGACTTCCTTTTACGACGTAGGCAACGCATAAGACGGGATTTTTGGAAATTCCATCCCTAAGGGGGTTAAATGGGGGTGCAAAGTTTGTACGGGGGAATCATTATTTTTTTAACTAGAGACTTGAAACTATGTAGAAAGATTACTTATTAAGACACAAAAAAAGTAATTTCCGCGTTTTAGAATATTTTACCCCTAAGGAGGTTAATTAGGGGTGCAATGTTTGTATGGGGAAAACATTATTTTTTGAACTAGACTTGAAACTTTGTAGAAAGTTAACTTATTAAAATACAAAAAAAGTAATTTCAGCGTTTAAGAAAAATCTATCCCAATGGGGGTTAAAAAACGTTGAAGGTTTTGTACGCGGAACACTGGATTTTTTAAAGAGATGTACCTTTCATTAACTTGTCTCCATTTCTCGATTTCCAGTGCTGAGTTTAAGATTGTTTTAACTGCCTTACGATATTTTACTTTTTTTAAATCTCACTCATAATAACTAAGATCTCCATTTTCTAGCTCCAAATCCATGCGTCGCTCTATATTTTGCAGTCATTTTTGACAAAGATTAAAATTAGATTAAAGCATCAGCTAACTGACGGAATAAGTATTAACCATTCTGAAAACCAATTCCCGTAATCTGATTGGAAAATCTTTACAAATTCTTTAACAATCGCATATCAATGTCTGCCACTGTTTGAAATGTAATATGTCTAGACCATTTTAACTAAGACGAAGTCGCGGGCGGCCGCTAGTATATACATGTTTTTGTCATACATATAGTGCAGTTGAATTTAAAAATATGATTGTAGCATTTCTAGGAAAGTTAGTACATATTTACCAAGTTAAGTACTTTTCCCCTTTTGATTGTGTGTGTGCTTGGATTTTGCATCATGTAGGGATTTCATAGTTGTAAAATATAATTTAAGAAGAGCGCAGAGAGGGGGGTCCAGAATTTTTTCTTTCTCCAGAGGGGTCACACCATGAAAAAGGTTGAAAAACACTGTTCAATTATAATGTTTTGAGATTCTAAAATGATGAACTACTTAGTTATCCCTGGCTCACTAAACCGTGGGGATAGTATGGTATGGTAATATCTGATAGTTACTCGTAACATATGATGACATAAAGTATTACATTGGAGCACTTGTTGAACCCCCTTTTTATTACTTTTAGGAGCTGAGTGAAGACTGATGATGGAGCCTAATTTCCGAGTCAGTTACCCGACTGTCGAAAGGTAAGGTATTATATACTTGTTTCTGCCATACGTACAGTGCAGTTGAATTTCATTATAGATAGAATCGCTTAAATCTCGCATAATTAGAAATTTTCTCAAAAAACATTACTCATCTTGGGCGGAAAACCAAGGAATGTCTCAGATCGCAGTCCGTTGGCGCCTGAGTCGAAGGCGAGGTAGATAAATATGCTATCCGAGACTTTCTTTATCCTTTATCACCCCTGGCCAGGAAGTGTAACTTTCTGTTAGCGTAGCGGGCGGTGATTGCCACTTTGAAGCCAAGTTTGCCGTAAAATAATTGTAGGCGAAAATGATGAACTGCTTAGTTATCCCTGGCTCACAAAACCGTGGGGAAAATATGGTATGGTAATATCTGAAACACACAAACATTAAATAAGTATTTTTTTTTATGTGGGCTAGTTATTCATGCACACTACATTATTTTCAGGTAGCCTTGGAGCTGTGAAGTAAGAGATAGCAATAAAAAAAACCCAAGGTAAGAGTGCCACAATGACCGGGCCTGCGCCACCCGCAAACTTTACCAGGTCTACTTTGTGGGAGTCTACCCTCGCTGCGCATTATTATTGGCTTGACGCATACAGTGCCACGCTCCCTGGCACATTCACCGTTTTTTTGGCATGGTATTGGCTACGAAATCTTTGACAGTAAATGTGTTAAGCCATTCAAGGGTATGCAACGCTACTTGTGCTACGCCGTAGCGCTTAGCAGCAATTTCAGCTGTGTATCAGAAATGGCAAGAGAGGCAGAGGCTAACATATTTTAGCCAAGTAAAGGATAAAGTTGATGTCGAGTCGTGTGTGGAAGTCAAGATGCTGGCAATGGACAAAGAGTGGTTGCTCCACCGACAAGAGCAAGGCTTTTAAGTAATGATGATGATGATCTGAAATTGGCCGTAGTAGCCCGACTCATACAGTCATATGCGAGTCATTGGCTTTGAGTGACTTGCAAGCGAGTTCCAATTATTATTCTTGGGCACACCCTTCTAATTTAATACTATCTCCAAGATCTACATACATTTATACATACCCATGCCTTTATTCCCAAAAAGGGGTAGGCAGAGCACATGAAACTTATATTCCAGCGTCACTTTTAACATAAATGGGTATAAAAGATCGACAAAATGTGATATTGCAGTGATAGGTTGCTAGCCCATCGCCCACAACACACTTCAACCCTGCTCACTTAGTAGACTCTCACGACACCCACGGGAAGAAAGGGGGTGGTGAAATTCTAACCCGACACCACACGGCTACTTCTTCAAGATCTGAAGAATATAGAATTGTTTTCGAGCGATAATCAAGCTCCATAGATGCCCCTGCTACCGTGATCTCTATAGATTTTTCACTATTCTTGCTGCAGATATAAGAACTGGGAATATCATTACAAATTGAATGTAACCATTCGTCCGTTACTACCACATAATATATCGTGTGAGTTTGGGACGAATGCTTCGTGCCCTTTTACCCTCCCTAGTTTCTCCACTGCTCCCCAATATGATGAACGACCATAGACAAGCATATATCTAGAAATCTTTGAAGATACCTTATATCTGACCAATACCACCTAATTGTACTTGAACTTATGCCTTGTGTTCGCTACAGATTTTCTTCATTTTTCAGGTACACTGACGAAGAAGTATGAGAACCAAGACAAATGACAAGATGATAGAAATCTAAACACGCAGCCAAGTTCAAAGCGAAGAGGAACTGGCTACGCTGCAGCCGTGTGTATGTTTACACGAACCATTTGGAGCCACTTTTCACTCCTTAATAACTCTAAATCTATTTAACGATGCTGTACTTCCGATACAGACGACCAGTACACTGTGACGACTTCTTTGCGGGAATCGTTTTTCCAACGCTGTTGAGCTCCGGAGCTGTTTCGGGCAATTCGCAGAACGTCGGTGAGCGTCTCCACAATCAGAAGACTACGAGCGAGCATTTTGTTGCCCCGTACAGAGCCTTACAGGCCCCCAATTGAATGCACAGCACCGTTTTGCTAGAAGAGGATGTTATAGAAGAGGATGTTATAATTGATGATAGAAATTGTCTTTATTGTTAATAAATGGGTCAAATAAAACGCCGTTGTTATCATTTTGAAATTGCCGCAAACATCCGCAGACCTGATAAGGCATTATAAAAACTAGTTCATTAGTTACAATACTTTCAGATCATTTGCCAGTGTGAACTAAGCGAAATAATATGCATTTTGTGCAAATTACCGAAAGTGTTAGAACTGAAGAGCGAGACAAAACTTGTATCGTGAAGGTAGGCAGTCCTTCAGTTATTGGCATAGCCCTCTGAACTCCAATATTTTGCTAAAAATAATATGAACCTTATATGAAGGGTACACCAAATTGTCTGTCTTGGAGCCAGCTAAGCGTTCAAAGGGTTTAACGCTCCAATGAATTGTCGCACTTTCATACTCGAGCGACAGAGGGAGATACACGAACGAATTTAGTCTTCGTTTCTGAATAGAGGCAATTAGATCATCTGCTGTGGTTGGTAGCTATTATGTACTGGTATTTACAGGCTTTACTAACTACCGAAGCGGCTACTATGGAGGAATCGCTTCGAAATTCGAACATCAACTTCAGTCGGCGAACTGAAGATTGCGTTGAAGCAGAAACGAGTGGTGTTACAATTTTAAACATCTTGGGTGGAATAGGGTAAGTTCCCAAAGTGCCAAAAATCCTTAAAAAACTAAAAATTAGTAATAGTACATGATTTTTTTTGAATTTGCCGCGTTTTCTCAGGTCACGCTTTCGTTTGCCAGACTAGTAAGTAAGGTCCGATCCGTCTGTCGAATCAGTACATTTATCCGGTATTAGATTTACAAAGGTGACGCGGACGTGTCCCTCGCATGTATGTGCTCTGTTTGCTGTCTGCATCCCTACACTCACTTTTACCTAGTTTCTGAATAACCAATCAACGGAGGTTTTGAACAGGAGGATAATTCTTTTCTGCCATGTGCAGAGCTTTCAGACCCCCTAGCACACGTTTTATGTCGGACATAAAGCATTCGTCCCATTCTGGCAAATATGCGAGTGCAAGAGGGACAAATGCTTTATGTACGACATAACACCTTAAGTGTGCTCCTGTCGGACCCCCTGGTCGGATAGCGTTAAGCTTAGATCGCAACATGATAAGTACAAAACCTGTACTTATGTCCTAAGCAAAACGAAAGATTCTACGATATAAACCTTGAGCGTAACTAGGGATTGAAGTGTTTACTCCTAACACGGAAATAATTTTGCTATCGTTTGTCATCTGCTTGGTGTTTGCGTTTGAGGCGACTATTTTATGAATAACAGGATTGACTCGTGATACGTTTTATTGTTGTTTTACGTGATGTTTTAACACTTTCGCAACTGGACTAAAAAAGATTAGGATTCCTAATTGTGGGATTAGACACTCCCACAATTAGGAAGAATCCAACGACACCTCATATGTCGAAATCCGTCAAACGGTCTAGGCTGCAGGGCGTGCCAAAGAATATGCCACATACATACATACATACGCTCGAAAAACATGACCCTCGTCCTCTCCTTCGGGCAGTCGGGTAAAAATGGAAACATTCACCAGAAACCGACAGAATTCGCAAACATTACGAGTGCCCGCTAGGCGGGTTCTTGGTTGCGAACGTGTTAATACGTTACTGAACGCTACGCAGGTATGAACATTTAATGCCGCGTTTATACGCTGGCGATGGCTTGGCGCGTGAGCAGGACGCAGCTATGTAAACGAATGAGATCGAATTATAGCCCTCTCCCTCTAACGCATAGCTGCGTCCTGCTCACGCGCCAAGCCATCGCAAGCGTATAAACGCGGCATTAATTATATCATGGGGTACCTACAGTGTCAATAATCGTTACGTCGCACATACATAGGTACAACCTACCTAGGTATATCCATGATAAGGAGACGCTACACGATTGGCATCGTGAGGACTGCCTAGCATGCAAGGTCACAGAAAATCTAGTATGGCACTACTCCATACTTTGCACTACCTTGATTCGGTCGGCCGCCTTGCTTCCGACACGTATGCCCGTGTAGCATCTAGCATCGTCTGTTGACCGACTTTTTCAACAGGTACAAAGTCTTCGGTCAATCAATGGCAATGGAAGAATCGATCATAGGAGGGAGGTCCATTTTAGTCCAAAAACTCGTTTGGACAATGGGAAAATGAATATCATTATCAGTTAATAAAGTAACTTGTATTCAATAAAATAACGTCAACCGATCTAAAATACTGTTTAATTTACATTTTCCACCGTTAATTCACTCTGGCAATCACTAGGCACTCTGTCTGTAAATAGTTCTGGTATCTGAAATTGATTAAAAGCCAATGTTAGTTGTCAGTGTACCTTTTCGGGAATATAAGTAATGGAGGGGGCTATATTGGGAGTGTGGAGTGTCTCTGCGTGATCGCATCAGAAATGGGGCAATCAGCAGCAGAACCAAGGTAACCGATGGCCCTCCCCCTCCACATCACTAAACTTAGTGGCAGTGGGCGGGATATTGCACGTAGAACCGATGGCCGTTGGGGCGGATAGGTTCTCGAGTGGCGACCTCGTGCCGGAAGGTGCAGCGTGGGAAGCCAGATGCTGTGTCGACCGTCGACCCCAAGTAAGTGGGATAAGGACAAGCGAATGAATATTGATATGTTGCCATGGAATTATAGGTAGGTATCTGATAATTACAACTCAATATAGTTGAAGGCTCGGAAGCTCAAGACTTACTTTACGCTAAAAGTCGTCGGGAATAAGATCTGGCAATGATATCGAGGCAAATACAATGCTCACTTCACATTGCATGGTACGATATCGTAGCCCCGACACTAATCTATATGTTAGCAATCGTTACCGGATGCTACGCCGATATCGGATAATATGAACACGCACAATAATATGGTTGTGCGTGTTCACATCCGATATGATGTGAAAACGCACCACGAACACTCAGCCATATAATAAAGCGTCTCTATAAGACTGCCATTTAAATTATATGTAATATTTGGGGACAGTCTTACACAAATCGACCTAGCCCCAAACTAAGCAAACCTTGTACTAAGGGCTACTAGACGACGAAATGCTAATATAGATAAATAAAAACATCAACATAACTCAGGATCAAATATTCGTGCTCATGACACAAATAGGTAAATGCCCTTACCGGGATTCGAACCCGGGACCTCTTGCTTCGTAGGCAGCGTCACTACCAACTAGGTATGCTACAGAAGTCGACAAATTGATATGCTTAATTGGGCTTTTCTCCGACAGCCCACGATCTACAACGCATGCTGCACGAACTCAGCGCCGCAAGCCTTGAGGTTGGACTCAAGATAAATATGTCGAAAACGCAGCTCATGACTAACAGCACTCCCCAAAGAATCGAAGTTGATGGGCAGGAAATACAGTATGTCGAAGAATACATCTATTTGAGCCAGCTAGTCTCTTTCAGGAACAGACAAGACATAGAAATCGAGAGACGCATTGACCATTCCTAGAAGAGCTACTGGTCCATGAAAGATCTGTTGAAGGGAAACCTTCCACTATGTCTAAAACGGAAGCTTATCGACATGTGTATCCTGCCCATTTTAACCTATGGAGCTCAGTCTTGGTCGTTGACTGAAACTCAAAAGTCCAAACTCAAGGTTTGCCAGCGCGCCATAGAGCGCAGTGTTCTAGGCATCAAGAGAACGAGTCCGAAATACCACACTGCGCTCTAGGACTAGAATAGCAGATGTAGGCAAGAAGACCGCCTTGCTTAAGTGGAACTGGGCCGGTCATGTTTGCCGTATGCACCCACAAAGGTGGGCTCATGCGGCTACTTGGTGGTTGCCACAAGACGGACACAGGCGGCGAGGTAGGCCAAGGCGAAGATGTCGAGATGACTTGGACGCAGTTTCAAGTGATTGGCCAAGAATTGCGGCGGACAGGGACGAGTGGAAATCCAGGGGGGAGGCCTTTGCCCAGCAGTGGGACACTCCAACAGGCTAGCAAAAAAAAAATTGGGCATTCTTAATTACCTGAGGCGTAAATGCTTCAACTCTGTCAAGTAATGAATCTGAGAATCCTGGTGTATAATATCTGAAAAAAAAACAAAGTGGATCATTTCACGGAGACGGGTTTAGAGCTCAGAGGCCCTACCGCGAAACGAAAACGAATTTCTTTCGTGTATCACCGTCTCTGTTGCACTTGCTAGTTCGAGCGGCAGAGAGGGAGATGCTCGAACGAAGTTCGTTTTCACTTCGCGGTAGCCCCTCCGATCTGACACATATGGCGTGAACACCCGAGGAAGCTAGGAATACATGTCTGACCCCCTAGCACACTAAGTTTTATGTCGGACATAAAGCATTTGTCCCTCTTGCACTCGCATATTTGCCAGAATGGGACGAATGCTTTATGTCCGACATAAAACTTAGTGTGCTAGGGGGTCTGGTATCGGATTTTACTATTGCCATCCGCTACGCTCCTACCCTACTTTCTAGCTAAAGGAAATTTATGTAAAAATGGACTACTGCGCAAAATTATCTCCCTCGCCTTCGATTCGGGTGACAAATATCTCCGATACGAATCTCAAGTGGAAAGATGCCAGCTAATGCACTATAAGTAATGCTTAGTACATTACCAGTGCATTAGTTGCAATCTTTATGGTTTCTTTAGGATCACTCACCTGACTATTTCTTCAGGGAAGCAACTATTTATAATATTAATGTATTCTTTGAGGGACGTTCCAGGAACAGTGTCTATCTCTTGTATTCTTTTTAATGCCCCAGTTGTAACAAAAAGTCGCCTTGCTCTTGCATCGTTCGGCAAAATCTAGAATGAAACAAAGTTTTCAAATTCTGGGAAAAATATATAGAAATAGGTTTCATCAACAACGATCTCATTACTCCAGCGCATTAAACCGCTACTTGAATAGCCTTTCAGCTGTCATTATCGTAACTGTCAATGCCAGAATGACAACTGACGAATATCAACAAAGCAACGTGCCAGTGTAATGTTTTAAATTGATTTCCAAATAAAATAATAATGGCAGGCCGAGGCCGTGGTCGCGGCAGTACATTGTCTTTAACACATGAGCAGTTGCAGGCCTTGGGCATCGCACGCGGCGAGAATAACGCACCAACCCTCGCGCCACCGCCGCTCTTTCCGAAGCTAGACGCCAAACCAATACCGCTCAATTGCGACGCTGCTACCGACTACATGCTGATAGTGAAAGACCAATTCATTGGCTTCCTGCACGATTCGCCAGCGTATGTCAAACCTAAAACTAGAACGGACGACGTGGAAAGGTATTCTGATAAATACAAGCTAGCACTTGACGCCAAGCAGGGGAAGGTTTTAGACTGCGTCTGGGCTAATATGCCCACGGAGCTCAGACCGCAGGCGCGACGACTCCGTGCGTCGACGCGGAAACGGAAACTGGATGATCCCACAGAGATAGATAAAAGATTCCAAACGCTAGAAAAAAAAGAAACTCAAGACGAAAATGAGGATGAAACGGAAACCAATGAAGGTGAGGAGAAAGTGAAAAAGGTTGAGGCTAATGATGATGAGGACCTGGAGGATGAACAAGAGCCAGAAGATGAGATAGACGATGGCACAGATTACGCTAATAATTACTTTGACAATGGGGAGGACTATGATGAAGAAGATGACAACTTAGATGACGGGCCTGTTTACTAGACAAGTGTCTAAAACTCTACTCTATACAATGGCAAAAAAGGTGAATACACTACCTTAGCATATTGTGCGAGGACATATTTAAGAATACAAGCGGGTGCAGCATGGAGTAAAGGCTCCAGTGCAGGACGGTGTAGGCAGCACTGGAGGGCCTGCTTCAGGGCACAGGAGGCCCGAGCATGCACCTCGGCAGAGGACTTGGGGTTAGTGTATAGCTGTGAACACAAACATTCGGCCTTCAAAATATACTTAACACTTTCGCAACCAGGCAAAATTTCGAACAATATCCCAGAAACCGCCAGTACTCGCTAGTTGGGCAACAACATGCAACTCAATGCCGCACGCCGCGAACCCGCTAGTCGGGCAAGCGGCGGATGCTCAGGGCTGTGTTAACGTAACCAACTAATAAGATTTTTTATTTTAATAGCATTAGGTAAAGTAAATAAAAATACAAAGTGAAGTAATAAAATATAATAATCAACTGTGCCAACTTTTCGACCACATAAGTACATAATAATCAGAAGACTTACAAATTTTCCTGTTAGTGGCAGTGGCAGCCCTGAGGTAGCGAAGATGCAATGCTTGCCCGCCTGTCGGGCACTTTGGCGTCGCGTGTAGGTTTATAGCTCTTGCCCGACTACTGGGGTATGCCGGTATCTGAGTAAAGTTTACGAGTGCCCGAGTGTCGGGTACGCGGTGTCGAATGTGTTAAAATTTATAAGACACTAAAATTGGTTTATGTTTGAACAAGAATTATGCTTAGCCAAATTCTGGGAGCATTGTCGTATATTGAGATATAATTATGTTAAATGTTTAAAGAAAATAAATAACAAAATAACTTAAAGGTAATATTTATATTGTGCAGCTTCTAACAAGTATAAATACATAAAGTTATTTTGTGTAAATGAAACATGGAGTCAGACCATCTCATATTCCATCACAATGAGAATAATGTTTGTACCCTCAATATCCACGATGATGTGAAATATCCTTGACCATTAATATTCTTTCTTTTGTTGTGAATAGTATGGTAAAATATAAATATTAAATATACTATGTTAAAAATAATAGCTAACTCAACTTAGTGTGTGGCTGTGTGTGGTCAATACAGGGCAGGCGCACGCACACACAGCCACGCGCAAAAATGAGGTGAATTATATGTGCTGCTCAGCAGCATTGTATGGCACCATCCTCCATGTGGCTTGGCGATGTACTTAGGCCAGGTTATGTTAACAACCTGCAATAGCCTCGGCAACGCGTTAGCCACAGCGACGGCGAGGCTGTGCTGTGGGGAGTGCTTCGCGATGTGTCCCAGCGTCCACGCCGCCGCGCACAGCTCGGCGTCCTCGCCCTGCGTGTTTTGTAGGACCGTCACCAGCGTGGGGATTGACTGCGGATGCGTAGAACACTTGGTTAATGTATAATGTACCAAGGAATCTACATTGGTCAACAGCGCTGGCATTAGGGCATTGTTCCCCGCTACCAAAAAAATTAAACTCGGTTGGCGGTGTATTAAATCAAATCAAAATCAAATCAAATCATTTATTTCGGAATTGTTTCCATAATTCGCCAAATTCGCTCGGTTGGCGGTGTATTAAATACGCCAGTGGCTTGTTTGGACCCTCGCCTACAGGCTGAATTCGGTCGGCTAAATCACGCTTTATCCATAGTGAGCCTTTCACGAAGCTACAAGTTAAAGTCGCAATTTTACTAAAGAAACAATAAAGATGCGCTTGATTGCAAACCTGGTTGCAAACGGTCGCAATAATTCGCGTCCACGTATTTTTCTCTCTCGACGCCAAACTTAGTTACCTGATTTACCTATCGTTCCCGGTGAATGGGAACAAGGGTTTATTGAGCCGATCGTTACCTATAGGGACCCGTGCAAATCCTTGACCCACACACACCTTAGCCTCGATAACCGCCATAGCGAGCTGGTCGGACTGGCCCGCGATGTAGCCGAGCGCCATGCAGGCCGGCACGCGCGCGCCGCCCGTGTTCTCGCTGAGGAGCTCCACCAGCGGCCCGCAGCCGCCCGTGTTCACCACCAGCTGGGCTAGCTGGAGCATTTGAGCAACGAGAGATTAGAGTTTGGCACACATTAAGGGCGGGTTGCAGCATCTTACGATTACATACCGATCAACGTTGAATATGGCGTCGGTAGCTGTCTTTCCATACATTCAGATTTTAACGAACACCGCTTACGATTACATACGGTTTGGTGCAACCCACAATTAGTGTTGTGATGTAGCGTCCGGCCGAGCCTTGAAGACTTGAGCCGTTATTAGAAAAGTTGAAAAATCCCCGACATTTTCATTTCAAAGTTCGTTATCTCAAAAACGGCTGCACAGATTTTCATGAAACATGTCTAAGAACACTCGGGATAAAATTATCTATAACACAAACAACCGCATTCTAATCGGTCCATCCGTTTGGGAGCTACGATACCACAGACAGATTACACAGACACGTTAACTTATAACACCCATCTCTTTGCGTCGGGGGTTAAAAAGACTGGCGTTAATGGTACCTACTGAGACCACCCATTAGCCCTGACGCTGGTCTTCAAGGCTCGGCCGAGATCTGACTCACCACACAAGACAAAATGGTGACTGGTGAGCGCCGCTCCCTCCGCTTTACCCTCGGGCCGGTGCTATAACCACGAACATCGACATTCGAAAGCTTTCTCCGTCTCTATCGAACTTATAACACTCGTGACAAATCAGTGGAACGTCTTGGGTTGATATATGATGATGGGTCACTAGTTACTTTTTTTTTGTCTCTTTGATTCTACCAGAAAGCAGTCCCCGCGAAGGATACGGCGACTGATCCGCGATTACTGTATGGTAAATGATTTCTAAGGGTTTCCCCACACCTATCGACGCGGAATCGGCTTTCGCCGAGTGGTTTGTACCACATTTTTCGTGTTTTGTTCGTAATCCCGTCGATGGACGTCGCTTCGCGTCGGCCGAGCCAATCGATGTCTTTTTCGCGCTTATTGCGTGGACTTAAGGAGGTTTTTGATCGGCTAACCGGGCTAACGCCTATTCCGCGTCGAGACCCTAATGGAATAAGTGATTCTCTGTATGAATGATGAGATTGATGAGTATGGTTGTAATGGATGATGGGTGAAATGAGGAATAGTTAGTACCCTCTTACATCGACTGACTGCTTGACGATGTCCCGGATGAGGCAGGCGGCGGCGCGGCGCACGGGCGCGGCGTCGTGGCCGGCGTGCAGCAGCGCCGGCGGCAGCGCGCCGCCCGCCACCACCGCCTCCGCCAGCTCGGCGCGCGCGCTGGCAACAGCGCCGAGCGCGCACAATGTGCTGCGCTGTGGGAAACGTTAACGGCATACTAGAAAGAGTGCAAAGTACGTTATCTTCTACAAACGCACCGCGCGCGGCTTGTATGTGTGCGCCATTAGTATCTATGCGTCGCGCACGCGCACTCAAACAAAATCTCGACCCGTTTCTCAGTGCACCAGTACGAAACGAAACTTTGCATGTACAATGACATGAGGTATATCTATGTCTATATTTAGTTTATGTAGCTTCAGATACCATAGTAAATGAAATACAGCGAATTTATTTTTTTCATACAAAACTTGTTTTTGCTGTATTTCGTTTGTTTTATAAACTGAAACCATATAAATGAATTATAGATATACCCCATGTCAATGTATATGCAAAGTTTCGTCACAATCCCATACGTAGTTTTAAAATGAGAGCGTAACTACTTTTGTATGGGAAGGTGAAATTCGGCCGAGCTGGAGTCTCGTTTGAGCCGCCGGGCTAAACGGACGCACGGACCCTTACCGTCCTCTGTCATTGTTTCTCCGAATTGCATAAAAAGCACCGCGAAACAAAAGGCGCCTATCGCCAGATGTTCTAGTAAACGCTCGACGCGATCCCCACCGTAGCCTAACCACGCTACCCTCTCCGCTACGCGTATATACATCTCGCGATATATACCGGTCTAAACAAATGTGCAGTGCGTCTATATATTATATCAGTGCGTCCATATATTATATAACAGTGAGTGCGACTGATGTGAGGGCGGTCCGGGCGGTCTTCGCCAGCTCAACAGAAAAATCCGGTGAGATCAGACCTTTTTTCACTAACTGTAGGTGTAAAACAAAGAACTACTAGTACATATTTATAACGACTGGTTAATGTGTCGACGCACTGCACACGCGTGCGTAGGTGCGTAAAAACAGTGCGTGTCAGTGCTTTAAAGGGTTGCGATCACGCGCAGTACCTAACGCAACGGCAGAATCAACAATTAGCGGCAATCACAGGCCCGGGGTTAGAGCATTCCATATTACTTTTAGGTATCATAACCTATTTAATGAAGCAGGTCGGGTTACATGCCCGCAATTAGAGTTCAAATTACAGGCCAGGCTAGACGCCCGAATGAACCTACTGGTCCATAACATAGGTAAACGTAAGTGGTTGTACGTACTAGATATATCATTTTTGTATTGTACCTACTTATTCGGCGTTGCCCCCAGTGCTTTTGTAACTTAGTAAGATTTTACGTTAGATTACATTATGTCAATTACCAAACGCTTAAGTTATCTTATACACTTTAGTGAACCCCGTAATAAGCCCGTGTCTAGGCTTAAGGACGCTTCGGCAGTGTCATACGTATAGGCACAGGCAGTATATCACTATACATGTATGTAAGTAATATTTGGTACTTATGAGTAATAGTCTCTAAATCGTGAGGCCTACAGAATGGATTCATTGATGAATGAAATCTAGATCAGTTAGGGTAGAGGAACCAAAAGATGAACGGTTAAGCGATTATCCCAACTTTGGGATTTTTTTGTGGGAGTTGTAACCTAGTTTGTACATATTTTATTTTTTTATCCGATTAAGTATATAGTCGAGATTAGATTTGCCTATTTTAACCTCTCCTATTACAACACAGTATTTAAAAAAAATGCTTTTATGTTAAAGTATGCCTGTTTGCCCAGAAGATGAACGCTGTGCCCAATGAGTGAACATTTTGGCACCAATAGTTGAACGAAGAAAACGAAGGACCGTGCAGCCGTCCAACTTTGCCCATATTGTAAATTTGCCTACTAAGGAAAAAACCACCAGGAGCAATAAAAGAATGTTTCAACTGTTATCAAACCGTGAATTGTATAATTATGTAAAAGGTGCGGTACGATATAATAGACGATGAAATTGGGCAGTTTTAAGCCGTTTTAAAATATAACGGTAAAACTATTTTTTTTTGTTATTGGCTATATTTATCGCAATTAGGTACGAATAAGTATCACGATGAAAATAACTAAAGAAACACATTAAAAAAATCTCTCTTAACACATTCATTGCCCAGGAACGCTACGCGCTACGCTCGTAGCCGATCCCGTGGTTTTCCTCGTATGTAGCGGAAAGCGACTACGGCGGTCTGACGCATATGTGTCGTCATGGGCCCTGAATGGGTTAATTTCACATTTTTTCACAAGGGCAAACCGTAAGAAATAAATCAACTTTTATTAGAAAATAGAAAAACACTCAGCGTTATCATTAACCAAAAAAATACACGATTCTCATTTCCATTGAAAAATACTCAGGCAATATTACCTGTTTATTCTGGAGGCGTTCTTTAGCGTATAAGTACCTATTTGTTGATTATGATAAAAATATTTCCTAATGTAAGTGTTCTATGGTGTTCAAGGTAATGAAAAAGATAAGTACTTAATAGATAACTTACAGATCGAGCCTCAAGAGACGTTAGAGGAGGTATTTGAGGGGGTTCGTTTTCCATACAAAACGTTATTTGACATTCGCAGGCAAATGGCGTGATATTTTAAGAAACTTATGTCATAAACTTTTATAAATTGGCTTTCCATTTACAAACATCCAAATTCACACTTATAAATAATAATAATAAATAATAATAATAAATAAATAAATATAAGGGGACAATCTTACACAAATCGAGCTAGTCCCATAGTAAGCACAGTTAGGCTTGTGTTATGGGTACTAGACGACGATATATATAATAGATAGAAATACTTAAATACATAGAAAACATCCATGACTCAGAAACAAATATTCATGCTCATCACACAAACATTTGCCCTTACCTTAGGCAGCGTCACTACCCACTAGGCTAACCGGTCGACTTATAATATTAGTAGGTAGGATAATGAGAACAGTACGTAACAAACTCTTGTTCCTGTCATCTCATTGGTTCGTTACTAGTGGCTCTGTGAGCTGTAGAAATCGCGAGCATGTTTTATTTTAAATTTCTAAAAAGACACGACAAAAAAAGAACCTGCTCACAAAATTTCACGAGAATCGGTTGAGAAACGCGATCTGTAGAGGAGAACAGCGGGACAGACACCGGACATAGGTACGAATGATTTTCGACTCAACCTGAACCATAGAACTTTGTTCACTTCGCTCGCTCGTTCGATAAGGTATGTATCAGAATAAACAACAAGTTTGTGATGTTAAGTTAGAATCCCAATATGTATAATTAAAAAATAGCTAACCCGCGGACTGATGCACAGACAGACATGGCGAAACTATAGATTCCTTTTTGGTTGTTATCCCTATGGCATCCTAAAAATGAGAAGTAAGTATGCATTTTTTCGTCAAAAGCAGGCAAAGTAAGCATGTATTCCGTTAATTGCATCCACTTCATTAAAAAAAAGTAATAGGTAATATTTCAATATATATTTGGTTTATAGTCGATCAATGAAAAAAAAAAAGGATAACATTACAATGAAATGTGCAAAAGTGGGCAAACTTGTATTTATAATTTTTTGCCCGGTCAAAAGTCGCCAATATATTTTACCTATTAATAATCGTTACTCATACAAAGAAAACTGTTAGATAAATAAACCGAAACGATACAGTTAATTTGAAAATTATATAATTATCTTTATTAATGCCGGGCTAACTTGCCCAATTTCACGTATCTTTGATATTAAGAGTTCATTGTACTAACCCCTGCCTAAAACTTGAACGAATAAATTTTGTTCGTTCATCTATTAGGCACGATAGCAAAGGAATGAACGAACTAAAATCAACAGAGCGTTCACTCATTGGAAGCGAAGCCAAAAGATGAACGAAAAAATTTTGTTCGTTCATCTTCTGGGCACGATAGCAAAGAAATGAACGAACTAAAATCAACAGAGCGTTTCTGGGCACGATAGCAAAGAAATGAACGAACTAAAATCAACAGAGCGTTCACTCATTGGAATCGAAGCCAAAAGATGAACGAACAAATTTTATTCGTTCATCTTCTGGGCACGATAGCAAAGAAATGAACGAACTAAAACAAACTCCAAAATAACCGTGTTGCGAATGGATAGTCACGTTCAACTTTCGGTTCAAAAATCAAAGGTTAAGTAACGATTAATTTAAGCCATAAAAGTTGTATCTACCTTTGCAATACGATTTTATATCAGCTTTTGAAGAAACTATGCCTTGCCCAGTAGATGAACACCGTTCATCTATCGGCTCAGGTACACTAAATTGGAACCATTAGTTGAACGCTAAATATCTCTTAAGTTAACAATAAATATGCAATTTGTGATAGATAATCCATTAAAGGCATTAATCAAGAATCTATATCACGCAAAACAATGCATGTAGCCAATTTATTCAATTTTATACGTAATTTTGAGCTTAAATTTGAGAGCGCTTGCCTTAACTAATTCTCCATATAAACGGTGATTTAGGCGCGAGACCTCGGCGCGGCGACCGCTCACCGCCGCGTGTGTGTGGCAACTGTCTGGGTGTTTAAATGCCAGCCTCGGTAAAGGGATCACGCGTTAGGAAAAAAATATTGCAAGTGCGTAAAATGTGTCGTGAATTTTTTATTACAATTTTTCGACAAAACGTTCATCTATTGGGGGCTGTTCATCTTCTGGTTCCACCACCCTATACAAGTAATACGCTTGGCGCCCCTCCTAACGCAAAGAGTAGTGGATGCGGGTTAGACGAGACTTAAACTGGGTTCAAGCGTGTTAGCGCTCACTCTCCGTGAAACGAAATATATTAAAAATGAAGAAATAATCAACGTCCGATTTCTAAAACAAACAACGTGCCATGAATAGCGATACATCTGCCTAACCCTAAACAAAGGAACGCAAAAAAGATTGCCTGCGCCTGAATGCACTTCCTTGGAATGTCCAGATTTTATGACTTTATGCGCCCACGCCAAGCCAGATGGGTTTCAATAGGCGAGCGATATTAAAAACATAGAGGATAAAAATGCTAGGTTCATAAACTTGTAATAAATAAAACACCAGAACGAAAAGAAAACCAAACTCCAATTAAACTGGATGCAAGAAATACCTAGAGCATACGCGAGGAGAATAAAGCGTTGAAGAACCTTACCAAAAAATTACAAAGACTTCTCCCTAGGAAGATCGCCTAACCACGAAAACAGGAAAATTAAATACTGGCTGCCGGTCAACTCTCCCAGGGACTGTGTTTGTTACACTCTGTTTTGTTGTGCAGTGAGCAGTGTTAATATCTGAGTTTATGTAAATAATTAATGTTGTGTCTGTGTCCACAGTTAAAAACAGTGGTATCAGTGAAGACAATGTTTAGTGTGTAGTGACCAAATTCAAAGTAATAGTGTCTATATCACGCATACTCTTGCCAAGCAGCAAATCCACACATGGATACGTACTTACTGGAAAATACAAGGTGTCGTTGCTGCGAGTCATATCATAACCTCATGACAACATGACAATACAACCACAGAAGCAAACAACTAAAGATACTCGTACTTTGCACGAGAAATCGACGCTATGGAAGAAACTGACTGCGAATAAGAGGAACAGGTAGAATGATCGCCTGAATCTAGAACTGATCGGCGAGAACACCTTCAACACAAGAAGACTTTATATAAAGCGACGTGCATCATTTCACCAACGCTCATCCCCCGACGAAGTAGCCTTTCTCTCCTCTTTTCCAATATTGGCTTAAGGCTGCATAGCCGGTCGATTGTGGCCGACTGGTTGCGGCTGGTCGGTCCGCCCTTCCCATCCCAGAGCGTGTCCCTCCGCCCCAAATTTGCGCCCCCTGGTATATCCGGCTAGTCCGGGTCAGGCTTGCTTCCTGGCTGGGTGTGGTTCATGTATGTTCATGTTCATGTTCATGTTCATGAAGGTGAAATTCGGCCGAGCTTACTGCGGACTCTTAAAACAAATTATCGGATGCGGCTGACGTCCGCGACTGATAAATGTGCACAATCGAACGGGATCCAGCGCGTCCGATTTCTATGGGACGTCCGATCCGAACGCTTAAGGTTACGTCCACGGCTTACGTCCGATAGTTTGCACTATTCAGTGTATATTCCGTACATTCATTATCAAGATGAAGTTTATTAAATTATGATTAAGATTATGAAATGAAGATAAGTCGCGGCTGTGAGCCGCGTCCGTCAGCCATGTCCGATAATTTGTTTCAAGCTTCATAAAACAAATGCAATTTACATGGACGCTTCACGCCCCGCTCTGAGCGGGGCGTCAATTCAGGCCTTACACTAAGAGACCGCTCTCCACCGCCGCTACAAGGACTGGCCAAGCCCTTAGATCGTAGGGCTGCTTTTGACGAGTAAACTAAAGGTTTCAAGCTGAAAGGACCAAGTCATGGCCATAAGAAATGTGCTTTCGGTGACAAGTGCTCAGACAGTTTTTAGGGAATTGGAAAAAATGTAACTGTAGATCGTGACTTTCAATCTAGAGGTTGTGGGTAAAAAAGAACCCCGCCGGCTCATACCACTAGCTTTATCATAAAAGTAAGGAAAGCATCGTCAGGAAGCCGGTTTACCTAATCCGAATAAGGTATTTTCCTCCTGGATTGGAAAGACAGATATATGGCAGTCGCATTCTCAAGTACCTACATCTTCCTTCGCGTCGCGTCCTCCTCAGTAGTACACTCTTGACAGAGTTTTGAACGCGCGTAGGTAGTTCAAACTGTCATTTTTCCATATAAAAATTCACAACACAGTACACACATTCACAGTACAGGTCGATTCAGAAGAGTTGGCGCTTAATGTCTATGAAATTAATGATAGTTTCATATGCATTCCGCGCCAGCTCTCGTGAATCGACCTGCAGGAGTCAATCAGCGAAGTGTAGAATTTCGAGCAGAGTTTCAGTAAGTGCAAAGGCCTCAACGCCCCGCTCAGAGCGGGGCGTGCCGCGTCCATATAAAACAAATGCAATTTATATGGACGCTCGACGCCCCGCTCTGAGCGGGGCGTCCACTGAGGCCTTAAACTAAGGGAATGACCACACCGCTGCTCAAAATACGCTGACGCACCGTAAACGCGTATACCTAAGAAGTGTTAGGTACGCACCGGTGTGGGTGCCTAAGCTGACACCGTATTTTGACAACTCCTGGACATGTAAAAAAGGACACAGTTTTAAGGACAAGATGGGCGAACCTTCAACTTAGGGTCCTGGTTCTCCAAGCCTCGCACCAAGTGGCAAATGGCACCGGCGTCCACCACCGCCTCTGGTTTATGCTGCGCCAAATCCACCAAGGCACCTGCTGTGATCTGCAAAGTCAGATATTGTTTAGGTAACTAAAGATCCTTCAAGAAGCTTCCTAGAATCGGAAACTTGTAACGTTAGGCACTTTAATTTAAAAAATCGTAATAATTAATTAAATTCGGCTCCGTTAAACATATATATCTGGAGTAATTAGGAACCTAGGGCGGTGAATTTGTGAATGCCCCAAATCGCAGGTGTTTGTGGGGCTTTACTAATTACCGCCCGTGGTGCGTACCTACACAATATTACGTCTTCTCCTGGGTGTGAAGTGAGATTTGCCGCTGCGCCCGTAGGCGGTAAATCTGACTTACCGGCCAGAGCGATGTAAAGTAAAAAAAAAACATACTAGTTCGTAAGGGTCAAAAAGCAACGTCCCATGCGTGATATTGATAAAGTCAGTTCTAAATAGTTCTTTTTACCGAATTATTTCCAGTAACCTGCTGCTGCTGGGTAATTCCTACCTGTTTGAGACTGATTTCGGGCTCCTGGAAGGCTAGCACCAAAAGCGGGAGCGTGCCGGCGTCCGCCACTAAACCTGCCAATGCTTCGCTGTGTTTACCGATGTAGCCTAGCGCCCACGCCGCGTTCTCTTTCACCTGCCACCAATCAAACTTGCCATAAACCCACAATGCAATTTGTCACACCAATTTAGAGCTGCCGCACATCGACCAAGCTGCGGACGAGTTCTTTCGTAGGTACATTTGAATAGCACCGGATGTTTCGTGGATTAGTGACTGCGTCGTCCGAGCCACAAGCTCAAATTATGTATTCGGGCGTTAACATCGTACTTAAGTGAGGACCTCACTACGATCATATTGATTGCTATGTTCAGGATTGAATATACCGCGCCCTCGCCGTAAATATACTATTTTTCTCTCTTGTAACAGAAATAACTATTTATTATTAGTATAACAAGTTGCTGTAACAAATTGATATTGTTGTGTAATTAATTGTCTTTAGCTATTGTAAGTGCGCTGAGAGTCGTTTTAGTTATGTCGATTTGTTGCAGAAAGGGGATTTCATTTATTCCTTGATAAAACGTAGTTTTACATGTCAATTTTTGTCAATTATTAGCATAGGTAGGTATATAACATGAATTAGCCGCCTAGACCAAACAAAATTTGATTAAGTATATTTTCTAGGAACATTATGCTAGAATTTCAGAAAAAAAAAGCTCGTATGTTTAAAATATAGGAGTCATCTCACCTGGGTGTCAAAATCTTCAAGACAGGAAACAATATGCTCCAGTGCTCCAAGACGAACGATGGAGGATGCCAGTTCCTCGTTATGCCTATATTATAAACAATTTAATAGGTTAGGTATCGCACTAATTGGATAGGTAATATACCTATACACATTAATTAGACTAACGCACGTGATCATGGAGATTAGAGGTAAGTAAAGCTTCAACGCGTTCCATTAAACCACTAGATTTAATGATCTGTGAGCTGTATAATACGAGTAAGCGGGCCCTGCATTTTTAGTTCATATTTCTAAAAAGTGACTTGACATAAATACTATAGATCAAGAATCGGTTGAGAAATGCGACCTGTATAGAGAACAGCTGAACAGCGGGAGAGAGGGACAGACACATCAGACACGACCGGATATACGAACGAGATATGATATTTTCCGGTCAAGCTGAAGCATAGAACTTCATTCGCTTCGCTCCCTCTTTCGGTAAGGAAAACACTGCCGATGCCTTTGCTAATAATTATCTACGTTCTTTTATCTACCTCTTGATATTTACCTACTGTAAACCTAATTACCTATGCAATGAGAAGTAGATTTAGTTAGATAAATAAAACCGAAGGTTACGGCCAGACAGTAAAAAGTAGTAAGCTGCTGGTCATCAGGGCTGTTATTCGCTACGCGCTAATGCGGCTCACCCCGCCGGTCACCCGTCACGAAACTATAAGACCTCTGCCTACGCTTAGCTACTGCGGTGTCAAGATATATTTCTGGGTGAGCGTTGAGGTGAGCTTAAGACAAGTTACAGAATAGGGGGGCAGATCTGTTACCATAGAGAATACATATGTATTATGGAGCGCAGCCCAGCTAGCACGATATGTTTTACGTAACGTCTCAGAACATTTTGGCCGTAAAACTTGACGATAAAACCTATCGTTCTAAGGCCTCGGCTGTTATCTATATAGGTACTCACTTTGCCACAGCCCGCATGAGGTACAGAGCTGACCTTTTATAAAATACCTGTTGAAAAAGCAAATGTTATTTATACCGTAATCTGACTGGTAAGGGAAGAAGTTCAAGTTAGCGGCACAGCGGCAACATTTTCCGATTATGACTTCGCATTCGTATTTCGGACTCTCAGAAACGACAAAAATTAAAACTAGACTGGCTAAGTACTCAAGGTCCCGACTCTTGAACTGGCACGCACTGCCGCACCGTGCTGCAAGGGTCCGTGAGTAGCCGCAGCTCCCTGCTCACTCACGTTGCACTTGTTGAGGTTCTCGGGCGCGACGGTGAGCATGCCCGCCGCAAGCAGGTGCCGCGCGACGCCCTCGTCGTGCTCGGCCAGCCGCGCCGCCGCCACCACCGCGCACTGCCGCACCGTGCTGCACGGGTCCGAGAGTAGCCGCAGCTCCCTGCTAACTCACGTTGTACTTGTTGAGGTTCTCGAGCGTGACGGTGAGCATGCCCGCCGCGAGCAGGTGCCGCGCGACGCCCTCGTCGTGCTCGGCCAGCCGCGCCGCCGCCACCACCGCGCACTGCCGCACCGTGCTGCACGGGTCCGAGAGTAGCCGCAGCTCCCTGCTAACTCACGTTGTACTTGTTGAGGTTCTCGAGCGTGACGGTGAGCATGCCCGCCGCGAGCAGGTGCTGCGCAACGCCCTCGTCGTGCTCGGCCAGCCGCGCCGCCGCCACCACCGCGCACTGCCGCACCGTGCTGCACGGGTCCGAGAGTAGCCGCAGCTCCCTGCTAACTCACGTTGTACTTGTTGAGGTTCTCGAGCGTGACGGTGAGCATGCCCGCCGCGAGCAGGTGCCGCGCGACGCCCTCGTCGTGCTCGGCCAGCCGCGCCGCCGCCACCACCGCGCACTGCCGCACCGTGCTGCACGGGTCCGAGAGTAGCCGCAGCTCCCTGCTAACTCACGTTGTACTTGTTGAGGTTCTCGAGCGTGACGGTGAGCATGCCCGCCGCGAGCAGGTGCCGCGCGACGCCCTCGTCGTGCTCGGCCAGCCGCGCCGCCGCCACCACCGCGCACTGCCGCACCGTGCTGCACGGGTCCGAGAGTAGCCGCAGCTCCCTGCTAACTCACGTTGTACTTGTTGAGGTTCTCGAGCGTGACGGTGAGCATGCCCGCCGCGAGCAGGTGCAGCGCGACGCCCTCGTCGTGTTCGGCCAGCCGCGCCGCCGCCACCACCGCGCACTGCCGCACCGTGCTGCACGGGTCCGAGAGTAGCCGCAGCTCCCTGCTAACTCACGTTGTACTTGTTGAGGTTCTCGAGCGTGACGGTGAGCATGCCCGCCGCGAGCAGGTGCCGCGCGACGCCCTCGTCGTGCTCGGCCAGCCGCGCCGCCGCCACCACCGCGCACTGCCGCACCGTGCTGCACGGGTCCGAGAGTAGCCGCAGCTCCCTGCTAACTCACGTTGTACTTGTTGAGGTTCTCGAGCGTGACGGTGAGCATGCCCGCCGCGAGCAGGTGCCGCGCGACGCCCTCGTCGTGCTCGGCCAGCCGCGCCGCCGCCACCACCGCGCACTGCCGCACCGTGCTGCACGGGTCCGAGAGTAGCCGCAGCTCCCTGCTAACTCACGTTGTACTTGTTGAGGTTCTCGAGCGTGACGGTGAGCATGCCCGCCGCGAGCAGGTGCTGCGCAACGCCCTCGTCGTGCTCGGCCAGCCGCGCCGCCGCCACCACCGCGCACTGCCGCACCGTGCTGCACGGGTCCGAGAGTAGCCGCAGCTCCCTGCTAACTCACGTTGTACTTGTTGAGGTTCTCGAGCGTGACGGTGAGCATGCCCGCCGCGAGCAGGTGCCGCGCGACGCCCTCGTCGTGCTCGGCCAGCCGCGCCGCCGCCACCACCGCGCACTGCCGCACCGTGCTGCACGGGTCCGAGAGTAGCCGCAGCTCCCTGCTAACTCACGTTGTACTTGTTGAGGTTCTCGAGCGTGACGGTGAGCATGCCCGCCGCGAGCAGGTGCCGCGCGACGCCCTCGTCGTGCTCGGCCAGCCGCGCCGCCGCCACCACCGCGCACTGCCGCACCGTGCTGCACGGGTCCGAGAGTAGCCGCAGCTCCCTGCTAACTCACGTTGTACTTGTTGAGGTTCTCGAGCGTGACGGTGAGCATGCCCGCCGCGAGCAGGTGCTGCGCAACGCCCTCGTCGTGCTCGGCCAGCCGCGCCGCCGCCACCACCGCGCACTGCCGCACCGTGCTGCACGGGTCCGAGAGTAGCCTCAGCTCCCTGCTCACTCACGTTGTATTTGTTGAGGTTCTCGAGCGTGACGGTGAGCATGCCCGCCGCGAGCAGGTGCCGCGCGACGCCCTCGTCGTGCTCGGCCAGCCGCGCCGCCGCCACCACCGCGCACTGCCGCACCGTGCTGCACGGGTCCGAGAGTAGCCGCAGCTCCCTGCTAACTCACGTTGTACTTGTTGAGGTTCTCGAGCGTGACGGTGAGCATGCCCGCCGCGAGCAGGTGCTGCGCAACGCCCTCGTCGTGCTCGGCCAGCCGCGCCGCCGCCACCACCGCGCACTGCCGCACCGTGCTGCACGGGTCCGAGAGTAGCCTCAGCTCCCTGCTCACTCACGTTGTACTTGTTGAGGTTCTCGAGCGCGACGGTGAGCATGCCCGCCGCAAGCAGGTGCCGCGCGACGCCCTCGTCGTGCTCGGCCAGCCGCGCCGCCGCCACCACCGCGCACTGCCGCACCGTGCTGCACGGGTCCGAGAGTAGCCGCAGCTCCCTGCTAACTCACGTTGTACTTGTTGAGGTTCTCGAGCGTGACGGTGAGCATGCCCGCCGCGAGCAGGTGCAGCGCGACGCCCTCGTCGTGTTCGGCCAGCCGCGCCGCCGCCACCACCGCGCACTGCCGCACCGTGCTGCACGGGTCCGAGAGTAGCCGCAGCTCCCTGCTAACTCACGTTGTACTTGTTGAGGTTCTCGAGCGTGACGGTGAGCATGCCCGCCGCGAGCAGGTGCCGCGCGACGCCCTCGTCGTGCTCGGCCAGCCGCGCCGCCGCCACCACCGCGCACTGCCGCACCGTGCTGCACGGGTCCGAGAGTAACGGCCGCAGCAGCTCTTTGGACATTAAATTAGTTAATGTTGGTCCCTAACAAAACACTTTCCTGAGCGATTGTGGTTTGAACATTGAGGGTGGGTTGCCTCAAACCGTCTGTAATCGTAAAATCTGAATGTATGGAAAGTTTGACATGTTCCTAGGGGATGACAGCTGCCGGCGCCATATTTAACGTTGATCGGCTTGTAATCGTAAGTTGGTGCAACTCGCCCTGAATTCCGTCACTAAGTAGGTACTCTACTTATGAGTCTAAACAGATCGACAAACTTAACCAGGAATTGAACTTCGGAGCGAGAATTAAGTACCTAAGTTGTGCGTGAAAGAAGTTTCGCCTGTTAGTTATTTAGGTACTCGTTACCTAAACTTTATTGAGAAAAAGTTAGTTATACACATTTACTCCGAGCTGGCTGCAGTATATGTGTAGGTACCGGGTGCTATAATACCCTATGTGTAAGTGTCTACTACAGTATTATTCAAAGCAGAATACCTATTTATTTGAAAAATAGTGATTACGCAATTTGAAAATCTAAATTAGTAGATATTAATGAACCATTATAGGCTGTAGTATAGGGTCGTCAACGCGCATATATATGGCTACCGTGACTGCTTACCGCCAGGCGGGCCGTTCGCTTGTTTACCATCGACGTGGTATTCAAAAGAACCTTTTTCCCGATGTGACGAGACGAGGTGTGAATTATAATAAACAGAAATGGTACAAACCTAGCACACCGACGCTTTCCAGACATTTCACGTTTGTCGCCCTCGTCGCCAGCTCGGCCATGGCTTGAACGAACGCCACCCTCGACTTTTGGTACGTTTCAAAAGCTGCAATAGTTCAAAAAGAAAATATTATAATCATCTCCCAAACTATTTAAAGGCAGAAGAAAAAGACACTACATATGCAAAAAAGTTAAAATCATACCTGGTAAACAAAACCTACTACAAAGTAGAAGATTTTTTTTTAGTGATAGTTAATAAGAGCTAGATTTATTTTTTTATTTTTTATTTTGTAGTACATACATACATACATTCACGCCTTTCTTCCCAAAAGGGGTAGGCAGAGCACATGAAACGTATGTTCCAGCGCCACTTTTATTTTGTAGTATGTATAATACTGGCCTTTGCCCAGCAGTGGGATACAATATAGGCTATTAAAAAAAAAAGTATAATAATACTATATCCAACTTAATTTAGATATAGATACGTAAGCTTAGCTTTGTATCCTCTTGTTGAATTTTCCTGTATACGGGCATTTTTACTTTTAGGGACACCCCCCGTTTTTTGATGTCCCGCGTGTTCAACATTTTTTTACTCCGTTAAGCATTATTTTATCCCGAGTTTAATAGTTTATACCCATGGAACACATATTTAACTAATGGTTTCGTCAATAGTTTTAGTTAAGATAAGCATAATGTAATTATAATATATTTTTTAAACAGCCAAGATACCGGTTTTTCACGTGCCCCACCCTAACTTTATGGTTTTGCAAGTCACAACGTGCAATTTTTTTCTACTATAGTTATCGAGTTTTAAATGTTACTAGAATCTGAAGAGTCTTACGGGGGACATGAACAAAGTTTTGAATTGAACCTTGCTGCTTTTGAATTAAAAACTGAATTTAAATAACATTGCTTGAAACTGATGCCACCTGACAAGTCAGGTTTGTAACGATCAAAACTACATTGAAATTTCTACCAATCCACATTAAACTTTTGGAATGGCAACATTAATAACACGTGATCGGTCAGCAAACAATTTTAAACCGCCAATACGCGACAGGAAGTTGTGAAGGGAATTTTTGTCAGTGGACTGCAGACCGTACACGTTTCGTCAGTCAGGTTTGTGATCAATTTTCTTTAATAATATTAGCTTTTACATAATGTTCATTTATTATAGATGGAAATTGATAAGCCTGCAACTGTTTTTTACAAAAATAATAGTTTTATTGTGTAAGATGAGTTCAGTGTTAAATTCTGATTGTAGTAAAGTAGAAAAACGTAACGTCAGGTTTGTAACAAATCGCTCCGTTACGTATAGGCTGACCGACGATGTTACAAAACTGACGTTAATAGGGTGGTATTACATGGGCGTTCCATTCGAAATCTCGATATCGTCAGTAATTTGAAAAAAAAAACAGAAAGAAAATGTATTAACAACGCGTGAGTTGAATACATACTTAGGGCGTTTTAACTTTAAATTTGATGTAAGGGTTCGATCTTTTCGTCATGAATACGAGATTTTATCAAAGTATTGACGATTTTAAAGCAAGTTTATTCAGTTGTAACTATTAAGTACGTACAAGACTGATTATTATCTTAAATAATTACCGCATTGTTCTATTATAATAAAACGAATTAATATATATATATACAGTTTTCTCATTACCTTAGCGCATCATGTAACCCAAGCCTAAGAATTTTGAGTTTGTCAGTTTCGTAACTGTCCCACTTGCTCAGTTGCTTTGTTTGGTCTCTGTTTCATTTTATATACGCTTTTAACCCAAGGTTTCTTTTTTATAGAGAACTACCTAAAAATATACATTAAAACAAATGCATCTATAAACGATTTTTTTAAAATATTGATCGAAATAAACAAAATAAATAACATAATGGTATCAATAGGTACAAAACTGACATTAAAATTTATTTTCAGGCAATAATAACTGTTTGTTTTATTAAACGACCTGTTTATATGAAAATATAAGTCATTTGCAGCAAAACAAATGCAAAATATTGCGGATTAATTTTTTAGTTAACGCTTGTCAACGAAATTAACATTGTTACAAAACTGACCGGTCTGGACTACACTGTCAGGTTTTTTTATCAATAATACAAAAACTAAGCGTATTTAGGTGGGACTCATCACAGTTATCGTAACTTTAGAAAATAAACTTCATAATAGATTAGAACATTCACCATAAAAACACGTTTTTTTTTTAAGTCATAATTTTCATCCTGGTGCACAATTTAGTGAAAACGCCCATACACTAGGTAACGCAGGAACAACCATTTAATAATATAATACACTCCATGCTGCTGTATTTAGTTATTAAGTTTTGCAATACCCGACTAGGGTCCATGCGACACTATTATAATACTGTAAGTAACAACTTTTATTTAGGTACCATGGTGCAATAAACGATTATGATTATGATTATTATGATTATGAAAGTTAGATACTTATTTTGTTAATACTCTGTAGGTACCTATATCGCCGACAGAATGTCGGTGTAGCCGGAGCTCCCGAGGATGCGCTGTGTTGAGGGGGCGGGATCTGCCCCCCTATTCTGTAACTTGTTTTATAAGGTCACCTCAACGCTCACCCACATATATATCTTGACACCGCGATGCATAGTAACCAAGCGTAGGTAGAGGTCTAGTTTCGTGACGGGTGACCGGCGGGGTGATCCGTATTAGGGCGTAGCGAACAACAGCCCTGTAACTCCTAATAATGCGTCTTACCCCGGTCACGCGTCACTAAAACTAGACATCTACCTACGCTTGGTTATACGCATCGCGGTGTCAAGATATTTATTTTATTTGTAAATAGGTACAATTTATAATTGTGGGTGAGCGTTGAGGTGAGTTTAAAACAAGTTACAGAATAGTTAGGCTGAAGTTGTCTCTTGCGTTACGCAAGAGACAACTTCAGCCTATAAAGAGAACAATACGGCCAAAGTTACAAAAATATGTAGGTACACACGATCCTGATGTTGGGGTAATAAAGTCGTACTAATACATATTTTTGTATCGTAACTTCTTCTCTTCTCTTTGTAGTCGACTGTACAACGAATCCTCAAATCAATGAAGGGTTGGCAGCGCGCTTGTGACTCTTCTGGTGTCGCAAGTGTCCATAGGCGACGATGTCTGTCATAAAGTATTAAGCCAAGTTCTGCGGTAAGTAGAAGATTACGTTGAACAAGAACTGTGTACCCTTTGTGGATCTGCCTAGGTAATTTAAGTAGGTACCTACAGTACCTACACTACTTACCTACTATATTACACGTGTTTTATGTAATTTAGTATTTATCCTTATTCATTATAGATATCCTCGTCTAGTACCCATGACCTTATAGCCTATGGAGCTATTGGAGCTCTATCTACTTATAAGTAGTTCGGTTTGTGCACGATTGCCCCCTAATATTTATTTACGTACGTACACTAGGTACCTATTTATTTTATTCATTAGGTACTACACAATAGCACATTAAATGTACCATCAGTGTATCCAATCTAATAACATGTTGCATGCCAGGTAAGAATAATAATACGAGAGAGATGGTGGCTTCACGTCGGTACCTACTCATAATGTTATGGTTTTTATGTGTATGAAATAAATAACATACTCAATTGTATATTCTTCGGACTGCTCATAGAGTGACTCATTATTGCTGTATGTGGTTATATAACGAATAATGAAATGGTTTCTAACCCGCTAATAAAATCTTGTATGCATACAAAATACTTTGAAGTTTTTTATTTGTCAAATGCACGTCCGGTAGACAGATGTTCGTTTTTAATCCTCGTTAATTATTTGGTTTTAAGACGGCCAGTCAACCGATTTACTTATTAAGTCTGGAATACAAAAATTTAGTTCTATAACTAGAGATGCAATCCAGATACCTAAGCTACTTAGGTTCCAACGCGTCCGAAACATGGAGGTAAATAAACAAACATAGGTCCTACATATTTAGTAAAATCCTATGAAGTCCCCATCATCATCGTCGTAGTTTCTTCTTCGGTATACCTATTAGTTAGTTTTAACTAGGTATCGTAAGTTCGTAACTAAAACTCAGTCTCCGGGCGACCGAGCTCTGCTCGGGTTGAAATAGAGAAAATACGGAAGTAACGAATTTTGCCAGACAATGATGTATATTACATCATTGTTGCCAGATATGAGTCCTAGCTAGATCGGTAATTCGCCCCCGTAAACCCCTATATTCCAAATTTCATCAAAATCGTTAAAGCATCAGTTTTCGAGAATATGATTGCAAATATACCTAGGAATATATTTATACACAAATATTTGCTCGTGTATAGGATTATACTCGGGCTGGAATGATGCAATAAAAAATGTGAACTTGCAATGTCTACGCATGTCTAGCTACGTTTACTTTTAAAGTCAAAGAACTTGCGACCTTCAGGACCGTGCAAATGGACTTTTATTTCACTTGTCTCTTGTTTTTCCAGTCAATTCAATAGACCGGCGTCCGCGCAGTCAAACGCGAAGGCCGTGCGACCTACGTCACGTACACCTATACCTACTTATAGTTCTAGGTATATCGCTAGCTGCACGTGTGTTAGTGCCATTGTGGTCCAACGTGTGCATTGCCAGTGCCTACCTGGCAGAGTTGACTGACACACGACCGCATCCGCTCCGCGTGCTACACTTTGATTCCGTCATTATAATAAAAAAAAACACCATTTAATAAGTGCCCGTGGCATTGTTAAAATGAGCTTGATCGTTCTCCGGTGATTCTACGCCAAAAGCAAAGTGTGAAGCAGTCAGTATGCCGTATATTATGGTTATGGGAAGCCTGAGCGCCCCCCATCTGTCAAAGGATGATGGCGCGACGGTATACGGTTTGAAGAGTGAGGAGCGGACGGCACTAGTGAGGGTAAGTGTGATTTAGACAGTTCTACTTATACTCAGAGCTATCACCACGAACTTCGAAAGTCGAAGTTCGCCGGGTATTACCTACCATCTCTGTCACGCTAATTCGAGTGACGGGGATGCATGTTACGAAGTTCGAGTTTCGATTTTCGTGGTAGCGCCGCAGTTTACTTATTTGTTTTGGTGTTTCAATTAGGTAGTGCAAATAGCGTTCGTTCAGATGAATGATAGGATTGTGGTCGTTTGGAATAAGAGATGTACTTTTTAGAAATTGCTGTAGGTTTCGATTATTGATCATGTTGTGTCACATGCTAATGTACATGCCAATACAGATTCTCCTTACAACATAATATCCCTATGTAGATTCGCATTCTTATGTTGACACTTTCATCGTCTATTGTGCGGGTTCCCATTGTTACCACGGAATGTATCTTTACAATCAATACATTATTTACATACGTAATCACAAATACGAATGGAACTCAGCGGAGTTGAAAATCTGTAGCTTTACCTAAATGAAAATATAGAATAAGGGAATCTGTAATCGATATCTATAGGTAGTATTGAGATCACTCAATAATATAATTGAAAATTTCGGGAGACATGTTGAAATAATACTAATCATTACATGGTTCAACTCACGGGCGACATGTTTCGTACTCTTTGGGAGTTCTTCTTCAGGATGAATGTTTTCGCGACGGTGTCGTTTGAACCGCCACGAAAACACTCATCCTGAAGAACTGCCGAAGAGTTCGAAACATGTCGCCCGCAGTGAAATTGAATACGTGAGTTGAACCGTGTAATTATTAGTATTATTTCAGTCAATAATCACCACCCATATAGGTACCTCTAAGTTCCATCAATAGGTATTAAAGCATTATTGTGTATGTAAATAATAAATCGACGCGGATTGGGAAACAAAGTTTATTAGTATCGAGTCTTAATACAAAATGGCACTGGCTAGGTTAAAACACAACAAAAACACTATATTAAGTTATTATCAGTAACTCTACACACAGAAACTAATTAGCCCCGGCTATAGGCTCAGTATCAATAGGTAAACAGGTAATTATTAGGTTTAAACAGTGTTAAAATCATAGGTGATGCGCGTCGGTACCTAGCTCAGCGATAGACTGATTGGCGGAAGGCGGCAGCGCGCGACATTTTGGGCGGGCGCTGCACGAATGTCAACCTTAAGGGCTTCTATGCCGCGAAGTTTAAATAGCGGCCGTTGGGTCTCTTGGCGCGCGTGGAACGGCGAGTAGGAGAAGTATTTACGTTATACTCCCCCTCTAGTGTAGGAGAACGCCCTCGTTCCTGGACTAGCTTGTTTTGCTTCTCCTTCGGTCGTCCACGACGTCGCTTCGGTATAACAGGAGCCGGCACGGTGTCAGGCTCCGAGTTTGTATTAATGTATGGTGTCAAATCCTGAACGTGGTACTTCCCTAACGTCTCGTCAGGCTTCGTTACGGGAGCAATAATAAAAGTAGTGGGACTAACCTTCTTCGTTATTATGTACGGACCATCGCGCTTAGGTACGAACTTAGCACTTATACCTTTCTTAGCATTACTCAAAACATGCGACTTGAGCAACACCTGATGGCCGACATCATACACGGGAGCTGGACGGCGAGATTGGTCAGCCGTGTCCTTGGACTTGTCCTGCTGTGTCTCAACACGTTCCCGCACAGCAGATAAGGAACTGATGAACGAGCGGAGGTAAGGAGTGATTTGTGGCACGAAGTTCTCTTTATCTAATATTGCTCGCAAATCATGGCGAAGCTCAGTGGGTGACCGCATCTCTCGTGCATACATTAGATAAGCTGGAGTTACACCAGTCGTGCGGCAAACGGCGCTGTTCATTGCAAATCTGATGACTGCTAACTTGGTTGGCCAGGAGGTGTGCTCATTCTCTACCAGTTGGCCGAGCTGAGTCTTTAAATCCCTGTTTTTTCGTTCGGCGGGATTTGCCTCAGGATGGTACAGTGGGATCAGACTCTGTTTGATTCCCAGAATAAACATGCATTGCTGCATAACAGCTCCAACAAACTGTACGCCGTTGTCCGATACTACTCGACGCGGGAAGCCGTATCTAAGGAAGTACTCTTCGATGAGGGTACGAGCACATACTTCTGCGGTAGCTTCCTGGAGAGCATATAGTTCCACCCAGCGGGTAGCTGTATCCTTTACCAGTAGGATCCATCGTTCACCACGTTCGCCTTCAGGTAACGGTCCAAACAAATCTATGGCGATTACCTCGTTACGTTGGTTAAGAACGGGTGTCTGGAGAAGGCCTGGTGGTTTCTCGTTTGTAGATTTATATCGTTGACAATCGATGCAACTTTTGACGTATTCTGTTATAACTCTCCTCATCCCTGGAAAGTAATACAGCTGAGCAACTTTATAGTACGTGCGATCAATTCCAGGATGTCCTGCTATCGGGGAGTTATGGCAGTCGTTCAGGATCTCTGCTCTGAGACTGATGGGAATAACAAGCTGTGGAGTCTCACTGTCTGAATCGGGATTATAGCGATATAGTACTCCCTGCTCCATCAAGTATCCACGCTCCGTCCACCGTCGAGCTGCCACCTCGTCTGCACCCTCAACTTCCGTGACAATCTTCTCCACTTCGGGGTCGGCGAGTTGTTCTTTTCGCAACTCTACAGGATCCTTTGTTGGCAGGTCTACCACTACCGTGCAGATGCCGCAGTCTTCACGAGAATCCTCGGAGCAGTTTGGTCTACTCAGTGTGTCAGCTACCACGTTAACCTTCCCGGGAGTGTACTGAAACTGTATATCAAATGATTGCAGTTTTAGCGCCCACCTTACTAAGCGTCCGGTTGGGGATTTCAGGGTCAAAAGCCAACGAAGTGGTTGATGATCACTGCCGATTATAACGGGATGCCCATCTAAATAACACCTGAATCGCTCAACGGCCCATATCACCGCAAGGGCTTCCCTCTCGGTAGTAGAATAATGCCGTTCGGCGGAGTTCAACAAGCGGCTGGCATATTCAATAGGCTGCTCGTCTTTACCGTCCCCCTGCAGGAGTACCGCACCGAGAGCGTAACTGCTAGCGTCAGTACGTAAAACGAACGGACGTGAGAAGTCTGCTTGAATTAAGATAGGGGCGGTGGTTAGTAGGTGTTTCAGTTCTTTGAATGCCACTGCTTGATTGGGACCCCAGGTCCAGTCTTGGTCTTTTCTCGTCAGCTTGGTTAGTGGTTCTGATACCTTCGAGAAGTTGGGTATAAATTTTCGGAACCAGGAGCAGGTCTGTAGAAATGTACGCAGATGTTTGAGGTTGTTTGGCTCCTTCATCTCCAATACAGCCTGGACCTTGGCCTGATCTGTCGAGACACCCTGCTGAGTTATTATGTGCCCTAGGTACTTGACACTTTCCCTTGCAAAAACACATTTCTCACGATTGGCGCAGAGGTTGAACTCTCGAAGACGGCTGAATACGGCCTGAAGGTCATTTAGATGCTGTTCGAAACCTTCAGAGATTATCAAAAGGTCATCAAGGTACGCGAGAAGTGTCACGTTCGACAGGGACGAACACGTGCGTAGCCGGTCTATCAGACGCTGGAAAGTCGCAGGAGCGTTCTTTAACCCAAAAGGCATGCGCTTAAAGCGGTATGTGCCAAATGGACTCACGAACGAAGTTTTGTCTCGGTCCTGCTCATGCACTCCCACTTGCCAATATCCCGACCTAAGGTCTAAGGTGCTCATGAAGCAATTCCTCTTCGTTGATTGGAGCAATTCGTCTATCAGCGGCATAGGGTAGTTGTCCGTTTTAGTCACAGCATTAAGGCGCCGGTAATCTACGCAGAAACGGATGCTACCATTTGGTTTTGGTACCAGGAGTGCCGGAGAGCCCCAAGCCGATTCACACTCTTCTATGACGTCTTCTTTGAGCATTTTGTCGATTTCTTGGCGCATCAGTTCCTTCTTGGCAGGAGTCAAACGATACGGAGGCACAGATATAGGTAAATGGTCACCTGTGTCAATACGGTGCTCAGCATAGGGTGTTGGTGCTCCCCCTGGCTGGAAAATGTCCGCATTGTCTGACAAGACACGCGCTAGTATGTCTCGGTCAGGTGGTATAAGCTGAGAGCCTTCGTCAACTCGCAGAACATCAGCTGCGGCGCAGGTTAGGTTCTGAGTGACGTCACGTTCGAAACGAAGTTGAAACTCACGATGCTGACTGTCGTCTGAAAAACGCCATAACCCGCGGGAGAAATCGATGGAAACCCCAGCAGTGACTAAAAAGTCAATACCTAGGAGTGTTTCATTCCCGCTGGCCTCTGGAAGTATTATGAACGGGGCTCGAATATTCTTACCCTCTAGACTCACTTCTAAGGTGGTAGTAAGAACATCGACTTCACGCGGGTGACCGTCGGCGAGCTTAATAAGTTTTCGTGCCGGTTGGAGAGAGTGACCCTTGCGAAGAAGAAGCATGTACAGAGTATAACCCGCAATACAATGTTTCGCTCCCGTATCAATAAGCGCCGTGCCACGCGAACCCAGAATTTGTATGTCAAAAATAGGTCGATTTACCCGACGTAACACGCATTCAGAGCTGGTACCGGCGCGCGAGGAGGGAACTTTACGTTCGACATTATTATTTGCATTAGATTCGACATCAGTATTATTATTACTACACGAGTAAATTTATTTTTCAAACACATTTAACAAATCCATTTCCGTTATAAAATTACTATTATTATTATTATTACACATGGGTGCAACGGGTACACTAGAAATATTTACATCAGCTGTTACAGTGTAAACATCGTTTTCTACATAGCCAGTATTCATCTCGTCATCGGCAGTTACGTTATTAAAACTATAAAAGCATTGTTCCGCATTACACTTCGAACAATTATCGCGCGTAACGTTTTTGGCACCACACTTGTAACACGACACTGGATTAGTAAGCAAGTTTGACTCACCCCTGTCCGCCAACTTACGACACTGGTCACGATCGTGTCCGTAGTTCTTACAGTATACGCAGAACGAGCGCGCTCGACTCGGCGCGGCAATCGGCGCAGGTGTCGGTGGGCCGCGCGTGGCCTGTGCGCCGGACGGTGTAGGCATCGCCGCGCCGCGCGCGAACGGCGCGCCCGGCGGCGGCGTGAAACGTACACTCGATGCGCTGCGCTGATATTGCGCAAGCGATGGTAGCGGCGGCGGCGGCGGCGGCGGCGTTGAGGCGCTCGGCGTACTGGCGTAAATGGGCGGCGCTCGCGCGCGTGAAAACGGGGCGTTGCGTGAAGATGTTTTCGCGAATTCTGGAACGCTCGGTGATGACTGGGATGCCCTTTGCTTTTTAGCGTTACGGGCACTGACGGAATCTTCAATTTTATGGGCTTTTGTTAGCAATTCTTTAAATGAGGAGAACTCTTCTCGCCTTAATGCCTTGGTTACTTTGATATTAAGCAAACTATATATCATATCCAACTGCGCTTTTATGGATAAATCACTCGGCGGTAGACGGGCTAGCAGGGCGCGGCTTCTAGCGACGAATATATCGGTCCGTTCATCGGCACCCTGTTCCGAACTGAATAATTCCCTATATATAGTGGACTCTGAGCGGCGGTCGCCATAAGCGTCGCGTAGGTATGTAAGCGCTTCGTGCCATGTCGTGACCTCGGCGCGCACACTTTGCCACCAAGTCGCGGCTTCATTGGTGAGTAACATCGACATACCTTTCAGAGCGATTTCGTCTGAGACATTAGCGGCTTCTTTAAATGATTCAATCGCGTCTATAAATGCATCAATGTTATCGGAGTGACCCGCGTAGCGAGATGTACAGGTCGCGAAGGTGCCGGCCGGCGGTGGAGCCTCGCCCGCTGAGGAGCTCGGCGACGCGCTGGGCCGCCGGGCGGGGGAAGACGACCTTGTCGTCAACTGCTCCAACCGTTCGAAGACACGGTCACACATTTGCGATTGCGACTGCTGTATTGTCTCCAATAAAAAGGCGAAATTTGCTTGAGACATTGAGATGTTCTCATCTTCATCACGAACATCGAGGTCGTTCACTCTCTGCCGTGTATTACGCGACATTATAACTAATAACTATATCCGTTTTCACTTTTAAACACTAATACTTGTTCACTTAGTCACTTAGGCATTCTGCCCGCACTTGGGACGCCATTTATTGTGTATGTAAATAATAAATCGACGCGGATTGGGAAACAAAGTTTATTAGTATCGAGTCTTAATACAAAATGGCACTGGCTAGGTTAAAACACAACAAAAACACTATATTAAGTTATTATCAGTAACTCTACACACAGAAACTAATTAGCCCCGGCTATAGGCTCAGTATCAATAGGTAAACAGGTAATTATTAGGTTTAAACAGTGTTAAAATCATAGGTGATGCGCGTCGGTACCTAGCTCAGCGATAGACTGATTGGCGGAAGGCGGCAGCGCGCGACATTTTGGGCGGGCGCTGCACGAATGTCAACCTTAAGGGCTTCTATGCCGCGAAGTTTAAATAGCGGCCGTTGGGTCTCTTGGCGCGCGTGGAACGGCGAGTAGGAGAAGTATTTACGTTAGCATAGAATAGTCTACTAAACATTAATTTATATTTTATTGTACCTATGCATATCACAATAATTACCTACATAATAATGTTGACGTTCCTGCTAACACGTGTAGCTTGCCTGTGTTACCTAGTGTTCATTTATGTAATAGAAACTTTATGTCAGACTAGCTTATGCCCGCGACTCCGTCCGTTAGGAACTCGTTTATATCGCAGCTCCATACAAATTTTTACCCCCTTAGGGAATGATTTCGGGGATTAAAACTATCCTATGTCACTCTCCATCCCTTCAACTATCGCCACTTAAAAAATCACGTCAATTCGTCGCTCCGTTTTGCCGTGAAAGACGGACAAACAAACACACACACTTTCCCATTTATAATTAGTATGGAGTTCTAATGTAACTAAAATTATTTTTTCCAGGAGATGAACTCGTCATTCAACATGGCGGTAGCAACGTCATCAGACCAGGAGCGCACAGTCCGAGTAACCCAGAAAGGCCTCACCCTGGTCCTCGTGAACCGCCTGCACGCCATCCTGGGCTACGACGTGGTCTCCCACGCCATGGCGATGACCAACGCCAACCGAGAGCTGGTGTCCTTCACGATGTACAAGAAGTCCAACAGCCACGGCCACCATGGCCATAGCAGCCATAAAGGACATTCACACGGCAATATCGTCACGCTCTGAGTGGCGATTATGCCGCTTATTCGTATATACTCGTACAAGATGTTTTCATCTGTTTTGCAGATACGAATGTCAGTGTAAAGACAAATTAATTTAAATTAAACTTGTATAATAAGAGTTTGTGAATGAGGGCAGTCTACAATTTGACGCTCAGATCCCGGAGCCTTCGGATTTCCAGATATATGTGATCCATCTCGAAATCTCGAGTATGAGATTTTGTATATCGAGTATACGGAAATTGGTTTTCGTTCCAAATCCGCCATTTTTTTCGAAATATCTCTATTAGACATCATCCGAACGACCCGAGAACTGGCCTCCTGGCAAGATAAGTCGACTGCGCGAATTGTAGGTATCTACGTAATATTGTTATGTCATAATTACCATTAAAAACATGAAATAAAAACATGGGATTCATAAATAATTGTAATATATTAATTCCTGTACTTAAACAAATACGCAGAACAATATAAAAAGCTATGTCAGTCTTAACAATATAAACTCAACGTCGTAGTTACGATATGGCCAATTATAATGGAATGGTTAATATAAAAGTAGAAAATCGTCTGGTAAGACTAGACTACCATCAGAGACGAGTAATAAATACATTATGTAGTAGGATGTAAAACAAACAATGTCTCAGATTGAAGGTATTCGACAAATATTCGATCTGATGATTTACCGCCCGTGGTGCTTACAAAATTTTACTTCTCCCCTTGGCCAGAAAGTGGGGTTTTCCGCACGCGTAGTGGACGGTTATTGCCGCTTTATGTCCAGATTCTGACTTAACATACTACGGACTACTTCTCTCGCAGTCCCTATATGGCGCTGGGTTTATAATGAACGAGCTGCCCGGCCCCGCTTCGCACGGATTACCCGTTTTCCCGTAGGAATGAAGCATTTTCCCGCGGCAAAAAGTAGCCTATGTTCATCAGGGATAATGTCGGCTTCTAATGGTAAAAGATTTTTTCAAATCGGTCCAGTAGTTTCGTAGCCTATTCAATACAAACACACAAACAATCAAATCTTTCCTCTTTATAATATTAGTGTAGATAAATAAGGAGACGCTACACGGGCCGATATCGGCGGAGACGGCCAAGCAAGGCGACAGAAAATCCAGTATGGAGTGACCTTGCTTCGGCCGGCCGCCGTGCTTCCGAATAGCGATGTGCCATGGGAATATTCCCGGAAGCGGAAATATTCCCCTGGGGAATATTCCCATGTTCCCAGGAATATTCCCAAAACAGGAGACTATTGCAGTACAGATTGTGCAAATAAAAAATTGAATTAACGTTAGTGACAATACTTACCCCTTTTTTGTAATTTTTTGACATATTGTATTTACTGTTGTTAAAGTGTTTTAAAATTTGCTAAATTGTGTATTAATAAAGACTTACTCTATGAAAAAAAAAAAAAAAAAAAAACAATACTTACAATTAATAGTACTCAGAAGAAAAAAAATGATTTCTGTTAAAAACTACGTTTTTGTGCTAGGTGTACATGTTGTTGTCTGTGGGAACATTCCCAGAAACATTGGGAATATTCCCGGGAACGTTGGGAATTTACTATCACAGGTGAGTTACACTCTCTAATGTCTCGGTAAAAAGTTTAAGGGCTTGTTTTAATAGAATCGCCGATATCACAATATGCAGACATAAGTACACAATTTCAAAATTCCCCTATGTTCCCTTTGCGTGGGAATATTCCCGGAAATGTACCCGCGAACATTCCCACCAAGGTAATATTCCTGGAAACGGCACATCACTACTTCCGACACTTATCCACACGGGCCGAATCACGCGTTGGCGCATGCAGTCCGTGTAGCGTCTCCTATACTCTGTTAAACGGTGATACATGAGGTTTAGAAAAAGTGTCACCGTTTTCGAAACAATGGGCGTATGAAATAATTTATTTGAAAAAACGTTTTTTTCCACGGCATATATTTTACCAGCTTCCGCCCGCGTGGAACTTGTTTATATCGTAGCTCCATACACACTTTCAACAGCTGAAGTCCTTCAATCATATGTCCTTCCTCGGGACACAAACTATCTTTAAACCAACTTTCATCTAAATCGGTTCAGCGGTTTAAGAGTGAAGAGGTAACAGGCAGACAGACACACTTTCGCATTAATAATATTAGTATGGATTCACTGCCAACACCTTGTGTAACACCGCGTAGTGCACCTTATCTCAGAGGGACGCAATTCTGTATGGCTTGGGCGATTGTCAGTCTGTATATTATTGACTCGTGTCTGCTACCTTATAGGTATGCCACGTGGTCCATTTATGGCAGTTTCCTTATGAACTTGGCATTATTGCACGTACACTTTAATAATTATAATAGGCATGATGACACATTTTGAAAAACTGTTCTAGTATGTTTAGAAACATTTATTATGATTACGATTACAACGAATAAGATTTTTCAAGAGAATATAACAGTTAAGTAGAAAAATAATGCATTTTAGTTTTTAAATTTCAAATTGGCGCTAAAACGCTTGTCAGTGTCATGGCGTCCGGAGTGACATCACGATTGTATAAACAGAACACAGACCTTTGACGTTTGCTACCTAGATCGCTCAATTGCTCATTGAATGAACATAAATTCAAAAGTTTACAAGTCTTGCGCGGCCGTGCGAGCGAGAAAGCGGGACAGTGACGTATGAAGATCTGACAGATAACATAGTTCTATCCCTGTCTTACTATTCGTTCAGTACGTAAGTTTTCTCTGTAATCTGTGGTAATGGCCGTTATGGGTATTTTTGTTTATACAAACGTGACGTCATGCGCTCTGATTGGTGTTTAACATATCATGGCGGTCGTCCGTATTTTTCAGTTTAATTTTATCAAAATAAATAACAATCTCTTACTTAATAAAAATTATGAGAATTTTTCGTATTCTATGATTAAAATTTCACTAAGAAAATACCATATTTTAGTGATTTTCAATTACTGTCATCATGCCTATTATAAGGTCACAGCTCATTGGAGCCACCCGGCACCCGACCCGCACCGGCTCGCCTCGCGCGGATAGTATTCTTTATATGGATTTGTATGGGCATGCGCTTATAGTTCTTATACTCCGTAGTTAGTTCACTTCCAAGGCGAGGCGGTTCGGGTCGAATGCCGGGTGGCTCTAATGAGCTGTGACCTATCTCAATACCTAGGAGTATTTCTATTCGTAACACTTTAATACGGGTGTAGACTCAAAATTGCCTAGTGACGAAAATGCCATTCAGATATCTCAAAGAATTACGAAGCTACAACCGTGACGTCACGATCTACGAGCGTCATAGTAAACAACAATCGTTTCATACGACACGAAAGTGCGTTTTGAGGAAAAGGGACAGAATTGTACTCTCTCTTAAGAGGCCGCAGTAAGCTCGGCCGAATTTCACCTTCCCATACAAACGTAGTTACGCTCTCATTTTAAAACTACGTGTTGGATTGTGACGAAACTTTGCATATACAATGACATGAGGTATATCTATGTCTGTAATTAGTTTATATGGTTCCAATTTATCATCATCATCATCATATCAGCCGAAAGACGTCCACTGCTGGACATAGGCCTCCCCCAAAGAGTGCCAAAGTGACCGATCCCGCGCCACCCGCATCCAGCGGACTCCCGCAACCTTTACCAGGTCATCAGTCCACCTTGTCGGGGGCCTACCCACGCTGCGCCTTCCGGTACGTGGTCGCCACTCGAGAACCTTTCCGCCCCAACGGCCATCGGTTCTTCGTGCTATGTGTTCCAATTTAGAAAACAAACTAAATACAGCAAAAACTAGTTTTGTATGAAAAACTTAAATTCGCTGTATTTTTTTATCATGGTATCTGAAGCTACATAAACTAATTTCAGACATAGATATACATCATTTCATTGAACATGCAAAGTTTCGTTACAATCCAACACGTAGTTTTAAAATGAGAGCGTAACTACGTTTGTATGGAGAATCGAGCTTGCTGCGGACTCTTACAACATTGGACACTTATAACTTTAACCCCTTGCTTTACTATTTTCTCCGTTATATTTTTAATCCTTTTTCGTGAAAATTCAACATTATTGGTTATTATTTGGTGTCTACACCCCTATTGGTATTCTCTTGTGATTTATAACATAAATACCTACTTATAAAGATCATTGCACATCATTATCTTACCGTCTCTGTATCCTAATGCCATTGTTACACGTATCGAGCAAACGGGCGAGACAATAAAATTAGTATGGAAGTTTTACGGAGTACACACACTGTAGCTCGTGAAATACAATTGTCTTTCCTACATACATACCTAAGCTCGAAAAACATAACCAGGGGTCGGGTAACAAGGGATTGAAAATGCCAAGAAAACCCCACATTCAGTGGAAAACCCGTAAACTCTACGGACAGCTCAACCGTTCCTCCCTTTCCCTATCTTCTGCCTCTCTTCTCCCAGCTTCTTCAAAGCTGCCGCGTACTGTCTCTGCACATCCATCAGCCGAGAGTACTCTGAGTGGAGAGCCATCTTCTGTTCTTTTTCGTTCTTGAATTTGAGTTCGACCTTCTTTACCGTTTGGTTCACCCACTCTACGATGGATTCGAATTGGGTCATGAACTCTTCTCTCCTTCTAGCTGAGGACATGGCTCTGGAACCAATTAGTTAGGGGGTTCTGCGAATGTCAAAACGTCTTTTGACATTCGCAGGCTAACAGCGTATAAACTAGAATAATTTGAGAAATTTGTTTGTGACGTGATACTTTGCGAAAACGATTATTCTCAAATTATTCTGGTTTATACAAGTTTATTCTAACAAATGGGGAATCTCGCGCAAATGTGAAGCCAATTTATGAAAGATTGTTACATATGTTTCTTAAAATATCACGCCGTTAGCTTGCGAATGTCTAAAGACGTTTTGTATGGCGATCGAACCGCCTGATGATCCGAACTATCGGCCGACTAAAAGTCTGCAGTCTGCGGGGGGTCTTAATAGGATAGTTAAATAAGTGCGCACTATACTACTATAACATAAGTTACAATAAAACGTGTTAGATGAATGGAGCTGAAATTGGAGGAGGGATTAAAAAATAGTGTCCCCAGCACGGCTATTACAAGACGGCGCGCGAGCTCCCTCGATTTTTCTCGCACTATCCGTCTCTCTCTTATTATAACAATTAGAACAAGAGGTTTAGTGCGAGAAAAATCGAGAGTATGTCGCGGCCGTCTCATGATAGACGTGCAGGTAGGGGATTTAACTGAAATTCATATTTTTTTTAGTCCAAGTTGGCTCAATTCGGGTTGCACAGGGCTGTTCCACAACACTTTTGATTGATTGATTTGAATTGTTGTTTTTACAGAAACATATTGCTTTAGGTACTTAAACATTATTGTAATACTTACTCTTCATAATTATCCAAAATCGAATTTAATAAACTTAGTTCCTTTGAGGTATATAGTTTCACTTCAAAAAGCGTATTGTAAAATATGTAATACTGTTTTGTTTCCTTGTGTTTCGATGCAACTGGAACAAAAAACGATAATTCACATGGTTCACTTATTTTTAAATTATTGTAATGTACAACCTATGCATATATTAAACACAGCAAATCCACGAACCAATAATGTACGATTCCCACCGAACGGGTCGGACCGGCGCGCATTCTATTACATGCAAAGGAATTTGAACCGTCTATAAAGTAGATACAATTCATATTTGAATGCATCGTGTATCCACTACGAGGCAGCAGCTACCGACGCGGTCGGTGGGCATTGTAATCAAATATGAATTGTATCTGTACAGGAGTATCTGCTGTATAGACGGTTCAAATTATTTTGCATGTATGCGCGCCGGCCCGACCCGTTCGGTGGGAAACGTACATAAAGGGTCAGCAACGCGATTGTGATTTTTCGGGACTCGCAACCGTCCATAGGCTACGGCGTATACAATCAGGCAGCCTGTTTGCTTGTTTGCTAGATATTTTGACGACCGCTTTGCCTAGTTGGAAGTGACCCTGCCTATGAAGCAAGAGGTCCAGGATTCGAACCGTACCTACGTCAAAGAGTAAAGTAAGTATTAAGGAGACCTACGTACGTTTTCCGTGTATTTAAGTATTTATTTATCTACGTATGTTTATCGTCGTACTCATAATATAAGCTTTGCTTAGTTTGGGACTAGGTCGATTTGAGTAAGATTGTCCCCTATTTATTTATTTTTATTTCACATTAAATGTACAAGCCATCGAATCGACCCATGGACCTTATCGTATAAGCCCGGGCGACATGATGCCTCCAGTGTTGCCAACCACCTACATTAATTAGGCGCGTTCAGAAATACCGCTAACAGTTGTATAAAAAATAAATATTAGCAGACAATCTTACACAAATCGAACTAGCCCTGTAGTAAGCTCAATAATGGGGTGTATACATCAGCCCCAATTTATCAGAAGCTGACTAATTGCTATCGTCTGGCTGGAGGCATGTTGTGCTGCTGATACAACTGTCAAACAAGTTGTACTGAGATATTGCTTGCAGATGTAGTCGGATTGTTACATCTGTACGCCACACCCAATTATGATTTCGAAATTTTGCACTGACAAATTGGGGTAAAATCACATAATCTGTATACCCCATAAGGCTTGTGTGGTGTGTTATAATGGGTAGACGACGATATATTCAATGGATACAAAAAACTACTTTATTACCTTGATTGTAGAGTTCAATAAACCTCTTCTCGTACTGCAGCAGCTCAGCTGTCCCCGGCACCTCGTCTAGGGCCACAGTGTACCTCAGAACCTCCCGGTTGAGCCTGGCCAGTTCCAACCGCATGCTGGTAATGAATGCTTTGAGCTTTTCCTCCCTATCTTGGAACTCCTTCAATTCTGCTGGAGTGAGGGGTTGCTCCTCGATTTGAGCTGGTTCTTGACTGTTACTAAAATAAAGGTAGACTTTTTATCTTATTACAAGCTTCATGGAAAAATAACGAGTTGCCAATTCACATTGTTCAGACTATACTGAACTGTTGTCATATAAATGAGAATGATAGCGCCTCTTGACAAAGATCATATATTTCTGGTCAAGCTTTAATAGTATATCTAGTTGCTTACTATTGTAAATTGTAATGTATTGCAGTCTGGTAGATAGATAGTTAGCAGTTAGCAGTTTTAAGGGCATAAACATAAACTTCAATATCACCTTATGAATGACGACTTCATACGACCTTACCTCAATTCTTCTTGTAATTTCTTGTTTTCTTTTTCCCTGTGCTGTATTATTTGCAATAATTCATTTCTCTCTCGTGCCAGCTCTTTCAATGTCTTATAAAATTTCTTCACATTTTTGTCACTAAAACATGTCAAATATTTAGTAAACGTGATGAAAAAAATCTCTATTAATAGTGCTCTACTCACCTGGGGCGGTAAAACAAAAAAAATGTCTCATATCGCTAGTGTTGACGACCGAAAAGAAGGCAAGGGCGGCAAATAAGCTATCGGAGGCTTACTGTATTACCGCCCGGAGGTGAGTAAAAAATATACGTTTCCCCTGGCCAGAAAATGGGATTTTCTGCACACATAGGTTCCGTTAGTTGCCACTCTTTATACAGGTAAACTTACCTACTATCATCAGAGTTCATCATCTTATACGTAATTTTTTGTAACTTCTCTAAAACACTGGCGTACTGCTGCTTTGCGCTTTCGATTCTACTTTCATGTTCCTTCTTAGTGTCTTCTACTTCTTTCTCCATGGCATCAACTGTTCTTGTGAGTTTGGCCACTTCCTCTGAATATTTGAGTTTCTCACTTTCTTCTAGTTCTTTGGAAAGTTCTCCAGTCAGTTCTGAATGTAGCACAGCATAGTGAATTTTGGTGTCAGCGGCATCCACATTATTTTCCTGACTCTTCGTAAATCTGTCAGTCTAAAATTCAATGGAAAATTAATCTACGAGACCTATAGAAAACCAGAGAACACAGTGCATCATATATTGTTTGTTATACTTACTTCTGTTGTGATTTTAGAAGGATCTGCTAATGTCTTTTCATAGTCATACTGAAACAATCATGAAATGTTTTAGATATTTTTCTGAATGCTCAGGGATATAACGCGCGCAGATAAAAGGTCACAGCTCATTAGAGCCACCCGACGCTCGACCCGCACGAGAGGTGCGTCGCACGCCGAGGCGGTGCGGGTCGGGCACGCGCGCTGATAAAGAATGGATCTGAAAATGGCGTCCCGCTCGCATGCTATCTCGCTCACACCGGTGCGAGCGAGTGAGCGAGATAGCATGCAAGCGGACGCCATTTTCAGATCCATTCTTTATCAGCGCGCGTTATACCACTTACACACCTAGATTAACTTTCGTGTTTCTCTATTCACACAAACCACGCAAACCATAAATAATAAATAAATAAATAAATATAAGGGGACAATGTTACACAAACCGACCTAGTCCCATAGTAAGCTCCATAAGGCTTGTGTTATGGGTACTAGACGACGATATATATAATAGATATAAATACTTAAATACATAGAAAACATCCATGACTCAGAAACAAATATTCATGCTCATCACACAAATATTTGTCCTTACCGGGATTCGAACCCAGGACCTTCAGCTTCGTAGGCAGCGTCACTACCCACTAGGCTAACCGGTCGTCAAACCATGTCAGGTCAGATATTAATGCAACTATAGTCTGTTGTTGCTGCATACTAGAGTCATTAGTAGAAATGCCTGAGGCATGCTCGTCCCGCGCGGCGAGCTGCTCGCGAGCCAAATTGGACGAGGCAGCGTGCTCGCGACGAGCCGACATTGCGCTTCATTCCAAATGGCGTCGACACGACGACAGCTGATCGATTTCGGGTCCCACAACACCTTTTGCTTTTCATAAAATTGTTCCACACCACAGGCCATTACTCAAATTTGTACGCGACTCAAGCAAGTTCGATCTTGTCACTCTGAGCACGGCACGCTCAGATACACGTACAAATTACGTGAGGCACGCACGCTGAGGCGCCTTTGAGCACGATCAAAAGACCGACTCTGGGCAGCTCGCGCACAGCGCGTGAGCGCGTACGCATTAGTCCATTAGAGCAAAATAGGTGAGCCGTGCGTGCCTCAACCAGAGGTTGCTCAAATTCGTACGCCCCTTTTTTCGTACTCCGTGAAACCCACATTTGGCACATTTCTAGTATATATTTTTACATAGTACAAACATACCAGGAAGTCAAGCCCTTCGTCTTTCTTGTTCTCATCCTGCTGTGTGGTGACGTGGAGCAACATCCGCTGGTCATACTCGGAGAGGGTCGCGTTCACTTGCTCCAGCTCATTCGCAGGAAGACCACCTATCCTCTTACGAACTCTACATGGTTTGTATAAATTCTGAAACATATATTTTTTAAATTCAGCATCAGTAATAGTAAAGTAATTTAAGACGCTTAAAATTATCAAACAAGCTAGCAAAGTGAATAAAGTTCTATGCCTCGGCGTCCGGTGGTCTGTCCCGCTGCTCAACTTTACAGGTCGCATTTCTTCACCGCTACTCGTGAAATTTTGTGAGCAAATTCGCAAATTATAATATTTTTGTCAAGACACTTTTTCAACTTAAATAAAAAAATATTTAAAAAAAACAGGCATACATTCTCTTGACATTAATGTCCATGTGCAGCTTATTTAGAGCACTAGGCCGCGTGACTGCTTCTTAGCACAGACTTGAAAAATATGGTATGGTATAGGATCCTATTTTAATTTGATGGTGTCCTTCATGAAAAGTATTTTTATATCAGAAATAAAAATATCAAAATAGACTGTTTTAGTGCATCATTCTGTAGGAGGTTTTATCTCACACACATCAGCATAAATATTACTAATATTACAAATGTGAAAATTTGGATGTTTGTTACTCAACACTTAGACGGCTCAACCCATTTGGATGAAATTTTTCCCAAAGAATATAGGATAGTTTTTATCTCACATCCACGCTGACAAAGTCTCAGGCGTTAGCTTATTCTGAATAAAGTGATCTTACTTGTAAAACAGATAAATTCTTCAGCAGCCTTTCCTTTTGCTCAAAATGTTTTCTGTCAGACTCAAAGATATGTTCTTTGTCATACTGCATCACAGCAAACTTGCGGAGCTCATCTTCTTTCGCTTCTCGGAATTCACTTGAGTATTTGATCAGCCATTGTATGAGAGGATAGATATTGATGAAGTCCAGACCTTGGATTTGGTGAGGCTCAATTATGAATGGACATTTCATAGATGGCAGCACTTTAACAATTTTTTCTGTTAATGCACTGGAAGAAGAAATGTAACCATTCAAAACACACATTTTATACATGTTATTTGTCTTCTTGAACATAAACAAAGCTGTTGACTGCTGATGTGCCTCTATCCAACCTATGTCTAGTGATAATGATCTTGGCACATAGTATGACAAACAACTGCAATAAACAAATAAAAAGAAATCATTAAAATACTTACATCTTTTTACCAATAGTAAGGTTCTCCTCAAACAGTAAGCTGACGTCCACATCGATATCACACAGCTCTATGCACCAAGACAGCCCCCCGACGATCTTGTCAAAGGCTGACAGGCCCTGCAGCTGGGCGCGGTAGTACCCCGCCGTAACCAACGAGTCCGATATCTCGTGCCATTTCACTAACTGTTCAGCATCTTCACGAACCTCTACCTAAAATTAAAAAAATACAGCACCAACGAACAACCCGCCGATTTCGATTGAACCTCCCACTTAATTTACCTCTTTTCCTTCGTGATCTACACCACTGTAAATATTCATCAAAGGTTTACTTCGCGTAAAAATATTTCTCTGTTTTGCTGCCATCGTTTCTAAATATTAATATGGATTGTAGTTCACAAAAAACCTATAATAATGATCAATATTTAAGATTAAACTTAGTTAACAAGGATTTCAACTATAACTATAATATTCTTGCTTCGGTCGGTGCCAGTGCCAGCTGTCAAGAGTGTCAAGAGTCTCAAGTCAAGTCATAGTCAAGTAAATCCAGTAAATCTATCAATTTGAATTGAATTTGCTGTCAATTTTCAATTGGACTCGTAATATGGTTGGTAGCAAATAGTTTAATAAATTTACTATAATAATTTGAAGGTTTTTGAACATACTTTAAAACAAAAGTAGTGCGTTTCATTTCACACGAAAGAGACAAACTTACTGTCATGGAATAGATATAGTGACGTAATATCTAGATTTGTTCATATGAATTGGAAATAACTGAAGACATATTTATTGGACTAGAGACTTCTGATTTGAAACTACTGAAGACGTTATTACTGGATTCGATCAAATGAAATTATACTTACTGAAGACGAGGCACTATGGCCCATGGTCTTAGTCTGTCCGAATGGACATAAAAAAAAAGGAATAGAAATAGAATTTTATTGTTAAGAGGCTCCTACACGGGCCATGTTTTCGTGCAATATGTGGCTGCAACACAGTGGCCCGGCAACATTGCAAGCAATGCCAGCCAGACTATGCAATAATGCAGATATGTCCCGGACATATAGCCAAACATGTTTGGTGTTGCCGTGTATGGCCGATATTGTCCCGAGGGGTTGCCGGACGATCGCTAGGCTCTCGATTTTAAATGCAATATGGCCCAGCCAGTTGTATCGTTGTTTCACTCAATTCACTTTGTACGGCATAGTGCATCCTTTTCTACGCGACATGAAGTTTGCTGTGAGCGTACGCCGTGTTGCTATATTCCGTTCTTTGCGATGAGCTGCATGTTATTTTCATTTTGAGCTTATTTATTAATTTATGCAGCAAACTAATACGTGGTCTAACGAACGAATTATAGATTTTATTAATGAAGTACATTTACACCCCGAGTTGTGGGATATAAAAGCCGGAATATACAAAGATAGGAATGTTAAATAATTTACTTTAAAAACAAAGTTTTAACCGACTTCCATTTAGTACTCCGCCAAGCCACGAGAACATTTCCACATTTATTTTCCAATTTACCACATGAACTGTTTTCCGTGAGCAAATGCGTTGGTTATTAGAGAAAAAAAACCCAATCGCTGTATGTGGGCCGATAACATTTGAGGACTTCTGTCGATTCCACAAGGATCACCTTTGGCACTTCATTAGTTGCTATTTCAACACAATCTTATCAGAATCTGTGATATATTTCTGTACCTTTAAGTACGTAATTGAGGAATTCCATAAGTCATCTGTGGTCTTCATCATCAATTCCACTCCACTTATCCACTCAATTTATGATTTCCGGGTGTAAATACACAAATTATAATAGAAAATACCAAAATCACTACACGCGTGCCTAATAAAATTGAGGAGTTCCCTCAATTCCTCATTTGAAAAAATGGGACCCACCTAAAAGCATATACTTTCGAACAAAAAAAAATTTACGAATCGGCTCATCAATGACGGAGTTCTGAGGAAGGAGGTAACAAACATTGAATAAAAAAAAAAATACAACCGAGTTGAGAACCTCCTCCTTTTTTTTTAAGTCGGTCAAAAAGATGCACGAATCCATATTTTGTTATTTTATTGTTTTTCTTTTAAAACTATGTAAGCTGCTGCGACAAGCGTGATTTCGTCAGCCATTATTGCTGGTGTGTGTTGCCCGTGTGAGTCTGCGTCTCATCAGCCATACTATTGCAGACATATATGCACACATTGCCCAGCAATAGATGGCTCGGCCATCAGTTGCAATGAAATATTTTTGTGGTTGCTGGGAAATTAGTTGCCAATAGTGCAGCCATAAATTGCACAAAAACATGGCCCGTCTAGGAGCCTCTTTATGTTAGATGTACTTTTTACACACTCTTTATGAGCCCCACATGTTATTTGAATTATTTTTTATAACAATCATCAATTAAAATAGACATTCTGTTTTTCCAATTTTATTTTTTATTCTTGCAATGTAATAATAACCTTTATCTAAATAGATGTAATGGAACGTAATTCAAGATTTTTTGATTTTTTCTAATGTCATGTCATGTCATGTCAAATGTCAATTGTCAAAGTTGTCACGAAACGTGCACGAAACGCAGCGGCGCATTGTGAAATTTTGGCTTTAAATTATCAATAACTCATGTTGTAGCGTGCGATTTACGAATTCATTAGGAGCGCAACTACTTACAGCACTTCGGGAATAATTTACCATATTATTGCTATACTCCAGCATGAGCAAGTTACCGTGCCTCTTTCGTTGTAAGTATCAACTTTAAACAGTATTCTCCAAACACACCATCTTACCGCGTCAACAAGGGATATTTTCCTTTAGAATACAATTTGCCTTATTTCAGAAATCGTTGACGACAATATTGGTTGATTCGGCTGCTTATCATCGGCCGCAATGAGTGACAATGTAGATGTTGTGGACTTAGTGTCTAATTTATTAGATTCCGGGAAGTATAAAGAAGTTCTGAGTGTACATAATGAAGAGAAATATGCGAGCAGTTTCAAGGACAACTGCTGGGACATGATCTCAGTAGCTGTGAGCAAGATCCAAGATGAGACCATAGTTATCAAGCCATCTCTGCACAGCACTGTCGAAGAACTGCTGACTATTATTGCCGAGAAAGCAACGCCTGAAGAAGCACTCCTGGAGTTCATTGAGCAAGTTGAAGTGGCTAAGAATGATGCTCAGTTTGGAATAGTGTTAACACCCCTGCAACAACTTTTGAAGAAACTGTCAGCTAAAAGAGGAAGATCACTGGAATGGTGCTTGAACTCCATCAGCACTTATATTGAAAATATACCCACTCCTGAATTTCAGCTGGAGGGTAGAGAACGTTTACTGGCAGAGTGTGATCCTAACATCAGGAGAATAATTAGAGTTTACTCCATTGTACCTACATTCTATCAGCCTTTTATTGAGGAGTTGAAAGCACCAGAATCAAATGTCAGAACCAAGCAGATAATAACTGCATTCCTAATTAGCCTACTTGGCAAACCTTTGATCTATCTGGACTTGGACATTGATAACAATGAACAAAGTGAAGCAAGGCTAAGCTGCAATACTATTTTGAGAGACATCTGTTCCTTAGAAAAAGACATACTGAAGTTTCTCGATTATGTAGAAATCTGTAATAAAGAGAATCAGAAATCTAAAACTAAATCATCTGAAAGTAAGGAAGAAGTATCCCCTTATGATCATAAAGAGAAACTAAACATGCTTACACTCTCAGGGTTGTACTATGTGGTCCTATCTTCTCAATTTGATTTGCCTGATGGTGCTATACCTCAGGTTTATGCTACAGAATATATTGTACACACAGGAATGTTATGTGTGATATACTTACTGAGCTGCCCAGAATACGGCCCGCAGGCCAAAGCTTTAACCTTATGCGAAGCTCTGGTGAAGCGATTACAAACGAATGCTCCTCAAACATTATTGTCTGCCGCAGTACACTTCAATTTGTGCAAAGCACTGGTAAATATAGCAATATATGCAACATATGAAGGTCTTCGTAAACATGCAGTGAATGCTATCTGTCACCATGTAAACTGTTTCGAATACAGTGGAAGATGCATGTTGATCAAATACATCATATCATCTTCTAACCATTCAGGAATGATTGGATATGCCATAACTCTGCTGAAAAATTCAGTCAATGATGCAATGAACGAACCTGAATTACCAGCATGCTTTACGCACCTTCAGCTGCTAGGTTTGATTAAGAAGGTCTGTCATCTGCCACATGGAGCAGAGTCTGATTTGATGGAGCTAAGTGATCAAATAATCTCAGCATTAAACTTCTTAAGATTTTTAGTTATAAGAGATACTGCAAACGTAACTGGAATCAGAGAGTGTTACTCGTACATTGAGTCTGAATACTTGACTAATCTCAGGACTGCATTAAATATGTCTAAAGCACACTATGAAGTTAAACTGAAGGAGATTGAGGAGGGTATAAAGATTCCAGAAGGTGTCAATGTTTCTGTGAATGTTGGTGGATATCTCTTGGATGGTATACCCGATGAAAATAAAAAAGAAATAATACAGTCCGCACTTAACTGTTTCCACTTAATGGAAGGCCTTGTGGCCCGTCTCTCTGAGTGTATGAATTAATCTCAACATATTTTTCAGTGTTAATAGGTGTTTTTCCGGGATAAATTATATATCTGAATGTTTCATGAGTTATTTTCTTTCCATGAACACTTGCATTGCAAGATAATAATAATAAATCATATTTATTAAAAAAATGTCAAGAGGAACCTTTTATAAAAAATCACTATCTGCCAATGTCATTTTGTAGTTGTAGGAATCTTTGGGCAGCTAGGGGTTGTACCTACTAGCTGCCCAAAGGCCTCCTCTAATTCAATTAATTTAAATCATTCTAAATAGGATCAGAGTCGCATTTGTTTATTCGATTTTAAAACAATTATTCCTAACAATTGCACGGTTCAACTCACGTCACGTATTTCACTACGGGCGACATGTTTTGAACTCTTCGCGTTTTCTTCAGGATGAGTGCTTTCGCGACCGTGTCGCTTGAATCACTGCCTGCTGCTAACCTGCTGAAAGCACCCATCCTGAAGAAGAACTCCCGTAGTGTTCGAAACATGTCGCCCGTAGTGACATTTGATACGTGAGTTGAACCGTGTAATTATTAGTATTATTTCAACATGTGTCACGAAAGTTTAAGTTTCAAAACAAATATTATTCTATTTCCTATTAGTTCATATTTCTATTGGTCGTAAAATCGATCGAATACCGCATGCGGGTGCTCCCCGTAGACGGGATGACGACTAATAAAATTCATCAGCAATTCAGCACCCCTATTCTGTAACTTGTTTTAAGCTCACCTCAACGCTCACCCACAAATATATTATCTTGACACCGCGTAGTAAGTAATCCTAGGCAGAGGTCTAGTTTCGTGACGGGTGACCGGCGGGGTGAGCATTAGCGCGTAGCGAATAACAGCCCTGTCGTTAGCACATTCGTTTTATCCCATGCATTGCATTCCTCGCATGGGGTATAAGGGGCAGTGAAATCTATCAGTCAGTTTTATTAAAATCGTGGGAGAGGGTAGTTAGTTCGGGAGGGAGAGAGGGTGCTTGTTAATGACCACGCCCTCCGTCGCTGCATGCGGGCGCTATCGACCAATGACAAGGGGCGGCATTCCGCGATTTACGTTCATCGCTACAAGTTACATGCCGGTGCCCCAACGTTGAGGACGTTCTGACGGCCATAAATCTCAATGTTTTGGCTGAGAAAAAAGCGCCTTTTGTAAAGATCAAAGGAGTGTCCCTTCTGTACTTGTACTATTATCTATTCTGTGCCAATGAATACACGCGTGTATAGTGGCAGCTGGAGTTTGAAATTTTCCTGGGCGACGCTCCGTCCGATCGCGTGCTCGTGTTGTACGGGGATCTCTCTAAATTTATGAACTTGGCTTCTTTCTCCGGACGTAAATTTCGACACGACGACCTATTGCGCAGACTCCGTTCCAGGCGAGACCTCAACCTCCTCGCGGAAGTTGTGAACGAGGCGTTCGCCAGCAAAGCGTGTTCCGCGTGCAACGAGAGGGACGGCACGATCCATTCCCTCAAGATCGACCATCGGCTGCGTCGCGGCGTTTGTCCAGACGCAACAGTGCCGCTATCGATCGCGACTGCAACGCGGCCAAGAACATCTTAGGCCCGTCTCTCACGAGCCTATTCAAATGCTACGCGACTGATATGCAAACCATGATCGCCTACTGGTATGCTACTCGTTTCTGCACACGGTGCTACGCAAATGAGACTATTTTGTGTCAGTTGTGGCATTCGTGCGACAATGTCTAGTGACTCCAGCGATGAAGACAATCTTCTTCTCTATTTATATTGCAAGACCATATAGTCAACCATAAAAGGTCTACCTTTTGTCGGCCATGCTCTTCGGTCGCAAGAACCGGGGAGCGTAACCTCTTAGCGTAATAATGAACTCGTCGTCGATACAGGCCACATTCTCGTGTGGCGTTTGTCGGTGCCGGGGCTCTAGACAGTATTCATTTTGTTACAGTCATAAGAAATGGTCGTAAGGTCATATTACCACTTGCAACAGTCCCTCTACAAAACGCCCAAAGACAAATAAGATGCTACAGTCAGACTGTAGAAAAAGAAATGAAAGCCCCTACACCAGTCGCAACTGAGCACGAAGAGAATCAGTATGAGGAGAGTATTAAGAACCGAATATTGGAGAAAGCTCTAGAATTTGTTACGAAGAATGGGTGGTCCGTGGAATCGCTGAGTGCGGGAGCGGAGGCGGCGGGGTACCCTGGCGTGGCTCATGGGCTCTTCCCTAATGGCGGTGGTGATCTGATACACTATTTCAATGTCAAGTGCAATGATAGCCTGGTTGAGGAAATGAATAGTGTGAGTATCTATATATCAGGTATCTCAATAAGAGTGTACTCAGAGTCGTCTCTAGCCCATGTAGCGCCCGTGTGCAAACATTACTCTAGCGCCCCCTAGTAAGCGCGCGCGTCGAGTGGGGCACCGTAACGGGCGGCGCTCGGCGCCCCCTAGGACAGCTGCGCCCGTGTGCAACGCAGACCCTGCGCCATAGGTAAACACGCCTCTGAGTATACTATTATATTAATTACCCTAATAATGCCTAATTTAAGGGTTGTTTTTAATCGAAATAGTGCTATTATTGAGACTTCCGTTACATATATATGAGTATGTTGCATCAGTTGTACTTATCACGGCCGGTAATAAAGAAAGATTCTGTCTGAACGAATAGTTATCGCTTTCACCTTAGTACAGTCGAGGTCAAAGATATGTATACATTTTCGCCTTACAAAGCAATAAGATGCGAAAGAGTAAACATATCTTTGACGTCAACTATATTCACGATGGGCGGTAATGAATAAAGCCTGTCAGATCGCATTGTTATCGGCACATACCTATGATCTGAGGCGTTATTTGTTTTTGTGTTCTAGGTGAGTAATGCATTATTGTAACTTTCAGTGGCCTAAAGAGCAAATAAAGGAGTCAAAGGTGCCAGCAAAATTCATAGAAAATGCTATACTGATCAGACTTTTCATGATTGAACCTTACAAGTAAGTAATTTGGACACATTGTGATTATATTTTGGAAAAATTGTGAAATGTTTTTTATTTTTATTTGCAGGAGCACATGGCCGAAAGCGATGGCCATTCAAGCCTTCCCCAACAATGTACCTAATAGTTTAGCGACTTTACTTTCTTTAGTTGATGACATATGCTACCACTCTGGCGACCGCAGCGTAGACGTACGTAATTATAATTAATTCAATTTAATTTCAACAATTAACTTACAGTCACCTAGAATATTATCTGTCATAAAAAGTGCTAAAAGGTATAATAGAGCGTTTTGTACAGTCAGCGTCATATAATTAGTAGCAGCCAAGGTAGCCAAATATTTGGTAACACACCCTTATTCTTACAGTAATAAAGACGTGTACCGAAATATTTGGCCACCTTGGCTGCTACTAACTATATGACGCTGACTGTACAGTCAAGTGTAAAAATATGGGTGCATACAAATTACTCCTAAGGGCGGGTTGCACCGACTTACGATTACAGACCGATCAACGTTAAATATGGCGCTGACAGCTGTCAGTTCATAGAAACTTGTCAAACGTTCCATACATTCAGATTTTAACGAACACCGCTTACGATTACAGACGGTTTGGTGCAACTCACCCTAAATGTCCCAGGACTTGTCAGCGGATTAAGGTCACAGGTACATATTTATGAGAGGATTAATTCAATACATATATTTGCACTTGACTACCATTCGTTTCGTATGAGACCTTTGCTTAATACAATAGCGCCTACAGGTTTTTCTGGAAGAGATCGCTTTTTACCTTTATTTTTAAGTTTGTCTATTTCATTCAAGTTTTGAGGTGTACCATAAATATGAATTTTATTTGTAATAGCGTCATCTATGAACTCAATGGAAAAGTTTTTAGTCGGCCGATAGTTTGTGTCGGGCTCTTAATCAGTATGGAGATGTATGGTAGTATTTGTATTTGTATTTTTTCTCTTCCAGTTTAATTGGTACATTCGCCGCGTGGGTTTGGCTGGAATCTACAAAGCATCAGAGTTATTCTACCTCACTGACAGTAGCCCCGGTAACACCGCCACGAAAAGCTTCGTCGCGTCACGCATAAGAGATGCTGAGCTTTTGCAAACTGCACTCAGCTTAAATCCAGTTGCCGCCACTCCACAAACTTTAAGCGCAGCTTTTGTCACTGTAAGGTTCTTTGAGCCTAGAGCCATTCAAATTAACACTTTTTTCGAACCAAAATCTGCGTTTGCGTTACGTTTTGTATTGCATGCAACACAAAAGTATCACAAAAGCACCAAACACAATACAAAATCAGGCATTGGTTAATAAAAGAAGTGCCGATTTTGACGATTTTACCCTAATGTTGTTCATACGAATATTTACAAAATAACTAAAAACTAATCTTCATCTTTTTTTTCAGGCTAAAAATGTTTTGGGAATGAATCCACTGAAGTAGTTTTAAGATATTTATAATAGAAGAAAACAAGTCACTTTCAACAGATAATGGGTACATAATATTTTCATGACTGCAGTATTGTTAATTTATTAGTGTTAGTTCAGTAAAGTAATTTTTCAAAATCTTGTTTCACTTCATAGTATTGATATTCCGCATGCATAACAAATCCGTACATAACAATACACAGACATTATTATTAAAATATAATATGGTTTTGTATAAAAATGTATAAATACTTTTAACATTTTGATATAGTCCAATACTAGGCATACAATATTGGTACATTGAACATTTGAAGGCACAATAATTACTTTGCATAAGCTATGAGACAACTATATAATCACTGCCTGTAGACACATAGGAGATCAAGTTAGGTGGTAGGGGCAATTTGCTCCATATGTTCGCTGATACTGTTTGCCGTATCACAAACCTGCAGATCATTTGTAACGAGTCAAGTTTTGCAAATCTGAAATAAATAATAAATATTTATTAGCTTAATGAATGATGTGGCAAATATTAATAATATATCTGCAGTTAAGCGTTGCTACTTGATTCAAGGGTATCACGGTGTGTGACCACCATTCAATAGGTCAATTCCACATCCATACTAATATTATAAATGGGAAAGTGTATGTGTTTGTTCGTCTTTCACGGCAAAACGGAGCGACGAATTGATGTGGTTTTTTAAGTGGAGATAGTTGAAGGGATGGAGAGTGACATAGTTTTCATCCCCGAAATCATCCCCTAAGGGGGTGAAATGGGGGTTAAGTTTGTATGGAGCGGTGATATAAATGAGTTCCACGCGGACGGAGTCGCGGGCAGAAGCTAGTATAACATATATTATGATGAACATTTGCTGGGAAAGAGCAGAACATTCCTGACAATATTTCAATGTTTTAATTTATATTCTTTCATTTGAATCCTACTTCAAGTATACATTTAGTACAAACAGAATCATAATTTTAATTGATTTATAAACTTAATTACCTGTTCAATGGTCGTGCCAGTTTCACTGGCATTTCAAAAAGATTAGACTTCACATCCACAGCAGAACAATGTTCAGATATCCTATTTGCTGGCACAAATGTTTCATTGTTCAATGAAAATAGACCATTGGCATGTCGGAGTCTTGCATGCAGTGTGCGACCCACGCAGCGGAATGACACACAGAGAATGTGCCGGGAGTCATATGAATCTCGCACTAAAAATACGTTATCGTGTTGACCAGCTAATAGCTCCTCAGCTTCGCTGGACGATATACCACCCCAGTACCATCCATGTCTGAAAAGAGAATTGTAATCAAAAAATAATAATAATACAATTCATAATATTCTTTATGTCACACCTGGCCATAATACAAGTATTACTGCACGCTGCGCGTGCGGGAAAACTCGCATTGTGGCCAGGTGAAGACGTAAAATTTTGTACTCAACACGGGTGGTAATTCGTAAAGCCCCAGAGCGCATATTTACAAACACCTGCGATCTGGGGCATTCATGAATTCACCACCCTAGTTATACATAACAAGTGTGGTGCAATAATAGTACATTACAATGTACTATTATTGCACCACAACATATGCGCAGAATAACTTAGCTACCATCTGTATATAAAGGTTCCTTTACCACAATAGGCAATCATGGCTACAGAACAGGTCAGGAATGATTTATGCGGTGAACTGAAATGTAAGTAGGTCTTTCTTTCTTGATGGCAATCTTAAGACGTACAAAATTTGCATATATGTACTTACTTGGAAAGCTGACAGTATATGGCACAAGTTTCTAGAGATGCATGCTGATGATGTCCTCTAAGAACTGAATGACCATCTGAATGTTGACATTTCATTACTTGGTTCTTGTCTTCGATCACCTTCTCGTCTCTGTCAATAGTGGCTGCAGGACACTTTTCCAAGGAGGTTGAGGGTTCATTGCATTTGCTCTTATTGATGTTGCATACATGATCCTCTTCGTTAGTTTTATTGCCGAAATATCTTTGCAGAGATCTCACGCTACCAGAAATAAACAATTTGTTTTTCCAAAACTTCACGAACTTACTGGGGTTCATCGGAGGTTTTCGTTCAGGTAAAAACACACAATGAACTATGTCAGCGTTTGTGTAGTCTCTTTTAGTATCGATAGTTCGTTGTAAGTGCTTGCATTCCATAGGTTTTAGCCATTTTCGGAGGCATCCCGTCGTCAGCCACTTGCGACGATTGCAGTGGGTACAGCGTTCGTAGTTTTTGTTCATTTGTACCGTCGAATAATACTGGTGCGATCAATTTCTCCTTCTGTGATTAATGAAAAATAAGTTAAATTATGGGGCAATAAATAAAACTGGTATCGCAACTAGAAACTGAATTAAATAACTTCATATCTATCGTATTTATACATTACATACATAGCCATTAAACCGAGATCCGAGATGAGAATATTTTGTTTGTGTTGTTTTTTTTTTTTTTTTTTTTTTTCTGGCTTTCTCTAGGATTAGCCAAAGTCACGTTGAAGAGTTAAAAGTTAGGGAAACAGGATTAAGGAATTCGGTATAAAATTAAACGGAAATTTGGAAAGACAAAGGATCGGGTTTAATGGAAATACATATTTAGAAATATATAATTATAGTTTAATATCATTTTCCTCTAGGAATACTGCTATAATTTTATATATATCATAGGAATTATTCTGGAGTAAACAAATTATTGATGTTGGAAAAGGAATGTTTAAAGCCTCAAGGCTGGAAAAGAAATCAGACCGGTCATACAGTGCACAGCTAAAGATTACATGGTTTAGATCCCCATACTCTCCACAGGAGCAATGTGGATCCGACACAATATTCATTCTGTGTAATTGAGCCGGGGTACAAACATGCCCCAGGCGCATCCTACACAGAATAGACGTAACGGACTTCGAAAATGACAGTTTGCTAAACCACGGCTTGAAGGGAATGGATACCTGAATTCTTCTATAAAATTTTCCTATTGGTGACTCACTGTTCCAAATCCGATTCCACGCTTCGTACAAGAAAACTTTCGATAAATTAACTAAGTCACTACAATAATTAGAATATGGAAACATATCCCCTACACGTATAGCCTCATTTGCCAGTAGGTCAGCTCTTTCATTCCCAGGTATACCCACATGACTCGGTACCCAGGCCAACACTATTGTACAACCCTTTTGTGAACATTCATATAAAAGATTGCGAATCCCAAAAATAGTCGGGGACTGTTTATGGGATTTAAACGGAAACCTAATAATAGCTTCTAAAGAGCTTCGGGAGTCAGAGAAAATTATTGTCTTGGGCAATTTAACCATGAGAACATATTCAATTGCTTTAAATAGGCCATAACATTCACCAGTATAAACAGAAGTTTCAGGTGGAAATTTAATTTGCTGTATACATTTATACTGTGGGTGATAGACCCCAACGCCAACACAACTCCTATCCTCATGTTTTGAAGCATCCGTATATATGCAGTGCCAGTCAGACCAGTCATTATTAATAATATTAGTAAATTCAAGTTTTGGGTTTACATCGTTCTTTGATATTCCTAAGTCGAATTTAATTTGCGGAACTGTAGTAAGACTGTTGTAGTTGTATTGGTATAGAGGCAAAATATCATTGCGACAGGTGGGTGCTTCCAATTTTTCATATTTTCTATAACTCTTTACTAAACAGGGAGCATCCTTGTGAGCCCAGTAACTAGAAGTATCAATCTGATCAGCAAGTTGTCTCAATTTAGGAAATAGTGGATGGGAACTTAGTTGGAATGAACGAAAGAAGAATTTATCACAAAGGTATTGTCTTCTCAAGCTCAGAGGTGGATCACAACATTCTACTTGTAAACAATTTATTGGACTCGATTTCATCGCTCCTGTAACTAATCTTAAAGCCTTAGACTGAACGGAATCTAACTTTTTAGCTGCGCTTATATTACTTGGATGTAACAAGAATGTGCCATAATCAAATACACTCCTAATCAAAGCATTGTAAAGCAGTCTCATTGTAATCGGATGGGCACCCCACCAGACGCCTGTAAGACACATTAAAATATTTAAATTTCGTTCACACCTTAATGAAACATATTCAAAGTGAGGTACTCCAGAAAGCTTAGAATCTAATATTACACCCAAAAATTTCGCTTGTTCTTTATGTGGTAAAGCAAGACCATTGTAATTAATATGAGTTTGTGGAATAGTTCGCTTTCGGGAAAACACTACAATAGAACTTTTAGACGGAGATAAATCTAGACCATTGTTATCCAACCAGTCTTTTAAGGCATCCAATGAAAATGATAAAGACTCGCTGATGGCATCTAAAGATCGTCCAGAAACATACAACAGTAGATCATCTGCATATTGAAGAACATTTGCGTCTTTTAATAGAAAATTCCAAATCATATGTGTAAATGTTATAAAGTATCGGGCTTAGAACAGAACCTTGTGGCAAACCTTTCCATACTGTTCTATTAATAAATTCGTTTCCACACTGATCTAATGAATATTTGACATATCTTTCATACAGCATATTTACAATAAAATTAATTAATAGATTAGGGACATTTAGCTTAAACAATTTATTTTTTAGAATCGATATGTTGACGTTGTCGTAAGCGGCATTTATATCTAGGAACGCAGCAACCAAAGAGTCATTCCTGGAGAAACACAATCTTATGTCTGTGGTAAAAATGCTCAAGCTGTCAACAGTACATTTCCCTTTCCTAAAACCAAACTGATTAACTGATAATAACTTATTATGCTCTAAAAACCATTCTAATCGAATTTTTACTAAGTGTTCGGCAGTTTTAGCTAATACTGAGGACAACGCTATGGGTCTATATGAGGTCGGGTCTGAACTCGGTTTATTAGGCTTCTGTAGCAAAATTAACGTTTGAGTCCTCCATGGTTGTGGAATACAACCAGAAATCATAACATTGTTAATTAAAGAAAGGTAATAAACAAGGCTATTGTCATTAAGGTTAGATAAAAAAGAATATGGAATTCCGTCCTCACCAGGCGCGGAATCTTTAGTCGATGACAGTACTCCTTTTAGTTCAGAAAGTGTAAATGGAGAATTTAAATCACCATTATCAATGCGGTTGTTATTAGACAAGGACATAAAAGCGATGGGACGCTCAGGAACATATGGAGGAGCCAAACGATCCATGACTTGCTCTGCTAGATCTGGAGATATTTGGTTTGGGGTTGACTCTTTAAATGCTGATCGAAACTTTCTGATATTTTGCCAGACAACAGAAGGAGAAACGTTAGGACTTAGTGACCTACAAAATCTACGCCAGCCCTCAAACTTCTTTGTCCTCAGTAACTCTTTAGTAGAATTAGCAATTTCTAAGTAATTGTCAAAATGTTCATCAGTCATGTCTTGACAATAGCACCATTCTGCTTCCTTTCTTTGATTGACTGCTATGGTACATTCTGAATCCCACCATGGTGGGGATGGAATGAGACTTGGGCCACAACTTTTTAATGGAAATGTTTCATTTGCAGATTCTATCAATGCACTGGCTAGTAATTGAGAGCAGACTAAAATATTTGAATTGTTTAACTCGGGTAAATTTTCAACTTTTTCTTGGACCACTTCCCTATATGTACTCCACTTAGCATCATTTAACTTGTGTCTAATACGTGGTTGCCTTATTTGCTTTGTAGGTTTGGTGAATGGAAAAGTTATAATAAGGGGAAAGTGATCACTACCATAAGTGGATTCTGCAGGTGACCATGACAGAGATGAAGCAAGATCAGCTGTGCAAATGGATAAATCAGGCGCACTTGGAGTGCGCGCTAGCCGTGTTGGAGACCCATTATTTAATATACATAAATCATGTGAACTAATCAACTCCAACAACTGTTCCCCATAATATGTAGATGAAGAACAGCCCCACAACTGATGATGAGAATTAAAATCCCCTAAACATATAAATGGTTTTGGCAACATACTAAAGATTTTGTTTATTTCATTAAAAATCTCAATACTAGGACGAGGATAATACAAAGATATAAAACAAATACTATTTACAATTACTGCTAAAATAGATAAGCTATCACTATGTACAGGGAGTGAGACAGATGTAAAGGGCATTGAGTTTTTAATGAGTATGGCCACTCCACCATACCCATCAGGTCTGTCTTCACGAAGACAAACATACCCGGGCATTTTGAACAATGACTCCTTCCTCAGCCAAGTCTCCTGGAGACAGATGAGGAAAGGGTCATGTTTATTGATAACATGAATTAAATCTGGTTTTCTAGTGGTGAGACTGAGACAATTCCACTGTACCAGTCTGGCTCTCTGGTCCATAATTAGAGGGGATTCTATATAAAGCATCAATTACTGCTGCAACGTTGGACGGTGATATTTGGTTTGATTGGGATAATAACTGTATAAGAATTTCAATAATGTCAGAAGTACTCTTATTGTTGTGGTCATTATTGTCATTATTATTAAAGATAGGTTTACCTTTCGGTAATACAGGTTCCCTGATGATTTCCGAATGAGCAACACGGTCATATCCTTTATATGTTTTAGTGTACGATTTTGGCTTTAAAAATATTGTTTTTTTATATGAGTGGGTCAAGTTATTGGATGTAGAGGGTGAATTTACATTGGGAGGTCCATGTTGCGTGTATGATGGAGCGGATGATGTTGGCACTGCAAGTAAGGCTTCAGCATATGAGATCTTAGAAACAGGTGGATGTATTTTGGTTGCCTCCATGTAGGAAATGCAACTCTTGCTCATGGTTTCCTTTATAGCCTTTTGTCTATCAAATTCTAAGCATTTTTTACTAGTGGCCTGATGTGCTCCCTTACACAAGCAGCACCAATAACCATCCTCTTCAATTTTACAATTGTCACCAGAGTGGCCCTGGCCGCACCTATAACACCTTGGTGTTGATCTACACTGATTCTTAACATGGCCAAACCGACAGCAATTATAACATTGTACAGTAGGGTAAATGTATAGTTCGACTGGTAGGGCAGTGTAGCACATGAAAATTCTGGTGGGTAGGATTTGTCCATCAAATGTGACTATTACGGTTCCCGTATTAATAAATTGGCTGCAATTGTTTACAGTTACTTTTCTTTTTATTCTCCTAATTTTTAATACCGGTCCACAACCGACTGGTACACTTATGCAATTCAATACCTCTTCCTCAGACCAATCATTTGGAACGCCTTTTACGACGCCCATGCGTGTGACATTAAAGGTGGGAATAAAGGCCTTGTACCTTTCTTGTTCAAGCTGTTGATTTGCTTAGAAATTATTGGCATCAGTGTATGTAGTGAACGCCATGCTAATTCGGTTTCGACCCACTCGTTTTAATGTACCATTCTCTATACCCTTAATATTATTAAGCCGCAAAAACCTACCAAAGGTAATGGGGTGAAGAGTTGTACCATCAGAACTAGCTTCTTTTGATACATGGACAACATATGGAGAAATATCAGACTGTTGATATTGAACTCGACCCACAGGCACATGCAGGGGAGTGGAATTCGTAACTGCGGGACTCAGTGAAGACGAATTGGAAACAGTGTGTTCTTGTGCTTTATTTTGAATAGGCATTTGAGAAATTTTTGGTGTGTTGAGCTCTAGGGACTCATTTTGCTTTTGAATATGGGGACTTAAATACGTATCTTTATTTTTAGGATCACATTTACAGCCGTTATGATCTTCTTTTCCCTCCTGTCCTATTTCTTTTATGACAATTTGCACAAATTCGTGGGAACAATTTCCTTTTCAACTTGTTATCTACAGAAACCACGGACGTGTCTGTATCCATAGACGATTCTACTGCCGCAACCAATATATCCATCTTAGACGGAACATTTTCTAATCCTGGAGGGAAGGGAACCGTCCCTCCAGGATCGGGGGGCTGATCCCCCATACAAAGAGTTTAAATTTTGGAAAATATATAAAAACTTACCTATTTAAACAGCTAACTACAATATTTACAACACTATTACTACGAATATGTACAATAAATACCAAAACCAATCCTCTGTACGTTAAATAAACTAATATTTAGATAAAGTTAAGAAACCGCGTCCGCCATGTACGAAGTTTCCCGCCCTTTTCCGACATGAGGAGTGAGCGTTTGTGTTGTTTGACAGCGAAGAACTTAGAGCATTAAACCAACAGGAGTGGTCACATGTGTCATTTTCTATACATTTTTTTTTTTTTTTTTATTTTTTTTTTTCTGGCTTTCTCTAGGATTAGCCAAAGTCACGTTGAAGAGTTAAAAGTTAGGGAAACAGGATTAAGGAATTCGGTATAAAATTAAACGGAAATTTGGAAAGACAAAGGATCGGGTTTAATGGAAATACATATTTAGAAATATATAATTATAGTTTAATATCATTTTCCTCTAGGAATACTGCTATAATTTTATATATATCATAGGAATTATTCTGGAGTAAACAAATTATTGATGTTGGAAAAGGAATGTTTAAAGCCTCAAGGCTGGAAAAGAAATCAGACCGGTCATACAGTGCACAGCTAAAGATTACATGGTTTAGATCCCCATACTCTCCACAGGAGCAATGTGGATCCGACACAATATTCATTCTGTGTAATTGAGCCGGGGTACAAACATGCCCCAGGCGCATCCTACACAGAATAGACGTAACGGACTTCGAAAATGACAGTTTGCTAAACCACGGCTTGAAGGGAATGGATACCTGAATTCTTCTATAAAATTTTCCTATTGGTGACTCACTGTTCCAAATCCGATTCCACGCTTCGTACAAGAAAACTTTCGATAAATTAACTAAGTCACTACAATAATTAGAATATGGAAACATATCCCCTACACGTATAGCCTCATTTGCCAGTAGGTCAGCTCTTTCATTCCCAGGTATACCCACATGACTCGGTACCCAGGCCAACACTATTGTACAACCCTTTTGTGAACATTCATATAAAAGATTGCGAATCCCAAAAATAGTCGGGGACTGTTTATGGGATTTAAACGGAAACCTAATAATAGCTTCTAAAGAGCTTCGGGAGTCAGAGAAAATTATTGTCTTGGGCAATTTAACCATGAGAACATATTCAATTGCTTTAAATAGGCCATAACATTCACCAGTATAAACAGAAGTTTCAGGTGGAAATTTAATTTGCTGTATACATTTATACTGTGGGTGATAGACCCCAACGCCAACACAACTCCTATCCTCATGTTTTGAAGCATCCGTATATATGCAGTGCCAGTCAGACCAGTCATTATTAATAATATTAGTAAATTCAAGTTTTGGGTTTACATCGTTCTTTGATATTCCTAAGTCGAATTTAATTTGCGGAACTGTAGTAAGACTGTTGTAGTTGTATTGGTATAGAGGCAAAATATCATTGCGACAGGTGGGTGCTTCCAATTTTTCATATTTTCTATAACTCTTTACTAAACAGGGAGCATCCTTGTGAGCCCAGTAACTAGAAGTATCAATCTGATCAGCAAGTTGTCTCAATTTAGGAAATAGTGGATGGGAACTTAGTTGGAATGAACGAAAGAAGAATTTATCACAAAGGTATTGTCTTCTCAAGCTCAGAGGTGGATCACAACATTCTACTTGTAAACAATTTATTGGACTCGATTTCATCGCTCCTGTAACTAATCTTAAAGCCTTAGACTGAACGGAATCTAACTTTTTAGCTGCGCTTATATTACTTGGATGTAACAAGAATGTGCCATAATCAAATACACTCCTAATCAAAGCATTGTAAAGCAGTCTCATTGTAATCGGATGGGCACCCCACCAGACGCCTGTAAGACACATTAAAATATTTAAATTTCGTTCACACCTTAATGAAACATATTCAAAGTGAGGTACTCCAGAAAGCTTAGAATCTAATATTACACCCAAAAATTTCGCTTGTTCTTTATGTGGTAAAGCAAGACCATTGTAATTAATATGAGTTTGTGGAATAGTTCGCTTTCGGGAAAACACTACAATAGAACTTTTAGACGGAGATAAATCTAGACCATTGTTATCCAACCAGTCTTTTAAGGCATCCAATGAAAATGATAAAGACTCGCTGATGGCATCTAAAGATCGTCCAGAAACATACAACAGTAGATCATCTGCATATTGAAGAACATTTGCGTCTTTTAATAGAAAATTCCAAATCATATGTGTAAATGTTATAAAGTATCGGGCTTAGAACAGAACCTTGTGGCAAACCTTTCCATACTGTTCTATTAATAAATTCGTTTCCACACTGATCTAATGAATATTTGACATATCTTTCATACAGCATATTTACAATAAAATTAATTAATAGATTAGGGACATTTAGCTTAAACAATTTATTTTTTAGAATCGATATGTTGACGTTGTCGTAAGCGGCATTTATATCTAGGAACGCAGCAACCAAAGAGTCATTCCTGGAGAAACACAATCTTATGTCTGTGGTAAAAATGCTCAAGCTGTCAACAGTACATTTCCCTTTCCTAAAACCAAACTGATTAACTGATAATAACTTATTATGCTCTAAAAACCATTCTAATCGAATTTTTACTAAGTGTTCGGCAGTTTTAGCTAATACTGAGGACAACGCTATGGGTCTATATGAGGTCGGGTCTGAACTCGGTTTATTAGGCTTCTGTAGCAAAATTAACGTTTGAGTCCTCCATGGTTGTGGAATACAACCAGAAATCATAACATTGTTAATTAAAGAAAGGTAATAAACAAGGCTATTGTCATTAAGGTTAGATAAAAAAGAATATGGAATTCCGTCCTCACCAGGCGCGGAATCTTTAGTCGATGACAGTACTCCTTTTAGTTCAGAAAGTGTAAATGGAGAATTTAAATCACCATTATCAATGCGGTTGTTATTAGACAAGGACATAAAAGCGATGGGACGCTCAGGAACATATGGAGGAGCCAAACGATCCATGACTTGCTCTGCTAGATCTGGAGATATTTGGTTTGGGGTTGACTCTTTAAATGCTGATCGAAACTTTCTGATATTTTGCCAGACAACAGAAGGAGAAACGTTAGGACTTAGTGACCTACAAAATCTACGCCAGCCCTCAAACTTCTTTGTCCTCAGTAACTCTTTAGTAGAATTAGCAATTTCTAAGTAATTGTCAAAATGTTCATCAGTCATGTCTTGACAATAGCACCATTCTGCTTCCTTTCTTTGATTGACTGCTATGGTGCATTCTGAATCCCACCATGGTGGGGATGGAATGAGACTTGGGCCACAACTTTTTAATGGAAATGTTTCATTTGCAGATTCTATCAATGCACTGGCTAGTAATTGAGAGCAGACTAAAATATTTGAATTGTTTAACTCGGGTAAATTTTCAACTTTTTCTTGGACCACTTCCCTATATGTACTCCACTTAGCATCATTTAACTTGTGTCTAATACGTGGTTGCCTTATTTGCTTTGTAGGTTTGGTGAATGGAAAAGTTATAATAAGGGGAAAGTGATCACTACCATAAGTGGATTCTGCAGGTGACCATGACAGAGATGAAGCAAGATCAGCTGTGCAAATGGATAAATCAGGCGCACTTGGAGTGCGCGCTAGCCGTGTTGGAGACCCATTATTTAATATACATAAATCATGTGAACTAATCAACTCCAACAACTGTTCCCCATAATATGTAGATGAAGAACAGCCCCACAACTGATGATGAGAATTAAAATCCCCTAAACATATAAATGGTTTTGGCAACATACTAAAGATTTTGTTTATTTCATTAAAAATCTCAATACTAGGACGAGGATAATACAAAGATATAAAACAAATACTATTTACAATTACTGCTAAAATAGATAAGCTATCACTATGTACAGGGAGTGAGACAGATGTAAAGGGCATTGAGTTTTTAATGAGTATGGCCACTCCACCATACCCATCAGGTCTGTCTTCACGAAGACAAACATACCCGGGCATTTTGAACAATGACTCCTTCCTCAGCCAAGTCTCCTGGAGACAGATGAGGAAAGGGTCATGTTTATTGATAACATGAATTAAATCTGGTTTTCTAGTGGTGAGACTGAGACAATTCCACTGTACCAGTCTGGCTCTCTGGTCCATAATTAGAGGGGATTCTATATAAAGCATCAATTACTGCTGCAACGTTGGACGGTGATATTTGGTTTGATTGGGATAATAACTGTATAAGAATTTCAATAATGTCAGAAGTACTCTTATTGTTGTGGTCATTATTGACATTATTATTAAAGATAGGTTTACCTTTCGGTAATACAGGTTCCCTGATGATTTCCGAATGAGCAACACGGTCATATCCTTTATATGTTTTAGTGTACGATTTTGGCTTTAAAAATATTGTTTTTTTATATGAGTGGGTCAAGTTATTGGATGTAGAGGGTGAATTTACATTGGGAGGTCCATGTTGCGTGTATGATGGAGCGGATGATGTTGGCACTGCAAGTAAGGCTTCAGCATATGAGATCTTAGAAACAGGTGGATGTATTTTGGTTGCCTCCATGTAGGAAATGCAACTCTTGCTCATGGTTTCCTTTATAGCCTTTTGTCTATCAAATTCTAAGCATTTTTTACTAGTGGCCTGATGTGCTCCCTTACACAAGCAGCACCAATAACCATCCTCTTCAATTTTACAATTGTCACCAGAGTGGCCCTGGCCGCACCTATAACACCTTGGTGTTGATCTACACTGATTCTTAACATGGCCAAACCGACAGCAATTATAACATTGTACAGTAGGGTAAATGTATAGTTCGACTGGTAGGGCAGTGTAGCACATGAAAATTCTGGTGGGTAGGATTTGTCCATCAAATGTGACTATTACGGTTCCCGTATTAATAAATTGCCTGCAATTGTTTACAGTTACTTTTCTTTTTATTCTCCTAATTTTTAATACCGGTCCACAACCGACTGGTACACTTATGCAATTCAATACCTCTTCCTCAGACCAATCATTTGGAACGCCTTTTACGACGCCCATGCGTGTGACATTAAAGGTGGGAATAAAGGCCTTGTACCTTTCTTGTTCAAGCTGTTGATTTGCTTAGAAATTATTGGCATCAGTGTATGTAGTGAACGCCATGCTAATTCGGTTTCGACCCACTCGTTTTAATGTACCATTCTCTATACCCTTAATATTATTAAGCCGCAAAAACCTACCAAAGGTAATGGGGTGAAGAGTTGTACCATCAGAACTAGCTTCTTTTGATACATGGACAACATATGGAGAAATATCAGACTGTTGATATTGAACTCGACCCACAGGCACATGCAGGGGAGTGGAATTCGTAACTGCGGGACTCAGTGAAGACGAATTGGAAACAGTGTGTTCTTGTGCTTTATTTTGAATAGGCATTTGAGAAATTTTTGGTGTGTTGAGCTCTAGGGACTCATTTTGCTTTTGAATATGGGGACTTAAATACGTATCTTTATTTTTAGGATCACATTTACAGCCGTTATGATCTTCTTTTCCCTCCTGTCCTATTTCTTTTATGACAATTTGCACAAATTCGTGGGAACAATTTCCTTTTCAACTTGTTATCTACAGAAACCACGGACGTGTCTGTATCCATAGACGATTCTACTGCCGCAACCAATATATCCATCTTAGACGGAACATTTTCTAATCCTGGAGGGAAGGGAACCGTCCCTCCAGGATCGGGGGGCTGATCCCCCATACAAAGAGTTTAAATTTTGGAAAATATATAAAAACTTACCTATTTAAACAGCTAACTACAATATTTACAACACTATTACTACGAATATGTACAATAAATACCAAAACCAATCCTCTGTACGTTAAATAAACTAATATTTAGATAAAGTTAAGAAACCGCGTCCGCCATGTACGAAGTTTCCCGCCCTTTTCCGACATGAGGAGTGAGCGTTTGTGTTGTTTGACAGCGAAGAACTTAGAGCATTAAACCAACAGGAGTGGTCACATGTGTCATTTTCTATACATTTTTTTTTTTTTTTTTATTTTTTTTTTTCTGGCTTTCTCTAGGATTAGCCAAAGTCACGTTGAAGAGTTAAAAGTTAGGGAAACAGGATTAAGGAATTCGGTATAAAATTAAACGGAAATTTGGAAAGACAAAGGATCGGGTTTAATGGAAATACATATTTAGAAATATATAATTATAGTTTAATATCATTTTCCTCTAGGAATACTGCTATAATTTTATATATATCATAGGAATTATTCTGGAGTAAACAAATTATTGATGTTGGAAAAGGAATGTTTAAAGCCTCAAGGCTGGAAAAGAAATCAGACCGGTCATACAGTGCACAGCTAAAGATTACATGGTTTAGATCCCCATACTCTCCACAGGAGCAATGTGGATCCGACACAATATTCATTCTGTGTAATTGAGCCGGGGTACAAACATGCCCCAGGCGCATCCTACACAGAATAGACGTAACGGACTTCGAAAATGACAGTTTGCTAAACCACGGCTTGAAGGGAATGGATACCTGAATTCTTCTATAAAATTTTCCTATTGGTGACTCACTGTTCCAAATCCGATTCCACGCTTCGTACAAGAAAACTTTCGATAAATTAACTAAGTCACTACAATAATTAGAATATGGAAACATATCCCCTACACGTATAGCCTCATTTGCCAGTAGGTCAGCTCTTTCATTCCCAGGTATACCCACATGACTCGGTACCCAGGCCAACACTATTGTACAACCCTTTTGTGAACATTCATATAAAAGATTGCGAATCCCAAAAATAGTCGGGGACTGTTTATGGGATTTAAACGGAAACCTAATAATAGCTTCTAAAGAGCTTCGGGAGTCAGAGAAAATTATTGTCTTGGGCAATTTAACCATGAGAACATATTCAATTGCTTTAAATAGGCCATAACATTCACCAGTATAAACAGAAGTTTCAGGTGGAAATTTAATTTGCTGTATACATTTATACTGTGGGTGATAGACCCCAACGCCAACACAACTCCTATCCTCATGTTTTGAAGCATCCGTATATATGCAGTGCCAGTCAGACCAGTCATTATTAATAATATTAGTAAATTCAAGTTTTGGGTTTACATCGTTCTTTGATATTCCTAAGTCGAATTTAATTTGCGGAACTGTAGTAAGACTGTTGTAGTTGTATTGGTATAGAGGCAAAATATCATTGCGACAGGTGGGTGCTTCCAATTTTTCATATTTTCTATAACTCTTTACTAAACAGGGAGCATCCTTGTGAGCCCAGTAACTAGAAGTATCAATCTGATCAGCAAGTTGTCTCAATTTAGGAAATAGTGGATGGGAACTTAGTTGGAATGAACGAAAGAAGAATTTATCACAAAGGTATTGTCTTCTCAAGCTCAGAGGTGGATCACAACATTCTACTTGTAAACAATTTATTGGACTCGATTTCATCGCTCCTGTAACTAATCTTAAAGCCTTAGACTGAACGGAATCTAACTTTTTAGCTGCGCTTATATTACTTGGATGTAACAAGAATGTGCCATAATCAAATACACTCCTAATCAAAGCATTGTAAAGCAGTCTCATTGTAATCGGATGGGCACCCCACCAGACGCCTGTAAGACACATTAAAATATTTAAATTTCGTTCACACCTTAATGAAACATATTCAAAGTGAGGTACTCCAGAAAGCTTAGAATCTAATATTACACCCAAAAATTTCGCTTGTTCTTTATGTGGTAAAGCAAGACCATTGTAATTAATATGAGTTTGTGGAATAGTTCGCTTTCGGGAAAACACTACAATAGAACTTTTAGACGGAGATAAATCTAGACCATTGTTATCCAACCAGTCTTTTAAGGCATCCAATGAAAATGATAAAGACTCGCTGATGGCATCTAAAGATCGTCCAGAAACATACAACAGTAGATCATCTGCATATTGAAGAACATTTGCGTCTTTTAATAGAAAATTCCAAATCATATGTGTAAATGTTATAAAGTATCGGGCTTAGAACAGAACCTTGTGGCAAACCTTTCCATACTGTTCTATTAATAAATTCGTTTCCACACTGATCTAATGAATATTTGACATATCTTTCATACAGCATATTTACAATAAAATTAATTAATAGATTAGGGACATTTAGCTTAAACAATTTATTTTTTAGAATCGATATGTTGACGTTGTCGTAAGCGGCATTTATATCTAGGAACGCAGCAACCAAAGAGTCATTCCTGGAGAAACACAATCTTATGTCTGTGGTAAAAATGCTCAAGCTGTCAACAGTACATTTCCCTTTCCTAAAACCAAACTGATTAACTGATAATAACTTATTATGCTCTAAAAACCATTCTAATCGAATTTTTACTAAGTGTTCGGCAGTTTTAGCTAATACTGAGGACAACGCTATGGGTCTATATGAGGTCGGGTCTGAACTCGGTTTATTAGGCTTCTGTAGCAAAATTAACGTTTGAGTCCTCCATGGTTGTGGAATACAACCAGAAATCATAACATTGTTAATTAAAGAAAGGTAATAAACAAGGCTATTGTCATTAAGGTTAGATAAAAAAGAATATGGAATTCCGTCCTCACCAGGCGCGGAATCTTTAGTCGATGACAGTACTCCTTTTAGTTCAGAAAGTGTAAATGGAGAATTTAAATCACCATTATCAATGCGGTTGTTATTAGACAAGGACATAAAAGCGATGGGACGCTCAGGAACATATGGAGGAGCCAAACGATCCATGACTTGCTCTGCTAGATCTGGAGATATTTGGTTTGGGGTTGACTCTTTAAATGCTGATCGAAACTTTCTGATATTTTGCCAGACAACAGAAGGAGAAACGTTAGGACTTAGTGACCTACAAAATCTACGCCAGCCCTCAAACTTCTTTGTCCTCAGTAACTCTTTAGTAGAATTAGCAATTTCTAAGTAATTGTCAAAATGTTCATCAGTCATGTCTTGACAATAGCACCATTCTGCTTCCTTTCTTTGATTGACTGCTATGGTGCATTCTGAATCCCACCATGGTGGGGATGGAATGAGACTTGGGCCACAACTTTTTAATGGAAATGTTTCATTTGCAGATTCTATCAATGCACTGGCTAGTAATTGAGAGCAGACTAAAATATTTGAATTGTTTAACTCGGGTAAATTTTCAACTTTTTCTTGGACCACTTCCCTATATGTACTCCACTTAGCATCATTTAACTTGTGTCTAATACGTGGTTGCCTTATTTGCTTTGTAGGTTTGGTGAATGGAAAAGTTATAATAAGGGGAAAGTGATCACTACCATAAGTGGATTCTGCAGGTGACCATGACAGAGATGAAGCAAGATCAGCTGTGCAAATGGATAAATCAGGCGCACTTGGAGTGCGCGCTAGCCGTGTTGGAGACCCATTATTTAATATACATAAATCATGTGAACTAATCAACTCCAACAACTGTTCCCCATAATATGTAGATGAAGAACAGCCCCACAACTGATGATGAGAATTAAAATCCCCTAAACATATAAATGGTTTTGGCAACATACTAAAGATTTTGTTTATTTCATTAAAAATCTCAATACTAGGACGAGGATAATACAAAGATATAAAACAAATACTATTTACAATTACTGCTAAAATAGATAAGCTATCACTATGTACAGGGAGTGAGACAGATGTAAAGGGCATTGAGTTTTTAATGAGTATGGCCACTCCACCATACCCATCAGGTCTGTCTTCACGAAGACAAACATACCCGGGCATTTTGAACAATGACTCCTTCCTCAGCCAAGTCTCCTGGAGACAGATGAGGAAAGGGTCATGTTTATTGATAACATGAATTAAATCTGGTTTTCTAGTGGTGAGACTGAGACAATTCCACTGTACCAGTCTGGCTCTCTGGTCCATAATTAGAGGGGATTCTATATAAAGCATCAATTACTGCTGCAACGTTGGACGGTGATATTTGGTTTGATTGGGATAATAACTGTATAAGAATTTCAATAATGTCAGAAGTACTCTTATTGTTGTGGTCATTATTGACATTATTATTAAAGATAGGTTTACCTTTCGGTAATACAGGTTCCCTGATGATTTCCGAATGAGCAACACGGTCATATCCTTTATATGTTTTAGTGTACGATTTTGGCTTTAAAAATATTGTTTTTTTATATGAGTGGGTCAAGTTATTGGATGTAGAGGGTGAATTTACATTGGGAGGTCCATGTTGCGTGTATGATGGAGCGGATGATGTTGGCACTGCAAGTAAGGCTTCAGCATATGAGATCTTAGAAACAGGTGGATGTATTTTGGTTGCCTCCATGTAGGAAATGCAACTCTTGCTCATGGTTTCCTTTATAGCCTTTTGTCTATCAAATTCTAAGCATTTTTTACTAGTGGCCTGATGTGCTCCCTTACACAAGCAGCACCAATAACCATCCTCTTCAATTTTACAATTGTCACCAGAGTGGCCCTGGCCGCACCTATAACACCTTGGTGTTGATCTACACTGATTCTTAACATGGCCAAACCGACAGCAATTATAACATTGTACAGTAGGGTAAATGTATAGTTCGACTGGTAGGGCAGTGTAGCACATGAAAATTCTGGTGGGTAGGATTTGTCCATCAAATGTGACTATTACGGTTCCCGTATTAATAAATTGGCTGCAATTGTTTACAGTTACTTTTCTTTTTATTCTCCTAATTTTTAATACCGGTCCACAACCGACTGGTACACTTATGCAATTCAATACCTCTTCCTCAGACCAATCATTTGGAACGCCTTTTACGACGCCCATGCGTGTGACATTAAAGGTGGGAATAAAGGCCTTGTACCTTTCTTGTTCAAGCTGTTGATTTGCTTAGAAATTATTGGCATCAGTGTATGTAGTGAACGCCATGCTAATTCGGTTTCGACCCACTCGTTTTAATGTACCATTCTCTATACCCTTAATATTATTAAGCCGCAAAAACCTACCAAAGGTAATGGGGTGAAGAGTTGTACCATCAGAACTAGCTTCTTTTGATACATGGACAACATATGGAGAAATATCAGACTGTTGATATTGAACTCGACCCACAGGCACATGCAGGGGAGTGGAATTCGTAACTGCGGGACTCAGTGAAGACGAATTGGAAACAGTGTGTTCTTGTGCTTTATTTTGAATAGGCATTTGAGAAATTTTTGGTGTGTTGAGCTCTAGGGACTCATTTTGCTTTTGAATATGGGGACTTAAATACGTATCTTTATTTTTAGGATCACATTTACAGCCGTTATGATCTTCTTTTCCCTCCTGTCCTATTTCTTTTATGACAATTTGCACAAATTCGTGGGAACAATTTCCTTTTCAACTTGTTATCTACAGAAACCACGGACGTGTCTGTATCCATAGACGATTCTACTGCCGCAACCAATATATCCATCTTAGACGGAACATTTTCTAATCCTGGAGGGAAGGGAACCGTCCCTCCAGGATCGGGGGGCTGATCCCCCATACAAAGAGTTTAAATTTTGGAAAATATATAAAAACTTACCTATTTAAACAGCTAACTACAATATTTACAACACTATTACTACGAATATGTACAATAAATACCAAAACCAATCCTCTGTACGTTAAATAAACTAATATTTAGATAAAGTTAAGAAACCGCGTCCGCCATGTACGAAGTTTCCCGCCCTTTTCCGACATGAGGAGTGAGCGTTTGTGTTGTTTGACAGCGAAGAACTTAGAGCATTAAACCAACAGGAGTGGTCACATGTGTCATTTTCTATACATTTTTTTTTTTTTTTTTATTTTTTTTTTTCTGGCTTTCTCTAGGATTAGCCAAAGTCACGTTGAAGAGTTAAAAGTTAGGGAAACAGGATTAAGGAATTCGGTATAAAATTAAACGGAAATTTGGAAAGACAAAGGATCGGGTTTAATGGAAATACATATTTAGAAATATATAATTATAGTTTAATATCATTTTCCTCTAGGAATACTGCTATAATTTTATATATATCATAGGAATTATTCTGGAGTAAACAAATTATTGATGTTGGAAAAGGAATGTTTAAAGCCTCAAGGCTGGAAAAGAAATCAGACCGGTCATACAGTGCACAGCTAAAGATTACATGGTTTAGATCCCCATACTCTCCACAGGAGCAATGTGGATCCGACACAATATTCATTCTGTGTAATTGAGCCGGGGTACAAACATGCCCCAGGCGCATCCTACACAGAATAGACGTAACGGACTTCGAAAATGACAGTTTGCTAAACCACGGCTTGAAGGGAATGGATACCTGAATTCTTCTATAAAATTTTCCTATTGGTGACTCACTGTTCCAAATCCGATTCCACGCTTCGTACAAGAAAACTTTCGATAAATTAACTAAGTCACTACAATAATTAGAATATGGAAACATATCCCCTACACGTATAGCCTCATTTGCCAGTAGGTCAGCTCTTTCATTCCCAGGTATACCCACATGACTCGGTACCCAGGCCAACACTATTGTACAACCCTTTTGTGAACATTCATATAAAAGATTGCGAATCCCAAAAATAGTCGGGGACTGTTTATGGGATTTAAACGGAAACCTAATAATAGCTTCTAAAGAGCTTCGGGAGTCAGAGAAAATTATTGTCTTGGGCAATTTAACCATGAGAACATATTCAATTGCTTTAAATAGGCCATAACATTCACCAGTATAAACAGAAGTTTCAGGTGGAAATTTAATTTGCTGTATACATTTATACTGTGGGTGATAGACCCCAACGCCAACACAACTCCTATCCTCATGTTTTGAAGCATCCGTATATATGCAGTGCCAGTCAGACCAGTCATTATTAATAATATTAGTAAATTCAAGTTTTGGGTTTACATCGTTCTTTGATATTCCTAAGTCGAATTTAATTTGCGGAACTGTAGTAAGACTGTTGTAGTTGTATTGGTATAGAGGCAAAATATCATTGCGACAGGTGGGTGCTTCCAATTTTTCATATTTTCTATAACTCTTTACTAAACAGGGAGCATCCTTGTGAGCCCAGTAACTAGAAGTATCAATCTGATCAGCAAGTTGTCTCAATTTAGGAAATAGTGGATGGGAACTTAGTTGGAATGAACGAAAGAAGAATTTATCACAAAGGTATTGTCTTCTCAAGCTCAGAGGTGGATCACAACATTCTACTTGTAAACAATTTATTGGACTCGATTTCATCGCTCCTGTAACTAATCTTAAAGCCTTAGACTGAACGGAATCTAACTTTTTAGCTGCGCTTATATTACTTGGATGTAACAAGAATGTGCCATAATCAAATACACTCCTAATCAAAGCATTGTAAAGCAGTCTCATTGTAATCGGATGGGCACCCCACCAGACGCCTGTAAGACACCTTAAAATATTTAAATTTCGTTCACACCTTAATGAAACATATTCAAAGTGAGGTACTCCAGAAAGCTTAGAATCTAATATTACACCCAAAAATTTCGCTTGTTCTTTATGTGGTAAAGCAAGACCATTGTAATTAATATGAGTTTGTGGAATAGTTCGCTTTCGGGAAAACACTACAATAGAACTTTTAGACGGAGATAAATCTAGACCATTGTTATCCAACCAGTCTTTTAAGGCATCCAATGAAAATGATAAAGACTCGCTGATGGCATCTAAAGATCGTCCAGAAACATACAACAGTAGATCATCTGCATATTGAAGAACATTTGCGTGTCTTTTAATAGAAAATTCCAAATCATATGTGTAAATGTTATAAAGTATCGGGCTTAGAACAGAACCTTGTGGCAAACCTTTCCATACTGTTCTATTAATAAATTCGTTTCCACACTGATCTAATGAATATTTGACATATCTTTCATACAACATATTTACAATAAAATTAATTAATAGATTAGGGACATTTAGCTTAAACAATTTATTTTTTAGAATCGATATGTTGACGTTGTCGTAAGCGGCATTTATATCTAGGAACGCAGCAACCAAAGAGTCATTCCTGGAGAAACACAATCTTATGTCTGTGGTAAAAATGCTCAAGCTGTCAACAGTACATTTCCCTTTCCTAAAACCAAACTGATTAACTGATAATAACTTATTATGCTCTAAAAACCATTCTAATCGAATTTTTACTAGGTGTTCGGCAGTTTTAGCTAATACTGAGGACAACGCTATGGGTCTATATGAGGTCGGGTCTGAACTCGGTTTATTAGGCTTCTGTAGCAAAATTAACGTTTGAGTCCTCCATGGTTGTGGAATACAACCAGAAATCATAACATTGTTAATTAAAGAAAGGTAATAAACAAGGCTATTGTCATTAAGGTTAGATAAAAAAGAATATGGAATTCCGTCCTCACCAGGCGCGGAATCTTTAGTCGATGACAGTACTCCTTTTAGTTCAGAAAGTGTAAATGGAGAATTTAAATCACCATTATCAATGCGGTTGTTATTAGACAAGGACATAAAAGCGATGGGACGCTCAGGAACATATGGAGGAGCCAAACGATCCATGACTTGCTCTGCTAGATCTGGAGATATTTGGTTTGGGGTTGACTCTTTAAATGCTGATCGAAACTTTCTGATATTTTGCCAGACAACAGAAGGAGAAACGTTAGGACTTAGTGACCTACAAAATCTACGCCAGCCCTCAAACTTCTTTGTCCTCAGTAACTCTTTAGTAGAATTAGCAATTTCTAAGTAATTGTCAAAATGTTCATCAGTCATGTCTTGACAATAGCACCATTCTGCTTCCTTTCTTTGATTGACTGCTATGGTGCATTCTGAATCCCACCATGGTGGGGATGGAATGAGACTTGGGCCACAACTTTTTAATGGAAATGTTTCATTTGCAGATTCTATCAATGCACTGGCTAGTAATTGAGAGCAGACTAAAATATTTGAATTGTTTAACTCGGGTAAATTTTCAACTTTTTCTTGGACCACTTCCCTATATGTACTCCACTTAGCATCATTTAACTTGTGTCTAATACGTGGTTGCCTTATTTGCTTTGTAGGTTTGGTAAATGGAAAAGTTATAATAAGGGGAAAGTGATCACTACCATAAGTGGATTCTGCAGGTGACCATGACAGAGATGAAGCAAGATCAGCTGTGCAAATGGATAAATCAGGCGCACTTGGAGTGCGCGCTAGCCGTGTTGGAGACCCATTATTTAATATACATAAATCATGTGAACTAATCAACTCCAACAACTGTTCCCCATAATATGAAGATGAAGAACAGCCCCACAACTGATGATGAGAATTAAAATCCCCTAAACATATAAATGGTTTTGGCAACATACTAAAGATTTTGTTTATTTCATTAAAAATCTCAATACTAGGACGAGGATAATACAAAGATATAAAACAAATACTATTTACAATTACTGCTAAAATAGATAAGCTATCACTATGTACAGGGAGTGAGACAGATGTAAAGGGCATTGAGTTTTTAATGAGTATGGCCACTCCACCATACCCATCAGGTCTGTCTTCACGAAGACAAACATACCCGGGCATTTTGAACAATGACTCCTTCCTCAGCCAAGTCTCCTGGAGACAGATGAGGAAAGGGTCATGTTTATTGATAACATGAATTAAATCTGGTTTTCTAGTGGTGAGACTGAGACAATTCCACTGTACCAGTCTGGCTCTCTGGTCCATAATTAGAGGGGATTCTATATAAAGCATCAATTACTGCTGCAACGTTGGACGGTGATATCTGGTTTGATTGGGATAATAACTGTATAAGAATTTCAATAATGTCAGAAGTACTCTTATTGTTGTGGTCATTATTGTCATTATTATTAAAGATAGGTTTACCTTTCGGTAATACAGGTTCCCTGATGATTTCCGAATGAGCAACACGGTCATATCCTTTATATGTTTTAGTGTACGATTTTGGCTTTAAAAATATTGTTTTTTTATATGAGTGGGTCAAGTTATTGGATGTAGAGGGTGAATTTACATTGGGAGGTCCATGTTGCGTGTATGATGGAGCGGATGATGTTGGCACTGCAAGTAAGGCTTCAGCATATGAGATCTTAGAAACAGGTGGATGTATTTTGGTTGCCTCCATGTAGGAAATGCAACTCTTGCTCATGGTTTCCTTTATAGCCTTTTGTCTATCAAATTCTAAGCATTTTTTACTAGTGGCCTGATGTGCTCCCTTACACAAGCAGCACCAATAACCATCCTCTTCAATTTTACAATTGTCACCAGAGTGGCCCTGGCCGCACCTATAACACCTTGGTGTTGATCTACACTGATTCTTAACATGGCCAAACCGACAGCAATTATAACATTGTACAGTAGGGTAAATGTATAGTTCGACTGGTAGGGCAGTGTAGCACATGAAAATTCTGGTGGGTAGGATTTGTCCATCAAATGTGACTATTACGGTTCCCGTATTAATAAATTGGCTGCAATTGTTTACAGTTACTTTTCTTTTTATTCTCCTAATTTTTAATACCGGTCCACAACCGACTGGTACACTTATGCAATTCAATACCTCTTCCTCAGACCAATCATTTGGAACGCCTTTTACGACGCCCATGCGTGTGACATAAAGGCCTTGTACCTTTCTTGTTCAAGCTGTTGATTTGCTAAGAAATTATTGGCATCAGTGTATGTAGTGAACGCCATGCTAATTCGGTTTCGACCCACTCGTTTTAATGTACCATTCTCTATACCCTTAATATTATTAAGCCGCAAAAACCTACCAAAGGTAATGGGGTGAAGAGTTGTACCATCAGAACTAGCTTCTTTTGATACATGGACAACATATGGAGAAATATCAGACTGTTGATATTGAACTCGACCCACAGGCACATGCAGGGGAGTGGAATTCGTAACTGCGGGACTCAGTGAAGACGAATTGGAAACAGTGTGTTCTTGTGCTTTATTTTGAATAGGCATTTGAGAAATTTTTGGTGTGTTGAGCTCTAGGGACTCATTTTGCTTTTGAATATGGGGACTTAAATACGTATCTTTATTTTTAGGATCACATTTACAGCCGTTATGATCTTCTTTTCCCTCCTGTCCTACTTTCCTTTTTCTTTTATGACAATTTGCACAAATTCGTGGGAACAATTTCCTTTTCAACTTGTTATCTACAGAAACCACGGACGTGTCTGTATCCATAGACGATTCTACTGCCGCAACCAATATATCCATCTTAGACGGAACATTTTCTAATCCTGGAGGGTAGGGAACCGTCCCTCCAGGATCGGGGGGCTGATCCCCCATACAAAGAGTTTAAATTTTGGAAAATATATAAAAACTTACCTATTTAAACAGCTAACTACAATATTTACAACACTATTACTACGAATATGTACAATAAATACCAAAACCAATCCTCTGTACGTTAAATAAACTAATATTTAGATAAAGTTAAGAAACCGCGTCCGCCATGTACGAAGTTTCCCGCCCTTTTCTTTTCTATACATAAAAAGTCTGCCGATTTTTGCGGGGGAGGGGAACGTCAAATGTATGCGGAACGTGAAAATAGCTACGTCAGATAAACGTCAGTCCATACAATACGTATGACCACTGGTCATACGTATTTGGCAGAGGGGAACGCCTGTCAATTGCCACTCCGGTTGGTTTAATGCTCTAAGGCGAAGAAGAAGAAGCAATGTCCAGTCCGCAGAAACTCCTATAGTGAGAACAAAATGTATAGCGACATCGAGAAACTTGGGTCGTTTTGCCAACTTACAAGACGAATATATTGGATGGCAACACTCATGCGTCGTCAACTTGTCAAAATCTGTTATTTTCTTTATATTTCAAATTCTAACGTATAATTGACATTTGATTTGACATTGTGTTTTTCCATATTTTGGTGAAAATTTAATTATTCTTTCTGGATTTCCTGTAACTCCTTTGCTCGCGCGCGCGCGTGTTTATGTATTATTTTTGAGACAGAGACTCGTTATTTTTGAGATAGAGAGTCGTAGTGTGTTTTGAGATAAGGACTCGTAAAAGTGTTTTAGTGTTTGTATTGTAACTATTAATAATAGTGATTCAAATGGTATGTATAAACGACACGCTGTGATGCCTGTGTTGTGTCCGTCCGAGAAAACCTCAGGGGAGGATTCTTTGCCAGTTTTCCCAAAGATAATATCCGGTAAGTCAAAAACATAACTTAGCTACAGGTACACATTTACCGTTACTTTTTTCATAGTGGACGTTTTTAAGGTTCTGTAGTCAACATGGAAGCCTTAATATTTTCGCCATGTCCGTCTGTCCATCTGTTCGTCAGTCCGTCTGCGGCTTAGCTCATTGAGCCTTATTACTAGAAAGCTGTAATCACGCCAACAAAATGGTAGGTACAATAAGATGTAAAAAAAATATATTTAAAGGTACCCCTACCCGTAAAGTGTGGAAGTAATTTATTTCTCTGCAAACTCATGGTGTGGGCTATCGTTGGGTAGCTTAGCAGGGTCACTATCCACTAGGCCAATTCACACGTCAAATGATGATTGATGATGTTGTATCCCCTGAACAAAAAGTTGATTCATGTACTATTTTATTTAATTCTCGCAATGTATTCCAGTTTCGCCAGCAGTCCTGCAAACTTGATTGTTCCTGTGGAATCTCACCCTGTGCCTTCAACATCAGTGCCGAAAAATATCCCATATCGGTAATAAGAATTTTAAAGTAGATTCTTGCTCTCGCCCGCACTGAAGAGCCGACTGGCCGAGCCAAGCACAGGAGCACAGTGCTCAATGTGCCGGCACCTCGTGGGCACCTCAATCACTCATGATAAAGAGCAGCATATTGGTTCGAAACTTCTCGTGGGATAACCGATTTTGGTAAAGAGGTAAGTTTGAATCCCAAGCAAGGATATGTGCCTGTCCTCAGATGTTAACCGGAGATTTTTTGGACGGAACCCTCGGTGCGCGAGTCCGCCTCGCACTTGGCCGGTTTTTTTTTCTTTTATACTACGATGGTCTACGGTGGAACATGTTAAACGCATTGCCAATCCTTTATTGATTTGAGATATTTTTTTCAACTTCGACGGTGGCAAACATGCATGTGGTCTGCTTGATGAATAAATGAATAAATGAAATGAATAAATGAATAAATGAACTTTATTTTGCAAGTGGGCCGCAATGGCACTTTTACAGGTCTGACTCTACTAGCGTTTCCAAATATAAGACCATTGTCAAGAGGAAACACCGAAACCGGAACAAACTTAACAGTAAGCAATTTTTAACAAAATAATCTTAGTCACCAGCGTAGTTCCGCAGCAGAACCAGTCAAATACCTTAAAATTAAACAAAAGTCAAACAACAAGACAGATTAGGGCTATTTTGATTCCGGTCTGGGCCATGCATTTCTGTCAGTCATATAGTCTTCAACTCTATAATAAGCTTTTGACATCAATGTCTTTTTTAAATATTTTTTAAGAGCTGGGAGGGGTAATGTTAAAACTCCGTCAGGTAACTTGTTGAAGAAATGGATACATTGACCCAAGAATGACCTCTGTACTTTACGGATACGAAACTTTTTAATTGCAATTTTATTTTTGTTCCTAGTATTGAGCTTATGAATATCCGAATTTTTTGTAAAAGAATCGATGTTTTTAATTACATAAATAATATTCTCATATATATATAGAGATGCTACAGTCATAATATTAATTTCCTTAAAACGGTCTCTTAAGGATTCTCGTGAACTCAATAAATATATTGAGCGAATAGCCCTTTTTTGTAATACAAAGACAGTCTGTATATCAGCTGCTTTACCCCAAACCAGAATCCCATATGTCATCACACTGTGAAAATAACTATAATAAACTAAGCGAGCTGTTTCAACATTGGTCAATTGCCTAATTTTCCTAATAGCATATGCTGCTGAACTTAACTTACGTGCTAGGACTGCTATATGGGGACTCCATTGTAGACTTCTGTCCAATGTTATACCAAGGAATAAAGCCTTATCAACCATTTCTAGACATTCATTATTTAAAAATATTTTAGTTTCTACTGGTCTAACATTAGGCAAAGCAAACCTTACACATTTAGTTTTCTTAGCATTAAGTAGTAGATTGTTAGTTGTAAACCAGTCAAGTACTTTGACCAATGTGTTATTTACTCCACTGTAGTCGGATGATTTCCGATCAACCTTAAACACTAATGATGTATCGTCAGCAAATAGTACTATGTCACAAAGATTAGGAATCATATACGGTAAGTCATTTATATAAACCAAAAATAAAAATGGACCTAGGATAGAACTCTGAGGCACCCCTAAAGTAACTGTTGCTCCATTAGACTGCGTCCCGTTTACAACCACTGTTTGCGTTCTATTACTGAGATATGAAGACAATAAGACTTAGCGCATTTTCAGACAGACCATAATGCTTTAGTTTCAAAATAAGCGTTCTATGATCGACACAGTCGAATGCTTTGGTTAAATCGCAAAATATTCCAATTGCATCAAAAGAATTTTCCCATATATTGTAAATATGTTCAATGAGGACAGAAGCGGCATCCGTCGTGGAAGGTCCCCTTGTAAAACCGTATTGTTTACTAGTGAACAGTTTATTCCTATTAAAGTGTCCTACAAGATCGTTTAACATTAACTTTTCGAAAACTTTACTCAATACAGGTAATATAGATATGGGGCGAAAATATTTTAGGTCATTCAGATCACCCGACTTAAAAAGAGGTATGACTTTACTATATTTCATGAGGTGTGGAAAATTTCCCTCCGACAGGCAACTATTGTAAATAAAGGCCAAGTAAGGTGCAATTAAATCTATGACATGATTGATGACTTTAACTGACGCTCCCCATAAATCTTCCGTTTTCTTTAAATTTAGGGACTTAAATGTCGCAACAACCTTCAACGAATCTACTTTACTAAATTCAAACCTTACATTGCATTTATTAACGTTAGCGCAAAGCAAAGCGTGGGCTTCTGCCGCAGATGATTGAAGACCTTTGGTTGTGCTACTCGCTATGTTGGAAAAATAGGTTTCGAATGCCGAAGCAACTTCCTCGTTTGGCATGATCTGTTGGCTTTCCGTTAGAATATTACTTGATATTTGCGATTTCTTAATTTACCAGCTTCTCGGTTTATAATGTTCCATACCGTTTTCACTTTGTTGTCCGACACTTTAAGTTTAGAGCTAATATAATTTGCTTTAGCAGTCAAACACACTTTCTTAAAGGTTTTAGAGTAATTTTTGACATAGTCCTGGAAAACTCTGTTCTTGTTCACTGCCTTTTCTCCATAGAGTTCATAAAGCCTATTTCTACTTCTGTGAATGCCATCAGTAGCCCATTCACTAAACTTTAACTTACTTTTTGATGCAGAAATAGTCTTCATTCTAAAATTTACATTGAATTGACTGAGGATCAAGCTGAACAAATCCTTATACATGTTATTTGAGTTACTCTGTGGAATAGGTAACATACAAAGATTATTTCGAATTTCATTTTTAAATAATTCCAAGCGATAACCAGTTATTGGTCGGTATGTTATTGATTGTGGTGTTATATTAGGAGAACAATATTTCTTTGCTATTCCGCTAAAAAAAATTAGCTATTAGCTTTTTTTAGCGGAATAGCAAAGAAATATTGTTCTCCTAATATATCATGGACTTCCGCAAAGTAACGCCTGATTCAATAAATTGATTGTGGTGTTTCTTGTTTACTGGTTAAAAAAGTTACCTTCTGACCACTGTGGTCGGAATTAAAGCGATTAACAATTTTCTTATCAAAACATTCACAGTTAAGCAGACACCATAGCCTAAGGACGCTTACGATTCCAGAAGAGTCTTAAACGCATTGTCGACCCTTTATTGATTTGAGGTATTTTTAACTTCGACGGTGGCAAACAAGCATACGGTCTGAGTGACGGTAAGCAGACTCCGTAGCTTATGGACGCCTACGATTCCAGAAGAATCTTAAACGCATTGGCGACCCTTTATTGATTTGAGGGTTTTTTTAACTTCGACGATGGCAAACAAGCATACGGTCTGAGTGACGGTAAGCAGACACCGTAGCTTATGGACGCCTACGATTCCAGAAGAGTCCTAAACGCATTGGCGACCCTTTATTGATTTGAGGGATTTTTAACTTCGACGGTGGCAAACAAGCATACGGTCTGCGTGATGGTAAGCAGACACTTTAGCTTATGGACGCCTACGATTCCAGAAGAGTCTTAAACGCATTGGCGACCCTTTATTGATTTTGAGGTACTTTTAACTTCGAAGGTGGCAAACAAGCATACGGTCTGAGTGACGGTAAGCAGACACCGTAGCCTATGGATGCTTACGATTCCAGAAGAGTCTTAAACGCATTGGCGACCCTTTATTGATTTTGAGGTACTTTTAGCTTCGACGGTGACAAACAAGCATACGGTCTGAGTGACGGTAAGCAGACACCGTAGCCTATGCATGCTTACGATTCCAGAAGAGTCTTAAACGCATTGGCGACCCTATTGATTTTGAGGTACTTTTAACTTCGACGGTGGCAAACAAGCATATGGTCTGAGTGACGGTAAGCAGACACCGTAGCCTATGCATGCTTACGATTCCAGAAGAGTCAAACGCATTGTAGACCCTTTGTTGATCTGAGGATTCGTTGTGTTCATGGATGGAGACAAGACAAACGCGGCTCCCCCACTCAACACAGCCTCAGGAGCTCTGGCGGCCTGACTCACCGCCAGGAACACAGTATCACATACATACAGAGAAAGTGGTGACGTTATTCTGGCTGCTTTGTTCTATAAATTGATATGTACTTCCTTAGTTGAGCTGGTCTAATAATGAGCGAGATAACACTGCGCTGTTTTAGATGTGAAGGTAGACTAGAGCTGTCTTAAATCTTTACGTTTGAATTACATGGTCACTTAATCAAGCCTTTATTCTACAATATATTGTAAGGATCCGAAAATTTCAGTACGGGCCTGATAGCGGGAGTCTACAAACAGTTGCAAAATATCTACTTAAAATGGGATAACCAACGGAAGCAAAAACTGTCTTACGAATATCACTGCCTTGTCTTTACTATTTAAACTAATATTGTATTCATCGCTTATAAATACCATTATCAGTATTAACAGACACAGGACAATATTACCTATTATTATTACTTAACTCTATACTAAAATTGTATATATATACTTTTTTTAAGATGAGTATGCGGAATAATGTGGATGGCGACAGTACGGGACTGAGAGAAAATGATTTGGAACCCAAATGTAAGGAACGACTACTCAATCACGACGGAGCTGCATACAAATTTCGCCGGACGGAGGTGCGGTACAGTGTGTCGTATCATACGGAATTTATATACAAACTGAGCTTGTATGCAAGTACAACGAGCTCCGCACCTCCATCCGGAGATGCGGAGCAGTGTGACATCCGCCTTAGCCTTGACTAGACCAAGTGTAGCGTAAGTTGTGACAGATAATTCAATGTATGTACCAATATAATGAAATATTCGCTGAATGTGATGTGACATTATGAGCATGAAATGAGCTCTGCTCATATGAAAAAAAAACTAGAGAGTATTATCAGGCGCGGGACACTCCGCGATTTACGTTCATCGCTACAAGTACATGCCGGTGCCCCAACGTTGGGGAACCGGCATGTAGGTACTTGTAGCGATGAACGTCGACGTTGGCGTTGACGACGTCAGAGGCTCTAGTATTATCGTTAGTTTTATCGAAACAAAACTTTACGATCGCGTTTGAGTTTAACCCTCAATATGTATGGGATTTGACAGGTAATCGCGAACGTGGTCGTAACGTTTTGTTTCGGTAAAACTTATACTAGAGCCTCAGAGGGCCATAAATATTAATGTTTTGGCTAAGAAAAAAGCGCCTTTTGTAAAGATCAAAGGAGTGTCCTTTCTGTACTTGTACTATTATCTATTCTGTGGTAGTATGGAGATGGAGTATGAGTATGTGTTTACAGCGGCAGCCCAAAAGTTACCATAGAACCTCGGAAATTAGAGCAAGTCCCACTTTTCAGATGGACTTGTTGAAATGATTTTTGTGTATTGAAATATCCAAAGAAAAATACTAAGTCACATGCACAGTCTACAATTTATCACAACGTGTAGGTAGGTAAATGAAAATATTCCTTATTTATGTGGCTGCTCTGTTATAAGCTGTGGTATTCTGTAGAAAAAAAATGACACTTAAATTTTGGTATTAATACAGCCAGTATTTTTCAATCTCAACACCCGATAGAAGCAATTTCAGCAAAAAGTTTTAATGTGAAGTAACATGTTTACGACATAGATGTGTCGATATTTTCGACCTCTGTTGTTCGCATATATAAAATTAAACGTGTTTTTACCCGACTGCCCCGGGTAGAGGTTCAGTTATGTTTTACTAGTGCATGCATATGTACCAATACTACCAATTGTCCATATGTAGTTACCTTCATTATAAAGTAAATGGAACTAGAATATAGTGAATCGATAATATGACGAAATAAAAACGATTGTATCTATGTTCTCCATGCTTCTCACAACTAACGAGTTCATTTTTTTTTCACAGATTGCGATATGAAATAGGATGAACTACTAATACAATTGAAAATAATAAAATGCCATTTAAAGTCATTAAAGAAAAGTAAACCTTGAAGAGGTTGGAGTAAGTACGGCGCGTGGCGGCGCGGCGGGCCTGTTCGTCTAGCTCTCTATGAACCGCATCATCTGGGTGGCCGAGCGAGTAACGAGCGGGCGAGGCCAGCGGCGTCATTTCATTGCTCGAAATATCTGTGTTATGTTACAAGCAGAAATGTATTTAACTTAGAGCATTAAACCAACAGGAGTGGTCACATGTGTCAATTTCTATACATAAAAAGTCTGCCGATTTTTGCGGGGGAGGGGAACGTCAAATGTATGCGGAACGTGAAAATAGCTACGTCAGATAAACGTCAGTCCATACAATACGTATGACCACTGGTCATACGTATTTGGCAGAGGGGAACGCCTGTCAATTGCCACTCCGGTTGGTTTAATGCTCTAAGGTATTTAACGAACCTATGTGTTAACATAAACAACTTCCACTTGAACTTAATAAAAGTTCATTGTAAATATCACTACATACCGACTAAGCGTTAATATCGCTAAGGTCTTCTAAGATACTTTAGTATGAAACTTGGGTCTACCTATATCGGATAGCATAATTTTACTGAGCGTAGTGCGTTGCGATTCTTGGCAGTGAATGTGCTAGTAGACCCCAGCCTCACTCAAGATGAAACCGTGATAAAACTAACATGAGGAGAAACTGCTTGATTGCTAGTAAATTCCTATCAAATTCAGGTGCTTGTATTATTAATGTTACAAGTATTTGAGGAGTGCATTCATTTTATGTTCAGAAAGTTAAAGTAGGTATGTATCTGATCACCGAGTTAATGTAAAGCTTGAAAAAAATAACCAGATCACTTTTTGGCAAATACTTAAAAATGCCTCATGCTGACCCGCCCCCTTAGCACACTAAGTTTTATGTCGAACATAAAGTATTCGTCCCATTCTGGCAAATATGCGAGTGCAAGAGGGACAAATGCTTTACGTCGGACATAAAACCTAGTGTGCTAGGGGGTCAGACGCTTAGCATTTATTTAATTTTATGTAGCATAAGTGACATTTTAGTTAAAAATTCATATTGCATTTAAGATCCTATTTGTTAATTCCAGTCAGTGAAACTGTAAATTGGGGTGATAATGCCGGTTGCGCAAGCAGACTCGGGCCGGGCTCACACAACGGAACTCGAGAGCAAATAAAATGGCACACTTTATGCATTATTTCTATCAAAACCTTCTTTTTTGGCTCTCAAGTGGTCCTGATCACACTGTGTAGCCCAGCCTCAGCGAACACCTGACACAGTAAAAGGTTTTTAATTAAAGATATTCATGATTTTCCAGATCTTTTTTAGATCTCTCTCTCTCTCGGTCGTCCAAATCAAAATGGTCGTATAAATATACTAAATTAGATGGTGGCCATTCAACCGCCTTAATCACTCTACTAAAATTTCTTTACATGTCAGTGTTATTAAATTAAAATTAAAATTAAATAATCATTTATTTCGGAATTTTCCATATGGTATTAGTAGCTTATTTCTAAAATGTTAACCTATGTTAGTTTTACTACTGTTAATTATGTAGGCTATTCCAGTATTGCCAGAAAGCGCCATCTACCCTGTCCGCGACTGTGAAAAGGAGACTGTTGGCGCTGCCACGCACGCGCCGCACCAGCGATGCCACCCGCTTGCGCATGATAGCGTGGAAGCCGTCGGTGCGCGCCTCCGCGAACATACCGCTAGCGCTGCAATAGCGCGGCAGCCCCAACACCATCCTGAAAGCGTTATTATATTGCACGCGTAGGGCGCTGTAAGTTTTTTGAGTAAAGTTGATCCATAGGCTGCAAGTGTAAAATGATTGACAGTACGCCTTAAAAAGGATGATTTTAACGTTGCTACTACACCTTGCGAACCTACGAATCAACATATTACTTCTTACTGCCAGCGCCCTACGCTCCCTTTCCACATCTACGTCATCTTTTAGCGATGCGGTTACCCAATGCCCCAAGTACTTGAACTCTGTTACTACTTTGAGAGGAGTTCCATTCAGTGTCACTGGTGGTAATATTTGGTCTTCTAATTTGACAGTTCTTCCTCTGAAGACCAGCAGCTCGCTTTTAGAGACATTGTACTTGAGACCATGGGCCTCGGCATACCGTTCACAAACTTACTAGCTTTCTAAGGGCGTCGATCGACGGGCTCAGCAACACCATGTCGTCAGCTTAACTGATGTTATTTACGAACGTTCCATCTATTGAGCATCCGACCATGGTGCAGCATTAATCAGGCAGTTATGCTTTACCTTCTTGGCAATCAAAATGTATGAAAGAATAAATAATGGTTGTACCTTAACTCAATATTGTTTCATTTATAAGGGAAATTTATAAGGCAAATCAAAAAAATAAATGCTTATAACTATTATTATTGGTTCTGGAAATAACTATTATCGGTTGTTGAAATCACTATTATCGGTTCTTGAAATCACTATTATCGGTTTTTGATATCACTATTATCGGTTTTCGCAGCACTAAATTTGGTAAATTAAGCGTTTTATACACGACAAATTGAGTCACAACCAACCGCCTAAAAGTGAATGAATTGAACGTTTTCCGTCTCTTTCCATCTTATAGGTGTATAATGGCCCTTATGAGTAAAAAACGATTTTTCTTATGTATGTTGGTACGATCCTCTCAGGGTCATTTCTCCTGAGCAAAACGCTCGTACTATGAAGTTCCGTCTCTTAAACGTAGTGGTTATATTCTCTTTGGCAATGTCTACAGTACGGACCATTTTACGGACATTGCTGCTTCTGCTGTCTATGTCTATGTAAAGGGCCTTCTACACGATCGGGACTAACCGCCAACCATCGTGTCCTTGGTCGGGTTGATATAAAAATGGACCGTGTAGAAAGCGGTTGACCCGACCGATATTTGGTTGATGTCAACGGCCTTGGTCGCGAGCGCATCCCTCGCGACAGGCTGCGTCCGTGGTTGGTCCCAACCGTCTGGAACGCTGTCGGCCGACGGGAGCGCTTCAGTGTGTGCTTGTCAGTAGTCGCGAGCGCACGTTGTGCAATGGATTCGCAAAAAGAAAGCCGCGAACGAGAGGTTCCGACTGAATTTATATCTCTATATTTTGATTTACCATGTCTTTAGGACATTGGATCCGATTTATACATAAGAACGAAAAACTCAAGCATGAGAGCTTATGAAAAAGAAGCTCAAATACATTTTTCTTCTTCACTCAAACGTAAAAAAGTTATTGCCAAACCGATCTTCTGTTGCTTTGAAAGGCAAGTCGCCATCGGTACCGTTCTGAGCAGCTACCACGAACTTCGAAAGTCGAAGTTGTCAGTCTGGTGCGCCATATAAGCTACAAAAGGCCTGCCACACACTGGTGCGGCCTGCATTATGGGCCATCCACATTAAGTGATTTGTCAGCCCCAATTCATCAGAATCTGACGAATTGCTATAGTGTGGATGCATGTTCCAACCGTCAAACGAGTTGTACGGACTAATTGCATGAAAATCACAATTTGGACCATGGAATTTGCATGATCTGCCAAGTTTTTTTTTCTCACAAATTTCATACAAATAAATTTAAACGATTATTAAAAAATATATGCTAAAGAACATTGTATTAATATTTTACACTGTAATTTTGTATTTTTTTATAAACCGGTGTTTTGCAACTACACTTTCATTCAGTGTGGCCAGTTAACCGTAAGAAAGCGAAAATTGCCGCATTCAAACGGTCCTGCGAAGCGAACTGCAAGATTGTTACTAACCGATTAGATAGGGCGAGACAGCACGTCGATCATGAGGTGGCCGTGACATACTCTCGATTTTTGTGTGTTGCACGGCTATTACGCGACGGCGTGCGAGCTTTCTCAATTTTTCTCACACTATCCGTCTCTCTCTTATTAGGACATGCGAAAGAAATCGAGAGTAAGTCGCGGCTGTGTGTTAGACGTGCTGTCTTGCCCTATCTCATCGGTTAGTAACAATCTTGCAGTCCGCTTCGCAGGACCCTTTGAATGCGCCAATTTTCGCTTTCCTTCTGTTAACTGGCCACACTGAATGAAATTGTAGTTGCAGTTGTTACGTCTGTACGCTACACCCAATTCTGACTTCGACAGACTGTTGTACTGACAAATTGGGGTATAATCACATAATGTGGATGGCCCATTAGCGGAAAATTTATAGTAAGGCCTGCCACACACTGGCGCGGCCTGCGGTGGTGGACAATAGTAAATTTGATGCCGCGTTTATACGCTTGCGATGGCTTGGCGCGTGAGCAGGACGCAGCTATGTAAACGAATGAGATCGAATTATAGCCCTCTCCCTCTAACGCATAGCTGCGTCCCGCTCACGCGCCAAGCCATCGCAAGCGTATAAATGCGGCATGACAGCGGCGGACAAGTTTACTATTGTCCGCCGCGACCAGGCCGCGCCAGTGTGATGCAAGCTTTGCAGGCTTAAAGTGGTATACAGAAGATCGAAAGTTTCTATTCTAATTGGTTGGCAAGCAAAAAAGCAGCGCTTACATGAAAACGCGATTGAATTCTTCCTTATTCAAAATAAGGACTCCTACGTGGTAAAATAATAAACTAAGTCAGATAGGGTCTAGTTAAAATCTCAAATAAACGTGTATAACCGACTTAACAGTTTACTTCATTCCTGATGTGTTCCAGATTTTTTTTATCCTAGTCTGTGCAGTGTGTGTTTGATTTTTTAAATTTAATCTGTGTGCGTACGTATTGAGCCGAGGTGTGTGTGTTGTTTAGTGATTTTGGGTGTAAAGTCAGATTTCCAATATTCTATTCTATCGAAATGCCTTATGATTTCTTTATCTTTTGTAAATAATTAGTATAATACAAATAGGTTTAAAAAAAAGTACTGTGATAAATATGGATGCTCTGTGTATTGAAAATAATTACATTTTATTGATGTAATGACATTGAAGAAAATCAAAAAAATGTCAACAAAATCTCAAATATCCACGGAATTAAGCGGTATGTACAACTTTTCCATAAGTAATTAATTTCTCTACCAAGAATTACTGATTATTTATCTATCATCATCTCAATTTTATGTAGACGTAAAATTATATTTGCAATGTCGTTATTTTTGATATAGTTATTTTATGTAACATTTCAGACAGCATCAGTAATGTCCTGGGTAAAAATGTTAAAATACATTACAAATCCCTCGTTCGCATGGAATCGAGAGGCGACAAAGTTGATAACAAAGTACTGGTGAGTACCTAGAAAAAAAGTAAAATATCTATAATGTGATGAAATGGTTTTAATTCAAAATTTACATTTTTTACAAATTATAAACACCACCACCATCACATTCGTTTCTAGATGAATGACAATGACATCAGTTTTTATGTTTTTTGAATGCAGGTATTGTTGTAAATTACCAGTGAATCATTATCTATAAAATGTCTAAAACTTAATTTTCATCTGATAACCACTCAGCTCCCATTTCATTGATAATACATAGTTAACTAGTGTGAGTCACTGAGGTGTGTCATGTGCATTGTATTGCCCGGCTGTGTGGGTCCCTGGGGACACACATTCATAGTCAACTGGTCAGTGAGCACCCACACCAATAAGTAGCCTGAATTTATCCTCCATATGTTAACTCTAATTGACTTCATTGTTGCTCGGATGGTTTAGATGCTTAGCTATTCATTGTATATTTTGAAAACAGTACAACCAAAGAATGTGCTTTGTTATTGCTATATTAGATAAGATGCACAAGAGTTATAATTATCTTTTACAGATAAAATATTATAGATAGCTAACATGTTTAACCATCTTGATGGTGAATGATGAATAGAACATCGGAAATTCGAATACATATTTACCTTTCTTGCTCAATTGTGTGCTGACTCAATTTTATTTATAACTAAAATTCCTGGGATTTCTAAATTAACAAAATTTGCCAACATAATTTATATTTAATTATTTACGAAACTATGTCTATTAAATGTTATTTAAGTTTTCTGTACTTAATTAATTTAACTTTAACTAACAGTGTTTTCTCCTATATATAAAACATAAACTCGCAACTAATTGTGTTTAGATTGGGAATTTAAAAAAAGTGATGGGACATTTTTATAATTAATTTATTAATTGCATTATATGGTTACAAAAGTTTCTTAAAAGTAAGTATATGTTCCAATATAAACCCTGAGTCACAGCAATCTTATAGATACTTGAATAATAACAAATAGGTACTTTCTAGTAGTATTTTTTAGAAGCTGATTTCATATTTTTTCCAGAATTTGGTCAATGGTCATCTTTAGGTAAATATGTGTTGGAATTTCTAGTCCCTAATGATAAGGTTTCAATAGAGTAATTCATTCTGTATAAATGTAAAATAATTGATACAATTGTGTTGATATTTAAAAACATGTCATTTGAATGGTATTAAAGTCATGAAGTCAAGTAAATTAATATTTGGAGGCAATTATTCACAAATTGATTTTACCCCAAAATAAAGGAGCAAAGTTATGGTATGTATGTGGATGACCTACATGCAGCCATTGATTGGCACCAATAATACCGGACATTGCCACCAGGATTGCCACCTTTAGAAGGGTGCTAACAGGATGATTTACCCTACATATATTTATGACATTCACCCAAGTTACACTATGTCAGAATAGCTAGATGATAATCTATGATTATTGATTACACAATTAATTTATGAGTGGTGACATAACTGATAATCACCCTGATGTTGTTACATTTTTTTATATGCTTTCAGGTTGTGACATCTTATAGAATCTATATAACACAAGCTAAAATTCCAACTAGGGTAAGAACACAAATTTCAATTTGATAAATCAATGGTAGAATCCACATTTGGAATTCAAATGATAATGCACTTGAGAATCATGAGATAACCACCTTACTACGAAAGATAGAATCTCTATGAGATATATATATAAGTATCAAATTATCCTTATAATTTGCAATGTCTCTTTTAATGGACACATTGCTTGGTCACCTTAATGTTCTTTTGAGAACTATTTTTGTTTTATAATAATCTCTGCACCTCCTATCATCCTTCCAGTGTGTTTCTCGGTACCCCGATAGTGCTCAAAGGTAGTGCCCAAACAAGCCTGGGGTCCTCACAATGTTTTCCTTCACCGAAAATCTAAAATCTCGGCATAATCTAATTTGCCTGTTGACTACTTTATTATTATTATTGTATAGAGTGTGAGGTGTCCCACTGCTGGGCAGAGGTCTGTCAAGCTCTACATGCGTGTTATTGTTCTGTTTCTCTTTGTAAGTCTCCGTTTGTGTGAGGTGTGCATAAATAGTATTATTTGCTGTTGTTTATTTTTAGCCCTAAACAGCGTTACTGAGGCCCACGATTTTTGTTATTCATCAATGTTTATTATTTATTATGTAACCTTGAGATTTTTTCAAACCAGGTGGACAATGGATTTCACTTGATGGAAATAGAGGCAATTGAAAGTAAAAAGGCGAATCATTTGTCAATAACACTCATTCATGAGCACAAACCAGTGTCTATTCTGATCGGTAAGTGACTAATTGCAGCCATTGTATGCTAAGCAGGCGCTGACACTGACACCGAACCGAGTAATGCGAAGTTTTTCCTTGTGAAGACGTATTGTTCGTTTTTGCGTGTTTATAGACGTTTAAACAACATTATGATATATGATCCTAACAAGTAACAACACGCTTTTTTACATGTGTGTAAGACTTTTTTTTATAGTTCATATTCATGTCATCGGTTAGGTCACATGCGAGTTTAATATATCGGTTTCCTTATACATGTCAAGGTTGACAAAGTTTTCAAAGTTTTGAAATCTTGTATACTTTCTAAGTCGTGCAGCACGGCTATCACAAGACGGCGCGCGAGCTCTCTCGAGCTTCTCGAAATCGAGAGAGCTCGCGCCACCGGTGACACTTTTTGAGCCCGTCTGCCCGGGTAGCACGACAGGTTTTTTGGTCACGTTTTGTGGCCTTAATGTAGGCATAAAACGTGTCATGCTACTAAGACAATAAGTAAATGCAGTGTTGTTGATAAGCAGTTAATGTGTGTACAGTCGAACTCACTAGCTGAACACGTTGATACCTTGTCGCTTTCACACGTTTGACAACTTCGTATATATTAAACATGGCGTTAAAACGCTCCATACAAAAGTGGCCAGCCCCATGTGATTACGACCATACAAATAAGAAGGCTGAAATTAAAATGTTCAGATTTTATATATTTTTACAACAATAAAGTAGTTGGAAATTTTAGGAGCTCCTTTAATATTTACAATTTTGTTATCAGGTGAAGAAAAACAATCGGAGGGTGTCATGAATGTTATGCACGCACTTGTAGCAGCGTTTGACGATTTATACCCCAATGTGCCCATAGAAGACATAATATGCAAGGTAAGATAAAAAAATCGGGTGAATGTCCGGAAGGGAGCGACTAAGGAGCAGTACAGTACGATTACTGTTAGTTAACCACTGACAAATAGTTTGCCTTCATTTCATTTTCAACTTTAATGTCATACAAATTAAGTAGTTATGTCTAAATCGGTAGACGTGGGTAACAGTATTCTGAAAATTGCTTTATTTGTATGACATTAAAGTTGAAAATTAAATGAAGGCAAACTATCTGTCAGTGGTTAACTAACAGTAATCGTACTGTAGCTATATCTTGAAGTAGAATTATTTAATGTATAGCAGTAAAACCAATCCGTACAAACCGCCAATCTATGGATATAATCCAAGCGAAAGGAGTATGTAAGGAGTGTAAGAACCATAGTATTACGCGTTCTTTGTTCTCTGCCTACCACAATGGTTTACGCCGCGAGTATATTATATGACTTGTATGTATAGATTATTAAATGTACGACAAGTACACTTTATTTTTATACCACTCACTCAAATTAGAGGCAATTTAGGCGCGACGGATAACCTTCATTTGTTTAATTGATTGGCAAGTAAAGGTCCGTTGACTTCGCCATTTATATTCGTAATTGAGCAAATTAAGGTTCTTAATTTAGTAAGATATATAATTGAAAAATTACTTGAAGCTGATTTGTGTCTTAGACAATGCTAGCTTTTATAAACATTTATAGGGGGAATCTAAAAGTCAAGTGTCAAACAACTTTCTTATTATTTTGTTTTATAAGCCTGGCCGTAAAAGTAACTGTCAATTGCAGTTATTATAAAACTAGCTTCTGCCCGCGACTCCGTCTGCGTGGGCCTCTTTTATAAAGTAGCTTCATAAAAATTTTACCCCTCATAACCCCCTTTAGATGATGTTTTCCTGGATAAAAACTATCCTATGTCCTTTCCCGGGACTCTAAACTATTTATATACCAAATTTCGTCTCAATCGGTTCAGCGGTCAAAGCGTGATGAGCTAACATACAGACATATTTTCGCATTTATAATTAATTATTATAATACCATTAGTATAATACCTATATACTACAAATTTAACCTTAGGAATAGTCCGATGGCCGTCGGGGTGGAAAGGTTCTCGAGTGGCGACCACGTACGCAGGCGCAGCGTGTGTAGACCCACAAGGTGGACTGATGACCTGGTAAATGTCGCGGGAGTCCGCTGGATGCGGGTGGCGCACGACTAGTTATTGGGGCACTCTTTTGGGAGGCCTATGGCAGCCCAGCAGTGGACGGTTTTCGGCTGATATGATATGATGAGTCTATAATAAAATGGATTTATAATTGATTTTTAAAATCCTGTCTAGAAAAACCCAAGAGACATCGTTATGGCAACGAGGTACAAGCCATTGACCCATTTACATATTTTGTGGTCAAAATTACTCATTTAATACTCTAAACTGTTAGTTCTCGGAATAGTACCCACCCGTGACTCATATATATATATATATATATATATATATTTAAGTACATACTTACAGTACTTCAGTACTTTTTTTTGTTTTCTATGTATTTAAGTATTTATTTATCTATATAAGTATGTTTATCGTCGTCTAGTACCCATAGTACAAGCTTTGCTTAGTTTGGGACTAGGTCGATTTGTGTCAGATTGTCCCCAAATATTTATTTATTTATTTTTATTTATTTATATAGGAGTGAATGAGGTATTAAAAATATACCTTTGGTCGTGTATTAGATTATATTTATTTAAGGCTGCTTTCACGTGCACACTAGCGCCACTGGTAAATAATTGTGATTATTTAAATTTAACGATAGATATTAAAAAAGGAGGCCGCTTTAACTGTATTTCGTACTTAAGTACCTTGTGAATACATCAAACTAGTTTTTATGTTGCTGCTGGATTCGTCAATCTATGCGTCCAAAGTTAAAACGGCCGTTTTTCTTTTGAGTTCTTAGATCAACAAATCCAGCAACATAAAAACTAGTTTGATGTATTCACAAGGTAAATACAAAATACAGTGTGTAGCGGCCTCCTTTTTTTTAGTGTCTATCGTTAAATTTAAATAATCACAATTATTTACCAGTGGCACTAGTGAGCACGTGAAAGCAGCCTAAAAAACAGTGACTTGCTACGTTAAGAAAAGAAAGAAAATATTTATTCATGACAATAAAACAACTAATTGTGTATACAATTTATCACCATCATATCATTTAGTGGATCTTTTATACCCACATTTGTAAATGCTAAAAGTGGCGCTGGAACATATGTTTCATATGCTCTGCCTACCCCTTTTGGGAATGGGGGCGTGAATGTGTGTATTATATCACGCAATGGTCACAACTTATCTTTATGCTGACAGCTGGTCAACATACATAAAGTGTGTCTGTCTGTCTGGATCTCTTCACGCTTAAACCGCTGAACCGATTGAGTTTGGTATAGAGATAGTTTTTATTCCGGAAATCATACCCTAAAAGGGTCAAATGGGCAGTGAAAGTTTGTATGCGTAATCGAGTTATGAGCGACGGAGTCGCGTGCAGCTAGTACACTATAAATTACCATTATTTTACAGGTAAATTTACCTTTTCCACTACCACAAGTATGCGGTACGAGGAAGCATTCCACTTGTGGAGATTTTTCTAACCAATACGCGGCCATGTGCGATCTTTGTCAAACTCCGTTTAGGTAAGTTGCATTTTTTTTATACTACGACGGTGGCAAATATGATATGCATACGGTCTGCCTGATGGTAAGCAGTAAGCTTATTGGTCATGTGTAGCTTAACAATGTAGAAAGTTTTTACTAAAAACTTTATTTTAGTAAAAACTTTCAATGGAAACTTTAATTCTTTAATATGAATTAAATACTTGGATGCTCCCTACAAATTTCTGTTCAAACATGTGCCTAATACCCGCTATGCGCATATTCGAACTAAACTGCTGCCTGGCATCGTTTTGTCACCCCGCCCCCAACCCCGCGTAATGGCATTGGCACCCATTTTTAACCGACTTAAAAAAAAGGAGGAGGTTCTCAATTCGGCTGTGCTTTTTTTTATTATTATTATTTTCAATGTTTGTTACCTCAGAACTCCGTCATTGATGAGCCGATTCGAAAATTTTTTTTGTTCGTATTTATATACTTCCAGGTGGGTCCCATTTTTTTCAAAATTCAGTTAGATGATGGGATCCATGAGGAATTGAGGGGACTCCTCAATTTTATTAGGCACGCGTGTAGTGATTTTGGTATTTTCTGTTATAACTCGTGTATTTACATCCGGAATCATAAATTTGGTGGCGAGGAATTGATGATGAAGACCACAAATGACTTCTTGAATTTCTCAATTATGTACTTAAAAGTGCAAAAGCATGTCACAGGTTCTGATAAGACTCCGTTGAAATATGAAGTGCCACGGAAGTCCTCAAATATTATCTGCCCACATAGAGCGATTAAATTTTTTCTATTGTAATCAACGCATTTGCTATCGGAAATCAGTTCATGTGGTAAATTGTAAAAAAATGTGGAAATATTCTCGTGGCTTGGCTGAGTACTAAATTGAAGTCGGTTAAAACTTTGTTTTTAAAGTAAATTTTCGTTTGCCAACTTCATGATGTACCATGTTTAGCCACTATGAAGTTAAGGCCATTACACCTAGCAGTTCGTCACGACATTTGCTATAGTTAGAATGAAAGGTAGGTGTCCTAGTGCTTTAGGTAAAACAAACTAGTCATTTAATTTGCGATCGATATACGAACTTCGCCACCAAGAACCCGCCTAGCGGGCACTCGTAATGTTTGCTCAGATGCCGGCTAAGCCCGCTAGGCGGGCAGTAGTATGAATACACGCCTAGTTTGCGGCGACGATTATATTGAGTGCATCCAAGAATATGCATAGTTTTTGTTGTATACATTTTTAAGAATACGTTTTGTTTCTAGGGCTGAGGTTGCGTGGGACATCGACACCATCTACTTGGCGCACGACATTAGGATGTTACATTTGAAGGACTTCGACCATTTAGATCAGAGGTATGCTGTATGAATGGTTTAAATAATCTCTCAATATGCTATGGAATCAACTATTTCTTAAATTTCAAATTAAATAAATAAAATGTAATGCTCCGAGGCGGGTTCGAACCGGCGACCGCAGGCATCGATGGCCCGTCGCTACTAACCAACTGAGCTATCGGAACAATCTGTTTCCTCTTACAACGCCTTGGCCGTGTAGCGACTAGCGAGATCTACCTGGAAGGCTTTCTACAGCACCTAATCATCAGAAACGATGCGTTAACCCATACTAAATTAAATTTAGTAACCATAAGTTGGTGCGACCTGCCCTACGACAGAGATTTTTAGAAAACTTGATACAACACGGACTTCCAAACAACAAACACATAAACATGCTGGGAAGATGGCTCTTGAAAGATGGGGTTCGAAATTGCAATTCAACTCTACTTTCGTTAGATTTGAACCTGTAAAATCGAGTCGCGAATTAACAACTTAAATTAATAGAAAAACCCCCGACGTTCCCATTTCAAAGTTTGAATATCTCAAAACCGGGTGAAACGTAGTTATTATTATTTTGGTATTGCCTTCCGGGCTGAGAGAGCCCTTTCATCACTGCGACCATCGCTGATCTATTGTGATCGCCACTTACTGCAATTTTTGATAAAGTCCTGCAAACTCGAAGAGTTGCAGGATTTTGTTGAACTCAAGGAATTCGATCTCCTCCGGGCACATGATGTGGTTTCCCAGATTGGAGTTACGACTAAGGCATAGGCATAAGGCAGGGGTATTCGGTATGTGTGTAGGCGTCTCCTCTGCTTCAAGGCAGATTCTGCACTGCCTGGTGTCACATAGTCCTAATGTTTGCATGTCTTGTTTAGGGAACAATGCCCTGTAGGGTGCTTACCCTTAGCAGAATGCGTAGACGGTTCTTGCCTTTTTGCTAAAGGCTTTTAGCGCTTTGGAATGTTTCAGTCCTGGGACGTATTTAACTGCAACGTTGCTAAGAACCATCTCGATCACGTCAGCTTTCGGACAAAAACAACCGTATTCAAATCGGTCCATTCGAGTTACGATGCCATAGGCAGACACGTCCAACATATAAAACCCCTCTTTTGGCGTCGGGGGTTATTAACCGCCATTTACCGGGTATCCTAAAGTTATATTTCAAATGTGAACGCGCTTTTGCGTACAGACCTTACTCACTACTTTACTTACTTTGTCGGGCACATTACAACATTAGGTGACTTATGAACATTAATAACAATTGTTCTTGTTCGTTGGTGCGGTTGATATTCCTTTTAAAAAAGGCATTTTATCAAACCCATTGGGGAAAAACCATGCGGTCGGTTTTATAGAAAAAAAATGTCAAGACTCGATATTATTAATCATAATCATTTTATTGCTACATAATTGTTTTTTTTTAATACTCGTCGACCTTAATATTTTGTTTGAATTAAGAGGCCGCAGTAAGCTCGGCCGAATTTCACCTTCCCATACAAACGTAGTTACGCTCTCATTTTAAAACTATGTGTTGGATTGTGACGAAACTTTGCATATACAATGACATGAGGTTTATCTATGTCTGTAATTAGTTTATATGGTTCCAATTTATAAAACAAAGTAAATACAGCAAAAACTAGTTTTGTATGAAAAACTTAAATTCGCTGTATTTTTTTTATTATGGTATCTTAAGCTACGTAAACTAATTTCAGACATAGATATACCTCATTTCATTGAACATGCAAAGTTTCGTTACAATCCAACACGTAGTTTTAAAATGAGAGCGTAACTACGTTTGTATGGAGAATCGAGCTTACTGCGTACTCTTAAGACTTCGTACACCAAACTAAAATCACATATTTTTTTCTATGGAGCTCCCAACTGAAATTTTTACAACTGTTCAGTAAAATTTAATTCGACGAGTATTAGACGAAAAGTATATTATCGCGTTTCACCGTGCCCGTGGGCTTCACTTCTCTACATACTCTAACGCAGGGGTTTTCAAAGTGGGGGCGCGCCCCCCAGGGGAGCTCGACCACATTTTAAGGGGGGCGCGGGGCCTCGGGAAATCCTTTCGCAAAAACTAGTGCCTCGCCGATACTTGGGATTACGTACTCAGCTGACCCTAGACTCCTAAGAGCCGTGGCGCTAACGGCAACGCTAGGAAGATGATGATGATTTGGCTAGCTAACCCATTCACTTCCGTTTCCTTGCATCGAAGCGAAGGGGGGCGTGGGAACTTCATTTTAGGCAGCAGGGGGGCGTGCCTAAAAAAAGTTTGGGAACCCCTGCTCTAACGGAAACAGATAAATTCGGTCAAACGGATGCAAACAAAAAACGACTTTCTGCTCTATCTATAAGGTAGTCTATTGCTTGCGTTTTTTGTCAGGATGTTGCTTTGTATGTATTATCCTTGCAATCCTTACTCATAGAGTGTGTCAATTGAGACCCGCTTGACAAGTCTGGTTTCGAACGAGGCTTCGAAACTTCAGGAAAAATCAAGCGAATCAATAGACCTCTAGTAAAAAAATCATATAAAATTTTAATAACAATATTGTTACGTAAAACTTATTAGTAACTAAAGTACATACCTTGAACTTGCACTTCCATATTATTACCAACGTGGAAAGACGCGATGAATAATAATAACATTTAATAATAAGATAAACTTACATTGCACAAAAGAAAATGATAATTTCATTTAACCGAATAATAAATAAATAAATAAATAAATTTAATGAGTTTGCTATTTCTAGTATTTAGTAGGTTGGGTATAAATGACTCATTTTTGTAAACATTCAGACCCCGGTCTGAATGTTTATGTATACGCTTATGACTTTTTTTGGAATTATGGCCCAAAGGGGAATCACCGTGCAATAACCGTCATGATTTACTCTTACACAGTTGCGTCTCTGAAGTTAGCCTATAGTCGCCGCATACCCACATGACACCTCTGTGACGCTACTAATAACTAACATCACAGGCGCAAACTGTATGATTTTGTTTTTACAGTCAACATCAAATATAGATGACCATTTTAGTACTTTGTCGCACTTGACGTAAGAATACTGCAACAGTTGGGATGCGTCAAAGTAAAGTGGTCGTCAATAGAATTTGCTAACTATGTAAACAGACCGCCGTATTGAAATTGTCTTTCACTATGCCGGTTTGTTTACATAGTTAGTAAATTCTATTGACGCCGACTTTAGTGAAAGTGACAAGGTACTAAAATGATAGTCTACTTCTCTGTTGAGTATACCTATTTGTTTTTGCACAATAAACAAACGGTACTCCAGGGACCTGATCCCGCTGCTGATCGCGCTCCAACACAACTCGTGGTTCACGGGCGTGTGCGGGGACGGGGTGCGGGTGGGCGGGGAGGCGTGGGAGGCGCTGTCGCGCGTGCTGCGCTGCGCCGCGCCGGCGCCGCAGCGGCTCAGCTGGCGCGGCGCGGCGCTGCGCCACGACCACGCCGCGCGCCTCGGCCACGCGCTGCGCAGCGCGCGCCGCCGCGTCGCCATGCACACTCTCGACTTCTCGCAGAACCATATTGAGGACAAAGGTGAGCCTGGTAGGCTGGTAACCGATGGGAATATCCCCAAATTAATTATGTTTAACCCATTTCAATATAAGATTAACAATAAATTTATTGCCCAATCCTTAAATTTAGAGATACAGTGCAGAAACAGATATTAATAATATATTCTCCACTCGTAGGTAGGAGAACTAGACTAAATTATGTAGGGTCAGTGCGGGTAAGTAAGCCACCGGGTAAAGTGCGCCTCATCCATCATTCAGTCATTTAAATCAATATCGGTACTTACCCCGGGGGCGCACTTTACCCGGTGGCGCACTTACCCGATCTGACTATCGTAAAAAAAAGAAATTATGCAAAAAATATAAAATAAAGGTGAGGCAATGGGTACCAGTCTCAGCATGTGCCGGGCAGGGTGCCCGGTGCTGGTTTTCAGACCGAGAAATATATAATAATTAAACAAATACTAAGAAACTAAAAAAACTCAATACTAGGAATTGCCGCTAATGACTTGATCTCAAGTTTGTCATCGTTGCCACCCACCAGCCGCTGTCTTCATTCGAAGTCCAAAAACAATAGACTTGAGCGGCATTGAGGGGTATCACCTCGCTTTTTTCTGTGGCGGCGAATGGCTTAAAATATAAATGTCATTCGAAGAACCATTTACTTATCTTCAAATGCCTAATAGAATATATATTACTCGTGTATAATTCGTTACCTCGTATACAATATTTATTGCACTTTTTTTTCTCAGGTGCGATAAGCATTTTGTCAGGACTGGCGAGCAACACCGACGGACTGCGACACATCTCGCTGTCGCAATGCGGGCTCACGGGCAAGACGGTGACGCATCTCGCAGCGATGCTCAACGACAACCCCAACCACCTGTCCACGCTGTCGCATCTCGACCTGTCACATAATAACCTTAAGGACGATGTTCACGTAAGTTTCCTAGCCAGTAGTCACTCTGCGCCATTATTGCTATTACAAGACGGTGTCGCATCTCGCAGTTTGATCAGCGACAACCCGTGCCACCTTCAAGATGTCGCGTGACAACCTTAAGGACGATCTCCACGTGACTAGTCACTGCGACACAACTCGTTGTGATCTGTCACATACCTAATAATCTCAAGGCACTTCATGTGAGTTTGCAAGTCACTCTGCGACACAGTTCGCTGTCGCAGCTTGAGCACCGGCAACTTGAAAAACCTCCACACTGTCGCATCTCGACTACTCGCATAACTAACTTAAGGATGATATTCAAGTGAGTTACTAGTCACTCTGCCCATTACGCTTTATCCGCGTTGTCGTCTCAAGACGGTGTCGCATTTCGCCGCGATTCTTAACGTTAACCCAGCAACACCGACGGACTGCGACACATCTCGCTGTCGCAATGCGGGCTCACGGGCAAGACGGTGACGCATCTCGCAGCGATGCTCAGCGACAATCCCAACCACCTGTCCACGCTGTCGCATAACAACCTCAAGGACGATGCTCACGTGTGTACCTAGTGCAACGCAACTCGTTGTCCTCGTTTTCGTCGCATAATTGCCTCAAGGCAGTTCACGTGAGTTTGCAAGTTACTGCGACACAAGTCACTGTTGCTAGGCGGTGCCGCACCTTGCTCAACCACTATCGGAGCCATTTTCTCGCTGTCGCATTTCATAACAACCTCAAGCACGTTTTTCACGTGAGTAACTAATTGATCTGCGACACAACTCGCTGTGGCAGCATGACGGTGTCGCACTTCGCCCAACGACAACTCCAACTACCTATCCGCGCTGTCGCAAGTCTAGTCGCATAATAACTCAAGGACGATATGTTAACATGAGTTTCCTTTAGATTTCTGCTTTCTGTCAAACTAAGAGAGACCCGGAAGGAAGGGATATGTTATTAGCAGTCTATATTTGTAGTGTGTGTTCCACGTAGTGTTTAAGATACTGAACTAATTTTGATAAATGAGGTGTCAACCGATTCGAAATTATTCTCATGGTGACAGAGGCTATATATTGTAATAATAATAATAATTAAAAAGTTACTTTTCTGTAGTTGGCTTACCGTTTTTCGAACGGTTTGTGATTTTCAAAAAGGAGGTTCATTATAGGGTTGTAGCCACTAAATAAAATACTTAATAATGTTGAATTTTCTGGAAAAAGTAATACAAGTGTAGTCTAATGGAGAAAAAAAAAACAATGCAAGAGGTTAAATAATCACAAAGTTATAAGAATATGTCCAAAGTTTTCAGAAGGGTATGTTCTGCCCCTTTTCTCCTAAACGCACGTTCATATGAAACAATCGTCATTTACTATAACGCTCGAGGATCATTACATCACGATCTCTTAGCGCTTTCTTTCTTTCACAACTATCACAAGCAACATTAAAACGGTTGTAGCTTCGTTATTTTTTTTGGGATATTTGAATGTTTCTTTTTCCTCGTTTCTTTTGAAGTAATAATACATTTAGAGTCTACACCCCGTCGGTTCGGTTCGATTATACTCACGGTCTTTATCGTTACTGAAAGATTATAGAATCATAACTTTAACGTTATTAATTCGTTAAAGGCCGGCAAAGCACTCGCACTCACATAACGTTCCGATTGAGCTGAAATTTTGGGTATTTGTATAGTTTGGATGACAATTCAATATTATGGTACCATTGAGCCGATCTGATTATGGAGACAGAAGGTGGCCTTGGGAATTCAGCATTTAACGGACGTAACCCCATTGAATTTGGGCTCGTTAGAATCGTCTCAATGAGTAGTTGATGATGGTACTGAAAACTACAGTCGGCAATAAAAGCTTGTACGAAAAAGGTAATTTTGTCAGAAAATAATTATTCATTAACAATATAAATTGTGTTTGAATTTTTGAAGATAATTTACATTTTATAATCTAAGATATGAAAATTATGGAAAAATTACAACTATGATATTATTACGAAAATGTTCAAGTATCCTTGTTTAGATAACAATTTATAAAAGTATGAATAAAATCTAATAAAAAATATGCGAAACATAATTCAATTCAAAAGATAATTAAACATTATATAATTCCATCATTTATTTAAGAGCTTGGCTCTTGTCGGTGGAGTAATTTCCATTCTGTTCTATTCTCTGCTTTTTCCTTCAACTCTCTATAAGATTCTTTCACTTTGTTTTCCTTTAGCTGCTCAATGTAAGCTCTTCGTGGTCTTCCTCTTTTTCTTCTTCCTTCTATCTTTCCCTCTATTATAACTTTAATGAAGTCATCGTGACGAAGATGTCCTATCATTTTTCCTCTTCGGTTTTCAATAACTTTTAATAAAGTTCTTTTTTCACTGACTATACGCAAAACCTCTTCATTAGTCTTTTTCTCCGTCCAACTGATCTTTTCTAATCTCCGCCAACACCACATCTCAAAGGCTTCCAACCTTTCCCTGTCCCGTTGAGTCATGGTCCACGTTTCGCAGCCGTAGAGAGCAATGCTCCAGATGTACACCTTAACCAGTTTCTTCCGAGTTGAGCGTGATATTTTAGCTGTGAGCAAAAGTCTTTTTGAATTGAAGGCTTGCTTGGCCATGGCTATCCTGGCAACAATATCAGGTGGACATCTAGAATCATCTGTAATAATGCTGCCCAGATATTTAAACTTTTTTACTTGCTCAATTGCTGTATTGTTTAAGGAAATTGACGTCACGACTGTTCTTTTCGATACCACTAGAGTTTTGGTTTTGCTTGCATTAATTTTGAGCCCAGATTCCGAAAAAGTAGTATCCATAGAAGTCAGCAGCGCTTGGAGTTCTTTTCTATTTTAAAGCGTATAAGTTTTACATTTTTCCCATTAATTTTGACCCCTCCTGTACTAGACTCTGTTAGTTTTCTTATTGCATTTTCAATAAATATGTTAAAAATTATTGGCGAAAGTGGGCACCCCTGACGAACTCCGTGACGTATTTTTGCGATTCCTTTCTGTTCGTTAATTACTACTGTGGTTTGTTGTTTTCTGTACGGCTCTAATATAATTCTTCGGTCTCGATAATCTAGGCCTGCTTCTTTCAAGACTTTCATCATTTTGTTCCAATAGACTTTATCAAAAGCTTTTTCAAGGTCTATAAAAGCTATGAAAGTATCTAAATGTACCTTTAATCGGCGGTCAACTAATAGTCTCAATGCAAGTTTGGCTTCTCTCGTACCCCTGTGTTCTCTAAATCCGTACTGGTCTGGTCCTAAATATGTTTCGGCTATTGGTCTAATTCTATTTTGGATGATTTTGAGTAGTATTTTGCTAGCTTGTGATTATGAGGCTCAAAGTTCTGTGTTCTTCACACTTTAGCGTATTTGCTTTTTTCGGTAGTGTTACTGTTTTTGTAACCTGAAAGTCCTTTGGAATTATGCCAGTAGTATAAATTTTCTGTATAATATCGAAAATTTCGTCATGTATCGGGTCACAATTTGCGTATTTTATCATTTCGATATACATATTGTCCAGACCAGCGGCTTTGCCATTTTTTATACTACTAAGAGCTTTTTCATACTCTTTTCTCAGTATGGTTGGGCCTAAGTTGTCTTCCGTAACGTGTTCTTCCCTTTCCATTACAGTTTCTGCAAATCCTGGACCATCATATAATTTCTCAATATATCTCACCTTCTTTGCTGTCTATTAGTATTTTACCTTCCTCATCCAAAATAGCAGTAATTTATGATTATAATTATATAATTATAACTCAATAATATATCCTTAAAGTTAAAACAATGCGTCCACAGTATTATGCTGATAAAACTCATGTACATAATAAAACACTCTAATAGTACATTACGTAACTAGGGCGGTGAATTCATGAATTCCCCGGATCGCAGGTGTTTGTGGCCCGAACCAAAGGTGAGGGCCATAAATATGTGGTCTGGGGCTTTACGAATTACCGCACCGCACGTGTTGAGTACGCGCAGCGTGCGGTACAAGTCGCATTGTGGCCAGATGATGACGTAAAAGTACTCACCATGGGCGGTAATTCGTAAAGCCCCAGATCCCATATTTATGGCCCTCACACACAATGCTTTTTACGGATATCGATGTAGTCAGTAGATTTGTAAGGAGTTTTCAATTTAAGGCAGAGATATTTAACAAACTTTTAGTGGACATATGTGTTGTCCCGTTAGGGACTGAAGGGACACGGTACATTTTGTGTCTCAATCAAATAAGGTTATAAATGGTCAATGAATGAATTGCGGTTTCTTTCAGAATCTGTACAACTTCCTGGCGCAACCCAACGTGTTGACTCATCTGAATTTGACGAACACTGAAACTACTCTGGAAAACGTGAGTGTTGTTTATTTATGTCGGAGTCTATGTCAAGTATTATGTTACGATCTCACATTTACATAGGGTAATAGGGTATTTCTGTAACAATATGGTTGAGTGGTCTTTGCCGACGTATCTTGGATGATTGATGCTTCTTAGCAGTAATTGTTTTGTTTCAAATATAACAAGAGGAACATTGTGTGCATACATTAACTGTGATTTCGCGCTCCCATTTATCTCCTTATTTTTTATAAGTTTAATAGGAGGGAACTGTTCGTTTTCGAATTCGTGTTAATCTCAGCGATAATTCGTAATGTTGTTAATGTTCCATTTTCATCATTCTTTTTACATACAAAAAATACTCAGTACCGAAGAACCGGGATTTTCACCCGCCGGTAAGGGTACTGGGTTTTTTGAAAAATCCCGGAAATTCCCGGTACTTTCGGCACCGGGAAATCCCGGGAAATTCCGGTCCTTTTGGTACCGGGAAATCCCGGGAGCATGACCTATATATCCCTTGTCCAGATGTGGGGCGCCCTGCTCCGGGGCTGCGCGGCGCGGCTGGCCGAGCTGCTGCTGGGCCGCAACCCCTGGTCGGCCGCGCGCCGCCCCCGGGACCCGCCGCCCTCCTTCCGGCAGTTCTTCACCGCCTGCCTCGCGCTCAACACCCTCGACTTCTCCTACTGCAAGATGCTGCCGGACGCGCTCAAGTATGTATCCCTCCTCCAGATGTGGCCGAGCTGCTGCTGGGCCGCAACCCCTGGTCGGCCTATTATACTTTAAATAGCCGGGTCTACACCGGGCGCATGCCTTGGCCGAGCACGCCCTTAACGTGTCATCCGAATTACTAAAGGGACCTAATTATGCCGACGTTTCCGTCTTTATACTCTATTATAAACATTTTTAAGTGCTCGCATTACGTGAACGTACATGTGTATATCTAAAGCCAAGTTTCCCTTGTTGCCAGGAGCTTACTACTGGGCCTGGCGTGCAACGAGAGCGCAACAGGCGTGAAGCTGAACCTGTCGGGCGCTCTGTCGTCGTCTCAGTCGGCGCACGTGCTCGAGTCCTGCATCCACGGCGTGCGCTGTCTGCGCTCGCTCGACCTGTCCGACAACAGTCAGTATACTGCTTACTACTGGGCCTGGCGTGCAACGAGAGCGCAACAGGCGTGAAGCTGAACCTGTCGGGCGCTCTGTCGTCGTCTCAGTCGGCGCATGTTCGAGTCCTGCATCCACGGCGTACGCTGTCTGCGCTCGCTCGACCTGTCCGACAACAGTCAGTATACTGCTTACTACTGGGCCTGGCGTGCAACGAGAGCGCAACAGGCGTGAAGCTGAACCTGTCGGGCGCTCTGTCGTCGTCTCAGTCGGCGCACGTGCTCGAGTCCTGCATCCACGGCGTGCGCTGTCTGCGCTCGCTCGACCTGTCCGACAACAGTCAGTATACTGCTTACTACTGGGCCTGGCGTGCAACGAGAGCGCAACAGGCGTGAAGCTGAACCTGTCGGGCGCTCTGTCGTCGTCTCAGTCGGCGCACGTGCTCGAGTCCTGCATCCACGGCGTGCGCTGTCTGCGCTCGCTCGACCTGTCCGACAACAGTCAGTATACTGCTTACTACTGGGCCTGGCGTGCAACGAGAGCGCAACAGGCGTGAAGCTGAACCTGTCGGGCGCTCTGTCGTCGTCTCAGTCGGCGCACGTGCTCGAGTCCTGCATCCACGGCGTGCGCTGTCTGCGCTCGCTCGACCTGTCCGACAACAGTCAGTATACTGCTTACTACTGGGCCTGGCGTGCAACGAGAGCGCAACAGGCGTGAAGCTGAACCTGTCGGGCGCTCTGTCGTCGTCTCAGTCGGCGCACGTGCTCGAGTCCTGCATCCACGGCGTGCGCTGTCTGCGCTCGCTCGACCTGTCCGACAACAGTCAGTATACTGCTTACTACTGGGCCTGGCGTGCAACGAGAGCGCAACAGGCGTGAAGCTGAACCTGTCGGGCGCTCTGTCGTCGTCTCAGTCGGCGCACGTGCTCGAGTCCTGCATCCACGGCGTGCGCTGTCTGCGCTCGCTCGACCTGTCCGACAACAGTCAGTATACTGCTTACTACTGGGCCTGGCGTGCAACGAGAGCGCAACAGGCGTGAAGCTGAACCTGTCGGGCGCTCTGTCGTCGTCTCAGTCGGCGCACGTGCTCGAGTCCTGCATCCACGGCGTGCGCTGTCTGCGCTCGCTCGACCTGTCCGACAACAGTCAGTATACTGCTTACTACTGGGCCTGGCGTGCAACGAGAGCTCAACAGGCGTGAAGCTGAACCTGTCGGGCGCTCTGTCGTCGTCTCAGTCGGCGCACGTGCTCGAGTCCTGCATCCACGGCGTGCGCTGTCTGCGCTCGCTCGACCTGTCCGACAACAGTCAGTATACTGCTTACTACTGGGCCTGGCGTGCAACGAGAGCGCAACAGGCGTGAAGCTGAACCTGTCGGGCGCTCTGTCGTCGTCGCAGTCGGCGCACGTGCTCGAGTCCTGTCGCTGTCTGCGCTCGCTCGACCTGTCCGACAACAGTCAGTATACTGCTTACTACTGGGCCTGGCCTGCAACGAGAGCGCAACAGGCGTGAAGCTGAACCTGTCGGGCGCTCTGTCGTTAAAATAACGAGTGCTTATTTTCTATTTTAATTTTAGTTGGTTCGAGTCCCGGGTGAGGCAAGCGGGTTTTCGAAAATCTTTGAATGCAGTTTTGTTTCTTTTTTTAAATAAAGGAATGTCTCCTTTAAGTTAAATGAATCACCTTATGGATAAGGTAGTTTCCCTTCAGGGCCCGACTTATTTTTCCACACTGTACCTATATTGCTATTGATTTAATTTGGATTAATGTTTATTTTTATTGCTGTTCTGTCGTCTTAACAGGTATGGAGCTAGAACTTTCCGGCATCGTGCGGGCCATCGGCAAGAACCATTCAATTCACCAACTATCGCTAAGCAGACTGACAGGCAAAAGATCTTACGCACCACCTTTAATACAGGTAAAAATGGTTCTGGCAAAAAACTTTGCAAGGGTCCGGTGAATGTTCGGCTACGACGGTCCACTATATCTCTATCTCCTTCCGATGCATAAAGTGAAAGAGAGAAAGAGATATGTGAACGCGGCTTATTCAGCCGTCCATTAACCGTACCACTTGGCAATAATTGTTTATTTTTATTACTCTAATTTGGCATGACTTTCTAATATTTGATATTTGTTCACAGGCGTTAGTTCACGTTTTACAAGAACCAGACACAGCTTTAATTTATTTGGACCTCAGTGACTGTAAGCTAAAGGTACTTTTTTTTATGTTTGGCGGACAGGACAATTTTTGCCCACCTGTCTTTTTTTCCCTTTTTTCAATGTTTTTTTGTGTTATTATGTAGTTTTTTTTCTCGCCTTAGTGAAGTGAACAGATTTGCGTTGCACACGGGTGCAGTTACTTTGACGTCTCGTGTGTGGAAACACTCGCTACGCTCAGGATTCTTTTTTTGAACCACTCGCTTCACTCGGGGTTCTATTTTCGAACCACTCGCTTTGCTCGCGATTCAACTTTAGAATCCATTCGCTAGCGCGGTGTTCGACCCTAGAATAGAATAGATAGCAAGCTCGTATTTCAATTCCACACTCGCAGTTAAAATACAACTTTGCACCCATGTATAACAAATAACTATTTTCTTCTCCCATTTTTGAGAAACTTTAAATTAGCGTAGACTGACTGACTCATTGACAATTGCTGCCTTCGTATTAATAAAAAAAGACCGGATTGCACTCCGGGAGTGCCGGCAGAAGTATCTCAATGACATTGTAACAGTTGTTCGATCAGGTCACGTGACATCTGACGGTCACGTGACGTGTTGCGAGTTTAACAATTTTTCCCCATCCCAAAAAGTGCACAGCGCCGCTAAAGAAGTTTTCCCTTCAAAAACGATGGAAGTGGCCAGTTTTGTGCCCCGACAATAAGGAAGTATGGTTGTCAGGGCGACCTGTACGGGTTGCTGAACGCGCTGGGCGGCGCGCGGCGCCTGCGCACGCTGGACGTGGGCGGCAACCTCGCCGGCGACGCGGGCGCCAGGTTGCTCGCCAAGGCGCTGCAGTGCAACTGCACGCTGCACACGCTCTATATCGACCGGAACGCATTCAGTCTACAAGGTAACGTAAGATCCTTTACACCTGTCTTAGAATACAACATTACCATCCTCATCATTACCTAAACGCGACAACATTACCATCCTCACCACTTAGATGGTTGGCAGTCCTCAACTGTGCGCTTCTCCAGAAACTTCCTGCCTCGAATAGCTAATCTGTGGAATGGATTGTCGCCTGCGGTATTTCCGGACCGATACGACCTTCAAACCTTTAAGAAAAGAGCGTACTCCCATCTTAAAGGCCGGCAACGCACTCACAACACCTCTGGTGTTGCAGGTGTCCATGGGCGGCGGTAATCGCTTACCATCAGGTGATCCGTCTGCTCGTTTGCCTCCTATCACATAAATAATAATAATAATAGCGTTTGACCCGCTCGGTTCTACAGTCGTTATCTGCCTCGATTATACCGCGAAACTTCAACTCATTTTGCGAGGAAAAAATCCTTTTCATAAGTTGAATGTACGAGGGGCGGCTGATAAGTCCTAAGCCTATGGTAGAAAAAAACAATATAAAAAATATAACTTATGTTTATTTTTCAATATAATCTCCCTCTAATAATTCAATGCATTTTTTACGGGTACACTACATAAATACGAAAAACTAAATTCCGATAGTCGAAATCACGAATTTCATAATACCGATTTTCAAAATTCCGAATGTTTCAAAACTCCTAATATAAGTATTCCGATTCTTCATAAATCCGATTTTCATAATTCCGAAATTTCAAAAGGTCTAACGGTTACAACTCCGATTATCAAAATTCCGAATTTCAATACCCCGAATAATAAGAAGTCCGACGGAATAATAATCCGAAATATCAAAAATCCGAATTCCGATTATTAAAATACCGATTTTTAAAAATCCGAATATCATTAGGTACATCGACCAATTATAAACCCGAATAAACAAAAAACCCGAAAAATCAGAATTACGTAGGTATTCCTGTTACTAACACACACCAATTACGAGTAAGTACCTAGGATCCGCATTTTAAACGCCTGGAGTGGAGAAACTGAATAACAAATCACATGAATACACAATTAATCGACATCATTCCTAAAGAACAAGTTAACTATTTATTGGAAGAGGGGTAGATGGAAAACGAATTACAAGCATTTCCTATACAGAATATTGTCAGCAAATTGTGTAACCATTATCCTCGTAAATATATAATAAAAAGAAGATTAAGAATAAGAAGATTATAAAAAAAATAGAATGTTGGAAGTACAAAGGCAGACTTAATGCAATAATGCGAGTTCGGCATTAGGATTATATATACTACGGAGCCGGGGACACACGCCAATTATTTTAAGCTAATTAATTAATTATTTCGCGGGGTGCCTATTCCGCTCTAAGGGACACAAGCTAACCCTAACCTAACCTACTAATAATACCATTGTTACGACTACATTGTTTTTTTTTACTGCGGGGGGCTTCGGAGAAAAGGCAGACCCCTATTCTCTACAGGAAATAAGAATCGTAATTTTCGGATTTTTTATTCCCCGTTTAGTATCAAAAATCCGAATTTTATAATTCCTAAGAAATAAAATTCCGATTATTGAAAACACGAAGTTCATTGTCCCGAATATCAGATTTCCGAATTAGTAATGAAATTTCGGAAATTTGATCATCGGAGTACTGTTTTTTCGGGCCATTGACACGTCGCGCTTTTGATTGTTCGGAGTTATAAAAATCGGAAAAACAAACTATCGATATTATGAAATTCGGTAAAATGAAATTCGTGTTTTTTAGTAATCGTAATTATAAGTCTTAGGAATTATGAAATTCGGAGTTTTGAAAATCGGAATTGGCAAATTCGGAATTAAATATTTCGGATTATTTGGGTGTTCCCATTTTTTACATTTTTGATACAATGCTTTTAGGCCGTTAAAAAAATATTCTTTAGATTGGCCTTCAAAATGCTCCTCTACAGCCGCCTTCATCTCTTCATCACTGCCAAATCTCTTTCCCCGTAACTCTCTCTTTAAATTACTGAACAGAAAATAATCGCTAGGGGCTAGGTCTGGACTGTAGGGTGGGTGGTCGATTTCATCGAAGCCAATTTCCTTCCTGCCTGCCTCGCAACCCGGGCGGTGTGAACGGGTGCATTGTCTTGCAAAAACAAAATGCCTTTCCTTAATTTGCCCCTCCTTTTCTCAACTACCGCTTCTCGCACCTGTCTCAATAGATTAGCATAATAAAGTGCATTTATTGTAGAACCTTTGGCCAAATAATCTATTAAGAGAATGCCATCACAGTCCCAAAACACAATGGCCATTAACTTAGATGCCGATTTCTGCACTTTAAACTTCTTCGGTGGTCTTTCACCCTTTTCAATCCACTGCATGGATTCAGACTTACACTCCGGATCATACGGCCTGATCCATGTTTCATCAACAGTTACTATTCGAGAGCAAACTCCATCTATACCATCTCCGCACAGATCTAAAAACGCCTGGGAAGTTTCAACACGACGTTCTTTATCGAACGCCGTCAGCGTTTTCGGTACCCAGCGAGCACTGACCTTAGTCATGTTCAAATGTTCATGTAAAATCTCCCCAACCCGTTCTTTACTAATGCCAGTATCAGATATTTGCCAAACCTTAACTCTCCGGTCTTCTAATACTAATTTTCTGACTTTTCTTACATTTTCTTCAGTCACCACCGATATTGGCCTCTCTGAACGGAGATCGTCTTCAATCGACTCCCTACCCAGTTTAAATAAGCGACTCCACTTTTTGACCGTAGCATAAGAAGGTCCAGAGGCACCATAAATACTAGCCATTTCTTCAAAAATACATTGCGGTGATTTAGCACTTTTTGTAAGGAACTTAATTACAGCACGGTGCTCAATTTTCGTAATATTTGTGGATAATTCAGACATGGTGGACTTTTCCGTTGAATATCTCAAGTAAAATTCAAACAAATATGACATGATTTTGTTTTTAATAATTTGTTTTTAAATGGCCTTTCTAGTGGCCAGTACCATAAACGCATATACGACTTCGAAATACCATAGGCTTAGGACTTATCAGCCGCCCCTCGTAGGCCTGCCAAGTTATTTTCTTGCATGCAATGAAATATTGACGTTGTGTTTCGTAATTGGCTTCGAAGTGTCACGTTTCGGGCGCAGCGAGACGAGATGTCCGTAATGGCATTTCATACAAAATTGGAGGCCTAGGCCGGCAAGATGGTCTTTTTTCATTTTCATTCCACAATTTGTGGCACAGCATCACGGCGTTCTTTATGGTTCCGTACCAAATATATATTTATTATTTATTTATTTTGTTTTGATTTTGAGGAGGGGGCAAAAAGAACAACTATTAGGTCAAGTGGGGTATTTTTTGGTTTTGAAATTCCTACAAGACTATAATAGAAATACTCTCTTTCAAATAAAACAATAATAATCGAAATCGGTTCACGTGATAATCGCTAAAAGACCAACATACATACTAAGCTTAGTACCAAATGGGGCCGATAGATGGCGCTGACCCCATTCGCGCTATTAAGATTTTTCTAGAATTAATGGGGTTGGGACGGGTATATTTCAATAGCAGGTCAAAAAAAGATCGCGATTCAATTGTCTTGGCATAAAAGTTATTCGTTGTTTGAAATTTAATTTTGTTGTGTTGAGTTAAACTGTATTAAATATTATTATTTTTTATGTCTTGGAGTTTTATTTATTTATTGCAGTGCATGTTTGAGAAAGGCTATATATACCTCGGCGTGAAAAGAGGTTGCCAGCCTCATTACTATCCGGCCTTGCTACGCTCGCCCGGTCTATATGTACAACCCCTTACTTCCCGGCCTGTGTAGTAATGTACTATTGGTATTGTCAGGTCTGACGGACATCGCGACGGCGCTCCGGCGGTCGGTGTCGGTCCGCCGCGTGGAGTTCCCGGGCTGCGACGCGGCGGCCGGCGGCCGCGGCGCCAGCGAGCGCGTCGCCGCCCTGTGGCGCGAGCTGCACGAGAGGTAACAGGTCTGACGGACATCGCGACGGCGCTCCGGCGGCCGCGGCGCCAGCGAGCGCGTCGCCGCCCTGTGGCGCGAGCTGCACGAGAGGTAACAGGTCTGACGGACATCGCGACGGCGCTCCGGCGGCCGCGGCGCCAGCGAGCGCGTCGCCGCCCTGTGGCGCGAGCTGCACGAGAGGTAACAGGTCTGACGGACATCGCGACGGCGCTCCGGCGGCCGCGGCGCCAGCGAGCGCGTCGCCGCCCTGTGGCGCGAGCTGCACGAGAGGTAACAGGTCTGACGGACATCGCGACGGCGCTCCGGCGGCCGCGGCGCCAGCGAGCGCGTCGCCGCCCTGTGGCGCGAGCTGCACGAGAGGTAACAGGTCTGACGGACATCGCGACGGCGCTCCGGCGGCCGCGGCGCCAGCGAGCGCGTCGCCGCCCTGTGGCGCGAGCTGCACGAGAGGTAACAGGTCTGACGGACATCGCGACGGCGCTCCGGCGGCCGCGGCGCCAGCGAGCGCGTCGCCGCCCTGTGGCGCGAGCTGCACGAGAGGTAACAGGTCTGACGGACATCGCGACGGCGCTCCGGCGGCCGCGGCGCCAGCGAGCGCGTCGCCGCCCTGTGGCGCGAGCTGCACGAGAGGTAACAGGTCTGACGGACATCGCGACGGCGCTCCGGCGGCCGCGGCGCCAGCGAGCGCGTCGCCGCCCTGTGGCGCGAGCTGCACGAGAGGTAACAGGTCTGACGGACATCGCGACGGCGCTCCGGCGGCCGCGGCGCCAGCGAGCGCGTCGCCGCCCTGTGGCGCGAGCTGCACGAGAGGTAACAGGTCTGACGGACATCGCGACGGCGCTCCGGCGGCCGCGGCGCCAGCGAGCGCGTCGCCGCCCTGTGGCGCGAGCTGCACGAGAGGTAACAGGTCTGACGGACATCGCGACGGCGCTCCGGCGGCCGCGGCGCCAGCGAGCGCGTCGCCGCCCTGTGGCGCGAGCTGCACGAGAGGTAACAGGTCTGACGGACATCGCGACGGCGCTCCGGCGGCCGCGGCGCCAGCGAGCGCGTCGCCGCCCTGTGGCGCGAGCTGCACGAGAGGTAACAGGTCTGACGGACATCGCGACGGCGCTCCGGCGGCCGCGGCGCCAGCGAGCGCGTCGCCGCCCTGTGGCGCGAGCTGCACGAGAGGTAACAGGTCTGACGGACATCGCGACGGCGCTCCGGCGGCCGCGGCGCCAGCGAGCGCGTCGCCGCCCTGTGGCGCGAGCTGCACGAGAGGTAACAGGTCTGACGGACATCGCGACGGCGCTCCGGCGGCCGCGGCGCCAGCGAGCGCGTCGCCGCCCTGTGGCGCGAGCTGCACGAGAGGTAACAGGTCTGACGGACATCGCGACGGCGCTCCGGCGGCCGCGGCGCCAGCGAGCGCGTCGCCGCCCTGTGGCGCGAGCTGCACGAGAGGTAACAGGTCTGACGGACATCGCGACGGCGCTCCGGCGGCCGCGGCGCCAGCGAGCGCGTCGCCGCCCTGTGGCGCGAGCTGCACGAGAGGTAACAGGTCTGACGGACATCGCGACGGCGCTCCGGCGGCCGCGGCGCCAGCGAGCGCGTCGCCGCCCTGTGGCGCGAGCTGCACGAGAGGTAACAGGTCTGACGGACATCGCGACGGCGCTCCGGCGGCCGCGGCGCCAGCGAGCGCGTCGCCGCCCTGTGGCGCGAGCTGCACGAGAGGTAACAGGTCTGACGGACATCGCGACGGCGCTCCGGCGGCCGCGGCGCCAGCGAGCGCGTCGCCGCCCTGTGGCGCGAGCTGCACGAGAGGTAACAGGTCTGACGGACATCGCGACGGCGCTCCGGCGGCCGCGGCGCCAGCGAGCGCGTCGCCGCCCTGTGGCGCGAGCTGCACGAGAGGTAACAGGTCTGACGGACATCGCGACGGCGCTCCGGCGGCCGCGGCGCCAGCGAGCGCGTCGCCGCCCTGTGGCGCGAGCTGCACGAGAGGTAACAGGTCTGACGGACATCGCGACGGCGCTCCGGCGGCCGCGGCGCCAGCGAGCGCGTCGCCGCCCTGTGGCGCGAGCTGCACGAGAGGTAACAGGTCTGACGGACATCGCGACGGCGCTCCGGCGGCCGCGGCGCCAGCGAGCGCGTCGCCGCCCTGTGGCGCGAGCTGCACGAGAGGTAACAGGTCTGACGGACATCGCGACGGCGCTCCGGCGGCCGGTGTCTGTGCTTCTGAGGGGACCATTCATCCGATCGCGGTTGATAGTGACATTCATCGCCGCGCGGCTGGCATTGTGCGATGACGACGATGTGCAAAAGTGATGCGATGACACTGATCTAACTAGACGAAAGATGTTGCAGAGCGCGATACCATGATTTGAGTTTTCAAGCTATCAAATAGGCGTCCGATACTAATGAATATACGAAATAATAAATAACGAGACTCATCAGGTTGATACCTTCTCCGTACAGGTTGGCGAACAACGCAACTCCAGCCACGACGCACACGCTGCGTGCCCTGGCGCTGGAGCGCGCGTGGGGCGGTGGCGAGGCGGCCGCGGCGCTGGCCGCGCAGGCCGCCGCCGCGCTGCCACCGCCACCGCTGCCCGCCGCGCTCGAGCGTGCCGCGGCCGCCGCGCACCACCTGCTACACCAGTACCTGCAGGTAGCTACACACACGCTGGCCGCGCAGGCCGCCGCCGCGCTGCCACCGCCACCGCTGCCCGCCGCGCTCGAGCGTGCCGCGGCCGCCGCGCACCACCTGCTACACCAGTACCTGCAGGTAGCTACACACACGCTGGCCGCGCAGGCCGCCGCCGCGCTGCCACCGCCACCGCTGCCCGCCGCGCTCGAGCGTGCCGCGGCCGCCGCGCACCACCTGCTACACCAGTACCTGCAGGTAGCTACACACACGCTGGCCGCGCAGGCCGCCGCCGCGCTGCCACCGCCACCGCTGCCCGCCGCGCTCGAGCGTGCCGCGGCCGCCGCGCACCACCTGCTACACCAGTACCTGCAGGTAGCTACACACACGCTGGCCGCGCAGGCCGCCGCCGCGCTGCCACCGCCACCGCTGCCCGCCGCGCTCGAGCGTGCCGCGGCCGCCGCGCACCACCTGCTACACCAGTACCTGCAGGTAGCTACACACACGCTGGCCGCGCAGGCCGCCGCCGCGCTGCCACCGCCACCGCTGCCCGCCGCGCTCGAGCGTGCCGCGGCCGCCGCGCACCACCTGCTACACCAGTACCTGCAGGTAGCTACACACACGCTGGCCGCGCAGGCCGCCGCCGCGCTGCCACCGCCACCGCTGCCCGCCGCGCTCGAGCGTGCCGCGGCCGCCGCGCACCACCTGCTACACCAGTACCTGCAGGTAGCTACACACACGCTGGCCGCGCAGGCCGCCGCCGCGCTGCCACCGCCACCGCTGCCCGCCGCGCTCGAGCGTGCCGCGGCCGCCGCGCACCACCTGCTACACCAGTACCTGCAGGTAGCTACACACACGCTGGCCGCGCAGGCCGCCGCCGCGCTGCCACCGCCACCGCTGCCCGCCGCGCTCGAGCGTGCCGCGGCCGCCGCGCACCACCTGCTACACCAGTACCTGCAGGTAGCTACACACACGCTGGCCGCGCAGGCCGCCGCCGCGCTGCCACCGCCACCGCTGCCCGCCGCGCTCGAGCGTGCCGCGGCCGCCGCGCACCACCTGCTACACCAGTACCTGCAGGTAGCTACACACACGCTGGCCGCGCAGGCCGCCGCCGCGCTGCCACCGCCACCGCTGCCCGCCGCGCTCGAGCGTGCCGCGGCCGCCGCGCACCACCTGCTACACCAGTACCTGCAGGTAGCTACACACACGCTGGCCGCGCAGGCCGCCGCCGCGCTGCCACCGCCACCGCTGCCCGCCGCGCTCGAGCGTGCCGCGGCCGCCGCGCACCACCTGCTACACCAGTACCTGCAGGTAGCTACACACACGCTGGCCGCGCAGGCCGCCGCCGCGCTGCCACCGCCACCGCTGCCCGCCGCGCTCGAGCGTGCCGCGGCCGCCGCGCACCACCTGCTACACCAGTACCTGCAGGTAGCTACACACACGCTGGCCGCGCAGGCCGCCGCCGCGCTGCCACCGCCACCGCTGCCCGCCGCGCTCGAGCGTGCCGCGGCCGCCGCGCACCACCTGCTACACCAGTACCTGCAGGTAGCTACACACACGCTGGCCGCGCAGGCCGCCGCCGCGCTGCCACCGCCACCGCTGCCCACCGCGCTCGAGCGTGCCGCGGCCGCCGCGCACCACCTGCTACACCAGTACCTGCAGGTAGCTACACACACGCTGGCCGCGCAGGCCGCCGCCGCGCTGCCACCGCCACCGCTGCCCGCCGCGCTCGAGCGTGCCGCGGCCGCCGCGCACCACCTGCTACACCAGTACCTGCAGGTAGCTACACACACGCTGGCCGCGCAGGCCGCCGCCGCGCTGCCACCGCCACCGCTGCCCGCCGCGCTCGAGCGTGCCGCGGCCGCCGCGCACCACCGCTACACCAGTACCTGCAGGTAGCTACACACACGCTGGCCGCGCAGGCCGCCGCCGCGCTGCCACCGCCACCGCTGCCCCGCCGCGCTCGAGCGTGCCGCGGCCGCCGCGCACCACCTGCTACACCAGTACCTGCAGGTAGCTACACACACGCTGGCCGCGCAGGCCGCCGCCGCGCTGCCACCGCCACCGCTGCCCGCCGCGCTCGAGCGTGCCGCGGCCGCCGCGCACCACCGCTACACCAGTACCTGCAGGTAGCTACACACACGCTGGCCGCGCAGGCCGCCGCCGCGCTGCCACCGCCACCGCTGCCCGCCGCGCTCGAGCGTGCCGCGGCCGCCGCGCACCACCTGCTACACCAGTACCTGCAGGTAGCTACACACACGCTGGCCGCGCAGGCCGCCGCCGCGCTGCCACCGCCACCGCTGCCCGCCGCGCTCGAGCGTGCCGCGGCCGCCGCGCACCACCTGCTACACCAGTACCTGCAGGTAGCTACACACACGCTGGCCGCGCAGGCCGCCGCCGCGCTGCCACCGCCACCGCTGCCCGCCGCGCTCGAGCGTGCCGCGGCCGCCGCGCACCACCTGCTACACCAGTACCTGCAGGTAGCTACACACACGCTGGCCGCGCAGGCCGCCGCCGCGCTGCCACCGCCACCGCTGCCCGCCGCGCTCGAGCGTGCCGCGGCCGCCGCGCACCACCTGCTACACCAGTACCTGCAGGTAGCTACACACACGCTGGCCGCGCAGGCCGCCGCCGCGCTGCCACCGCCACCGCTGCCCGCCGCGCTCGAGCGTGCCGCGGCCGCCGCGCACCACCTGCTACACCAGTGCCTGCAGGTAGCTACACACACGCTGGCCGCGCAGGCCGCCGCCGCGCTGCCACCGCCACCGCTGCCCGCCGCGCTCGAGCGTGCCGCGGCCGCCGCGCACCACCTGCTACACCAGTGCCTGCAGGTAGCTACACACACGCTGGCCGCGCAGGCCGCCGCCGCGCTGCCACCGCCACCGCTGCCCGCCGCGCTCGAGCGTGCCGCGGCCGCCGCGCACCACCTGCTACACCAGTACCTGCAGGTAGCTACACACACGCTGGCCGCGCAGGCCGCCGCCGCGCTGCCACCGCCACCGCTGCCCGCCGCGCTCGAGCGTGCCGCGGCCGCCGCGCACCACCTGCTACACCAGTACCTGCAGGTAGCTACACACACGCTGGCCGCGCAGGCCGCCGCCGCGCTGCCACCGCCACCGCTGCCCGCCGCGCTCGAGCGTGCCGCGGCCGCCGCGCACCACCTGCTACACCAGTACCTGCAGGTAGCTACACACACGCTGGCCGCGCAGGCCGCCGCCGCGCTGCCACCGCCACCGCTGCCCGCCGCGCTCGAGCGTGCCGCGGCCGCCGCGCACCACCTGCTACACCAGTACCTGCAGGTAGCTACACACACGCTGGCCGCGCAGGCCGCCGCCGCGCTGCCACCGCCACCGCTGCCCGCCGCGCTCGAGCGTGCCGTCGGCCGCCGCGCACCACCTGCTACACCAGTACCTGCAGGTAGCTACACACACGCTGGCCGCGCAGGCCGCCGCCGCGCTGCCACCGCCACCGCTGCCCGCCGCGCTCGAGCGTGCCGCGGCCGCCGCGCACCACCTGCTACACCAGTACCTGCAGGTAGCTACACACACGCTGGCCGCGCAGGCCGCCGCCGCGCTGCCACCGCCACCGCTGCCCGCCGCGCTCGAGCGTGCCGCGGCCGCCGCGCACCACCTGCTACACCAGTACCTGCAGGTAGCTACACACACGCTGGCCGCGCAGGCCGCCGCCGCGCTGCCACCGCCACCGCTGCCCGCCGCGCTCGAGCGTGCCGCGGCCGCCGCGCACCACCTGCTACACCAGTACCTGCAGGTAGCTACACACACGCTGGCCGCGCAGGCCGCCGCCGCGCTGCCACCGCCACCGCTGCCCGCCGCGCTCGAGCGTGCCGCGGCCGCCGCGCACCACCTGCTACACCAGTACCTGCAGGTAGCTACACACACGCTGGCCGCGCAGGCCGCCGCCGCGCTGCCACCGCCACCGCTGCCCGCCGCGCTCGAGCGTGCCGCGGCCGCCGCGCACCACCTGCTACACCAGTGCCTGCAGGTAGCTACACACACGCTGGCCGCGCAGGCCGCCGCCGCGCTGCCACCGCCACCGCTGCCCGCCGCGCTCGAGCGTGCCGCGGCCGCCGCGCACCACCTGCTACACCAGTGCCTGCAGGTAGCTACACACACGCTGGCCGCGCAGGCCGCCGCCGCGCTGCCACCGCCACCGCTGCCCGCCGCGCTCGAGCGTGCCGCGGCCGCCGCGCACCACCTGCTACACCAGTGCCTGCAGGTAGCTACACACACGCTGGCCGCGCAGGCCGCCGCCGCGCTGCCACCGCCACCGCTGCCCGCCGCGCTCGAGCGTGCCGCGGCCGCCGCGCACCACCTGCTACACCAGTGCCTGCAGGTAGCTACACACACGCTGGCCGCGCAGGCCGCCGCCGCGCTGCCACCGCCACCGCTGCCCGCCGCGCTCGAGCGTGCCGCGGCCGCCGCGCACCACCTGCTACACCAGTGCCTGCAGGTAGCTACACACACGCTGGCCGCGCAGGCCGCCGCCGCGCTGCCACCGCCACCGCTGCCCGCCGCGCTCGAGCGTGCCGCGGCCGCCGCGCACCACCTGCTACACCAGTGCCTGCAGGTAGCTACACACACGCTGGCCGCGCAGGCCGCCGCCGCGCTGCCACCGCCACCGCTGCCCGCCGCGCTCGAGCGTGCCGCGGCCGCCGCGCACCACCTGCTACACCAGTGCCTGCAGGTAGCTACACACACGCTGGCCGCGCAGGCCGCCGCCGCGCTGCCACCGCCACCGCTGCCCGCCGCGCTCGAGCGTGCCGCGGCCGCCGCGCACCACCTGCTACACCAGTGCCTGCAGGTAGCTACACACACGCTGGCCGCGCAGGCCGCCGCCGCGCTGCCACCGCCACCGCTGCCCGCCGCGCTCGAGCGTGCCGCGGCCGCCGCGCACCACCTGCTACACCAGTACCTGCAGGTAGCTACACACACGCTGGCCGCGCAGGCCGCCGCCGCGCTGCCACCGCCACCGCTGCCCGCCGCGCTCGAGCGTGCCGCGGCCGCCGCGCACCACCTGCTACACCAGTACCTGCAGGTAGCTACACACACGCTGGCCGCGCAGGCCGCCGCCGCGCTGCCACCGCCACCGCTGCCCGCCGCGCTCGAGCGTGCCGCGGCCGCCGCGCACCACCTGCTACACCAGTACCTGCAGGTAGCTACACACACGCTGGCCGCGCAGGCCGCCGCCGCGCTGCCACCGCCACCGCTGCCCGCCGCGCTCGAGCGTGCCGCGGCCGCCGCGCACCACCTGCTACACCAGTACCTGCAGGTAGCTACACACACGCTGGCCGCGCAGGCCGCCGCCGCGCTGCCACCGCCACCGCTGCCCGCCGCGCTCGAGCGTGCCGCGGCCGCCGCGCACCACCTGCTACACCAGTACCTGCAGGTAGCTACACACACGCTGGCCGCGCAGGCCGCCGCCGCGCTGCCACCGCCACCGCTGCCCGCCGCGCTCGAGCGTGCCGCGGCCGCCGCGCACCACCTGCTACACCAGTACCTGCAGGTAGCTACACACACGCTGGCCGCGCAGGCCGCCGCCGCGCTGCCACCGCCACCGCTGCCCGCCGCGCTCGAGCGTGCCGCGGCCGCCGCGCACCACCTGCTACACCAGTACCTGCAGGTAGCTACACACACGCTGGCCGCGCAGGCCGCCGCCGCGCTGCCACCGCCACCGCTGCCCGCCGCGCTCGAGCGTGCCGCGGCCGCCGCGCACCACCTGCTACACCAGTACCTGCAGGTAGCTACACACACGCTGGCCGCGCAGGCCGCCGCCGCGCTGCCACCGCCACCGCTGCCCGCCGCGCTCGAGCGTGCCGCGGCCGCCGCGCACCACCTGCTACACCAGTACCTGCAGGTAGCTACACACACGCTGGCCGCGCAGGCCGCCGCCGCGCTGCCACCGCCACCGCTGCCCGCCGCGCTCGAGCGTGCCGCGGCCGCCGCGCACCACCTGCTACACCAGTACCTGCAGGTAGCTACACACACGCTGGCCGCGCAGGCCGCCGCCGCGCTGCCACCGCCACCGCTGCCCGCCGCGCTCGAGCGTGCCGCGGCCGCCGCGCACCACCTGCTACACCAGTACCTGCAGGTAGCTACACACACGCTGGCCGCGCAGGCCGCCGCCGCGCTGCCACCGCCACCGCTGCCCGCCGCGCTCGAGCGTGCCGCGGCCGCCGCGCACCACCTGCTACACCAGTACCTGCAGGTAGCTACACACACGCTGGCCGCGCAGGCCGCCGCCGCGCTGCCACCGCCACCGCTGCCCGCCGCGCTCGAGCGTGCCGCGGCCGCCGCGCACCACCTGCTACACCAGTACCTGCAGGTAGCTACACACACGCTGGCCGCGCAGGCCGCCGCCGCGCTGCCACCGCCACCGCTGCCCGCCGCGCTCGAGCGTGCCGCGGCCGCCGCGCACCACCTGCTACACCAGTACCTGCAGGTAGCTACACACACGCTGGCCGCGCAGGCCGCCGCCGCGCTGCCACCGCCACCGCTGCCCGCCGCGCTCGAGCGTGCCGCGGCCGCCGCGCACCACCTGCTACACCAGTACCTGCAGGTAGCTACACACACGCTGGCCGCGCAGGCCGCCGCCGCGCTGCCACCGCCACCGCTGCCCGCCGCGCTCGAGCGTGCCGCGGCCGCCGCGCACCACCTGCTACACCAGTACCTGCAGGTAGCTACACACACGCTGGCCGCGCAGGCCGCCGCCGCGCTGCCACCGCCACCGCTGCCCGCCGCGCTCGAGCGTGCCGCGGCCGCCGCGCACCACCTGCTACACCAGTACCTGCAGGTAGCTACACACACGCTGGCCGCGCAGGCCGCCGCCGCGCTGCCACCGCCACCGCTGCCCGCCGCGCTCGAGCGTGCCGCGGCCGCCGCGCACCACCTGCTACACCAGTACCTGCAGGTAGCTACACACACGCTGGCCGCGCAGGCCGCCGCCGCGCTGCCACCGCCACCGCTGCCCGCCGCGCTCGAGCGTGCCGCGGCCGCCGCGCACCACCTGCTACACCAGTACCTGCAGGTAGCTACACACACGCTGGCCGCGCAGGCCGCCGCCGCGCTGCCACCGCCACCGCTGCCCGCCGCGCTCGAGCGTGCCGCGGCCGCCGCGCACCACCTGCTACACCAGTACCTGCAGGTAGCTACACACACGCTGGCCGCGCAGGCCGCCGCCGCGCTGCCACCGCCACCGCTGCCCGCCGCGCTCGAGCGTGCCGCGGCCGCCGCGCACCACCTGCTACACCAGTACCTGCAGGTAGCTACACACACGCTGGCCGCGCAGGCCGCCGCCGCGCTGCCACCGCCACCGCTGCCCGCCGCGCTCGAGCGTGCCGCGGCCGCCGCGCACCACCTGCTACACCAGTACCTGCAGGTAGCTACACACACGCTGGCCGCGCAGGCCGCCGCCGCGCTGCCACCGCCACCGCTGCCCGCCGCGCTCGAGCGTGCCGCGGCCGCCGCGCACCACCTGCTACACCAGTGCCTGCAGGTAGCTACACACACGCTGGCCGCGCAGGCCGCCGCCGCGCTGCCACCGCCACCGCTGCCCGCCGCGCTCGAGCGTGCCGCGGCCGCCGCGCACCACCTGCTACACCAGTACCTGCAGGTAGCTACACACACGCTGGCCGCGCAGGCCGCCGCCGCGCTGCCACCGCCACCGCTGCCCGCCGCGCTCGAGCGTGCCGCGGCCGCCGCGCACCACCTGCTACACCAGTACCTGCAGGTAGCTACACACACGCTGGCCGCGCAGGCCGCCGCCGCGCTGCCACCGCCACCGCTGCCCGCCGCGCTCGAGCGTGCCGCGGCCGCCGCGCACCACCTGCTACACCAGTACCTGCAGGTAGCTACACACACGCTGGCCGCGCAGGCCGCCGCCGCGCTGCCACCGCCACCGCTGCCCGCCGCGCTCGAGCGTGCCGCGGCCGCCGCGCACCACCTGCTACACCAGTACCTGCAGGTAGCTACACACACGCTGGCCGCGCAGGCCGCCGCCGCGCTGCCACCGCCACCGCTGCCCGCCGCGCTCGAGCGTGCCGCGGCCGCCGCGCACCACCTGCTACACCAGTACCTGCAGGTAGCTACACACACGCTGGCCGCGCAGGCCGCCGCCGCGCTGCCACCGCCACCGCTGCCCGCCGCGCTCGAGCGTGCCGCGGCCGCCGCGCACCACCTGCTACACCAGTACCTGCAGGTAGCTACACACACGCTGGCCGCGCAGGCCGCCGCCGCGCTGCCACCGCCACCGCTGCCCGCCGCGCTCGAGCGTGCCGCGGCCGCCGCGCACCACCGCTACACCAGTACCTGCAGGTAGCTACACACACGCTGGCCGCGCAGGCCGCCGCCGCGCTGCCACCGCCACCGCTGCCCGCCGCGCTCGAGCGTGCCGCGGCCGCCGCGCACCACCTGCTACACCAGTACCTGCAGGTAGCTACACACACGCTGGCCGCGCAGGCCGCCGCCGCGCTGCCACCGCCACCGCTGCCCGCCGCGCTCGAGCGTGCCGCGGCCGCCGCGCACCACCGCTACACCAGTACCTGCAGGTAGCTACACACACGCTGGCCGCGCAGGCCGCCGCCGCGCTGCCACCGCCACCGCTGCCCGCCGCGCTCGAGCGTGCCGCGGCCGCCGCGCACCACCTGCTACACCAGTACCTGCAGGTAGCTACACACACGCTGGCCGCGCAGGCCGCCGCCGCGCTGCCACCGCCACCGCTGCCCGCCGCGCTCGAGCGTGCCGCGGCCGCCGCGCACCACCTGCTACACCAGTACCTGCAGGTAGCTACACACACGCTGGCCGCGCAGGCCGCCGCCGCGCTGCCACCGCCACCGCTGCCCGCCGCGCTCGAGCGCCCGCGGCCGCCGCATCGTGCTCCCCCCTCCCCCCATTGCACCCATTCTTCGCTCCGTTTTGCCGTAAAAGACGGAGAAACAAACACACACACACACACACATACATACATACACTTTCCCATTCATAATATTAGTATGGATTTCCACACAGTAGGCGTGAAAAGCACTATGTAATGTCTCGGCCAGAAGTGCAATAGATGGACTCGTCTCCTTCGAGGTCCTCACCTTCGGCTCGGACCTCGAACCCACTCGTCCATCTATTGCCTTCTTTCCAGCCTTTACATTTTACTAATGTTTTATGCAATAATAATAATAAAAGCCCTGCGGATGAAGTCATTTATTCAGAAGTCGCGAAATATGCGCCCGACCCTTCCGCTGCAGGAGACGCCCCCCAGGCAGACTAACAATGCCTCAATGAGTCTACTATAGTCCCACATTAACACCAATGCGAAACGTTCAAGTATAACAACGCTTCAGAGATGCAGCGAGGTGTTCGCGGCGATGGGCGGCGGCGGCGCGAGCGGGGAGCTGGTGACGCTGCAAGCGGTCCGCGACGCCATGGCGCCCTGCTCCAACACACTGCAAGATCTGCTCAAGTGAGTATCACCTTGGACCTGTAACACATGTTATATACATTTCCTCTAACATGCAATGAAATATTGACGTTGTGTTCTTCATAAAGGGCTTCGAAGTGTCACGTTTCGGGCGCAGCGAGACGAGGGACCCGTAATTTCATACAAAATTGGAGGCCTGCAAGATGTTTTTTTTTAATTTCCATTCCACAATTTGTGGCACATGATCACGGCGTTATGCCATGAAAATTAAAGATTGATTTCTTGGAGTTTTTTTAGAGTTAGCCTCGTAACTAATCTAACTCGCTGCGCGCGGCCGTTTGTATGTACTCGGCCGGCAACCCCTTACTTCCCGGCCTGTGTAGTAATGTACTAATCGTGGTGCTGGTGTACCTACAGCTAATCGTGCGGCCATTGAAGTCGCGGGTAGTCTAAAATATCATAATTATTTTTATGTCATATTTGGTGGTAGTTGTTAACTTGTTTTCCGAAATACACCTATTAATACGTAAGTTTTTCCCGTGGTTTGGAGTTAGGGAGTGCTTCCATATACTTCAGAGGCTCTAGTATAAGTTTTACCGAAACAAAACGTTGCGACCACGGTCGCGTTTAGCTGTCAAATCCCATACAAATTGAGGGTAAAACGCAAACGCGATCGTAAAGTTTTGTTTCGGTAAATCTTATACTAGAGCCTCCGATACCGATAATCGGACCGTAAATAAAGAGTTTTGAAATGGCGGGCTCTTTTTCAAATCTAAACTCGGATTCGTATTAATGAGACCTCTCAGACTCTCGGTTACCCACCGATTTTTAACGCGCTTGAAGTGAAACCCAGAGACCTCATTTTAATGAACCGGTTCAAGTCGGTTTTAAAAAGTCGATCTTTCACCCCATCAGAATAGTTATCTTCCAAGGAGCCCTTAACATAAGTATTTCGTGATTGTTTGCCTGTCTTGTAAAATTTGTAGAGCCCATACAGATTTAAGCTAATTCTAATCGCTACTATCTGTGATAGGGAAAGAGGAATCATGCTCTCCATTTGTAAATAGGTCCCAAGATTTTAGAACAGCTTTTCGTTATTGAATTTGAATCACCTAGTAAGTCCAGTAAGCTGTTAATAAATCGAGTCCAGTAAAAGTATTGACGCCGAAGCGAATGAGAATATTACAATGTATCATAATTTCATTATTGGCGAGGCGCTAGAAATGCACACTACATCGCCAGTTGTTCTTAAAGGGTTTAGTCTGCCCTTGTGCTGATTCGACGCGGGGCCGCGGATTGGCTAACATTGGTTATATCGCGGATTGGTTAACACTTTCAGTGCAAGGAACCCGCTAGGTGGGCGCTCTGCTCTTAGGTGATTTCCTCTACGAACTGTTACTTTCTATTAAAGTAGAACTGCGAGATTGTTGGCTGTGAATTGTGTTAAGAACCTATCAACTGATAGAGAGTATCTTGGAAGTAGTGTCTCTCAGGTCGGAGTGCAAAATCTTCCATAGATCTTGATTTATAACGTGACTAGGTTCTGCTCGCGACTCCGTCCGCGTGGGAACTCGGTTATATCGTAGCTCCATACAAACTTTCACCCCCCATTTCACCCTTCCAGGGGATGGTTTCCGGTATAAAAACTATCCTACGTCCGGGATTCAAACGGTTTAAGGTTTAAATGAGGTAACAGACAGACACACTTTCGCATTTATAATATTGGTATGGATAGTGGGGTAGTATGGATGTATAATGCACTCTGTTTCTGCGTAAAAAAACAAAACTGTCCCGTGTAGCCTACGGTTATCTGAGACGCCACGGCACTTTGTGATTACTGTTAAAAAGGTAGAAATGTTACTGTTTTGCATTACCGTTATATTTTCATGATGGTAGCTAGTGATCACACATCCGTTACCTACATACACGACATTTAAATGCTTAGCTTATTGACCGAAACCCGGAAACAAGATGTTGCTAATAACTCTAATAAGTTTCTTTGAATTCGCTAGGAGTAGTACTAACATGTGTGATTCATCGGACCGGTGCGATGAGATACGTTAAACAAACAAACGCTCATTCACAACATCAGTCACGATTTGTTTGCCGCCATTACTAGTGTTTTACCGCTGTGAATTCAATGCTCATTAACTTCGTAAATGTTTGGTTTTTATTGATATGGAGTCAATAATGCACTGTGCGTTTGAAGTTACGTGTCTTGTTAGGTAAATAAATAGCAATAAGTGAAACGGAAGCTGTAAGGCACTGATAATTAAATTGCATGTGCTCTGCCTACCCCTTCTGGGAACAGGGTATGAATTTGTGTATGTAATGAGTGAACCTGGCTGAGGGTTAATGTCGATGGACCAAACTGCGTTAAATAAAGAAGAAGTCAGTATTAATAATTTCAAAAAGTATCGCTATTTTTCAACGATTACCTCAATGTTCATAGTTAAGTAGATTGTGTTTGAGAGTTAACACCTGCCAAGAAGCCTCAACATTCGTCAAATATGTATAACGGTGTTAATGTTGCGCGGAATTCATCAAATAATAAAATGATTTTTCAGTCAATTCATCCAAGTGAAGTGATTGATAGACTTGTATGTCGACAATGCCGATAAGTCAACCACTTATCAAGGATTTTAATTGTTGAACTATTGAGGTGTAAACTAATATTGGTTTTTGAATATTTAAGCTTTGAAGTTTCCAGTATAAAGTGAGCTCTAACTGGCTCAACAATTAAAGTCCGTAATCGTACATTGTCGGTATTTTTTCGGAAGCGTACTATTTTCTAAAAACGCATGTAAGACAAGGTTGTAGTAATTGCGTCATTAACAATCGTTTCCTCAATGCTGAGGCTTGTCACATCATGTCCTGTTATTGCTGACCAGTCTCCTCCATAAGCTCCAATCACCCGCTTTATTCATGGCCTCGTGTGGATGTAGGCCCAGCGATTTGTGTGCTATATCTAGTGGGTGGTCTGATTTAAGGTGGTGCATTGTAAATTATCGCGTGCTTTGAAACGCCGTTCTGACTAGATCAAGAAACAATCACGTCTGATTTTCAGATATATGATTCTTGACTATATGATTATTCATCTGATTTTACCAATACATGATTGCTTAAAATTTCCTCGATAAAAAAATCTAAAATGGGGTTGGCCGGGCAAAGGTATTTTTGCAGATGGCGCCAGCATAGGTTTTACCTGTCAGTCTTACCAAAACTGTCAAACTCTTGTTTTTTTTTTCGGAATTTCCTTGTTTAGAATCAAGCCGTTTAAGCCAAATCCCATAGAAAAAGGCTAGTGATTAAGTAAAACCTATGATTGCGCCATCTAGTCAAACATTTGACAGTTGCAAACCCCATTGGCTCTGTATTTTCCTTTTTTTACGCAGCCAACTCTAACGATACATTATTTTACGACACAATCAAGTTAATACTATAGCATTTAATCTCATCTAAAATCTCACTTTATGAAATTTTAATAAAACTTCACCAAGTTAGGTATTTATCGAAATGTGTCCAACACAGCGATTCCCGAATAGTGTTACATATCTTTTTCTCGTGAGCGGAAGGCATCAGCGTGTCTCTGTCTAGGGGGTGTGTACGACTCAAATCAAGGCATCCCCTCAAGGTGGTAAATTTGCCCGTAATAAAAGTTCTCTCGAGTCTTTTGTGTTGCATACCGATTGCAATATCTCTCCACAGCTTTGCTCACGGAGGACATACTAAAAGTATTGTGTTTTCAGTGAAGCGGTGGAGAGCCTAGCTCTTTCGGCTTGCGAAGGTGTTGACAGCGCCGACAGCGATCCCGTGCCGAGCAGCGAAGCAGACATACCTGACCTTCTCACGCCGATATCGCATTCCGCGGTAAGTTTATGTCTCTAATGTCTCCAATGTATTATTGAATGTGTTGAATTGTGAATTGATGACCTGGTAAAGGTCTCGGGGAGTCCGTTGGATGCGTGTGGCGCAGGACTGGTCGTTGTGGCACCCTTTGGCAGCAGTGGACGCCTTCGGCGTATGGCGATGATGCGGAACCTCCCAATTTCTCCATACCCTCTCGTCCTCCTTTCTTCTCCGTCGTATCTTAAAGGAGCCTTTTTTTCGTGGGGTAAATGCTTTTTCGCATCCCGTCTGGCTGGGGAACCAGGACGGGTATGACGGACTTCCGGGAACCGCTCGGACAACTGTCTAAAACCCCACGGTGTTCTACGCGCTGCCCTTTGGCGGAGCCACGGGAACGCGTGCGCACAATTCCGCGACTCCGCCAGACCTAAAGGAGCCCTAACCTAAACACAAGAATTGGCGTAGGCAATATGTTTACAAAAGCGACTGCCATCTGTCTTTTGTTTTGTTTCTTCAAGATGTTTTCCTTCACCGAAAAGCTACTGTTAAATATCAAATGATACGAGCGGTTCTAACCCCCGACCTCCAAATTGAATGTCTCGTGCCTCACCTCTTTTCTTCATACACTCTAATGTCGATAGAATATCCGCAATCAATAGAACAGTCCTAGCTATTTATGGTCTTAGATAGCATCGCATGGTGCTTGTTTTTGTTTGTTAAAAACGGTAACAGTAACCTGTAAGACTATTGTGTTCCTCCATGTTTTGTTACAACACCTTCTTTTGCAGTGTACGCTACGGTAGCCTAGTGGTTCAGGCATGCGGCTGTCAAGCGGCGTGGGTTAGAATCCCGACGCGTACCAATGAGTTTTTCGGAATTTTTGCGTCTATACCGTTTGCCTTACGGTGCAGGAAAACATCGTGAGGAATCCGGTCTTATCCAATAAAGTGTAGTTTTCCCTCTGGGTTGGAAGGTCAGATGGCTGTCGCTTTCGTGAAACTACTAAACACCAACTGTTTTGAATCTCACTAAACACCAACTCCCTTATTCATTAAACTTAAAATGCCTCTGGTAAATAAAATGTCCTTTGTCCCTTTCTTACGAACACAAATGTCAAGTTGACGGATAAGGACAAACGAATTTTAACGCAATTTTATTTAAAACGGGCTGGTAGGTTTATGAATACGGCTGTAAATCTATGATACCTATAGTTCTTCCTAAATAGATAAAGCGGTTTTTGTTTAATGAATATTGTTTATATGTTTATCCATAATACGGAGTAAATTGATAAAATATCACACGTGATTATTTAAAATAATAAGATTAAGATTAGAAGCTATCGATGTTCGTCTATGGTATGATGTAACATCTTTATCAGATAAATCTCTGTTTTGGTATATTTTTTGTGTACGCATTGTACTATGTTCTGGTGTGAGATCAAAGTGTCAAACTTGCATCATTACAGTTTTAGTATTTGAGTTATAATGTATTATTGGATTGTGTGTGTGAATAATATTAACGTTGCTTTTACTAATGTGCACGCTGCTAGAAGTTGGATTATTTAAACTTGGTAAGTTTATATACAATTTTAGATTTCCAATTGAGTGTGTAGTACCCTGATCCGCCGAGGTATGTAGGTGTACACTAGGTTAACTGTATTCTCAAAAATAAGAATAACTTTGAAAACTGATTCGCACGAAGTGCTTTGCTTCCATTTTTCTCGCGAGGACAGCCAAAGAGTGGAACTCACTTCCGGCATACCTTTTTCCAGTTACATATAACTTGGATCTTTTCAAGACGAGAGTGAATAGGCACTATATTCCAAATTTCATCGAAATAGTTATTGCTTGTTTGGTAGTATAGGATAGTTGAGTTGGGAGCTCCATAGGAAAAGAGTATGTGGCTATAGTAGTTTGGTGTATGCATCGTTAATTCAAACATTACAGTCGACGAGTATAAATATAAAATAGTACATTATTGGCGAAGCAAGGGAAGTAGGCAATTGCTGGCTGAGTATTAATTTTAAACGGAATTGCCCTTCCGGCTCAGACAAAAATATACTTTCTGAAAATAATAAGGCATGCTTTTCTTCTCGCCACTTCATGAAATTTTCGTACGCCTTTAGATAATTTGTCTTTTGGCTATGCTGGGAACAAATTATCAATAACTGAGCTTGCAGCTTCTTTTAAATCTGGAATCATTTTCAGAATCTAAACAAAACATTTTCCAGTCTCTGAAAAACAGAATATTTTTTGCATTGCCGCCTTTTTTTTAATAATAAATGTGAGGTGGATTTTTCTACCGAAAACGCCATAAGTCGCAATATGTCACAGCTACTGACTGATCTTCCGTTTTGGCTATTTAGGACCTATGCCTTTAATTTATATGGCTGTTTAGTGTTTTTAAAGCTTGTACCACGACCAGTAATGGAATTTGTTTGCAACATTGTTGTCGAGCAAAATCGAGCCGACAATTTTTTTTAATTTATTACTAACCATAAACTATGCACTTCACGGCCTGATATTTTAACAATAAAGTCAACTTGCCGCCGATCATTTTAGACAAACATAATTTATAAAACCCCGAAATACGTGCTGAGTGACCCCGTGCCACCGCGCCTTGCGCCTTGGCAGGGAATGACGTACGACCGCGCGGCGGCAATTTCCTATACAAATCCCATTACCTACCAGTAAATTTGTGACGAGCGTAACGCTGTGTTTCGCAGTCTGTTTTCGCGAACATAAGGTTTACATGGGACCATGTTTGAGGAAAGTATTTATGTTTGTGAAAGCGTTTTATGATATGGTTCTAGATAACCTAACATGCACACGGTTACGAATAACAGGCTCGTTTCCACAGGCGACCCCACTTGGCTGCCGGCGGCGCGAGCGTGGCGCGCGACGCGTGCGGCCCAAGTCCGTCGCCGAACAACACTGCTCCAGCAACGAGATGCTGTCCCTGCCCCCGCTACACGGCGAGGCGGGGGACGCGCTCGCCGACCTGCCGGCCAACAAGTTGCGCCACCTCGTCAAGGGTGCGTGTGTGAGAGTATTATAGACAGAGTGCTCCAGCAACGAGATGCTGTCCCTGCCCCCGCTACACGGCGAGGCGGGAGACGCGCTCGCCGACCTGCCGGCCAACAAGTTGCGCCACCTCGTCAAGGGTGCGTGTGTGAGAGTATTATAGACAGAGTGCTCCAGCAACGAGATTGTGTCCCTGCCCCCGCTACACGGCGAGGCGGGGGACGCGCTCGCCGACCTGCCGGCCAACAAGTTGCGCCACCTCGTCAAGGGTGCGTGTGTGAGAGTATTATAGACAGAGTGCTCCAGCAACGAGATGCTGTCCCTGCCCCCGCTACACGGCGAGGCGGGGGACGCGCTCGCCGACCTGCCGGCCAACAAGTTGCGCCACCTCGTCATGGGTGCGTGTGTGAGAGTATTATAGACAGAGTGCTCCAGCAACGAGATGCTGTCCCTGCCCCCGCTACACGGCGAGGCGGGGGACGCGCTCGCCGACCTGCCGGCCAACAAGTTGCGCCACCTCGTCAAGGGTGCGTGTGTGAGAGTATTATAGACAGAGTGCTCCAGCAACGAGATGCTGTCCCTGCCCCCGCTACACGGCGAGGCGGGAGACGCGCTCGCCGACCTGCCGGCCAACAAGTTGCGCCACCTCGTCAAGGGTGCGTGTGTGAGAGTATTATAGACAGAGTGCTCCAGCAACGAGATTGTGTCCCTGCCCCCGCTACACGGCGAGGCGGGGGACGCGCTCGCCGACCTGCCGGCCAACAAGTTGCGCCACCTCGTCAAGGGTGCGTGTGTGAGAGTATTATAGACAGAGTGCTCCAGCAACGAGATGCTGTCCCTGCCCCCGCTACACGGCGAGGCGGGGGACGCGCTCGCCGACCTGCCGGCCAACAAGTTGCGCCACCTCGTCAAGGGTGCGTGTGTGAGAGTATTATAGACAGAGTGCTCCAGCAACGAGATGCTGTCCCTGCCCCCGCTACACGGCGAGGCGGGAGACGCGCTCGCCGACCTGCCGGCCAACAAGTTGCGCCACCTCGTCAAGGGTGCGTGTGTGAGAGTATTATAGACAGAGTGCTCCAGCAACGAGATTGTGTCCCTGCCCCCGCTACACGGCGAGGCGGGGGACGCGCTCGCCGACCTGCCGGCCAACAAGTTGCGCCACCTCGTCAAGGGTGCGTGTGTGAGAGTATTATAGACAGAGTGCTCCAGCAACGAGATGCTGTCCCTGCCCCCGCTACACGGCGAGGCGGGAGACGCGCTCGCCGACCTGCCGGCCAACAAGTTGCGCCACCTCGTCAAGGGTGCGTGTGTGAGAGTATTATAGACAGAGTGCTCCAGCAACGAGATTGTGTCCCTGCCCCCGCTACACGGCGAGGCGGGGGACGCGCTCGCCGACCTGCCGGCCAACAAGTTGCGCCACCTCGTCAAGGGTGCGTGTGTGAGAGTATTATAGACAGAGTGCTCCAGCAACGAGATGCTGTCCCTGCCCCCGCTACACGGCGAGGCGGGGGACGCGCTCGCCGACCTGCCGGCCAACAAGTTGCGCCACCTCGTCATGGGTGCGTGTGTGAGAGTATTATAGACAGAGTGCTCCAGCAACGAGATGCTGTCCCTGCCCCCGCTACACGGCGAGGCGGGGGACGCGCTCGCCGACCTGCCGGCCAACAAGTTGCGCCACCTCGTCAAGGGTGCGTGTGTGAGAGTATTATAGACAGAGTGCTCCAGCAACGAGATGCTGTCCCTGCCCCCGCTACACGGCGAGGCGGGAGACGCGCTCGCCGACCTGCCGGCCAACAAGTTGCGCCACCTCGTCAAGGGTGCGTGTGTGAGAGTATTATAGACAGAGTGCTCCAGCAACGAGATTGTGTCCCTGCCCCCGCTACACGGCGAGGCGGGGGACGCGCTCGCCGACCTGCCGGCCAACAAGTTGCGCCACCTCGTCAAGGGTGCGTGTGTGAGAGTATTATAGACAGAGTGCTCCAGCAACGAGATGCTGTCCCTGCCCCCGCTACACGGCGAGGCGGGGGACGCGCTCGCCGACCTGCCGGCCAACAAGTTGCGCCACCTCGTCATGGGTGCGTGTGTGAGAGTATTATAGACAGAGTGCTCCAGCAACGAGATGCTGTCCCTGCCCCCGCTACACGGCGAGGCGGGGGACGCGCTCGCCGACCTGCCGGCCAACAAGTTGCGCCACCTCGTCAAGGGTGCGTGTGTGAGAGTATTATAGACAGAGTGCTCCAGCAACGAGATGCTGTCCCTGCCCCCGCTACACGGCGAGGCGGGGGACGCGCTCGCCGACCTGCCGGCCAACAAGTTGCGCCACCTCGTCATGGGTGCGTGTGTGAGAGTATTATAGACAGAGTGCTCCAGCAACGAGATGCTGTCCCTGCCCCCGCTACACGGCGAGGCGGGGGACGCGCTCGCCGACCTGCCGGCCAACAAGTTGCGCCACCTCGTCAAGGGTGCGTGTGTGAGAGTATTATAGACAGAGTGCTCCAGCAACGAGATGCTGTCCCTGCCCCCGCTACACGGCGAGGCGGGAGACGCGCTCGCCGACCTGCCGGCCAACAAGTTGCGCCACCTCGTCAAGGGTGCGTGTGTGAGAGTATTATAGACAGAGTGCTCCAGCAACGAGATGCTGTCCCTGCCCCCGCTACACGGCGAGGCGGGGGACGCGCTCGCCGACCTGCCGGCCAACAAGTTGCGCCACCTCGTCAAGGGTGCGTGTGTGAGAGTATTATAGACAGAGTGCTCCAGCAACGAGATGCTGTCCCTGCCCCCGCTACACGGCGAGGCGGGGGACGCGCTCGCCGACCTGCCGGCCAACAAGTTGCGCCACCTCGTCAAGGGTGCGTGTGTGAGAGTATTATAGACAGAGTGCTCCAGCAACGAGATTGTGTCCCTGCCCCCGCTACACGGCGAGGCGGGGGACGCGCTCGCCGACCTGCCGGCCAACAAGTTGCGCCACCTCGTCAAGGGTGCGTGTGTGAGAGTATTATAGACAGAGTGCTCCAGCAACGAGATGCTGTCCCTGCCCCCGCTACACGGCGAGGCGGGGGACGCGCTCGCCGACCTGCCGGCCAACAAGTTGCGCCACCTCGTCATGGGTGCGTGTGTGAGAGTATTATAGACAGAGTGCTCCAGCAACGAGATGCTGTCCCTGCCCCCGCTACACGGCGAGGCGGGGGACGCGCTCGCCGACCTGCCGGCCAACAAGTTGCGCCACCTCGTCAAGGGTGCGTGTGTGAGAGTATTATAGACAGAGTGCTCCAGCAACGAGATGCTGTCCCTGCCCCCGCTACACGGCGAGGCGGGGGACGCGCTCGCCGACCTGCCGGCCAACAAGTTGCGCCACCTCGTCAAGGGTGCGTGTGTGAGAGTATTATAGACAGAGTGCTCCAGCAACGAGATGCTGTCCCTGCCCCCGCTACACGGCGAGGCGGGGGACGCGCTCGCCGACCTGCCGGCCAACAAGTTGCGCCACCTCGTCAAGGGTGCGTGTGTGAGAGTATTATAGACAGAGTGCTCCAGCAACGAGATGCTGTCCCTGCCCCCGCTACACGGCGAGGCGGGGGACGCGCTCGCCGACCTGCCGGCCAACAAGTTGCGCCACCTCGTCAAGGGTGCGTGTGTGAGAGTATTATAGACAGAGTGCTCCAGCAACGAGATGCTGTCCCTGCCCCCGCTACACGGCGAGGCGGGGGACGCGCTCGCCGACCTGCCGGCCAACAAGTTGCGCCACCTCGTCAAGGGTGCGTGTGTGAGAGTATTATAGACAGAGTGCTCCAGCAACGAGATGCTGTCCCTGCCCCCGCTACACGGCGAGGCGGGGGACGCGCTCGCCGACCTGCCGGCCAACAAGTTGCGCCACCTCGTCAAGGGTGCGTGTGTGAGAGTATTATAGACAGAGTGCTCCAGCAACGAGATGCTGTCCCTGCCCCCGCTACACGGCGAGGCGGGGGACGCGCTCGCCGACCTGCCGGCCAACAAGTTGCGCCACCTCGTCATGGGTGCGTGTGTGAGAGTATTATAGACAGAGTGCTCCAGCAACGAGATGCTGTCCCTGCCCCCGCTACACGGCGAGGCGGGAGACGCGCTCGCCGACCTGCCGGCCAACAAGTTGCGCCACCTCGTCAAGGGTGCGTGTGTGAGAGTATTATAGACAGAGTGCTCCAGCAACGAGATGCTGTCCCTGCCCCCGCTACACGGCGAGGCGGGGGACGCGCTCGCCGACCTGCCGGCCAACAAGTTGCGCCACCTCGTCAAGGGTGCGTGTGTGAGAGTATTATAGACCGAGTGCTCCAGCAACGAGATGCTGTCCCTGCCCCCGCTACACGGCGAGGCGGGGGACGCGCTCGCCGACCTGCCGGCCAACAAGTTGCGCCACCTCGTCAAGGGTGCGTGTGTGAGAGTATTATAGACAGAGTGCTCCAGCAACGAGATGCTGTCCCTGCCCCCGCTACACGGCGAGGCGGGGGACGCGCTCGCCGACCTGCCGGCCAACAAGTTGCGCCACCTCGTCATGGGTGCGTGTGTGAGAGTATTATAGACAGAGTGCTCCAGCAACGAGATGCTGTCCCTGCCCCCGCTACACGGCGAGGCGGGGGACGCGCTCGCCGACCTGCCGGCCAACAAGTTGCGCCACCTCGTCAAGGGTGCGTGTGTGAGAGTATTATAGACAGAGTGCTCCAGCAACGAGATGCTGTCCCTGCCCCCGCTACACGGCGAGGCGGGGGACGCGCTCGCCGACCTGCCGGCCAACAAGTTGCGCCACCTCGTCATGGGTGCGTGTGTGAGAGTATTATAGACAGAGTGCTCCAGCAACGAGATGCTGTCCCTGCCCCCGCTACACGGCGAGGCGGGGGACGCGCTCGCCGACCTGCCGGCCAACAAGTTGCGCCACCTCGTCATGGGTGCGTGTGTGAGAGTATTATAGACAGAGTGCTCCAGCAACGAGATGCTGTCCCTGCCCCCGCTACACGGCGAGGCGGGGGACGCGCTCGCCGACCTGCCGGCCAACAAGTTGCGCCACCTCGTCAAGGGTGCGTGTGTGAGAGTATTATAGACAGAGTGCTCCAGCAACGAGATGCTGTCCCTGCCCCCGCTACACGGCGAAGCGGGGGACGCGCTCGCCGACCTGCCGGCCAACAAGTTGCGCCACCTCGTCATGGGTGCGTGTGTGAGAGTATTATAGACAGAGTGCTCCAGCAACGAGATGCTGTCCCTGCCCCCGCTACACGGCGAGGCGGGGGACGCGCTCGCCGACCTGCCGGCCAACAAGTTGCGCCACCTCGTCAAGGGTGCGTGTGTGAGAGTATTATAGACAGAGTGCTCCAGCAACGAGATGCTGTCCCTGCCCCCGCTACACGGCGAGGCGGGGGACGCGCTCGCCGACCTGCCGGCCAACAAGTTGCGCCACCTCGTCATGGGTGCGTGTGTGAGAGTATTATAGACAGAGTGCTCCAGCAACGAGATGCTGTCCCTGCCCCCGCTACACGGCGAGGCGGGGGACGCGCTCGCCGACCTGCCGGCCAACAAGTTGCGCCACCTCGTCATGGGTGCGTGTGTGAGAGTATTATAGACAGAGTGCTCCAGCAACGAGATGCTGTCCCTGCCCCCGCTACACGGCGAGGCGGGGGACGCGCTCGCCGACCTGCCGGCCAACAAGTTGCGCCACCTCGTCAAGGGTGCGTGTGTGAGAGTATTATAGACAGAGTGCTCCAGCAACGAGATGCTGTCCCTGCCCCCGCTACACGGCGAGGCGGGGGACGCGCTCGCCGACCTGCCGGCCAACAAGTTGCGCCACCTCGTCATGGGTGCGTGTGTGAGAGTATTATAGACAGAGTGCTCCAGCAACGAGATGCTGTCCCTGCCCCCGCTACACGGCGAGGCGGGGGACGCGCTCGCCGACCTGCCGGCCAACAAGTTGCGCCACCTCGTCAAGGGTGCGTGTGTGAGAGTATTATAGACAGAGTGCTCAAGCAAACGAGATGCTGTCCCTGCCCCCGCTACACGGCGAGGCGGGGGACGCGCTCGCCGACCTGCCGGCCAACAAGTTGCGCCACCTCGTCAAGGGTGCGTGTGTGAGAGTATTATAGACAGAGTGCTCCAGCAACGAGATGCTGTCCCTGCCCCCGCTACACGGCGAGGCGGGGGACGCGCTCGCCGACCTGCCGGCCAACAAGTTGCGCCACCTCGTCATGGGTGCGTGTGTGAGAGTATTATAGACAGAGTGCTCCAGCAACGAGATGCTGTCCTTATCGCCGCTACGAAATGTATCCTATATTTGTATGGGTTACTGTGAAATGTATATATTTGTTCAGATATCGCTCCTAACGCTTTTCGCCGCTTTTTTTAATTTATCGTTATGTTGTTCACAGGTCGTCCGAGAAGATTGAAAACTAGAGCTCCATCTCGGCCTATCACGGACCAATCGCAAGACATCGACGAAGGTCAGTAGTGAGGTGGACCACTTAACAGAGACCGCTCGTGCCTGCTCTATAGTATTAGTTTACGAGGTTTTTGGGTGCAGCACTGTGGACACAGATATTCAAATCTATTACAGAAAATGCATGGCCTCTATCTTTGAATCCAAATACACTACCGAATTGATATGCGATAAATTGTCAGGGCTAGACGAGTTCTGGCGCACGTGCCGCACGCCGCCCGGCAGCGAGGAGGCGTCGCTGTCGGCGCGCACGCCGCTCACGTCGCGCTCGCTGCACTCGCTGTCGTCGCTCGCGTCGCCCTCGCCGCTGCGCCGCTCGCCCACGCTACAGCGGGACGACACCATGTAACGTACAACATTATACACTAGACGAGTTCTGGCGCACGTGCCGCACGCCGCCCGGCAGCGAGGAGGCGTCGCTGTCGGCGCGCACGCCGCTCACGTCGCGCTCGCTGCACTCGCTGTCGTCGCTCGCGTCGCCCTCGCCGCTGCGCCGCTCGCCCACGCTACAGCGGGACGACACCATGTAACGTACAACATTATACACTAGACGAGTTCTGGCGCACGTGCCGCACGCCGCCCGGCAGCGAGGAGGCGTCGCTGTCGGCGCGCACGCCGCTCACGTCGCGCTCGCTGCACTCGCTGTCGTCGCTCGCGTCGCCCTCGCCGCTGCGCCGCTCGCCCACGCTACAGCGGGACGACACCATGTAACGTACAACATTATACACTAGACGAGTTCTGGCGCACGTGCCGCACGCCGCCCGGCAGCGAGGAGGCGTCGCTGTCGGCGCGCACGCCGCTCACGTCGCGCTCGCTGCACTCGCTGTCGTCGCTCGCGTCGCCCTCGCCGCTGCGCCGCTCGCCCACGCTACAGCGGGACGACACCATGTAACGTACAACATTATACACTAGACGAGTTCTGGCGCACGTGCCGCACGCCGCCCGGCAGCGAGGAGGCGTCGCTGTCGGCGCGCACGCCGCTCACGTCGCGCTCGCTGCACTCGCTGTCGTCGCTCGCGTCGCCCTCGCCGCTGCGCCGCTCGCCCACGCTACAGCGGGACGACACCATGTAACGTACAACATTATACACTAGACGAGTTCTGGCGCACGTGCCGCACGCCGCCCGGCAGCGAGGAGGCGTCGCTGTCGGCGCGCACGCCGCTCACGTCGCGCTCGCTGCACTCGCTGTCGTCGCTCGCGTCGCCCTCGCCGCTGCGCCGCTCGCCCACGCTACAGCGGGACGACACCATGTAACGTACAACATTATACACTAGACGAGTTCTGGCGCACGTGCCGCACGCCGCCCGGCAGCGAGGAGGCGTCGCTGTCGGCGCGCACGCCGCTCACGTCGCGCTCGCTGCACTCGCTGTCGTCGCTCGCGTCGCCCTCGCCGCTGCGCCGCTCGCCCACGCTACAGCGGGACGACACCATGTAACGTACAACATTATACACTAGACGAGTTCTGGCGCACGTGCCGCACGCCGCCCGGCAGCGAGGAGGCGTCGCTGTCGGCGCGCACGCCGCTCACGTCGCGCTCGCTGCACTCGCTGTCGTCGCTCGCGTCGCCCTCGCCGCTGCGCCGCTCGCCCACGCTACAGCGGGACGACACCATGTAACGTACAACATTATACACTAGACGAGTTCTGGCGCACGTGCCGCACGCCGCCCGGCAGCGAGGAGGCGTCGCTGTCGGCGCGCACGCCGCTCACGTCGCGCTCGCTGCACTCGCTGTCGTCGCTCGCGTCGCCCTCGCCGCTGCGCCGCTCGCCCACGCTACAGCGGGACGACACCATGTAACGTACAACATTATACACTAGACGAGTTCTGGCGCACGTGCCGCACGCCGCCCGGCAGCGAGGAGGCGTCGCTGTCGGCGCGCACGCCGCTCACGTCGCGCTCGCTGCACTCGCTGTCGTCGCTCGCGTCGCCCTCGCCGCTGCGCCGCTCGCCCACGCTACAGCGGGACGACACCATGTAACGTACAACATTATACACTAGACGAGTTCTGGCGCACGTGCCGCACGCCGCCCGGCAGCGAGGAGGCGTCGCTGTCGGCGCGCACGCCGCTCACGTCGCGCTCGCTGCACTCGCTGTCGTCGCTCGCGTCGCCCTCGCCGCTGCGCCGCTCGCCCACGCTACAGCGGGACGACACCATGTAACGTACAACATTATACACTAGACGAGTTCTGGCGCACGTGCCGCACGCCGCCCGGCAGCGAGGAGGCGTCGCTGTCGGCGCGCACGCCGCTCACGTCGCGCTCGCTGCACTCGCTGTCGTCGCTCGCGTCGCCCTCGCCGCTGCGCCGCTCGCCCACGCTACAGCGGGACGACACCATGTAACGTACAACATTATACACTAGACGAGTTCTGGCGCACGTGCCGCACGCCGCCCGGCAGCGAGGAGGCGTCGCTGTCGGCGCGCACGCCGCTCACGTCGCGCTCGCTGCACTCGCTGTCGTCGCTCGCGTCGCCCTCGCCGCTGCGCCGCTCGCCCACGCTACAGCGGGACGACACCATGTAACGTACAACATTATACACTAGACGAGTTCTGGCGCACGTGCCGCACGCCGCCCGGCAGCGAGGAGGCGTCGCTGTCGGCGCGCACGCCGCTCACGTCGCGCTCGCTGCACTCGCTGTCGTCGCTCGCGTCGCCCTCGCCGCTGCGCCGCTCGCCCACGCTACAGCGGGACGACACCATGTAACGTACAACATTATACACTAGACGAGTTCTGGCGCACGTGCCGCACGCCGCCCGGCAGCGAGGAGGCGTCGCTGTCGGCGCGCACGCCGCTCACGTCGCGCTCGCTGCACTCGCTGTCGTCGCTCGCGTCGCCCTCGCCGCTGCGCCGCTCGCCCACGCTACAGCGGGACGACACCATGTAACGTACAACATTATACACTAGACGAGTTCTGGCGCACGTGCCGCACGCCGCCCGGCAGCGAGGAGGCGTCGCTGTCGGCGCGCACGCCGCTCACGTCGCGCTCGCTGCACTCGCTGTCGTCGCTCGCGTCGCCCTCGCCGCTGCGCCGCTCGCCCACGCTACAGCGGGACGACACCATGTAACGTACAACATTATACACTAGACGAGTTCTGGCGCACGTGCCGCACGCCGCCCGGCAGCGAGGAGGCGTCGCTGTCGGCGCGCACGCCGCTCACGTCGCGCTCGCTGCACTCGCTGTCGTCGCTCGCGTCGCCCTCGCCGCTGCGCCGCTCGCCCACGCTACAGCGGGACGACACCATGTAACGTACAACATTATACACTAGACGAGTTCTGGCGCACGTGCCGCACGCCGCCCGGCAGCGAGGAGGCGTCGCTGTCGGCGCGCACGCCGCTCACGTCGCGCTCGCTGCACTCGCTGTCGTCGCTCGCGTCGCCCTCGCCGCTGCGCCGCTCGCCCACGCTACAGCGGGACGACACCATGTAACGTACAACATTATACACTAGACGAGTTCTGGCGCACGTGCCGCACGCCGCCCGGCAGCGAGGAGGCGTCGCTGTCGGCGCGCACGCCGCTCACGTCGCGCTCGCTGCACTCGCTGTCGTCGCTCGCGTCGCCCTCGCCGCTGCGCCGCTCGCCCACGCTACAGCGGGACGACACCATGTAACGTACAACATTATACACTAGACGAGTTCTGGCGCACGTGCCGCACGCCGCCCGGCAGCGAGGAGGCGTCGCTGTCGGCGCGCACGCCGCTCACGTCGCGCTCGCTGCACTCGCTGTCGTCGCTCGCGTCGCCCTCGCCGCTGCGCCGCTCGCCCACGCTACAGCGGGACGACACCATGTAACGTACAACATTATACACTAGACGAGTTCTGGCGCACGTGCCGCACGCCGCCCGGCAGCGAGGAGGCGTCGCTGTCGGCGCGCACGCCGCTCACGTCGCGCTCGCTGCACTCGCTGTCGTCGCTCGCGTCGCCCTCGCCGCTGCGCCGCTCGCCCACGCTACAGCGGGACGACACCATGTAACGTACAACATTATACACTAGACGAGTTCTGGCGCACGTGCCGCACGCCGCCCGGCAGCGAGGAGGCGTCGCTGTCGGCGCGCACGCCGCTCACGTCGCGCTCGCTGCACTCGCTGTCGTCGCTCGCGTCGCCCTCGCCGCTGCGCCGCTCGCCCACGCTACAGCGGGACGACACCATGTAACGTACAACATTATACACTAGACGAGTTCTGGCGCACGTGCCGCACGCCGCCCGGCAGCGAGGAGGCGTCGCTGTCGGCGCGCACGCCGCTCACGTCGCGCTCGCTGCACTCGCTGTCGTCGCTCGCGTCGCCCTCGCCGCTGCGCCGCTCGCCCACGCTACAGCGGGACGACACCATGTAACGTACAACATTATACACTAGACGAGTTCTGGCGCACGTGCCGCACGCCGCCCGGCAGCGAGGAGGCGTCGCTGTCGGCGCGCACGCCGCTCACGTCGCGCTCGCTGCACTCGCTGTCGTCGCTCGCGTCGCCCTCGCCGCTGCGCCGCTCGCCCACGCTACAGCGGGACGACACCATGTAACGTACAACATTATACACTAGACGAGTTCTGGCGCACGTGCCGCACGCCGCCCGGCAGCGAGGAGGCGTCGCTGTCTATTATATCTCGCTAGTTCAGCCAGCATAGGGATGAGATGTGGTTCGTAGGAGTAAATAATACGACGAGTCTCGGATAAAGAATGAACACTTTATTGGGAATTACATGGGTTTATATAGGCCTGATTTAATGCATCAAGAATTACTGTTAATTGGATTTAGACATAGTATCAGGTTTCGAGGTCCTATGAAATAGGATCTAACAATAGGATAGTTATTCATTAGAAAAAGCTAGTGCACGTGCGTGAAACACCTGCATGACTCAAGGTTATTAATACAATGTTGCGCACTACACCTCACGCCTCTCCTTTTTTTTTGAGACAAAAATTTGGTAACATATTTTTGGCTTAAAATTATCTGTTACAATGTTTTGTCATACTCTTTAGTTCTTCGCTTGTTATTTCAATCCTAGACAATGCGTCGGCCGTTACATTATCTTTTCCTTTCAAATATTCTACTACAAAGTCATATTCCTCTAAACATAATCGAAACTTGGTTAGCCTGCTTGATGGATTATTCATGCCAAATAAATATATTAGTGGGCGGTGGTCCGTAATGATTCTGAACCTGCGGCCATATAAATATGGTCGGAAATGCCTTATTGCCCATACAATCGATAATAATTCCTTTTCCGAAGTCGGGTAAAGTTTTTCAGCTCTATTTAATGGTCTGCTTGCATAAGCTACTGGCAATCCGTTTTTATTTGATAATACACATCCTATAGCTATGCCTGAGGCGTCCGTGTGTATCACGAACTCGTTATCACTCGAGAAGTCGGGATATTGTAATACTGGTGGGGCGCTTATCGCTGTTTTTAATGTTTCGAATGCTTTTTGACATTGGCTAGTCCAATTAAATTCTATATTTTTCTTTAATAAATTATTTAAGGGTTGTGTAATTTCTGAAAAGAGTGGTATAAATTTTCTGTAATAATTAACGAATGCTACGAAACGTCTGACCTGGTCGGCGTTCTTTGGTACAGGATAATTTTTTACTACTGAAATTTTTTCAGGATCCGGTTTTATACCTTCCGGCGTTACTACATGTCCTAAGTACAATATTTCCTTTCGTAAGAAGTTACATTTTAAGGGATTTAATCTAAAGTTCACTTTTCGTAGTCTCGTAAATACATCTATTAAATTTTTATTGTGATTTTCTAAGTTTCTGCCCATGACAATGATGTCGTCTAGGTATACTATACATTTCATATAATTTAGTCCTGACATAGCTATGGTCATTGCTCTACTGAACGCATTTGGGGATGTTTTGAGTCCCATTGGTAGTCTTTTCATTTGATAATGTTTATCTGCAATAAATGCAGTGTACTGTCTGCTTTTTGGATCGAGTTTGATTTGATAATATCCTTGATTTAAATCTAGGGTGGTGAAGTACATTGCACCCGATAATGAGTCTAATATTTCGGTAATGTTTGGTAAGGGAAATTTGTCATTTTCGATGACTTCGTTGACTTTTCTGTAGTCTATTACTAGTCTCCATTTTTTTTCTCCGTTTGAATCTGATTTTTTGGGAACAAGGAGTAACGGACTTGCCCATTCCGATTGTGATTCTTCGATTATATCATTTTCTAGCATTTGTTGTATTTGTTTTTGGATTTCCGGTCGTTGGGAGTGGGGTAATCGATATGGTTTAGTATATACCGGCGATGCGTTTGGTTTCAAATGTATTTCTTGTTGATATAAATTCGTAGTATTTAATGAGTCGCCCGGTAAATGAAAAATATCGGCAAATTTTGCACAGATATTTGCAATGGATGTTCTTTCTTCTGTTTGCAAGTTTTCCGTTTTTAGTAGTGAAAATAATAATTTTACTCGTTTTGCATTTTTTTGGCATTGGTCAAATGATAAACACTGATATTCATGTAATGGTCTTATTTGTGGGGTGAATTCTTTTATTTTTATTTCTTCGTTTCGCGTATTTAATACTCTAATTGTTATTTTGCCGTTTACATTTTTAGTTAGTGTGTTCGCGACAAAAATTCCGTCGCCGATTTCACTTGATAATACTACACAGTCTTCTAAGTAATTTGTAGAGATTTTTATTATAGATTCACTTCGTGCTGGCAATGTTAATTGGTTTGAATTTATGCTATGAATATTTTTCATTTGTATATTTAATGGTATATCATATAATTGGTTGTTGTTGTTTAATGTGAGGATTTCTTTTTCAAAGTCTATGTGGCATTTATATTTTATTAAAAAGTCTTGACCGATTATTCCATCTACTTGTAAGGGTAAATTGTGAAAAACATGGAATGTATGGTTGAATGTATGTTTTGTTATATTTTTTAAATTTAATTCAATTGTTCCGTATGACGTTATTCTTCCTCCTATACCATTTATGCATGTTATTTTCTGTGTAATTTGTTTTCCGGTTGATATTGCAATGTCGCGTTTTACTGCGCTGAGGGATGCGCCTGTGTCGATTAACCAATGATATGCTTTGCCTTTTATTTCAAACTGTACTGAATTTAAATTATTGTATGATAGAATGTGATTTTTAGTCTCGAAAAAACTGCATTTTGTTTTCATTTGTGTTTTCTTCTTCTGCTAAGTTTATTTGGTGACGATTAGTTCTGGAATTATAATGTCGTCGTTTTCGATTGTAATTGTTATGGTATCTCGTGCGGTACGCCCCTCTCGTATGATATCGCGGAGTATCTACTCTCTTATTCGCGTATTTATTTTGATTTGAACGATGATGCTGGTAGCGTTCTTGGTATTTGCCTGCGAAGGGCTTTCTATAGGGATTTCTTTCCCTGCGTACGTGGAATACGTTCGCTTGGCTTGTGGATGCGGAGGTCATGGAGGTTTCCTGATCTTTGGCTCCTTGTATCGCGTCCTTTAGAGAGTTGTAACCGTGAGCGGCGATAATAGTGCTTAACTTCTCGTTTCGTAATCCGTCGGCAAAATTATTTATCGCAGTTTTCTCATTTATCGGTTTTAAAATTTTATATGCCTCGGGGTTATTATTCGCTTGGGAAATAGTTAAGTTAACTAAAAGATCTTCTAAATCTTGGCCATATTGCTCAATAGACCTTCCTCCTTGTCTAGATGTCATTATTTTGGTTTGAATCGCGGTCGCTGATTTTTTTGTTAGTAGGTGTGTTTTCATGTCGTCTACTAAATCTTTTATTGTGTCGTAACTATCAGATAATCTTAGCTTTGCGCTTTGTGTCAATCTTGTTTTTAATACGAAATTTATTAACATTTTTATGTCTGTATCTTTTATCATTGTTTCGTATAATTCAATTGCGTCGATTAACTGGTTAGTGACGGTCTCCGTGCCGTCCATTGTTGGTAATAACGATACCGCGGTTTTTAAATCGAAATTGTCCCTGGAAGCCATTTTTGTGTCCGGTTTTTCTATGGTTTCGTAATATGAGATTATTTTACTATATATTTCTTCTATTTTCTCGTAATATACTTGTATAATTTTGCTGTCTTCTAATGATATTTCGGATTTCTCAATTTTTTCGCTATTTATTTGGATATATTTTTCGTACTGCTGGTATAATTTATTTACTGTGTCAAGTTTATCTAAACCTATTTTTTGTCCTCTACGTTGTGGTCCAAGTTTTCTTACGTCTTCATTTAATTTTACTAATTGCTCATAGATGTTTTGGATTTCGGTCATTATTCATTTTAAAAATAGAGTGTATAAAAGTAAGTATAACTTAATATATGAGTAAAATATGCGGTTAAGTGAAAATGTAAATAGTACCGTGGCTTATCTTCTCGTTGTGGGCTTCTGTTGTTCTCGGGGGAGGAATGGTGACGCGTCTCGATGATCTTCTTTACGCGGCGTTCGGCTGCCGCATTACCGCTGCTACTGCTTGGCGCTCGATTTTTTTAGTTAGGCATTTGTGTACCTTTTTCCATATGACGTAGCTGCACCCGATTGTTACCAGTACCAAAATTGCTATGGTTAGGTAGGTGGTTGAAGGGTTGCTGGGCCCGAAGTCGGTCTGCGTTGGTTGCGCGTTGTTGCCTGCTCCGTTTTGCGCGATGATGACCTCTTCTTTTCGTTGCTGCGTCTTTTCGCACTGGTTGCCCATGATCTTCTATGCTGCGCTGGGTGGCGTGGGTCGTTGATTGGCTGGAACGTTGCCGGTGCTGGCTGCCTTCATGGATATTGTGGTCGGCGCGTTGCGGTGTTCTACTGGCCTAAGCTGGCTAGGCTAGGGGCTGCCTGGAGCAGCCCTCTGGCAAGGTCGCCATGAGATGTGGTTCGTAGGAGTAAATAATACGACGAGTCTCGGATAAAGAATGAACACTTTATTGGGAATTACATGGGTTTATATAGGCCTGATTTAATGCATCAAGAATTACTGTTAATTGGATTTAGACATAGTATCAGGTTTCGAGGTCCTATGAAATAGGATCTAACAATAGGATAGTTATTCATTAGAAAAAGCTAGTGCACGTGCGTGAAACACCTGCATGACTCAAGGTTATTAATACAATGTTGCGCACTACACCTCAGGGAGGCGCATACCCCAGCATAATGCTTGTGTAGACGACAATGTACATACTTTTTTTTTATTCATTCATTTAAATGAATGCGGGGTAACGGTCTCTTTAGCCCAAATTTCGAAGTCTTGAAACGATTATTTCCGAAAATTTACAGTGTTTATTTTTTATTTTTAGGTACAGTGTAACTTCGGGTGAAAGCACACCAGTATTATTAGAATGCGGTGAGTTACTTTTTCATTGAATGTACTTAGTAGATATTAATTCCATCTAAAGAAGAATGGCAAAGAATCTATAAGAAAACCCACTGTCACGGCCTCATTACGCTCGGCCGGCAACCCCTTACTTCCCGGCCTCTGTAGTAATAGTACATTACTGCAGCCGCCGGGAAAGAAGGGCTTGCCGGGTGAGTAGGTATAGACGGCCGACCAAAGGGAGGCCGGATAGTGATACGAAGCCGGCAAGCCCTTTTCACGGCTAGGCATGTATAGTGATTTACTCAAACATATGCAATGAAATAAAAAATATCACCACTCAAAAAACCAACCTGTATTTATGTATTTTCATCTCTCCTGTTCTGAAAGTTGAGTTTTCATGGGTATATAGCCGGGTGGAAAATTGCATGTTCTCCCCTAGGGTGGAAAGTATTTTTTTTTAATTGGTAATATCAGCCACGGAGTCGAAGATAATACAGTATTAAAATAAAAGCTTTTCACAAATCGAGAGTCAGCTATAGGTACCTACATTAAACGACGTGTTTATTACGACCTATTGGTTGATATTAAAATCGTTTTTCAGTTGGTTTATTTTTATTCGCAATTACAGAGAATCAATATTCAAAATCATTCCTCTATTCGACTGCCCGCCATCGCCATAATGCCATGTAACTTTTTGTTTTTTTACGTTTCGCCATGGCCCTCTAGATTAGTCGCGTCGCGGCCTACTCGATTACAATTTAAGTCATGTAGTCTAGTAGGCCGTGGCATAATGTAGCCAGTGCGAAGAAGTTGGATATTGGATAGTACAATTATTTTAATTATTTTCCTCACAGTCGAAATGAAAAGTAGAGTGTTTAACTCGGGTGAAATTACCCATTTGACCCTCGAACTATTGGCGCTCGCACTTCGTTCGAGCGCCAGACATACCTCGGGTGCAATGGGTCACTTTCAACCCTGTTCACACAATCAACACTCTACTACTATCACAACAATCTACTGTTGTCCTTCGATTTTGGCGGCAACAAGTTATTCATTGCTAATTCAGCCTCCGTTCTCAATTCTGGCGGAGTACAATTAGATTCTTCGTCGCTGTTATCATCGGAACTCATTTTGAAATTTTATTTATAAATATCAACCACAAATATAAAATCCTGCTACACGACAAAAGACTTTTATCCCTACATAATGTTTTTTTTACGGAAGTCGTCCGTATTACGCGTGTGTGGTGTTCGAATAGACCCTATTAGGGCCATTATACACAAACTGATACTGAGAATCTTAATATCTGTAATAAATAAAATAAATGCAGAGGATTTTAAATATTGTGTATGATTTCTGGTGACTTACGAATGGACAATATTTTAAATTTATTCATCAACACATTGTATCATACAGATTTGTAGGTATTCTTAATATCAGTTCGTTTGTAATAGGCATTAACGCGGATATTTTTGGTCCGATAACCATTCAGCCACTAGAAAAAAATTAAAGCTAAGTCTGTTCATGAACACAGACGCCATATTTCGATAAAAATTAAAAAAAAATACTTCCCGGCCTAGGCCTTCAAATTTTGTATGAAATTCCTTTACAGTTCTCTCGAATTGTTCCGCCCGAAATGTGATACTTCGAAGCCTGTTATGAAGCACGTAACGACGACATTTGATTGCATGTTTGAGAAATGCAGTATTATGAATAAGGTCCTGTTTCGGCAGAAGTGTCGCGCTGCAAGTCGTCGGAGGACGTGGGCGCGCGGCCCGCCGCCACGCCGCCGCCCTCGCGCTCCTCGGACGACGTCAACGCCATGGGTAAACAAGTCATACCATACCCACACAACAATATGCTATTGCGATATCTGCTACCATTCTGTTCTTTACGACCTGTGGGGTTGTCCGCAATCCCAAAATTATCCCAAAGTAAGTTAATATACAGGGTGTTTTTATTCATTTGCTTTAACTTCGACACAGTGCTTGGTAAATTTATATATGTTATCCTGTATATCGGCTTAACGATATTAGAAAAAAAATTTTTTTTTTTTTAGGTTTCATACAAAGTAATTTAATATTTACTTGCAGACTATTGTAAAAGGTCTTTTAGAGTTAAGGAAGAGTTAGCGTCAATTTGGTGTCGACTACGTCAGTACCAAACGTTCTGCGTGACAGCAGTGACAGCTCATTAATAATTTTGGTCACTGGTAGTGCAATTGCTTATTACGTATAAGAAAATAATATTCGGTTATGAATTAAGAAGATTTTACACTGGTTTAACTTAAGTAAGTGATTAAATTTTGATTTTGAAAACGGTGTGAGTTAGGACATACGTTTCTTTGAGAAATGAAGTACATAAGATGTAAAGAACCTGCCCTTAAAATTAAAGCAAATGTATATAAATACCCTGTATAAAGAGCCTTTTTGTCCTGCCGACTTCACCGCCTCGGTTGCGCAAGCACTCGTTATGTGCAGAGTGCAGAGCTTGTGAACTAATGCTTGCTGACGTGTATGTAAGCTCTGTCAAAGATTGTGACGTGTATGTAAGTTTCTGTCAAAGATGTCATTTTGCTACACGTTTTTATTGCCGACTGTTCCGAGAGGGGCGACTGTGCTTCTAATGAGCTTTACCATACGGGCTTATTATCTGTGATTGACGATTTCTTGTCGCCACCTTCCGTCTCCATCGTCAGACCAGCTTTATGGTACCATAATACCTATTAAACGCTAGTAAAACTGTTATAAAGGGTGAGTTGCACCAAACCGTCAGTAACCGTTAGGGGTGCTCGTTAAAATCTGAATGTATGGAAAGTTTGAGAAGTCTCTACGGAACGACAGCTGCCGGCCCCCATATTTAACGTTGATCGGTTTGTAATCGTAATTTGGTGCCACCCACCCAGGTACATATATGAGCAGACTTTTCGACGCCTCCTCAACCTGAAACTTCACAATGATGACTGCAAGTTGCCAAACCAAAGATAGCTTGTCTTTTGGCGTGGTTTTGTGTCGGGTTTGGTTTGCTAGTCTTACCAGCGAGTCGTCTCAAAACATTTTTTTTTCTAATTTTCTGTCGGCAACAATTTTACCTACGAAATAAGCTGTCAGTTATAAACACCTATTACGCCGCCATACATTTTGTAAGCGACGCCTAATAATACAATGAGTTTTTGTAAAAAAAAACATTTTTGGTAAAAGCTTTTATTGCCGACTGTACTTTTCTGTATACCATCATCAACTACTCATTGAGACGATACTAACGAGCCCAAACTCAACGGGGTTACGTCGGTTAAGTACTGAGTTCCCATGGCCATCTTCTGTCTCCATCATCAGATCAGCTCGATGGTACCATAATATTGAATTGTCATCCAAACTGTACTTATACCCAAAATTTCAGCTCAATCGGTCACCGGGAAGTGGGTCAAATTTAACTCGCAAGGTTCCACCCCAACATACATACAAACTTTGCAAGTTAAATAAAAGCTTTTAAAAACAAGAGAATAAAGTTTTACTTTTTCTCCATAGCAAATGTATGATAACAGTTTTCTTTAATTTCTGGCTTTTTCGTACATTACCGAAAATTGACCCCAAGGAAACTATTGATACTGGATAGAAATGGAATCGATTGACATAAAAAAATACATGTAAAAAAAACTTCTTACATTATAATACAAATTGTATGGGGAAAGTTTTTCTCGATTTATGGCTTTTCTAGCCGGAAATTTATTTTTGGTCCCATACAAGCTTTTGATCCTGGACAGTAATGGAATCGAATGGCATCAAAAAAAAATTGTAAAAAATTACCATTTTCTCGCACCCTGTATACGTTCTTTCCAAAACCTGTAAACGCCATCTTCATTAATTTGAAATCGAAGGAAGGTCTCCTAAGACCATTTTCGCCTAGCAACACGGGATCTGGTAGCTGTCCTCACTGACCCAAAAGTATTTCCACCCTGTATATATATATATATTTTGTGACACGACTCGCTGGTTAGGTTAGACTGGTTAGAGTAATTGAACTCGGAACATGTCTCCGTGTGTGGCCCGCTATGCCGCGTGTGCGCTTGCCTACCCGCTACCCGCTACCCGCTACCCGCTACCCGTGCTTGTAATGTGTGTGTAGGGAACGGCTGCGCGCGCACGCCGGGCAAGGCGCGCCCGTGGTCCGTGGCCGGCGGGAACCCGGACAACGCCGCGTGCACCACAGGTGAGCACTACACCAGCTACCGCGAAACTAAAACTAAATTCGTTCGTGTATCTCTCTGTCGCTCGAATAAGCAAGGGCGAAAGAGAGGGAGATACACAAACGAAGTTCGTCGCGGGCCTCGGCAGCCTAGTGGTGAAACGTTCCCATTTTGTACGTCTCATTTTATGTTAGGATGTGTGTCGGTTCGGACATGCACACCGCATCGTCATATTTCGTGTCAGCTTCGCCAGTTTTTTTGATATCATTCACTACTGACATCAGAATCAGTCTTTCCTGTGCCAACCCTTGTTACAACAATATTTGAGAGACATTCGTGTATTAGAGGTGCCTTCTACCTTGTTTTGTACATCAATTTCTAACCGTTTTTCTGTGCAATCAATTGTTTTTTTTATTGAAAAAGAAAATGTCAGGATTTTTAAGCCCACTGATTTGCAAAATATTTCTTGATGGAGGTACAATATTCGATATAAAACACTTTTCATCGAAATGGAATCCATCAGAAATCAAAGGTGCAAATCGTGCATTTATTTGTATTTCCTACTAATCGGGATTTACGGTTATCTTCGGTTAATAAATGTAACTAACTTGGTCTATTTGGCGACTAACTATTTAAAATACATTCTCAAATTTCAGATGGAAGCTAATGTACTTTTTTTAACTTCATTAGTATGAAATGGGACTTCCTATATGTTTCTAATATTTTCTCTTCCTATTTTCAAAATTATCAGGCATGTTGAAATAGTACTCTGCTTTTCATTTAATTAATACATTTTCGACGTAAGACGATTAATAAATCCTTTGTGTACTTAATAACGCGTAGACTCGACGTGCTTGCTATTGTTATGCGTATTAAGGGGTCATATTTGAGGTGTCATGAGTGAGTTTAGGGTAAGTATCCACCAGAGCGAGGTAGCACGACCGTGTGCGAGGAAAAATTGGTATGGTGGATTTTTCCACGCAAATCGCTCCGCTAACACGCACAGTTCTGGTTGATACTCAAACCCTTAGACTACATGTAGCTGTCAAACCACCTCGTTTGTGACAGTCAACCCTAGATACGTGGTGTTCGATTTAAACCATTTAATGCCAAAACTAATTGTGTCCTATTACAGTTATTCAATTTTAACTGTCAATGTTTCTTGTTCGCGCCGCTAGATGTTATAAACGTCCACATCCAAATTACCCCTCCCTTTTATCGAGGTTTGGCTGTACCAGAATCCTCAAGTCAAAGTAAAATCATTTAATGCAGGGTGAGGACCAAATTCTTGACCAGTAGTTAGCCTCGATAATCAGTAGCAGTTAAAAAATTCCGTAGTGCCACAAAAATCAACTATAGAATTGTATGGCTAATTTTTGTGTCACGTCGGAACTTTTTAACTACTACCGATTAACCAGGTTAACTACTAGCCAAGAATTTGGTCCTCACCCAATGAAAATACGCCAGTTTAATAATTTAACACGTTCGCAACCAATAACCCGCCTAGCGGGCACTCGTAATGTTTGCTCAGATGCCGGCTGAGCCCGCTAGGCACTTGCACGCCTAGCGAATTCTGTCGGTTTCTGGTGAATTGTATAACGCACGCAGATAAAGAATGGATCTGAAAATGCTCACTGTATGAGTATAGACAGCGATAGGGTGTGAGCGAGATAGCATGCGAGCGGACGCCATTTTCAGATCCATTCTTTATCTGCGCGCGTTATACCATTTTAGTCCGATTGCGAAACTGTTAAGCTAACATAGCAAGCGTTGTCCCGTCTGTGTTGACTGGGTGGTGGTCTGCAGAGGGCGTGGAGGCGTGCGTGGGCGGCAGCATCGTGGGCATCACGCCGGGCGCCGCACTAACCAGTAACCTACTTTCAGAGGCTATTCTGTACTAGCGCTAGTGTCGATGTGCCGTCTGGCCTGCGTTAGGTATGCTCTACGCTGCTTACTATGCGGTTCTTTGCATGTTTACGGACCCGTTTATCACCTGGGCTGTCACGAAGCTTCAAATTACAATAGGGAAGATGCACTATTTTCATATTTGCTTTCATGAGAGAATCGCGTGTAGCTAGACCGCGAAAGTATAAAAAAAATAGGTACTATTATTTATAGTCAAAAATTAAACAACCTGATAATTTAAATTTTCGCGCCTAAACGGATCTACAGTTCCTATGACGTCACTCATGTATGTCACTCGCCATATTTGTTTGTCCATGGTTCGCCCCTAGAGTTGCCTGACACTGTCTGTTGGATTAAAACACGTTCCGTTTCACATTGATTGAAATCGTAATTATTGCTTGAAATTAGTATTATGCTAAAATAAAAACGTTGTAGAAGCTATTATTTTATTTTTTCTCAACATAAGTAATGGTAAATGTTTATTGCTGCATCTTCCCTATTTTACATTTCTAAACTGGTATTGGTCAATATCAAGAAGTTGCCAGATTAGAATTATAGCTTTGTGAAAAGGGACCACACTGAGGGGCTACCGCGAAACGAAAACGAACTTCGTTTGTGTATCTCTTTCTCTGTCACACTTGCTAGTTCGAGCGACAGAGAGGGAGACATTCGAACGAAGTTCGTTTTCACTTCGCGGTAGCCCCTCTGGTATTCTCGTCTAGTGTGTGCGAATTGATCATCAGGACCATCAAGACTATTAGTGCAAGTAAGCTTTGCTTTATTTTCCCAAATAGAAGTAGGGCGCCGTACTAATAAACTATATAATAGTTGATTTTAAATACCTATTCGATAATGTCGAGCATGTTATTGTTAGTGTTTTCCCTCTATTTCTTACGCATGATTTGTTTACCTAACTTCGTACTTACTTCGAAATCACCATCCATATTTTATACAATACATTATGTACTTTTATCTGGTAGATAATTTGTAAGCACACTATTGATTCTGTATTTTTAGATATCAAATTCAATATTCATTTGCATGTTACTAGTTAACAGTATTGTCTATCTATAACCTACTTAATATTTTACTAAAGGTACAAATTGTGTCATTACAGGTTCAATGCTACGAGATCATCCGATAACTCCAGGTTCGTAGCTAAATTCACGACAAATATCAGGAAGCTATACAATGTTACAATGCTAAACTGGTAACACTGAGAGTCTTGAACAGTAGACGCGTCCAGACTCCTCGTGATTTCGGGCCGTCTATAGGTAAATTTAAGACCAGAGACTACCCGGGAGCGACCGGCCTGGCGACGCATGATTGGAAGGGCCGACCCCAAGTAAATGGGAAGGAGCCAGGTCAAAGAAGAAGTAAATAAAACAATTAATTAATGAACAAAACTCAAATTTTATTTCAGTTTGGCTATTAATATTAGTCCAATCAGATTGTACAATAAGAGACCAGATTCAGAAAAAAACGCAACCAACTAATAATTTAAGAAAACAAATCTAAATTAACGCAGTAAAACTAACAAAGATTTAGTTTGGGCACTTTAGTTTAGCCTTTACCTATTTGAAAATGTTTACGAAGGAAACATAACATATCAAGAATGTCGTCTGTCATTTTAAACGCAATATAGCCAGCAGCAGAAAACGGCGATATTCCCTTTAAAAAGCCCTATATGAGAATGTTAAATATTTCCGCATTGACCCCCCAGAATCATTTTAAGCTGCAAACGCACAGAGAGCGGTGGCGGGGCGGTGCGGAGGCGGTACCGGTTGTGATGTTCGAGCTAATATGAAAGGATCTGCACAGAGCGGCGCGGCGCGGCGCGGTCGCTGTCATGCGTTTCGGCCTTTAGCGGTTGTGTACCTACATACTTTTCTCCATTCCCGCAAATCAAGCGGCTCGCGGAACCGGAAAATGGCGCGGTATCTCTGAAATGCGGGATCTCGTTATTGCGGGATTGGAAGCCCTACTTTGTAATAGTTTACCTTGACCCGCCCCGGCCGTCCGCCGCGCTCGGTCGTCTGGCGGCGCCTTGTAACGACTGCACCTTTGCCCAATTTTATAACTTGTAGCTTCGTGAAACAGACCACTGGAGTTTTAACTTAATGTTTATATAGATTACCTATTATAATGAGTCAGGCTTACGACTTTGAGCCCATAAAATACAAACACGGTTTTCTAGAATGCATTATGTCACCAGCTGTCAGCACTGTTGCGTTCAAATCCATCATATCAACCGAAAGACGTCCACTGCTGGACATAAGCTTCCCCCAAAGAGTACCACAATGACCGGTCCTGCGCCACCCGCATCCAGCGGATTCCCGCGACTTTTACCAGGTCATAATAATCTACCCACGCTGCGTCTAAATTCAAACAAATTGACGAGGTATTTTTGACACCAACATTTTTTCCCAGCGCTTCCCGCTAGTGACATTCTGCAAACCCCATTCATTACTAAATACTTAAGCTTGAAAAGGTTGTCAATTTCTGGTATCCAGTCAGATCAGACGTAATAAAATTCATGAAACATTTCTTGTTTTCAGAAGGTGCCGAAGCCTAAGAGCGATGCAGATCGCATTGCGAAGCCAGTTTTACGTGATATGTTGAGCAGGGTTCAATGTCCAGATATTGCAGTAAAACGGATTATATTCTCGGAAGCTCACTATTGTGCCAGGTAGAATATAAACATTTTAGCCAGTAGCTACGGAATAGTCATTCTAATTGTATGAATATGATGGCCATCTAATTTAAGACACTGTCGAACGGTTCATTTAACCGGCATGGCATTGTGAACTACTCGTAATGAAATGACAAAGGAATATTATTTCGAAATATAATAAGATTAAAATAGTATCTTGAAAAGTGAATAACCATTATATATTTACTGTGATTGAGTTAGTATTACGCGTTTAGTTTAGTATATTATAACCATGCTTAATTTATACATTTTATTGATTGTTATTATCAGTTTTGTTATGAATTATGTTTATATAAAGAGAATCGGTATAAAGGTATCAAATTGGTCTTGCCTAGTCACGTTTAAAAGGCCTACAGTTACGCACAATTACGTTATGTCGTTCGTATTACGGATTGTAGAATATATTGAGACTTCCAATCGATTTCACGATATAAATAGTTATCTTCCAATTTTACATTCCTTTTTATAATGTAAAAGTAGCCGTCAAGTATTTTAAAAAGTATGAAAAAGGTGATTATTAAAATAAAGTTCAAAACGCGAGATAATGTTAAGACTAGTACTTGGAGTGATGTAACAGTTCAATTCTACGATAATTTGGTAAACGTAGAGCTCGCCCCTTACATTTTAAGTGTTCATTAGAATAACTACTTATGAAATCAATTACATTCATTTATCTTTATTTGTAGGTATGTAAAAAACTGATGAAAACTATGTAGATGTATATTGCTAAATTATTTGATAGTATTTTTATATTCATTCCAATTTATTTGATGGTTTTATCCAGCTCTGGTACCAGACGAGACTGATTTGAAGGTACTTTTATTTTATGGTGCAATTTTTATGTCTAGAGCGTTGTGATAATCTGTTTACAATTACATATAATATTCAAAATATGTGGTTATTTCTTTCTCCGAAGTCCCTAGATTATATAATTTGAATTACCTGTCCGTTTAAGTCTGCGTCCGGTACAGTCAAGTGCAAAAATATGTATTGTTTAATCGTCATAAATATGTACCGAATCCTTAATCCGCGGACATAAAGAGCAATTGGACATATTTATGATCAAGTTGTATGCACCCCTATTTTTACACCTGACTGTACTACCGGATATTGGAATGGGGAGAATAACTTTTCAAAGGCATACACTTACTGGATTGAATAGGGTTTTTAGCCAAGGAAAACTACACTTTAAGACACATTTTGACGTAATTTATTTAACAATAGAAAATAAATTATAAAACGTTGAACTGCAATTACTTCATATTTCAAATTATAATATTTTATCATTCTACGACTGTTGATGGTGTTACATTTATCAAATTCAATTACTCTAGGGCCATTTACGTGGTGCAACAACTCGCATGCGAGTTATAGTAAATTGCAGGGTTTGATTGAATTCGTCGTATTTCGTTAGCCCGCAGCCCCGCAATGTAATGAAAAATGCATACGAGTTGTTCCACCGTGTAAATACTCCTTTAGGGTGGGTTGCACCAAACCGTCTAATCGTAAGGGGTGTTCGAAATCTGAATGTATGGAAAGTTTGACATGTTTCTATGGGATGACAGCCATATTCAACGTTGATCGGCTTGTAATCGTAAGTTGGCGCAGCTCGCCCTTAGTGTGGGAGTGGCACGATATTGCTAACACTTTCGCAACCGGACTAAAAATGGAAAGATTCCCTCCGACAGAATTCGCCAGGCGTGTAAGTTCATACTACTTAACTGGTCCAGCCGGCATCTGAGCAAACATTACGAGTGCCCGCTAGGCGGGTTCTTGGTTTCGACCGTGTTAATCGCCGCCTACAATTTATTTATCGATACAGAAGAAGGAAGCTCTACCTGAAAGAAGTCGGCGAGGGTCTCTCAAATGGTTTTAATCGCCGATGAATGTCAGTCGTATACATTAGATTAGACGTACTATAGAAAATCATATCTTCCGCCTGTCAGACTAACTAAAGAATGCCCTAGATTTCACAGTTTAGCCTTATTCATTAACGTTAGTCCAACATATTTTAACTAAAACGCCGTTATATTTAGTTTTATCTCTTGTAACGTTAACTTTCTATAATCAACCTAAATGCCGTCATTAGTCATGTATGTTTGAAGGGTTGTGAGAATGTTCCAGAGAATTGATCAATTGAAGACTAAAAAGATCAAACATTACGCTATTTGAATAGATATAACTACCTACTCTCACGAGTATGTTATGTAGGTATTCGTATTGTAGAAAAATAAAAGCTTACTTATGTTTAAGATGCACATAAATAAGCAACTTCAGTCTAAATGCTTCATCTTTAAAATAACAATAAAATAAGTTTAAAACTTACATTATCTAAGAAAATACACTAGCGAAAATTCATGTAGGTATAGAAACACACTTAATTTAGGTAATTTAGTGTCAAAGTTATTTAACAATTATATTAAATAATACAACTATTGCTCTTTCGATTGTCAGTTGCTAAAATAGACGGAATAATAAACTTCACGTGTTTACAGAATTTACGCTATTAGTGAGATTGCCAGTTTAGCCTTAAATTAACCATTTTAACATCGTATTTAATTACTTACCGAAGACGTTTGTCATATGCTAATAAATACATTTTCCACAAGATATCAAATTTACATTGAATGCATACTTTACTTTATCAGCAATGACAAATACAACTGGAACTCTTGTGAATATTTATTTTAATTTAGGCATCGTTGGCATTGAAAAAAATAAAATATGCAAAAAAAAATACCAGCTCACTTCAGAACATTTAATTCAGATTCTTTGAATATTTCGTTTCAACCTCAACAATAAGATGTGTAGTCGTAGATGTTGAAGACATTTAGATACACCGCCAGTAAAAGAATATGCTGACACATCATATTTAGACTCGGATTATTTTCAATAGCAATAGGCATTATACCTAGTCTAGTAGTAATAGATTTATGTAACTCCCTATTTTTATTACCAGAAATCGTAAAATTCGTACCAATTCGTTAACAATACTAAGGTTGCACCGAAAATGATACAAAATTTAAGATGTCTGCTTTTACTGTCAATTTAACAATTTCACAATAAGTTCTTAAGATACTGACAGCAATATTTGATTAAACGTACTGGTCCAAATATAGTATCATCAATAAATTAAACGTGTTCAATAACATGTGGTAGGTTGCTATCTAAGTTATTGTTTTTTATGTAAATTAAGATCAGTTTGGTAAAATCAAAGAGTAGAGAGTTGTAATAGGTTGCTAGATCTCAGAGCGCGATCCAGACATAGTAAGACAAATGGGCGCTCTGAAAACACCATCAGTAATAATGCTATTCTAACGGTACGATATTTCTTCAGCAATAGCATACTATTACAAATCACTACTCACTGGTATAATCCACAAATACATTACACTATGTAATACAAAATCTATCCTAAGGGACACAATTCTCTTTCCGTTTAACTCTTTCACCTAGGCTGTATCTGTATGTGCCCGTAAGGTGCCCAAATCAAGCATGTACCAAAATTGGGCTTGAGAGCGACTCTGTAGAGAATTCTTACACCTTAATTCGAGATCTCTTGTCTTGTCTTTGAGACTCTTTGTGCGAGTCTTAGAGTATGTTGCATTGCTTCAATAGCACTTGTATGTTCTAAAAACTGCATCTTGATTTGATTTTTGTCCTCATTATGAAGTTTGATTGGCCTGTTTTAAAAGCAAATGCGCCTAGGCTCTAATCACAGACAGAATCCATTCTCACAAATCATTATTTTTCTTAAAATAATGTTACTTTATTACATATATCAAAATATCTGAGAACCTTACTTTTATGTTATTATACAAAAATAAGGTGGTCAGATATATTGGTTTGTTCACGATATATATCGGCCACATATCGTGGGCGTGGCGTGGAACTGGAACTAAGGCTCTAAGGACTCCTACCACTCGCATCAGGGGTTGGGTGGGACATCTTTCTTTGGTTCCTCCACTGTACTTAAGTTTTTCAAGTCATCCTTTGAATCTTCCGCTGAAATAAATAATAATAATAAATAACATTACATTACACAACAGTACATTTCATCATCATCATCAGCCTATATATGTCCCACTGCTGGGCACAGGCCTCCTCTCATGTATGAGAGGAGAGAGGACAGTACATTTATTGTTTCATAAACAAACATATTTTTTTGTATAATAACTTGTGGGTCAATCCAATTGTAGCCCGCAGCATACAATGGAACAAACTTATGCGGCGGCGGTCGCAACATAAGTATACAAGTATAACTTCCCGACTTTCCTGAGATAATACATAGGATATACACAATTTATGTTCCTAACACCTGCAACTGCTTGATTTTGATATGATTTTATTAGTTTAGATGGCGTTAGAGTACTTTAAGAGAGGCAGGAGACGGCGGAATGTCCTCTCGCTCATATTTGCAACATCACTACTTGGTTTGTGGGTATTCGGTTCAGTGTTTCTGTTGGTAGGTCGCCAGAGCTCCCGGGAATGCGCTGTGTTGGGAGCAAGGGAATTGTATTTGTCTAGCTGCTAACACAACGAATCCTCAAACCATTAAAGGGTCGGCAGCGCGCTTGTGATGCGTCTGGAGCCGCAAAAGCGTCCATAGGCAACGTATGCTTACCATGAGGCAGACTGCTTGTTTGCCGCAATGTACACTCATATTATAAAGAGAAGTGTCTGTGAGATTGTCACTTTGTAAGTAATGGGTAAACTCCGTAACCGCTAATCCGATGTCACGAACTCTTTCACCGGAATGTAGAATGGACTTTCTGGATGGTTATAGCACAGTATACATACAGAACTACAAGTAAGCAAGCTTCAATTATCTTTAGAATTTTCGCACCCGCTCAGCTTAACCGCTCAAGAGGGGTTGTCAAAATGATTGGAGGGATATAAATGTATTTATTACTTCTTAATTTTTATTACACTTCATAAGTAAGGTATGCAGTTATTCTACAAACACTCACTCACTCAGATCTTTAAATGGAGAAAGTTTAGAAAACGCGGCCATTTTTTTGTTAATTATCGATATGTAAGAGTCCGAGGGCTCTTTACACGGATCCGGCCTTAGGATTTTAAAAAAAGAGGCCGCGGTCTTGAAATTTGATATCTGAGGGTCCGCTGGGCCTCTTAGCACGAATCAGAGGTTGGATTTTAAAAAAAGGCCGCCATCTTTAAATTCTTCAAATGAGGTCCGATCTTGTTGAACATCGTTTTCTGAGGGCCCGACAGGTCATTATTTTGTTCACAATCGACATTTGAGGGTGCGAGAGGCCTCTTAAGGCCCAAACGCACTGACAGCGGTGGCGGAGCGGCGCGGAGGCGGTACCGGTTGTAATGTTCGAGTTAATATGAAAGGATCCGCACAGAGCGGGGCGGCGCGGTGCGGTATTCTGTGCGGACCCTTTCGTATTAGCTCGAACGTTACAACCGGTACCGCCTCCGCACCGCGCCACACCGCCCTGCCACCGCTCTCTGTGCGTTTGCAGCTTTAACGCGAATCCGGGCTTGGATTGAAATTGTTTAAATGAGGTGTTGTTGTTTAAACCTGTTCCACAACTTTAGTAAATAATCGGCGTTGAAAATCGATTTCTAAGGGTCCCGACGGCTCTCTTAATATGAATTAGAGGTTAGATTAATAAGAATGCTGAGTGACATTATAAAAAAAACACCCAGGCTTATTTTTAACCTTATCTTTTTGAAGTCGGTTTTATAAAGTCAAACTTGAGTTCAGAATAGTACATTTCCCCGCTTCCCCCCTATCGTTGGCCCGCGCAGCCCCGAGCTTGCAGACTGTATGTAGTCAGACTGTGGTTATAGGCTATATTCTATACCGTTGGTTTTCCTGCCTTCCTTGCGATAGCTAGCCCTCAGTATAAAAAGAAACTCCTCCCCACGATAAGATGTGTAGTTGATGTGATGATGTGGTACTGGTACTCACGTTTGAGTTCGTCCTTGAGCTGGCCGGGCTCCTTGTCGAGCCGGGGGCGCTTGCGCGGCTGCGCGCGGTAGGAGCGGTTGTGTAGTTGATGTGGTACTCACGTTTGAGTTCGTCCTTGAGCTGGCCGGGCTCCTTGTCGAGCCGGGGGCGCTTGCGCGGCTGCGCGCGGTAGGAGCGGTTGTGTAGTTGATGTGGTACTCACGTTTGAGTTCGTCCTTGAGCTGGCCGGGCTCCTTGTCGAGCCGGGGGCGCTTGCGCGGCTGCGCGCGGTAGGAGCGGTTGTGTAGTTGATGTGGTACTCACGTTTGAGTTCGTCCTTGAGCTGGCCGGGCTCCTTGTCGAGCCGGGGGCGCTTGCGCGGCTGCGCGCGGTAGGAGCGGTTGTGTAGTTGATGTGGTACTCACGTTTGAGTTCGTCCTTGAGCTGGCCGGGCTCCTTGTCGAGCCGGGGGCGCTTGCGCGGCTGCGCGCGGTAGGAGCGGTTGTGTAGTTGATGTGGTACTCACGTTTGAGTTCGTCCTTGAGCTGGCCGGGCTCCTTGTCGAGCCGGGGGCGCTTGCGCGGCTGCGCGCGGTAGGAGCGGTTGTGTAGTTGATGTGGTACTCACGTTTGAGTTCGTCCTTAAGCTGGCCGGGCTCCTTGTCGAGCCGGGGGCGCTTGCGCGGCTGCGCGCGGTAGGAGCGGTTGTGTAGTTGATGTGGTACTCACGTTTGAGTTCGTCCTTGAGCTGGCCGGGCTCCTTGTCGAGCCGGGGGCGCTTGCGCGGCTGCGCGCGGTAGGAGCGGTTGTGTAGTTGATGTGGTACTCACGTTTGAGTTCGTCCTTGAGCTGGCCGGGCTCCTTGTCGAGCCGGGGGCGCTTGCGCGGCTGCGCGCGGTAGGAGCGGTTGTGTAGTTGATGTGGTACTCACGTTTGAGTTCGTCCTTGAGCTGGCCGGGCTCCTTGTCGAGCCGGGGGCGCTTGCGCGGCTGCGCGCGGTAGGAGCGGTTGTGTAGTTGATGTGGTACTCACGTTTGAGTTCGTCCTTGAGCTGGCCGGGCTCCTTGTCGAGCCGGGGGCGCTTGCGCGGCTGCGCGCGGTAGGAGCGGTTGTGTAGTTGATGTGGTACTCACGTTTGAGTTCGTCCTTGAGCTGGCCGGGCTCCTTGTCGAGCCGGGGGCGCTTGCGCGGCTGCGCGCGGTAGGAGCGGTTGTGTAGTTGATGTGGTACTCACGTTTGAGTTCGTCCTTGAGCTGGCCGGGCTCCTTGTCGAGCCGGGGGCGCTTGCGCGGCTGCGCGCGGTAGGAGCGGTTGTGTAGTTGATGTGGTACTCACGTTTGAGTTCGTCCTTGAGCTGGCCGGGCTCCTTGTCGAGCCGGGGGCGCTTGCGCGGCTGCGCGCGGTAGGAGCGGTTGTGTAGTTGATGTGGTACTCACGTTTGAGTTCGTCCTTGAGCTGGCCGGGCTCCTTGTCGAGCCGGGGGCGCTTGCGCGGCTGCGCGCGGTAGGAGCGGTTGTGTAGTTGATGTGGTACTCACGTTTGAGTTCGTCCTTGAGCTGGCCGGGCTCCTTGTCGAGCCGGGGGCGCTTGCGCGGCTGCGCGCGGTAGGAGCGGTTGTGTAGTTGATGTGGTACTCACGTTTGAGTTCGTCCTTGAGCTGGCCGGGCTCCTTGTCGAGCCGGGGGCGCTTGCGCGGCTGCGCGCGGTAGGAGCGGTTGTGTAGTTGATGTGGTACTCACGTTTGAGTTCGTCCTTGAGCTGGCCGGGCTCCTTGTCGAGCCGGGGGCGCTTGCGCGGCTGCGCGCGGTAGGAGCGGTTGTGTAGTTGATGTGGTACTCACGTTTGAGTTCGTCCTTGAGCTGGCCGGGCTCCTTGTCGAGCCGGGGGCGCTTGCGCGGCTGCGCGCGGTAGGAGCGGTTGTGTAGTTGATGTGGTACTCACGTTTGAGTTCGTCCTTGAGCTGGCCGGGCTCCCTTGTCGAGCCGGGGGCGCTTGCGCGGCTGCGCGCGGTAGGAGCGGTTGTGTAGTTGATGTGGTACTCACGTTTGAGTTCGTCCTTGAGCTGGCCGGGCTCCTTGTCGAGCCGGGGGCGCTTGCGCGGCTGCGCGCGGTAGGAGCGGTTGTGTAGTTGATGTGGTACTCACGTTTGAGTTCGTCCTTGAGCTGGCCGGGCTCCTTGTCGAGCCGGGGGCGCTTGCGCGGCTGCGCGCGGTAGGAGCGGTTGTGTAGTTGATGTGGTACTCACGTTTGAGTTCGTCCTTGAGCTGGCCGGGCTCCGTGTCGAGCCGGGGGCGCTTGCGCGGCTGCGCGCGGTAGGAGCGGTTGTGTAGTTGATGTGGTACTCACGTTTGAGTTCGTCCTTGAGCTGGCCGGGCTCCTTGTCGAGCCGGGGGCGCTTGCGCGGCTGCGCGCGGTAGGAGCGGTTGTGTAGTTGATGTGGTACTCACGTTTGAGTTCGTCCTTGAGCTGGCCGGGCTCCTTGTCGAGCCGGGGGCGCTTGCGCGGCTGCGCGCGGTAGGAGCGGTTGTGTAGTTGATGTGGTACTCACGTTTGAGTTCGTCCTTGAGCTGGCCGGGCTCCTTGTCGAGCCGGGGGCGCTTGCGCGGCTGCGCGCGGTAGGAGCGGTTGTGTAGTTGATGTGGTACTCACGTTTGAGTTCGTCCTTGAGCTGGCCGGGCTCCTTGTCGAGCCGGGGGCGCTTGCGCGGCTGCGCGCGGTAGGAGCGGTTGTGTAGTTGATGTGGTACTCACGTTTGAGTTCGTCCTTGAGCTGGCCGGGCTCCTTGTCGAGCCGGGGGCGCTTGCGCGGCTGCGCGTTGTAGGAGCGGTTGTGTAGTTGATGTGGTACTCACGTTTGAGTTCGTCCTTGAGCTGGCCGGGCTCCTTGTCGAGCCGGGGGCGCTTGCGCGGCTGCGCGCGGTAGGAGCGGTTGTGTAGTTGATGTGGTACTCACGTTTGAGTTCGTCCTTGAGCTGGCCGGGCTCCTTGTCGAGCCGGGGGCGCTTGCGCGGCTGCGCGCGGTAGGAGCGGTTGTGTAGTTGATGTGGTACTCACGTTTGAGTTCGTCCTTGAGCTGGCCGGGCTCCTTGTCGAGCCGGGGGCGCTTGCGCGGCTGCGCGCGGTAGGAGCGGTTGTGTAGTTGATGTGGTACTCACGTTTGAGTTCGTCCTTGAGCTGGCCGGGCTCCCTTGTCGAGCCGGGGGCGCTTGCGCGGCTGCGCGCGGTAGGAGCGGTTGTGTAGTTGATGTGGTACTCACGTTTGAGTTCGTCCTTGAGCTGGCCGGGCTCCTTGTCGAGCCGGGGGCGCTTGCGCGGCTGCGCGCGGTAGGAGCGGTTGTGTAGTTGATGTGGTACTCACGTTTGAGTTCGTCCTTGAGCTGGCCGGGCTCCTTGTCGAGCCGGGGGCGCTTGCGCGGCTGCGCGCGGTAGGAGCGGTTGTGTAGTTGATGTGGTACTCACGTTTGAGTTCGTCCTTGAGCTGGCCGGGCTCCTTGTCGAGCCGGGGGCGCTTGCGCGGCTGCGCGCGGTAGGAGCGGTTGTGTAGTTGATGTGGTACTCACGTTTGAGTTCGTCCTTGAGCTGGCCGGGCTCCTTGTCGAGCCGGGGGCGCTTGCGCGGCTGCGCGTTGTAGGAGCGGTTGTGTAGTTGATGTGGTACTCACGTTTGAGTTCGTCCTTGAGCTGGCCGGGCTCCTTGTCGAGCCGGGGGCGCTTGCGCGGCTGCGCGCGGTAGGAGCGGTTGTGTAGTTGATGTGGTACTCACGTTTGAGTTCGTCCTTGAGCTGGCCGGGCTCCTTGTCGAGCCGGGGGCGCTTGCGCGGCTGCGCGCGGTAGGAGCGGTTGTGTAGTTGATGTGGTACTCACGTTTGAGTTCGTCCTTGAGCTGGCCGGGCTCCTTGTCGAGCCGGGGGCGCTTGCGCGGCTGCGCGCGGTAGGAGCGGTTGTGTAGTTGATGTGGTACTCACGTTTGAGTTCGTCCTTGAGCTGGCCGGGCTCCTTGTCGAGCCGGGGGCGCTTGCGCGGCTGCGCGCGGTAGGAGCGGTTGTGTAGTTGATGTGGTACTCACGTTTGAGTTCGTCCTTGAGCTGGCCGGGCTCCTTGTCGAGCCGGGGGCGCTTGCGCGGCTGCGCGCGGTAGGAGCGGTTGTGTAGTTGATGTGGTACTCACGTTTGAGTTCGTCCTTGAGCTGGCCGGGCTCCTTGTCGAGCCGGGGGCGCTTGCGCGGCTGCGCGCGGTAGGAGCGGTTGTGTAGTTGATGTGGTACTCACGTTTGAGTTCGTCCTTGAGCTGGCCGGGCTCCTTGTCGAGCCGGGGGCGCTTGCGCGGCTGCGCGCGGTAGGAGCGGTTGTGTAGTTGATGTGGTACTCACGTTTGAGTTCGTCCTTGAGCTGGCCGGGCTCCTTGTCGAGCCGGGGGCGCTTGCGCGGCTGCGCGCGGTAGGAGCGGTTGTGTAGTTGATGTGGTACTCACGTTTGAGTTCGTCCTTGAGCTGGCCGGGCTCCTTGTCGAGCCGGGGGCGCTTGCGCGGCTGCGCGCGGTAGGAGCGGTTGTCGCGGCGCCCGCCCTCGCCCTCGTCCTCCGAGTCCGACAGCTCGCCGTCGCCCGTGATGCGCTTGTCCTGGACAAAAATCTCTTCTTTATAATAGGGTACTTGCGTCATGTTCTAATTGATAACTTAAGTGTTGCTAAATGGACAGTGAACCATCAAATTATTGTAATAAAGTATAACAGATGTACTACAAGATGGAAAGGATGCCTATTTAGAAGTACACAAGAGAAATGGAGCCAAATAGTAATAGATTGGTACCCTACAGATGGCCACAGGACATTGGGTGGAAGGTTCAAAAGATGGGAAGACGAATTAAAACTGACAGCAGGCCCGAACTGGAGAAGCGTCGCGAAAGATAGAAAACAGTGGAAAATGCTGGAGGAGGTCTATGCCGTACGGCAAACTGAACTCTAGAGATATTCTATAATCAATTTCTGATACCAAACAACACTCAAAGTTCAGATTAAAAATGGCTTATTGATTGATTGAATAAAGTATAAATGATATACTTAAAATCATAAAAAGCTAGAATACTTACGCTTTTGTAGAAACTACTTTATACGAGAACTACGGACCTACACAGCATATCGCAATCGAAACAGCAATTTACTTGATTCTCCATACAACGATTAGTACTTAATAGCCTGTGACGCCATTACGACGCGAGCCTCAGAGAGCTATAGGGACAGCTTTATGTTAGAATGGAATAATAATACAATTCTCAAACAGATCAATGCATATCTTTAGCTCTTTCTTTCGCAGCAATCTTCATATTAACTAGTTTATTGTGCCTACCTTGTCACTTTGTGGCAATCGTTCATCCTTGTCTACTTTGTCTTCATCTTCCGATTCATCATTCACAGCATCTTCTGGTATTGCTTGGACCTGAAACAACATTATTAATTAATATTAACCTTGATATAGGTAATTACAATGGTTTTCTTGACTCTAACAATAAAGGATGGCATGGGATTCGCGCTTTGAACTTCTCTGCAACGTGGCATTATGGGCGAAAAATTGTCGCACGGCACACCCACTATTCAAATTCGGAACTTCAGAATTCTCGTGAAACAGTTTTCTTTTTCTCGTCTAGAATGTAGCGAAATTACTTAAGTTTTCTCCAGTTCGAGAAGGCTTGAGCAGAAACCCTAGTAATTAGTAATAGAGTTTCCTTAGGACACCATCCAGTCACATCAGTGCGTCTAGTACAACTTGCTGCTTGCTCCGCGCGCGACTGAGCGACTCCTGTCTCACTCGCACCATGCAAATTAGACTGAGGAGGGTAGAGGGCGACTCGCTTCGCGGCACGGCGTCAGTTGCATAACCAGAATCAAAGAGCATTATAAAAAGGACTAGTGTGTTTCAGTGTCACAACATAACACTGAATTCAGAGCCAAAGTTTAAGATGTCAGTTCTCTTTGTTTTTTTTTACTGAATACCGTGTTGTGTGTACTGGTATAGTTTTGAGTCAATGTGAAATTTTACCTGAACCCCAGGTGCATGCGGCAACATTCTTAGGTTCTCGAACAGTCTATTCTTAATCTTCTCCAAGTATTCAGGTGTGTTTTGGTTGGACATATTGCTGGGTGATATGTGCAGTTTGAAGTCTGGCCCGAAGTACTCAAAGTAGTCGTTGTAGGGCAACTCATTCGCGATCTCTACGCCGAGCGCGACGGAAGTTTCGTATGTCCAGCAACGGGACACGTTGCGGATTGTGTAACTATAACAAAAAGAGATGTTAAGTACATAGGATTCTTAAATAGTTATCTAAAGACCCTAAGAAAGATAAAACAGAAAAGAATGATCATTTTGGGCAGTTACAAATTGACAAGGTGTCGGTGTGCCGGTTTTAAAATATTTATATATGTATTCGCGGAAGTCTGGGAGATGGGTTAATAACACATTCAGTGCCAACGGTTTCGTAGCGGTACGCTACTAGTCGATAAACAGTTTGTAGAAGAAGCCCTTGCAGAGCGCCCACCTAGCGGGTTCCTGGTATACGTATTACATACTAGTGGGTCTGAGAGCTGTAGATCTCGCGAGCGTCTTTTTATTCAAAATATATTTTAATTTTTAAAATTTCTAATAATTGAATTGACAAAAAAAGCTATATTGAACCTGCTCACAAAATTTCACGAGAATCGGTTGAGGTATTAGGGCGGGTTGCACCGATTTACGATTACAGACCGATCAACGTTAAATATGGCGCTGACAGCTGTCAGTCCATAGAAACTTGTCAAATGTTCCATACATTCAGATTTTAACGAACACCGCTTAAGATTACAGACGGTTTGATGCAACACCCTTAGACCTGTAGAGCATAGCCAGACGCCGCGCATACGAAAGAATTTTGCCCAAGGTGAAGTGGAGAACTTCGTACGCTGCGCTCGCTCGTTCAATTCTTTTAAGGGCATTGGAAATTTTCGCTTGCTTTGAAACGCCGTTCTGACTACATTAAGAGTCCGCAGTAAGCTCGATTCTCCTTACAAACGTAGTTACGCTCTCATTTTAAAACTACGTGTTGGATTGTAACGAAACTTTGTATGTTCAATGAAATGAGGTATATTTATGTCTGTAATTAGTTATTCGCTTACTGCGGCCCTCTTAAGAAATTTTAAGGTTTGATTTTCAGATATGTGGTTCTTAACTATATAATTGTTTATCTGATTATACATATTGCCTGAAGTTTCCTTGATGAAAAAAAATCCTAAGTTGGGTCTTAATTTTCCTTTTTTCACTCAGCCTACTCAGACAATACATTATTTTGCGGCACCATCAAGTTAATACCATAGTAGTACAGGTCGATTCACGAAAGCTGGCATGAATGGATTGACCGAAAGTAATGTCACTTGTCACTGTGAGTGTCAGTGTGAGTGCCATTCTTATACAGGGGCCTCCTAATATTTTGTAAACATGTACCTAATAGTTACGTTTTCGTTATTCAAGAAAAAATGAATGATATTAGGTATTATAATCTGCACCAAGTATCATGTTAATCCTTTTAGTAATTATTATTAAAGTCCTTTGTAAATAATACGTACATATATTTTTCTGACTTATTTTTAATGTCAAGAATCAAAAGGTAATGGCTTCTTCGAATTTTGTAATAGGCGGTTATATAACTTACCCCCCACCGCCAACCAGAAGGAATGGAAGCCCGAATCTCTTCACGAGCTCCACGCAGCGCCCGTGTCCCCGCACCGTCAGGTTGAAGCACCCGAGCCTGTCACCTGAATAGATCATATCATATCATATCATTTATTCAGTAATAATCATACGTCATCATTAATACTTTGATATTTTCATACTAAACATTTTTCGATTTCTATACTGCTTCTACATTTGTCGCATTCCAGGCTTCGCAACAAACGAGCGCGATGACAAGGGGCCTGAGTGGGATGGAACGACATGAGGCATACATTCGGACGTCGGCGACGCGGCCCCTCACGCCCTACCAGCATCGCGCTCGTGAGTTGCGAAGGCTTTATTGTCTACAAAGGTCTTATTCCGATGTCTCGTTATGGTTTTTCGTCATGTTGTATAAATACTAAAAACAATAGCAAGAAACGAGTGTGACCGAAATAAAAAGATAATGATGAATGTCTTATAGCAACCAACACAAATGTAGAAGCTGTAACGGTTAGAGTCGGACGAGTAAAGAGTAAAGACGGGAGAGTATTTTGTAACTTATATCGTCGTGAATGAGTTATCTACAGCAAAAAGAAATAAATAGGTTTTTTCTTGTAGCAATGTCATTTTATAATACAACACATTATACGTATACATTTTATAATACTGAAGTATTTATTGTATGTTTTTTTATTAGCTTGTAGGTATATTAAATAAACTAACTAACTTAGAAAAGATGAAAAACCCCCGACATTTTCATTTCAAAGTCCAATATCTCAAAAACGGCTAAACAGATAGCTCCCTCAGGATGAAATTATCTAAGACACAAAAAAACCGCATTCAAATCGGTCCATCCGTTTGGAAGCTACGATACCACAAACAGATACACAGGCACACAGATACACAGACAGACATGTTTAACTTATAACACCTCTCTGTTTGCATCGGGGGTTAAAAACATAGCTCGCCGAGTTTTTAACGCCGATTCTCCTCCGTACCAGGTTATTTTTTCCAAACGTGGTTGTTAATCGACATTCATAGGCGCATGTAATATGCCAAAAATTAAATACAGAACTGACTTGTTTGTCCTAATAAATTATTCAAAATAGTATTTTTACCTGTCAAGGAATCAGCACCACACTGCAGTACAACAGCACTAGGCTGGAAAGTCTCCATGACTTTAGATATGATTGGGACGAAGATGGATTCATAGGATTCGTCGTCCATGCCATCTCGGAGTGGGATGTTCACTGCATAGTATTTTCCTTTGCCCGCTCCGATATCTCGTAGATCGCCTGTGCAAAAGTAAGGTTATGATAAATTCGATTTAATTAAAGTAATGTGAACTGGAAGTGCGGAAAATAAGCAAAGTAATTAGGCATATTATTATTATTAGTGTCTTTATTTAATTAATATTTACTTATTGCCATGGCAAAATTTCCAGACCTAAGAGGTGATTCATTTTGATAGCTACGAGGGTGAATCGACTTTTAGACCAACACTATTTTGCCTTTGAGATATTTTTGGTGTATTGATGTAGCTAACAAAATAATAAAGTTAAATTTGTGAAAAACTTTGAACTATAATAATTAAAAACATTGTCAAGTCAAGTTTCCAAACTTACAATGAGAGCTCTCTTACAAGTAAGTTTATTTTTTATCGAGCTTCTGCTCGCAACTCCGTCCGCGTGGGACTCGTTTATATCGCAGCTCCATACAAACTTTTACCCCCGCATTTCACCCTCTTAGGGGAAGATTTCTGGGATAAAAACTATCCTATGTCACTCTCCATCCCTTCAACTATTTTCACTTAAAGAATCACGTCAATTCGTCGCTCCGTTTTGCCGTGAAAGACGGATAAACAAACAAACACACACACTTTCCCATTTATAATATTAGTATAGTATATGGATTGTTTTACTTTCAGTGAAGGAAGGAAGGGAGTTCAAGGAAGTGTTATGGTTTTACAAGTCCATATTTGTATTTATTTTACTTATGATACAGGAAAGGAAAAATACAGAAATCATAAAATAATAATAATAATGCGCATGAATGAAAATTACCTGTGCCAGGGAAGTACTCTCCATATTTATGGAAGGACACAGTCATGACTCGGTCAGTGGTGTAGAAGGCTTCCTCCACGCCGTCTCCATGGTGAACATCAATGTCGATGTACAGAACTCTCTGGTGGTACTTGAGCAGTTCCAGGATGCCCAGAACGATGTCGTTGACGTAACAGAACCCGGAGGCTTCCGACTTCTTCGCGTGGTGGAGGCCGCCGCCCCAGTTGATGCAGATTTCGGATGCCTGTGAAATGAGAGAAAATCGTTGATAAACTGTTCACTGGAAGTGTTGTTCAGTTTCTACACCATTTTTTTACTGATGCTCTATCTACATATCATCATATCAGCCAAAAGACGTCCACTGCTGGACATAGATCTCACCCAAAGAGTGCCACAATGACCGGTCTTGCGCCACCCGCATCCAGCGGACCCCCGCGACCTTTCCTAGGTCATCAGCATCATGACGCTACGCCTTACGGTACGTAGTCGTCAGTCGAGATCCTTTCCGCCCCAACGGCCATCGGTTCTACGAGCAATGTGTCCACTTCACACGATTCAGAGGGTTAACTTGGCTCTGCGGCGGATATTCTCATTTCTGATGCGATCACACGGAGAAACTCGCAAGTCGACACGTCTACAGCCCCTAGCTCATCTACATATACCAATATCATAAAATGGAAGTTTCTGTGGGATTGTAGATTTGGAAGATATCAGATTTCTAATATTCTTTCACCTGCATGTGGAGTTTCTTGATGGTTATAGGCTAAATTTTATCCCGCGGGTTGCCTGCGTTCTTTGTAATACACGGGCGAAGCCGCGCGGGCAGCTAGTTAGGAATACTTTGACAATGCTCTAGATTATGTATTTTATTATCAAATATAATAAGTTGCTATGGTTTATGAGCCATAGGCTATTGCTTAATAAACATTTTTTCAAAATCCCTAGTTATTGGGGAGTTGCCAGTAATAGGCAATTTACTGCCTGGTTAAAGATTTAACTGATAAAGAGACAATGTTTGTGACTTTGTATGTTTCTACTCATCCCATTTCAAAAAATATCGTTTGTTGTGTCAACTGCCTGCCTCATAAATAAATATTTCACTCCAGTCAAGTCAGAAATAGGGTATGTTTTATACCGCGACTCTAGCTGTGTTATTTGTATTACGCGGGCGGAGCCGCGTTAGCGGCTAGTAAACAATAAATAAGTGTACCTGTTTATTTAACTTGACAGCAGCAGCTACGGAGCCTCCTGCTGATAGTTGGCAGAACTCATATAGTCCATCGAATACTGGGCAATCTTCTCCAACATTGACTGAAATAGAACATCTCCATTATACCTCTTAATGAAACAAATTATTTTATAAATTTTTTGCGATTGCAATTTAATGCGGAAGTTACCACAATCCAATTTTAAGATGTGATACAGAGATCAATTATAATGGAAAAATAAACCATCATTGTCTGAAGCCTAGGGCAAGACTCGAACTCGTCCCCTCTGTATTGCCGGTAGAGCACTCTCCCTCTGAGCTGGTTACAATAGAAATATCTTTGACCCATTCATACGTAGATTAAGCCTAGTGTATGGTTAACTGTTTCTAAATGAGTACAGTACAGTGGGCGTAAATGAGTTAAGCAAAAGCAATGGCGGGCAGAACATGGTATTTGAAATCGGCAACTTCTTATGATGCTCCAAAGAATGCTCTGATGATGTGAGATTTGTATGGTCACAGAATTATTCAGTTGTTTTTGTATGTATTTGAAAAAAGAGCAAAAATTATTTTACCTCTATATTTTAGAGTATTTGAGTAAGCTTTGTTTGTTAGTAATGTAGAAATAATTTATTTTTACTGTTGTCACATAGTGTATTATAATTATTTGGTGGATGGACAACGAATTTAATCAAAGTGAATACAGGCCCTAACGTATACCAACTGCCTGTAAAATTGATAGGTTGATACTGGTTAAATAAACGTAACTCACATCTCTGCATCTGTTTGTTGTATTCAGACATGTTGTCTGGCCGAATTGAGCGAAGGAATCTGATATAATCATCGGAGTGAAACTTTGTCATTTCATCTGCAGTCGCTTTATGTGGTCTCTGGGGAAAAGATAATGTAAATAAGTGAACTGGATGGCTACCTACATATATCTGCTTTTATAGTTCTACTAAAAATTGGTTGCACTCACATATATTTCCATTTTTCTGTACAGCCCATAATTTAACAATAAATTATGTGTCATACGTATACGGTGCGGTTTCATGGGATGACCCTGTCCATAGTAGTAATTACCGATATCGCCTGAAATTAAAACAAACAATCAATATTCATTCAATCAGTACATAAACGATACCATTTTCAACTTTCTACCCACATGTTACTCAGTTCATGTAACGGCTTGACACATTCTCGTCTGTACTGTATAAAAGAAGGTGCTAGCCAAATCAGTTAGGCCAATCATGGCGCAGTTCGTGGTACAGACGCTTTGGAATGCCTTGACATACAATCCAATAAAAGTAAAAAGATGAACACCCAACATCTCACATTATACGTTATACAACAAAAATCGTAACTAACTAAGCGTCTTGTATAGTAAAGTTATAATAAAAATATGCAATAATTAGGGATAACGTATAACATTGAAAGATAATGGAAAGCCTGTAGTGGCGGGTAAAAAACTTGCTTATACTTACTATCATAGTAATAGCACACTCTCTTCTTACTATGAGGTTGCATTGCCATTTTGGAAACACAAATTTACTTAGTAGATCACAATTAAGTTGTTAATTTATAATTTTCACGAGTATTACACGCACAAAACTATCAAAAACAGCTCATACAACAAGCACAGCACAGCGCCCCTCGCCTCGCTTGTATACTCTGCTATTGCTTGCTTGCTCTATTTCCTTCACTCATTCGTTCTCGATCAAGTCATTCCATCTGAATGAACATGGGGAACGTCACAATTTTTGCCACATGCCACCCACATGCATCTGTTTCTTCCTTCATTCATTATGCTGGATATACATAGACGGCAATGTAATAATCCTACTTATAATATTATAAATGCGAAAGTTTGGATGTTTGGATGTTTGTTACTCAATCACGCTTCAACGGCTCAACCGATTTGAATGAAATTTTGCACGAGGCTAGTTTATAGCCTGGACTAAAATATAGGATAGTTTTTATCCCTTGTCCACGCAGACGAAGTCGCGGGCTAGTAACATATATAACAGTTATTTATTATTGAAAAGGCAGGTGGCTCAGCTTATGCCTGTTGCAACAGGCCTTCAGCCCGCAGGGCCCGAAGATGCCAACAACAGGCGCTGTTATTCTGCCACCCCCCATAGTTAAATACAGCAAGATGAGGTGTAGCATGAGAGGATTAAAATACTAATACTTAAACTGGAACCAAGTTGTACTGACCATAAAATGCCACACCTGTCCTGCTGCACTTAATTAATGAAGCTTAAAACTAACTTAACTAAAGATATAAATTAAACAGTGACAATTCCGAATACAGTGTACTACCCAAAAACGGGCGCTGATTAGGGGTAGGTACTAGCCAAAGGTAAACGTTTCTTTCTTTTGGGAGTCCAATAAGCAAGCCTTACATTGTTTTTTAAAAGCCACTAGAGAACGACTATTTATTACTGGAGGAGGCAAGTTGTTCCAGCATCTAGAGGCAGCGTAACGAAAACTGCCTCTAAATGCGTGAAGACGTAATCGGGGAATCAACAGCGTTTGTTTTTGTGCCCGCAAACCTTTCACACTTCGGTCAGTTTTCCACGAGAGTTTTCGTGCGAGGTAAGGAGGAGCGCCGGTTTGCTTTAAGGAGAAAACAATGGAAGCCAAATTTAAAGTACGTCTATTTGACATCTTTAAAACACCTGCTTTGTTAAGGTAAGGGCTAATGCGGGAGCGGCGAGGAATATCCCGACAGAAACGCATGCAAGAATTTTGTACGCGCTGGACAGCACGTTCTGTTCTCTTGAGTAGGCAAGGGCCGTAAACAATATCACCGTAGTCTAATTGGGATAAAACGAGTGAGTCTGTCAAGCGCTCGCGAACGTTAAGCGTCAAATAGGGTCTTAGTTTGTATAGTGATTTTAGGGCTCCAAAACATTTAGGTATTTTGGTATTGATATGGGTTTCAAATCTCAAAGACTCATCCAACACGAATCCAAGGTTCTTAACTTGTCGCTCTTCCGCTATAGGCAAACCCGTTATACGTAAGTCAATTTTATGAGCGCGTATCTTCTCGCATTGGTTTTTAGTTCTCAATACTAAGAAGACGTATTTTTTCGGATTTATAATTAGACCGTTATCCTTAGACCAATGCTCAACTGCTTCCAAGACACCTAAGTAAAAGAAGTGAAGTAGTACCGTATGTACTGTAAAGTATTTTTATTTTTATGCAAATGCTTTCGGAGTCCTATCCAATAGCATTTCAGCAAATCTTGAACACGTTATGAGAACCAAAAACAGTTAAGTAAATATTAAATAGCAAAAGTTAATTTATTCGAAATCATCCATTTCTTCCCAACTTTCAACATTAAGGTCCAGAAGTGTTAAAGTACTACGGGCTAAACTAAAATTTTTCATTTCAATTAATTCATACGAAAAAGTACTTAAATCAATTATTTAAAATAATAATACTCATTGTTACTAATAGCTATGTGGGCCATAGAAGCCTGTATTTAAAATAAAACATTTATTGCACTTCGAAGAAGTGACTCACAAAATTTCACGAAACGATTCACGTTACCCGATGGTAAGAAATGCGACCTGTAGAGGAGAAAAGTGAGAAAGCCGGACATACAAACGATTATTGGCTCAAGCTGAAGCATAGAACTTCGTTAGCTTCGCTCCATCGTTCGATTACTTACCTCAGATTTAATTCTGGATCTTTTCAAGGGTCAGGTCTGAACCTGACCCGTGAATCATATTTACCAAATCAAATTAATCTCGGAATAGCAAAATATATTCACAACATTATTCCAAAATAAAAAATAAACTGGCGTAGCCCACCCAAACAGTAGCATTTGGCATTTCGCATACCTCATGAACTCTAGCGCCTAACAGCGAATTCACTCGCCCTCATGGTCCGAAGAACGATACCGTTTTACGTATAACAGTTTGCGGTACGGCCGTACCAGTCTATAAACCAATACTCTTTACACTGTGGCCGTACCATCCTTTTCCAGAAGCAGTTCAGGCCATTTACGACCCCTCTTTGTGGATAAAACTAGAAGTCTGAATTTTCGGTAACCAAGCAGGCATTCTATAAATACCGGATATTTCAAATTTAATTCAATTTGATTCAGTACTTTAAGAATTATAACTAATCAATGTTTCTTAATTTTGTCACTCACTCTCTCACTCACTGATTGACTGACTGACTGACCGATCATCAACTCTAAGGCACTTCGAGCAGACATAGAAACTTCGAATTTAGAATACAATTAGTGTTAAGAAAAAACCAAAATATTTTGCAAATTCAGTCCAGTTTTCTAGATAAATAATTTGTACTCCCATATAAATATATAGGCTTACAAAGTTACATTTGCTGTGAATGGGACAAAAAATGTCAAAGTAAGAATGGGACTGCATTCATAATTTATATGTACATATTTATAATACAATAACCTAATTGTCTGTTAGTGTACTAAATGAGCTGTTGTACTTATTTATCAATTTATTTATTTATTTCACTGCACTCAAATGGTTTCTTTAAAACAACTCAAATAAATAAAAAAAAACAATACATATGGATTTAAAAGACCGCAATATTTTGACCTCAAAAAAAGGTGATGATTGGTACCAAAACACAATGTATTGTTGCAAAATGTTACCGATAGATGTTAACATGCTGTAATATAATAATGTAATAAATAAATGGCAATTCAAGTGTGGTGGCTGCATAACGAGTTGTGCTATTTCAATCCATTCATTCTGAACGATATCATTCATTCGTTCACGAAGTAATTCCCGTTTTCATTCATCTGAATATTCTGAATCAGCACTCGATATTCTCTATCCTGTTTCTCTTTCAAATAAGCAGTGGTTGAGGTAAGACGTGTTTGTGGCATGATTTGAAATTTCAATCCAGGATGTGAATTGTGAATATTAGAAATATGTAGTTTAAGTTTTTAAATGCGCGATAATCCTGATGTATTGCATAGCGTGTGAATTTGATACAAGTGAGTTTTCTAACGATAATGGCGTCTCTTCAGGTTTACTGCCCGCCCTGCTAAGATTGGATTGGAAAATACATCCGTATTTATTCAGCACATCTTGAATTCCAAATCATATCTAAAAATGTGAGTATAATTCGATCTTGTTTCTTAGTATATTTCCCATATTATTTATTTAATTTCCTAGAACAATTTGTCATTTTTGATGGATGTATGTCGTTCGAGTACTTTCATATTCATCAATACGGCATTCTAGATTATAAGTCTGGTTTTAGAGTTTCGATGTTTTAGTGTATTCTTCCTTGAAATAATGTATTCCAAAGCAGGAGATTCTATTCTCTATAGATTTGAGTTTCAAATTGATGCATGAATAGGTTACATCGTCCTCCATTTTGTCTAGTGCACCAATCGTTAATTTCACGCTTGCGTGGTGCGCTCGGTTTCTGACCGTGCTTTTTGTAGTTCAATAATTAATGTAATGAAATTACCACAGCACAATCTAGTATTTAGTCTGTTCTTCGTTCCGTAATCTATGTAATGAACCGACTTTACGTGTCAGTGTCACGGTCACGTGTAGATAAATATCCAACACGTGTCACTTCACTATTAGCGCTATTCCTTAACAATGTTTCTCGACTTTTATATGCTTAACTTCAATTACCTTTTAGGTCCGGTAATTGGAACAATAGCCGTGGTGGAAGCGGCGGTTCCAGATTTGGTTCTGGCGGTGGAAGCAAATTCGGAGGTGGCGGCGGCGGCGGAGGTGGCCGCTTCGGCGGCGGCGGGGGCGGAGGCAAAAAGGAGTTCACAGGAGGTCAGAACATGCGCCGGCCCAACTGGGACACCATGTCGCTGCAACCCTTCAACAAAGACTTCTACAACCCACATCCGTCAGTACTGAGCCGGTCCCCATATGAAGTAGAAGAATACAGGGGTCAGCATGAGATTACTGTTAGTGGACTTAATATCCCTAACCAAATTCAACGTTTTGAGGAGGGCAACTTCCCCGACTATGTCATGAAGGGCATCAGTGGTATGGGCTACAAGGAACCAACACCTATCCAAGCTCAAGGCTGGCCGATTGCCATGTCTGGCAAGAACTTGGTTGGCATTGCCCAAACAGGCTCTGGCAAGACCTTGGCTTACATTCTGCCTGCCATTGTGCACATCAACAACCAACAGCCCCTGCGACGTGGCGACGGGCCCATTGCTCTGGTGCTTGCCCCTACAAGAGAGTTGGCTCAGCAGATCCAACAAGTAGCCACTGATTTTGGAAATGCTTCGTACGTGCGTAACACTTGCGTGTTCGGTGGTGCGCCCAAGAGGGAACAAGCTCGCGATTTGGAGCGTGGTGTCGAAATTGTGATCGCCACCCCTGGCAGACTTATTGATTTCCTGGAGAGGGGAACCACCAACCTTCAAAGATGCACATACTTGGTGTTGGATGAAGCTGATCGCATGTTGGACATGGGTTTTGAACCCCAGATCAGAAAGATCATTGAACAGATCCGCCCAGACAGACAAACTCTCATGTGGTCTGCCACATGGCCTAAGGAAGTGAAGAAGCTGGCTGAGGACTACCTGGGAGACTATGTCCAGATTAATGTTGGCTCACTCCAGCTTTCTGCTAACCATAACATTCTTCAAATCATTGATATTTGCCAGGAACACGAAAAGGAAAACAAGTGAGTATTTTGATATTTTTCCTGTTCATGCATTATTACAAGTATTTTTAGTGATGAATGTTTTTGGTATGACCACCAGTACTGATTAGAAAACTAAACTATCCTCTAAGAAGATCTGAATATTGCCGTTTGAACATAAATCTTAAATAAACTTTGAAGTAGCTCTAAATACGTTTTTAAATTTCAGATTGAATGTACTTCTACAAGAAATTGGACAAAGCCAAGACCCTGGTGCAAAGACCATTATTTTCGTTGAGACTAAGAGGAAAGTTGAGAATATCACTAGAAATATTAGGCGCTACGGCTGGCCGGCTGTCTGTATGCACGGGGATAAAACACAACAAGAGAGAGATGACGTTTTATACCAGTTCAAACAAGGCCGTGCCAGTATTCTGGTAGCAACTGATGTTGCTGCCCGAGGACTCGGTAAGGATTACTTTCGTCTCTTTCCTGCTAATGAAATCATGAAATTTAATGCAAAAGCTCCTTTTGTTATGACAATGTACCAGTGTTCCTCAACCTTTATTTGTTTTATACTTTCAGAGGCACTGGCGGCATGTTATTGTGTTCTATCTGAATACTGCCAAATATTTGATGGCATGTTACTGCACTGGATTTGTAGATAAGACAGTTCCAGATGCAGTGGTATTTCCATTGAGAATGCAATAACTCTGTCATTATTATGGTGCCTCAAGTAGTGCCTTTCACTGCGATTGGACCCGAGGCCGGAAGCTTGATGGTATGTCCGTGAATATTGCGGATGCACCTGAGAGTTGATGAAAACCTGGTGATGCACTACGTGGTATTTTAATTCAAAGATCGAAAACATTGTGCATTGTTGAAAAACTTGACCCCAGTTGAGATGATCTGCATATGGTCAAGGGTTTTCTGTTTCGGCCGGAGTGGAGTTTTGGGCTAATGTGAACATGAATGAAAAGTCTTAAACCGAACGCCCGTTCCTGACTCCTGGGTTCCGAGTGAGAGGCAACTGTTTACTGGATATTTGTACATAGCTGTGTGTAACTCATCCATGTAAGTAATACAGCCATGAGTTACTTACTTAATATGTACAAGGTTGTCATCAAAGCTTTTGTTATTGGGTTTTGTTAGATTTTCATGAATTAGTAGTGTTGATAATTGAAATTTAACCAATAACACCAATACAAGATGTTTTAACATAATTGCTTTTCTAGATGTTGATGGTATCAAATATGTGATAAACTTTGACTACCCTAACTCCTCTGAGGACTACATTCACCGAATTGGAAGAACTGGACGTTCAAAAACGAAAGGCACATCGTATGCCTTTTTCACACCTTCTAACTCTCGTCAAGCAAAGGACCTAGTGTCTGTACTACAGGAAGCCAATCAGGTAATTACTAATAAGCTGTACAGAATACTTGTCACATTAGTTACATGAAGGACACTGTCTCAAAGTTTATATTCAGTCCTGTTTAGCAATTGGTTAGTGACGTGCAACGTTGAAAATTACTATTTTCCTCATACCTTTGGCATGGGTACGTTTCTTAATGGCGTGACATGAATGCGAGTATGAGGTACATAAAACGACAGCTACATGCCTTCGGTGTCCACACAATATTAGTCTGGATCCCATCCTCAGATGCTGTGACATTTTTCGTTAAAGCAGCCTTTAAACCTGGCTTTATGCAGTTCACTATCTGCACCACACTCACTGATTGAGTGCACTGCACTGCATTAAATCGGGTCTAAAGTAGAGATGCAACGGATAGTTGTTTGGCCGGATACCGGATAATCGGCCTGATCACCGGCCGAATATCCGGTATCCGGCCGCCGAATATTCGGCCGGCCAAACGATACCTACATTTTAGTTTGGCGGCGGGCGCGTCGTGCAGGTTTCAACCTGTTACGTATTGTAGGTTCGCGCGGACCGTTTTCTAGTCAACGAACGAGTTTTATTAGGTCAGTGTACGGAACTATTTCGTATGCAGTACACGTGCGCCCGCCTATTTTGCTGAATCGATAAGTTTTTTTTTGTGTTTAATGTGTACAGTAGACAAATACCAAACTGAATCACTATTCGGTATCCGGCCGGATAGTGCGCAACAGTCCGGTATTCGGCCGGACAGGCCGGATACCGGATAGCAACCGGATATCCGTTGCATCTCCAGTCTAAAGGCTGCTGTAGAGTTGAATATTTGATCCCAGAATAGCAAGTTATTGACGTTATCATTTGTTTACAGACCATCAGTCCTCAACTGCAAACCATGGCCGACCGTTGCGGCGGCGGCGGAGGGTGGAACAGGAGTCGGTACGGAAGCGGCCGCGGCGGTGGCGGTGGCGGCTCCTTCAAGCGCGGTACGAGCTTCGGCAGAAACGGACAAGGTGGCGGTGGCGGTGGCCACAGACGGTTTAATAATGACTATTAATTTAAATCTGTATCTAATGTAGTTTATAAGTAGCAAATCCTCATAGGAATTATTTGTGTGAATGCGTAATGTCTATGCAAGTAGGATAACTGATTGTCTGGTAGTTGGTATCAGTGAGTTATTTATTTTGTGGGTCTACTTTTTGTACCTTGATTATCTGAACCTAACTTTAATGTATTATTATTTTTGCACTGTGATAATTTAAGCTGTGATTCTGATGAGGATTAGCTAAAAGATTTAAGTTCAAACATTTCCGATTGCCGATTTGTCCGTGTTCTGTGAAACTTAGTTTGTCACTTCTGGGAGCTGTTATCAGACTAGTTTATTGACTACAACTGAACAGCTATTCATTATTAGAAAATTTCATTCCAATACTGTTCCATAAATGTCAATAAATGTGAAATAATATAAGAACAAATTTGTTTTATTACTTGACTCAACGCGGTCTTTCAGCCCTTCGGACGCCAAGAACTTTGTTTTGGCATTTCTGAGTGAAAAAATTGGGTTAGGCTCGTAAAGGTACATTTTTTTTAATGATCATTTTCCCGAAAAGTACACCTCTAAAAGTGCACTTCCCGATATGTACACTTTTTCAACAGGTGAACTTTCGCAGAAGGTATATTTTCCCGGAAAGTACACTATGGGTAGGGGAGCGCGTGTGTGAAGAAAGTGTCTCGTCATACTTAGAGCATTAAACCAACCGGAGCGGCCATTGACAGGCGTTCCCCTCTGCCAAAATATATGACCAGTGGTCATACACATTGTATGGACTGACGTAGCTATTTTCACGTTACGCATACACTTGACGTTCCACTCCCCCGCAAAAATCGGCAGACTATGTAAAGAAAATGACTCGTGGCCACTCCGGTTAGTTTAATGCTCTAAGGCCAAAACGGACCCCGGGCTAAACCACATAAGGCCTGCTACAAACAACGGCTAATGTCAATTTTACTTTTGTCCGCCTCTGCCAGGACGCGCCAGTGTGATGCAGGCTTAAATGAGGATGTGATCCCATGAACGTAGAATAATCTGGACAGGCTATGGTAATAATAATACCACGTACGAGCGAGCTGGTAGCATACAAATCTCGATAAGTGTGACAGAAAGGGAAATATCATTCATTGTCCTTGTCATAGTTCCACTTTTTTTTGTTGGCACAACTAATTTAGTATGAAGTGCCCTACAAACCAGTACCCGTCCAAATTAAGTAGTTGTTTATGGCAAGTCATTAACTATTTTAGGACCGGTTCTTAATTTAGCTGCATAAGAGCTTTTCCGTCCCTCACTGTGATAACATGTATAGCCCGTCCATAGTATTCTACGTTCATGATGTGATCCGGTGCCGGTTAATGTACAGCCATGATAGTGCACGGCCAAATAATGTACAGCCCAATAATCCGTGTCTACACTGTACGTGCATTATCACCCTGAGCAAACTTGGTCCGGGGCAATAATTGGAAGCCTATTTTGTCCGGGCTGATAATGCACGACCCAATAATCCTAGTCCACTAAAAGTGGACGCGGATTATCAGGTTGTACATTATTGGGCTGTGCATTATCACCCTGAACAAACTTGATCCGGGGCAATAATTGGAAGCCAATTTTGTACGAGATGATAATGCACGTCCAATAATCCGAGTCCCTGTGGCTTCGGATTATCAGGCTGTACATTATCTATGCGGACTGAAAATTTCCAGCGAGTCGACGCCACCCCGCGCAGCGGGGTGTCTATTTCTGGTCTGAGGGACACAAGTGAACCCTAACCTAACCGACCTAAGACAGTTCGCTTATGGACCATCCACATTATGTGATTATATCCCAATTTGTCAGTACAACATGTCGAAGTCAGAATTGGGTGTAGCGTACAGACGTAACTGCAACTACAATTTCATTCAGTGTGTCCAGTTAACAGAAGGAAAGCGAAAATTGGCGTATCCAAACGGTGCTGCGAAGCGGACTGCAAGATTGTTACTAACCGATGAGATAGGGCAAGACAGCACGTCTAACACACAGCCGCGACATACTCTCGATTTCTCTCGCATGTCCTAATAAGAGAGAGACGGATAGTGCGAGAAAAATTGAGAGAGCTCGCGCGCCGTCGCGTAATAGCCGTGCAGCACACAGAAATCGAGAGTATGTCACGGCCACCTCATGATCGACGTGCTGTCTCGCCCTATCTCATCGCTTAGTAACAATCTTGCAGTCCGCTTCGCAGGACCGATTGAATGCGGCAATTTTCGCTTTCTTACTGTTAACTGGCCACACTGAATGAAATTGTAGTTGCAAAACACCGGTTAAAAAAAAATTACAAAATTACCGTGTAAAATATTAATACAATGTTCTTTAGCGTATATTTTTAAATTATCGTTTAAATTTATTTGTATGAAATTTGTGAGAAAAAAAAACTTGGCAGATCATGCAAATTCCATGGTCCAAATTGTGATTTTCATGCAATTAGTCCGTACAACTCGTTTGACGGTTGGAACATGCATCCACACTATAGCAATTAGTCAGATTCAGATGAATTGGGGCTGACAAATCACTTAATGTGGATGGCCCATTATGACAAGCCATCTTTGTCCGCCCTGATAATGCACGACCCAATAATCCGCGTCCACGAAAAGTGGACGCCGATTATCAGGCTGTACATTATTGGGCCGTACATTATCACCTTGAGCAAAATTGGTCCGGGGCAATAATTGGAAGCCACTTTTGTCCGGGCTGATAATGCACAACCCAATAATTTGAGTCCACAAAAAGTGGACGCGGATTATCAGGCTGTACATTATTGGGCCGTGCATTATTGGCTCCCTGTGATCCTTATGCCGGCAACCATACTGCGCTATTCGCTTATGCGCTTAGCTTATGCGCCTGTATTCGACGAAGTATGGACGGTTAAAGGCCGAGTCACACCCACTGCGTGTGCAGCACGTATGCGTCGACGTCAGCGTAGACGTGCACAGCACCCCTGTCACACCGGGTGATGCGCGCGTCTACGCGTGCGCACGCTGCAGCTCCGCGGCGTACCAGCCGCCATTTGCATTCCATTACTTATAATATTAGCATCATGTTCGATAGCAGTTAGTCTGACGAAGGAAAAGCACTGTTCTTACTGTTATTTAAAGATACTCCTGCGACATCCAAAAGGGTTTGGCTTTATAAAATTGACGGAAGTAGAGGAGAACACAGTGAATAACACAACTTATGTCGTGAACTTGAATCACACGAAGATATTCGATGTTTTGGTATTTCCACATGTCAAGAGATTCTTTTGAAGTTGGTCTCGTATTTTAATATAGAGTAAAATTATTTGAAAACACGACAAGACTTTAACATACAAGCTTGGACTGCCGATTGATCACAGAATAGATACTCGTAATGATTGATGCACCTATTTGTTCCCATATAAATGTTTTGTATGCCATTTGTGTGTGTCTACCTAATGTTATAAATACACTGATATTGTCGAACAACATCAATTAGTTTTCCTTTGGCGCGTGATGGAAACCATCACGCGCAACAGCGAATTTGTAATTTAATACAAGAGAGCTGCGCGTACACACGCGCAGCACCGAGCTGTGCGTGTCCGAGCCGGTCCGGTGTGTCATCTCATAGGGAACGTCGACCAATACAACGTCATCACTGCACGCAGCGAAGCGACGTTGCCGCTCCGCTCCGTGTACGCATGCACGCAGCACGCAGCCTGTTTGTCTGCCTGGAGCTGCGCTGCGTGCGCACGCGTTGCGTGTGCGTGCACGTCGACGCACACGCATCCGGTGTGTCATGTCGTATGGGGATTCATACATTACAACGCAGTGGTGTACGAGCTGCACACGCACACGTGCTGCACACGCACACGTGCTGCACACGCAGTCGGTGTGACTCGACCTTTATTCGCACGCATAAGCGCAAATAGCGAACGCGTATCCGTCGGTGTTTTGGTACACATCAAAGGAGGCAAGTAAGCCGAATAGCGCGTCGACTGCCCACACTTCGTTCACTCACTCATTTGCTCGCTTGCTTCTAGAATTGTATCAAATGCAGCCTTGAATCTGGGACCCAAAAAATGGTTTCCATACGGTATAAACAAAGATTAGCGATGCCTGGGTTGAAATAAAAAATAATATGAAAGAACGCTAACAACACACATATTTGGCATTCCGGCACGGCACTTCGTGCCGGAATGCCGGGCATGGTGGGCATGTTTGTTGGTCGTGCACATCTCTTCTCTACATATAATAAATGTGAAAGTTCGTTGAGGTTGTCAGTGAGACATAAGAAGTAGAGTTTGAAGGAAATTATATTTATTCAACGAACATTAAACACGTCAATAGCGGATGCAGAACTTACCAATTTCCATGCATTTAGAAGGTCATTCTCCAGTTTTTTGTCGTCGTCTGAACTCCAACAAACCATATTAAACGTATAAAAAAGTTTGATGGAGTTACGGTGACCCACAGGCCAAATTTGTGAATATTTGGATAAAGTCGTCTTTAATTTACGCAACAGCGCCATCTATCTGTTTATTAATACGACAGCCCAACGAAAAGGAGTGTTATGTTTTCTGTTTTCCGGGTATCACGGGAAATCTATAGAATGGATTAATATGCAACTTTCACTAAAACGTTCAATGGATCTTCGGCCACGCAATAGGCTATAAAAATTATAAAGATAAGGGTGCAAAGGGGTTAAAAAATGGGGTTGAATTCAGTCAGTATGTTTTTGTATATAAATCGTTTTTTTAATGTATAGTAGATCCTACTCTCACGTAAATTTTATTATAATATGTCTAAATAAATCAAAAACATAATATAAGCGGCATCTATCGAGCTGAAATTGGACTACAATTGAGTTCGCTAGATGGCGCAAATCGGCAACTAACATCAACGACCTCTATCAAACAGAAATTGTATCAAATTATGCTCGCTAGATCATTATATATACATCAAGCATTAATAATGTTTCTAATTCATTGAATTTGTGACTCTTAAATCTCATAATCATGAAGGTCTGAAATTGCGTTAGCTTTAATACGTTCAAAGGCACCGGCGCGTTTCACCGCTTCCGGTCCGAGTCGACCTGGGATAAAGCTATCCTATATTTTAATCCAGGCTATAAACTACCTTCGTTTAAAATTACATCTAATTCGTTTGAGCCGTTTGAGCGTCATTGAGTAACAAACATCCAAATATCTAAACATCCAACCATCCAAACTGTCGCATTTACTTTACTTTTTTACTTTATTATACTTATTTTATCAATTAAATTTTCACTTTGTTGGTACACTTCAGCACAATTCTATCACCGTATCGAAAATCGTAAATAAACCTCGTTCATTAAACTATTTTAATCATATGGTATATATTATTTTTCACCTTAAAAATTTATCACTCTTTAGTACCACCCAGGGGACACGTGCAGGGTTGTGGTAGGTAGCTCCTGCGGACCCGAGTAACAGTTGTCCCCCCTATGTCAAGTGAGTGGTCAACTCGACTGATAGGAGTTCTTAAGCCGCCCGGCGTCTAACTCGGCTTAACGACTACTGTCATAGACAGCAGCCGTGATCAACTGCTTAGCGTGCCTTCCAAAAGCACGGACGCGCTCATTTATATATTAACCACCCACTCAAACATCAGGCGGTTACCCATCCAAAGACTGACCGCTGCCATCTTTACTTAACCTGCGTTATCGTTTCCGACTGGCAGTTGCCACTAGGCTATGATGCTAAAGTTTGGACCGCAATCACGCAAAAATGGATTAATATGAATTTTGGTATACATAAAGTCTATAACCTGGATTATCATACGAATATATAATACTTTTTATTCCGGGAATCATCGTCTAAGGGGGCGAAATAGGGGGCGCAAGTTTGTAAGGAGCTACGATATAAAAGAGTTCCACGCGGACGAAGTCGCGGGCAGAAGCTAATAACAAATATTTTCGCAAATACGGCCCAGTCGCATAAGCAATAGCGCAGTGGAGCGCAGGCATTATGCAAGGGAAAAAAAAACCTGTAATGTCCACACGGGTGACCTGCCATGCTCGCTCGTGTCGCTGCGCCGTTATGTTCTTGTCTCGATACATAGACAAGAGGTTTCTGTCAAGTGTGAGTGTCAGTCAAAAATGTCACAAGTGTTAAGTGTCACAACCTTGCGTTAGAGTTAGACATAATATAACCTCAGTAGTATTTTAATTCCATCTTAATTTCAATTCAAGTATAATCTCGATAAGAAAACTGTAACTAAGATTTTCAAGCACTGCATTGTGTAAAATTTATAAATGGGTTCCAAAATCATCACACGGCTAATAAGAGGTCGTGGTTTAGCAAACTTGTAAGTATGATCGAATAATGTGATTATTCAGGCTAGTAAGTAGTAATGTTGTGAAACGTTATTTATTGGTGTATAATTATCTTCATTACAGATTGTTTAGTAATTTGGCTCCAACATCAACTGAAACAGTTTTCCTTAACACGTGCAAAAATAGAGCTTTTGCGTCATTTTCTCCAATACTACGAACACATTCGCTATTTCCCAATCCGGTAATCGGTGAAAATTCTTCGAGATTATATAGCACTAACCCAGCAGAGCAAAAAGCCATTGATGATTATAGAAATGAGCACAACATTACAGTGTATGGAGAAGACGTTCCGAGTCCATTCATTGATATTGAAGCCAGCGAATTTCCAGACTACATAAAAACATTTCTCAATAAACAAGGGTTTACTAAACCAACTATCATACAGTCGCAAGGCTGGCCAATTGCACTGAGTGGTCAAAATTTTGTTGGAATAGCCCAGACAGGCACAGGCAAAACGCTTGCTTATCTGCTGCCTGCAGTTGTGCATATAAAAGAGAAGACTGCTAGAAAAGGCAGAGGTCCAATTGCTTTAGTCTTGGCACCTACTCGAGAGCTGGCCCGGCAGATTGAGGTTGTAGCCAAGGACTTCCAGAAACTGCTTAACATAAGATGTGCTTGTATTTATGGGGGGGCAAACAGATCAATACAAGCTGCACAGTTGGAAGCAGGAGTGGACATAGTGATTGCTACCCCGGGCCGGCTTAATGACTTTCTTGTAAGCCGGACCACAAACCTGAGCAGGTGTACTTATGTGGTGCTGGATGAGGCAGACAGGATGTTGGACATGGGCTTTGAACCTCAAATAAGACAGGCTTTGGAAGGAGTTCCACTAGAGAGGCAGATCTTGATGTTTTCTGCGACATGGCCTAAAGAAGTGCAACATTTAGCAAAGGATTACTTGGGAGAGTTTGTGCAAGTTAATGTTGGATCTACTGAACTGTCTGCAAATCACAATATTAAACAGTTGGTACATGTCTGCGAGCAAAATAGTAAAATGGACAAGTAAGTACTGTGCTTAATGATTATATTTATTTATTTATTTATTTAAGCCTTTATTAATTCCCTATTATTGTATAATGATTGCTTGTTCATCTTAGTGTTTCAGATTAGATTAAGGACCCCTGAAGGGTATAGGCCTCCTCCATGTCTTTCCATTTTTCTCTGTCCTTAGTGTTATTAATCCAGTTTGGTCCAGCTACAGCTATTATGTCATCAGACCATCTTGCCTTGGGCCTTCCCACTCATCATTTTCCTAGTGGCCCTGGCCATTTAGTGGCTTCGTTATTCCATCTCTTGTCGGTGATTCTTGCTATATGGCCAGCCCATCTCCATTTTTGTTCGAGTATGAAGTCGAGTGTGTCTGTAAGTTTTGTCTGTGACCTGATGCTTTTACTGTTTATTTTTTGTCCTTCTTTTTGACATTTAGTATGCTCCTCTCCATTGCTCGCTGACATGTCCGAATTTTTAAGATTATTTTATTGGTGTGAACCCAAGTTTGGCAGCCATATGTAAGGCTTGGTAAGATGCATGTGTCCATCACTGTTTTCTTGAGGCGTAGATTGAAGTTGCCTTTTAAAAGTTCCTTGAAACTCCAGTACTTTTTCCAGCTGAGAGCAATCCTGCGCTCTATTTCTTCTATGTTTATGTTAAACAATTTATTTTACATGCAACCTGTATATTAAGTGGCAAAAACCAATGCTACATGTGTGGAAAATCCAATGGGATTTTGGGCAGTGGCCTTATAGCCTCATGTTGTGATCAAAATATGTAAGTTAATATATTCTAATCATATTCCCTGTTTGCAATTAGATTCAAGGAAATAATGCACCAGATATCAGGTGAAGGCATAGGAAAGATCCTAGTGTTCACAAACACCAAAAGATCAGTTGACCACCTCACTCTAATGCTGCGGCGAAACGGCTGGCCGGCAGTCGGGATCCACGGAGACAAAACACAATTGCAGAGAGATACCATAATCAGAAAGTTCAAAACTGGCAACACTAACATACTTGTGGCTACTGACGTGGCTGCTAGAGGATTAGGTGAGTACTATACTTAAATTTGTGAGAGCTAAGGTAGCCTAGCGGTTCAGGCATGCGGCTGTCAAGTGGCGTTTGTTTGTTCGAATCCCAGCTCGTACCAATGAGATTTTCGGAACTTGCTCTAATACCAATAAGGTCTAGTTTTCCCTCTGGGTCAGATGGCAGTCGCTTTCGTAAAACTAATGCCTATGCCAAATCTAAGGATTAGGTGTCAAAGTGGACCCCGGGCTCCTTTAGGGGCATTACTGGGAATAATGCTAGGGGGATGACTTCAATTTGTGGCCATGAAATAATTGAAAAAATGATCCTCTGTCTAATTGGCACAATGCGGGAGCATGGTCGCCGAGTCTCGCGCAGCGTGACTTAGCATCAAGTTGTGCTGGCAGTTTTTAGTTATCCATTCAGTATTCAAAGACAAGGGCAAAGACTTACTTTAACTTACTAGCAGGATTATACCTTACTGGCCCTATCCATAAACGTCCATCAAACCTATTTTAGGTAAAATTAGTTTGTCCGTTTTTTAGGGACAAAACACATTTTAGTTAACAGTGTACGTATTGTTTCCAGACGTCGACGGTATCACACATGTCATCAACTACGATTTCCCGAACACCTCGGAGGACTATATCCACAGGATCGGCCGCACGGGCCGCTACGACAAGAAGGGCGAGGCGCACACTCTCTTCACGGAGGAGGACGGGCGGCAGGCCAGGAGCTTGATGGCAGTGCTGAAGGAGGCTAACCAGGTAAAATGATGTTATTATGAACACCTGGGAGGACTACATCCACAGGATCGGCCGCACGGGCCGCTACGACAAGAAGGGCGAGGCTCACACTCTTCACGGAGGATGACAGGTGACAGGCCAGGAGCTTGATGGCAGTGCTGATGGAGGCTAACCAGGTAAGATGGTGTTATTATGAACACCTGGAAGGACTACATCCACAGGATCGGCTGCACGGGCCGCTACGACAAGAAGGGCGAGTCGCACACTCTCTTCACGGAGGAGGACAGGCGGCAGGCCAGGAGCTTGATGGCAGTGCTGATGGAGGCTAACCAGGTAAGATGGTGTTATTATGAACACCTGGGAGGACTACATCCACAGGATCGGCTGCACGGGCCGCTACGACAAGAAGGGCGAGTCGCACACTCTCTTCACGGAGGAGGACAGGCGGCAGGCCAGGAGCTTGATGGCAGTGCTGATGGAGGCTAACCAGGTAAGATGGTGTTATTATGAACACCTGGGAGGACTACATCCACAGGATCGGCTGCACGGGCCGCTACGACAAGAAGGGCGAGTCGCACACTCTCTTCACGGAGGAGGACAGGCGGCAGGCCAGGAGCTTGATGGCAGTGCTGATGGAGGCTAACCAGGTAAGATGGTGTTATTATGAACACCTGGGAGGATTGCATCCACAGGATCGGCCGCACGGGCCGCTACGACAAGAAGGGCGAGTCGCACACTCTCTTCACATTGATTCTTGAAAGGAATGAGAGTGCTCTACATGTTTAAAGTTGACTAATAAGTTGATAATTCATACTGAGTTTATAAGAGAGAGATCAAGCAGCCATTCATACTGAAACACTGCAAACTCTGCAATTTGGCACATCAAATTGCTATAGTTGGAAAGAGAGAAATACATATATTTCAGGCTACACAGTATAGCAGTCTGAATAGAATAGAAATATGTATTGTTTATTCAGATAAAGCACACATTACAGCATGAAATAGCAACTACAATTAAATAACATAAATACCAGATAAATACCAAAAAAAAATAGATATAGACGGGAACTCGCTGGCGGCTGCCGAAACGATTCATAATAGTTGACAGTACATATATATATATATATACTACAGTATGTGTACATATAGAAGTATGACGTCACAGTACAGGCTATTTGTATACTTTTTTTTATGTGATAGGAGGCAAACGAGCAGACGGATCACCTGATGGTAAGCGAGTACCGCCGCCCATGGACACCTGCAACACCAGAGGTGTTGTGAGTGCGTTACCGGCCTTTAAGATGGGTGTACGCTCTTTTCTTGAAGGTTTGAAGGTCGTATCGGTCCGGAAATACCGCAGGCGACAATCCATTCCACAGATTAGCTGTGCGAGGCAGGAAATTTCTGGAGAAGGGCACAGTTGAGGACTGCCCATCTAAGTGGTGAGGATGGTAATGTTGTCGCGTTGGACGATGGCGAAAAGAGACGGTAGGGATTAATCCGAACAATTCCTCGGAGCACTCCCCGTTATACATGCAATAGAAAATGCAGAGCGAGGCCACATATCTCACCACACTGTATAGTGTGGTGAGATATGTGTGTGTGGATATGTGGTGTGTATCATGAGGCCACACTATACTATCGTTTTATGGAAAATCAAGTAAATTGCGGTTTCGATCGCGAAATACTGCGCTTAGGTCCATAGTTGTCATACAATTTGTGTCTATAAAAGCGTAAGGATTCTATTGGTACTTTTAAATTACTCTTGGACAATAACAAAAAAAACTAAACTTAGGTCCATATATGTTATGATTTTATTTATATTCTGTAATTTATACTTTATAACGATAATTTGATGGTTTATTATCCATTTAGCAACATGAGGAAACCCTATTCTTAATTCATACTTTAATGTTTACATTCTAGGAACCATCCAAAGAACTCGCCGAGATGTCTCGCAGCTACAGTTTGACTAAAGTTAAGGAGCACCAAGGGAAGTACTCGCGAAACTCCTACAACCCTAACAAGAGATGGAGCATCCGCAGCAACAACAATTACAGATACAATAACAATAGATACAATGATAATGATGATGATAATGATTACAATGATCGCAGACCCAACAACAGATATAACTCGAGCAGTAGATACAACAGCAGCAGAAACAATGAAAATGATGGAGATGATGTTGATAATGATAATGAATACGACCACTATCGGAAATCGAACAACAAGTATGGTTCGAACAACAGATACAGCAGCAAACATAACAGGAGACCGAGATATGACGACGACGATAAATTTTAAGGTCGACGTTGTGTTAAATTAGTTGTAGTGTAATCCATATTATAGGTCACTAGTTTATGTTTTATTTGTGATATTGGGTTTCTCCTGGAATGATTCTATCAAATTATATCGGACGAATCTAAGACCAATGTATTTTTTATTTCGCTACATCCTTAACCATACTTTTGAGTTTTGATTTATGACCGAAGTAATGAGAGTATTATTATTGCTGCCGAAATTAGAGGTTCTATTTGTAGTTGGTCCTACAGGCATTTGGTACTCTGTAAAAAGTGGTTCAAATGCAATCTTTCGCAAAAAATACAAGGGGACATCCAAAAAGGTGGAGGGTACAACGGTAGATAGAAATCCTCTCATACAATATTTGTCAATACTCCAATAAGGGTGTAAACACCAAATAAAATTAACCAATAATGTTGAAAAAAGGATAAAAAATATTGTCAAATGGGCAGTATTAAACGGTTGTAGCTTCGTAATTCTTTGAGATATTTTAATGGAATTTTCGTCACTAGGTACAAAAGGGAGTGAAAAAAATAATGTCAGGTATCCGATTGAAACAGTATTTTATTATTTAAACAGCATACACACTTTCAGGAAACCGCTGTTTCAAGTTTCAATCGGCTGGTTGCCTCAGCTGCAACTACGCGTCATTGCTCTGTTTTTTTTGTTTTGTTGATAATAAGGGGCTTGCCGCCAGGCGAACGTACCGCCCCGTATGGGAATAATAATATCTTTAAGGAAACGACAGGTGTTTGAAATGAGTAAGTAACCTACCTATTTATAGATTAACAATGAACTGACATTATTGAACGAACAGTTGTCATAGATACGTCCTGACGTTTCCTAGCTTTCACGAGTCGTGTTTATTTACAAATAATTACTTAGTGTAAAAACTGACTATGTAATCTGCATATAACTAACTATTATGAGTTAATAAAACATTAAAAATGCCCTTATTGCCGGAGCTTGACACTAGATCAGTACTTAATGTGGTGGAAGAGAATTTTGAGACACTTGGCTTGGTTAGTATACGCATAGGTATCTATATTGCCTTAGTATCTACTGGTTTATTTATTATTGCCTTTGTCTTTTAACTAGGCGCTATAATGGTGTATTTGCTCCCACAGAAAACCTATGCTTTACGAATGATATACATAGGCGAACACTCCGCGTCAAGAGAAGCCATGATAGAGGAAATCGGTAAAACAGTTCATACGGTTAATGGATTGTACTGTGATATCACGGTGACCGGCTTACTTGTCGTGTATGACAGCTATTTCATTCATATAGTCGAAGTAAGTCACCGCTCTTCGAAGTAAGTACTGTAAGTAGATACTCGGAGGGAATTGGAGCTCCCAGTTTAGTGTTAAGTTAGACAACACCCTCAAAAATATCTGACAGGCCACCATTTGTAGACCCAAAAGAGCGCGCCAGATATTTTATGCTTCAATTTACACGTGATGTGACACAAACGCGCGTCGACGGTGCGTTTAAAAACGCAGTCTGCATTCCCTTACTGTAAGTCCCTACTTGTGGCCCAATAGATTTTTTCCTGTCTCTATAGTTCCCATGGTTGTGTAGGTAGGTACGTCTCATGGGTTAGGTATATTTTAAAACTGTGATTTGATAGGTTTTTAAATTTACCAAATTTAAAACACATTTTTTTGGATGGGTGTCTATGGACCTTCTAACCATGTTACAAACCCTTATTGTAACAGTTTTTTTAAGAAACTGACATTTTGTCTCCTGGCCCCGTATCATGGTCGGCCTTATCACGCGATAAGTGACAAGATAGAGCGTCCGTCTCGTTCCATCGAACGGTGTCAGCCGGTATCGCGTGATAAGGCCGACCATGATGGGTCTGGCTTACGGCTCAGAAAAATTGTTGGTGGACCCTTGTATACTATTAAATGACTAGCTGCCCGGCCCGGCTTCGCACGGTTAGTCTCTTCGGTCGGTCTTACTACCCGTTGTCCTATTATCCGTTTTCCCGTAGGAATGAAGCATTTTCCCGCGGTAAAAAGTAGCATATGTCGATAATGTCGGCTTCTAATGGTAAAAGAATTTTTCAAATCGGTCCAGTAGTTTCACAGCCTATTCAATACAAACAAACAATCAAATCTTTCCTCTTTATAATATTATATTAGTGTAGATGTAGATATAATCGTAACGTCGGGACCCGTACTGAGTAAATTTAGTAAAGGCCCAGAATAATCACTCTTTAGTCATAGCTAAACGCTTAATTGACTAAGGGCGGGTTGCACCGACTTACGAATACAGACCAATCAACGTTAAATATGGCGCTGACAGCTGTCATAGGAACTTGTCAAACGTTCCATACATTCAGATTTTAACGAACACCGCTTACGATTACAGACGGTTTGGTACAACTCACCCTAAAACTAAATAACAATCTCGTGCAGGGCTCGGAAGACACGGTCATGCGTTTACTCCGATTCCTGTTCAAAACCGAAGTAGACTGGATAGAAGCTATGGACAGGAAAGACGCGGAAGAACTCGAGGCGTTGCGGCAGGCGGCGCGGGAGGCGGAGGCGGAGGGCGAGCCCTTCGTCTGGCCAGAAGAGCCTGCGGAGAAGCCAGACCGAAAGATGTTCAAGAGGCTCAAGTTGCTCATGGTTTATCATTCGATTACAAATGTAAGTACCTAACTTGTTTATCTACGGGCACAGAGGCGACTCTAGCCTATGTAGCGCCCGTGTGCAAACATTACTCTAGCGCCCCCTTTTAGTAAGCGCGCGGTCAAAATGGAATGGTAGCGGGCGGCGCTCGGCGCCCCCTAGGACCGCTGCGCCCGTGCGCAACGCACACCCTGCACCATAGGTAAAGACGCCTCTGGACGGGCATGAACTTTAGTTCGGTACAAACTTTAGGTTGATAGTCCTATCATATGGTATAGAAATAAAAATAATGTTTACAGTACATAATGGTGCTACTTTCCCGCACTAGTGCGGAAAAGAGCACTTTTCATGCATATGTCGAAACTTTAAAGAGCCATAAGTATCTTACAGTAAAACGTTGTACGAAACACATGCGAATAGGTAATTCGCAACTCATGTCGTTTTTGAACACACCCTTCGGTCGTGTTTTAATTTATCACCACTAGTTGCGAATTTCCTATTTGCGGCACTTGTATCGTAAATAACTATTTTGCGAAATGGGCCTTAAATTGAAGAACGCGACCGTATAGGTACTAGCGGATCTAAGGTTAAGGCGGGGAGCTCAAGTCTCCAAAAGCACTGTTCTTACCAAAATCTACCTAATATCAGCGATATCAAACGAAAATCGTTGACCCGCCACTGTTACCCTGTAAATTTCATGATCTTTCCCGTTCAAAACTGAAGAAAGGATATGCACAGGTCATGAAGAACTGCGTTATTGTATGATGCTGATGCTGGTGTGATGCTGATGATGTCATCCCAGACGTTTCCGTCGAGTTGCTGAGGAGCTGTCCACTAGAGTCATGAGTGTAGTGGCATTTACGGCATTTACGATTTACGGAACTATCAACCAGATCTTCGAGATGCATTGTCGTATCTAGTTAGGTTATGTTACTTACAACTAAATTATCAAAGGAACAATAATATGTATTTGATTTTGATTAATGAAAAAGTGATCTTCTTCAGTTCCTGTTCAAAGGTTGGAGCGGCATCACGGCCCGGCCGCCGTCGCTGGTGGGCGTGCTCGACCTCAACGCGCCGCTTGCGCAGCACATGGAACAGCTGAAGATCTGCCTCGATAAGATCGCTAGAATATGCGTGCTGGCCACGAGCGATCATCATGTGAGTGTTCTTATTCCACGCTTCAATTCCTGTTCAAAGGTTGGAACAGCTCCATGTGGTGCATCCAGGGTTTTGGTTTGAAGGTGGAAGGGGGGATTTAGTTTGAACCAACGAGGAGCCGTAGCTGGAAGCAGCTCATCGGGAAAAGAACGTACCTACAGGGACAAAAAAAAATGTTGGGTTAGTTGGTAGTCTGAGCTCCTGAGGATGAGACGTGTTGACAGCTAAGGAGCCAGGCTAAGGTAACTTTCAAAGTCAAACTATTCATTGCACACATAATATTACAATTAATAAAATGGATTTTTTTGCTGTTAGCAGGCTCTGAAGGGCATCAAAAGCTAGCTAAAGATTAAAGGCACGTCCAGACGGCAGGCCAGCCGAGTAAGATCAAAGGGGAACCAGATCGGAGTGACCTTTGTTTTGCTGGAAGCCGTGTAGCCTGCTTCCCTCCAGATTAGCCAGAATCACATAGCCTACTGCCATGATCGCTTCTGGAGGCGTTTTAAAGCATCAATACAAGCTCTAACGCAGCGGCAGCGTAGGTAGGCAAGGTGGACTGATGATCTGGTAAAGGTCGCAGGACGCTGGATGGGGGTGGCACAGGACCGGTCGTTATGGCACTCCTTGGGTGCAGCCTATGTTCAGCAGTGGACGTCTTTCGGCCGATATGATGGCAATCTCTATCTAATACTTACGTGTTGCAGCTATCGTTCCAAGGAATGAGCGCAGCGGACCCAAAGATGAACGCACTGCCAGAAGCGGCGCTCTTGGATTTGCTGATGCAGTCGCGTCACATACTCGATTTGCGGGAGGTCATACACATGCATCGACGCGTCGACGACCGGGAATTCTATTTCGGTAATTTAAAACATGACAAACAATTGAACTATGGTCTTTAGTCTATGCCCGGAGGTTTGGGGAGTAAGGCCTGCCACACACTGGCGCGGCCTGCGGTGGCGGACAATAGTAAATTTGACAGCGGCGGACAAGTTTACAATTGTCCGCCGCGGCCAGGCCGCCTCAGTGTGATGCAGGCTTAAGACGCGTGCGTGTGTGTGGGTGAGCCGGTGTAAAGTGAGACAGTAAATAGTACTTTCACAATCGTGTTATTATAGAGAGCTTTTTAGTCCAGTACCGTGTTTAGGCCACGAAGCTTGCTGAGTGGCCTAAGTAAGGTACGAGATTAAAAAGCTTGATTATGACACGATTGTGAACAATACTTTTTCTACGAGTCAACTGAACAAATTAAACAAACTTGGTACCTATTGAAAACAAAGTGCAACCAATGCTTTTTCATTTTTGTGCGTTGATGTCTATTTACCTTTTGACTTTCTCATGACGGCGTCCTATTGGTCAAATACATTATAGTTCAGTAAAGGCGCCACGTGATTGGTCAATTTCATTTTAGTTGTCTCAACAGTTATGAAATGTTGAGTTGGGAGCTCCATAGTAAAAAGTATGTGATTTAAGTTTGGTGTACAAAGTCTTAATTCAAACATTAAGGTCGACGAGTATAAAAATGTGATTTATAGAACATTACAATAATGGTGATGATGAGGTAGGCACCTACATAAATGGTTCTTTTGCAGAGAGAGTATGGCCTCTCCCCAACCACTTCACCCCGCGGCTCCTGTACAAGCTGAAGGTGGATGACTCCTTCGTGGAGCCCCTGCCAGTCATGCCTTGGGAGCTCGTGAAGAAAGAGAAGAACGAGGATGATGAGGATCAGGAAAGGCAGAGTGGGAGCTCCGATAGCGACTGAGAAGCACGGAAATAAAAATTCGAACATCGCGTATCTCCGTCTCTATTGCTCTTACATTCGAGCAACAGAGATGGAGTGGAGATATACAAACTTCGATTTTCGTGGCAGAGCCGCTGGTTGAATATACTTTATGATTTTACCTTACTTTTTACATTTGAACCCTTTTCGCCAGTATTTGCTCGCTTAACAAACTATACGTGTCCCGGCGAATCTTTATAAATCCCTATTGAGTATTGACACTGTCGACTCGTTGAGAGATCAAGATTCGCTGCGATCTTGCGATACCTACATACTTATAAGGACTAAAACACAAACCTTATTGAGCTTACTGCTGCAGCACGGCTATCATGCGACGGCGCGCGAGCTTTCTCGATTTTTCTCGCACTATCCGTCTCTTTCTTATATTAGAACACTTAGAACAAGAGGTATAGTTCGAGAAAAATCGAGAGTATGTCACGGCCGTCTCATGATAGACGGTTTGTGGATTGTATTATTTATACAACGTGTTTTTTTAACCGTCTTAGAGCCGAAGCCCACTGATAGTATCCAAAAGGTACTAATCATTCCTGAAAAAAAAAATTTTAGTTAATGTTTTAGTAATAAAAGGTAATTAAGTTTGAAAAATTCTCTATGGCGCACGGAGCGAAGTTCATTCACCCCTCAGATCATAAAAAGAAATAGATATGAAACGGGGGCGTGGCGCGTGTCGCCGCGACATGCCCAGACGGGCATGTCACTGCTCGCCGCAGGTTAGTCGCAATTTTGCCGTGAATATGAAATGTTCGCCCACATTTACGCAAAATGCCGACTTGTAGCGTGGTTACATGCAGAAATAGGAGTGAAACGAAAACCTATAAGAATAGTGGAGTCACGTACCACATGTAAGTATTAGTATTTTCACTTATAAGTCAGTAAAAACAAATATTTTAACAAATAAACACAACGCCGCATCATTTCTCGGGATCGAAATAACATATCGAACGAAAAAGCATATTTTTGTTCAGTGCGTTGTACATTGAACGTTCAATACAATAAGCAACCTGTACAGCGCTAAATCACGGCGCAATGTATTAAACCGCTATCGATATGAACGCTGCTTGATTTTTTTAGTGGTACGGCCGCTGCTTGGCGTCGCGAACTAGAGCGGTGCCAAAATGTAGTTACAGTTTACGCGTAATCGATAAAATAGAAGTACGATATCATACTTGTGATTTTATTTCGACTACTTTCGCCGTTTTATTTTAGTTCATTACTTGTTCTGGTTGGGTGCATATATCTTAAAGGTAACTAATAAGATACTAATAAGATTAAAAGGTACAATTTTGTTAAGGTACCTACTAGTTAGATTTCCACTAAGTCGCAGTACGACGGTAAATACACATTATAAAATTTTATATACACGTATATAATTTAGTTGCAAATGGCTCCAGAACAACTTTAAATGTGATATTATTACAAATGATTTCTTTTAAATATTTTTGCTTTTACTATTATTTATTTATTAAGAAATAAACAATACAACATAAACAGGTACAGGGTCCCGCAAAACCGTTTGAACAGTGTGACTGTGGGATCGAGCAGTCTCTACTCTCTTATATTTATATTATAAATTATCTGCTATTTATCTACGTCTAGAGGTACAATAATTATTTTATGCGTTTCACAAGGTAACTATGCAGCTTTTTACTAAGATAAGCTTTATTGGCTTCTTGCCTGATGTCAGAGGGCAGGCTGTTGAGTATTGATACATACATACAGACTTTCATTTGAATTGTGATAATTAAAGAAGAAATTTCGGTTTCTTGTTACAGTTTTCCAAAGAATCCGAGTACTAAAGAAAAGTGGATAGATGCTACGGGCAGAGGTCCCAACTGGTTTCCTGTACAGAGAAGTGTTATCTGTTCGGAACATTTTCAAGAAAAATGTTTCCAACCACTTAATAAGAGCCGTAGACTTTTCGAATGGGCCATACCAACCTTGAAGATTTGTCAAATTGTTTCATCGGTATGTTATGCTGTATAACAGAGCTAAGGCAGCGTGGCGTCGATCGGGCGCTCATTTGAGCGAGTTAATGTATCAACGCCTGTTCGTCGCCTCGCTGCCCGTCGTTCTATAATATCATAAAGCAGGTCTTATGATGGAGAGCGAAGGTGGCCATAGGAACTCTTTAATTACACAATGATGAACCCGTCATTTTTGAGCTCACTGGAACCCTCTCAAGGAGTAGTAAAAATTATATTTTTAGTTCTTTTCGTATAATTTTCTTGCTAAATAAATAATTAAATGCTCTAGATTTGAGTGAATTAATTTGTGACACATTTCTATATTGTCTTTTATATTTTAGAGTTCTTCAAAGCCTGATGTTATATTAAGGGAATCTCCAAATCCAGTTCTTGTCAATACAACAAGAAAAGAAATCATAGTAAGTGATGAGGCATATGACAATAGTAGTATAATTTTGTCTTTTATGATTTATCTATACTTCTCATGGTCACTTACGACCACCTCTATGTGCGTCGTTCCTAGGCAAAAGGTACTGCTTTGTCGGTAGCCAATATGTATTTTACATTAAATCGTTCTGTCAATAGCTAGTAGTTGCGACAAAGTGGTACGTTTTTCCTGGGATGAACACTTATTTAGTTTAGTCGTATTCTCCTCATTTGGTTTATTCCTCCCCACTAGTAATTTAAGTACTTGTTATATTTCAGCAGGATTTCACTTGCGTGACTTGTGGCCATAAAATAAGCCCAACGAATGAAAATCAAAACAATCAGGTAACATTTTATAAACATTTTATCGATTTGTGTTTGAAATTAGTTTAAAAGTCAGTAAACGTTATCAAACGCATTTTTTTTTCAGACTCCAACAGCCGTCACTGCATCAGCTTCATCATCTTTAAATGTTAAACTGGTTGAGTCCTTTTCTGACCAAGTCAACTCACCTCAAAATAAATTAAAAGTTGGTATTCATAATTAATGTTATATTGTCCAACTGAAGGAATTGTATATCTTGTTTCAGGGAAGATAGATTATTCGAACAATATTACGTATAGTAGATGTCTGTAATTCTATACTTTTTTTAAGAAAAAAGCCGTTCATAACCATAGTTGTTATTGAACTTATAGCTCCATAACCAACAAATGGCATTTTTTGAGTACCATATAACAATTTTATTGTTTACGTAACTTTATAATGTTTTTTACAGCATCCGTCAGAGTCAAACGTTCTATTTGAGAATCCCCGAAAAATCAAAATGCGACAGAAAATTAGCAAATGTGAAAGCCTGCTGAAAAAACAGAAAAACCAAATAAAAAAGCTTCAGAAAAAGAATAGTCGCTATCAGAAACGAATAAGTAAACTGGAAGACATATTGAAAGAACTCAACGCAAAAAATTTAGTCAATGCAGAGCAAGCCGCGCATTTAGAAGATTTGGGTGTAAATGACTTAATTCAACGTTATAATCAAAAACAAAAATTGGGCCAAAACATACCAACCAAATATTCGCCAGCTTTAAGAGCCTTTGCTTGTACTCTTCACTTCTATTCACCAAAGGCTTACGAATATGTTCGGAGAAAATTTCATACGTGTCTACCTCATTCCCGGACCATAAAAAAATGGTATCAAACTGTTGATGCTCAGCCAGGCTTCACCCATGAATCCTTCAAAGCTCTGAAACAGAAATCTGAAGCCACTGATTACAAATTGTTGTGCAATTTAGTAATGGACGAAATGGCAATCAGGCAACGAGTGGAGTGGGATGGAAAAAAAATGCATGGGTATGTCGACATGAGTAATACTGCCAAATCGGGAGATTATTTGCCAGAAGCGAAAGAGGTACTAGTGTTTTTAGTTACTGCCATCAATGCACCTTGGAAAATACCAGTCGGATATTTCTTTGTGGCGGGTGTAACTGCAGAACAGCGAGCAAATCTTGTAGTGCAATGCTTAGAGCTACTACATGAGACGGGCATTCAAATAACCTCATTAACCTTTGATGGTTGTCCTGCAAATATGAGCATGGCCAAGCATCTTGGATGTTCATTTGAGGTTAACAACATGAAAACGGGGTTTGAACACCCGGTGACTCATAAACTCGTATACATAATGCCCGATCCGTGCCATATGCTCAAATTGTTAAGAAATGCTTTTGAAGCTTATGGCACGTTTATTGATGGCTCAAACAGAGTTTTAAAATGGAGTCATGTAAAAAACCTCAATGACATCCAGGAAAAGGAAAATCTACACTTAGCCAATAAACTAAGGAGAGGACACGTCTTTTTCAAAAATCAGAAAATGAAGGTTCGTTTAGCTTCACAATTGTTTAGCAACAGTGTGGCGGATGCCTTGAGATTTTGTGCTGAACGTCAGATAATTAACGATGACCAAGGTGTTGATGGTACAGTTGCCTTTATTAGGTACATTAATAATGTGTTCGACTGCCTCAACTCCAGAAACATTGCCCAATTTGACTTCAAAAAACCGCTCTACTCTGGAAACAAGGTAGCAGTATTCGAGTTTTTTGACCGATATGAATCATACATAATATCGCTGAAGCTCAATGATGAAGAAAAAACACAGGTTATAAAATCTGACCGTAAAACAGGGTTTGTGGGATTTTTAACTTGTATTAAAAGTACGAAAGCATTGTTCACCGAGCATGTCGAGCAGGAGAAGCAATTAAAATATATTCCAACATATAAACTTAGTCAATATCATCTTGAACTCATGTTTGGGAATATACGCGCACACGGCGGTTGTAATACCAACCCCACAGCTCGACAATTTCAGGCGATTTACAAGAAACTTACTGTGAAAGCGGAGCTTAGGGACATAGAAACCGGCAACTGCAAGTCACTTGAAGAGATTGGTATTCTTACGTGCTCGTCAGCATTGCAAGAAATAAATATGTCTGTTGAAGCGCGGTATCTCAACAACTCCGAGGATGATGGGGATGACATAAGCCAATTATTCGAACAGGCAATTTTCGACGATGAAGTCAATGTTCTTGTCGGAGATTTGACAGAGTTTAGCTCTCAGGCTATATCGTACATTGCAGGATTTGTGGTACATGCGCTAGTGAAAGTTATGAAATGTCAAACTTGTATCGGAGCTTTAATTGCAAATACAATTCAAGATGTACATCATGGGTTTATATCTTTGAAAGATAAAGGCGGACTAATGTATCCATCCTATGATGTCATTACTATCTGTAAACGAATGGAAGTGATCATTAAATCAGCTGTTCTTTCAGACCGTCAAAAACTTACGGTGACTACAAAGAATATTAAAGCACAACTGATAGCAAAAGCTTTGCCTCATTTCATTGGCCTAAACTTATTTGATGACATTCAATTTCACCAATATGAGCAGTCACCTCTGACCAACCATTTGATTCTCTTAACGAAGGCCGTTATGGAGAAGTATTTAAATATTCGATTACACTACCTTACAAAAAATGCGGCGCCTAGATTGTCCAAACGGCAAGTGTTAAATAAATACCTCCATTTTACTGGGCAGTGAATTGAATAGTAGATTGTATGACAAGGGTCTAAAATAAGCCATATTACCACGAGATGGTTATTTTCCCGAACGAAGTGAGGGGAAATAGTTCGAGGGGTAATATGGCTTTTAGACCAGAGTTATACACTCTACTTTTCACTTCGACTGCGAGAAAATAGTAAAAACAAAGATTATCCATCCACAATCAATAATAAATACAATGACGAAAAGATTGTTCAATTTGGCGCCATATTTTTTTTAGGTGTTACTATTGACACTTTCTTGAATTGGAAGGAACATATTGCTCAAATCAACAAAACGCTATCAAGTCAGTGCTATGCTTTATCCATTCTATCGGGAACCTGTTCGGAAAGCGTTGTTAGAAATTCGTACTTTGGGAACGTTTATTCTATATTAAACTACGGAATAATTTTTTGGGGGAACTCTGTTGATGTGCAAAGTACATTTATCCTGCAAAAGAGGTGTTTACGAATAGTATACCGTATGAGTGCTGAACAATCACTTCGGAATGTATTTAAAGAAAAACAATTACTTACTCTTACTGGAATATATATTCTCGAATTGTGCGTTTTTGTTAAAAATAATATGGACTACTTTGTTAGGAAGTCTTCATTAAAAGAAAATCTGCGTGAAAAATATAAGTACAACCTGTCGCGACCTAAGGCCAGTAATTCCCTTTACTTTAAAAGCGCGTTCATTACTGCGATACGTGTATTTAATGTCCTACCTAATAGTATTAAGATGCTAGAGGGTAATAAATTCAAATCGAAGTTGAAATCTTTTCTCATGGATAATGTATTTTATAGTTTAAACGAATTTTTTGAGTACCAGCAGCGCATGAATTAGAATAGCTATATATTAAGTCAGTGCACAGTATCACTACTAACTCTTAGTTTTAAGATTGAACATTGTACGCTCGAAATGAGCAACTGTTGTTACCTCCTATATTTTTTTTAACACCTGTATGTACACAGTTTACAATGAATAAATACTTTACTTTACTTTACTTTACTTTAATAAACTGCTTTGACACAGGCACAGATACAAAATATTGACACCACGAATAAACGCCTCTGACCGTCTATTATTATATAGCCGCGTCAAATATTTTTTAATGATTGTGAATTAGGGACTATAAAACACCTAATATTTGTAATTAATTCTGTTTCCTGATTGGTCGATTTTAAATCTAGCTGTATTCTGGTTAGTTGATAGCAAATACAAATGTTTTTTTAAAGAGTTGTGATTGGTGGATGTAATACGGTGAACTGTTTTGATTGGTCAAATTAAAATGTTTTGTAAATCATAAATATGTATACATATTTTCTCTAGGGGCTAAATGTACTACTTTAGCCCCGCTTGCTAAGCCTAATATGACGCAATTTTTGAGTATGAGAAGTGAAAAATAATAAAGATATTGATTTACAGTACTTATTTTATTTCTTACTAGCCACCCGCCCCGGCTTCGCACGGGTGCAATGCTGATACTAGATGCATGTATTATACATATAAACCTTCCTCTTGAATCACTCTATCTATTAAAAAAACGGACGGACAGACAGACAGACAGACAGACAGACATAGAGACAGACATGACGAATCTATAAGGGTTCCGTTTTTTGCCATTTGGCTACGGAACCCTAAAAACCGCATCAAAATCCGTTGCGAAGTTTTAAAGATCTAAGCATAGGTACATAGGGACAGACAACAGCGGGAAGCGACTTTGTTTTACACTATGTAGTGATTTATTTATTATTTCGGTGCTGAGGCGATAAGTGTCGGTTAGGGTGAATATCCACCAGAGATGTGCGAGTATGTGTTTTCATATTTATTTATTTATTTATTTATACTTAAGGAGTACCAACAGCTACAAAAACATGATATAAGTCTTATATAGTAATACAAAGCCAATTAAAGGAACTCACAGATAGAATTGGTATAGAAATATAAAAATGTTTGACACACTTAGCACACAATATCGCACTAGGTAAATGTACACTGCTAATACAGACTAGTGCACCAGAAAACAGAGAAAACAAAAATACATAAAACATAAAACTACGTAGCAACTAATTAGCTGAGAAGGAACACATGAGCAAAGTCGCACGCACCCGAAAAAATCGCCACCTGCCATACATCTATCACTACATCTATCAATTTAGATCGGAGAATTGTCATGAAAAAAACGACATGCTAGCTTTCGCCTCACAGAAGGAATTGAGCAGTTGAACACATCAATATCCATTTCTCTTGACAAACTATTCAAAGTGCGACTAGCGCGACTCAAAAAACAATTATGCCTGTATTTAGACGAGGTACATTTAAGTGAGATAGGGGGAAAGTGTCTTTTAGATCGAGTAGGCGTATTAAATGAAAGTTTATTGAGTAAATCCGGACAATCAATATTCCCACTCGTGACATTCAAAATATAAGTCGTATCAGCTATTTCTCGACGTACATATAGGGGTAATATGTGATGTTTTTTGCATGTGCTCAAGTAATTGGAGGATACGTATGAACATTTTAGTTTAAAGCACAGGTGTTTGAGAAACCTTTTCTGAATACGCTCGATCCTATCTATATAAGTTGTATAGCACGGATTCCAAATTTGGGATGCATATTCAATTTTACTTCTAACGAGTGAGCAGTAAAGTACTTTGAGTGTTTTTGCTTGCGTAAAGTGAGCGGAATTACGCATTATAAACCCCAAGGCTCTAAGGGCGCTACCCACAATACCATCAATATGAAGATCAAATAATAGCTTGGAGTCATGTACCACACCTAAATCCTTCATAAAACTAACTTTATTCAGGGATTGGTCTTTAAGTATATAAGTAGAGGATATTAAGTTGCGTTTGCGTGAGAACGTGATTGAGAAGCATTTTGATGGATTCAAATCCAGCTTATTTGTCTGACAATAATCATCAAGCCGCGCAAGGTCTGACTGAATAAGTACAGAATCCTGACTAGACTTTAACTTTCTATAGATCTTCATGTCGTCTGCAAAGCAAAGAAGTTCAGAGTGAATGATGCACTTGCTGATGTCGTTAATAAATATATTGAATAACAGCGGGCCAAGCAAAGACCCTTGTGGGACACCACTTGAAATTGTCACCCAACCAGACATATAGTTATTAACGACAACTGCCTGAGATCGATTGTCTATATAGGATGAAAACCATCTAAGCAAGTCTCCACTGATACCCATGTTATACAGTTTCGATAACAGCATTGCGTGATCAATCCGATCGAACGCCTTGCTGTAATCAGTGTAAATAACATCAACTTGATAACCATTATCCATTGCCTCAGTCACATACTCATTCATAAGTATCAGGTTAGACACCGTGGATCGACGCCGAAGAAAACCATGCTGGTTAGGGCTAAATGAGTTCTTTAAAGCCTCGTAGACCTGATTGTAGACAACCTTCTCCAGAACCTTAGATAAGATACACAATTTAGAAATAGGTCTATAATTAACGATATGCGTTTTAGGCCCCTTTTTATGTACCGGTGTAATATATGCGGATTTCCATAATGAGGGAACAGAATACTCAGAGAAGGAACGCTTGAAAAGCAATGTAACTGGTACCACCAGACTCTTTGCGCAGTTGATTAAAAAACAAGCTGGGAGGTCATCAGGACCCGCAGACTTGGCTGGGTCAAGCTTAAGTAAAATATTAATAATCTCATCCGGTTTTACTTCAATGCTGGACAATGAAACGGGCGAGTCACTAGATGGGCTTAAAGATGTTTGTAAGTTGTTGCTACTCGACGCTGAAAAACTAGTACGAAAGTAATCTGAGAAAGCATTACATATATCAGTACCAGTATTTACCATGCCATCACCGTATTTTAAACTACTAGGTATGACGTGAGAGCCGGACCTTGACTTAATAAATGACCAGAATTGCTTTGGATTTTTAGCAATGTTGTTTTCTGTGCGGTTAATGTACGCAGCAAAACACTCCTGCTCCAACCTCCGCACCCTGTCTCTCAGCAAGTTAAAAGATACTAAATCCGATATATTATTATAAATACTGTATTTTTTAAAATATTTATATTTTTCCTTTATAGCCTTTTTTAGTGGAAGTGAAAACCATACGGGATAAGATTCCGCTTTAATTTTACGGCACGGAATATATTTACTTCTCAGTTTAGTAAAAATATCATAGAAGAAATCGAGTGACTGGTCTAATGTACGCTTGGAGAACTCCCCTTCCCAGTCAGTAGTTACCAATTCCTCATTGATAGCGGCGTAGTCAGATTTATTGTAAATATATTTCATACGGGGAGCCGGATCCATAAAATCAGTAATAGTGTACTTAATATGTATTATTAAGGGTTTGTGATAAGGGTCAATTGGTACTAACGGATTCATGCACTCACCGACACTAATAATGTCATTTGACAAGACAAGATCCAACAATTTACCGTAGTCATTTAGAACCCCGTTGTATTGGCAAAGGCTGTGGGTGAATAGATCATCTACTAAGTTGCACTCGTCAACGCTTGTATACGTAGTAGGAATCAATGACGAGGACCCTACCAACCACGTAATGTTACTCATGTTGAAGTCACCAATTAATAATATCTTATCATTAGGATTGCTTAAAACTACATGATTTAACTTACGCAAGAAGTTCTCCAATTGCTGAGAAAAAGAGAAACCTTGACCCTGTTTACATAAATATAAGACGCATAAATGCACTTTAGTAGACCTATTGCGATTATCTTTGAGTGAAATGGTGAGCCAGAGGTCCTCAGCTGACGAGTGAAATGATGGTTGCGGGGTAACCGCTAGTTCCTTACGAGTAGCAATAATAACGCCACCACCGCGGCTCTGCCCGGTTACAGACAGGTCGCGGTCGCGACGCCAGACAACATACCTGTCATCAAATAGCTCCGAGTCCCGTATCCCATCCACGAGCCACGACTCGGTTAGTACGATTATGTCATAGGTAGCCATACATAGGTTGCGATAAAATGTAAGCGTTTTAGAGCGCAGCCCCCGCACGTTTTGGTAGTAAATACTAGGATAGTTCACTGAAGCATTTAGATTAGCCATTCAAAAGACACTTTTAACATGGAATAATGATTGAATATACAAAAAATCACTTCATCCAATAAACAGGCAATAAATAGGCAAAGAATAAGCAATAAATGAATAACGTGTAATGAACTACTACGGCATGCGTGTTGCCCATATGAAATCATAATAAGAATACAGTGAGTGCGAAAGAGCGAATAAATATGCATATTAATTATCAGTTGCGACGAAAAGAGACAAATATATGACAATGACCACCCGTCGAAAACAATATAGCAAGTAGCGACAAGCCCGGGCGCTAGACAAAAGAGGTAGACTGCCTGGGTGGTCCGGTCAGCGGTGATCAAACTTTCATTCGGCATGGTGGAAATAATGTACAGTATTGACAAAATCGCGATGCGTACACAAGTTAAGCGCAGATTATTGGTTATTTTACAAACTAGCGCAACTTGTTTAAATCACGCTCACTATGAATGACAAAAGCCTTAGAATTATCGTCCTTACGGACATGGATTTTACAATGTTTTACCCAAACATACATATAGCCTTTCTGCTTAAGCAAAGTTTTAGTAGACGTCAAAAGCTTTTTATTCTCAGATGTCAAATGGTCGTTGATAAAAACTCTTTGTTTATTGCCCTGGAATCCAATGTCTTCAGCTAGGATTGACTTCTTCAAGCGGGCTGATGCTATAAAATCTTCTTTGATGTACCGGTTGATGAAACTCACGATAATCAGTTTATCCTTGGAATTGTGGATTGGAACTCTGGATATGTGATTAATCTTGGCATTATCCACTGGGTAGCCGATTGCATTACATATATTCCCCAATACTGTGAAAAGGTTCTCGTTCTTTGATAGCGGAACACCCTTTAACTCAACATTATTCAGACGTTGCAGTTGATCACCTCGGGCAAGTTCATTTTTAAGGAACGATATTTCATTACTCTGCAAAACCACTTTGTCCTGTAGAGCCTCCAGCTCGGGAACAAATCTCTCCACTACCGCTAGACGAGATGAATATTCATCGAGCTTTGCACTGGTAAAGCTACACGACTCTTTGACTTCAGTCAACTCCGTCTTCATCGCTGCAACATCCCGTACTATCTCAGGCAGGCAAGATAGTTGCTTCTGCATGTCTCGTAGCATGCCCATTATGGCATCTAAGTCCGCTGGCTTCACAGGGAGCGGCGAGGCTTCCCCTCTACACTTTTTACAGCGCCACGCCGCTCTGCTGACTGCTCCAAGCTTCTTAAAGGCTCCGTCAGTAATATCAGCGCAACAAAACCCTATGTCCCTCATGCACGCTGCGCACGCAGCACTTTTGCTAACTGGTTTCTTGCATAAAGCACACTCCATTATTTGAATCCAAATTATTTCAATATATATATATTTTTTATGAATTCAATCTAGTTTGAGAACCACTGGTAACAATGAATAGGACAAATATTATTTTCTGTGTACATGTGCGATGTTAACGAGTGCGCGCACTGAACTGATATGTTTGACAACTCGCTCGCTTGAAACCTAGGTGTCAAATGTATGGAAACACATCTTCGCACCTTTCTGTTGGATACTCGCCCTTAGCATTAAATCTCGTAATATGAGTAGTGGATATACTATTTCGCGCCAAAGTGCGCGTGGGATAGGCCTGGTACAGGTCAAAAATATCGATGCTACCAGAGTTTTAAATGTATGTGAACCCGAACTTATAAAAAGCCGTTTAGATACTCTTTAGGTTGGTATTCGTCGATATTTTTTACCTTTGCGATTTGTAGTAAGTTAACAACCCGTGTTATTTAAACTTGTAGCTAGATAATTAAATACCACCACATAAACTTACCATTTTGTTACCCATATCTTAACATAATAATTTAAATATCAATATCGATAAGACATCATTTTAACGTTTGTCGCCCCCTAGTGTAGTGCGTTTAAGCCAATCACAGCCCTTGTTTGCATGTTGCCGTAGACTCACTAGCAACGCCCGAGTCTTTGTTTTTACACGGTTCAATGTGTGCGTGGGCGCTGTGGTGGGAGAAAACTGGGGACATCGGTTTTGGTTGAAATGAAGCAGTACGGCACTTCTCCCTTTTTTTATGTTCTGAGATTCACCCGGTCAGAGTTCGTACCTATCTGCATAAGATGGCGACTAGCGGACACTACGGTCACTCAGCTGGATGATTAAAATTAATATTAATACAAAAAAAAACAATATTTTATGCATTAAAAAAATTAAATCTTAAAATAAACCTTTTTTTAAGTTCTTTGTAATGTATACATTAACCAACATTAACTGAGCTTCGGCTCTAAGACGGTTAAAAAAACACCGTGTATAAGCTCGCGTTTTCAGACTACACTGCAACACGCGTCACTGCACGCACCGCACGGTTATAAACGCGACCTAAGTCTAAGATAGGATCTTGCTGTTATAGTCTTCTTTTTGTATAATTTTGCATGTTTTACGTAGGTACTAAATATGACTTAAGATTCCGTAATTAAACCTAGTTATGCTTATATTTTCCTTTTTTTTTTAAACATTACGAGTCTTATATAATATTCTTATCAGCTCGTCAAGAAAGAGACGCCTGAGGACGATAAAAACCGGAGCAGCAGAGTGGCAGCTCTGATAGTTATATAATAGGTAGATACCTACCTAGATACCTACCTATACAGGGTGGAAAGATCGAATGCCACATGAATAGAATAGAATATGTTTATTTGCAAGAATACTTATTTCTAGTTACAGGGTGTTCTTGTGAGTAGTAGTACAGTATTCTATCGTAATTAACGACATGCAAATATTATAATAAATCGTAGCGCGCTCATGCAATTACTCATTTAACATTTCATCTAAATACCCTCCACAAATTTTCTATTTCTTTTTAAAAAAATGTCCATGCTGTTTATTTTTTTTGGGTATATTCCTTAACGCTATAAAAACAATGATCTAATAAATAGGTTTTTAAATTTCTCCTAAAATCAGTTGATGTCATTACTTTAATATGATCAGGTAAACTATTATATAAAACTATGCACATATTATAAGAATTTTTCCTATAAATTGCTGATCGACATCGAGGCTGATGTAATAGATTTTGATATTGCGCTCTTTGTTTCAATGTATGAACTTCCGGATGGATGGCAACTACCTTAAATATTGTAAATAGCACATTTTGTGTAAGGGAGACTTTCCTTTGTTTTTAAAAACAATAAATACTGCATTTAAGGATTTATGAAAAATCGCTTGCCTCAGTCGGGACTCGAACCGGTCAAATGTGACAAAAAATAATGTGCTGTATTTTATGATGCAGATTGAAAGGGTTACTGATAAGGTTCATTTTTCTCTAAATAACAAATACAATCAGAATAACCGAAGTTCATGCAGCTATTACTAATATTCACCACAATTCACTGCAACGAGCTACGAAAAGTCAATTCCTCAAAAGATTAAATTTATGCAGACGCCGAAACGGGGCTCATTTTGAACAACTACTTTAGTTAGCAAGGTTTTAGTAAGGTTATTAAATGAATATTGTTTTATTTTGTGTTCTAATTTTTCGTTTACAATTTTTATGGCTTTCCGTTATTCTGATTGTATTTGTTATTTAAAGAAAAATTAACCTTATCAGTAACCCTTTCAATCTGCATCATAAAATATAGCACATTATTTTTTGTCACATTTGACCGGTTCGAGTCCCGACTGAGGCAAGCGATTTTTCATAAATCCTTAAATGCAGTATTTATTGTTTTTAAGAACAAAGGAAAGTCTCCCTTACACAAAATGTGCTATTTACAATATTTAAGGTAGTTGCCATCCATGTCGCATTCGATCTTTCCACCCTGTATAGGTATCTCTGTTGTCACTATATCACTATCACTACATAGTATAATATAAAACAAAGTCGCTTCCCGCCGTCTGTCCCTATGCTTAGATTAGATCTCTTCTCTGTTTGTTTTTTTTAAATAGATAGAGTGATTCAAGAGGAAGGTTTTTATGTATAAAATATCAGTACCCGTGCGAAGCCGGGCGGGTCGCTAGTGGGAAGATAAAGGTGTCTATAATACCGTCAGATGTAGAGAAACGTGTCCCCTCTGCGTAGAAATTTGTATGCTTTTTCACGTTTCTCTGGAGCTGACTGTACAAGCGTTTTCTTACACCCTTTAGGCATTTGTCCCACCGCTGGCCAGTAGCGAGTACCTACTCTCATAGTAATTTTTACTCGCCTATACTCGCGCGAGTAAGAATTACTATGAGAGTAGGTACTCGCTACTCGCCGGCGGCATGACCGACACGTAGTCACACCAATTTACCACATTGGTGTGACTATGGTTCATTTTATTTATCCGTAGTCACACCGCCTTATCCCAACCGATCCGTAGTCAAACCACAAAAATCCATAGTCGGTGCTGGCGCTTCGCCGGCCGCTGCCGCGGCACGCTCGCTTCGCTCGCTCGGCTCGCACGCTGTAGGGTAGTAGTACACCTAACACTCCTCCTCGATTCGCTCGTCGTCGTACCTACACCGACCTGCCTTAGGGTAGTGGTAATTGGTGTGACTTCGGATCGGTTGGTACAAGTGGCTTACTTCGTTCTAACGAAGCCTTAGATAGGTTTAGCAGCTGTAGACTATTATCACGACAGATAGTCTTCTTTTTGTAATATTTCTCCCGGTGGTGTAGGTAGGTAGGTAGGTAGTGTAGTTATGAATTAAACCAGCGTATTACACACATACATATTTGAAATCCTCTGTATGTTCTTTTATGCGAGCTGACATTTACCAAAATTAATTTAGATAAAGAGGCTTTACCAAAGGGATTACGTAGATACATTTCATTAATGAAATACCCTTTTATTCTCCTAATAGCAAAACAGGTTAGGGCAGGTAACTATAGCGATATCGATTGTTTATTTCGCAGCCAGAGCTGCGAGCTCGTCGTGAAAGTTAACATGCAGCATACTCCGAAGAAAAAGTTAATTCGTAAACAATCAAGTAAAGCCGTATTTGGCATAAAACTGCCGCCCATTGAAAAACATGATACCGATCACAACGTTAAGACTATCTTGGATGTCGACCCAGAATACTTTTCTCTCGTGGAAGGAAGGAATATACGACCGAATACCTCTATGAACAAATACAAGTCGGACATTAAAAATGTGGCGTTGAAAAGGACACTTCGGGGATTTCTAGTCGACGAAATACTGAGGATTGATAAAGAGATGGAAACTGAGAAAAGTATTTACGAATCGGCCTCGGCACACTTCGGCGACTGTCAACAAAGTTTCGACAGGTTTTTGGCTGACGATAACAATAAAACAATTGCTATCATGCAAAAATCAGATAGCTTGGCAAAGGATCTGGTGTATCAGACTGAGGAACATAAACAGGCAAATTATGAGGTTGCTACTCTCAAGTCGAAACTCCAATACGTCGACGAGTCTTTACTAATATTGCTGTCTTTCGAGAACTTCCTTCATACAGCTGCACCCATTCTATGGCAGGAACATAACGACGTGCAACTGGACAGACAGCACAGTGAAATTATTGAAATGGACTCGAATATTTTCGTTCCTATAAACAAAGATAGAATCACTGAGCGCTTGAGTAAACTTTCAGCTCCAAAATTGTATTTTGAGACTCCCGAGCAATTATTGGAAATGTTCGACTTGCTAGAGCATCAGAATCTTAATTATTTACTTGCTACGGAACAATTGAACGCGGAAAAAAATAAATTGTTAAAATCAAGAGATGCATTTAAAACTTCTTTAAATCAGGCATTAGATTTCATTCAAAAAAAGGTAAGTACGATTTTGTTTAGTAGGATTTTGTTTAGTAGGTATACCTTCTTATTATGACACAGAGAAATGTCATCTCGCTCGAAATTGGAGCAATCCAATTGGGGAAATATTTCCGCTTTACAGAAGACTCTTGATGACACCGCTACTTGCTCTATTGGTATGTGATGCTGTTTTCCTGGTGGCGGGTCCCCGGACCTGCCGAGGAAGGAGACTAGCGGAGAAGGGAGGCTTCGTGTTGTGAGAGTTAGGGTCCTGTATTTGTTGATATCTGTTGACACAACGAATAATCAAATCAATAAAATATTAGCAACTAACTATTTACTGACTTCTCTGAGATGCTGACTTCGCTCAGCTGACCGACGTATGTATCTTATACTATAAACGGGTAATAATGGGTAATTATCGACATGCAGACATTTAAACCCTGTTGTGGGGCGCGTGAGCTCAATTCAATTTAAGCTCAGAGGCTGAGCACGTTCCGCCCGGAACTTTTTCCTGTGTGTTGCGACCGCTTCATCGTCTATGCAGGGCCTACGATCGAAAGTATCGGAATTCCTTTTCCGCCGCGGAATTCTGACCGCACAGACCACGATGCCAAATTCGACGTCGAATAAAAACGCGACGGGATTTCTCCGCCTGGCTGTACATTTTACATGGAGTAAATGCGGTCGGAATGATGCACCGGAATTCGGTCGCAGATTTTAACTTGTATGTGGCGAGTCAAAAATCATTACAAATTTTAAATTACAGATGGATGGAATCGAAGCCATGATAGAAACCAATAAACACCGCGAAGTTGAAGTTAAAGAAATATTCTACCGAATTTTTGCCGACAAGTTGCGGTACATATTGTCTTCGGAGAGTGCTCTCCAACTGGCCAACTACGTGGAATATGCTTATGAGCAGCTAATAGCTCCTAATGATACAAACCTCAGCCCCGTGGAGATGACTAGGGCGCTAGAAAATGAATATGATAATCTGATGCTAGATTTATCCACCTACGATTTGGACCTCGTGAAGGTAGTGGAACAAGAGACGTATCAGAATGAAATAAAGAATATGAAACAAGCGAAAGAAGCAAGTAAACTGCTAAAGGATGTTGATAAACTGAATAGAAGATTAAAGTCGTCTTACGAACCAACAAGAAGGAAAATTAATTATTGATGAAATGTAGGTATAAGTCTTTAAATGTACGTGTGTAGTTTCATATTTGAAAAACGGGCAATAAGGAATTAGCCAGCTAGTATTTATTTTTATTTTTATATATGGTATTTTGTGAACAGGGGAAACTGTTGATGTTTGGATCAACATTGTTATTAGAGTGTCGGTTGACTAAAAAGGTATGTACTGTGTAGTTATGTATCCATTTTTGACCGTATATTACAAGGTTACTGCATCTCTTACAAAAAGTACATATAGAAAAATAGATATATTATATTATCTCCTTGTAGTTGAATGTAAGCCCACTGTGCATTGCAAATAATTGTGTAGACTCAAAGAGGTTTTACACCCTACCAACTTACTCTCTTTGTTGATTTGCTCAAAAGAAGAATTAAGTTTCAATTGACATTCAGTAATCATATGAAGCTTTTCAACATTTTGTTGATAATTTTCCTGTTACTTTGAAGATTTTTTGTTTATCCCACTACGATTTGTATTATTTACACGAAAAATGTCTAAAAATTGTCTTAAGAAAGAACGCAAGCCTCTGGTGCCCATAAAAACACTCGACGTAGTGTTCCGACGCCGTTATGTGAAAAACTCCCAATACTACTTTGCTAATAGAAAACATGCCCTGAAGGAAGAACAAGGAAAGGCTAGTCGGCCCTTTCGTGTGCCTAGAACCGAAAAGTTGCTCAGCTACATAAAGTACAGTGACCGAATAGAAAAGAATATATCGAGAAAAAGACTATCCCAGCCGCTGCACCTGAAGGACAACGTGAAGATAGCGGCGACGAGAGACATATCGAGACGACTGTTCATTGAGGAGCCGCCGGACGATGTCAGGGCAGTTGTTGAAATCCATCCGGAATTCTACACTGTTATTGAAGGACGTCCGCTACGCAGTTTTGACGACATCAAGGTATACATTTATAACATACAAAATTATGCTATGAACCGCCAACAAATAGGTTACCGTAGAGATTTAATATTGAAGATAGATGAAACATTAGTAGATGAGACTAGAGAGCACGACAAGATTGTATTTAATTTAAAAAGCCATATTAAAAACTTCCAAAAGTTTCTTACCGAAGATTATAAGAAAGCTTGCGCTAAAATTACTGCAGCCGAGGTTGCGAACAATGCACTTGTTGCAAAAAATAATCAATTTCTTATACTGGTGTCACAAATTACAAAATTGAATAATATTTTATTCAAACAAGATGCGATTAGGTCAATTTTAAAAATATATCGCAGTTTTTTGATTTTTGTGGCTCCTCTAGAATGGAGAAAGGAGTACGATGAAAATCTAAAACAAATGGCAGATAGGAATAAGTCAATCTTATTTGTGTCTGAAAGTTTTAAAACAGAAGACGAAATAGCGGAAACTGCGGATATAGACCGGATGGTGGAGCAGGCTAAAGTGGAGCTGAGTAGTCCTCCAGCGCCGCACCTGTACTTCGAAAAGCCGGAACAAATGATGTACTTGTTTCACACAATGGAATTGCAAAGTAGAGAATATTTACTCCAGTTGGCTAAAACCGGTGCCCCATTCAACCTTCTAATGCGCTCTATTAGGATGCTCAAAAAAGTTACCCAAGTAGAGCTTGAATACTTTCAGTATTACATTGAGAGTATAAATAGTCAAATAACAAGAGAACAGTTAAATGAAGTACATCTTCAAGAAAAGTTTTACCATATTTTAAATGAATTTTTTTACCACTCTGTCGCTAGTCCTGATACATTAAAGTTGAAAATTTGTATCGAGTTCGTATACCAGGAGTTGTTTGGTAGTAGTGATGAGGATCATGAAAATATACACGATCCTATGAAAATCATGGAAGTCATGTACGAGGATTACAATTTGAAACTTGACTCACTGGACTTCAAAATAGTGAATCAAGCCCGAAATGACTGCTTTGCGCAGGATTTGACTATGATGAGAAATGCATACAAAGCAGAGAGAGAATTGAGGGCCTTCAAAGAGATGACAAACGCTATGCATAAGGCGTTTTTGCCTCCCGCAATATATAAAAAACCGGAATTCAAAAAGTTTGTTGACAAAAAGACAAGAAAAGCTCAAGCCCTAGCTGAGAAAAGAAAAGCCCTCGCTTTGATGGGCGAAAGGAGAACTGCACAAACGTTCAAAAGAATAACAGATGAAGAACGAGAGGGACTACTGTTATTTACGGAGTGGTGTGAAGGAACGGACCCTGTGCCCTATTTGAAAACGTACTATGAATACTCAAAACCAGCCTTAGAATGGATAGCTCGGCAATCTGTGAGTGAGTAATAGAGTAGTAAATGCGTAATTATATTAAATGAGGTTTGTAACTGTTTAATGAGGTTCCCGGTTAATCTAGTTGGCTAAAATTTATCTATTTGTATCTTGGTTACATATTTTATACGTGTTTATTTAAATAAATAAAATGGAGGAAGAAATGCACTCGTTTATTATTAAAATTCCGAAACCCAGAGTTTGTGCCAAACAATCGGACTCCTTAATATCTCCGGCTCTCCAAAGATTTAAGTTGCCTAATACCTATGTAAGCAAAAGGAAACCTTCAAATCGTTCATTACAAAAGTACTCTTTACCTGGAAGTAAACCATTACCTGTAAATATGTTGAAAAATGATGTATTCCTGTTACCGTACAGACTGTTCTCGAAAAGACAAGAATCTGAAAGAAACAAAACAAGATTAACAATTCACATTGATGATAAATATAAAATTGCCAGTACAGACCTGCGAAGACGTTTGTACGTAGAATCTCCCCCCGACGATGTCCGAGGATTGAAAGATATCGATCCAAAATTCTTTCAGTATATTAATGGCCGGCCGTTAAAGACGTATATTCCACTTTATAAATCATTGGGCCCTTCGTTCAATAGTTTATTTGAAATTCGCCAACGCACCAGTTTTATAAAAGACTGCGTTTTACGATTGGAAGCCAATATGAGGAAAGAATCGCAAACATATGAAATCAGCGTACAGAGATGTAAGGACCAAGCTCAATATTTTGATACGTTTATATCAGAGGACTATCTGAAATCAATGGCTTTCTTGAGAAAATGGGAACAGCTTAAAATTAAACTTAACGCAAAGGAAGCTGAATTACATAGTCTTGCGAATGAAACATTCTTAATTCAGTCAAAGTTGATTGGTTTAGACTATAGGTACAGTGTACAACAGAAGTACGGAAGATTGTTGTATTATCTGTCTCCACCTACTTGGCGTGCACAGCATAGGGATTTTGCTAGATCGGTTGAAATCGAGAAGAAGGGATTTGATTTGGGACACACAAGTGAAGATGATCCGTTTACAGTGATACTTGACAAATTGAAGCGGGAATGTTGGGGAGACCGGGTTGTGCCGGTTCTTTATTTCAAAAGGCCGAATGATTTGATGGATTTATTCGAATCAATTGAAAAGCAGCAATTAAACTATCTGACTTACGTTATTTATAGCTCGCCTCACTCAAGGATCCTAAAGAAAGAATTGACGATATTGAAATCCAAGATCCAACAAATTAGTCATCCAATTGTAACCGCGATCAAACAATTTGAGAACGTTTTAGAGACGGAGAATTCGAGATGTAACCTGATCAAAGCGAAGTTCGACAAAATCGTGAATGGAATGTTTTTCGAGAGCGTCGGGTCTCTAGAAGTACTAAAAATGGGGTTGCATTTAGAATATTGTCATGAAAAGGTACTGAATGAGAAACCGATGAACACGGATTTGAAATCTGTTGCTAAAGTTTTGGAGTCATCTTACATGGATTACTGGAAACGTCTCGATAAAATATGTAGCGCAGATATCAAGAAAGCTGTTGAACGGTACATTGAGATGGAAAGGAAGAAAATGAGGAAGGCAAGGGTTGCTGCTAGGGAGTTACGTCTATTTAAACGGCTGGAAAAGGAACTGATGCGTTCTTGCTTGCCGAAGGATAGTCTGGAAGTGTTGCCAACAGTCAAACCAGCGCTGCAACTAAAATGTAAAAGCAGTCAGGTGCCGCGGGCGCGCACTGCCACCGAGGCGTCTCGAGAGTCTCTTACAGAGGCCCAGCTGGAATACTTAGCTCTATTCACAGATTGGACAGAACACGAAGACCCAGGCAACTATCTACAAGCCCTTGGTGAAAATAGGCACAGCAGCAGGTCAGAGAGCAAACCTTAAGTCTCCAGAAGGGTCGACTTTCCATACAAACTTAGTTTGGTTCATTTTAAAACGGCATACTGGAAAACCGTGAAACTTTTTATACGCAATGGGATTCGCCACATCTAGGTCGGGAACTAGTTACTGTTGAAAAAATGAAGCATTATCTTTTTTTTCCTATTATTTTTCTTACTAAGTTTTTGTATGAAAAACGTTCTAATCACCCATTTTTTTTCTATTTTAATTTCTAGTAACAGAAACTAGATATGGCAGAATCCATGGCGTATACAATACAAAGTTTCATTTTATTCTGTCATGTCGTTTTAAAATGAGAACCAAATTATGTTTGTATGGAGAGTCAACCGTCATGACGACCCTTAATAACAGTAAAATAAATCACAATTAATTGAAAACAGATTTTATTCACGGGGAATCAATACGAAAAAAACCTACTTAATCTATTAATTCCACCATCAAAGAAAATACATTAATGGATATAATGTAGATAGATAATATAATAAAACAAATCACTTTAAATAACAAAATGTACATTTCCTACTCATAAAAATGTTTGGTTTCATGGTATTGACGAATAACTACTTGGAATTTACATATTTACAATGATGACTAACAAACTTGGTAAAAGCTTTACATCAATACAATACATAGGGCCTAACTAAATGTTGTTACGTTAAACTTTGTATGAGTAACTGCATAAATAAATTAAAAGGAGATGAAAGTTAGAAGAGTTCACAGGGAATTAAACACAATTTGTGAAAATAAACTTTAAAAGTTTATTTTCGATTGAACGACTGAACGTATAACTTTGAAGGGATCATCAAAGGCAACTATTACTAGCATAGACTAATATACCCTAGAAGGATCATCCTTGAAACTAAAAAATGACAACTAGATGGCGTTGCTAGTCTATGTTGGTACTTATCAGTATCATAGACTAGTAACGCCATCTACATACGAGTATAGCGAGTATTTTAGTTTCAAGGATGACCCGTCAGTTTATGCTATGCTTATCTTTCGTAAGTTCCATAGGCTTATTATAACTCCACCAAGTCATAGCAGCGACGTGTTTTCTTCGTGTTCAAATTGTGAATTAAACATGATTAAAGCTTTCACTCGAGTTTTCAATACATTTTTTTCAACTTTCAATATACTTTCATGCCCACTGTTGCTTGCACACATAGAGCCAGGCACACCTAAGGTTGAATATCCACGAGAGACCAGTATTTGATACTTCTTGATGATACTTGAATATCCAGTATTTGATACCTCATATGCTTGACAGCAGGTGTCAAATAAATGGGCATTTTCAATAATTTGTGTACCCAATTAGCGCGAGTAGTTAAATAAAAATTAACTCAGTGTCAGTTTTGTAACGACAATTAAGTATTGAAAATCAATGAAAAATAACTTTTTCTTTTCAATTTTGAAATGATATGCGTAGTTATCGTTATTTAAATATGAAATACCTAAGTTCATTTTCAAATAACTTGTATGCTTAATTTTCGTTACATACTGACTTGGAGTTAACTTTTATTTAACAACTCACGCTAATTGGGTTCATGTTTTATTGAAAATGCCCATATGAAAACACAGCTTCGCATAACTCTGGTGGATATTGACCCTAATACCGTGAAGTTTCTGCAACCCCGTTTTTTTTATGCATCGCGATATTTTTTGTATTGCAAATGATCGGTTGCAATGTTATTTTTTAAAATTCTATGCCTCTTAAAATCGAAAATGCAGAAAATGTTCTTGCTCTTCAATGTTTTTTTATTGATCTTAACGTTTGAATTTCTAGCATGACGCTATTATCTATGTTAAAATAGTTCTTTATGAAAAGAGGCAGTTTTCAACCTTAGTCACCTGTCATGCAAAAAACTTCTTCCTTCTTTTGAAGTCTGTTAAAAAGTAGTGACTTTGATGGGTAGTTAACTAGTTACCACGATAAGGGACGGCTGCCACAGTTCACTAATCTAGTAAGGGCAACTCGGCCATACTGTTGTAATTTAATAAACAAATCAACTCTCGAACTCGATTAGATTTACTAAATGTGGTTGACGCAATTAGTGCCTGATTTGGGAGCATTCATCTTTCACCAATGCAGTCCAGTATGAGCATACTGAACTTATATGAGTAAGGTAGAAATATGTGCCTTCGATTAACGTTTTAACCGCCGAATGTCATATAACATAACTACGCTTATCTTCTTTTAAAAATTACTTCCAACTAAGTTGATGCTTTCGCCGCTTTTTCACAAGTAAAGCGACGTTGTTCGGTAGTTTGGCCATTCGTCAATAATGCAAGCTGACCGCATCCCCGACGATAGACCATAAGTTACTCACAATTTTCAACTCTGTCATATTCCATCAAGAAAGTGTCACTTTGTCTGACATATCAGATGATGGCGGTTAAAGGGTAATGCTGCCCAGATTTACCATCAGATAAAGACTCGATAGATGCAGCAACAAGTTAACAAACATGACAATAAAATAACATAACATTAATATTATTAAGACATACCTTAAACTAAATGCGCAAACGTTAAAATGATTATTTTACAACGCAAAACTTAGGTATCTACTCATGTAAATTTCGTTATATTATCTCCCAATTTCGTTTATTTACAACATATGTACATAGAGAAGATTCTCGACATAGAAACATTGAAAGCCTCTTTAAAATCCATACGCAAACATCACATTTCAATCATAATTATAAATATTTACACGCGAAATGTATAGAGACCACGAAAACATGGCGCGATCTTCAAAGTTGTTATGATTTATATTGACAAAGAGTATGATAATATCATTTATATCGCTTGATTGTCGCCTTTTTTTCATGTTTCTATACCCACGTGGCTTAGATGTATAGCTATTGGAGGGTTGTTATTATCATTGGATACCTATTAAGATTCTTACAGTTTTTTTGGGTGGCTGAGAAGCGGGGATTCGGAGCATTTACTACGTACTCGTATTCTATAGATTATGTGCTGCTAACATTTATTTGTACAAAAACATAGTACTGTTAATACATGTAGTGACCTGATACACATATGAGTGGAATTGTTGAATTCTATCCAAATATTCGACTCTTTCATTTAATTGCAACCTCAAACTTATGAATGTTTGGTACCTAGTTTCTATTAATCTATAAAGTCGACACACTGGAAAAATGTGATATTCACATGATTCACACTATTAGGTTATGTGTCATTCACGAGGGCAGAGTATTTATGAGAAAATGAAACATTCGTAGTTGTCAAGAATCGTTCGTCCGGTTGTAAAACCGTGGCCGTTATCTAGACCGACTCAATATAATTAATTAATTTCGTTTGTTACCTCCGCCTAGCTATTTTCAAAAGAAAATGACTAGTAGTTAAAGTAGTATTATCAAAATATTCGTTTCCTTCAAAATGTCGAATTTACTTGAGCAACATTGTGATGGAATATTTTCATAAGACGTTCTTTCGTATCTACAGTAAAAACAATATTTGGTGTTCCACATCGGACATCATTAAACGTCTACGCGATGAGCATTATTAATACTTTACATTGTAGATCACAACGTTGATAATCGTAGCGGTGAATATCGCGCGGCTAGTTTATCTGACGCGTTTCTTGTGTAGCTTGGCGAGTTTTCTCCGCTTGAGTATCATCTCGTAGAGGGCGTCGAGGCCCTCGTGCAGACCCTCGCCGGTGATGGCGCACGCGGGCTGCACGTGCCACGCGTGGGCGTCGCGCGAGCCGTGCGGCGACGCCACCAGCTCCTGCAAGCCTAGTAGCTTCTCCAGCTCGCGCGGCTCCTTCGCCCCCGGCAGGTCCTGCTTGTTCGCCAACACGAGGATCGGCACCCCCGTGTTGTCCGGCGACTTCGCCGTCCGTATCAGCTCCATTTTAGCCTCCTCCATTCGCTCTATGTCGACAGAGTCGAGCACGAATATGATGCCGTCCGTGCATCGAGTATACGACTTCCATAACGGCCGGAGCTTCTCCTGCCCTCCTACATCCCAGACTAGGAAGTTGACCCCTTTCGATTTCCCTATGGTGCCTTTAACTTTCTCGCAGTTAAAGCCGATAGTGGGTACCGTGTTGAGGTACTGGTCGAACTTGAGCCGGTAGAGCGCAGTGGTCTTGCCGGCGGAGTCGAGGCCGAGCATGACGACATGCAGCGTGCCTTGCGCGGAAGGCAGCGCGTCGAGAAGGCTCGAGTTCTTGCCCATGTTGGCACCCATGCTGCGCCTGCCGAGGCGGCTATCTCACGCTCCCGTCGGGTCGCATCACGGGCAGAACAACTCACCTGGAATAATAGAAATAAAAAAACAATTCATTGTATGTTGTAAAAATATGCTTGGGATTGGTTGTACGAGTATTCATCATCATTAGTATTTAAACAGTTTCAATCGTAATATAACAGAGAGGTTAATCAACAATTTTGATTGATATTATCCTACCCAATTCCGATGGTACAAAATGTACGATGTCTGACCGTGGATTTAGGTAAATATCGATTTTAATGTAACTGAAAGCTATATCAGTGCATTTCTATAATAGTTGTAGTGAGTACCTACGTCAATCAAGGCATACTTTTAATTTTCATATTATGGTACCATTTTTTCATTTTATATGAACTTTATCACTAGTGTTGATAACTATACGTTTCTGTATACTTCCTTAATTCCATGAATCTCAAAAGTATCTCTGTAGTAACAACATTAGAATTCCAAAATAGTTAAATTTAAAGTCTTAATTGACACACTTTTTGGTACTAATTATTTTAGTAATGCACATTATTAAATAAATCTGATGAATTGGCCAGTAAGTTGGCACAGCCTCGTACAGTTTATTGCTTTCCTTTCCTGATATGCATGCAAGTATAACGCAATATCAGATAAATACATTATTTAGTCAATAGTCATTTATTAGTCGGTAAGGGCAAATATTTGTGTGATGAGCATGAATATTTGTTTCTGAGTCTTGGATGTTTTCTACGTATTTAAGTATTTATATCTATTATATATATCGTCCTCTAGTACCCGTAACACAAGCCTTATTGAGCTTACTATGGGGCTAGCTCGATTTGTGTAAGATTGTCCCTTAATATTTATTTATTTATTATTTTATTTATTTATTTATTTGGCAGTATTACTAGTATAGATGTAAGGCTTGTTCACGAAAAAAAGTAGCCATCGAAAACTAAGTCACCACTAGGTAGGTCTAGGTAGTTCAAACCACAATTAGGTTGCCAACTGAGTATTCTTTTTCATGTGAAAGAATCTAAAATCCATATTTTTTTCCTTAAAAATTGCGAAATCCTACATGAGAGCATTTTCAATAATTCGTGCACCCAATTAGCGTAAGTTGTTAAACAAAAATTAACTCGGTGTCAGTTTTGTAACGAAAATTAAGCATACAAATCATGTGAAAATTAACTTTTCTCTCATGTATTTAACGTGTATAGGCATATCATTCATAAATTAAACAGAAAAAGTTAGTATTTATACAAACTGAATACTTAATTGCCGTTACAAAACTGACACCGAGTTAATTTTTATTTAACAATTCACGGTAATTGGGTGCACGAATTATTAAAAATGCCCATAATGCCAGTTAAGGTTTAAAACTAAAATGATTGCATAGAGATGTGTGTACTTCTAGCATGATTTAAATGCATTTATGACCTGCATTCGGTATAGCATCGATATTCTATTTGAGTAAAGAAAAATAAATAAACTCTATGATGCAAACGTGAAAATTACGAAATCTAAGATTCAAATCCAGAAATTTCTAAAGTTAGCCCAAAATGAATAGCAGCTACATAAATATCGATAAAGCCACTCAACACGAAAGGAAAGAGTCCTTCTTTAATATTAAATTTTTACAAGAACGTAATTTCATATCGAAAACCTGAATTATACAACAGTGGCTACTTTTTTTCGTGACCAAGCCTTATGTTTGTGCGTGCAGTTTCGTGCTATTCTTGTTTGTTTGCGGTAGAGTTGCGCAAGCGTCGGCAGCGCTTCTATTTATGTTCACCTCGCTCAGAATAGTGATTTAATGTTGGGAGTAACCAGCCGTCATAAATCATTTGAACTCAAATTGGACCCTTTCAGAAATAAGTGGTTTTGATTAAAAGTTCTTAACAGAGTTGGACCTAGAGCCCTTTCATATCGTTCGTAATTGGTACAAGTGGATGCCTTATTCAAATGAATAAAATCATTGAAATTTTTTAAATGAAGGAAAAATTGAAAAATTTAATGCTCCGAGTCGGATTCGAACCGGCGAACACAGGCATGCATGGCCCGTCGCTACTAACCAACTGAGCTATCGGAACAATCCGGTTCGGGCACCAAATCCTTCAATCAGTTCCTTCATACAACGCCTTAGGGAGGCGTGTATTAAATTTAATTTTGTATTAATTTCTCGGAGCATTCAATTTTTCAATTTTACCTTTGATTTAAAATTTTATAATTTTCGTTAGCAGCGTTACAATAATATGCTATGTTTACGGGTACCTACTTAAATTCAAGATACCAATAAAAGGAGTCCTTAAGAATCACCACCAAGGTTATCATTTCAAAACGGAATACGGGAATAGCATGGTTCTTTTAATCATTAAATGGGCGCGATATCTAGGTCAGAAACTGATAATTAAAGGAAAAGCTCACTCATATTTTCTATTTTAATTTCTAGCAGCATAAACTAGTTTCTGACCTAGATATGGTGGATCCCATTGTGTATACAAAGTTTCATGTTATTCCAGCATGCTGTTTTAAATTAAAAATAAAATGATAACCAAACTACGTTTGTATGGAGAGTCGGGCGTCCTGGGCACCCATATATCATATTTTTGGGGTTCCGTATCTCAAAAGGAAAAAAACGAAACCCTTAATATTAGGATCACTTTGTTGTCCGTTCGTCCGTCCGTCTGTCAAGACCCTTTTTCTCAGGACGTGGGTATCAAGCTAAAATTTATACCAAATACTCAGGTCTGCTGTCCCTTGAAGCTGTGAAAAAAACAAATTTCTCAGCCAACGCAATCAAAAGATACATCCGTTTAAGCCACAAATTTTCGAAACTCGCAAGGGAATCAAAACCTACAGGGTACTTCCCGTGAACTCAGAATCTTGAAATTTGGTACGAAGCTACGTCTTACAGCACAGATAAAGGAAAAATTGCGAAAATCGTAAATTTTTGTACGGAAGCCTCGGTGCGCGAGGCCGACTCGCACTTGGCCGGTTTTTTTAAATTTCCCCTCTGAAACTTAAACAAGTTAGTTCGACTATATATATAAGGACGTGTACAGTCAGCGTATAATATAGCCAAATATTTCGTTACACACGTCTTCATCAAAGTAAGAATAAGGGTGTTACGAAATATTTGGCTCCTCTGGCTGCTACTAACTATATGACGCCGACTGTGCCTATAGGATACACACTTACTGCGACAGTATAAAGCTGGGAATACACATGCCCGTAAATCGGGAAAGTAGCTGCCACGAAAGTGATAGGCATGTACGAGTAACTGGCACAATGCGGATACATTTGCAAGTAATACTGGCATGCAAGTTGTGCCATCTCATCTACCACTGGCGCATGCCCGTAGCTGTCGCGTCTGTTCAAGTATTGTAAGTTGTAAGTTATGCAAGTGTGCCACCGACAGGCATGTGTATTCCCGGCTTTAAAGTAAAGCTAAGCATTTTTACAATTTTGTCAAGATACCGAAATAATTACAAAGAATAATTGCCAGGCAGGTGGAGTAGTGAAATGAGACGAGACGACGCCATCGGCATCTCGCCCTTTAATAATTATCATTCGCGGCAGACGGCCGGGTCGACGACTTTTTGCCCGCTGCGAGGCACGGGCCAGACTCTTTAGAATCATTCGCGAACTGAAGCTTACGCTAACGCTGTCTTTTACCGAAGCGACACGCGGGAAAGAGACAACCGGACCTGATCTCATGATAACTTTGTTGACAAATGTGCCCGCAACCAGCCATCGCAATTTTAATTCCACCCGCTGCACCGTACCTGGGTATTCGATCTCCCGAATAGGGCCATTGGCCTCACGCCATCGAAATCTTCACGATTCGCAACGTCCATGACGTTATTTGAAAACGAAACCGTCTTTTCGACCACGCCTTAAACGGACTAAATGAATCACTTAGTACGCAGAAGTACATGCAAGTTACCTTTACATAGGCAGCAATGCTGCCTTTTACGAACATTTATACAAGTCTCTTAATTTCTTGTAAATTGACTACTGTAGATTTCGAAACATAGCCAGTTTGAATGGGACTCTGGTAATCTTGCCAAGGTATTTAGATAAGTGGCTTCGCTAAGAATGTATTGGTCAGATATGTCTGTGCATTATGGTTGCTATTAAATTACGTTGCACAAGGCGTTGATGTTCGATTGTGCGCGCCGCAGGCATTTGTTGCGCAACCCGAGGAGCGAATTGAACTTTGCCCCTATCCCACCGATACGTATCTGGTTGCCCATTGCATTTTAATTTACCTAGTTTACATCAATACCGAGTAATTTTACTCGGTGGTGAAAACGATTTTAAACTTTTATTCACTTTTTTTACAGCATCATCTTGATCCTACTTGCTTCCCGGTTGTGCCCTAAAGGAGCCCTGGGTCTGCTTTGACAGGCATAGGCACTAGTTTTACGAAAGCGATTGGCTTCTGACCTTCCAAACCAGAGGGAAAACTAGACCTTATTGGGATTACACCGGTTTTCTCACGATGTTTTCCTTCACCGAAAAGGTGACGGTAAATGTTTCGTATATAGGTAAGTACCTACTCGTACATAAGTTCCGAAAAACCCGGGATTTTAACAGCCGCATGCCTAGAAACCACTAGCCTACCGTAGCTTAGATAAAAATCCTTTTGATAAAAATGGGGGACAAATGTCCGCGCCCTGCTCCTGATTGTATATTATCATGATGATATTATGTGACCTGGTTTTGGTTCTGATATGAATAAAATGAGCTTAGGTTACGTTACTAGTTTTCGTTATTTTATTGTACAAAGGTATGTGTTAAGTTTCACTCAGTTTGCCACATATTGTTTCAAAAACTCTGCTACAAAGTAAATCTCGAGTCAACAGGTGTAAAGTGCACACCCATAAGTCGTGATTTCAGGGCATCGAAAGTTTCGTTTTTATTAAAATTCGAGGTCGAATTTGCAAGCGGGACCCGCGGCGGTCACCCGAACGGGCCGCGCCGACCTGTCTATCTCGAATAACTAGTATAGCAACTTTTGTTTTTATTCGACCGACATTTAGCATTAACAAAGGTTGTCTACGGTCAGTCGGTCATAGATTATAATGCACTGTATAGCCTGTGATAACAATAACGTGTATGGTACGCATTCGTCGCGGTTTTCAAAGCGCGCTTGTAACGGAGATGTGCACACGGTTAGATTCTTTAGCAAAAATTTATCGCTAATTATCCACTTAGATTTTTTTTATTGGCTTTACACATACGAATATCATGTAGTTAAAATAGTGTCAAAGGTAGTGTTCTTTTTGCAAGCGTTTATCGCTAATTAGTATATATCTACTTGCACTTAGGTACATGAATATCATGTAGTTACCTCACTAGAATAGTGTCAAAGTTAGTGTTTTCTAAAGTGCAGTAGAAACTCACTATTTCACAAGTCAAAAATATGCTTTCGGAACAAGGAAAACCTTTAGAAAATAAAATTATCCTCGCACTTGCTAATTCGAGCGGATTTGCACATCTCTGATGCTCACCCTAAAAACCCCAAGTGGAAAGGGGAAGTGCTATACTATGTACATCCTTAACGTCATATTCATCATAATATTATTAATCAATGGCTTTTCCTCAAGAGGGTGAGCCGACTAGTAACTAAGGAAAAAGGATCGTGTTTTAACAAAACATATTGCGTTGGTCTGAGACGGTCCTGAACGCAATTTGCCTAGTTGGAGTTTTTCCCACATTGCAGTTTGACCACCGAGCATTATGCCTAAAACGCAAAGTGACAACTTATAGGTAGGTTAGGTTCGTTAGGTTTCATCAGATGCCCGAAGGGCAAACAGACCAGAAATAGGAGCCCCGCTGTGCGGGGCTCCGTCAATATCGCTAACGTAACCTCAAAACGACGAAAATGTGATGCAGGCATTTTGCGTTTTAGGCATAATGCTCGGTGGTCAAACTGCAATGTGGGCAAAACTCCAACTAGGCAAATTGCGTTCAGGACCGTCTGAGACCAAGCCAAAATATTTTGTGAGTGAGCCCGGCCTACGAAGCCGACGGTCCTGAGTTCGAATTCCAGTAGGTATGGCCAAATATCTGTTTGAAGAGCATGAATGTTTGTTCCTGAGCCTTGGAACTTTTCTATGTATTTTAGTAGTTTAATGGTCATATTCATTAGGGCCCTTAAACGGATAGTTACGGAAAGTAACAAAACCGACAGTCAATGTCAATTGCATACATTTAGTAACAAAACAGACAGGTTATATGTATGTGACTTAAGCATCACTTTAGTTAACCTTAATCTGACATTTTTTTTGAAACTCCGCAAATCTGGTACCTATCTAAATATTTCAACGTCTAGTACTCGTTAGTACAAGCCTTATTAAGCTTACTATAGGACCAGTTCCGTTTGTGTAAGATTGTATTACCGGTAATCGTTGTATAGAAAATCAAATAAATTATTGATGTTTCGGTCGCGAAATACTGCGCTATACACATTTGTTTCTATAAAAGCGTAAGGATTCTATTAGTACTGTTTTACAATATTTAAAAGGTTTACTATACGTTATCAATTTGAACATGACGCAACTACCCTATTGATAAAATGGAAACATGGTAATAGGTAACACAATGACAAGCTTATATACAGGTGTGCCGTAGGGTCAAAAGAGTCGAGAGAAAGCACAGATGCAACGATGGTGGCCCTTTACTTTCTCCACTTGCGTCCGCCACGCCTCAACATGCCCACGCTACCTCAGAGCGACTAGCAGATCCGCTAAAACCAACCGGAACAGAAAGTTAGCGTGTATCAACCGCCTAATCGTGATCGCTCAATCAAGAAATTGTTGTGGGAAATTCGATCGATATGGACAAGGGAAGATGTAATATTTTCAATTTTGCTCTCATTTGATAGAATCGCATGCAGAATAGACGACGCGAGTATTAAAAAAAAATATAATCAATTCAAATACTATGATTTAAATGTCAATAATTCCTGTTACAAACTGACAATTTAAACTTTCGCGCCTAGAAACGGATCCACAGTTCCTGTGACGTCACTCATGTGTGTCACTAGAGTTGCCTAAGTTTTGACATCCTCATGACAGGAATGACGTCACCAGACGCTGATTGTTGGATTAAAACACGTTCAGTTTCACATTACTTCAAATCGTAATTATATAATAACATTTGGTCACACAATAATGGTAAATATTTTCCCTATTGAAGAAATTGTATGAAAGGAAATTGATCGTTTTATCTACTATGTATATTTAATGATAGCATGTATTCAGGCTGTTCCTGGAAAATAAGGATCGATATGGAATGTAGTGGTGATTATAGTGACTCTTTATTGGTCATTCTAGTCATTGAACGAGCGAGCCAACGAAGTTCTCTATTTCAGCTTGGGCCAAAATTAGTTCGTATTACCGGGTTCCGGCTGTTCCTCTCTACAGCTCGTATTTCTCAACCGATCCTCGTGAAATTTTAAGAGCAGGTTCAATAGTTACATAGTTTTTTTTAAACAGAGTTGCTCACAGACAGCGCCACTAGTTTACTGGTGTAAAAAATATGGTAGATCTTGAATGTTTTTTTGCATCGCAATTTAAGAATTAGCACGAAATATAAAAAAAATATATTAGAAAACGTAAAACGTTACGTGTATGTATTTAAACAATTGTATCCATTGGTTTTAAGTAGTTAGTGAAAAAAATCGTGGCAAAATAAAGGTTCTCTCTCTTATTGGTTTATTTTTAACGAGTAAAATAATTGCATGTAATCTACTTTAGTCGCTCGGTAATGGCGCTTTGGCGTTCAATAACGAGATTGAAGCGGGCGATTATAGTAATGTCCTTAAGTAATGATCGTCGAGGAAAAAAGTTTTTATCGCGACAAGTTCGTATAGTGCCTAATAAAAACACACTTAACCCCAAGCAGCCGAATTATAAGAGAAAGTGTATGTACTTAACGTTTCCGTTATAATGCAAAAAAGTGGTTTGCCTAAGGAACTTAATATTTCTTTCCTTTTACTTTTAGACCGTGTATTTCCATTCAGTTTCACCCAGATTTAAATATTATCGTTATAATCATAATGAGATGGCATTCCTAAGTCCTTTTGCTGAACTGTTCTACTTTTAAATACACTCTAGATAACCGGTACAGTTTCACAAAGTGCGTAATTATGGCGGATATCGATTAACTCTTAACTTTTCAAAAAAGCCTCGGTCGCGCGGTAGAGCCAAAAACAATTTTTCAGTAATAAATGCAAAAAGGTGATCAAAAATGTACCTATTTCAAGATATGCTGTCAAGTTAAAGTAGGACACCCTCAGTCAACGACAACATGGCACCTATGCAAGTATGCATTTGTCAAAAACAGTGCCAACATGATTAATTTTTTAAACGCACGGTACAGTTAGGTTCCGCTAGCCAAGTAATCTGAATGCCACGCAGTCCGCATGCAGCGTGCGTCGTTGACAGACCGAAACACACAGTACAGTGACCACAGAGTATATTAAGTGTGTTGGAGTGACCCAGTAACATGCCTGTCAAGCCTGCTTTTGGCCTGAATTACATTGGCGCGGCAATATCTGTCGATAAATTACTATTGACTTCCACCGCAAGCCGCGTGAGAGGCTCTAAGCTGATCTGGCCGCGGCGGTCAATAAAAACTTGTTATTAGCTGTCAAATTTACTATTGACCACTACCGCAGGCCGCGCCAATGTGATTCAGTCCTTAAGCCTCTCACAAACTGGCGCGGCCTGGCCTCGGCAGTCAGTAAACTTATCATTAGCTGCCAAATGCACTATTGATTGCCACCGCAGGCCGCGCCAGTGTCATTCAGCCCTTATAGTCAGTCTGTAGGTTTGCTTGGCAAACTGTGGCAAATCAAAAGTGTCAACAAACATTGTTGACGATCTGCGACTTCCAGCAACTCTGGCAGTTAAGCCCCATTTATACAAGTGCAAGACTTGCATTTAAGTTTCATTACATTGCGGGTTACAGAGGTATAATGAATTCAAAATGGATATATCATAGCCCGAAATGTAGTTAAACATGCATGCGAGTCTTGCACGTGTGCTGCACGGGGTCATAACGAACGATACCAAACTTCATAGTTGTTTTGAAACCGTAATCTTAACTGCGAGTCGAATATTACCTCCCGCTTACAAAGGTATTTTAATTACAAGTCTAACTCTTACTATTAATCAACGTTTAAACAACTGTGCCTAATTGGATATAAAAGTGGCCTGTCCCCTTTACCGCTTTGGCTGAACCCGCCTCTCGCACACCTCCGCGGTGACGATATGCCCTATCGCGGGAGCATGAGCACGTGCTATGTGCTATGTGGCGAGTGCGCGTGCTACTGTGCGGTGATGCCCTGATTCGATTTTTAAGCTGTCAAACATCGGTTTTGTCAGGTGTCAAGGTCCTTGTGTACCTACATGACAGTGGCGGCGCGGCGCGTGGACAATCGGTGGGCAACCCGGAACAAAAAAGTTATGAATTATGAAAGAGTTTTTTTTTATACTACGACGGTGGCAAACAAGCGTAAGGCCCGCTCGGAGGCTCTGGCGATCTTGCTCACCTCCAGGAACACAACACTACTACAGAGCAAGTTTGTATATAGTAGTGTTATTATGGCTGTGGTCTTCTGCAAAGCGTAGGTACTTCCCCAGTTGGGCTGCTCCACATTCGAGCGGGATGACATTTCGCTGTGCCCTACCTCACCAAACAAGTTTAGAGTACCTATATAATATAGGCTTGATTAAAAAGAAATTTTAGGAAAACAGGTGGGAATTGGCTTGTAATGGCGCTTCACCACTGCTACATACATAAGCAGGTAGGCAGAAAAAGAGAAGGTAGGTTGATTTCAATCAAAGTACATTGTATACTTTGCGCTGCCATAAACATATACATAACAGTTACCCTTATAAATATAACTGCCAATTGATTCCCAGTATTATATCCAGATGCAATGTAACCTCGTATTTAGTTGTTGTTGAAACGGAGAACGTTTAACAGCAATGAACAGTTTCGAGTGAATTTATAGATTCGACATGAACGGGCTTTTCGTAACGGGTTTCCCGTTACCTCATCGATTCGATGCCGTATCTAGTTGCCGCCGTGTGCATAACGGATCGATGGCACGGTGAATTTAGACACGTGTATTTAAGCCTAATATTAAATCCGGGCCGGGCCGAGAGGGTTATTCATTGCAATAAATAAATAACTATTCGGGGACAATTATATATTAATTATTTACCTATACCAATCGACTTAAGTAAAGCTTGTACTTGTTTTAGTGTATCGTGCTCGCTATACAATTCGCAACAAGTAAAGCGCGTTCTCGAATTGGATTCCGCCAATGCGGTGGATTTAAGACAACCCTCACCAGTCTATATGCATCCCCAGTGCGGATTGGGGACGGGACTCGTACGTGAGTACGGTTTAATGAGGTGATAAGTGAGGCCTACCTCGCAACACAGCGAAATGCCATCCCGCTCGAATTTTGAGCAGCCCAACTGGGGAAGTACCTCTGCCTTGTAGAAGACCACAGCTATAATAACACTACTACTTGCTCTGTAGTAGTGTTTTGTTCCTGGAGGTGAGCAAGGTCGCCAGAGCAGAGAGCTCCCGAGGATGCTTTCTGTTGAGAGAAAGGGAATTCGTTCCTTCAGCTGTCAACACGGCGAATCCTCAAACATATCAAGGGGCGGCAACGCCCACGTTACCTACTCCTTTGAAGTTCCATGCGTCTATATGCTGCGGTGTCCGCTTACCATCAGGCTTGTTTGCCACCGTCGTTGTATTAAAAAAATCTTTCAATTTCTTCTCAAATTTGTGCAGGTTTCCTCACTTAACCACGGTGCTTTCACTTTAGAACATTTTGTAAAATTGCTTTTCTTTTGTTTCTTTTCTTTGAGTCGGATGATATTGGTTCTTGCGACTATAGATGTCGCTAAAATAAATTTAGTACTTAGGGCAGGCGCAAGCCCATCGGCACCCGTCAGATGCCGGGAGCCGACCCAGGCCCGGTAGCGTGCGCCAGCACTAGCTTTGTTTCATTTTTATTTTTTTGTCCTAGCAACATTAATTAATATAGAAATGTGCGATTATTTTCACGCAGCTTTATTATGGAACAATTATTTATAATATAATTTCACTGTCCGTAATGTGTACGCTACTTAACGAATATAATTATGATAAATGTAAAAATGACATTGCTTTTCACTAGTTTTTCAATATAAAATGACAGAAACCGATTATTTCTACATGAGTTTTCTCAACAGTTTTTTTTTTAAACGAAACGGAAAAATGACATTAAACTGAAGACTTATTTTTTGGATTTGACACATGTTGATAATACTTATGACTTAATATCTAGGTTTGTTCATATGAATTGGAAATAACTGAAGACATTTATTGGACTAGAGACTTCTGATTTGAAACTACTGAAGACGTTATTACTGGATTCGATCAAATAAAATAATAGTTACTGAAGACGAGCCAGTATGGCCCATGGTCTTACCCTGTCCGAATGGACGAATTATAAAAAAAAATGAAAGGTGTGCAAAAAGTGTATTTGCATTGTATTGTTTAAATACGAAAGTAACTCGGTCCTTATGTCTGTCTATTACTTTTGCACGCTTAAACCAAGCATGGAACTATATAGTTGGAGACCCTGAGACAAAGGCTAGACATTATCCCGGAAATCATCCCTTGATTCAATACACTTGCTGCCAGGAACCCGCCTAGCGGGCGCCCGCTCCGTAGGAAGGTAGTTGTAGGTATTGGGTGAGTTTTAACACGTTTCCTGTCCATGGATACATGTACATTGGACGGGAACATTTCGGTAAACGTCTTTGTAACTGTAAGAATAAGGGTGTGTTACGATTATATTTGGCTACTCTGATTGCTACTAACTATATAATGCTGACTGTACTGATATCACTTAATGATACCATTGTAACTGCACTTATTAGTATGCACTGACATGTTAAAAAGCCCGTGAGGCCTCTGCATGTACTTGCGAAATAAATATTTGAGTTTTGAATTATATTCCAATCTTTTATAGTGTGCGGATGTCAAAATTGTCCAATTAAATGTTGACATTGAGATGTAAAAAAAAAGTTTCAAATGATTGGCACGGATCCGCGTTTAGTCGTATTTATTTATTTATCGTATGGAAATTCAGTATTTAGAACCGTGAGATCTTTAGTCGTATACACATCGTTTTCCTTATCAGTCATGATAAAGATTTCATTATTTGATTTGGAATTTACTACCTGATTTTAGAATATGGAATTCCGAACAATTTGGAAGATTTTCTCCAGTACGCCTACGCGAATTGGGTACAATAATCCAATCATAGGATAAAATTACTGTCCATTCTCGGTTTATTCGCTTGTAGACTGTTAAAATATAATAGGTTTGACATTGTACAGTCGACTAGAAAGATAAATATTCCTTCACATTTAGGACGTGTATATATATTTTTGTAACGTTGGCCGTATCGATCTCTTTGTAGTCGACTGTACCATATAAAAGTAATTGAAGATTTTAGCACCAAGTATAGCTAATAAATTGTGATATTAATTGAGCGGGAATCAGTAATTAACGCAGTCTCTGTGGTGTAATGCCTAACGGGTAGATGTTTTACTTACCCACAACTATTTAGTACTCGATATGATATTAAAACGGTACCCGGATAGAACTATCAATATCGAATTGCGTTAATATTTAATTTGACTTATAATGTTCTTCAAAAAGAGTTATAGGGGGTATTATGGGTATTAGGCTTCCATTTTTGCTGTTGTCCACTACAATCCCCTGGCCTGATCCCCCAGGGGAAAAAAGCAAAAAAAAATTTTTTCTTTTTTTTTATGGTCTACCATATCTCTAATAGTCTAAGGCAGGTCGGTCTAGGTACGACGACGAGCGAAGCGAAGAGGAGTGTTAGGTGAACTGCGACCCTAAAGCGCGCAAGCCGAGCGAGCGAAGCGAGCGTGACGCGACAGCGTCTGGTGAAGCACCATAACCGAATATTATATTTTTTTCCTAGTCGAATATAAAATAATTGCCGTCAGGTTCCCTTGGGTGATCGGGGTCAGGTGATTATTAACGTGGGTAACGTGCCATTTCTGGCCGATTTTGTGTTACGAAGAACCTTGTCTTATTAGCAAATTGCTATATTTGACCTTAGTATTTGGTTCCACAGTAGAACAAAATTGCTAACTAGGATATATCTACCAGGGGCGGGTTATTTTGGAGAGTTCTTTGTTGCGTTCGATTCAAATAGAAAATGGAACTCTTATAGGATCACAAGGATTATTTCCTACGCGTAAACGTAAAGTACCAAAGCAAAGTGTATTTTACGTACCAGTGTCAAAAGTCAACTGCGTAGAATAAAGTAAGGCCGGGTGCAATTCAGTCTTCAATATAACTACCTGAAACAAAATGAAACTCGTTAGTTATTAGGGTTATTTACCTCAAAAAAGGAGCACAATGAACAGTTAGAGGATCACCTCTAAGTAAGGGTTTATAGGATTACTTCGTTCTTTGTATTTTTTCGCAAACGGGTGTAGGGGGGATACAGTTAAAATTATAAATAAGTTCTGTCTAAGGGCATTTTTAATAATTCGTGCACCCAATTACCGTGAATTGTTAAATAAAAATTAACTCGGTGTCAGTTTTGTAACGGCAATTAAGCATTCAGTTTGTATAAATACTAACTTTTTCTGTTTAATTTATGAATGATATGCCTATACACGTTAAATACATGAGAGAAAAGTTAATTTTCACATGATTTGTATGCTTAATTTTCGTTACAAAACTGACACCGAGTTAATTTTTGTTTAACAACTTACGCTAATTGGGTGCACGAATTATTGAAAATGCTCCTAAAATGTATTTTTATTTCCAGTTGTACTTTACTGTATACCGTCACCAACTACTCGTTGAGACGATTCTAATGAGCCCAAACTCAACGGGGTTACGTCTTTTAAGTCCTGAATTCCCATGGTCTATCTGGTGCTCATGGTGATCTAATGATGTATACAGAAGGGGTTCTGTATGCATCATTAGATCAGCTCGATGGTACCAAAGTATGGAATTGTCATCCAAACTATACTTAAACCCAAAACTCGAGCTCAATCGGTTGAAGATATCTGCTTCAAAATTGAGTTGCCAGATTCCACCCGAACAAGCTGTAAAAATCTAACTTTATAGATATGCCGCACATTAAGATTCCAAAAACATATTGACGAAAAATTCAGTATTCGGAATTAAGGAAGTAGAGTAAGACCTTGGTTCATGGGAAATTCCGTTTTCTCAGAACTGTCCGAGGAAATTCAACATAGAGCACACATGACTTGTTCAATTCTGTCATATCATGTGTGTGACGTGTGAGTTTCATTAGAACTTACAAATCAGTATGTAAGTATATTTTCTCAAACATGAAATGACATATTGATGTTGTGTTCTTCATAATGGGCTTCGAAGTGTCACGTTTCAGATCCAAAATATAAATATATTTAAGGCATTTCATACAAAATTGGAGGCCTAAGCCGACAAGATGGTCTTTTTTTAATTTCCTTTCCACAATTTGTGGCACAGCATTACGGAGTTCAGCCATGAAAATCAAAGTTTTATTTCTTGGAGTGTTTTTAATTTATTTCATTGCATTGTTTGAGAAAAGCACAGCCAGTCTATATGTACTCGGCCGGCAACCCTTTACTTCCTGGCCTCTGTAGTATGTACTATTAATTGCATTGTTATCGGCTGTGGAAAACTCTGCCGGCATTATACAGGAGCTCATTAACTTGGGGAATAGCCGGCGAATGCGAGTCGACGGAGAGCGGATTGCGAAGCACATTACTCGCCCCGTCGGGCCTAGTCACTCCCCGGCACCGTAATACCACGTAATATCATTAAACAATTTAGGAAAAAAGCCCACTGATCATTGAGAGTATAAGCGACCTTGCGATGTTTTTATGACGATAATAAAGGCCGAAGAGGCTTAATAGATTTCACGTTTAATTTTGTAACGAGTTTCTAATGTACCTATTTTGGGATCCCCGTGTTTTTGTCTTCAGCCTGACTACTCAGATACTCTGAAACATAATATAGCTACATATTTAGGTAGAAAGTTTATAGAGGTTTTTAATGTAAGTATGTACATCTTATACTTTATTTATGTCTGAAGTGAATCCGCAATATCACGTATGGAACTCGAGGCATCCTGATAGTGTTTCTCACATACCTATCTAATAGCGAGTAGTGTGAATGTCGGCGGATGGTAATATCCGCGAGGCAAGACCGGCAAGCGTCTAATGAGAGACGGGACCCGCTTCCACGCTGACTGATTGAGGCGATGTGTCAAGGCGTTGATACGCAGCCTTCATTACGGGAACACGGGGCTATGAGTATTGTGTTGATGGAGGCACTGGTATTAGAAATGTATAGGTACGTATGTATGTGTGATCTGAGGCCGAAACGCACTGACAGCGGTGGCGCAGCGGCACGGAGGCGGTACCGGTTGTAATGCTCGAACTAATACGAAAGGGTCCGCACAGAATACCGCACCGCACCGCGCCGCGCCGCTCTGTTCAATATCCTTTCATATTAGCTCGAAATCACAACCGGTACCGCCTCGCCTCCGCGCCGCTCCGCCACCGCTAGCAGTGCGTTTCGGCCTTTATTCTTATCTGATAATGACAAAGATTCATATTCATTTTAGCATAATATGTTGGACATGTGAAATGAAAAGATTAAAAAAAAAACCAACTGCATTTTCAAATATTATAGCCCATGTCACTTCTGAGATCAGAGGAATTTAACGACACCGACGTCATATGATCAATCCCTTTGGACGGTAGCCCGTGAAGTAGAATTATCTGGTCCACATACTAACATACGCTCGAAAAACATAACCTTCCTTCTGAGACAGTCGGGTAATAATAGATTTGTAAAGCGCAAATGGGTTGCCTATCTAAATCCAGACTAATACCGTTTAATAAAATAAATATCCTTACAAAGTTGCTTTCCCTGCTTTTAGCGCGGGACGGTACTACTATAAACATCAAAATTCAGGTATAAACATCAAAATTCGTAATTTGAGTTCATATAACATTCTTTACTCCTTAAAGCCTTATAAATACGCGGGTAAAATTATATGAGTTCCTCGCGAGCATCTAGTATATTCGTTTAAAGATCCTTTGATCATGTTCTAAATTAAATATTGGCTCGTGACAAGGTAAGAAATGTGGCCGAGCTTGACGAAGCCGCTGTAAATTGAATCATCTATTATTAAATGTACTTTCTGTAGAGTGAGAATCATGTAGCTGTTATTTCTATGAAAAATCAAGCAGCCAGTGTTCGCGGGGAATCTTGTGAACTTGTTCTCCTAAGAAACTTCTGAGTGATCTTAAGGGGATGCCTTGATTTGATTCGACCACGACATGACTCTTTATACCCGCGATGGCTTCAAATAGCGTGTGAATATTTTCTTAACATGTTCAAGTCCAATTGCGCTTATTAGTGTTCGTGTTACTACTGACACTAGGTAATTCCCGTTTACGCGGAGATGCTCAATAAAGTCGCAAGTCGATTGGCTGCGTGTCAATGTTGCATTTAGCTGTATTTTTACCGTAGCTAGCATTTATTTCCTGATCCGTAATAATGTGAGTGCTCAATGTATGCGTGTGAGGTAGCTATGAAACTTACTGATGCAGAATATGTTGTGAACGTTAGCTTTGGAGGAGATTTTATTGAAGCAGTACCTACCAGGTTTATACTACATTCTACAAGATGTAAGTAGTAACATGGGAATATGAGAAACTTATATTACGAACATGAGACACCACTAATGTCAAGAGCAGCAGTTGGAGTCAGCAAAACATAATCTACTGTCAAAAACTCTGTCTCTGTCTATAACTCTCATAAGTGACGTTTGTCTGTTCCCCAAGCTCTAAGGCTGCGTTTATGGACAGGCGATGCGAGATGCGTACTGTCAGGTCAGTATGGAAATTATCACAGCTGTACACTTGACATTATTTCAGTTGGCCGAATATCAAAGTAGGTAGTCCATTCAAAAAGCCACCCTACCGTCCAAAGTAGAAGATACCAATTGCAATGGCAGTTTCATCGGCTACATTAAATCATCTCAACCACACATAAAACATAAACACTCCTGAGCAACGCCATAATGTTTGTCTTTGAACGACTTTGTACGCGAATGCCGCTGTGCCGCGTTGCCGAACGCCTCGCTTCGCTTGCCATAAACGGAGCCTAAACCAAATGAAATAATAATGTATTAACCTATTGCTAACGTAGAAATATTTACGTGACAAAGAATTATAAGTACACACAGATGATAAAAGAATAAGATGGTATAGGCGTGTCAAGCAACGAACCCGAGTCAGCATGAGGCTAGCTTTTCAGCCAATGAATGTCAATTAGTTAGCTGTTTATTTACGATGTATTATTAACTATAATACTCGCAAATTGACATATAAACGAGTGGGCGACAGTTTTAACCTCTACCCCAATTCCAGCAATTTTCTTTCGTGTCAAACAATCTTGTAATTAAGTAAAGCACGTCGCTGATCCTAAAATTCATTAAATTAATTACACGTCGTGTTCAGCTTAAATGGCGTAAGAAGTTAAACTTGTAATTATGTTTATTCGAAACGTGCCAAAGGTAAGAGCGGGAGAAATCTCGTCACGAGTCAACAATGAGTTATACAGTTAAATACACGATTACATAGCGAATATTGTAGACACCGTTAGTGTCCTAGTGCAGATGGTAAGCAAATGTTAACGCGAGATGAGTCGCTCGTTTCTGAAGTGACAACTGGAAATGAACAAGAATCACGAACCAACGTGAACAACATCTTTCCATCTGCATTATTTTTTATGTCGACGGTGTTTGCTTACTCTAAATAGATGACATTTGTCATGTAAAGTTACAAAAATCCTACTTATTTTAAATGCAAAAGTTTAGATGAATAGATGTTTGGATGTTTGTTAATCAATCACGCTTAAATGGCTTAACCGATTTAGATGACATTTTTCACGAAGATAGTTTATTAGCCTGGATTAAAATATATCATAGTTTTTATCAAGGGTCCACGCAGACGACGTCACAGGCGGAAGCTAGTAGTATAATAAATATTTGGAGAAAATATTACACGACGATATTACACTAGTCCAATACCAAGCAGAGCTTGAACCACGGGTACTAAGCGACTACGACTTGCTTATAGAAAACATCCATGACTCAGGAACAAATATTCGTTCATCACACGAATAAATGCCCTTACCGGGATTAAAACCCAGGACTGGACATCCAGCTTCGGAGGCAGTGCCACTAGTAACATTACTAACTAGGCTAATGTGGGCGTTTTGTATCACTCAGACGTTTTGAAACTGTCGTTCAAAAGGCCACAAAATGACTCTAAAAGTAATCAACACATACAATGTAAACAAAAAACTAACAAAGCAAACCTCCAAGATTTAGCACTAACCAGTTGGCGCCCAGGAGTTTATAAGCAGATGGCCACAGGTACCGGATTCCATTTCATTTTCAGCCAGCGCGCGGCGGGAATGCGTGCAAAAAGCGGCGATCGCTGCAATTACTCGCACGTGCGTTCTACGTTTCTTTCTACGCTGAGACATAGCGTTAATTAAGGCTATTTTGTGCACAATTCATGTGAAGCAACCTTTGTAACAAAAATATACGTACAATAGCTTCTTCGTTTTATACAATTTATTGTTTAGATTCAGGTGAAAAGCGTAACAGGTTGTTCAATTTAGATTTTTACATCGCAGGACTTTTTAAGTGTTTGTGTGTTGGCAGGTTCTTGATACCCGCTTAAGTCAGTTCGTCCCGCGACCAAGTATGTTGTGACACGGCGTCCGAAACGTCGGGAAGCCTCAAAGAGGTAAATAATACGTTAATTACACGCGATTAAGTCCCGTTTAGTAAAAAAATTGTGAAACATGCCTTCTTTGCCACTAGGCTAAACTTTGCCCAAACAGCAAATTTTCAAATCTGGTAATGAACGAAAACACTACATATTTATGGCAACCTTACTATTTTTAGTAGAAACTAGATTATAATTATGACTTTACTATAAGTCATAGATGTCTTTAACTTGCTTGCAGCAAATTTTGGAATTTGAGGTGTATGGATTTGTATGGCAAAGTTGAAAATACCTAGGCAACATTGCCCATCAGTACTGTGTAAAACTTTTCGTAGTTAAGACCAAGATGTTAAAATGGAACGCCATGTTTGCCCAATATTTTGAACTGAGTCTTGTTTCAACATCGTAAGAGTTGAGTTAGAGAGAGAGAAATGTTGGCAAAGTCCAGATAACTTTACCCGCGATCAAAATCGTTCAAAAATTGGAATAGGTGTTGATTTAAAAAAATCCACATGAAAACACGTATGACTACGAAGGAATCGTTTAGTAGAAAAAAAAATCATCCTACCATATAAAAATATGAGATATTAGTGTTTTTCCGAAAAAAGCGGGAAAAGTAGACATGTTTTAGGGTATTTTTTTTCTAAAAAGGATTTTCAACTATTTCTATCGAACGAAATTCAGTTGTGCTGGTAACCGTGTAAACTATGAAGTTATTTACAAAAGGCCTGGCTTAAGGTTTTTAATTCGCGCCATGCTCCCTGCCACTGCCTGCAAATATTGCATTTGCAACATCATAATCCGTTTTTGCGATGCAATTTAAAGCCGAGGCGTAAAGGGTTGATTGAAGTACGCGGCACGGCTGGCTACACCGAGGTTGCGAGGGTGTCTGCAAATAGCTATACCTACATTTCACTATCTATAGTGAAATCTAAAGGCCTGGACTAAAGAAAGGATTGATGCGTTCGAGATGTGGTGCTGGCGGAAAATGCTTGGCATTAATTGGACAGCCCGCCGTACAAATGATTCAATCCTGAACCAGCTAAAGATTCGAACTGGACTCTCCACAGTTCACCATAATACATCGCTTACTTCGATTTTCCGGACACGTGGCTAGACAGGAAGACACTGATACTGGCTGGTCACGTGGAAGGGAAGAGAAGAGCGCCTATCCGGTGGATAGACTCCGTAAAAGCATCAGCGGGAACCAGCGCTCAGGATTGCTTGCGGATGGCGCAAAATAGAAGTGCTTGGAGGAAGGAGGTGCAAGACGTTTGTGTTAGTCACACACAACCACAGATATAGGAAATAAGGAGATCGGACATGCCGCGCGATTTGTATTGAATATGCATGTCGCAAGTTCTTGAATTCGTGGTTTTTATTTGAAATAAATAGTATTTATAGTATTAATCAAATCACTGCGATGCTTGCAAGTAATTATTGCACAACTCGGCATTTTGGCAAAAAACTGAACTTTCTCGGTGGACAACGGACGGTAAATGTATGGCGGAGTATGCCCAATGAGCTGACATGTGCGACACAGCCGCCGGCGGCTTGTCCGCTCTATATTATTTTATGCTCTGAGGTCACAACCCTCAACAATGAGAAAACGACCAAGAAGAGAATAAGTATTATGGAATATAATGAGACGAATGTTTAAACATAAATAAGATACCTATTTGACTGCATTAAAGTCGCCTTGTCTTTGTAATGAAAAATTAAAAGAAAATGAAAGAGAAAAATAAATACATGATAATGAATTAAGTTTCTGTACAAATTGACCTGCTATCATTGCTTTTGTGTGTACATTCAATGCATGTTAATAATATGCCAGTGGGAATGTAGGGGCTGGTTGCCCCAACTTACAAATACAGTTGTCACTCCATAGAAACTTGTCGAACATTGCAGACATTCAGATTTTAACGAACGCCTTGTACGATTGCAGACTGTTTTTGGTGACCTACCCTAAGTCTGTCTTTTCACGCTTTTTGCATATAAGCGATTTTCACAAGATTGATGATGGGGGTCGAAGTTGCACCACGTCCGTAGGAATTACCCATCGCTACCCTACACGTGACCCCTGGGTGGTGCTAAAAGTGCAACAACCTGGCAACCGTACTGTCTTTTCCAAGATCTTCTAAATACTGATTTGCCATACGATAAATAAAATGAGATTTGGCAGGGGGTATGGAAAAAAGGCGGAGAAAGCGTCAGGATACTACTAATACTTTAGTAGGTTGGAGTTTGGTAAACGAGCGCTAACCGTGTGGGCGGACATAGCTGGTTCAAAAATATTAAATTACTTAATTAACGACTTAATTACACAATGAGTACATTTAATGTTTTACGAGTCAGGAAGTAAGTGTTTTGTCGTTTTAAATAAGGTTTGTATAATCGCCGATTGTATGGAAATGCGGTAATAATGCGTGGGAACTAATAGTTGCAAGCCATACCCAGTCCGACCTTATTTGCAAATGCGCGTCATGTGAGTAAATGTCTCAACTACTGTGTGGGCAATCCGGTAGTTTAATTTTTCTGGCGATGTTAATTTACTGCAAAACACGACATTTTGAAGGGGTCTGTGTATTTACTTTGTGTTAAAAGAACATGACGACAAGAGAGACCGAGCAAGGTAGGGTTAATATGCCTTACCTATTCTCCTTTATAAGAAAGACAGACCCACTTAAGTGACTGATAATTCTGATTTAAAACCAATATTTATTGATTGTTTACATGTAATAATAATGAATGCCTCAAACTTGTCAGATACATATGTAACGATAATGAATAAAGATAACTAAGAATTGTACTGATTTTCAAGTTTATCAAAGTATGTACCTCTCAATTTTTTCTAGTTAACCCATTCTGCGGTACAACGCGACGATGATGTCTTGGCAAAATGCTTTGTTGTTTTTAGATTACATTGTTAGACTTCATGGTTGGTTGGTTTCTTCATAGTTGGTAGGGCTGAGCTGCAGGCTACTACCGGGGTCCACAGGCGGCGGATAGTGGAATGGCCATCAGATATGATGGTTAGCTGCGAATATACTGAATAATCAGTCCCCGACCACGCAGCGGCAGGGTTATCAGGATGTAGTGGGTAGGCTTGTAGGAGGGGCTACTCTATAAAAAGCTACAATATCCGACGACGATTCTGTGACATGGCGAGTAATTGCCGCCATTAAATAAGCAATCCTCTAGTGTCAGGCAGCAGTAGCACTAGTACCGACTGGAGAACGAAGATAGGAATCTGGAAGGGCTCTTGTTTGGACATCACGGAGCGGGTGAACCTCGGTTCGTGTACTGCGGTGTGGAAGGCAAGGGGGAAACCACCACACTATGCTTCCTCAAAAAAGGAGTAATGGATTACTCCACCGACAAGAGCCAAGCTCTTAAATAAATGATGATGATGATGAGTGCGTTTTTTAGCGCGGCCTAAAAAACATTAACAGGAAGTGAAGTTCGTGACTCCCAAAATCTACACCGTGATTGTCCTCGGCTGTCATTATCTAGTGTAAAGACTGTGTTCATTGAACTTCAGTCGTGTGAACATGCTCACGCGCATTTTGCAATTTTGTCATAATAGGATACGCGGCTTGGTACTGATATAGACTTTAAATACTGTGTACATGATTTAATATCGTTTAAAGAATGTAAAATCCGTTCCGGTCCGATGCGATGCGTGCCGTTTGGTGGAAATTATCCTTAACGCGCCGTTTGCTAATGTCACGTGCTGCGTGGTTTAAGTAAATGAAATAGGTGTAAAATAGTTGCCATTTCGAGGATATGTGGATAGGAAGTCATACAGAGTTTTGGGCAAGGACTAAATTCTTGGCCAGCCTAACTCACTTAATTAAATTGTCTATAAAAGTTTTCCGTTGTGACCCGAAAACTAACCATACAATTATATTGTTAATTGTTGACACAATCACAACGGAACTTTGTTCACTTCTTCAGTTTGCATAGCTAGGTCATTAGATAGGTCATTTCCTATGACCTTCTGTCTCCATCATCAGATCAAATAACTGGTAAACAGCATACGAACAGCGCAAGTTGAATAAAAGCTTGAAAAACAGTCTAAATATGTTTGGTGCTTTTAAAACAACAGACGTTAAGAAGGCCATAGCCGTAAACATACGGTGTTATGCGATAAAACTAAGGCATCAAGAAGAGAGAGCTCCGAAGGAGACATAAATCTAGAACCATGTTCATTACCTATCCGACTAACAGTAAAATCATAACATTTAGCTTTCAAGGCAATGCATAATTTATAGATGAAAGTAGTCAATTAAACCAGAATTCTGTTCTGTCGGCCGCAAGTGGTTGGCCGATATAACCAATAGGCTTAGCTATGCGATTCACAACATGACCTGCTTCACCACCTGTCTCTAGTTTAACTTAATTCAGAAACTCGTAATAACTATGTGTTAGCGGAGGTCAAAAGATTTCTGGGTGTCTGAGGTCGTAAGGTAAACATTGTGAATACGTGCCTAGTTTTAGAATATGCCATTTCTATGTCAACAATTTGGCTGTCGACTTTTGTTAATCTTCGGTTATCGGTTACACGCAGTACTGTTGGATCAGCGGCGCTACCACGAACGTCGATACTAAGTTCGTATACTTACATGCATCCCTGTCACTAGAGATGGAAATACCCGAACTTCAAAGTTCATGGTTATAGCTATGTACGACATGAATGTCAAAATCCACTCTGTGTTAATGTGCATATGTTGTTGTTTCACCGTTCACACACTGTTGGGACCGATTGACCGATTAGGAGGGTCAAACAGTTAATGTTAATATGAATTAAGGTGTGTAATTATAAGTGTTTTTATACAAGCGCGAAGCAAGCGTAGGTACATCGGCGATGATTATTGTAATAAATAAACTTCTGACGTAATTAGTAAAAATTATGTTAAACTTTTTTCTATACTTTTGTAATAAAGTAATAATATCTCGTATAAGAAAATAACTATTAACGGCGTAGGCTAGCCGCAAGCTTCTTTGGCTTTGTTCAATAAATAATCGACAAACGGAAACATATCTAATTCAATTTGGATTAAAAATTGAATCTGATCATTGCTATTACACGATTAAGTTAGAAATGACAGACAACCTATTTCAATTTAACATGTCGAACCATTCGTGTTCCATCTAACGTCGACTTTTTTATAACCGGTTGTAAGAGTCGCGAATCAAGACAATAATTCAAAACAAACAAAACTTCTTGCTAGATTTATGTCGCTAGTGAAACCGCATAGAAGAATATAATTGCCTCATGTGCGTCATAAGGTACAGTCAGCATCATATAGGTAGTTAGTAGCAACCAAACTAGCCAAATACATCGTAACATCCTTACTCCTATAGTAATAAAGACGTGTCGCCATATATTTGACTACTTTTGGCTGCTACTAACTAAACAGGGTGACATTTTAAGAGTCCGCAGTAAGCTCGATTCTCCATACAAACGTAGTTACGCTCTCATTTTAAAACTACGTATTGGATTGTGACGAAACTTTGCATATACAATGCCATTATGTATATCTATGTCTGTAATTAGTTTATGTAGCTACAGATTCCAGAGTATACAAATTACGGCGAATTTAAGTTTTTCATACAAAACCTATTTTTGCTGTATTTCGTTTGTTTTAATAACTGAAACCATATAAACTAATTACAGATATAGATATACCTCATGTTATTGTATATGCAAAGTTTCGTCACAATCCAACACGTAGTTTTAAAATGAGAGCGTAACTACCTTTGTATGGGAAGGTGAAATTCGGCCGGGCTTACTGCGGCCTCTTAATCAGTGTCCAAATTTTTTATTTGGCATTTGGTATTACTAATAGACTCCATTTTTGAAAGAAACTGGTAGGATTTTTTTAAATCATAAATTGTCTATCCTAAAAGAATTATCCGTCCAGCGTGGTTAGGTACTCAGGGCATTCATTACCGCCCGGAGCGGGGCGGGGTCGAGGGAGGGGAGGCGTGCCGTGCGCAAACCTTACTATGCGCTGAGGTGCCCGCGCGGTAAGGTTTTTTGGGATAACTTTAAGCAGCAATTACTAAAACTTTTTGTACTGAATGATATGAAACAAAAAAAAACGTATTTTATAATTTTGCTGAAGAATCTTGTACTTGAATTTGGACACTGATTAAAATGTCACCATGTATAATGTTGACTATACATACATACGGAGAGATTCAATATCAACCGCACATGGCACAATGCACCTGGTCTTTTCTATACCGGGTTGTTATTTTGTTGTAGGAAGCCACTTAATACAATTAAAAAAGGCTTTGAATGAATGAACGCTACGGTAGCCTAGCGGTTCAGGCATGCGGCTGTCAAGCGGCGGTTGAGGGTTCGAATCCCGGCTCGTGCCAATGAGTTTTTCTAAAAACTTATGTACGGAATATCGTTTGATATTTACCGTTAGCTTTTCGGTGAAGGAAAATCATCGTGAGGAAACCTGCATACATCCACGAAGAAATTCAAAGGTGTATGTGAAGTCCCCAACCCGCACCGGGCAAGCGTGGCGACTTCTGCCCGTTACCTCTTATCCATGAGAGGAGGTGCCCAGCAGTGGGACGTATATATAGGCTGATTTATTATTATTATTGAATGAATACACAGTTTTGATCCATTTAAATACTCTAGTGCCATAAAATAAGATTGTAAATGGTTTTTATAGTATTTTCTTCCACATTATAATAATATTATTAGCATACCTGGTCATCTTGCCGCTTCTTCTAAACTATACTTTGGCACACCTTCGAAGTGTCAATCAACAATCGAACAATCAATAAACCCGATTTTGTTAGACAAAGAACCTTCTGTGATTAAATCATCATCATCATTTTCAGCCCATAATCGCCCGCTGCTGAGCATGGCCTCTCTTTTAGTACGCCACCCGTCCCTATCCGTGAGTATATACTATTTATTATGTGTAGATTCTTAGTAGTATCTAGTATGTACAATATCGAAGCAGTCTAGTCAGCTCGCTTGACTATGTCACACAAGAATCGCTAGTCCGTACGGCTTACAGCGATATGTCCGTTAGCGCCCGTGTCAACATTATTGAGGCCGAACGGAACGGATTCGGAGTGGACATTTCCAATTTGCTTTCCATTAGAGCCCCGTGTGTTTGGACAGGTAAAAAATAGCGGTGGAAACCACCAGCGTATTCCATGTCTATCTATTCTCGTATGCTCTATGAATATTGAGGTTGGATGGGAAACCAATTGGTTACAAGTCCTCGCTTTAGCGGGGAACCAAACGTGTGAGAACGAGGTGCACTGACATCTAATCAAATTGAATTTGGTACCTATACATTAGAATTGAATTGGTTGAGAAAGATGCGGACTCAGTGCTGTGTTGGATTTAGTTGATAAAAATAGCAGTTACGTTACAGCGTGGTCCAAAGCAGCTTCTAATATTCTAATGCAAAGTTAAATTTAAATTTAAACATTTAAAGTGCAAATTCTCCAAAATGTAGTGAATATCACCCGATCCTAGTTAAGTTAAAGTATCAGAAGTCAAACGTCATAGGCTCTGACCTATTTATTACATCGTAAGACACGCTCGTATTGCCCGTGAGCTTCAAGACGATAAACCAACACTTAGATTACAAAGGAAATGTATATGTATATTTAGCTAATTTTACTCAGTTATATCGTGATCGGATGATAAGTATGATGTAATGATCTCATTTGCAATATTATACTCGTTGGGGAAATCACAATATGGAAGACTGGAAGAAAAGAGGCAAGGCAATGAAGGAGAAGTATCTATGTATAAATGCTGATATACGTAGCAAAATGGACCTTGTTTGTTAATTTGTCTTACAGTTTCTCCAGTTAAAATTGACTGCATACAATTAAAAGTAGCTACAGTTGAGATTATTAAATGTGGCCGACTTCTTATAAAACTGTCAGTGGATTTGGAATCTTCTACGATGGACGGTAGAGTTGCTTTTTGAATGGCCTCCTTTGAAGCCATCCGGCCAACTCAAATTGAAATACGTAGTTCTTATCAGCGCGGGTAAGGAATTCTATGTCTGCGCGGAGGAAGTTATTAAAACTAATGGCCTATTCAGAAACGATCATCAAGCCAGTTTTAGCTAAAGTGCTGTTAAAATTAGCTTGTCTTTATCTGTCACATTGATATTTGTGTTTGGGAGAAAAGGACGGCACATTTTGGTTGACATAGATTTGATAAGTTTTCTGATGAAGGGGGTAATTATATTGCATAGGCATAAGGAAAGCTCATGAGAGATACAGAATATTGCAGAGTAGGTACCTACTACACAACCTTCATAGTTCACTTGAGGCAGATATCAGCCGGTAGGTGCCGATTGACCTTCCGGCCCAGTCAAGTGTAATGAATGGATGCGCCCAATGACTTGCATATTGTCTAACATGTGGAAGACATGCCAAAAATCACACTGTTTCTATGTAATCTGTCCCACTGTTTGTGGAATCCCTATCTATACTCTGCATGATGGCACAGGGTGTAAAGAGTAGTGTGCAACAATGTGCAACAAGGAGCGCAACAGACGTGTCCTGTTCCCACAATTAATGGCCCTCGTACGCAGTTTCAAACATAAAACAAAGTGTCGCGTGATTCGCGTGAACCTTGAAGAAACAATTCATGGGTGATTTACTGATTTATGTATAGTGCTTCATTTGAATCAAACTCATTCTAGTAAGTCACGAAATTTACCCATTCCATTTGAGTCCTTATGAAAAGAAAGATAATTATAAAGATTAAGTAAAGATTGGATAAATAAAGAAAGGATTTCCTAGATCTTATTTTAATTCCCTTCATAGACAAAGTAGATGTTTTTTTTGTTGCAATGCCATGTAAGAATATATTGATCACAGTTATAGTGATTTAGTTGTGTAATATGATTGATTTTTAAAATAGGAAACTGTAGGTACATCATTACTCATCATCATTAATGTATAACTAGCTTCTAGCTAGTTACTTTGTATATAATTTAAGAGAGTTTGTTGGTAAATAAATAATAGAGAAAAGCACCACCACAAACCACCTTATAATATATGTATCCTCCTTATTGACATAAACGCCTTAATAACTTTTACTATTAGGCCACAAAAAACATCCTATCATTATGCTCAAATAAAAATGTCTCACCCATTACGTGCACCCCAGATCTCTCCTAATGGCCCGATTATAGTCAAATATGTATCACGTCTTCCATCCGTCGTAAATCCCTTATCTTATCTGATTACTAATAAAATATGTAAGTCTTACAACGTATGACAGGTGACAAATAGGAGCCCGGCTTTGGAAGCTACTGTTTTTGTTATCTACAAGTAACTCTCATTTTTCGCCTTTTATGAACTCTTTGAATGGCTTTTGATTGTCATTGCTTGTCTCAAGAATTTGATTTCACTCGGGTGGTATAAAGCCCACATCGAATGGCTGGTGTTATCGGCTATGCTATGTGACTGCCATAAAGACAAGATTTTCTCCAGCAATATTAGACCTCAGATGTTCCGCTGCTATAATGACAACGAATGGAAATTCGCCCAGGGGCATAAATGATGGTTAAACTTAAGAGTCCTCAGAGCTCAGTTCTCTTCCAATATCCAGGCTGTGTAATTCTCGAGCCGATGACCGCAATTGCGAACCCGCTCGATAGCCCTCGGATCATTTGCAAACATGATTACATGTTTCAATGAACGTTTGCTCTGGATAAAAGCGTTCATTTTCAACTTTCTGAACGAAATTGCAAGGTTTTTGTGTCGAGTTGTTGGTAATTTGTTATAGCTAGAAAGAACAGGCAACTTTAAAATTAACTTCTTAAATTGAGACCCTTTGACGAGGAATATCCCAGTGAAATTGGGGAATAAAATTAGCTTGGATAAAAGTCTTCGACGGTTCATTAACAGTTTTAGTTCCGGATTAATTTAGGGAAATAACCTTTTCTTTCGGGCATCGGTTGGATTATAACTTTTTCCTGTACGTACAGTAGGTATATCTCGTGAAAAACGAATGCCATAGAAGTTGTTACTATTAAATTGGCTTAGTTTTGGGAATGGAATAGCTGCCAATTCATACGTACTCTGGCATAATTATATGGCAATACTGTGACGTCCTTTCCCGAACCTATCTCGGTTGAATAAATCAATTTATTTAAGCTGTCACAATCAAACCCTAAACTCCAATAGTCACCTTGATACAAACGAACAAAAAGCAAATACCTAAAGTTCGAGTCAAGGTTTCTCTGATTGAATCGTTCGCAATTACGTGTGAGATTAGACAGGGCCGGTACCTGACGGATGTCGTGAAGGCAGTGTTAAATTGAATAGAACCGCAGATTTGTATGTCTCCCTCTCTCTGTCGCTCGAATCAGCAAGTGTGATAGAGAGCGGTCAAGAACGAATTTTTTCGTTTTGTAGCCGCTCAGAATCCATAGACTTTGGTTGGTTAAATACTAGTATAGTAGGTAAAGCCTCACGAAGCCTGGGAAGCACGGGCGTAGCCGTATGTTGAAATTACTCGTACCTAAACTTTTGTGTCGTTTTATGCATATGTTTTAAAACTGTCCCCGAAATTAACACTTGGCTTGACGCCAATCAGTGGCGTGCCTAGGGTTTCGGAATAGAGCAAGCCGAGACATATGTTTTTGTAGCTTTTACGGTTATTGTGGATAAATCGATCTACTTGCCTCATTATTGATCAATCTTCAGTTGCATATGCACTTGCTAGCGAGGACGAGCTCACCAAAACACACTGAAGGCATGCTACTACTAGATATAATTTTACAGACAATCTACAATCCAATGAGTTTTGTACCTTGATTTATTAAACTGTCTTTTATCCGATTTACTCTGAGAAATACACAAATCAGGCGGCAAAACCTGGCGAACAAATTAGTTGTTTCTTTATAATCACAAGGAACTACTTCCTCCATTGTAAATCCGATTAAACAGCAACACATCAAACAAACTACTTAATGACCGCTAAAATAAACAACAAACAAAAGTAATTAAAATTGAAACTGCAAGTCGGCCGTCGTCACACTCATCACGGCGCAGGCGCACGCGCGAATTTCGCATTTTACTAGACTTGTGTACAACTTCATACGCATGCAGGGCTTAAAATCTCGTACTATTTGCTATATGAACCTATAAACACTTATGTCTCATTATTAGGCAGTCTTCATGGGTAAGAAAGAGACATAGATAGCTAGAATAGAAGCCCGCTTGCAAGCCAACGCGTGCGAGTGAGATGACTAGCCGTGTGCCTGTCTCAAGCGATTTCGGCTCATCGTCACAGCGATAGTTCTGCCGGCCAGTCGAATTTTGTACCACGATGTAGGTAATAAATTTGAAAAATGCAATGAGTGCGCGAAACACTGCGAATGAAAATAGTTCGTGCTCTCATTACCTTTGATTTTTTATCGATAATGAGTTTTGAAAGGCAAGCCCGGCTTTTGGGCTTGTATGGCAGTACCGCCACTGACGCCAATGCTGGGAAGACATCGTATGTGTTAACAGATATTACGCTAAAACTACGAGATCTTCACAATAAGGTGGTAATTTTTAAGTTACACAATCTTTATAGCATTAATGCATAGGTGCAATTACTTGATTAAATGGGGCTTCAAGACTGATTTGTAATCGAATAGATTTATTCCGAATTGAAACAATGAAACTATTATTCTACAAAATTAACGTTCAATTCTTTGGCCTTAAAGTTTAAACACCATTATTATCAAATACCTGATGTTATGTGCAGTAATGTAATAGTATCTAAGTACGTATATCTACAATTTGCCGTTCTGGGTCAAACAAGATAATGGAATGGATATTTTAGTTGAAGGTTAGTCTGAGCTGAGATATCCTCATTTTATGAACTATACAGGGTGACATTTTAATCAGAGTCCAAATTCAAGTACCTATAAGATTCTTCAGCAAAATTACAAAATTGGTTTTTTTTGTTTCATATCATTCAGTACAATTTTTTTTAGTAATTTCTGCTTAAATTGATCGCAAAAAAACCTTACCGCGCGGGCACCCCAGCGGGTAGTAAGGTTTGCGCGCGGCACGCCTCCCCTCCTTCGGCCCCGCCCCGCTCCGCGCGGTACTGAATGCCCGCAGTAACCACGCTGTACCAGTTTTTTTTCAAAAATGGAGGAGGAGAATATATAGATATATTAGTGATACCAAATGCCTACAAAAAAATTGGACACTGATTAAAATGTCACCCTGTATATGTAAGTTTAAGAGATCAAACGTCGTATCTGAACACAAGTTTACTGTATAGTTAGAGTTGTATTTATAAATAATGAAAAATAATGAACGCGGCTAATACGCATTTCAATTTAGAATTTCAAAGAGAATAATGGAAGAGCAAACTTTGGGGGAAGAAATGGAGGTTTAAGGAGAAACCCTTTTATTTCCTTAATTGCTGAACGATTCGTTGTTCTATTATTCAGTAACTGTGGTAAACAAAAGGTCTTGAAATAATTATCATTTTACCTCAGAACAGGTTTGCACGAATAATGGTTCCCATGTTATGGGTCGCGTTCTAAACAACATAGTTGCCACAATCCGAAACAATAGATTATAATACGTGTTCAATTAATTGAGGAACTGAATTCCCATGGAACGTATGTGTAATGGAGTAATAGGTTTGCTAGTAGGGAGATCGAATGTATTGATAAACGGAAAGGGTACTGGAACACAGTTCAACGATAGCATCATCTGGATATTGTTCATGTTCATTTATTTATGTACATGCGAGTATGTAAAAAGTTTCCTTTGCAAGAATACTCAACCAGAGAAGTAAAACTTAGGGTCTAATCATGGCTTAAATCACTTTGTTACGAGGACATAGAGAAGATTTTGAAAATAGTCAAGCAAACTACACACACACACACACGAACACTTTATCGAACAACATTGATTTAAATTCTTAATTTTTATATCCTATCCAATTCATGGCATGTTAATATGTAATTAGGTCCCCTGCGGGCACAAATCTCCTACCATGGATGACAGGAAACAGGCAGTCAGTAGACAGTAGTCCCCACGCTGTCTCAGTAAGGGTGGGGAACTAAATTATTTACTCAAATATAATAATAGTAGTGGTAAAACTTACACAAATCGAACTAGCAGGCTTGTGATGGGCACCTACCAGACGACACTGACGATATTGAATACATATAAATACTGACAAAACATCTAACACTCAGAACCAAATCCTCATCGCACAAATATTTGCCCTTACCGGAATTTGAACCCGGGACGGTCAGCTTCGCTGTCATCACGGACGCCATCCACTAGTCAAACAGACCCCGTATCAGGGTCGGCCTTATCACACGATAAGTGACAGGATAGAGGGTCCGTCACTGGCTGACACCTGCTGTGCTGGCTGTTCTATCGAACGAGACGACGCTCTTACCTTGTCACTTATCGCGTGATAAGGCCGACCATGATACGTGGTGAGGTCGTCAAACCGTTATCAATGCTCCTTAGATAACATTTTTGTTTTCATACAAATCGAGTCAGTCGGTTTATCGATTTAAAGTCCGTCTCACGACACAGTATCCTATTTTCCGCTCACGTACGTAGCGTTTTTATGCTGGAAGTCGCCGTATCAATAATTCATTGGCTGACGGATGACGGTCTAACAGGCTGGCACCCCGCTGCAGCGACCCACTTGGCCGATCTCACTCCCCTAATATCCGACCTACTTACTCGACTCTCTTGCAATGGGCTAGATATTAGTCCGGTCAAAGGGGTGTTATATATATAGTTTCGCACGAATTTTCTAATGACAAGCGAACGAGTAATGCTGGGGTCCGCAGCATGGTTAGCACAAGACGGCGCGCGAGCTGCCTCGCGGCGAGATAGACTATCCGTCTCTTTCTATATCCTTTTGCTGGGATTGTTATTATGTTATCTTCGCCCTCTATTCAAAACTGTCTTTTGTTTTGATTCAACGTACGGGTTACATGCGTTGCCATTACTAACATATGTAGACGCTTTCCATCTCATGGTCTCTGACCCTGACCCAATTTTCATGTTGAAGGAATTTCCGGGGTTTATATTCCTGTTTACAAAATTGTTTACCGTCGGGATAACCTGTTCCGATGTACACAGGAAGCTATACTGACATTCGCACGCTGACGACCGCCTGTTATTACGTCGACGAAAATATTTTGGGAATTTTGGGCGCAAGCCAAAGTCTTATGGATTTTATTCATGTGGCAAATTAAAGTCTGATTTAGTCCCCAAAATAAGTTTACTTTTGATTTGGTCTAAATACCTACATAAGCGAGATTTATTTGTTTATCCCACATAATTAGGAAATATTCATGCCAAAATGTATAATCACAATAATACCATAATGAAATGAGTGTTGATTACTCGTTTCCTAACCGAAGTTGCGCCCAATGAAATTGGCAATTCTAAATGAGAAATGATGCTCAAATTACAAAATTACACTACACATTTTTTTACAGAACAATCATTGCAAGCAGCAGGTTGCTTTTGACAGGTTAATGATCTACTAAATCACTTTTCAAAGTAGCAAAAGCTCAGTTCATGCCAAGGACGAGTACCAACCCAATTTGTTCATGTGAACTGAAGTTTCATGCAAAATAAACTAATAATTTACGTGAAATGGCTGCAGGTCACCGGTGTGCAGATAAATGTCTAGATTGCTAGACTTCCTACAATTTACGGCTGCGATAGGAACAGTAAGCACTACAAAGACCTGGTTCACATCCTACCGGTTTCGGTGCCACTTAGATCTCAGTGTCTGGGCGACCGAGCTCCGCTCGGATGAAAAGAGAAAATACGGAGAACACGTATTTTCCCAGAGATGAGACCGAGCTAGATCAATTTTTCGTCCTTTTGCTCGTCTAGTATAGGATGTAGAGAACAATACATTTTAGACTTCCCAATGACAGTTATCGAATTTAAACTTTCGTGAGGCATGTCTAAAATACTACTAATAAATCCACGGTAAAACTCACGTATTAAATGTCACTACGGGCGACATGTTTCGAACTCTTCGAAAGTTCTTAGTGTTTTCGCGGCGGTGTAGCTTGAATCACTGCCCGCGCGCTCCGCGACCACACTCACAACACTCACTCTGAAGAAGAACTCCCGAAGAGTTCGAAACATGACGTTAGTGACATTTAATAGATGAGTTTAATCGTGGTTGTAATAATACTCAGTTATCATTAAAAGCTTAATTTGAATGGCGAAATTTACTACCTACAAGTGCACAAGTATTTTTATTTTAAAAACGAAAGGAAGACTTCAAATAAAACTAATCAACCAAGTGTTCATAATAAATAACCGTGTTGAAATAAACAACCTACTTCCGAATCAACCGTGGCCTGTGATTGACGTATCATCGTAAGAAATAGACAGATGATTCATTTCAGCACTAATGTACATGTACACTGTACAGTAACAGTTAAAAATAATAACCAGTAGGTAAATGTATTTGCTCTATTGTACGCTGTACTTAGGTTTTTGCGGAATGATGTAATGGACGAAGAGTAAGATAAACTAGGGTCAAAGCAGACAACCGTACTTTTAGTGCGTAAAAGCTTTGCGCAAGGAATATATATTTTCTCTCTGAACATTGCGCTCGCTATTCATTATGAGCGATATTTTAACAATTGTTTCAACCTTGTGCCTTTGTAGGTTTGTGAAGATAAACGCCTCTGCTTCCCAAATGGTGTTGCCAAATTGGGTTTAACTCGAATGAGACGAGCGATGAATGTACAAAAGTGTGTGAATAGTTAATGATTATATTATTATTTTTTTCAGTCATTCATTGAATTTATTTATTTCAGGTTTTTGGCCCATAGGTATGTGTTAGTTACTCAAATTATTATATTAGTGGTTCGCTTTCCATACAAAACGTATTTTGACATTCGCAGGCTAACGGCGTGATATTAAAAAAAAAAACTTATGTAACCAGTTTTATGAATTAGCAGAAAAATTGTTTTCACAAAGTATCCCGCCCCAAATTCGCGCAAATGGAGAGCCTATTTGTGATTCTATACATACGTTTCTCAAAATGTACGCTACGGTAGCCTAGTGGTTCAGGCATGCGGCTGTCAAGCGGCGGTCGCGGGTTCGAATCCCGGCTCGTACCAATGAGTTTTTCGGAACTTATGTACGGAATATTTACCGTTAGCTTTTCGGTGAAGGAAAACATCGTGAGGAAACCGGTCAAATCCCAATAAGGTCTAGTTTACCCTCTGGGTTGGAAGGTCATATGGCAGTCGCTTTCGTAAAACTAGTGCCTATGCCAAATCTTGGGATTAGGTGTCAAAGCGGACCCCGGGCTCCTTTAGGGGCATTACCAGGAATAACGCTAGGAGGATGATGACATACGTTTCTCAAAATATCACGCCGATAACCCGCAAATGTCAAAAGACGTTTTGTATGGAAAGTGAACCACCTAACGCTCGTTTTGCACGTGTGCTGCGTTAGTTTACTCTACGTAACGTAATTACATTAACGGAGCACAAGAACCAATCGAAATAAAGTAATACAATAGTGTACTGCAGTAAATAGTACTATTAATATCAAAAGCCGTGCTAAAGAACGTTACTTACCGACTAGTCTAACACATATGTATACCTACTTGCAACGTAAACAATTCTCACGTTTCCAATAAAGGAAAATAGGAGACGAAACGGGTCAAGGAGGGATAAAACATTTGTGCGCAGATCTGCTCACGAATATACTGCGGTCAGTCTTTATACTAACAATGTGAGGTATAAGACTGACCACATCACTACATAGTATAAAACAAAGTCGCTTTCCGCTGCCTGTCCCTATGTATGCTTAGATCTTTAAAACTACGCAACGGATTTTGATGCGGTTTGTGTTAATAGATAGTGTGATTCAAGGGGAAGTTTTATATGTATAATATCAATATAATATAGTAACCGTGCGAAGCCGGGGCGGATCGCTAGTATCATATAATACATTATACATATGTATAATATGCAGGCTTCGGTTAATTAGCGGGCAGCATGGTAAAAACATGTACTTTGTATGTGGTTTGGCTAGTGTTTTGTTGTAATTAATGGAAACCTTCGTACACGCAACATCGTACATGCTTATTATTAACACTTACAATTATGAAAGTTAATGGGTGAAGAATTATTCGTTAATTATCAGGGTTAATAATTACGGGAGAATTTAATCATGCTTGGAAAATGGATGTCTCATTATGTGAGGGATTATAATTCGAAAAAATGTTAAGTCGAGTTTTTGCCTTTTTGCAGTAATGCGAAAGCGCCACTGTCGCGCGACATCAGTGCACAGCAGTGTTGGGCGTAATTAATTACTTTTTGTAATTAATTACCAATTAAATTACATGTAATTCAATTACAAGTAATTGCAATTACATGTAATTGAAATTACTTGTAATTGAAATTACTTGTAATTGGTAATTGCAATTACATGTAATTTGTAATTGCAATTACTTTTTGCTCAATTACTTTTAACTGGAACTTCGATATCTCTCTAACGACACGTGTTAGAAAAAAGTTTACTTGACAGTTTTTTTATGGTAATTTCACTGTCCTAGATAGCACCGCCGTCTAACACATCGAGTATATCGTTGAAAGAAGCGATTTTGGGGAAAACTTTATATGATATCTTGTGATTGTTTTAAGCATTGCTTTCAATAGAATAAAAATAAAAACCGAAAAGTAACAAAAACATTTTTGATGGAAATTTCTCTGTCCTTTGATCCATCGAAGTTAAGTAGGTACATCGTTGAAAAGAGCTATTTTGGGAAAAAGTTTATATGACATAATATGATTCTTTTTAGGCATACTTTACGACGCAATTGAAAAAAAAACAGCAAAACGTTAAAATAAAATTATTGTTAGAAATTTCTCTAAGTCCTAGATAGCACCGCGCCGTCTAACACATCGAGTTGAAGTATATCGTTGAAAGAAGTGATTTTGGGGAAAACTTTATATGACATTTTGTGATTATTTTTAAGCATTTTGTACGACCGAATTAAAAAAACACTAAAATGTGAGGAAATAATTTTATGAAAAATTTCCAAGTCCAAAATATACTCGAACATTGTGTTAGAAAAAAGTAATTTGTAATTGAAAAAGTAATTAATTACCAATATTAATTACAAAATGTAATTGGTAATTGAAATTACAAATTACATTTTGTAATTGCAATTTGTAATTGAGGCTTCAATTACTTTTTCCATGTAATTGTAATTTGTAATTCAATTACTTTTTGCCCAACACTGGTGCACAGCTATCACAGGATGTGCTGCGATTTTTGTCGCGGCGACATAGAATATCCGTCTCTTTCTAAGAGTACTAATTAGAAAGGGACGGATAGTCTGTGTCGCTCGCTCGCGCTCGTCCTGCGATAACTGTACAGTATCCATACTGTATCGCGTTTGCTGCGCCACAAGATTTTGCCGAGACACCGGAGATGCAAATTTTTCTAGCTCAAAATGCAACGAAATAAACAAGTACTACTTTGATTATGCTCCTCAAAACGACCCAGTTTAACCAGGATTTAGCACTGACCTGAATGCGCTGTTTAATTAATTGGACTCAGTTTATACAAATATAAACTGAGGAATTGTACTAGGTAGTTGATAACAAAACGCTGTCAGAGAGTAATCACGTAACGTTCCAAACGCGCGTTAGGACAATCCAACTGTATTTTTTCCATATAAAATTTGACATTATGGTCTACGAGATTTGGGACTGATCTTTTGACAGTTCCAATATGATGTAAAGAGTGATGTGGCTAGAGTAAATCGATTGTCATGATATCCGATTACGATTGATTGTGGCTAATAAAAGGAATCGATTGATTACTGCGTAATAATTATTTTTTGGAAATCAAATAGAGAGCCTTATACACTGTCGTCTGCTAACACAAGTGTCCTGGAAGTAAAGAGAGAGACTGATAATGCGAGAAAAATCGAGAGAGCTCGCGCGCCGTGCGGAAATCAATGCCATATTTTCAAACGCAACATTTTGCACAATCAAATATGTCGGTTTCGATCGATTCGTGGATCGATGTTATTTTATTTCGTATTATCGTGACAGTAATAAAATAATGCATTGTTATTTTCCTATTCACAATTATTTGATTCATACCGATTTATTTCTAAATTGACAAGACTCTAATCGATTAAAGCGGTGTATCACTAAATTTAAAAAATAAAAGTCGTAGGACGTAATTGTTTGCATACCGAGTTTTCAATGCTAAATTCTGCACAAATACGCCGTAAAAACTATTACAATCATTTTATAAGTGCTAAAAGAGCGTGCATCTCCATGCACGCTACAAACACACTACAAAACAAAGTTCAATCTCCATTGAACTTTGTTTTGTAACTCGGAAGCTATTGAAACTTTTTTTATTATTTCGATGAGCAGTGCCAATTTACGTTATATGGGTGTCGCGATGTGTCAAAAGACCAGTCCTAAATCTCGCAGACTGTAGATCTACCTAACGTGCGTATAATGCGTTACGTGATCGAGCAGCTGGGTTCAAACTTCGAACGGCGGCGGCAGCGGTAGCGGCGCCAGATACAGAGTGAGAGGCCGCGCCCTGGGAACCGATTTTTGACATTCGAGCGCTCGAAAATCGATTAAAAGTAAATAAGTTTGTAGTTTCAAAATGGCCGGCACTTACTTTCTACCAATATAATTGAATACGAGTGGTCAATACCACTCGTTTTTAAATTTTCTATCGCTATTTCAAAATAACATTTCATATTTTTTGTCAGTTGTCGAGTGAAAGAGTCGAGCGCTCGAAAGTCAAAAATTGGTCCCCAGATCTCTCAATCTCACTTATAGAGCACCGCTGGGGCAGCCGCATAGGGTGGATTGCACGAAATTTAATCGTAAGCGGTGTTCGTTAAAATCTGAATCTGAATGGAAAGTTTGTCAAGTTGCTACGGAATGACAGGTGGCGGCGCCATATTTAACGTTGATCGGTCTGTAATCATAAGTTGGTGGCTCACTTACTTCGCTGTAGCGTCAAGCGTAACTTTAACGCACTCGTAAAATGCTAAACCTCTTTTCATAATTCATGATTTCGCAATAAAAGGGATAACATGTTGGGACGTAATAAAGTGAAGAGCGCCCTCGTGGGAATCCCTTCGCCATAACAGGACTATTGCACGCTGGTGCCTCAAGTTTTTGTTTGCTAATATAATCGAGACAACGCCTCCCCTACCGTGTAGTTTTCTTAACGCGTTTTGCTTCATTAAGTATCATGGGAAGTTCGATTGCATCTGGAAATTATTCCACCGCAATCATGAATAACTTAAAGTACGACATGATAATTATAATCCTTATAACTGGACTTAATATTATTGTAAAAATTAAAGGTTAAGTTTTTGAAATGTATAATTTATATTTTATGAATAAAAGTTTTCAATATGATATACAACGAAACTACTTTTTCTAAATTAAATCAAAAAGCTTTTAAAGAAGATAGTTAATAATTACCATTAATCTCACACTAACACATCACTCACACACACATCACTCATCGTAACTTTCTTTTTCCGCTTTGCCTTAAGGTTTGACTGGTAGAGAATGCCATATGGCATTAAGTGAGCCTTTTGTATGATAAGTTTTCTTTTGTGCAATAAAGTTTAAATAAATAAATAAAATCTCGTCTAAAATGAGTAAGGTGTGCGCTGCGCCAATGTTTTCGATGTTATTAAACATCTAACATGTTATCCGTCAGTTTCGGCAACAAAAAGGGTATTTTTTTGATTGGCAAAACATTTTTGACATTTAAATCCCACGTTTCATGGTGCAGCGGACGCGGCTTAACACACAAATACAGGAGTCGGCTAAATAAAACTAAATTGGTAATTTGGTATGTGCACGTGTACATACCAAATTACCAATTTAGTTTTATTAAATCTCGTCCCTGCAACATTTGATGACTGCAATCGAATCCTCGTGAAAAAAAGCTCGTTATTGTTATGAGGATTCATTGTGTTAAACTAGAGACAAATGAGGGTCTCTCATTCTCAACACAGCGGATCCGCCTTCATTTTCTGTCAATCTATCGAAATTACAACAGGCAAAAACAAAGTTGAAAATACAACTTTTAAACTGGAAACGCACTGACAGCGGTGGCGGCGCGGCGTGGAGGCGGTACAGGTTGTAAGTACAATGTTAGAACTAGTACGAAAGGATCACGCTTTTTACCGGCCGGTATTCTGTGCGGACCCTTTCGTACTAGTTCGAACATTACAACCGGTACCGCCTCCGCGTCGCTCCGCCACCGCTGTCAGTGCGTTACGGCTTTCATCCCAACAAATCACCTACAGGAAACTTTTCCGTGCGAATATTGGCAGATGTGTCAGCGACTATTCTTATCAAGCAAACAACCTAAGTTGTTTTCAGAGAAACTTCTGTATCACACATTGCCATTCATTGTGTACCTATCTAACAACAGACGACTTAAAGTAAATACATTTCTTTGTCAGAATTCACCCACCAACATGTGCATGTATTTTTTTTTCTTTCCCGGTTACCGGCAGGTGAACTGAAGATCTCATGTGTTATTAGAAAAAACGCAGACGATATGACACATGCGTTAACGGTATTACGCATATCGCTCGTTAAATGAGAGATCATCAAACTATATGAACGTTGATTTTAGACTTTATGACCATACCTCAGAGTTGGTATGCAAGTGACTTTATTAATCAACTTAATTGCAATATTGGTATTTAAGTACGATATGCTGTCAATGGAATAAAACGATTCCTGCGCATGTGCGGCCCGTGCGGGTAATTGCTTGATTATTATCGTAATAGAAACAGATTATTTAACATGGCTATTTGTAATACATGCATACGTGTTCTTGGGCCTCTGTAATACATTGTTTTGTTTTTATTAAATGAGAATATTTTAATGATTTAGTAAGATTTCGTTTTAAGTTAGAACTAAGAAATTCATCTCATGGTTCGAGCCTGTTCTTAATTCAAGATGATTTCGGATCATTCCAGATAATGATAACATTGATAACCTAATACTTTTATTGACTCAATTAATTATTTATTTTTAACTACATATTTTGATATGTTCTGTCTTCTACTTTTGGGAATACAGGTGCGAATTTATGTTTGTAAGTAGTTTCGACATATGCAAGACTCTATTGGCAGTATTGTAGCCAATATTTTTTGGTACCTAGGTAATGAAAACGTCTTGTTTAATGTAAGGGTATCAACCTGGCTTCAACGATCCAATGTCTCGCACCTCAATTTCAAATGTCACCCTGCTTGCCACAGTGTTATGAATTAAGATAGAAGGTGCCAACTATTGGCAGAGTGTCGAGATAATAATGATTTTCCTTACTTTGACGATATATATTAGGTATGTATATTTTACTCAAGGTGATGAAAATATGTTTAGATAGAGATCGGAGAATTTGGTTTTTGACAAATCTTTATTTCAGGCAGCCAACTCATATTATTACATCAAGTTTGATTTTAAACGCTGAAAGAAACCATTCCTTCTCCAATAAGACTTACTATCAGAACTACGTACCCTTGTATAGCATACATTTACTTAAACACTGCTTCCTCTCCTCTTATTACAGGATTTTAATATTTTTAACTAGACGGTTAATTAAAAGTTTCCCAGAGTTCACATGCACAGCTGCAGTTACACACATGTGCCTACACAAATCTCTACTCACAGCCAACCATTATAATAAGACCCCCCGTGCTATGAATACATGCACCGAGGTATGATGTAGGGGCGGCACTTTGAAGTTCGGCAGCTCTTGGATACAACTTCGGAACAAATCACCGTAAGTCTAAAATAAACACGATGTAATTTGAACCTTACATCCACGCTTTTGAGTATAAAATTACAGCACGTCATTAGTGACTTGGTTCTTTTTCAGGGGGTGATTACGTGTGTGAAAGTTCCACCCCCGTATTCCCACGCAACCCGTTAATGAGACATGATATTAAAATACATTAATTCAGTAAACAACCCCCAGTTTCCAGAAACCTCTTTTCATTGTAATCGGACTCTCTAAGGGACACTGGTTTGACGTGATACGTGCTTTTAAGGGTCTGGACTATAAACACGAATTCCGAAGTTCGGGTATTTCCATCTCTATCGCACTCACAATATTCGAATGTAATATACGAACTTCGAGTTTGTTGCGGCATTATTTCAAATTACTACTTATACGCCAAAATGCGAAAACAAGAATAATTTTGTGTAAGTAGGTACTTAATGTAACTAATGTACCTAATTCCCAATATAAGATGCATTCATGGCAAGCATGTTTTTGCTTACAAGGATGCTTCCTCCGCTGCATCCCTTTGATCATTCTTTACGTGTTTTGTTAAATAATAGTACATTACGTAACCAGTGCGGTGAATTCGTGAATGCCCCAGATCGCAGGTGTTTGTGGCCCGAACCGAAGGTGAGGGCCATAAATATGCGCTCTGGAACTTTACGAATTACCGCCCGTGTTGCGTACAAAATTTTACGTCTTCATCTGGCCCCAATGCAAGTTTTCCCGTACGCGCAACGTGCAGTAAAACTCGCATTATGGCCAGGTGTGACGTAAACAATTTTGTTTTGTTTTTGATTAGGTACTTCTATTTTTGAACATCAAATTTGCTGCAACTAATAAAAAAAACGAATAGCATACGTCTTTAAATGTAGGTACTGGAAAATGTAGGACAGACCGAGTTACTTTCGCATGTACAGTATTCAACAAAATCTATCAAAAGTTGAGTAAATAATAATTGACTTAATTGTAAGTAAAAGTGTGAAATGCAATGTAGGGTATTCTTAATTCCAACTCAATCTTAACTGATTATTACTCCTTTAATGCTCATTCTACCGAACAACACGCGTGTTGACAGCACGCACGCCATCAAGAATGCAATAACACAGAATATTGCTAATTGTGCAATTGGTTCACGAGCTCCTACGGCCCGTTGGAGCGTGAAGCGGGTTAATTCCACTTGTTCGTATGACATCGTCCTTGCCCCTTTCACGTGCCGACTCGGCGCTATACTGCCACTATAAATTATATACGACGGGGTCGAATGGCAAACTCAGCAAGAGAAATGGGGTGATAATGAAAACGTTACTAGTGGCTCTGTGAGTAGAACTCACTAGTCTGCGTGTTTTTTTGTTTTTTCAAGAATTTCCATAAACTGAGTCGACAAAAAAAATCGAGTTGGAATATTATTAAATTATACATAATAATGCTTGCACATCGCACAAAAAGCGTATTGACCAGGCCACATATTACTACGTGATCTACGGCGCAGCATGTTTTTAGGGTTCCGTACCTCAAAAGGAAAAAACGGAACCCTTATAGGATCACTTTGTTGTCTGTCTGTCGGTCTGTCTGTCAAGACCATTTTTCTCAGGAACGCGTGGAGGTCAAGCAGAAATTTATACCAAATACTCAGGTCTATTGTCCCTTGGAGCTGTTTTTATTTAATCGTATGGCATACTTTATTTTGGCCTTTAAAGTTTGTCACTCTTTAGTACCACCCAGGAGACACGTGCAGGGTTGTGGTAGGTAGCTCCTGCGGACGCGAGTAACAGTTGTCCCCCCTTTGTCAAGTGAGTGGGCAACTCGACTGTTAGCAGTTCTCAAGCCGCCCGAAGGCCTCTAACTCGGCTTAACGACAACTGTCATAGACAGCAGCCGGGATCAACTGCTTAGCGTGCCTTCCAAAGCACGGAAGCGCTCATTTATATTAACCACTCAAACATCAAGCGGTCACCCATCCAAAGGCTGACCGCTGCCATCTTTGCTTAACCTGCGTAATCGTTCCCGACTCGCAGGCGCCGCTGGGCTATGAGCGCTTCGAGCTGTGAAAAAATCAAACTTAAAAGCCAACGCAATCAAAGGATACAGTCGTTAATGCTGCAAATTTTAAAGTTTTTCGACACTCGCAAAACTTACGGGGTACTTCCGGTTAACTCAGAAACTTGTTTGGCACGAAGCAATGTCATATATAGCACAGACAAAGGGAAAATTACGAAAAGTAGGCATTTTTAGCAAAATCATACAAAAAAATACTTTTTGAATTTTAAACTTTATAACTTTTTCCTCGTAAACGTGTGGAGGTATTAAATTGAAATTCATGTCAAATACTCAGGGCTATAGGACCTTTCAGATGTAGCAAAACCAAACTTTTATGTCAACGCAATCAAAAGAAATAGCAATTTAAGTCGCATATTTTGAAACTGAGTACTCGCAAGAAACTCAAATCCTAAAGGGTACTTCCCGTTAACAGAGAAACTTGAAATTTATTGTACCGTAAGCTGTTTAAATTTATGCTCCCCCAGCTTTCCACATTGTAATGTTACGGATTCCATTTGCATTTATCATGTGGTAATAAACATACTACAACTTTTGCTTGTTATGGGTTTGTACGGAACCCTCGGTGCGCGAGTCCGACTCGCACTTGGCCGGTTTTTTCTTCCCTTTGTATCGCCCGTCATCTCGTCACCCATTTGCTAAATTCATATCGTCTCTCAAGCAGCCCGTCCAATAACACATAATATTGCTAATTGTGCAATTGGTTCACGAGCTCCTAAGGCTCGGTGGAGCGTGACGCGGGTTAATTCCACTTGCTCATATGACATTGTCCTTTCTTTGCCCGTAACTCGTGTCGACTCAGAGCTACCGCGAATTGTAAATTTAAGTGAGAGATAGATACCCGACGAGCGAAGTTGGCGATTCGCGGTACCCGCTCAGAGGCTTTAGTATAACTTATAAGTTTTAGTATAAGTTTTACTGAAACAAAACTTTGCGATCGCGTTTGCGTTTTACCCTCAATCTGTATGGGATTTGACAGCAAAACGCGAACGCGGTCGTAACGTTTTGTTTCGGTAAAACTTATAGGTACTAGAGCCTCAGCTATACGGCGGGGTCGAATTCGATAGTTCAGTGGTTCAATGGCAATCTTGGCAAGAGAAATGGGGTGATAACTATATTTAAAGTAGGTACGTACCTACTTGGTTTATGTGGCACAAGGTACAATAGTAAAACACAATTATCACTCTATAGTATACTTATTATTACAAATTAAAGTTACTTACTGCTTTAATTGTTGTTGGTCGTGCAATCTGAAACGAGAAAAGGTGATTATTCATTATTGTATAGTAAATCAGGAATTTGATTAATATTTTACACTACACATATTTAGATAATCATAATCAGGCATTTTCGGATTTCGAACTGGACGAAAGACGTGTAGAACTATTAACTCTAAATATAAAAGCGCAAGAGCCGCAAGAGGCTTGAATTAAGAATCAATGTTAACTTGGTCCGTTATTATTCGTCTGCAGGTTCCACCGAATGGTAATTGTGTATCTTCTAGAACGAGCGTTGGATCAACTTCAAATAAAAAACCGACCAAGTGTTAGTCGGACTCGCGCACCGGTGTATTCGTCCATCACAAGAATGATTCTCAAAGATTTTTACCACTTCTTAATATAAAGACAGCGCATGTAAAATGTTTCAACGAAATATACACACGTGTCATTTGCATAACGCAACGAGAAATAACGTCGTTAATTACCATAACACTGAAAATAAACGCGCATTTCCGTTTTTATGCTGCATACTTTGAACTGATCATTAAACAATCTTGTAAGTAAACTTTGCTCGAAGTCTTGTCTTGTTGAAGGTAGGTACAGGCGCCTTGGGCCGTTTACGACCGTGAACAGGCAAAATCGGGTAAATCCTGTTAAAATTCCAGTGAACATTCACAGACCAACGATACTGGATTAAAACAGCATTCTAATTTGGAACGTGCTTCGTTTATACATAGAAACAATTATTTTAATAAAGTACTTATAAAATGAACGAGTTTCAAACGAATTTACACTATTATCTGTAAAATGTATATCACAAACTTGATGTTGAATTGGATGAATGCCTAACCAACTTTATCTTTGTCAGGGATGTGGCATAAAACTTCGTCCACTGGATAGTAGGAAACTTTTTGATTTGGTTACTCTACTCCGATCGAAGCGAAAACAACTTTATAATTTTTCGCCAAGTTTGGATATTCGATGCCACATTTTCATACGTATTTTTTTGTTATATTTTACCCGCAAGAAATAGGGCGTATTATTACACGCCCTATTTCAATATTCAATTTCATTTGCGCTGTATTCAAGGAGTTTATTGGATTCGCAAAAGAACTGCTTGAATCTTTAAAAAGTAATATTCGTTTCACAAATTGGTTTGCGAAACAGTAGCTAAAGTTAATATGAAAGTTTATTAAACAAACACTGTGATAATTGACGAAAACGTTATTACTGTTGTCGTTAGTACAGAATTAACCACGCTACATTGCTGCGGGCACGTCCGATTTCTAAATCTAATTAGACCACATATCAAAGGCTTTCTGCCTATTTAATATCAATTTGTATCCGTAAATAAATATCATAAATTTAGATCAAAGGCAGCGGCAAGGAATGGTGCTATAAATTTAGTGGAGCCCGTTACCCTTTGAGGGATTGGAACGATGGGGGATCAATCAGTTTCCAGAACGGCTGGGAAATGCAGGCGACATTTACGTTGAACTTAGCTTTGCGGTTGTTTGAGGACTGAGGCGCCAAAAGCGGGCGAGTGTTGGTTATGTACGCTGTCTAACGGAAAACTTAGTAAACTTGGACTGGAACACACCGTTGTGCTGGTCCTATTTACGTATACAAACACAATACTTACAAAACTTATGTTATGGATAGTCATCTGCGGAGTAAAGTGACTCCTCCTGAATATAAACTTCTATGTTCATACTGAACAACTTTGCCGACTGTAATATAAATACTTCGCATACCTAGGTAAAGTTTTGTTTTTACGCATAAAGAAAATCATCGGGATATTCTACTGATAGGAAAGTTGCACCAACACGCCTTTATTTAAGTACACGTTAAGTACGAATTTCACATTTCTTAATACATTAACTTAATTCACTGGAATTATCATAAACTCTGTAATTTACAGTTATTCAACATTATTATCGTTACAGCACATTACATTAAATCATATTCCGTAACTGTATAATGCTGCCCTCAATATTTATCACTAATCATAAAAGTTAATTGGTGTACATTATCACATGACATTAGATAGAACAGTCGGGTATTATTACTCTTAATGGGCCATGCAGACACGGGACTCCAGTGAGTTTGGGACACTACGATAAGTTAAAAATAAAGTATTTAAATGATTTATTTACAAGGTCTATTGCGATATTTATTGACATTATTTGTGACGTTTCAGCGCGGGTCGTCTTGATTGACGTACCACGCCGTTGTGGGTACAGAAAATCGTCAGAAATAAAAGGTAGATAAATATCGCTTTAGATCAAATCAAATAATTTATTTGCTCAGAATACAGTTGTGCACATGTTACATTGTTAATTATAAATATGTCCAATTGTATTCAGCCTGCATGCAGGCGTGCGAATATTTTTCGGAGCGAACGAACATTTAAAATAATATAAAATAAAACCAAAAACAATCACTTACAAAGTATTACAAATAAAATAGTAATAATACACAATCAAGAATAATCAAATATGCCTCTGGTTTTTTTTAAAGATATTAATTTAAATGAAAGTAACATATTAAATTACAAATGTCAGTCACATTTCAAAATTTGCACAGAAACTGTTATACTTGACGACCTCTGTAGCCTAGTTGGTAGTGACCCTGCCTACGAAGCCGGAGATCCCGGGTTCGAATCCCGGTAAGGGCATTTATTTGTGTGATGAGCATGGATATTTGTTCCTGAGTCATGGATGTTTTCTATGTATTTAAGTATTTATTTATGTATTTAAGTATGTATATCGTCGTCTAGTAACCAAAGAACAAGCTTTGCTTAGTTTAGGACTAGATCGATTTGTTTAAGATTGTACCCAAATATTTATTTATTTATTATTTATTACACATAAAAATGGTTTTTCGTTATATAAATTGTGTCAGGATGCTAACGATTCGTGTTTTTATCGGCATCGGAATAGTAGGTATCCTATTTCTCACCCTAAAGATCTTTATGCGTAAACCAGAACCTATCGTGGAAGAATTCCGAGACGATGATTTATAGTTTTGTTGCTCTAGCTTCATCGTTGTCAGTTTTCAGAAGAAAACTAAAAAAACACGACTGCCGTTGACAAACGCGTACTAGAAAGTACAACAAAATAACTCTCTTCTTCTTCAACTTAAGAGCTCTGCTGTTGTCGGTGGAGTAACCGCCATTCAGCTCTACGCTCTGCCACTGCTTTGAGCTCCTGGTACGACACTACATTGACCTTCTCCTTGACCTGGTCCATAAAAGCACGTCGCGGCCTTCCTCTGCCTCTTCTTCCCTCTATTTTCCCTTCGATTATAGTTTTTATGTAAATGTCATGTCGTAACAGGTGCCCCAACATATTTCCTCTTCTATTTTCAATCGTCCTTAGCAAGGATCTCTTCTCTCCGACTAAATCCAAAACCTCTTCATTCGTTCTTCTTTCCGTCCAACTAATTCCTTCCATCCTTCGCCAACACCACATCTCATCAACAAGTATCTACAACTCAAAAAAAGTTGATAGACCCCCGATATTTTCATTTCAAAGTCCAATATCTCAAAAACGGCTGAACAGATTTTCATTAAACATGACTAAGAACACTCGGGATAAAATTATCTATGACACAAAAAAAACCGCGTTTAAATCGGTCCATCCGTTTGGGAGCTACGATACCACACGGCACACATTACACAGATACATATGCACACAGATACACAGACAGACACGCTAAACTTATCTCCCCTCTCTTTACGTCGGGGGTTACATTTTAAGTAAAAAGTTGTTAAGGTACTTAAGGAATTGTTTCAGTTAAGGCGTTGAGTAGTCAAACAAGTTAGTGATAAAGAAATTCGCATACATACATATGTATCATAAAAACATTACACAGATTCTTGGGCAGTAGTGTAAAAACAGAGACGTTCTACATGTCTTTAGAACTTTGGATTAGGTCTCTGCTCCATTACCAGTTTCAGGTGCACATTGCTAGGAACATTGATATTCCGGTCCGAGCTAGGTCATAAAAAGTAACCGGTCCCATCTGCACGGTCAAGGGTTGCCAGCTTCATGAATAATAATAATAGATTCGGAGAATATTATACAACATAGACGGTTTTGAAAGTGTTTGGTCAGTTTATACGACTTATTTCGCTCACTTAATGACGACCGGTTAGCCTAGTGGGTAGTGACGCTGCCGTCTTGGATGTTTTCTATGTATTTAAGTATTTATATCTATTAAATATATCGTCGTCTAGTACCCGTAACACAAGCCTTATTGAGCTTACTATGGGGCTAGTGCGATTTGTGTAAGATTGTCCCCTAATATTTATTTATTTATTTAGAATGGCATTGGGAATATTGTGGCCAGCACATGGCCGTTAAATTGGTAAATTATCGTCAAGCAAGCAATAGCAATGAAAACAGGTACCTAAGGGTATGTTACCCTACGAAAACTTTACAATATACAAATAGAAATCACGGGTTCCCACTTTCTACGATCTGCAAGCCTTTCTTGGTTTATTCACTTTCACGGTATTCCTTATACATGCTCCTCGGTTCAGTGTCGCCGACTTTTCTTTAGCCTTTCTCTCTTCCAATTGTCTTGGTAAATATTAAGACAATTGATTACCAACTGTAACTAAGTGTATTATCTGTCATCATCATCATCATTACTTAAAGCTTGGCCAAACACAGGGCGCGACGCAGCGCCGCGGTGGCGCGGCGCGACCGCGGCGGCATTAACAGGTTATCGACGTCAAACAGACTGCGTCCCGCCGGCATCACGCCCCGCTTCTGTCGCGCTGCCCCTTGCGTCCACTCGGCGCGAGCGCAGCGCAGCGCGGCGCGGACGCGGTGGCACGCTGCGCCGCGCTGGGTCACATCAACGAATGAGCGACCCTCCGCGCGCGCATGCTGTATCCGGGCGCGAGTCACGCCCGCATTGCGCCGCGTTCGCGCGCGTCCACGCCGCGTTCGCGCGCGCTATGAGGGCGTGTTGAGAGCGCCAGGCCGGCGCGATCCACAATCGCGCCGGCATCACGCGGCGCGGACGTCGCGCTGCGTCGCGCCCTGTGTCTGGCCAAGCCTTAAGAGCTTTGCTCTTGTCGGTGGAGTAACCGCCACTTTTCTCTGTCCATTGGCAACCAGTATTATAGTACTCCGTATAAAATCTGTCCAAAAAAGATTGGTCGTTTTGAGTTGACTAAGACCTTCGTTCCAATTGGCCCGAGTGCATTGGATTAGACCGGTGGAGCGTTATCTATTCCAATGCACTTATGCATGCAAGATCGGGTGCATGCCTCCGAGGTTGTAAACAAATGTGCATCCGGATATATCGTGTCTTGGACAATGTACAGAGACTTATGTCTTGCACAGAGTTCATTGTGTTACATATATTATATACCTACCTACAAATTAAAAACAAAAGTAACTCTGTCTGTCGGTTACCTTTTCATGCATGGGTAGTAAAAACATTGGATGTGAGCCAACGACAACGTTGTAAGTTGTAAGTTGTAAGTAGTAATTTCATTGTGTTATAGAAAATTATATACCTAACTTCAAACTTCACCCTCCTTATCGTGTGATTTGCAAAGCATTGTGTTATGCTAAATATTTAAAAAAGTGCCTATACTATCTTCTGTCAACAACATAGGCGATTTATTTAAAATCTTTTCAAGTTTATGAACATTGATAAATGATAACCGACTGATATGAACGAAGCATATCAAGGTGCAGATTTTGCAATCAGATTTAAAACTGAATTATTTACTCACCTATAAAATAGAAGATCAAACGAGCTTCGCAAGCGAAGTTCGATCGATATTATATGAGTAAGCTTCATTCGAAGATATAACACACATGTAGTCCTTTAATCTACCAGGCAACATTTCGTAAGTTTAAAGTACGCAGTAAAAACCATAGCTCAAACAGTTTTATCCCCACCTTTACCCCTACCCTACTTAGGGACCTCGGCTTGCCACCATTTCTCATTCTTTTTAGAGACAAAACTTTCCTAGGGGTATAGGGGCGGGCGGGAAGTTATATCTTGGAATGAAGCTTACTCATATAATATCGATCGAACTTCGCTTGCGAAGCTCGTTTGATCTTCTATTATATTTCGAAGCTTCATTCTTCAGATATAACACACATGTAGATGTTTAGAGTTGAAAGTTTTGCTGCCCTTTGTAATTGTAAAACATCATAATCATGAAATGCAATAATTATGTTTTGACAACAATCTTAGATACTCCCAATTATTAATCAAAGAGTACAATTGTAACTTCACATAATTCTACCTATACAAAAGGCAGATTGATCTGGCACAATGACCTTCGTCGATTAATTGACGATGGTAGAAACGAGCCAAAGTTTTCGATGTTCTCGACCAGCCTGCTGCCTTCCGGATAGCATCTAAAGAAATGCCTGACCGGTGTGCAGCTGACGTGGCGGCGTGGCGCGTGCTGTGAGCGCTGAACGCCGCCATGTCTTTACCGCTTTCGCCAAGCACTCGCGTAATGCACCCCGGCTAATGGATTGAGCAGATGCATTTTTATGGGGACTTTTGAAAGTCAACAAAATATGTTGTGAGCTTTTTCAGTCCTAAAACATCATTATAACAGTCACCGGGCAAATATTTCTATTAGGTATCTTCAAAATATGGAAGGCACAAAATCGGTTGTAGACGACCTACACCTGAAGTCTTAACTATATCATCAAAAATTACTTTAATACAATTTGGGCATGACTTAATATTATTCCACTTAATAAGTGACAGTGTTTGTACCCTGTGGGCAGGACATATTGCTAACAAAATCGCCAGATTCTTTGTTAGTTTTTCCAATGAAATTTCTCTATTAGGGTACCATGTTGTTATATGATTTAATACCACTTGAGGATCCCAGGTATGGCTATATTTAGGAGTTACGGGCTTTAATTTGTAAACACCTTTCGGTAATCCTTTACTTTGGTCATCTGAGCTGATACTACTCCCCCGTAGGAGCGAGGGTGCTGACCTATGATTATTTAATGAGCCATACGACGATCCTTTATTAAATTCGTGCGTTAGAAATAAAATAACAGCAGAAATGAAGCCCTTATAGAAATTGAATATCTATATTATCTATGCTAAATTTCCAGCACAACTTGTATTTAACACACGTTGTACTGTTGTAAAGTGTTGTTTGAAATTGACGCTAACATGAGATTAGATACTTTTACTAATCTCAACAAAAGCGGAAACCACGGTTGGGATGGCCATTAGGGAAATACTACTATTCCTGTGGCGTTGTCATTTATAATCTTATGTAAACACTTTAGTACGAGTGCGAGTGGTGGAAACGCTTAAAAATATTTATTATAAATACCAGCTAATAGTGAATGCGACGACGGTAAGAGCGTCCGAGTCTGGCTTCCACGAAATATATATTTCACATTTGGCAGAGGTACGAGAAGCAAAGAGGTCAATTTCGGGCACACCAAAGTGTTTACTTATTCTTTCAAAGGCTGCAATACTTAAATTTCATTAAATATCAGGATTCTTATGGATTCTCTGTCTGCTTCTACATTATTCTTAGTGTTAATGTACGAATCGAATAACCATATGTCTCGTTCTTCACACCACTGCCAAATAGATCTAGGTAAGCTATTTAAGTGGGGAAACTGGATGTCTCCCATTCGATTAATATAGCTTATCGCGGTAGTGTTGTCGATGCGGAACAACAGAGCACAGTTTGATTTATTTCGCGCAAAACATTTTAATCCTAAGAGCGAGCAAGCTCTAAGTAATTAATATGGAATGCTAATTCTTGCTCTTCCCATGCTCCGTTTGCACACACTCCGTCACAAACTGTACCTCATCCTGATCGGGACGGATCTATAGATATTTCTGCATCGAATTTCGTGATTCCAAAATGACAAGACGTTACAAATAATATTATTAGTCCACCAAAATAAGTCAGGTAAAATTTCGCGAGGAAGTTTTACTTTTGATCATAGACATCGTATTCCTGAATAGCTCGGAATTTATATCTTTCTAACAACTTCGTGTACAACCAGCTGTATCTAGCTGTCGGGCATGCAGTGGTAAGAACTCTTAAAAAGTGCGCATACCCTGCATAAGAAGGGATATAGACATGATAATTGAATTGTAAACAAAACCTAAGAATTTACAGCATTGTTGGTAATTTTGGGATTGTATCGAGCTTTTGGTATAGTTTACCACAAATCGTAGGCACTCGAGAAACCGGAGAGTCTCCCTCCCATTATGTTTACATTCGTTAAGGTCCCTTCCAATACACAAAATGCCACCCCGGTATATAATAGAAGTTAGGCCTTGTTTTTAGGTAAGTTACGACTTCTTTCATAATTTTGGTGAAGGTTCTAGGCGCCACGGAAAGTCCATAGACTAATAGGGAACAAAACTCGTAAGTAACATTGTTATGCTCGAATCTTGTCAATGGTAGCCATAAACCCGTTTTTAGGGATTAATTTAGAAGCAGTTCTAGTCTTCCATTTTAAAATGGGACTTAGTTACAAATTTATTGAGCCCTTTCAGATTCAGTATGAATCTATAGCCACCATTCGATTTAGGAGTCAGAAAATCTTTGATAGAAACTGATCATTAGTCTGTTGGCATCCAGTGATGCTTTCACTGAATGCCTAGGTTAATTAAGTTCTGTACAGCTAAGCTCGTTTCATCATGCTCTTGGCATGTGAAAGTATTTACAGGTTTGACAGATTGCGTAACATGTCCTAAAAAGGAATTGGAAAGCCATTCTGTATACAGTCTAATAAATAAAGTACGATTATTCGTTACATTAAGCCAACACTTATAAAAAGCTTTAAGGCGACCGGCATGTACATGCGTTACTGCCGCGGCGTCGCAAGTGGCTTGTTGTAGGCTGCTCGCGGCCGTGTGATGGTCGACGCTGTCGGCCTACTTTTCAGTAGATTTGGAAGCTTTAATTTTCTCTGAGAGTTTGCTTCCAAAGAGAGTATCATCTCTCTCAACGTATTGTATGACTTAAGGAATACTTCGTCTAGTCCAGGAATGACTAGTTTTATCTAAAATCCGACTTCAATTAGATAGGATTTTTATCGTTAGTACCTATACCGACTCCCAATTGCTGTTGAGATGATTCGATTTTCTTGTCACGGCCTCTTTGGATGTCTGTAACTGCCGCCGAAATTACGGCGTTTAAGGACGGCGCCCATAATAATTTGCAATTTACAGGTACTCTTATAAGAGTTTATCTTTACTCTTTTTATCAATACCTTTGTGTAATATACCTTTGCGCTAAATTGGGATGAACTTTCTCCCCATATTTTGGGACATCATCAGTGGCGTCCCCTAGAGCGGTTAGTAACTCGGCATCTATTACAGGGGTCGTTTTGTCATCACAGGCCTCCACGGGAGGTGCATTTTCTTCATTTGAACGTGGGAGTGAAGTTTCCACTGCCTCATACACTTGTTCGTGGTTTATAAATTAAAATATAATATTTTGATTTTTCTAATTGAGGGTAGATATGAAATGCATTGTAAAACAACTCGTCAGGAATTTTAATGCATATATGTATCTAGTGCCCCGCATCGCGAACACGGGATATACTAATCTCGATTAATGGTTGTAGAAATTGCTATCGTGTTGACTCACGCTCAACCGCCAAGCACGAGATACCTTCGTGACGACCCTCGGTCGCCTCCCAGGTTTAGTTACAAGACGTGGGCTCACGGCCCGCGCGGTATTAAATGCATTTATTAGCGATTAATATTGTTAGAAATTGCTATCGTGTTGACTCACGGTCAACCTTCAAGCATGAGATACTTTCGTCACGACTCTCGGTCGCCCCCCAGGTTTAGTTACAAGGCATGGGCTTGCGATTAATATTGTTAGAAATTGCTATCGTGTTGACTCACGGTCAACCCCCAAGCATGAGATACCTTCGTGACGACTCTCGGTCGCCCCCCAGGTTTAGAATTACCAGGCGTGGGCTCACGGCCCGCGCGGTATAAAATGCATTTCTTAGCGATTAATATTGTTAGAAATTGCTATCGTGTTGACTCACGGACAACCCCCAAGCATGAGATACCTTCGTGACGACTCTCGGTCGCCCCCCAGGTTTAGAATTACCAGGCGTGGGCTCACGGCCCGCGCGGTATGAAATGCATTTCTTAGCGATTAATATTGTTAGAAATTGCTATCGTGTTGACTCACGGACAACCCCCAAGCATGAAATACCTTCGTGACGACTCTCGGTCGCCCCCCAGGTTTAGAATTACAAGGCGTGGGCTCACGGCCCGTGCGGTATTAAATGCATTTATTAGAGGCACCACAATGTAGAACTATTTATTGAAACTAATTGCACTTACCTGATTTATCTTCGGAACCTGATGAATCAGATAGCACCGCACTGTCATAACTCGTTTATAGTTTTTTGTTGCAATTTCCGTATATTAGCAGAATAATACTCTATTTTTTCCTGTGCACTGCGTTTAGGCATGATTAAATATTTTGAATTATTTTTTAATAGAATTAGTTCGTGCGTTCGTTGCCTCGCAAGAATAAAGAATGAGAAATGGTGGCAAGCCGAGGTCCCTAAGTAGGGTAGGGGTAAAGGTGGGGATAAAACTGTTTGAGCTATGGTTTTTACTGCGTACTTTAAACTTGCGAAATGTTGCCTGGTAGATTAAAGGACTACATGTGTGTTATATCTGAAGAATGAAGCTTCGAAATATAATACTACACGATGTATATTTCTGGCTAAAGCCAAGGTTAACGGGCTATTTCTGGTATTTTATTGCATGAGATTTATTTGATTCATTTTACTGCATTGGGAATGAGGTAAGCGTCCCCACATTTACAGTAATTACCTTGCTGATATTATTATTGTTAGTTGCAGCTCATTTGCGTTCAGTAAACATATTCATTTGCGTCAGATCCTTGCACGCACGGCTCAAACGACATGAAATTGCATAGTTTATGTGACGGCAGTAAAATATATCACATAAATATTTCAATTAAATGGAGAATGCGAATATAATGACTGAATGTTTTCTAAGGATTCCAAACAATAAATAGGTATACTTATGTACTTAAAATGTTATCGAAATATAAGTCATTACAAACGAAAATATATTTATTTATGTGCATGCCAGGAAACATTTATCTAATGAATACATAAAGTAATCAAACAAAAAAGTAAAAGTGTCCACCTATCTCGATGTTTGATCGCAATTTTCACCGTGAGGTGTGTAAAACTACAAAAAATCTCTCTAAACATGACTGGTCCATTTTACTGCCAACTCACAGTCACGTAACTTATCAACCAACGCGATTACAATTTATTATACAATTATCGTTGAATACGTAATTTCCATTATGAGTAAAGCACTGTTCAGTCACTCAATGGAGGTATAACAATGGGTATTCAGATTCACGGCGAGCCAGGCGGCGGAACGGTATGTATAGTGTTTATACCGCAAGGGGCATGTTGCCCCACCACTAAATATGATGTTTTATAGAAACTCGCGGATACGTCAAGGAGTTTTATTGGTGGTTCCGTTCTGTGAGATTACGGAAGTAAATATAGAATATGTAGTCACCTTGATCGAGTAAGTTGACCAAATTTGTATGATAAATTGCTTAATAAAAATAATAATAAACCTAGAGGAGAAGTAAGTATCACTTGAAACGACTCTCATTAGTATTATTAAAATTAAAATATATTTGAACTTGGACGATATTATGCGGAATGTAAACAATTCCGAAGAATATTTAGCCCCCATATATGATCAGGTATCCTATCCTAGATATGTTCACAATTTCTCATGCCGTAAACTTCACGAAACTTCTCTTCAGCGAACCTATTTAGTTAAATAACAATTAAAATTCGTTTGTCTTTATCGCCACTTTAGATAGACACAGAAAGGGACACAACACATTTTAGTTAACAGAGGTTTGGTCTATTTTATTAATAATAGGGTTAGCTTCCTTAGTCTATCCTACTTGCAATAGGTACTTTAAAGTTACCCAGCGCCATAGCCCTATAAAAGGTAAACACTGCGTCCGGGCCGCCATCCTGCCCACTACACTCATTTCCACCGTTCTAGGGCGCAATATAAAGGCGGGCATCCTCTCCGAACTAATAAAAAATGTCAAGTGTTTTATCGACAGGCTATAAAGGTTCATAGCTCGTTATAGCGATGGGCGAGCGCACGCGCCATTTCCGGTGGAGCGGTTATTGTGCGCGGGCCGGAAGTACCGATACCATCTGTACTACGCTTACACCGAGCAGGTACTCTGTAGAGATAAAATCCGTACTGTTTTGAGACAATTGGACTCTAAATTATTTTTTAATATTGTGCCTACACTGAATGGGATTTTTGCAGTTAAATATGTCAGTCCATACATACTAATATTATAAATGCGAAAGTGTATGTGTTTGTCTGTTTGTCCGTCTTTCACGGCAAAACGGAGCGACGAATTGACGTGATTTTTTAAGTGGAGATAGTTGAAGGGATGGAGAGTAGCTGGCCGGTCACTCTCCGAGAGTGACATAGGATAGTTTGTACCCCCGAAATCATCCCCTAAGGGGATGAAAAGGGGGGGGGGGTAAAACTTTGTATGGAGCTGCGATATTAACGAGTTCCACGCGGACGGAGTCGCGGGCAGAAGCTAGTTAAAACATATTTCTAAGTTTTCTCTTGACGCCCGTTACGATTGAATAATTGCATGGTATGGATGAACATCGCTTATATCTATAGATATATCTATTCAAAAGTCCAGTCCGCTACCTATAGGTAACTGGGTCGTTCTTCTTTTTAACCGACAATGAATCGTCTTTTTTCTGTTTTTTGCGTTTTTCAACTATTGATAATGACGGTTTTAATGTTTGATTTTAATAAACGTTGCATGTACTTTTTAATAGGACTAATTCATGATTCTTTCCGTGGCGATAATGTTTTTTTCTTTATGATAGTTTTACAGAAAATACTGTGACAGAGTGGTCGTTTTCTGCGAGGACCACATTTTGGATTACCACTCTGTCACGCGATTCTATGGAAAAACCACCATAATGAAAAAACATTATCGCCACAGAAAGAATCATGAATTAGTCCTAATAAAAAATACATGCAACGTTTATTAAAATCAAGCATTAAAACCATCATTATCAATAGTTGAAAACCGCAAAAAACAGAAAAAAGACGATTCATTGTCGGTTAAAAAGAAGAACGACCCAACTTACGTAGTACATAAACATAACATAATTTATCCGACATAACAAACTTATATAGCAAATATAAGACCAAGACGGCTAGCTTGCTGTCAGTAACACAGCCCTCTGTCGGTCCATTGGCAGTACCGCCTGCAGGATGTAATTTAATTTATCCTGCGATGTACGCTACTTTGTAGTAACAAGCTTGCTGAACGAAGCTCTCATAATTGGATAGCTTGCCTAGGAGATATCAACGAGTTACACAACGCAATCCATGCTAATATTATTAACGGCGTACTCTAAGAGTGGCTTACGCTCATCAGTGGGCGATAAAAGGCTGATTATGATGATGATGATTAGGTATATACAGTAACTTTGTCTGTCTGTCTGTTCTTCACGCCACAAATTGAAATCGAATTCGGTATGGAGATACTTAGTTTGAACCCTGAGGAAGCACATAGGATAGTTTTTATTCTGGAAATCATCTCCAAAGGATGTGAAAAGGGGGGTGGAAGTTGGTATGGAGGTAATATAATCAATTTCCATGTAGACGAAGACGCGGGCAAAAGCTATTGCTAAGTAAGGATGTATCACTTTGACACAGACGCTTTTCGATACAATTTTAACCGTATGTGGCACTCGTTATAACTGACTTTAGGAGAAATGTTTCCGCCTCGTACCGGATGTCAATTAGTTATGTTTAGATACTTTAGATAAATTGACAATGATTTATGCTCTGTATTCACTTGTATGTAATGTAAATTCGTGTTGTGAAGATTATTCAATGTGGAACTTTTTATAAAACTGACATTTGAAATGGAATCTACTATCTAGGACAATAGAGTTGTTATTTGAATTGACCACCTCGATGCAATTCTGCTAACTCAAATAATCTCATGTTTATATGACGCCTGGGCATTGTACAGCAGAAGCCTTTGTTTACTCTTCTCCAAAACAATTGAAAATCTTATGAATTTGTAGCTCTCTCGCACGTACAGTGTATGAATGGGACGGAGTATGCATAGGAGTATTGTTCCCTTTCTGAATGAAGCTGAGCCCGTTCTAGTTTGATTCCCTCGGTGGTTTCATTGTTCGTGTTCACTGGTATTGACCGGATCCTGCACGGTAGCTGGGCTGTTATTCGCTACGCGCTTATGCGGCTCACCCCGCTGGTCACCCGTCACGAAACTAGACCTCAACCTACGTTTGGGTACTACGCATCGCGGTGTCAAGATATATTTGTGGATGAGCGTTGAAGTGAGCTTAAGGGGCTACCCGAGGTTTCCATCGATTTTAGTCAAGTTTTGAATCGTATCTCCTTCTTTTGCACTACAGATAGAAGTATGAATCAAACGGTTATCGGTTCTTCAATCTTTTACCTCCATTTTGGTCTACCGGATTTTGAAACAAATGAATACTTAATGTTGTATGATTTTTTTAAAGATTGTCTAAAAAAACACTAATTTCGTATCTCTATTGACGTGAAAGATCTAACATATACGAAATCTACATATTTGGGTTCGTCTGTGACGTCTCTTAAAACTGGTCTAGGGTTTTCATTATAAACCAATTAACACAAAAGTTATGGCCAGAAAACGGGTTTTTTGACCTAAAATGGTTCAACTTTGATGCCAAATATCTCGAAAACGATGAACTTTGAAGTAAATATGGGATACTATATTGCTTGAAGCCGTTGTTGTTAATATAGTAAGCTAAAAAAACATAAGAAAACTAAGGGATTCAGATCGAAGGTCATTGGCGTATGGGAGCCCCTTAAAACAAGTTACAGATTAGGGGAGCTGGGAGCATAATCAGGGTTGATCAAGTCCCCATGTGAGTCTCATGTGGAATCTACGTATTCGTAATCCTTACTAATATGTAATTATATAAATGTGAAAGTGTATCTGTCCGCTTAAACCGCTGAACTGATTTAGATGGGTATAGAGATAGTTTGAGTCCCGGGGAAGGACATAGGGGGTGAAAGATTTTATGAAACTACGATATAAAATACTTCTACGCGGACGGAGTCGCGGGCAGAAGCTAGTGCTGGTATGCTTAAAAACTGGATCTAGAACCAATACTAAAAAAATAACTCAAAGATTGAAAATGCGAAGTGTGTATTGGTAAAAAACATATGTAAGGTTCCTCTTGTAGATATGTATTTTTAACTAGTTAGAATAGACATTACAAAAACATGCAACCAAATTGAGAAGCTTTTCCTAAATAAAAATTAAATTATTAGCCATTTCAACCGTTCACAAATAGATTCAAGAGGGGCCGTGTAGCGTCCATGTAAAACAAATGCAATCTATAGGGACGCTCCACGCCCCGCTCTGAGCGTGGCGTCCACTCAGGCCTTACACTTACTCGGCCCGGCCACGACTTCGAGCGGCGCGGCGGCGGCAGTGGTAGCGGTTTTTCTAATTCATTGCGTGTGATCCCAAGTAGGTAACCACAGTGCGTTACGCGTCTCGACCGCGCAATGAAGAGATAACACGCTTGCCGCGCCGAAAATCGCCAAGCTTTTCCCTTATACTATAACTTTGATGCGTCTGGCGCTGTCTAAACATAGACTAAAAATATTGTGTAATAGTGTTCCTAGATGTTACAATAAAAAAGATGGGATAATAGGAATTAAACTTAAATAAATAAATAAATAAATATACGGGGACAATCTTACACAAATCGAGCTAGTCCCATAGTAAGCTCAATAAGGCTTGTGTTATGGGTACTAGACGACGATATATATAATAGACTAGCTTCCGCCCGCGACTTCGTCTGCGTGGATAAGGGATAAAAACTATCCTATATTTTAATCCAGGCAATAAACTATCTTCGTGCAAAATTTCATCCAAATCGGTTGAGCCGTTGAAGCGTGATTGAGTAACAAACATCCAAACATCTAAACATCCAAACCACAGATTATATAATAGTTCTACGAACAGATACTCAAGTCTGAATAAAAATGCCAATACCTACTGCTTTAAGTGCCTACAAAATTTAACAATGGAGCGACCTTGAACGCGCGGGTCCTTGCCCGCATGCGCCGGCCAATCGACGCTAGGGTTGACACCGCTTAGAAATGATTTTGTAAATAATAGTTGAGTGAAATAAAAAACGTTTACTTTTTAAATTATTTTACAAAACAAATTTCTATTATAATGTGTAAGTACACTATGGTGAAGCAATTGTCCCATTTTTAACCTTTGGGTACGGAACCCTAAGAAGTAAATAGGTATATATAAATATCCGGGGTTTCCCGAGACTACTGCCAGTATCTGAACTGCATAGTCACTTTCATACATGCATACAAGCATATCAACCGCCATGCAACCTATCGCTCACCCTGTCTATGGTTACGTTACGACATACGACAGTTTGAATGTAGGTACTTATTATTACCACCACATATTACAAAACGAAGCCTTTTGTGTAGGTAAGTAACTTAATTTAAATATATCCGGACGACACTACGAAATAAAGTTTGTTAGGTACCTACCTATCTTCGTTATTTATAACGTAAGCATATGAATAACGTAATAGTTTAAAAGTAGCATTACAAACATGAAAGTAGACACTAGGCATAATTAGTTTTAATGTTTTGTTTTAAAAGATTCTGATTACGTGTTTCTTCCTCGTGAGTGAATTCCAGCCCTTCCAAAAAGTCATAAGTCCCTATAGCAACGACGATGTATACGCCCTTTCTTAAGCTGCAGTGCGAATCTGACTAAGTAAACTATTATACCAGTTGCTGTTATACAGGAATAAACATAAACATTAAATCTACGAAAACAACATAAACAACTAAATAATTTGGACATCATGGCAGTGGCGGAGTAAACTTGTCTACAAATTAATTACGTATTTGAAATAGGTATTAAGCCGCAAACGCACAGAGTGCGGTGGCGGGGCGGCGCGGCGCGGTGCGGAGGCGGTACCGGTTGTAATGTTCGAGCTAATACGAAAGGGTCCTCACAGAAAACCGCGCCGCGCCGCGCCGCTCTGTGCGGATCATTTCATATTCGCTCGAACATTACAACCGGTACCGCCTCCGCGCCGCACCGCGCCGCTCCGCCACCGCTGTCAGTGCGTTTCGGCCTTTAAAGATTCAATGTTCCGTACTTAGTTAGTACTTAGGAAACTATACATATAAAGTAAATAGGTAGGTAAGTTACTAATCTGTCATCGTCAGTCCTCAGAGAAAAAAGGATAAATGTCTATTTGTTTTATTGTTGTCACACCCCACAACGCTGCAGTGAACCGAATGTATTCACAACGAAATCATGTTCAATACCTAACTGTGCGCATAAGCAGCGTCCGGCCGTGAGCGCGTGTGCCAACCAACTGGCTGAATAAACCGACCTCGGTTTCCAAAGTGTAGGTATATATCTTAGTTCCCACGGTGCAGTTAGGTAGCACTGTCCAAACATCCAAACTTTCGCATTTATAATATTAGTAGGATACAAATACTTAAATACGTAGAAAACATCCATTACTCAGAAACAAATATTCATGCTCATAACACAAACATTTGCCCTTACCGGGATTCGAACCCAGGACCTTCAGCTTCGTAGGCAGCGTCACTACCCACTAGGCTAACCGGTCGTCAAAAACTTAAACGGTAGGCTAAACTTGCTCAAACTTTTGTTCAATCATTCCGCAATCTTCAATATTAACCCTAAACGGTCAAAAACATTGCACAATACGTAATTTTGTACAATTTAATTGATCGTTTATGGCCGGTCTAACAGACGCTATTATAATTAGTAACATTTTTGCCAAAGTAGTAAAATTTAGTTACTTACAACTTTTTAATAATAGTGAGTAACTAACTATTCAGCAACTAGTGAGTCTGAGACCATGCAACGAAGGTAAAAAAAACCGTTTCTGCAAAAGCATATAATCATCAAAACTGCACACAAAATTTCACGAGAATCGCTGGAGAAATGCGACCTGTATTGTCTGTTTAAACTTGTAAAATCGTAACTTGTAGCTCCTTGAAACGGGTCACTGATCGTATTTCAAAATGGTAAGGTTACAAGATTTTTAGAGGTAAAATGTGACCCGATAACAGTTCCCGTATATTTCACAGCCCACACAATTCCTACCCACATCACCTCTAAAATTACTTTTAGTATCGAGTACAGTTTAGATGGCCGTTGAGCGGAGAAAGTTTTTCATCGCATATACTCCCGAAGAAGTATTTTCACTGGCGGTTTCACTTTACCCAAAATCATTGACGACGAGTTAGCCTAGTGGGTAGTGACACTGCCTAAGAAGCTGAAGGTCCTGGCTTCGAATCCCGGTAAGGGCAAATATGATGATGATGATGATATCTATTAAATATATCGTCGTCTCATACATGAGAGGAGGCCTGTGCCCAGCAGTGGGACGTATATAGGCTGATGATGTGATGATGTGATATCGTCGTCTACGATTCGAGTTGTACCTACCTATAATTATAACACAAGCCATATTTTATTAGTTTGTGTTTTTATTCTCAAATGTTTCTTTTGTAAATATTGTGTATAGTGTTCTTCTACCAACCGTAAGTTTTACATTTATTTCGTCGTTTATTTTGAATGGATGCATACCTCTATACCATCTGCAGACGGCACGTTTCCCCAAAATCACCCCTGTACCCAATGTCACAAGTCTTTCCTTTCGATCCACGGCTTGCGTATTCACGTTGGAAAATGTCACAAACCTACAAACCCATTATATACCGCCACATGCCCAGCAGCTAGCCCACAACCCAGTACTTCGACAGTGCCACAAAATGACAGTTTAAATAACTTTCATCTCTATCTTAGCCACCTTAAAAACTCCATCCCTATAGTGAAAAGAATACCCCGCGGAGCGAGAATCGCCGTAGCTAGCCGCCTATCCGATGTCATCAACTCCTGCGTAGATGTAAATAGCCCCGATTCTTGGAAAAATCTTCTCTGTTTCTCATTTTCTACACTTAATGCTAAACCAGATAACCAAGCAAGTTTAACTCGTAAAATAAAAAACAATTGTGCCGACCCCCTCAGCCACCATCCTACTTTAAACAACCACACTACGGTTCCTAGCAAATTCAATTTAAAAAAAAATGTAGAGGGCAAGATCTGTGATGGTGATTTGAAAGGCGCCGCGCGAATTCTCTTTTCTAGTGACGTGCTGTCTGCAGACACGTCTGAAACCCTTACGGCCTTACGTTCCAAGCATCCCCCAGCTCCAACCACACCTTACTTTTTAGATCCGCCTACAGGGCCTGACGTCTGCCTACATGTTCAAGAAAAAGATACCATGAATGCGATCCTTTGTTTCAAAACCGGATCAGCGGCAGGCCTTGACGGCATCTCTCCTCAACACCTCAAGGACTTAACCTCACACTGCGTCGGTGATGCAGGCAAACGTTTACTAATTTCTATTACAAAATTGATAAATATAATGTTTTCCGGTAACGTAAACCCTGTTTTTGTACCGATCCTATACGGAGCGAATTTGATAGCCCTGACAAAAAAAGACGAAGGAATAAGACCCATAGCTGTTGGCTCAACTTTTCGGCGTCTTGCTTCAAAAATCTCCGTTCGGTACGTTTCGTCAAAACTTCAAAAGCAATTTGAACCAGTGCAACTTGGTTTTGGTACAAAAGGAGGATGCGAAGCAGCCGTCCATGCCCTGCGTACCTGTTTAAACAACGACCAGTGTGAAGTACTCCTCAAAATTGATGTAAAAAATGCTTTTAATTCGGTAAACAGGGACATTCTGCTTTCAGAAGTGAGAAATCACATTCCGGAATTATATAATTATCTATTACACTGTTACGCGGACCCTTCTAAATTAATGTACAAACACAACGAACTTTCGTCAGAAGTTGGCTGTCAGCAAGGCGACCCTCTGGGTCCAGCCATATTCAGTTTAGCAATCAATCCGATAGTTCAAAATTTAAAATCTAAATTCAATGTATGGTATTTGGATGACGGAACTCTCGGTGGAGATGCGGATACAGTACTTACAGACCTTTTGGATATTAAAAACAAGTTTATATCAATGGGTTTAGAACTCAATTTTAACAAGTGCGAACTGTTTCTGAACTACGACCAAACAGATGTCGTTCAGAAATTCAGAGCAGCCACTCCTAATATAAAAGTGGTCGACAAAGAGTCCCTCAGCCTTCTTGGGTCACCAATATATGAGCAAGCCGTCCCCAATATCATCACAAACGCTATATCAAAATTCAAAAACTGCGCCGAGCGCCTACTTCTAATAAATTCACACTACGCTTTAACAATCTTAAAATTTTGTCTTTTCGTTCCGAAATTTACATATTTGCTTCGCTCTGGTCCTTTTTTTAAACATCAAAATTCCCTGGTACCAATTGACTTCTTGATTAAATCAAGCCTCGAATCAATTTTAAATATACAGCTCAGCGAGCAGTGTTGGGCCCAGGCGTCCTTACCCATCAGGTTTGGTGGACTAGGCACGCGCAAAATTTCCAGTGTCGCTTTACCAGCTTTTCTATCCTCCGTCCATGGCACTTCCGTTCTCGTAGGAAAAATCCTGAGGGCTTTTTGTCCATCAAACTACGAGACGGCATGCCTGGCGGAGGCTAGAAATGCTTGGCAGATGACTTGTCCCGGTCAAGATCCTCCTGCAAAATTACATATCCAACGGAGCTGGGACGACATGTTGTGCAAAATTGATTATACATCCTATTTAAATTCTAGTTCTGGTTCTAACCGCGCACGACTACTGGCAGTGGCTGAACGGGAATCCGGCCAGTGGTTACACGCTTTTCCCTCCCCTCCCACCGGTACTTTTCTGAACCCTGACACCTTAAGACTGGCCGTAAGCTTGAGACTAGGTGTGAAGGTATGTACCCCTCACAAGTGCCCCTGTGGCACTTTCGTCGACGAGTTGGGACACCACGGCTTGTCGTGCCAAATGAGCGCAGGCCGCCTCTCGAGACATGCCGCCTTAAACGACATTATCCGCCGTACTCTTGCCACTGTCAACACACCATCAATACTTGAACCAAACGGTGTCTCAAGAGACGATGGTAAGAGGCCGGACGGGATGACCCTGATTCCGTGGAAGATGGAGCGAGTGTTAGTGTGGGACGCTACATGTGTTGACACGCTGGCACCGTCCCATCTTCCACGAACTACTTCCAGGGCCGGCGGCGCAGCAGAGGCGGCTGAAACAAAAAAGGCCACAAAATACAGGGGTCTCGGCTCTCAATACCATTTTATGGCATTTGGAGTCGAGACCCTTGGGCCTTGGGGTCCAAGTGCTCGAGGACTGTACAACGAGCTTAGCAAAAGGCTTGTCGACACTACAGGCGACCAAAGAGCTGGCAGCTTCCTCGCACAGCGGATTAGCATTGCTATTCAGCGAGGCAATGCTGCCAGCATCTTTGGTACGATGCCACGGGGGCCCTTTTTAGAGATAGTTTAAATTTTAGGTTAGCTTTAGATTCTTCTACTTTTGTTATTGTACATGGTTTTATATTCATACTCTTTGTATAATATGTAAATATTTAATTGAATAAATACAAGCCATATTGAGCTTACTATGGGGCAGTTCGATTTGTGTAACATTCCCCCCTAATATTGATAATTCCATACTAATATTTTAAATGGGAAAGTGTATGTGTATGTGTGATATGATTTTTTAAGTGGTGATAGTTGACGGAACGGAGAGTGACATAGGGTAGTTTTTATACCCGATATCGTCCCCTAAGGGCATGAAAGAGCGTTTCTCAAAAAAAATGCCACTACATTTTTTCGGAGATTTTCTGCAACTTTTATGTTATTTCTACTCAAAATCACGATGTCTTTCCATCCCCATAGGAGAAATAAAGTGTCCCAAAATTTCCATACATTTTTGTACTATTTGAACTTTCCTATTGTGTTACCGCCATACAAAGTCTAAGGTAACACAATAGGAAAAAATCTTTGGGACAAATTTTTGTCCTACCGGGGTCAAAAGAGCTCCTGATTCTGAGTGGAAATAGTTAACATAAAATTCCTAGAAGTACAATTAATAATAGTGGCATTTTTTTTGAGAAATGCTCGAAATGCTGCTGCTGTTTATTGTTTAATGCTTTTGTTTCTTTAATGTTTTGTTCATTCAAATTTTATTACGCAATCTTATTATAGATTTTAGTGTAATTTGTGTCACAGTACTACATTTAATCTGTTAGAATAATATTACTGCCCTGCTTGCTTGCTCAATTTGAATGCTGTTGCACACCTGTTATTAAGATACAGGCAGGACTTGGTTCTTCTCTTCATCCCTCCGTGTAAATGTAGCCTTGTATTTTGTTGGTGTGTCAAATAATAAAAAAAAGGGGGGGTAAAAGGTTGTATGGAGCTGCGATATAAACGAGTTCCACGCGGACGGAGTCGCGGGCAGAAGTTAGTTCATTATGAAAGTGTCAAATGGTTTATATCCTGCCTTATTAACATCGCCGGGTGGAAGTGTTTTTATTGCGAATCATTTCAACGGATGTAATTGCGAGTAAACCGCGCCCACTGGCACGGCGGTGATTCGCTTTGATGCCCAATAGGACATGACGTCATAACCTCATTGTCTTCTGTAAATAGAATGCACTTCATTATTGAGCAATGCCTTTATTTAGACGCGGTTTGTATTGTTTTTTATTCTAATTTATTTATTAGCGATCCGCCGCGGCTTCGCACGGATACTATATTATACATATAAACCTTCCTCTCGAATCAATCTAGATAGATTGGTTTTTATTACATATTAAAAACCACATCAAAATCCGTTGCGTAGTTTTAAAAATCTTTGCATACATTGGGACAGACAGCGGGAAGCGACTTTGATTACTATGTAGTTATAGCGTAGATATATAGTGATTGGTACAGCCTTGCACAAATCGGAGTAGACGCAGTTGTGTGTACACAAATACATAGTTTCTGTTCCTATAATTTTCTTATAATTTCAAGCTGGTACTGTATTATTTAATATATATGACGTAAGTAAACGCAGCAGCGGAAGCTTAGTAAGATAAGAAATACAGTTGTTTATTATGTGAACTTTCATCGAGAGGTTTGAATTATTATTCCTATACTAGCTTCTGCCCGCGACTCCGTCCGCGTGGGACTCGTTTATTTTGCAGCTCCATTACAAACTTTTACCCCCCCATTTCACCCCATAACATTGAGGATAAAACTACCCAATGTTACTCTCCATCCCTTCAACCATCTCCACTTAAAAAATCACGTCAATTCGTCGCTCCGTTTTGCCGTGAAAGACGGACAAACAAACACACACATACACTTTCCCATTTATAATATTAGTGGATATACAACTCTACTTAGTTCATGGCTTTGAAAAATAATTGCGTTAACAGAATCGGAAACAGAATAAATCGATTGCAATAAATTGCTCGATTTACTCACATCTAACGTAATGTAATGTACGAACTCGCTTACTTGTACCAATTTGATTTGATGTTGTACGGAATGTATTTAGTACAATCAAAAGGCAAACGGGTATCAGAACAAAGGCATACTTCAAATTAATCTATCAACATGACATTTATACCTACGTATATAAAATCAAAGACAATGAAAAGAATTGAATCAATCAATCAATTAATCAATTATTTATTCTGCAAATAGGCCACAAGAGCCCTTTTACATGTCAAACGATAATTTACAATAAAAAATAATAATCTTACACAGTAATAATTTAAAATTTGCAGATTAGGTAAGGACCGATATAAACGGTCAACAAACTATACTATCTATACTCATGAAAAGATACATGTGAGCGACGTCCGCTCTCGGCGGCGTCGGCTGGGCGAGTGAGCGCGCGCGCTACCGGCCGCGGCAATGCTCGCCCCTCACAGTCACCTAAGAATGACCTAGTGCCGAGACACAAGTCGGCGACGGACGAGCTCCGCCCCTATGTGCTCGGACAGTGCGTCGACCACGCTCCGTGACACAAGTCGGCGACGGACGAGCTCCGCCCCTATGTGTACGGACAGCGCGTACTACCACTCGGCGCCCGAATGGTGTGTTTGGGCTTCGCCCGTGTCCTCAGACACTTTGGGTAATCGATGTTACCAAAATAAAAGAAGGAATAACGAGAAATAGACTTTTTATTTACTTTTCCCTAACTGCCCTATCACTGCCCTAAGTGACTTGATTTCAAGTCCCTAACTTCCTATTACTTTGTAGTTTTTCTTCTTCTTGTTGTGACTTCCAGGAGGCTCCGTTTGACACTGATTTGCTCCGGGCCGTACCTGCTATTTATACCTGCTAGTGGGTGAGCAAGACGTGCTGAGTGAGACAATAAAGGTTACGCCCACTTTGACTTGACTAATTTACATTGCAAGATGTTATTGGAATGTTATACATATTAATGGGTGGAAGACTAAGCTGATTTACAAAGTTCTAATATGGCTTGAGATCTTATAAGTACAGTAGGGTTCGTAAATATTTTCTTATCTGAATAATCGTACATGGAAATCGGGCAAACCGTAATTCGGTCCCTTTCTTAACACTTATTCATCATTTGCGCTGAACCTACTGAGTTTACTTATTTGTAAGTTTAAACATTTAATAGAACTTTTAATAAGCTTTCTAACAATATATAAATCATTCTGATACGATGAGCCGTTGTAAAGGTATAAATGTAAACATATTAAATACAAAGTGAAAATGCGCCGTACTAAGTTCTAATTCAGGCTCGGTGGCCGCGGCTCTCGTTACGGTCATGTTGGCGCGATACACCCCTCCCCTCCATGGCGGCCAGTCCGCGCTGCGCTCGCGCATAGGCAACATCTCCTCTCTCTTTCTAATACAATTTGTATTGGGATTTTACTTTAATGTTTACAATATCAAATGAATGCTATGAGAGGGTGTTTTATGTAAATAATTACTATGGGGATTCTAACTACTGGGTTCTTTATTTACTCTAAACAATCTAAGTCTTTATAAATAATCACATATTTCTCTTACGTATAATCTTCGTATGACGCGATGCGTAGCTCTGCCGTCGCGTGTTGATGTTGTCGTCCATAATGTTGTCGTCCATAATTCAAATCGTGTAAAAGGTTGTGCAATCGTGTACAGAAGCATCTAAACCACTCATATTTGTAACATACAGAATAAACTATAATTATTGATAATAAAATCGACCATTAACTTAGGTAATCTAGCCACACTTCCAATTTAAAATGCAATAATAATGATATTACTTTCATACTTTGACGACCAGTTAGCCTAGTAGTTAGTGACGCTGCCTAAGAATCTGAAGGTCCTGGTTTCGAATCCCGGTAATAGCAAATATTTGTGTGATGAGAATGAATATTTGTTTGTGAGACTTGGATGTTTTCGATGTGTTTAAGTATTTATATCTATTAAATATATCGTCGACTAGTACCCCTAAGTCCCATAACACCAACCGTATTGAGCTTACTAAGTATGGGGCTAGAGATTGTCCCCTAATATTTATTTATGCTATCAAAAATTTTGTTGGTTTGGAAAGTCTTCCTTAGGAGCCTAAAGAATTGGTCATCCTATATTATATTTAAGTTGTGACATGTGATTATCGCAGTTCTCCCTAACCGTGAAGGATGCGGCTGTCTTCATGGCATGTCAATAAAGACCGAACTATCTCCTCAGCCGCTCCACTCCCCTACCATAATTTTTCGGTCCATGAGCATTCGATTACGACACTTTTCTTACCCATTTAGACATGAGATATGTTTTGACATAATCTAACTTACAATTAGTAGCATCTTTATCCATTAAGAGCGTGTATTTGGGATATAAAAGGGATTTCTCACCTCCAAGCTCTTAAGGGGGTTCAAGGGGTCGAAAATATCATTTCGTCGAGTACGCGCCCCAAGGACCCCTCCACTGTTTATTGGAGTTGGGGAAGTAGCGAGCTAGCGAGCTATAAGAGAATATAGTCGCAGCGATTGGTCCGCGCATAAGGGTCAAATTACGCAACCTACTAAACTAGTTTGCATGGTTTATGAGTATATGTTTAATACGATACGTTAGTATACGTGACGTACCTGCTTGTTTTGACGTTTAAGGTATTTGTGCATTATAAATAAACGAGTATGAGTATTGTTTGAGGTTACATGACGAAAAGCAAAGCACTTAAAACAAACCGTTATTGACATATACTCGTATTGTTTAGTTGTTATCTTCAAGTAGGGTTGTAAAGCAATTACGCATAAACAAAAGGACAAACAGTATCTATACAGTAAGTGCCTACGTGCCACACTTCGGTCAGTTTATGATTATGACGTCTCGTTGCTATCTTTTAATTTCATTTTTAGTTACAAAGGAAGTTGTAAATTCCCACGTTAATTTGGCGGTGCTGTGAAGGACAAATGGAGCGATGGCTCAGTCAGGCAAAACTGCGTATGGATCTTTGGGAACATCCTTGACGACCGCTTTAGCCTAGTTGGGACCCTGCCTACGAAGGGAGAGGTCCTGGGATCGAATCCCGGTATTTCTTTGTGTTATGTTTGCTTAGTTTGGGACTAGGTCGATTTGCGTACGATTGTCCGCAAATATTTATTTATTTATTTTTGTTTTATTTATCCTAGGTTGTTAAGTTTAATAGAAGAAATTCGGAAGTACGATCTACGGACAGACGATCAGACGTTGGTAATACGTTTTATTGCTTTCCATTGTATATGTAAACATTGAACAAAATCATTGGGAGACGGGGACCACTATCATTCGTGTCAACTATGATCCCTCGCTCGGCTTTGAATTCACACGCTTGTTAGCACAGCGAAAGTATCTACGATAGCGCGATAGCTATTGTAATAGATTATCGCAAAAGAATAGGCATTGTTCGACGCGATGACGTCTAAAAGTGATAGATACGCTTATGGCATTTCAGCCTCGATTTCTAAATACTTGTATATAACAATAGTATAAAAATAGTACCATCGACAACACAGCTAACACACCATCCGCGCACTTTATATGTACATTGTAATAAGGTTCTAAATAATTACCGGATAGATAGTTAACTGTGTTGGCGTTTGTACTTTATAAAAAGTGACTTTAAAAAAATCGGGTTTCTCATAATCGGTGCGCACTGTGAAATTTATGTAAACATATTTCCAATAGAAAAAAAGAGGAAGGCAAAGTGAAACGCGGCGTCTGCCGTGACAGTTTTGTTTTCGCTCGTGGCAACTGCCCAGATGCAACTGTGCGTTAGGTTCCGGCCACACATGGCATGCAACTATATAAAAAATAACCTGCCAAATGCTCTTGCGCACCTATAAGACGCTGACGACCGTATTAAAATCTGTACCGCCGCAATGTTTTCAACTTTTTGGTGTATCTAGTTTTTATGTAGAACAAATAAATAGTTTGTATCGTAGATATTTTATGCCTCTTTTTAACAGCCGACGCAAAAAGAGGGGTGTTATAAATAAGTTTAACGTGTCTGTCTGTGTATCTGTCTGTGGTATCGTAACTCCCAAACGGATAGACTAATTTGAATGCGGTTTTTTTGTGTCATAGACAATGTTATACCGAGTATTTTTAGCCATGTTTCATCAAAATCTGTTCAGCCGTTTTGAAATATTGGACTTTGAAATGAAAATGTCGGAGGTTTCTCAACTTTTCTAAGTTGTGCTTATTATCTCTCTTTAACTCTCTCTATAACTCTCCTCTAAGTCAAAGGACTGAATTAACAGAATGACTTGTTAAGTCATTAATAATCTTATTAAGCACGAATACGATTAAATAGTGCACACATTACGAAAGGTCGAAAATACGCTGTCAATATCAGAGCCGGGAAAGATTTTTCCCCACTTAGGGAAAACTTTTAATGACGCTACGTAAGAGTGAGGCACTTATTCACGAAGTTCCCACGGTTAGAAACTTTGGTGGCTTCTGATTATTATTCACTACAGTATGGAAGGTAGAATGCTACTTTACTTCACTTTATCTCCCCACAAGGTGGACTGATTACCTAGTAAAGGTTGCGGGAGTCCGCTGGATGCGGGCGGCGCAGGACTGGTCATTATTGCAGTCTTTGGGGAGCCCTATGTCCAGCAGTGGACACTTGTCGGCCGATATGATGATGATGATTCCATCTAAATATAAAAAAAACACTAAACTCGACGGGCAACTGCCATTTATGTTATCGGTTTGAATTAACTCAATAACACAATTAATCATGGAAAACTATGCAATACCTACGTAAACTTCAACCCATTTTATGTGTCGCAAAATATTTATAGCTTAAATCATTTATTGTTTGCGTCATCAATCAGTTTCAATTACAAAATGACGCTACTGGAAAAAGTCATTTGAATAGGCGTGCGTGAAAATTGTGGAACTTCTTATTAGGTTTTAATCATTCGAACACATGTATTGACTAACATGTAGCTGAACAATATATCTCTTATGAACCATTAAATGTACTCGTGTTATTTGGATATTCTGACTCCAGGCGTTCTCTGCAACCGGCTACCTTCACACTTCTAAGGGACACTTACCACTATGGACCCTAGGTGCTCGTTTCATATATGTTACGAGCGTGATGACAAGGCAGCCTATACCAAATATAGATATCTAAACTCTTGCATCATAAAGGGGCTTAGGAAAATATGCATTTAGCTCGTGAAACACAGCCCGAAAAAAGGTACACACTGTAATTTTAAATCCAAAAGTTTGTAGATACAGTTATCTTCCACTAAAATACGATACCGCGCATACGTAGGCGCGTGGAGCCGATCATAACTTTAAAGATTGTAATTTCTCAAGCTTAGTATACACTTAACCTAAGTAATCTTAGGCCGGGATGGCCGATCTGGCATGTCTCCACGAGCGATGCAATCTCACGCCATTATGTCTCTGCAGTATAAAACATAACTGTGGCGTAATGCTTCCTTACTGCTCGGTGTGAAATTGAAGCTGATGACAGCTTGCAAAAGCACGTGAAAATTGAGGAATTTATGAGAAGTTAAAGGATTTTGAACGCATTCTGAGGATTTGTAATGTGTGTGAGTGCTTGGAATTCTACTTTATTTTGACTTTTAATAATAAGTCGAATTTTTTAAGATAAATTACATAAGTATAAAGAATGATCACTATGGTAAGCAACTTCCACGGAAAATTTCAAGATCTCCTTCTACTGTCTAACATGCTTCAATGTCAGATATTAAAGACCTTTACATTCTTGCCACCACAAAATCTTGGAATACAGATTAAACGTGGCGCTCATAAAACTCCGAAATAGAAAATTCTTGCTTCGTCGTGAGAAGTTCTTGCGTCGTGGCGTGGCTTAGCGCAGTGTTGTGGGTGTGAAAGTATAAATATCGACCCTCGTACTCGTTTTAGCCCAGCCCAATGTCACTGGCATTCTTCATGATATTTATACTTGCTCCATTATTATCACAACTAACGACGGTCCCGTTAAAATATACAAGAGTTACCGAGAACATGGCCGTTACGGAAGGAAACAGCGTTTCTGTTTTCTTACCCGTCAGCCGAATGTTATCATGTGATCAAATTTGTTGGGTCTCAGGAGGTTTCTGCTCGCTTTTCCTATTCTGAATTGTATTCACAGCTCCAAAATTTGCATTATTCATGAGCAAAGGAAAATTATGATGTGAAATCAGTACCTAATAACCGTAACAATTTTACTTTTTGCGTGTTTACATTATCAATGACAGGTTACGCTTGGTTGGATATTGAACTCATACAAAATGGCATTAGTATTTTACCGAACAAAATACTTGCATAAAAAGTCTAAACATTGCTCCATAATCTTCCAAGTAAATATAGCAGCAAATGACGACCCCAATTGTGCAAGAAAGCAATATCGGTTCTAAAATACATCGAGTGGAGCTATTACCGACTGGCCAGGCACTTGGGCACGCCCTTGCTGTTCCATCCTTGTGAATACTCGTCCGTTTAAGACAATGGCCAGAAAAGAGCCTTTTATGTTTCCAGATCAATAACCCCCTTGTTGGGACGCGAGCCGTTGACACATGAATGGAGAATGCAGCGTCAGTTTCCCTCATATATTCTATTGGCGGCGGCTTTGTCTAAGTGGATTACTTACTGCAAAGGTTTGAGAGACATCACCTGTGCCACCAGTGCCTAAAAAGTCGTATTTATAATACATTATGAAAATAAGAATACATAAGAGCTGGCGGCTTTCTCGCGCAACGCATCAGCATTGCAATTCAGTGGGGAAATGCCGCCAGCATACTCGGTACAATGCCTCGAGGGTCTTTTTTAGATTAAACTTAGTTTTAATTTAATTTAGTTAGTGTTAGTTATCATCTGGGTTTTTTTATTTAATTTAATAATTCATATTATCATCTTGTATATTCCTACGTACTTCGTACAATACGTTACGAAAAGAAACAAAACAATAACATGTAGCTACAGGTAGCCAACAGGCATAGGACATCATTATTTAAAAAAACCTAGTAGAAATATGACAGTAAGTGATGACGTTTTGCTCATGCTCAAAGCTCATGAAATTAGTGACAATCCATATTTTTAGAACAACCCAACTTAGTCAAGAATGTCACGTTCGGGGCGGAGGAATGTTAATGGTCTCAGCAATTATTTTGTAAGAAACAAGGATGCTATGTGAACGCCTGTTACATATGGTGTACCTATTTATTGCATGATGATTTAAAGTTAAGCTGAAACTTTACTAAAGCGTCAAATTTAATTTTGAATACACCAATCTTTGGATTCGACTGCAATACATTTTAATCCAAGATTGGTTCTCTTTCTCCAATACCCAAAGGTTGTCTGGAAGAGATCGCTCTTTAGCGATAAGACCGCCTGTTGTCTACCTCTACCTACATGTTATTGTATTATTTCTCTTTATAACTGCTTTGTTTTTGTGAGGTGTGCAATAAAGAGTATTTGTATTGTATTGTATTGTTCATAGAAAAGTGACCATTAACTTTAGGACTAGAAAGGTGATACTCGTAGCGTAGTTATCTATTCAAACGAGCGTTAGCGTCTACTGCTGGACATAGGCCTCCCCCAAAGAGTGCCACATTGACCGGCCCTGCGCCACCCGCATCCAGCGGACTCCCGCGACCTTTACCAGAACATCAGTCCAACTTGTGGGCCTACCCACGCCGCGCCTTGCGGCTTCACGCTATCACACAGTTCTTATTTCTGTTTGGTCGTATTTTCCCTGATTGGATTTGCAAAAACGCCAAAGTAAAATTACCTGTCAAATTCGTTACGCAGAATCATAACTCATGCAAGATTGTATTTGTAAAGTTACCTGTTATGAGAGGATTTTGGTTATTAAGGGTCATTAAGGGAAGGAACTAATCATGATGTGAAGATTAAATCATGCACGCCATGGTTTGCGTGTGACTGGTCATTATCGTTACAAGATAGCTATGGATGACCGAAAAATAAATAAGTAGGTGGGTGAACAAGGAACATCTCATCTTAAATTGCGCTTACCAATGGATCTGTAGTAAAACATCGATAGTATCTGCATGGATAAAGTGACAACAGGAACAGACCACATGTATCATGACTACATAGACAAAGTCGTTTCCCGCTGTCTGTCGCTATGTATGCTTAGATGTTTAAAACAAAGGCAACGGATTTTCAAGCGGTTTTTTGTAAAAATCGATAGTGATTCAAGGGGCAGGTTTATACGTTTAAAATACATAGTAGCCGTGCGAAGCCGGGGAGGGTCGCTAGTTCATAAATATAACATACATTTATAAACACTAGTAGCTCTCTGCACAGTAGCATCAGCCTCCTTTAAAAAATCCATACTATAATATTAAAATTATGAAAGTATGTCTGTCTGATACCTCGTCACGCTTATACCGCTGAACCGATTGAAATGAAATTTGGTATGATTATAGTTTGAATCCCGGAAATCATCCCCTGATGAGGGGGTGAAATGGGAGATGAATGTTCGTATGGAGCTACAATATAAACGAGTTACGCGGACAGGGTCTGCAACTGAATCGACATGAATTTCTATATAATTAATGAAACTGCTCAGAGAATTTCACGATAATCGGTTAAGTAATGCAACTTGTAGAGGTGAACAGCCGGACAGATGCCAGACGGAACGGAGAATTTCTTCCCTTCGCTCACTCGTTCAATTGTGAATGTTTTTATTACTGTACACATCCCACCGATATATTCGGTTACTTTGGCTGCTAGGTACTATATACCCATGAGGAAAATCTAAATAATGTCTAGTAAAGACTGTATCTTGGCGAGGAGAAACGGTAGGAGATTGATAAAATGGGTTACTGAATGGTAGCCAATGCCATCGAAACTGTCAGCGGGCAGACCACCAGCTCGATGGACCGATGTCTGCCGAACAGCGGCGCCACCACGAAAATCGAAACTCGAAGTTCGTATACATGGCTCCCTGTCACTCGAGTAGTGTTAGTGCCATAGAGATAGAAATACCCGAACTTCGACTTTCTAAGAGGACTTTCTGGAGGCAAACAGTAGATGAGATTAGATCAGGAACGAGGAGAGTGGCGTTATAAAGAAGATGCCTATACTCAACAGTGGGTGGATACCGGCTGAATAGATAGATAGAAAGACTATCAACCACTCAGAGATTGTTTATCTGTCTAATCTGTGGCATTCGACAGTGTGTTCGAAATGTTAAAAGTTACATTTATTTAATGTCAGACTTCTTATCGCGTGTGCCCTAGAGATTAAAACCATTTTCGGAAATGTTCGAACCTTATCTTATATGCTTAAAGTTCGTTTCTCGCAGACTTGACTTAAGAATATTTGAGTGTTCTAATTGTATGGGTCTCTTGAGAATGGCCGAAGGTAATGAAGTCAAGATGCGTGTGTATTGAACGTGACTGCCGGTGTGAGAACAGCCGCGAATAATAAGTAAACTGTTTACAATAACTTATTCATTGCTCTTACTTTATTATTAAGGAAGTTGATGGTAACTTTTCCGATTGAATTAGCACTGGTAATTCTTTCACTACGTATGAAAGTTGTGGGGCGTTGAAGTTAAGGGAGCTCGTGGTATAAACTACCAAGAGACATAAAAGCCTTTAGATTTGCAATTAATCTTATTTTTTTTAGATATCCTATACTATTAAACGAGCAATATCCATACTAATAGTATAAATGCGAAAGTGTGTCTGTCTATGTGTGATTTAGGTGTAATTTGGTATAGAGATAGTTTGATGAGTCCCGGGGAAGGACATAGGACAGTTTTTATCTCCGAAATCATCCCCTAAGGGGGTGAAATGGGGGGGTAAAAGTTTGTATGGAGCTGGGATATAAACGAGTTACACGCGGACGGAGTCGCGGGCAGAAGCTAGTACATATATCTTCGAAAACTCTCGTGCATTATTAATATATTATAGAATGGTGTTTGATCTAGATCAGTGTTTTTCAAAGTGTGGGTCGCGGCCCCCAGGGGGGCCGCGGCACATATCCAGGGGGGTCGCGAGGATCAGCTTCTAAAAAATCTCATGACTACAAGGAATGATTTTTCTTTCAAGCATGTTCATTTTAATAAACCAGAAATAATTCTTAGACGTGTGCATTTATACGACGATTTATTACGACTTCATAGTCGTAATTAAATAAATACACACGTTTATGTCATTTGTATTTTTTTAATTAAGTGCGAAGAATGAGCTAGTTTCATTTTAACTAATTTATTAAAACGTGGTTCCTGTTGCGATACGCAGACGATTAAATCATTTTCCAAATTCAATCTATTCCTCTTCTTTGTTTTGATATCGACCATTGAAGGAAATGACAGCTCACACAAACAAGAAGTTCGAATGGTATCAAAATACTGTCCTTAGTATTTTGATACCATTCGAACTTCTTATTCCTTTGCTAGATCAGGATATTTAGCCATTCTCTGCACCCAAACGCACCGATTGATATGATACGGATACAAACTCGAATTTTAGCATCCTATCAGCTGCAAGTTCTAGATTCTAGAAGAGCTTCTTTCACAGTGTGGTTGAGATCGGCCAGCACCACGGATCTATTCCGAAAGGGATTTAATATCCAACACTTTCCGTCACCCGTCTGTGTTTCATTTTTGAAAGATAACTCAATAATAGTTTTTTTTAATCTTGCAAACACTCCTTCACGAAATTATCGAAGGAAATTTTTGAATAATTTGAGACATGCAAGGAAAACATTCAAACTTCAAATTTTGCTATGTCCATAATTCAGTTTTCGCTATGAATCCATTAATTTTATCTTTTGCTGTAATCATGTTTTCGTCCCTTTCTTGTAGATTTTTGTTCATCCATTCAAATGGTCGAAAATATCTGCAAGATATGCTACTTTCAATAGCCAAGTATAGTCGAAATAATCCCCAAAATAACAGTCGCACAGCTTAAAAGAGATTTGCTTCATTTTACATTTAAAAAGGGGTAGGTTGGGTAACAGTAAAACTACCTTCAGATACCTAAATACAGGTTGCGTTCCAAAACGCATGACTGATTGAATGATAGAAAGGTGCAATACAAATCTGTGAAGTTAATAATTGGGTTTTAAGTTTAATCGTACAAATGGGGTTTTGGGGGGTCGCAAAGGAATTTTGATGGTCATGAAGGGCCGTGACGCCAAAAAGTTTGAAAAACACTGATCTAGATAGTTGAACAGTTCTATAGACCGTAGTAGATCTGTGCGAGTCGTTATTGGTCACCTCACTAACGCATTATTTATGTTACCTACGCGGGTCATAGTCCTGACCTATTTTCGTCCTCGTTACGAGCCATTGAACCAACCCAGCCTAGTCTACAGGCTAGGGGTCGGAGCTAATTCGATTTAAATAAGGAATAAAACAGTCTTTTTACGAGTTCAATTACTTTTATTACTTTAGAAAGGTGTAAAACAGAATTGAGGCTATTTCTGTTCAGTAGGGATTTGTATTCCAGGGATCTTCTAAATGTGAAAATGCTTTTTGTTGTACAACTCTTTAAATACTATATACGTATTATATGTTACTTCCATTGACATGTTTCGAACTCTTCGGGAGTTCTTCTTCAGGACGAGTGTTTTCGTGGCAGTGTCGCTTGAATTACCTAATTATTAGTATTAAGTATTTTAAATATTACTCACGAAAGTTTAAATGCGATTAACACTTTAAACTCTCGTGCTTTATTTATGACGTTTCGACACTGGGTGCGCGGGCCGTGGTCTCAGACGACTGACGTATCAGGTGCAATTCGTGTCGAAAAGTTAGACCCATGACAAGTAATCTTTTAAATGTGTTTCTTGTTACAGAGATACGTGTACGGAGTATGTGGCAGCCATTACGGTTTGTGATATTTATTGCAACATACAACTTGCACTAAAAATGCATTAGTGTGCGTGCTTGTAAGACTCAAAGAAATAATGAACTGAGAGACAACCGCACTGAAATTATTCAAGAACAAAACGATTTTTAATAAAGCTGTGCGCCCACGCACTGCAAGTGAACGGCCCAGTCCCACGCCTGCGTCAAATAATAACGACCATTTACTTTCGAAATATCCTACTTGACTCTATCACACAGCTGGAATGAGATCCTTACCGCACAAGAGATAGAACTCATTTTTAAAGACTAACCATACAGCATAACGCGACATGCGAGGTCGTGATTTGATAGTTTGGATTGGTGAGACTGACAGTGCAACGAATTAGGAAAGCGGTGTAAACTAATAAGCACACGTAGGTATACCAAGTAAAGGTACATAATTAGCATCGTCCCAGCGTTTCCGCTTGGGCGTAAACGAGCTTGCACACTTAATTGAAAATTTATAAGGCGTCAGAAAAACGTTATGAACAAAAATGGAGGATGATTAATTAATACAATGGCCGGGCTCAATAGCTTACGAAAATAAGATTATCAAATTAATTTCGAATGATTTTCAATTATGTTATTTTGCAGGAGAAAAAAATAGCGTAGACGTGTTCAAAAAAAGATTACGAGAATTAATAAGGTTTTACTGTGCTAGATGTGACATAGGCACTAGTTTTACGAAAGCGACTGCCATCTTAGGTGAATTTAAATTACAGAATAGCCGGGCCTGCCGGCACAAGCTGCCCACCCAATATCGCCAATGGGGAAGACATTTGAAATGTTAAGCTCGCATTCATAATTGACTTTTTTGCTACACTATCGTTGATTTTATTTCATTTGGATTTCGGATCGGATTGTTACTATTGTTGACTTTATACATACTTACTAGAAAAGTTCGAGTTATATTTTTATCGCCACTTTTTTCGCAGCTAGGTATCGAAATATATGAAGTCTTCCTCTAATGGATCCTGCCCACGTTTGCTTATCTTATTATAAATAATGTAAATCATCGACTTATCCGTATCGTCTTGCCATAAAGGACGGTAATTAGCAATTAACAGTTCATAGACCTTGGTCGAATCTTAAGTATTCGTTATACTAAAATAATAATACTAAATAATATATGACGTGAAGAAAAGACTAACGCAATGTAAGTTTTATTCTCGTCAGACACGGAGCCGCGAAGTTTGATAATGTTCTAGAAAACAAGCGGTAGATTAAGCGAGGGGCGCTGACGTGACAGAAAGCGGACGGAGACGAATTAGTGTCATGAACACTTTATTTTCGCTATTGTATGCGGCAAATGTTTTATATTTACCTTGCCGTCATTTCCCGTTAAAGACGTACCTACCATGTACCTTTAATCATGTATCGTGTTTAATATGGAGTTCCCATGCTCAACTAAGTTCGGCTTTGCGAACCATAGGTACGTGCTCATTATAGAAAATTGTACTTAACTGTAATTGTAATACAAGCACAAAATAATTGTAAGTAATCTTCATCATATAAAGAAGGGCATAGAGATTCTCTAACAAATTTTAATTCGATAATGAAACATTTAATTTGTACATACCTACGAATTAAAAGATACGGCGTTGGCAGAAAGAAAATCTTGAATGTCAAAGATCATCTTGAATTAATATGATTCACAAACACAATAAAATTAGTTCATCAGTCCTCAATACACACAGCAATTTGTTATACCTTATTATTATAAAACGGCATTGTCAGCTCTAGTGGAGCGAGTGACCTCACGCGGTCAATATCAATGTCAGGCGAAACCGGCCTTCTAATGCCCGCTCACTGAATCAAACTTGCATCTATTACGCGACGCGTTGTCAATGGACAAGTACTTAGATAAACCCAGCTGTATAACTAGCTATATTTAGATACGCACAGATTAGCCCCGTTTTTCTCTAACTTTGAACCTTACATCACTGTTCACCCACAAATATATTTTGACGCCGCTATTCGTAGTAACTAAGCAAAGTAAAGTACCTACTTAGAAGTCTAGTTTTGTTTAGCCGTGTGTCATTGCATTGTACACAAGTTTCGTCGAGTTGGCCGCTAGATGGCGCTGTACCGTTCGGGTCGATTTCTGAATCGCGCTATAAAGATTTTTCCAGCGATAATGACCCCTGGCCTGTACCTGTGTACACGTGTTGTAGAAGATAGTTTTGTGTGCGACTCAATATACAGTATTGCCAAGTAACAGTGTCATTTTGGGACCCCTTTGAATGAACAAGTTTCGTTAGGAGTGGTGGGTGAGGTGAGGTGCATGAGGGCATTGACCTCTAAGTAGTTGCTACGAATCGCGGCGACAAGATATTGAGGTGAGGTCAAAACAAGTTACAGAATAGCAGGGCAGGGCAGGGCTTACGTACGGTTCAATTAGATAGGATAGGCAAATATAGCAAAATGTAAATGAAATTGTACGGAAATTAAATCTGGTTTCCTTAGCCTTGTCAAAAAATTGTATTACGGAATTACCCCGAGTCAATACTCCTGATGCCAAAGATCCTTTGCGTGAGATTTTTGAGGATATTTGTTTAGCTAACGAAAACTTATGAGTAAGGTAAGCAGTCCCAAGTTGGGGTGGGGTTATTTAGATTCATGTGTGTCTCTGTTATTGAAAGCTATCGATTCTACACAGGTTTGGGACTTAAGTACTCTTTTTCGTGCGCAGTCCTTTTATGCTTTGAAACATGTTTAATACTTAATACATTTATTACTCACCTAGGGCGGTAAAACGAAGAATGGTATCTGATACCGGAGCCGAAGGCAAGGGCGATAAACATATATTATAAGATCTGAAGCTGTTCTTTATTACAATATTTTGCTGATGAATACAATATTTTACGTCCCCCTTGCCCAGAAAGTGGGATTTACAACACGCATAGGTTGCCGTAAAACAATATAAATGCATAGAAAATGTTTTAAAACTGAGTGAGTCAAGAAATGTAATTTGAGATGACGCAGGAAAATGTTTCAAGGAGCACATGGAGCTTTATGCAATAATGCAATTTTAATTCACTTTACCACTATGACGCATGTCGCTATATTAGATAATTCACCACCAATGCAGAGTTGCATCCCAGGAAAAGAAAGTAGGAGATAATGATTATCTTACATAGCCTCTGGGTTTTTATAACAACACCACAGAGAAGCGACAGACAATGCATTACATAAAAGTTACGTTAACCTGCCACTTTATTGAATGGTAATCGCTCACAAGAGAATAAAAAAAAAAAAAATTTGACCTGTTTATTTCAATAAAAGATAGGGGTTAAATTACATTCTTAACTACTAATCTTAATTTTAAAAGATTTTTTGAGTTAAGGAGCCTCATCTTAAAATAATGCAATTTAATCATCTCTACGTCATGTCGACCGTATATCTCGTCATGATGACGTGAGATTTTTGATACAAGAGTATATTTACATAGCTCGAAACAATTCTGCCGTCATAACGAAAAAGGGCACATTTAACATTTGGATAAACTCGCAAAAATTGAGATTGAATAATTTTTTGTGTTTTACTAAATAAAGATATAAAAACGTCCAATTCTAATATTTTTTTGGATGAGGAAGTTTTCGTAAACAATAAACCTGCGCTACTGTGTACATACATTTTTATTGTGATTAAAGTAATTAGTAGATAAATCGAATATATAATTTTTACTTAGTAAATTAAATTGAGCGAAAATACTATTGCAACATATAAAAGGCATAACTAACCAAATGAGCCTTTTGATTCTAACATATTCAACCCATTGGATATCCTATTAGGAAAATAAGGCATATTTCATTACTTATGCCTTTATATTCTACAATTTAAGTAAATAATTTCACTATTCTAAAGATTTGATAGGCATCTATTAAAATCTAAAACAACTTGGGCTTACGAAGTAAATATTATGCGAATGTCTGGTGACATTTTTTGTTGCGAGTCGGTAGGTAGGTAGTAGGTTTTTGTTTACGCAATACGTTGTGATATTTTATAGACACTCAAGAACTGTTAACAACGCACCGACTGATGTAAGTAATTTGAAACAACCCTCAATCGCAAAAAAAGCAAGCGTGTTTCTTTAAAAAAGAACACTGAAGTATTTTGAAAACTCTCGTCAGCCAAAATATAGATACGCTACAAAACAATTGATGACATTCAACGTATATCCATACAGCGTAAAAAAACACAACAAATAAGGTAGGGTTATATTTACTTACTAACAAAATTGATATTTTTTTATCCTGTAATTCTATTTTATTGGATTATTTATTGTGCGTTGTTGATTTTGTTATTTAATATGAGTTCCGACGAAAACACTGACGAAGCAAGAGACGAAAGAAGAAATATTGTGGTAGTTATATTTTTCTCTAGTTACGGTACCTTTCGTTTCTCTAGAAATTAAAGTCTGATTTCTTGGAGTTTTTATTTAATTATTTCATTGCATGTTTGAGAAAAGATCTATACAATCCTAGGCGTGAAAAGGGGTTGCCAGCCTCATAACTATTTGGACTCGGTATGCGGTATGCTACGTCTATATGTACTCGGCCGGCAAGCCCTTACTTCCCGGCCTCTGTAGTAATACATGTACTATTGTTGTTATTGTAATTGCTGTAATATCCGTTTTACTTTCTTGAATGTTGGACATTTATGTAAATTCATGGAGATGTATGTATTTTTATTTTTTCTAGGTCTGACATTCTATTATATTTGACATCATTACGTACAATATCGTTTTAAATTGGTAACTGTTTCGGGTAACCCTACCGTAGGATACTTCCGGAACCCGGATGAGCGTAGAAATAGCACAACTGACGCGTTTACTTTTTTCCGTAATCAGTTCACCTTTCAGTGCATTAAATAACAAATACATGTTCCAGTAGTTGTGCCTTTTATTTTAAAAGCGAAAAGCGACTCAAAATTGTAAAATACTAAACTGAAATGGCACATGTCGCCTCGTTTATGCCTTTTTAATTAAAATCACTCAAAAAAGTGCCTTTTTAACTAAGTGCTACTTGAAGAAATAATTAAGTCATAAGTCACAATTGTAAATATGTGCCCTTTAATTTTAATCGTACAACAAAATGCCTTTTATTTTTAGTAAATATGGATATTTAGAGTAGTTGTGCCTATTATGCTTATGGTAATTCCTAAGAACTCCATAGGAAAAACAAATAAAAAAATAGACAGATGCGCCTTTTTTTCCGCTTTCCGAATATGTATCTAACTCAATTTCACAAAAAATGTTAGATGTGCCCTTTTTCGTTATGACGGCAGAATTGCTAAGAACATTAAGTAACATGACAGTTGTATACGGACAATGCAACGCAACCTTTGGATTTTGTGAATATTAAACGATGAAAACCTGTGAATATTTTAGACTGTGGATCCACCAAATTCAATAAACTTTGCCAAAGCTAGGTTTATTGAATGATAGTAATGCGAGTAAGTTCGATGATAGGGGAAAGTGGGGAAACTGGAACTAAATTCACAAATATAATATTTTTTTATTGCAACAGTTTCTTGGTAATCTGTCTACGTAGTAACGATATCTGCTATTGTTTCAATCATTCTAATTAGTTCAAACTGCTTGAAATTGAGCCGGCTGTACGAGATTGCTGGGATGTGACCGATACAATGGAAGACCAATATCGCGCCACCTGCGTTACCGTGTCAATCTTGGTCAGCTGATAAGCTGAAGTTCCGAACCAGTTATTGGCACGATTGTGGTTTAAGTAATACATATTGGACGAGTTTCTGCCTGCCTATAGAATGTAGCATTTGTAGTCTACTATTATAATAAACAACATTATTTACTGGAAAGTTTTAACAAAACGTGAAAGAGTAACAGACATCCAAACCTTCTCATAAACTTTCGTGCGGCATGTAGGAATGTAGGCAAAACTGTTTTAATACGTCGAACTCATAAATACTTTGATGCCTCGTCACTTTCACCTTTTTGACAACTTCGTGTGACAGTATAAACATGACGTTAAAGCGACACGGTACTAAATTGAGAGTGAGTTCGACCGTAGATGATAAGGTAAATTCATTTTACAATAAAAACTCAAATCAGATTTCAATTTGAGGGCTTTTATTAGCGCCTGTTACTGGGAAATTGTTGACCAAATATATTTCTAATCGTTTCTCGACCATTATGATACAGCCCATTCAGTAACTTTGACCTAGTTCGCGAAGGTATTCAATCAAATCAAATTATGTAAGTTTTGAAGTTATTATTCAACTTCTTCATTGAAGTAGGTACCTATAAAATAAATCCTATGAATAAATTTGAATCTGCCTACAAAACGTAAAATATTTACACAATTTGATTAGATACGGTCTTAATAAAATAAAGCAAACTTAATCAATTTTCACCGAAGAGTTTGGAACCGTGAAATGGTATTAATCTCATAGCCCAAATTACACACTTGCCCAATACAATTTAGTGCACCATTGTTCGAACATTTGGATCAACATACAATGTTCCTATGGAGGCTCGGTTGGTCAATAGAGTTAAATTAAATTAAGTACTAATGAGTTGTGAGCAACGCTTGAAAGTACAAACCGCAACATGGTAGAGGCTAAATTGAATTAACTTCCCTTTGTGCTATTTTTACTTTAAATCGGGTTCCATCCTTTCGAATAAAAATAAACAGGGTAAAACATAAAGATTTCTAAATGACGTTCGATTGTATTAGCAATAAAAAAATCATCTCACACAGTACTGATAAGCGTGCTTAATTAATGCCATTCATATTTAGTGCCACCATTTGGCGTTAATAATGTGTGATCATTCATTGTCGCTGAGTAACTCTCGCTAGTAATGTCACTTGGCACGGTTCTCCTAACGAATGCAGGCCCAAGCGTGGGTAGCCCGTATTGTTGCGTGGGAAAACACTCCAATTGTAGCCACTTGTTTCCCATCCGCCCAAATATATTTAAGTAAGCGAGTGCCCATTTGTATCGCTGTAAGAAGCGGCACGTGTTTACCTAATCGTAATCAGTAATTTAACAACCTAAACGAGGTTAGTAATGCTAAGCTCAATTAATGATCGAGGCATAAATTTTAATTGCGTTTTTGTACCGTTTCATTCACTAAAACCGCTTTTTAAAGTAGTTTAATGCTTGACTTGTCTTCCGCTCAGAGCGTTGCTTTTGGGTTTTTGATGCAGTCAACGGGTACCTACTCCGTTGAGTCCATGTTATTGAGCTTCCCAGAACAGTCGAAGTCTTTAGTTTTCTGAGTTTGCTGTATAATGTGAAGATTTACGGTTTATCGCTCCAATGTGTTAACTATTAACGTAGTAAATATTTAGACGATCTGTTAGCAACTACGTAATGTATAAAGCCGAGGTGTTGAGTTCAGCTGAATCTTTATTAAACCTATTAGCATCAGTTTCGTTATTCATGGTTACCAAATCACCTCACAACAACAAACGATATAGAGCTTATGCGGTTGAAAGCGTTCATTTACAAAATGAAAATAAAAGCTTTCTCTCTTATTTGATATCACGGTCTGAATTTTTACAACTTTTTTACAAAGCAAAGCTTTCAGACGGATTACAGTTATTGCAAACAGACGAATATCCTTTTTGAGTATTAAATTGCGTACTTGGAATATACAGTCCCAGGTCCTATGAATATTTCATTGGAAATACTTACCTACATTAATATCAACTCATCATCCCCCTAGCGTTATTCCCGGTAATGCCCCGAAAGGAGCCCGGGATCCGCTTTGACACCTAATCCCAAGATTTGGCATAGGCACTAGTTTTACGACAGCGACTGCCACCTGAGCTTCCAACCCAGAGGGAAAACTAGACCTTATTGGGATTAGAACGGTTTCCTCACGATGTTTTCCTTCACCGAAAAGCTAACGGTAAATATTCCGTACATAAGTTCCGAAAAACTCATTGGTACGAGCCGGGATTCGAATCCACGACCGACACGACAGCCGCATGCTTGAACCACTAGGCTACCGTAGCTACATTCATATCAATTACTTTCGTAAATCGTCTTACATGTTAATTTTGGATACGTTATTAATTATTAAACTCGATGGTTCAATAACCCCTCGATAACGCTGTCTGACATTTGAATTAGATCGTGTCAATTATGTTCATAGCCGATTTCATTTGATTGAATAGTATTGTTGATTCATATTATAAAATACAACAGCGAGATCTACCTACTACTCTACTCTATCGAGAACTTTCATTGGCCACACGTATACTTAAATGTGACCAAATAGTCAAACAAACCGCAACTCTGTTGTTCTTAATCTTCAGCCGGACTTATACAACACTCAATACTATCAGTGCACAGCTGCAATAAATTAGCCAAAACAAAAACTCTTTCGTCGGCATGGAAGTGGGTTATTTTAGATTTAGATTAAGGTTAGCGATAACGTAAACCTTGCGGTATTCGACCGAATTAATGAGCATGAAACCACGAGTGCCTTGGGACTTGTTATGATATAACCCATGATACCAGGATTAACTATAATAATAGGCCATTGAAACATCGCCAAAAATATAAAATAAGTAGATATGATAAACTCGTTCACTTAAGATGAAATACTATATCATCTCTGATAATACTTATAATCTAAGAATACTCCTATAATATCATCAGTTTTTGAAATTTTCGTGACTAAGTCAACTGGGAATTTAGATATATCTTCTTTTTGTATATAAGTAAGGCTCACCTTCACAAAACGAAACGCATTATCTATGCTCAAAACGTAACGTACGAGCCTCATTTGTCAAGACCTCGATGAATCACCAGGAATTTAAAAATTTCTGACGACCGACGAGGCAAAGGGATGAATCAGGAATCGGGAATGTGATGATCAATGCCGTTGTAAATAAAAACAAACGTGCTAGTGAAGATAAAATTGGAATCTTTAGTTTCTGAACGATTTAGAATTCTTTCGCTGAATAACAGCTTAAGGCGATTAAAAATAAATGATGAGCATATATAATTTTATATTGAAAATTTTGCGCAGAGGCAAAAATATTTGTTTTTCTGTCTCTTTAGTCTGCATTCCATTCTGGATTGACTTAATTTTGGATTTTATGATGATCCAGGTTATCCGGTATTTTTATACATAACACAACAACGCTTATATCTTGTGGGTAGCGCAGTCAGCTTACGTCTAGTTTCATAATCAATTCAACCAAAGTGTTTAAGAAGGAAATGTCAACGACTTCTTTACAATCGTTGAGCAACACCGGATAATTTATTTTATTAGTCAATCGCAACCAGTTCAGTTGAAGAAATGCTATTGTGAGCTTTAGTCGACTGTGAATAAAGGGAACGATACACTGACGTTGAGGATATATCATGATGGACGGGTGACCATATCGGAGACAGGATAAACGGATCATCACTATATTTAAACCGAGCTGTCCGAAGCTCCAGCCAAACTCAATTACCGCTGAGCCGGGCCAGATGGCAAGATTGCTCAATATAGAATAAATAAATGATGCTACACGCGACTATATGTTTGTAGATGATATTGATATGACACGATCGGTATTACCGGGAAGTTCAAGCGATATAAGAATCTCGAATGGTCCTTCTAAATACCTATAGTAATTTGGTTTTATTTAGCAGGCTTGGAAGAAGAGTACCTCATCTAATATTATGAACAAATTTGTCTCGTTGTCCAAATATTTCATGTTATTATCTGAACTGTTCATAGAAAGTGTAGCTACATTGCAGAAAAAGAAACAATGAAACGCCAGAGAGCCTATTGCGGATGATTCTCAGATAGAGCGAAGAAAGTCATTGCCTGTCAAGTAAGAGCGATAATTTATTGCTAGTCAACATCATCGGATGGCAGTTATTGATACTGCTTTCTTTTCACATTCGACGTGAACTAGCTTCTATGGGCTCTCTCTATTATTCGATTAAATGTTTATCATTCGCACGCCGAATCTCCTTTTCCAATAATAATCGTATTGAGATTGAAAGTTCTTAATATAGTTTGAGGCTTGACAGATGTTTCCATATAAAATTGCAATGCAAAGGTGTTTCGCCAGTTAAGCATATGGTGGCCAGGTTTTAAACTGGTTGTATAACTTTCCTGCCCTTTGAGGCATGCAGCTGCGCGACCAGATTTTGAAGAAAGGGTCAATTTTAAAGGAAGGTGAATGAGATGCGAGTAGGTATAAACATGTTTGTTTTCTTTATTTTGGATGTATTAGGAATATTAGGATACAATGTATTTGCACTACATTAACATTAAAGCGAATCTTTAATGTAATCTTCAGTTATTTGTACTCGTTCAAATTTAGAATCTCTGTAGTTGTTCATAATTCTTCTGCTTCGGAAACAGTGTCAGAGTATTTTAACCTCGTGAATACGAATCTCGATCTCATTGCAACGTTACGGTGGCTGCTCAAAAGATCTGAATCAACACACATAAACACACGAGACGGCGAATCCGAATGTACCTGCGCTCTATTCCCAGTTCCAGTACCATTGTTGGCGATACAAAAGCCGGTAGGCTGAGGTTGGCCGTGCAGGTAATCTTGTGATTACTGTGCTGACCTGACTTAAAATAAAAGTATTCAAAACAAGCGAGTTCTATTCATTTCACACACAACCAGTTAGCAAGTCAGCCGGTGAATGCAGGTCAACCAGCCATCAAGCTAATCCCTGTGACGGCACTGTGAAGGATTTAGTCTGGCCATTGATTGCTTATTGGCTTACAACGTGTTATTTTTTATGTGCCGATTTGTTTTCATTCCCCGATGGGGTTTCAAGTGACACAAAGCACTCTTGCAACCGATCCTAACATAAATATTGGCTACCATGTTTCGAATTCTCCGAATCGCCCCTCTTGTACCGCCTTCTCATGTCATCGTTTGTAATAAATGTTTGATTTACGACTTTAACATATTGCAAGACTAACTGGCAATTAGGTAGCCTAAAACACGTTTGGTTTTTTTGGCATTGACATTGGGATTCATATTTATTTCTTCGACAATAGTTCACCAAACATCCGTAATTTGTGATGTTTTCGATTTAATTTGAAGTGTGATGCAAATTGTAGATTGTAGGTCTATCACAATTCTTTTGTTTACATAAATATAACCCCAGAATGGAAGATTCCCCATTGTTCTCCCTCGCGTTGTGCTCGGTATCGAATGTCACGCCGTGGGTACCTGTTACGTGCAGTAGATTATGATATCACAGATAATAAATTGTGCAACGTTGCTACATTGCGGCGATTCTTGACAGTTCTTCATCATTTGCTGATAAAATGCCTGTAGATTGTGAAGTTTATTGAGAAAACTAGTTAGTACTTTCTAGTGGGATTCAACTTACGTAGAAATTGAGCCCAGTATCCAGAGATCCAGTGGCAATCAATATGCAACTGAGTAATAAACCGCACAGTGAGAGCTCTCGGCTCACAGCAGGGTATCCACTCGATTATTGATTTGCATCCTTTGCTTCACCACAACACAAAGATCACTAAAAGTCCAATAACATCAACTCAAACTCATCCCTATGAATGGGACGATTATGAATTTTACTTGTCAATAAGCCACCAGCAAGTAGCCGTTGATAAAACGCTTTATTGTCCTGATTTGTTCGAACACTTGTCTTATCTGGCTCAAAATGGAGCGTAGGCCGTGTTGTATCACTTCTAAATGTATTGATTGGGTAAGAACGGTGTAAAACAATGATGTGCACAGTAAAAACAATGCAATGTCGAGTGGCGCGACGACCGCGCACGCCGTACGTGCCGCCCCTCCCGCGGACACCTCCGGACTGAAGTGAACTGAACCGACGAGAGGCGCGAGGCACACGACACGGCACACGGGACGGAGCGAGCAAGTAAAGATCGCGTTTCGGCTGCATTCGCACGATTCTCGCTGCGTTCGACTTCGGGTAGCGAATCAACTCGATGGGGAATCCATTCGAAACCGCTAACACCATGCTGCAAGATCAGGTGGGGTGGGTCTGCGTATCAATCCACGTGTGCCAGTTTCGCTACCGAGCGCGAGCTCTTAGCGAAAATAAACGAAAAGTAATGGATCGTCATATTGTCTTCTAGCAGTCTTTTATTTGTTTATTTCTTATAATTTAGGTACCTATATCGTTAATGTCGCTTGCTTCGGAGAATGATAGGATGACGACGGGGAATAGAACGAGGAGACGAGATGGAATATAAACAAGTTACGAATGAACTGTTGTGATATCGTTGGTTATTTTGTATTAAGCAATAAGTAGGTACCTAAATAATATTGAATGCATTGTATATTTCTGTTAAAAAAGCTGTCATGATCTAGGAAGAAAAAAGAAATAGAAAAAAAGGAAGGGAATTAAGGGTCGCCAGGGCGCTCGCCTCTCCATACTAACGTAGTTTGGTTCCTATTTTAAATCGACATGCTACCTAGAATGAAACTACATATCATGCTAGATGAAACTTTGTAGGTAGGTACCTTCACAATGGGATCCGCAATATCCCGTATTAGATCGAGAACTAGTTTATGTTTGCTAGAAATTAAAATAGAAAAAAATGGACCAAGTAGTTTTTCACAGGACGTCTCTACCTAATTGCATTAAATAAATTGTAATGAATTTATTAATATTAACTGAGACTATAATATACACAAAGACTAAAACTATGACAAAAATTAACAATAAAACTAAAAGATATTAAAAAAGGGGCCCTCTCGGCATTGTCCCCAAGATGCTGGCAGCGTTTCCTCGCTGGATCGCAATGATAATGCGCTGGGCGAGGAAGCTGCCAGATTTTCGGTCCCCTGTGGACTCAATTAGTTTTAATTGTATTAATATTATTGTGTTGTTTAATAAATAAAAGTAAGTTTCTATTGCTTCATTTTTTAATGTTCTATTTCTATTATAATTTGTATCAACAGAAATGAGATTTTCGACCTAGATATAACCAATATGTTGGCTATATCTAGGTCGAAAATGGTCTATGTTGGCTATAACCAACCCAATGGGGAGTAAGGGGATAACGGAAATAACATCTTCATCCGGCCCTAATGTCAACCCCACCTGCACGCGCCCGAAGGCGGCAGCAGCCAAGCGGCTGCTGTGGTGCTCCCTGCTAGATAACAGACGGGGCTCTGGCGACCGAGTCAATGGCGGTATAACCATTCCCCCAGCCGGGCAACCGGAGGGAAGAGGCTATAGCGGCCTTGGAGTCTAAATAGCTCCAAAAATGTCTGGTGTAGAAGGATTCTGGGGCCCCACTGCACTAAAAAAAAAAAAAAAAAAAATTGCCCTTAGTACAGCCATTATGTCAAGACAATCAAGACAGTCATGCGAAGTTTCAGTGAGGAGTATATAAATAAAAATGAAAAGTTTTAATAAGAATAATAGTTTGCCTGGTGAACCGACTAGCGCTCGGCGTCGTGGAGTTGCTGGGCTCGACGATGATAAATTGGCTACTAGCGAAGATCAAAATAAGAAAATTATGAAGATCGGGAAGAAGAAAGAAGAACATATCAGACTGAGTACGTGGAACGTCAGAGGCCTAAACAAACCGGGGAAAATTGAAAATTTAATAGCAGAAATGGTAAGATTGGATATAAATATAATGGGACTTAGTGAAATTAAGTTAGCTGACAGTGGAAATATTGTCAAGGAAGATGCCACGCTATACTATACGGGCAACCCAACACAGTCGAAATCGAATTATCACGGAGTTGGAATATTAGTAAGAAATGAAATTAAAAAGTATATATCAAGTGTAATTCATTTCTCAAATAGATGCATGATGATTAAACTAAATGCTCACCCATTTAATATAAATATTCTACAAGTGTATGCCCCAACGGCTGAGAGTGATGATCAAGAGCTAGAAGAATTTTACGAAGGGATAAATGAATTGTTTAAGGCAATCAAATCACAGGATATTGTTGTCATGATGGGAGATCTAAACGCCAAAGTAGGAAATGGTGCTGTCGGAAAAACCGTGGGAAACTTTGGACTAGGAGTGAGAAACGAGAGAGGGGAGAAACTTATTGACTTCTGTACAGAGAAAAACCTTGTCATCGCAAACACTTGGTTCCAACACCCCCCTCGTCGACTTTATACTTGGCGTTCACCAGCAGATAAAACATCCCATATAGTTAGAAATCAAATTGACTTTATCATGATTAATGATAGGTTTAAGAACTCTATCACAAAAGTTAAAACTTATCCGGGTGCAGATGTGAAATCAGATCACAATCCTGTTGTGGCAGAAATGAAAATAAAACTAAAGAAATTAAAACCCAAGTCAAACAATATTCGAATCGACCTTAGTCGTCTTAAAGATGAATCCACTCATAAAAATATTAGTTTAGAACTCAATAATTGCATCAAACCAATCTGCGATAGTAACTGTGATGCAAAAACAACATATAGTGAACTAGTAAATAAAATAAGGGATATAACAGTCACGTTGTTAGGTACCAGTAAAAGAGAAAAACGTCAAAACTGGATGACAGATGAAATAATGCAACTAATGGATGAACGTCGAATACACAAACACACAAATGAAGATAAGTATAACGAAATAGATAAGAAGATAGAACATAAAATTAGATATGCAAGAGAAAATTGGCTTTTAGATAAATGTAAGGAAATTGAGCTTCTACAGAAGAGACACGATAGCTTTAATCTACATAAAAAGGTAAAAGAACTGACAAATATATCTAAAAAACGTGTCCCTAGTACGTTAGTAAATAAAAGTGGTACTGTGATAACTGAAGAAGAAGAAGCTTGTAAGATGTGGGAAGATTACGTACACGAACTATTTAAAGATGAAAGGCAACAAATTTCACAGACACAGGAAGACAATATAGAAGGTCCCTCAATTCTAAAATCTGAATTCATATCTGCACTACGCAGCATGAAAGGAAGGAAGGCAACAGGCCCAGATGGTATAGCGGTGGACATTTTGAAATTACTGCATGAATATAATATTGATCATCTAGTTAATATTTTTAACAATTTCTATGACTCTAACGAGGTGCTTCCCGACGACTGGTTGATATCGATATTCACACCTCTCCCAAAAAAGGCTAACGCGAAAAGTTGTGAAGAACACAGAATGATCAGTGTTATGAGTCATTTTCTGAAGATATTTCTGAAGATACTACAGCGTAGAACATACTTAAAAATAGAAGAAAATATAAGTGAGACCCAATTTGGCTTTAGAGCAGGTTTAGGCACCAGAGATGCTCTCGCTGCAGTTACCATTTTAGTACAGCGTTGCCTAGATGTACAGAAGAACGTTTATATGTGTTTTATTGACTTCGAAAAGGCATTCGATAATGTCAAGCACGGAAAATTAATTTAAATTCTTAAATTAATTGGGTTAGATGGAAAAGACATAAGATTTATAGAACAGTTATATTGGAATCAGACAGCAAAAGTCAAAATTAATAATAGCATTCTAACAAATTCAATAAAAATAGAGAAAGGAGTAAGACAAGGTTGTATCCTGTCACCAAGTTTGTTCAATCTCTATTCAGAAATGGTCTTCAGAAAAGCTCTAGAAGATCTTAGCCTGGGCATTCGTGTAAATGGCACACTGATACAGAATATACGCTATGCCGATGACACCGTACTCCTAGCTGAAAACCTCAATGACCTTCAAACTATGCTAAATAAACTAAACGATGTTCTTGTAGACTATGGACTCAAAATTAATTCTAAAAAGACTAAATTTATGATCGTTAGTAAAAATACCGTAGCCAGTTCACCTTTAGAGTTAGGATCCAACACCCTAGAGAGGGTTAAAAAGTACAAATACTTAGGTTGTTGGCTAAACGAAACATGGGAAACAGATCAAGAGATTAAAACTAGAATTGAGATAGCCCGAAACACGTTTCACAGCATGAAAAAATTACTAACCAACAGAAAAATCAACCTAGCTCTAAGGTGGAGGATGGTCAAATGTTATGTCCTACCAACTCTAATGTATGGCTGTGAGAGTTGGACTTGGAAACAGAATACCATTAGTAAAATTAGAGCTTTTGAAATGTGGATTTATCGTAGAATGCTTAAAATTAAATGGACAGATAGAGTAACAAACGAACGTGTATTAGAAATTATGAATAAAAAATTGGAAGTTGTATTAACCATCAAAAAGAGGAAAACATCATACTTTGGACATATATATAGAAACGACAAGTACAATTTACTCAAACTAATAATTGAAGGAAAAATAGAAGGTAGAAGAGGACGTGGACGAAGAAGAATATCTTGGACGAGGAACATTAGAGACTGGTCGGAGGTGGAAAGCACTGAAAAACTAATTCGCATGACTAATGATAGAAGAGAGTATAGACTAATGGTCGCCGACCTCCGGGACGGAGATGGCACGTGAAGAAGAAGAATAACCAATATCTCACCAAAAAAATACATGTTATTCCCGTATGCGGTTTTAAAATAACCAAACCTAGTTTGTATGGAGAGACGACTGGACTCTAGAATGAGATAAAATGAACTAAAACATATTTACAATAGGGACAGCCTTATGTCATCACCAGAATAAACAAACACAGAAATAGTAGAGTAGACAAGTGGTAGAGCACTGTCTTGGCCTTCTGTTCCGATATCTCTGAATATATATATATCCTCCTAGCGTTATTCCCGGTTGTGCCCCTAAGGAGCCCGGGGTCCGCTTTGACACCTAATCCCAAGATTTGGCATAGGCACTAGTTTTACGAAAGCGACTGCCATCTGACCTTCCAACCCAGAGGGAAAACTAGACCTTATTGGGATTAGACCGGTTTCCTCACGATGTTTTCCTTCACCGAAATGCTAACGGTAAATATTTCGTACATAAGTTCCGAAAAACTCATTGGTACGAGCCGGGATTCGAACCCACGACCACCGCTTGACAGCCGCATGCCTGAACCACTAGGCTACCGTAGCTCAATCTCTGAATATATCTACTTAATTGGTAAGAAATAATATTAATTTGTAAGTGAATCAAAAATAAAGGGATAGGTAAATCAAAATCATTAAAACTGGAAACAGTTATCCGCAGTCCGCAGTGTTCTTAAGACAATGCAAACGTCATTAAAGATCTTGACGCCTAGTTTGAGATGTGGTTCTTTTGGACACTGCATTGCGGTAATATCTAATATCATAGTACATTTGAGATGTACTCATACACATACATGAGAGGAGGCCTGTGCCCAGCAGTGGGACGTATATAGGCTGATGATGTGTGTGTGTGTGATGTGTACTGTAGTAGTAGGCGTTCTATTCCTTCACTTGACTGTGGTCGTAACTCGGTGGAAACTACTAACGACCAAAGATGTAAAGGAGGTCGTAAAGTGTTACTATTAAGACAGTCAAAAATGATCCGGGACTTTATAGTTTTAGTTACTGCTGCGAAAGTTATTATTAAAGTTAGGGCTAAATACGATACTAAATAAGAATAATTCGACGAGATAGATGATTATAAAACTTTGTTTTGGTGGTTTTTAGCACTTCGACAGGATATGTATTTGTGTTTTCAAAAAAGTATCAAATCTATTTTAATAATAATTTCTATGAACACATTCAATTGGGGTGTGTAATGATGGGTATAAAAATAAATAATATAATTTCATTCGCTATAACAACATTTGATATATTTTCAAGGGATATAATCACTCATTGTATATAATAAACGTTTGTTATAATCTCAAAATATATATGTTTATTTTCTATAACGATCATCGGATATAACACTTATCTTGTATAATCATTATATGGTATAATGCTCATGTTATATACAAGTTATATATCATAACTATCAAGAAGAATAATATTTCGTTTTTATTATTAGTTAGATTAATAACGCCTGTAGTAAAACGTTATTTAGGTGGGTAGTTTCATTATTAAAATTAATATTATCTGTATACGTTCAGTTTAGTAAGTATTAAAATATAATAGTTTTTTGTGTGTCATTTGAGTTTTATTTACACAGCTTAACCTACTTTTCTCTTGCAGTTCGTTTCGCGTACCAAACCTACTTCCACATAACCTAATAGAAGTACTGGTATAAAAATCATACGACATCCAAAAGAAAATGTAGCAAACATAACGGCTTGCAAATTGTACTATGTAAGCATATATTAGGTAGTAAAAAAGTTGGGTTCTGGCGCTATAGGGTCGCAGTTCAACCTAACACTCCTCCTCGCTTCGCTCGTCGTCGTACCTACACCGACCTGCCTTAGAGTCTACCAAAAAATATTATGCGAACTGTGCATTAGAATAAATTAGCATTATATCATTTGTTTATTATGGGAAATATGGATTATATTGAAAGTATGTTATACTAAATATTATTATATCAAATGATCGTTATATAAAATGATAATTATATCGTATTTAAATATATTTAGTGTTGTTATATCACTCAATAATTATATCAAATGAGCGTTATTGCGACTAATATTATTTCAAAAAAATTTATATGCATCGTTACGCACCCATTCAATTGACAATGGTCCGCAATGTAAGTAACTTGTTTTTTTTTACTATGACAAGATTTGACCTAAATAAAAAACTTAATCTGAGATTGAAGTAGGTAAATACTATACCATGCTCAAAAAAATCAGACGACATACGAATTTTCCCCTAATTCTTCCTCCTTTAAACCGAAAACAATTTGTAATATTTGAGTTCAATTTTTGATACACCTACAGTTGAAAACCACATAAAATAAATGAATAAATACTAGGGGACAATCTAATACAAATCGAACTAGCCCAACAATAAGCTAAACAAGGACTGTGTTATGGGTACTAGCCGACGATAGAAAACAACCATGAATCTGAAATAAATATTCATCACAAAAATATCTTTCCTGTACTAAAAATAATATCAATACATTGTCGGAATATAAAGTCCATATTCTATATAGCCTCACTTTCTCACTTTGCAGCGGAAATAGACTTATTTTCCATTCCATTGGCTTTGTGAAATGGCATACATTCCCCCAGTGCGCAGAATGTTTACCTGAGGCACGAATCACTGGAAAAAAATGCATTCCGAGATAAGCTGACCAATTAGCTAATGGAATGAGTTTCGACAATAATGTGTCTATTATTCACGTCACGTGTTTTATTTTAGTTGTATTCGTGGGCATAGCGCACACTACAATGTAGCATTTGTATACCCTACGTTTAGGCTGGTTTTAGTGTCACGCGGACCGAACGCGGACCGTCCGCGCGGATCACGTACGATGTATGACGGGTCCGCGCGGACGCGCCATACATTTTGGTCGTGCGGAGCTGTCCGCGCGGACGGTCCGCGTGACACTAAAACCAGCCTTACAGCGGGGCGCTACCACGATAATTGAAACGTTCGTTCGTGTATAGTGTCATCATATCAGCCGAAAGACGTCCACTGCTGGACATAGGCCTCCCCCAAAGAGTACCAAAGTGACCGGTCCTGCGCCAACCGCATCCAGTGGACTCCCGCAACCTTTACCAGGTCATCAGTCCACCTTGTGGGGGGCCTACCTACGCCGCGTGATACGCGTGTATATTTTGTTTTACTTAAAATTACGAAAAGTACTTATAAAACCACCATTACCGAAATCTTTTGTTTAATTGTTAATAATAATAATAATCAATAAATATTAGGGGACAATCTTACACAAATGTTATCTTCAAGTCAAGTAGGGTACGCATTAACAAAAGAACAAACAGTAGCCACTCCCAGTACACAAGCCACACTTCGCTCAGTTTTATGACAGCTCTTATCTTTTCCTTCCATAATTACAAAAGATCTCACGTTTTTTATCATTTCGTCATTTTAAGTAAAACAAACTATATCTGTTATATATTCTGTCTCTGTCACTCTAGTAACAACAATTAGATTTTCGTGGTTATAGCTTAGTTGTTTCAGCTACAACGACGTCGTCGGCTTTTCAGAATGAATGGAAATAAATGATTGATTTCGATGATAGAGTCTGACTAAGTGCGCACGACGTGTCATGCATGCCATCATAATTATCATCATCAGCCTATAGCCCTACGTCCCACTGCTGGGCACAGGACTCTGATGGGCGAATGCGAATTCACGCCTGTGCAAACAAGACCTAAGGCGCTTAACTTAGTATACAGGATGTACCAAAAATGGGCTGTGAACCGATCAAGGACATAACAAGAATCGTGTGCTGATAAGAAAAAAAATCTTTTACGCGATTTTTTTACATTTTTATGGAGCGCTGGCCGAATGGGGCGACCTGCTCCATACAAATGTAAAAGAAAATCGCGTAAAAAAAATCTTATAGATTTTCTTAACAGAACGCGATACCTGGTTATGCCCTATTCATACCCTATTTTCGGTACACTCTGTATAGATATCTACAGGGGAACTGATGCTGTTGCCACCATAAGGGACATTAAGAGTGCTATTGAAAAAAGCGCTCGCTCAGGATTCGGTATTTTGAGACGCGTAGTGCGTAGTGTGTGTGTAAATACTACTAGCACGCACACAAGCTTACTGTGGCTGTATAGCGCACCGTTGGAGCGAATGCGCGACCGATATTAATACTTGCACTAAAAGATGGTAAGTATTACTTCGCTAACGTGGTGCCCTAACTTGAACAATGCAAGTATTTGCTTTTTGTGCACATATTTTCTATACATATTAAAATACTCTGACAAAGTATAATATTTAAGTAGTTACGTCTTTTTTTGATATAAAATGCTTTTTTTTAAGTGGTCCGGCTGTCCTCTCTATATGTAGGTCGCATCTCTCAACAGATTCTCGTGAAATTTTGTGAGCGAGTTCGATATGTAACTATAGGGCAAAAGTGCTTTCGTATGTCCAGCTGTCCAGCTATCCGGCTGTCCCCTCTACAGGTTGCATCTCTGAACCAAGTCTCGTGAAATTTTATGAACGAGTTCGATATTTAACTAAAGGGCAAAAATGTTTTCGTATGTCCGGCTGTCCGGCTATCCGGCTGTCCCCTCTATAGGTTGAATCTCTAAACAGATTCACGTGAAATTTTGTGAGCGAGTTCGATATTCAACTATAGGGCAATAATGCTTTCGTTTGTCCGGCTATCCGGCTGTCCCCTCTATAGGTTGCTCTAGGGAATGCAAACAGGTTAACCGGAACTTTTTGAGTTCGGTAAATAACCGGGTTTGGACACTATAAACCGGTTACTAACCAAAATGAGTTACATTTATAAAATACTTGAAATTGTGAGCCGAGACCGTTATTTAGCAAAAGAACTAGTAAATTGTAACTTATTAATTTTTAGTAAGTTTAATTAAAGTTAGTATGATAGCGATAAAATACGTATCGGCCTTACGAGTCATGTACAGCACTACCATGACATAGACTTTGAATTAATCATCTTATCGTAGATGATATTAACGTCAATAATTTCGGACCAGCCTCCGAACTTTCACGTTATCAATCGTCGTTGTCAACACTTTCGCTTGCTGAAGCGAATATAAACCTTAAGATATGTCCATCTCTCAAGCAATAATTCAGCGAAACGGTAAGCAAATCATTTTCCTTGACTGTAAATGGACAATTATGATGATGTATAAAAAGTTTAAAAAAAGTTAGTTACCTATTGAACTACACATCGCCTACTAATAAACCAGAACTAACATTCTTACAGTAAAATTATCCTCCCATACAATTCTTTTAGCTTTTGGTAAAAACCGGTTAATAACCCGTTTTGAAATTTGACCGGTTTTTGCACTCTCTAGTTGGATCACTCAACTGATTTTCGTGAAATTCGTATTTTACATCCTTAAGGACTGCTCCAGGAGGAGGAGAATGGATCTCTCCATTAGCCTGGTCTCTTCATCACCAGTTCAACTTCACCAAAATTACGATTTCCAAGGATAAATACACGAGTCATAATAGAAAATACCGATGTCAACTACACGCGTGCCTATAAAATTTGAGGGTTACCCTCAATTTCCCTGGGATCCCATCATCAGATCCTGACGTGTGCTCACCTGAATAACTTGAAAGAATATGATGAACGGTGTATAAGATTTAAAAAAACACCTCCAACTCCTAAACGTTGAGGAGTTGTACCTTCCATCATCAGCCCACCAACATGAACTGATGACTACCAGACGCAAATTCATACCTGAAAAGCTTTAGGGAATTCATGAAACACGTAATAAGTACGTAATATTTGAGGGTTGCCCTCGATTTCCCTGGGATCCCATCATCAGATCCTGACTTGGTGACGATGGGTCCATCTCGAAGTATACATGTTTTAAATATATTTTTTTAATCGGGCCACAACTGACGGAGAAATCGGCGAACGTGCGTACATAAAAAAAAGATAGTGAAACATATAACCTCCTCCTTTTTTGAAGTCGGTTAAAAAGTTTTTTATTCATATTGTTATTTTCAACAACCCTGCATATTATGTCGGTGGTTTGTAGTTTCTTGTACAGAGAAATGAAATACTTTAAAGCCGTTGGGGCGGAAAGGTTCTCGAGCGGAGACCACGTACCAGATGGCGCAGCGGACCCCCCACAAAGTGGACTGATGAAATGGGGTTGCGTCTTTTAATTACGGAGTTCCTATGGCTACCTTCCAGCTCCATCATCAGACCTTGGTTACCATATAGTACCAGAGTACTCATTAAGACGAATTAAACGAGCCCAAACTCGATGGGGTTGCGTGCGTCGTTTAATTACAGAATTCCTATGACCACCTTCCAGCTCCATCATCGGACCCTGGTTACCAAGTACTCGTCAAGAGGAATTAAACGAGCCCAAACTCGATGGGGTTGCGTCGTTTAATTACGGAATTCCTATAACCACCTTCCAGCTCCATCATCAGACCCTGGTTACCAAGTACTCGTCAAGAGGAATTAAACGAGCCCAAACTCGATGGGGTTGCGTCGTTTAATTACGGAATTCCTATGACCACCTTCCAGCTCCATCATCAGACCCTGGTTACCAAGTACTCGTCAAGACGAATTAATGGAGCCCAAACTCGATGGGGTTGCGTCGTTTAATTACGTAGTTCCTATGGCCACCTTCCAGCTCCATCATCAGATCAGCTTTATGTCATAATAATATTGCATTGTCATCCAATTTATGAATAGAATAGAGGCGTGAATGTATGTATGTATGTATGTATGTATCCAATTTATACATGCATGCAAAATTTCAGCTCAATCGAAAACCAGGAAGTGGATCAAATTTAACTTGAAAGATTGAATTACAGGCAACGGATAGGTGAACTAAATAAAAGCTTATAAAAAATCACCAAGTATCACGATCACTCGTAAAATAATTGACATGGCAGTTATGCAATTCGTAAGTTGTCTCGAGTAGCCTCACGAATGACTCACTAGTATAGTTTGACCCCGACGTTGATAACAACTATGCCTAGTCAGAGATCAAAATAATATTTTAGTTGACGGTTAGCCTTCATGAATAACCACAATTACACGACGTACAGGTCCAACCCGGACAACGGCTAAGCCGGTACTGGCAAGAGATCGCGCGCGACGGTAAATTTATACTATGTTTGAAAGATTATTTAAAAATATAAATGTTGGAAAAAATTGTATTTTTTTTACTGTATTGTGTTGGTAAAAGTATGAACTTTAATTTTATTTAAGATTCAATTTACTAATAATTCAACAATAATGAGAAAATCCTTGTGTTTTTAGTACGATATTGTTGCAAAATATGGTGTAATTGAGATCAATTTACATATACATACGTGAAAAAAAAGGAAAATTCGAGGCCGCTACGCACAATACGGACATATTACAATAGTGATAAGAAAAAAAAACAACTAGGTTCTCATGTAACATCATGGAGAATTAGGCGGTCAAACTTATGGCTCGGCGCTCTTTTCCGAAAACTACTGTCGGTAATCGGGTATATTCGGTCAACATATTCAGTTTTTCTTAAATCAAAGGCCGCTACGCACAATAAAAGGAGTTGAGCTATGCAAATAAGTAATCGGAATCTATAAAAATCTTTCCGTTTCTTAGATTTAGACCGTCAAAAATCGGTAATTGTCGCTTATTCCTGACGAAATTTTGAACGCCCTCTTAAGGGAAATTAAGGAGTGGTCTAAAAATGGGTGATGGCTTACCATAAACCAACTACTTAATTTGGGTCGGTAATGTTTTATTTTCCGCAATCTTTGCCGTAAATAAAAAAAAGGGTCTATAACAAGGACCACAAATTATACTAATTTTATTTTTATTTATTTATTTATTCATTTTAATCAGGCAACTAGGCCCTTATTACAAATACCTTAAAGACTAACATACATATCAATATAAACTTATTAATAAATACAATACACACAATTACTGCCCTAAATAATTTACTGACCTTTACATTAATTGGATGTCCGTCTATATTGAGGTCAACAGCCATTTATCTTTTCCGAGGACCTAAACACAAAAATAGGCATTGTGTTTAAACATTTGTTTGGTTTATCTATAGGAGAAACGACTTAGACTCAGACGTTGATGTATGGTCCTCTTTAGGGGATTCGATAAAGGGGCATTCTGGAAATTACACGCAATTTCTCGTGTGACAAAGTTCGGATTAACAAAGGACCTTTCAGCGTGGGTTTACACGAAAATATATCACATTTGATGAAATTGATTTCAGTGTTAGCTGTCTTTGAATGTATTCTAGAAGGTTAGATCGAAGGATAAGCTTTGTACAACAACTATTTAAGAAAGTAAATTTGCTTTTACTCGTCGTGGCTTACAGGGACCAAAAGAAATTAGTTGAGGACCGAGAGAATTTGCGCATCCTCCACCGACAAGAGCCAAGCTCTTAAATGTTGATGATGATGTTTATGCTCGCTTGCCCGCGACCTCGTCTTGGAGGATGAATGCTATTGAATTCTTCCAGGCGTAGCCCTAAATTATCACAAAAAAAAGTAATGATTTTCTAACGAATTAATGATAAATCAAATAATGATTTTCTAAAGAATTAATTTTAATGTGAAATGTGATACCAATTTAATTGGAGTAATTTTACTTAAACTAAAATTTTATGATTTTATACATTTTTAATTTTTAAACTATTATTTCAACAGAATATTTTAATATTTTAGTATATGTGGGATTGGTACTTTTTGATGACTTTGTTGTGCTGGCTATTAGATGATGAATAAAGGAACGATCGAACGTGGTTTGAATAGATTTAGAAAACGGTGAATGATTTGACGTATGATTGGGTTTGTAAGACGATTGCTACGAGTGACGACGTACGTAATGTAAATAAATACCATTTTCTACAGTTTGCGAGTTTCCCTGCCTTCCCACTCTACATTTGGGGGCTCGTCCGGGATATGCAGGGTAAATTACGCGACTACGAAGATACGACGGCAAAGACGAAACGAAGTATGTAAGTACGACGAAAACGACGACGGAACTACGGCAAAAAACAACGAAAGACTGAAGACGAAGAAGACGATGGATGTTTATCATCAAATTTTAACCTTGCCCTTGTTTACGGCGGAGGACGGCTTTGAAGTGGAAGCTTTTATAAAAGAAGTCGAAAAGAAATCACTACAATACAAGTGGACGGCGTGGCAGCAACTTTTAATCGCTAAAAAGAGGTTCGGCGGCACGGCGGCTCTCTGGTTACGCTCTGAACATCCTTTCACCAATTGGGATAAACTGAAGCATGCTTTATGACGAGAATTCGGTAACGGCGATTTCAGCGCGGAACATATGGCTGAACATCATAAAGATGATCACATTGCGTACGACGACAGTGACGCGCAGCCCTTTGCGCTCGAAGTGTCAACGTTGGTGGAAGTTTCGCTAAGGTTTGAAGACAAAAAAGAAGATAATGCGGAAGTGACATTTGAAATCACGTGTCAAAATGAAAATAGTGAAATTTTCTCCAAGTGGCAAGAACGTAAAAAGATTGAAGACGCAACCAACAGCAAAACAAGTTCCATTGCATTAAATACTGCAGAAGACGTGCACGACGTGCTACGATACAAGCAAACTCATGGTTGCGACATTAAGAGAAGCATGTGGAACAATACGTCGCGGTTGCAGCGGTTCTCTCGGGTGGAGTACTATAACATCCGTTACCCCGGCAAGGGTTCTCACCACGACGGCGTTAGCTTCGATGGAAATACGATCCAAAACGACCCATCAAGATTCTACGAAGCGGGCACGACGACGCTTTTCGGATGTGTTTACGACGATTTACTATGTTTTTGGAAGTACAGATATTGTTTATTCGGTGTGTTAATGAGTATTTAGTAGATGAGATGTATTTTTGTACCACGGTGTAAATAAGATGTGTTATGACGACGTAAGTAAGATGAGTGCTGACGACGGGTAAGTGAGGTGACTGAAGGTGCATGACTGGGGACAGTTCATGATTGCAGGATGGCCGAGTGTGGGATTGGTACTTTTTGATGACTTTGTTGTGCTGGCTGTTAGATGATGAATAAAGGAACGATCGAACGTGGTTTGAATAGATTTAGAAAACGGTGAATGATTTGACGTATGATTGAGTTTGTAAGACGATTGCTACGAGTGACGACGTACGTAATGTAAATAAATACCATTTTCTACAGTTTGCGAGTTTCCCTGCCTTCCCACTCTACATATATTATTATTATTGTTTTGTTTAACTTTTTACCTAGTCAAATGTATTTAAAATTGTTTAAATACATTTGACTAGGATAATAATGTGTTGTTAAGTATTTGTTGTATTGTAATAATTAATTGTAACCTTTGCTACGCCCTAACGGTGCCATGTGCAATGTGCATTGCCTAGCTTTAAGTTGCATGTGTCAATTGTACAAGGTCGCAAATAAATAAATTGAAATTGAAATGAAACAAGACACTCAGAAATCGCCGCGGGTTTGTGCCGTATATTCGTAGTTCGTAAGCCTGAATGTGATGTCTAGCAAGCAGATGAGCAGTGATGAATATGTGAGGTTCTGAAGGGTGAAAGTTTGTATGGAGCTGCGATATAAACGAGTTTCACGCGGACGGAGTCGCGGGCAGAAGCTAAGTAGTTTTTAATTAATTAATTAATAAATAATTAATTAATTAATTAATTCCGTTGTAGAGATTCTGACATTGCAAAAAATATACAGAAGGGCCAATTTTAATTACGTCTCGCATGGGCAAAAAAGCATTGCAAAACGAGAGACTTTTAACTTTATTTTATTCAAAGTTGGAATTATTACTGTTTTATAACAAAAATATTCGTTGAACATTCGTTTCACAATTATGTACGAGCAATTTTCTTAGTTCGAGTCACTTTTTTATCAGCGAACCTTTTAATGTGATCATTTAGTGTGCATTAAATATTTATTAACCTTAGAAAGATATTCAGATAGGTATATCGTTGTGTAAAAATTAAAGCATTCCTACATAGGCATAACCTGTAAAATACATACAAATTGACGAAGTATGTAAACCTCCTTTGGTTTCGCAACTTAAGAACTTGTTTAACTCATGTAAAGATACAATGTAAAACGTACGGATTGTAGGAACATAATTATAAAATAAGAGTGCCTCCATAATTAAATCAACCCGCACCCAGCCAGGTAAGAGGGCATTTTTTTGTTAAAACACGTCCGTAATTGGGTAGACAGGCGCGGAAGTAATTTTATCCGCTAACAGCTACCGGTTAACTAGGAACCCCTATTAACCACATATCATCTGTAATGAATAATAAGTTTTTATAAAAAAACTTTTTTTTAAGTACAGTCCGCAGCAAGAGTAGCTAAGAGGGCAAAATGCTTAAAATGACCCATAGGCGTCTTTACCTATGGTGCAGGCGCTACCATTCCATTTTGACCGCGCGCTTACTAGGGGGCGCTAGAGTAATGTTTGCACGCGGGCGCTACATTGGCTACAGGCGCCTCTGAAATGACCTACACACTGATGCCAATAGGATAAAAACTGTCTCGATCATGCCAGCGTAGCACAATTTGTACAAGCTCTTTTGCCGACTGTACTTTTTTCACAATCATCAACATAGTAGAGCAAACCTGTAGGCTTAGTCCGCCTAGAACTTGGTCTACCACTTTTCGACTCTATTATCAGTACATTAGGGTTCAAAAAGAATAGGAACTGTCGAGGAAACTGAATATTTAGCACTTTTGGACCTTAACGTCATTCAAATAGGGTTGACATGTGCAAAACATTCATTTTACTCGACCGTAGACCAATTTCTTGGCTTACTATATACCTCTATATTAGAACACTTTATAATCCTAACCAATTCCTATTTCATTAGGCCCCCTAAACCCCACATAATCCCTACCCTTATTCTAAATAATACTTTGACGGGCCCATTAAACGTAATGGGTAAACCTTTTATTAGACATTAGTAAGACTAATGACCGCGTCGAGTCCACCTGGGTGGTCCACGGAGCCGCAATGCCATAGTAATTAAGGCACGGAACCACGGGTTCAAGGAGTCTTAACTCGACCCACAGATCTTACTTGTATGTATTATAAAAATGAAAGTTTGGATATTTAGATGTATTTTACTCAATCACGCTTGTAAACAGCTCAACCGATTTGGTTGAAATTTTGCACGAAGATAGTTTATAGCCCGGATAAAAATATAGGATAGTTTTAAGCCCGGGTCCACGCAGACGAAGTCGCGGGTGAAAGCTTTTCCTCAATAAAAAATATTCTTACACAGGGCGGTTTTTCTGGCGTACCTTGTACTAAACGCGAAATTAGTATAATGTAGGTAGATTTTATGCCGTGGCATAATATAAGCATTCCATTTATTGGAGCAGCGACGGAGTTTAAACGTGGCTATAAAAATGTAACTGGCGACGTTTTTCTTTTTTTTCTAACGAGGACGTAGTGCAATCCGCGCCATGTCGCTTTGCAATTCAGCCAGCATTTAAAAAAGTTCATTTTGTGTTCGCCTAGTCGTGGTCCTTTGTTAACACTTGTTCGCTTCGTAATTGTAATTACGTTGTGGTTTACTAAATTACAGCAAGTCATTAATCTTAATAACCGTAATTATGATTACCTACCTATTTTTACTGCATTATTGTGGTGGAGGTGTCGCAAGTAAAACCACTGACTGACCAATTTTACAAATTCTGATTAGTCCGTATACCGGAACTGTGTTAGCACTTATGGTCTTCTTCCATTTTCAAAATCGATATTTCACTTCCGGTTTCCATCAGTAATTGCTACGTGGGGCTTTGGTTTGGAGGGTGAATAGGTAGTGCAATAAGGACTTTATTAATTTACAAGTGCTTTTAACGAATTATAGTCAAGCAATTAGGGCCGGTATTCATCCTGCGATATTTGACAGAAGGTCTATTCCTGAACCTTCATGTCCCTATTTTTCGAAATCAGATGGTCTGAATTCAAAGCTCCTTACCTACTTTCCTATTACTTAGCCTCCTAAGGTCCACCATACAACACAAAATGGCATTGGAATTGGAATCGTATTGTGTAGGCAATAGAGTCGACTTTCGTTTGCTTTAAAAAGTGCGTGAGACAAAACAAATGCAACTCTATTCCAGTTGAATATAATTTAAATTCCTTCGACATAATAAGTCTTATGAGTAGGGCCATGGGCCTTAGGAGATAAATCATTTATCTATCTATTATTTTTCATCACATCGTCGCCGTCATTGGCTCGCTTTACAAGAATATATTTGTGGGAATGGTACTTTTTGATGATGTTGTATGTTAATGGCAGTTGCATGATGAACAAGGAACGATCGAACGTGGTTTGAATAGTTTTAGAATGGTGAATGTGATGCATGATTCAGTTTGTGAAACGATCAGAACGGATGAAAACGTACATTTTATGTAAATAAGACTCGAGATAAGATCTCGAGTTTCCCTGTCGACTCTACTGCATACCTACAAAACAGAAAAGTTGAGTGGCACTGTGTAAATCGCAAATACTTAAACTACCAATATTTTTAGCGCAAACATTCTAGTATTCAAACTATATTGCGCAGCCTTTAAGGCCTTTAAGGCCTGTATTCACTTTGATTAGTGCGAGTGCAGGTGTGTAGTGCGAGTAGTGTCCAATTCTTGTTTAGTGCACTGTTTAGTAAGGCCTGTATTCACTTTTATTAGTGCGAGTGCAGGTGTGTAGTGCGAGTAGTGTCCAATTCTTGTTTAGTGCACTGTTTAGTAAGGCCTGTATTCACTTTGATTAGTGCGAGTGCAGGTGTGTAGTGCGAGTAGTGTCCAATTCTTGTTTAGTGCACTGTTTAGTAAGGCCTGTATTCACTTTTATTAGTGCGAGTGCAGGTGATTAGTGCCTGTCCACACGTGTGTAGTGGCAGGCACGCTGCGAGTGAGGGGGAAGGGCGGGGTGCGGGACGTGGCTACTCGCAGTCCACTCGCAAAAAAATAGAACACGCTTCTAATCACGTTACTACGCAGTCAACTAATCACTTGCACTAATCAGTCGCTGTCCACACGACTGTTTTACTAATCACTTCTCACCTGCACTAATCACTCGCACTAATCACTAATCAAAGTGACTAAAGGCCTGTATTCACTTTGATTAGTGATTAGTGCGAGTAGGAGAAAATAAAGGCATGTATTCACTTTGGTTAGTGATTAGTGCGAGTGATTAGTGCAGGTGATTAGTGATTAGGAGAAAATAAGTGTGGACAGCGACTGTTTAGTGCAAGTGATTAGTTGGCTGCGTAGTAACGTGATTAGAAGCGTGTTCTATTTTTTTGCGAGTGGACTGCGAGTAGCCACGTCCCGCGCCCCCGTCTTCCCCCTCACTCGCAGCGTGCCTGCCACTAAACACGTGTGGACAGGCACTAATCACCTGCACTCGCACTAATCAAAGTGGATACAGGCCTCACTAAACAGAGCCACTAAACAAGAATTGGACACTACTCGTACTAAACACCTGCACTCGCACTAATCATCTACTAATCACCTGCACTCGCACTAATCAAAGTGAATACAGGCCTTTAGTGTGTACAGCGACTGATTAGTGCAAGTGATTAGTTTGCTGCGTAGTAAGGCCTGGTTTCACTTTGATTAGTGCGAGTGCGAGTGATTAGTGCGAGTGCAGGTGTGTAGTGCGAGTAGTGTCCAATTCACTGCGAGTGCAGGTGATTAGTGGGAGTGTAGGTGTGTAGTGCGAGTAGTGTCCAATTCACTGCGAGTGCAGTGCAGGTGTTTAGTGGCAGGCACGCTGCGAGTGAGGGGGAAGGGAGGGCGCGCGGGACGTGGCTACTCGCAGTCCACTCGCAAAAAAATAGAACACGCTTCTATTCACTTTACTGCACAGCCAACTAATCACTTGCACTAATCAGTCGCTGTCCACACATCGTCACTAAGCACCTGCACTAATCACTCGCACTCGCACTAACCAAAGTGAATACAGGCCTGTAACGTGATTAGAAGCGTGTTCAATTTTTTTGCGAGTGGACTGCGAGTAGCCACGTCCCGCACCCCGCCCTTCCCCCTCACTCGCAGCGTGCCTGCCACCATGCCGCTAAACAAGAATTGGACACTACCCGCACTAATCATCTACTAATCACCTGCACTCGCACTAATCACAGTGAATACAGGCCTTAACGGACATAATATTTTCCGTAATTAATTCTCAGCATTATATACAATTTGCGAACTCCTGCTCGGGAACTAAAACACCACCTTGTAAAGTTGTGCTACCATCTTTCGCCGCCCTTTGTTGTCGAACAAGTTGCCATGGTAACACTAAACTAATTTCGAATACACGGTGTGCTGATGCATAAATATTTTAACATTTTCGCCCCACTTCGATAGCAATCTATTTCTTGGCGTTAATGCAGTAAGAAGGGGATTTACTGCACTTGGTTTCAATTTAGAACCTGAAGTACATTTGAGGTGAACTAGGTGATGGTGAAAAACAACACGCAAACTTTGTACAGATTGTATACAAATAACACAACATAAAAAATAAAGATAAAGCATCTGTGCTTATGTATGTTCTGATATATAATTACTATTTACACTGAAATAACAACTGCCTAAATATAAACGTACACCGCGTTTTGACAAACAGAATTTACATGAACGAAGAAAAAATCAATACATCCTAACTAAGTATACAACATTCCACATCCTAATAAACATTTTTTTACTGAATTTAAATTATAAAATATTAGTAGTAGTTGTTGTATCTATTAATCTTTGAATTAAAATTACAAAATTGGCACGAAGTTAGTATATAGCCTGATTTTGTCCTGGTTCCACGAAGACGAAGTCGCGGGCGGGAACTAGTACATAAATAAACAAAAGAAGCTCGAGCGTGTGCACCGTTGAGGTTGGAATCATCACGTCGTTTATTTAAACCCAGCCCAGCAGTGCTAAAGATATCTGACGACTCGTCACAGCCAGCCTCCCTATTCTGTTACTTGTTTAAAGCTCACCTCAACGCTCACGCACAAATATATCTTGAATATATCTTGAGGAAGAGGTCTAGTTTCGTGACGGGTGACCGGCGGGGTGAGCCGCATTAGCGCGTAGCGAATAACAACCCGGTGCTGTCTTACTCACCCACCGTACAAACGCGGGAAAATATGTGCAGCAGTCACTTAACTCTGGTTGCTGGGCGTTGGTACTTTAAATCTCATCTTAAATATATGTGCCAGCCTTCAAGTTTCCCGTGCCCCACCCCAATGGGATGTCAAGGGGAACATGTTTGCTCTGTATTCTTAACGATGCAACAGCACATACTACATTAATTATGTAGTAGGTTAGTTAGTTCAACGTCTTCGCCTTCTACAATTTAAAGAGAAAAATAAATAAAAAATTGCGCCGCGATCATAGTCAGTTGCTTTGCCCCTAAATTTTAATAGTACATTACGTAACTAGGGCGGTGAATTCGTAAATGCCCCAGATCGATACATGTGGTATTTCAAATTTTTTGTTTTTTACGGATTCCTTGAATATTTTCAAGATTATCTGTAAACATAAGAAACGTATCATCATTATCGTCAATATTATTCTAACAAATAATCAGCCGACAAGGATTAAGATTACAAAGTCATACTAACCTAAAAAATCCGACATCGCATCTAAACATTCTAAACATTGTTGTTTCTCTTGGAAAACAACTTCTTTCTCCTCTTGTTTTTGCTTGAACTTACTGATCATAGTATGTAGCAGCTTTCGCACATTACTTTTTATTGTTTTACCCATTTCACGGCAATTATTAATGCAAAATAATTGTGTAAACAAAATACTGAAAACTCTAACCAAAGAATTTGACGTGCCTTTGACAAATCTGTCAATAATCTCTGTCTGTGTATAATGTGTTATAATCATAATGTTGCCACTTTTAAAAAAGTCCAGGTCACGCTTTCGTTTGCCAGAATCTACCTATACTCTTGTTTTAAACGTGCGTTGTGCACTGAGCCTTTTAGTGTGAGAGCGGGACCGGGACACGAGTGATGCGCTCTCATTCACGGCTGGTAACTAAGTGCAATAGAGAGTGCAACCGAAGTCGCAGTCCCGATCCCACATTTTAATAGTACTGAGGTAAATTTGGTTCCTCACTTGGCGTCGCAATGAGATTTCAATGTGCTTCGCGTCTGAAGACAACACAACGAAACGCAGCGAACAAAATGTCATTCCCAAAAGCCACTATAACACTATAACAAGCCACACAAACATGATCACTGACCGGTCAACGTCAAGTATGGCGCCGGCAGCGGCAGCGGCCATCCCATAGAAACTTGTCAAACTTTCAGATTTTAACGAATTACAGACGGTTTGCTGATAGACTAACGGTTATGTTAACGGTTCGTTAAAATCTGAATACAAATTACAAAAGACACTAACCACTAACCACGGAAAAAAGCGGCTGTTGTAAAGATCAAAGGAGTTTCCCTTCTGTACTTGGACTTATTATGTGTTCTGTGCTTAAACCCAAAATTTCAGTTCAATCGATTGAAGATATCTGCTTCAAAATTTAGTTGCAAGATTCCACGCGAACAAACATAGTTGCAAACATAGGTACCTATACATTGCAAGTTAAATAAAAGCTTGTATAATAAGTGAGAGCTTCTTGTTCAGAATGTAATGTATGAATACGTAGAATAATACATTTACGTTACACCTGGCCATAATGCGAGTTTTACTGCACGCTGCGCGTACGGGAAAACTCGCATTGTGGCCAGGTGAAGACGTAAAATCTCCTCCTCTCCTTCGGTTCGGGCCACAAACACCTGCGATCTGGGGCATTCACGAATTCACCGCCCTAGTTACGTAATGTACTATTAAATAATAACACAATTACATTTATTATCAGTTTATTGGATTAACAGATGATATGTGGGTAGGTGGTATCCTAAGGGACTGGCCTCAATTTACCGACTCTATGATTCCGGTTAGGGCGGGTCGGATGACAAATATAATATATGTGCCTTGCACTTATTTGCGAAACCATAGTAACTTAAATACTTAACAATTTTGATTTAAGCGTAGTACGCTCCTAACATAGATTTACGTGCATACATACATACATGGGGCATGGCACTCATTGGGGGAGGCCTAGGTCCAACAGTGGACGTTATTCCCAAAGGGGTAGGCAGAGCACATGAAACTTATGTTCCAGCGCCACTTTTAGCATACATGTGGGTATAAAACAAGGACTAAATGCGATTTTGCAGGTTGCTAGCCCATCGCCCACAACACACTTCAACCCTGCTCCCTTAGTCGACTTTTACGACACCCACGGGAAGAAAGGGGGCGGTGAAATTCTAACCCGACACCACACGGGCACTTAACATAGATCTGGTTACCTATATTAGATTTTTATGAAACTGTAAACTGTACAGAAATGGAAAACTACTAGAAAATTATATAAACAATATATGTACGGGACAATCTCGTACACTCTTGAGATAATAGTTGATAATGATAACACTGCAGTTTTCCACCGAAATTATGATTTATTGATAACGAATTGAAATGATACAATATGTAGGTTTAATGAGAATACACTCCGCGGCGGTCGGACATGTACTGACTTAAAGGAATAAAATATATGCTACGTGAAGTAAAATGCTGACGGGCGGAATGCACACCTTTGTACAGACCGTACATGCTCCCGGGCGCGAGATGAAGGAAGATGAAACTTACAAAATTATAATAGAAACAAATATCTTATAAAAAATAAATTGTTTCACTGCTATTCACGCGCAGCGAATCGCAGGCCTACGATGGGTGACGTGGCCTTGTCCAATCCTTGAGGTCTTGATTAGTGAACTCCCGCATTGGTGGTGTGTTGTTGCACGTTGATTTTCGCCTTGTGTTGTGGTTTTGAATCTTCGCGGTTTACATCTCTGGCAACATATTGAATGTTGAAGTCCGCAGATGCGTTGCTGGGGGGCGCGGGAGGTATCTGCGCCGAGCACCGAAGTCGTAAGCGTCGCCATGCGTATACGGTGAACGCAATTATCGCAGCGCTCAATAATAGGTATACGACGACGTACTGGTGTACATCATGCGATGATATTCGATCAGCTAGAACACCACGTGCTTCGCTAGCCTTCATTTGATCAACTTGTCTTCCTATGTCGAAAATTTGCTTTTTTATTTCCGTGCTGTTAGATGTTGATAGATCTTCAAGTGTCGGTAATGATAAATTCATAACGCTATTAATAGGTGGCATTACTATTCTTATCAAATCTGGCTGAACGTTAATGTTGTTCGTCTGATACTTATGAGCGAGTATTGTCAACGATTCGCTTTTAATAATGCAGCCATTTCCAAGTGATATAATGCCCGTTCCGCTAATTTGCTCGGCGGTAACTTGAGTTTCGCATATGATTCTTATAGTTCGATGTCCGCAAACGAAGAATAGATAATTATTTTCTTTATTCAACCTTTCCCATTTGTCTGCGCAAGCTTGTGTGATACGTTCACATTTTGTATCATTTTTTGCCTTGATACATAAGTTGTGATCCCCAGTCATATGATAAATAGGCTTTTGTAAGGGACATAGCTGACTTGATGCATCATGTTGTTTACAATTGCCAGCCTCATTTTCAGTGAGTGTTATATAAGAGTCCTTCTGTAGGTTTATTGCCACATACTCGGAAATAAGCGATATGCTGATCATGTTCTCCTTTAGTTGTTGAGGTACGGGTATTAATCTGTAGATTTCAAAGTTGTCACGGCTGATTAACGGAATCCTGATTTCAAAAATTAGATATTTAGGTGTCATCCTTGTCTTGACCTTAAGTAAATGATAAATATTCTGGAGATTCGTTTGAATGTTGTCAATCGGTATAGCTAAGTCCTTTGATAGCTGGCCGGAAATGATGCTTAACTCATTTCTTAGTTGATCTGGAGTTAATAAGTGGATATTGAAATTGCCATGTTGCACGTTGGTGATCGTCTGTAATAATGTCTCTTGTATGCCTTTCAGATTCATCAGTAAGGAGTTAGTGATAATCGATGATAACATGAATTCATTCGTATGTTCGACAGCTTCAACTTCTTTTGCCAAAACATTGGTTGCTTTTTCCAGATTGATAATGTGACGGTTCAGTATCTTGTGTTGCTTGTCCATAGCCTCTTCTACTCTTTTGAGTAAATTATATTCAGCTTGGACCACTGAGGTTGATTTTTCCATAACAAAGCCAAATGTTTCTCGTTGTCCTTGATAAGATTGATATCTTTTTCATATTTTTGGGCGAAATTATCGTCCAGTATTCCAAACAAACTGTTCGCTAGATATCCGACTCCGTTGATAAGGCCCCGCCGACGGCGGGTCGAGCGTGTGAGTTGCTGAGCGAGCATTATGCTGTTGTAGTACTCCAGTTCTGAGAACCCGTGACGTAGCTGTATGAGTACTACGTCACATTTTGATAACTTATCCGTCTTGATACATGTATTTTCTAAGGCACGGAGATATTCTTGATATACTTTTAGTCCTTGCCAATAGGGTCCCATGTCGTAGTAAACAATCAGCTTCCATTCGTCGCGAATAAGGTGCATATTTGATATTTTGTCGAAATAAACTCCTTGATGTTTATTTATACTCGTAAGGCTATGCTCACACTGCGCCGGTGATATAAATGTAAACAGTAACATAAGTCCCAGTGTCAGTAAATTAGCTGATCTTTTGGTTCGTCGTCTTTTAACTTCGGGTGCCGCCTTTTCGGGTTCGGGTTCCGATTTAGTCTCCTCAGCGCACTCTTGTGTGGCGAGCAATTTTGATAATTTCGTTATTGGTCTCTTGATAATTCCGTTCTTCGTTTTCACTGATACTACACGTACATACCCATCGTGTCCCGGGTGTACGGTTTCAACTTTACCTAGTGCCCATTTTCCGGCTGGTAAATTGGCATCATGTATGATAACAACGTCGCCAATTTTCATGTTTTCTTTAGGTTTTTGCCATTTACTCCTTTGTGATAATTGAGATAGATATTCTGACTGCCATCTCTTCCATATGTCCGAAAATAGTTTTTGTACGAGTTGCCACCTCGTCCGTTCGTCCTTTTCGGTCTCAATAATTGTTAAATTTGGACCACTTGATAGAAAGTGCGAGGGCGTTAGAAAGTCCAAATCGTCAGGGTCTTCCGTGATAGAGCACAAGGGCCTGGAGTTAAGGCACGCTTCCACTTGTGTCAGGAGTGTTGATAATTCTTCATATGTGAGTTTCTGTGCACTCATAACTCTACGGAGATGATGCTTGAGGCTTCGAACTGAGGCTTCCCACAAACCTCCAGCACTTGGCCATGATGGAGCATTAAAGTGCCATTCAATTTCCATTTCTGATATAGTTCTGAAGAACTCGTCGTCCAGAGTATTTTTCAAGTCTATGAAGTCTTGATTCAGTCGCTTGCTAGCTCCAATGTAGTTGGTCCCGCAATCACTATAAATGTGACGCGGCGCTCCACGACGCGCGGCCAGCCGCCGAAGAGCTGCCAAAAAAGCTGAACTGCTGAGGTCCGATACTACTTCCAGGTGTACGGCCTTCGTTACCATACACACAAAGACAGAAATATAACCCTTTGTTGTTTTGATACCCCGCCCCTTATTTGATTTAATCTCAATAAATCCAGTGTAGTCCGTTCCGGTGTGATAAAAAGGACGAGTCGGGTTACACCGCGCTGCCGGCAAGTCTCCCATGATTTGTTCCTGCTTCATAGCTCGATGACGTAAGCATGTGACGCAATGATTGATATATTTTTTAACTGCTCGGTTCCCTCCTATGATCCAAAATTGATACCTGAGCTGCCTCAAGGTTAGGCGAGTTCCACCATGAAGAGTCAATTTGTGCGCGTTTTCAATAAGTAGGTCGGTTATGTGACCTTGATGTGGAATGATTAGTGGGTGTTTCATGTTTGGATCGATATTTGCCTTTCCTAATCTTCCACGAACTCTCAGTAGTCCCTTGTTGTCTAAAAAAGGGTTAAGTGATAAAATATCACTGTTTGATTTCACTTGCCCGTGTCTTGTCAAGTTGTTTATATCTTCTCGAAATGATTCCTGCTGTACGTGTTTGACGATCGTATATCTTGCTCTACGTATTTCGAGCACGGTGAGGTAGGGTACTGTAGGCTTGTTTTTCGATAAGGCGCGCAATACCCATGCGAGTACGCGAGTCATACGGTTGATATTGCTGTGTTTGATTATTAAGTCACTGATGACGTCATTTTGCTGATAAGTTGTGACGTTTGTTTGTTTTGATACTTTGATATCTTGGTCGGTCTTATAGGTGATTTCTTGGGGTTTTTCTTCAAATGTTGATAACCAAGAAGGTCCTTTCCACCACAAGGCATGTTCTTTCAACTGGGAGGCGTTAATTCCTCGACTAGCGCAGTCTGCAGGATTATCGGCGGATTTAACATATCGCCACCTATCGGCAGGTGCGAATTATCTGATTTTCTGTACTCTGTTTGATACAAATGGCTTCCAGCGGTGAACGTCGCCTTGTAGCCACCCCAACACAGCAGTTGAATCCGTCCAGCAAAATAATTTGATATTGTATTTTGATAAACTTTCCGTGATGGTTCTAAGTAATTTTGAAAGTAGAGCTGCTGCACAGAGTTCCAGCCTTGGCAGAGACACGGCCTTTTTTGAGGGGATGAGTTTTGACTTCGCAGCTACAATAGTGATTTCTGGAGGGGTTGATAATGCATTCTGGCAGGTTTCTCGAATCACGCTGTAAATGACGCAAGCATAAGCATTCTCCGAAGCGTCGCAATAGGCATGCAATTCGATGGTGTCGTTTTCTTTGGTCTGCAACCATCTAGGGATATTTATGTGATTTATTTCATTCAGGTTTTGCTTGATACTTCTCCATTCATTTTCGATAGGTTCCGGTACTTGATCATCCCAACCTAAAGGTTGTTTCCAGACAGCTTGAAATAACAACTTTAATTTCGTTGTTACCGGGCACAACCATCCTAGAGGGTCGAAAACTTTTGATATATCTGATAAAAGGGAACGTTTTGTTATTTTGTTTGTAGGTGACAGCTCCATCTTCAATTGGAAGGAAAATGCATCTTCTTGGGGGTTCCATCGCAGCCCCAACGTTTTTTGCGACTCTTGATGCTTGAAATCGAATGATTGTTGTTGTTTTGCGCTGCTCATATCTTCCAGTAATGCAAGGTGATTGGACGACCACTTCCGCAAGTTGAAACCCCCTGCCTTTAGGAGGTTGATAAGATCCGTTCGCATCTTTTTTGCTGCGTCGATGCTGTGCGCGCCACTAAGAAGGTCATCCATATAAAAATCTTGTTCCAATATTTTTGCCGCTTCTGGATAAGGATGAGCTTCGTCCATGGCTAATTGTTTAAGAGTCATCATTGCCAAGAAGGGTGCTGGTTTCGTTCCATATGAAACAGTTGTAAGAGCATATTCGCGCAGTGCTTGATTCGGATGATTTCTCCAAATTATTTTTTGATAAAGTTGATCTTCTTCGTTACATAGTATCTGGCGAAACATTTTTTCAATGTCCGCGGTCAACGCTATTTTATATTGTCTCCATCTCAAAATCAATGTAAATAAATCTGATTGTAAATTCGGCCCACTGTACATTAGGTCGTTCAAACTGTAACCCGACGACGAAGGTGCTGATGCATTATAAACTACGCGCAAGGCCGTTGTAGCTGATTCAGCGCGATGAATGCAGAAATGTGGTAAGTAGTTGCTAGGTTTTGTGTCTCTTTCGCACTCGCGCATATGTCCCAGCTCACAATATTCGTTGATAAATGATTTGTAATCTTTTGATAATTGTTCGTTCTTCATAAATTTCTTCTCTAGTTGATAAAATTGTGCCACAGCCTTGTGTCTCGATTCTCCTAATTTTTCTTCAATGTCGGGTTTGAAGGGTAAACGTACCACATAGCGCCCATTTGTTTGACGAACTGTTTCGGACTTGTATTGATTGATACAGTATTGATCCTCTGATGATAAGTCGTCCGATGTTTCAGCAATGTCCTCTATTTCCCAAAATCTACTGATATCTTCGAGGTTGTTCACAACAACGTTGCAGTGATATGACTTCATGTTGCCACATAAAATCCATCCGAGATGAGATTGCTGTGCTATGGGAGTGGTTTCGTCCTTTCTGATAATAGAGTCTAAAATTATATTCGAGTAGATATCCGCACCGAGTAAAATGTCTATGGGTTGACTGATGTTGAACTCGGGGTCTGCCAGCTGGATACCTTCGAGATGAGACCACGATGGTTTGATAAATGATCGGTTAGGTAAGTTATTGGTAAGACGAGTCATTATAAAAACTTTTGCGGTAAAAGTGTAATCCGTGTGTATCGATGTGGCCTTGATATTGATAAATCCCTTGCAATTATTTTCCTTGGTTCCGATTCCAAATATTGAACCATTGTATTTGTGACGTGGTAGGCCTAGTAGTTGAGCAGCGTTTTCGGTGCAAAGAGAAATTTGGGCACCCTGGTCAATTAAGGCACGTATTTTGATATAGGATCCATCTTTTGCCTGGACTTTGATTAAGGTTGTTGATAGTAGGGTTTCTAGTTCTTCTTCTTGGGCCACGTGCCCTGCGTTCTTTGATGTATTTGATTCGTTGGCGGCAGCTTTCTTCTTGCCGACAAAGGCCTCGTGGAGTATCGTATTATGTTCGCCGTTGCATTGCTTGCATCGTTTTTCTGATAAACATGGATTGCCGTAATGTTTGTACAAGCAGTTCGTACATATTTGCCGAGCGGATATTGTTGCAAGTTTTGTCTCGGGTGTCATGCCTAGAAACTTCGAGCAGCGAAATAAATCGTGATTATAATTGCAACAAGGACACTTTGCGGTGTTAGTTGCGAATGCATGATAATTGTTTGCTGGCGATCCTTGATAATTATTTTTGTTTGATGTTAATTGATAAAATCGATTTTCTTTGATATGATTTTCAGAGCGAGGATATTGATATGACGAAGGCTTGTTTAGACTAAATCTTCTCTCGTAGTTTGATGGTAGAGTCGGCTTGGTTGATTCTTGTTTTCGACGAGAGGATTCCAGGGCAGTAAACTTCATTTCCAAAAATGACAAAAATTCTGCCAGTGTGGGTAGCTCTCTCTGGTCCGCTAAGTGTTCAATATAGTCGTTATGAGAATCGGCGTCCAATTTCTGTGCTAACAAATGTACTACTAACGGGTCCCACGTAGATATTTTAACGCCCAAATTTTGTATGGCGTGAAGGCATTCTTTATTGTTGTCGTGTAGTCTCTTTATTGATACTGCCGATTGATGTTGCATGATAGGTAATCCGAGAAGGATATTGACTTGGGAACTAAATATTAATTTAGTGTTGTTGTAGCGGTGATTGAGAATTTCCCAGCACACTTGATAATTTTCAGTACTGATCTTTAAATGCTGTATAAGTTTCTCCGCTTCGCCTTTGACCTTGCTTTTTAAGAATTGCATCTTTTGCGCATTGGATATGGAATTGTTCTTATGGATGGTTTCGGTGAACAAGTCCTTAAATGACATCCACTGGTGGTAATTGCCATTGAAGATGGGTATTTCAATAGCAGGAGTTGATTTTTCTCGATGCGACGAAACCCACATTTTGATATTGATACTTTTCTTGATTTCGTTATATTTTTGTTCGCATAGGTTATATGTTGCTTCATACTCGGGTTTTTCGTTAAGTTGTTCACTATCGATCTCCCAATGTAAAGAGTCGATTGCTGACCAGCGAGCCTGCACCGTTCGCAGAGCATCTTCGAATTCCCACCGTTCGGTAAGTAATTCTAACTTGGTGTTGTTGATAGCGCGTTGAAAAGCTTTGAAGTTGCTCTGCTGTTTTCGGTACATTTCTTCCAATTTGCTTTGATTGCCTCGTTCAGTCATTTTTGGGTTAGATATAGTTGGGACCGAGGCTGGTGGTTGTTCCTTTTGGACGTTGTCCACAAGGTCATCCTCTGCAGGTTGAGTCTGCGGCACGTGTTGCTGGTTCCAGTCCATGTTCAAGTTGAACTGAGAAGTAGCAGGCTTGATAATGGGTTTAGCTTCTTGAAATGATGGCACCGGCAGTGCTTGTTGCAAAAGTTTGCGAGCTTCGCTGCAGAGAGTTGATACCCGCTCGAAATGATTTTCTGCAAAATACACGTAGTCCTGCGTGTCAAACTCGGAAAGAGTAATATGATTCGTTTGAAACTCCCTCCAATATTGTTCCAGAGTTTCCAATCGTCGTTTGATCTGTTGTGGAGTCTTACGTTCAGGTCCATCTTTTTTGAAATTTACCAAAAGCTTTTCAATAGCAATGGCAAGTTGACCTTGGGTATTCAGTATGTCCTCAATTTTGGTCATTTTGTCAAAAAGTTGATATGATAACTGATATAAGTGGGGCTAGTGATAGGTGATTGATAATGGCTCCAAACTTATCTATCTTTCGAAGATATTAGCTGTTTCGTGCTCAAGTGTTCCCCGTGGATATGTGCGCTTTCTCAATCAGACGGTGAGACCCGCTTGTGGGAGGCCGCCTTAACCGATTCGCTATCGCACCTGGGTTCACTCTCACACAATCCAGTACTGGTTGATAAAAGCTTCCAGTTTGATATTGATAATCTTGATATATTGATTGATCTTGATAGTCACCGCTTGATAATGATGATACACGTTGATGCGATTGTCACAGCACTGGTCACGTTGCGTCGTCACGTGGCGTGTCCCAGAATTTGATTTCACTGTGCACTGATTCAAAATTGTTCGAAGGACCATAAAGATGTACGGGACAATCTCGTACACTCTTGAGATGATAGTTGATAATGATAACACTGCAGTTTTCCACCGAAATTATGATTTATTGATAACGAATTGAAATGATACAATATGTAGGTTTAATGAGAATACACTCCGCGGCGGTCGGACATGTACTGACTTAAAGGAATAAAATATATGCTACGTGAAGTAAAATACTGACGGGCGGAATGCACACCTTTGTACAGACCGTACAATATATATCTCAATCAATAATAAGTAAAACAATATATAAATCAATATCACTCTACAACGCTAGCCGTATTTAAATATATTTAAAAAATCCTAGAGCACGTTGATAATGGGAAATACAGCATAGGATTACTCCTGGATATGACTAAAGCATACGATAAAGTGTCACACGAAATACTTCTCACAAAGTTGTATAAAATGGGAATACGAGGTAAGACACATAGCTGGTTCAAATCCTATCTAGCAGATCGAAAACAATATGTACACATAGATCATTACAATCATGATACCCGAAAAGTAACTAGTATTAACTCACAAGTGCGCCGCACTACCTGTTCCTTGCCTCAAGGGAGTGTCTTGGCATGTACCCTATTTTTAGCCTATATAAACGACCTGCCTAAAAGTCTAGATCCCCACATAACCTGTGTAATGTTTGCTGACGACGTCTCCCTTTTATTCAGCGCCACAAATAGTCTAGAATGTAACTCTCAACTTATCTGTAACTTCAATACAGTTAGAACATGGCTAGAAGACCACAACCTTGAAATAAATATAAAGAAAACCAAAATTATACAATTTAAACCTAGACAGAAAAAACCTTTAGAATTAAACTTATACATGAATAGCACCCAAATAGAGGAAGTCACAGAATTTAAATTACTAGGAGTGATTATTGACTCCGGAATAAACTGGAGAGCTCACATACAATACACGAAGACAAAATTAACGAAGTTTATCTACGCGCTTAACATGATAAAGTTAAATGCAGATTTTGAGGCTGCACTATCCGTATACTACGCGTTTATCTATTCCAGTCTCCGATATGGTGTGATCTTATGGGGAGCCAGCACTGACGCTCATGAACTATTTGTATTACAAAAAAAATGCATACGGATTCTGGCAAATATACGGATACCCAATAGCTGCCGACCCTTTTTTAAACAGTTCGAGTTACTCACTCTTCCGGCAATATATATAATGGAGGCCGTTATCTTTGCTAGGGAAAACCCCGATCTATTTGAAGCTAAACTAGATACATACAAAACCAGGAACCAGTATAGAAACAAACTGAAAACTCCAAACTCCAAACTAGCTATCCTTAGAAATGGGCCTCATTTTGTATGTATCCGAATAGTAAACAAAATACCCGATGAAATCAAACTGGAACCAAATTATAAAAAATTCCACAAAAAATTGAAAACGTTTCTCACTCATAAATGTTATTACTCAGTGGAGGAGTTCCTAAATGATGAAGCCCTGTCGCATCATAATAGTAGGTAACTTAATAAAAAAATGTAAGTAAATTGAATAAATTGAATTTGAGTAAACTATATAACTTATACTTAACTCTTGACATTAAAAAATATTAGAATTAGAATTAAGTACATAAAATTAAATTTGCTTTGTCAAACTATTATTTAATCATTATATACATGTATTAATACTCTTCACATAATAAGAAGCATGACCCGGAATATAGAATTAAGTTACTTATAAGACCATTTGTGTGCCCTAACAGGGTGTCATGGAAGCCTTTGTATAATAATGTAAACATCTCATGTACATGACTTTACAAATAAACATTCTATTCTATTCTATTCTATTCTATTCTATATATATATGTTGCAGGGAAATGGTCAAAACAGAGATTTGATCAAATCACGCAGGATGTTAAAATGGCCAATTCATTTTATCATTTACCTAATACAAATCGGTAATTTGATCAAATCTCTGAATCTGTTTAGTGAAATGACGAAATCGGACAAAAAAGGCAACTGATAAATACTATAGACAAGTGGTAAATGATAAAATGGATTCGCCATTTTAACATCCTGCGTGATTTGATCATATCCCTTAGGGATTTGTTCAAATCTCTGTTTTGGCCATTTCACTGCGACATATATAACAGTCAATCATTAACGTAAATGCGAGTACTCATCCATAATGCCTCAAAGTAGCTTCTTATCTGCTATCCCAGTTTTCAACAACGGGTTTTTAGATATCTTATAAATAAAAATATTTTTATCATGCCTTTCACCCTTAGGGTTTCTAGAAACACGACATATATGCAATTCATAATGAAACGTATTACTGTCAGTGATACAAGCGACACCGCCGCGAAAACACTCATCCTGGAGAAGAACTCCCGAAGAGTTCGAAACATGTCGCGCGGAGTGACATTGAATACCGTGTACTTATTAGTATTATTTCAACATGAGTCACGAAAGTTTATTCGATAACTACTGACTGTGGTGATTTGGGTAACAGAAGGTACCTACAGTAGTCCAGTCATTGTGCAGACAAATTGTATGGGAACAATTTAAAAAATTGAAATAATTTGTAATATATATACCTATGACATTTTCTGTGTAACGGATATATTATCTACCCACCCTAGCAAGTTTCTGTTTTGCCCTACGGTTGGCTGGTAGAAAATGCCTTGTGGCATTAACTTCGCTCTTTGTACTTATTTAATTTATACAATAAAGTTTGAATAAATAAATACATATCAATTACATGATTACGTAGAGACAAAATCCAACAAAATATCACACATTAAAATTATAACATAATTAGTTCCTCGAAAGTCGGAAAAAATATTAATTAAATGTTAATTTTGGTTCAAGATAAATCATAGCCGTTATTGAATGTTCGTTTAAATCTTTAATAAATATAATTACTACGGGGCGGAAAAAATGTTGGATTCTTGAATTTAAACCTTATGTTTTAAAATTAAATAAACAAAAACGCTATTATAAATTAATGTTTTTCAAAACCGTATTGTTCCTGGAGTGAGTGGGTGGCATCTTCCGTGCTTTACTTGATTGAATCCATGATGGCATCGTGATGACTGGACAGTGTATCCTGGACCGTCGCGTGCACAGTGTAATCAATTTTTATTCGAAACCAAAATGTAATGTAGGGTGACCAAGAATTCCATGTAATGCAGATAAATGGGTTCAGATCTCTGATCGGAGTCTGAGAGGTACGTGAGAAATGAGAATTTTATTACCTTTGACACAAGTTGAAGCCCGTCCTCAAATATTTAAGAATAAGCATAGCAATCGTCTTGACAGAGCTGTCAGTTCCGAAAATTACTTTCATAATTGACAAGACAAAAAAAATAAAAAAATAAGACGATTTCTATAGAGTTCTCAATTTAACGCTCTACATGATTTTATCTAGCGTGCATAATATTAACATTTTCTTTTTGCCTGATATTTTGATTGCTTCATCTTGCGTAGTTATCAGACTAATAGTTTCAAAAACATAGAGGAAAGCCTTTTTAAATAATTAAACGTGCTACAAAACTGCACTGCAAAGGTACATACAATATGAATAGTAAGTATAACTGTACTAGTACAGTTACATTGACTGTACATACCTATATTTCATCCCTTCATGCAGACGTATATGTAATCACGGCTGTGTCCCGGAGGGGTGGGCAGATGGCACGAGTTTCCACTTAAGTCCTCGCGTGCAATGCTCTACTAAAAATAAACATGAAAAATGTTATCCTCGCTCAATGGTAACGCTGAAAAACTTCCATTTAGCATCGTTTTTATTCCAACGAAACACGACTGACGCAACATGACAACGAAACTTGTAAACAATCGAACTACGGTATTTTGAACGGCCTGTAATTACCAAAACGCATGACCTTTTCAACTGACGCTAATGAGAGTTCTGCGTCCGAAATGTATGCCTGGTCACACTAGTCAGGTACTATGTGGGTGGTCGCATGTGAAGAACCAACGCCTAATATTCCATTGGACTAATATGATGGTTTTATTTTAATATCATAGAATCAAATCTTGGTTTAATGTGACCGTGGACCGGGAAGTTAACGACTGACAACAAAATAATGCTTCACAAATCAGACATTGTGATCCCGCTACAAATGTGTTTTTTTTCATTGCTCCTATGGGGCCGAAGCTGTTGTGTTCCATGTAAAATGACCTTCGAGCTTCAAGTAAACTCGAGTTAGTTTCAAAATATCTGACCTCAACTACCTATCAAAAGTTTCATCATTTTGTCCGTGCACATATTTTTCGCACTCAACTGTTCCTAATAAGTTTCTCCAAGAATTATACGAAGAAATGTTTATATAGAGATATTGCCACATCTCTTTCTAAACACGTTAAGTATATCTTTTTTTTTCCTCCTCCTCGTCCGTGGCAAACAAACGGCCCGGTTGACAGTAAGGTGTCACCGTGGCTTGTGGACGCTTACAACTCCAGGGGTGTCACATGCGCGCAAATAAATTGCAATAACAGCGCAATTGAAATGCGAATCGTCAGCAACCAGCAAAACTACTTCCCGTGGCCCGTTTAACTAAGTTTTACAAATCTAAAAATATAACGCTTCGATAAGTTCAAATTGCAAAGGCGTCTCTAGCCCATGTAGCGCCCGTCTGCAAACATTACACCAGCGCCCCCTAGTAAGCGCGCGCGCCAAGTGGAGCTCCGTAGCGGGCGGCGCTGCAACGCACACCCTGCACCATAGTTAGGTAAAGACGCCTCTGTCAAATTGCAAAGTCCGACGTCATTCAGTCAGACAGTCATTATTTTACGTCAATTAGTACGAGTATGAAGTGTTTCGGCTGCCACCTGTGTCCGTCTTAAACTCAAATTTTTGCGTATTTATGTTCTTACATTGTAGTTGCTCCCATACATAAATTTTGTTCCTCTCCAAAAACTGATGTTTCTGAAAATCTTAGAACACAAGCCTGTATGTGTATTACTCAATCACACGGCGACTTTCAGCACCGATACAACGATGAAATGAAAATGAAAAGAAATATTTTATTGATAACTACGACTAGCGTCGCGTTCGTAACACGCCACGCAAATTACGCATGCAGGAAATTACACGCAAGTTTAACTGCATTGCGGGGTTTGATAGATAAAAAGCAGTATAAATACCTCGGTACCCCGCATTGTAATGATAACCCTAAGATTTGTAAAATTGGAGCTCCGTGAACGGGTCACTGGTGTTCGTGTATTTCTCAGATTGTTTCCGGGTCCTGAAGGACCGAGCCGATTACGGGGGTCGTCTCGCTAACCTGGTTTCGTGCGCTTAATTCGCAAGCAAATGGGTCACGGCTTGACTGCAAACTCGTAATTAGTCCGTAAGCCCACTCCCAATACACCTACGTCGCATGACAATGAAAATGCAAAAGCCGAAAGTACTTGGCAAACGGTGGCAAAGCTGGCCAACTTTGGCACCGCCTGCACACTCTCTAGTCTACAATTAAAGGGCTAAATGATGCCACATGTCTCGCACGGTTGTCACATGACGTAAATATACCAATACAAATTTTGACCGAAAGTGTAGGATTTTCAAACTTTTGGCCAATTTTAGGTGCGATAATCCTGATTCTTGCTCAGCACAACTTTCTCGCGGGAGCCCGGTGGATGCGGGTGGCGCAGGACCGGTCATTGTTGCACTCTTTGGGGGAGGCCTATGTCCAGCAGTGGACGTCTTTCGGCTGATATGTTGCTGATGATGATGGTGACGACTTTCTCGACCTGCTGCCATGCATTTTATCGTGTTGTCATGAGACGTAGGTGTATTGGAAGTGGGCTTACGGACTAAATGTACTTAAGAGGAAAAGCCAGCTCTCAAGTCGCAAGGCGGACTATTAAGAAGGACGATTAAACACCTTTTACGTGGTATCGATTAGGTTAAAAATAGGGGTGCCAATGAATACTCAGTAACGGCCAGCCGCAAGCCACCATTTCATTAATAGGTGTGCGTCATACATAAGTGTTCTAATTTGTCTTTTCTGTGGTGGGAGGTAAACGTTCCAATATTCCAGCATTTGAACAATTATCTGTGATTTGACACCCAGTGTGTCACCCCTAATGCAAAGGTCAAACGTGGCATTGCAAATGTTAACTGACCTATGAATTTAGTTTTAGTAGTCTGTACAAAATGTTTGCACTAGGGTACTATTATTAACTTCAATGCTGCAATTTACACACGTCTATGAACTCACACAATGAGAAAGACTGTTCTTAATTAAAGTATTGCAGTCAAATGTCAGCTAATTAAGGTCAGTGGATCTAAAGGCCTCCACCCACCGGACGCGTGTCGTGCGCGGCGCGTGACGTGCGCGGCGCGCGTCGGGCGCGGTTGAATCGGTATATTACACCGCAAGCGGGCGGCGTATAGCAACGCGGGAGTACGCGGCTGCGACGCGTTACCAACGCGTGTGCCGCGCGTCAGCCGCGCGTCTGCCGCGCGTGTGCCGCGCGTGTGCCGCGCGTGTGCCGCGCGTGTGCCGCGCGTGTGCCGCGCGTGTGCCGCGCGTGTGCCGCGCTTGTGCCGCGCGTGTGCTGCGCGTGTGCTGCGCGTGTGCTGCGCGTGTGCTGCGCGTGTGCTGCGCGTGTGCTGCGCGTGTGCTGCGCGTGTGCTGCGCGTGTGCCGCGCGGCTGCGGCGCAGCAGCAGCGCGGGCCCGCGCGTCATATCTCTCTCACTACCAACACATTTAATATGTATCTCACTATCTCTATCACGCTAAGCTACGGTAGCCTAGTGGTACAGGCATGCGGCTGTCAAGCGGCGGTTGTGGGTTCGAATCCCGGCTCGTACCAATGAGTTTTTCGGAACTTATGTTCGGAATATTTACCGTTAGCTTTTCGGTGAAAGAAAACATCGTGAGGAAACCGGTCTAATCCCAATAAGGTCTAGTTTTCCCTCTGGGTTGGAAGGACAGATGGCAGTCGCTTTCGTAAAACTAGTGCCTATGCCAATTGCCAAATCAAGATTTGGCATAGGCACCTAACCTAACCTAACCTAATCCCAAGGGATTAGGTGTCAAAGCGGACCCTGGGCTCCTTTAGGGGCACAACCGGGAACAACGCTAAGAGGATGATGATGATGATATCTCTATTACGCCTGGCGACGCGTTAGCAACGCGGGCCCGCGCGGGCCCGCGCGGGCCCGCGCTGCTGAGTGTCATAAAGATAGCGAGATACATATTAAATGTGTTGGTAGTGAGAGAGATATGACGCGCGGGACAGGCGCTGCACACACGCTGTACACGCGCGGCAGACGTGCGGCACACGCGTCGCTGACGCGGCGGGCCCGCGCGGGCCCGCGCGTCATATCTCTCTCACTACCAACACATTTAATATGTATCTCGCTATCTATATCACACTCAGCTCACGCGACGCGCACGACACGCGGCCGCGCTGCCGAGTTGTAACTTTAGCGCCGCGGGCCCGCGCGGGCCCGCCTTCAAATCGCGTTCGATGTGTGTTTGAAGTGTAGTTTCAATGCTTTACAACTTGCGCGTGTGCCGCGCAGCACACGCGCCGCGCACGACACGCTTCCGGTGGGTGGAGGCCTTTGGAAACAATTAAATCTTTAGAAAATGTAGTGCGTGAGAATTAGAGGATAGGTAACTTTTTAATATGTCTAAAACAAGCACACGGTATGCCCGATAGTAAGAATAAGCTTACCGTAGCCTATGGTCGTTTGTGACTTCAGAAGAATCACAAGTGCGTAGACGACCCTTATTGATTTTCGGATTCGTTGCGTTGATAGCTATAGGTAGGTAGGGTAAATCGCCAGTAACTGGCCACCCCATACTAAGGCTGGCAGGCTGTAAAGTAGGACTTTGGTCCATTAAAATACTTGTGGCTCTGTGAGCTGTGGAACTCGCAAACATGTTTTTTACACTTTTTTAAAATTTCCTTTAACTGAATCGATAAATTTTTATTTAATTATTGGACCTGCTAACAAAATTTCACGAGAATCGGATGAGAAATGCGACCTGAGCTGAAAGACGTCTGCTTAGGCCGTGTAAATAGGCAATTTAGACTATGCGGTGATGAGCGGAGCCGAAGGCAAGGTTACGCCGTAGGATAAAGACAAACCAAATATGCAAATTTTGAGAAGCTGAAACTGCTTACCTTAGTTGTCCGAGTGACTTGGAGCGGGCGTAAGCAGAGAGGAGCGGCAGGAGTAACTAGCACAATCACTATAGGTACTTATTAATAGCAATCTTATTATTCGTAGTTCAGTTTGCAGCGGAGAAAATATGAAAATTATGCGTTGACGTATGTAACTGAATGTTTTTTTTTATGACAGCCAGAACTATGAAGGCGGTGCGTGTAAGCAGTCTCAACAGCTTTTTTAAGAAAGGAGGCCAAAAGGGATTTTGCTCTGACGGCGTAACCATGCTCCCGGCCTTGAAATGCAAAGAATTTCAAAAATGAGATGAAATGATGCGGTTGAATGATAAATAAGAAAGAAAAAGAACCTCCCAATAAGAACTGGAAATAGGTTATTGATTACTGTGTAGGTAAAGGATATAGCTTCACAACAGGTCGTTTGAATAAGCCGTTATTAGTTTTAACAGTAGCTACTCGAATCACACCATCAGGTCCTGGATGTACGGTCGTGATTATACCTAACGGCCATCGAAGGGGTGGAACATCATCATCACCCATCAAGACTACCGTGCCTTGAACAATAGGATGATCTGGAGTACACCATTTATTTCGGACTTGCAATGTGTGCAAAAACTCTAAGCGCCATTTTCTCCAATATGATTGCACAATACTTTCTAGCAATTTTTTGCGATTCGTTAGATTCTTGCACTCAGTTGACAGGTCTGAAGCTGGTAAATACTGAAGCGGTGTAGACATTAAGAAATGTGCGGGGCTTATTATTTCAGGGTGCGGATCTGAAGAGAGCACACTGAGAGGGCGTGAGTTGAGTATGCATTCTATTTGAACCAAAACAGTTAGCAATTCTTCATATGTTAGAAGTTGTGACCCTATGACACGATACAAATGTGTCTTTAAACTTTTTATATTTGACTCCCAAATACCACCGAAATGGGGAGCGCGCGGTGGGATCATCTTCCATTCAATGCGGTGATTAAAGTATTCGCGGTTAAGTTTAGATTTGAAATCGCATGTGCGAAACAAAGCATACATCTCATCTAATTGAGATTTGGCTCCAACAAAATTTGTCCCATGGTCTGAATAAAGACATGAGACGGGGCCACGGCGAGATATAAACCGCTTGAAAGCTGCTATAAAGGAGTCAGATGTTAAATCTGAAACCAACTCAATGTGTATAGCCTTGGTGACAAGACATACAAACAAGCATATGTACGCCTTTTGCGCATGTTGACCACGACGGCGACAAAGCGTAATACGAAGGGGACCAGCATAGTCAACACCCGTATGCACAAAGGCTTTAGCTTCTTGCAAGCGATAAGAAGGAAGGTCAGCCATCTTTGGAATCGGATGGTCCGGTTTAACGCGGAAACACGAATTACATTTATGTACTCTATTCCTAATTACGGTTCTGGCATCCAATATCCAGAAGCGCTGGCGGATGATTGACATCAACAGTCCTGCACCTGTATGACAATTTACAGCGTGATAGTGATCAATAATCATGTTGACTATATGATCGCGTTTGGGGAGCAATGCAGGATGCTTAGCTTCAAATGGTAAATCAGAGTTTGAAAGTCGACCTCCTATACGCAGAACATTTTTCTCATCAATAAACACTGATAACTTGACGAGTTTTCGCGAGGGTAATATATTATTTTTCATGCGAGCAATATCTTCCTGAAAGTGAACGCTCTGTATCGCGAGTATTAAAGCGGTTTCAGCGATTTCGATATTTTTTATAATCTCAGTAGCGTTAAGCTTTTTTGTAAAACGTAGCACATAAACTACAGTTTTCAGCAGTTTATTCCAAGAGGATATGCGTTGCGCTAAATCATATAATATAGGTCGCTCAAGTTGCACAAGAGTTGTCAATGTAGTGGTTTTACACTCCGGCAATTGTTCAATAGCAGCGGCCTGAAACGGTTGGATAGGCCATTCCGTTGGCGCATTATGCAGCCAGGAAGGTCCGTTGCACCATAGTGTATGAGAAACCAATTGTGATGGTGTCATACCACGGGACAAGCAATCACTGGGATTGTTTATTCCAGCAACATAATAGAAATTCTCTGGTAACACATTTTCTTGACACTGAGCAACACGATTGCTTACAAAAATTGACCACCTATGCGGCGATGCTTTGATCCATGAAAGAGCGATCATTGAATCGGAGAAAGCATATATGCCTGCAATCGGAATTCGAGCAAGATAAGTGTCTTGCACAATTTTAATCAGTTTGGCCATTAAAACAGCGGCACATAGCTCTAAACGAGCAAGCGTAGTTATCTTAGCCGGAGAAACCTTGGACTTGGAGCATAACAGCCTTACACTGATATCGCCAGTCAAGTTTGTCACATGCAAGTAAATTACACAACCATAACCACTAAGGCTGGCATCACTGAATCCAACAATATTGACTATACAATCGGATGATACGCCAATATGGCGCGGGATCTTAAACGTTGATAACAATGGAAATTCTTGAACCAATGTGGAGTAACACTTAATTATGTGTTCCGGGGGGGTAGCGTCCCAATCTATTTTACTGAGCCAAAGTTCTTTTATTAACAACTTGGCGTATAGGACGACAGGAGCTACCAAACCAAGGACGTCAAACAAGCGAGCTACGGTGGATAAAATGATTCGCTTGGTACACTTCCCTCCGGCGGGCGGGAACGTAGTTAGTGAGAATGTGTCATCGGAGGGTTCCCAAGATAAGCCTCACACTTTGGCAATATTTTGCTTGTCATCAAAATTAACACAAGCACGGTGTGAATTAGGCAGCTTATCTAGCAGTGACAGGGAGTTGCTGGACCATTTGACTAAATCAAATGCACCAGTTTTAAAAAGCGCGATTAAGTTTTGCGATAAACGCATTGCAGTTTCCTCATTTATACACGAATGAACTAAATCGTCCATGTATAATTGGGAACTAGCCACTGTTGCAGCATCGGGAAACCGATGTCCCTCATCAAGGCAAAGCTGCTTGACAGTGCGCATTGCCATATACGGGCTTGATTTCAGTCCAAACGCAACGCGCGTAAACTGAAAGGTGCGAACCTGCTCTTTTTCATCAAAGCGAAATAAAATTTTCACATATTTATAATGTTTTGGCGGCAAACAGATTTGCATATACATTTGGCGGATATCCGATGTCATTGCTATGGGAAACAGGCGAAAATTCAGTAGCAGAATAAATAAATCTGCCTGCAAATTTGGACCAGTGTGCAAAATGTCATTGAGTGACAAGCCTGAGCTACTTTTAGCACTAGCGTCTAGGACTATTCTGACGCGAGATGTAGATTTATCAGGACGAACCACTGCGTGATGAGGAATGTAATATCCGTCATCAGTGACGTCAGATTCAGGAACTTCGGTAAGATAACCGTTTTGCATATATTCTTTGATGACTTGGTTATAATCATCACGAAGTGTAGGTATTTGTTTAAACTTCTTTACCAAAAAAAGTAGGCGGCGATGAGCAACAGCTCGAGAATTGCCTAGCTCAGACGCATCTTTGCAGAAGGGCAAGGCTGCAGAATATCTGCCATCATCATTTCGAGTCACGGAAGTAGTGTACAAATTCTCACACTCAGTCTCTTCCGGACTAAGAAAACGTTTGTATGGGATCTCTTCTAATTCCCAAAATTTATTGAGACTCGATTCAAGGTCATTGAGCACAAATGCGGTAAAAGAAGTGTCATTAGAGTTAGACTTACAAGGATAGTCACCCATTAACACGTAACCAAACGTGGTTAGCAAAGCGGGGGGTGCGCATGTGCCAGAATCTACTCTGTTCCCCAAATATATATACGGGAAGAGTTGAACACCTAGCACCACATCAATGCAGCCTGGAATATTCCAGGTTAAATCTGCAAGCGGTATATCGGCAAGATATGCCAAGTCACATTTATTAGCTTCGACGAAATGCGCGGGCAGTTGATCTGTTATACAATCTACCACTAAAGCATGTATATAGTATTTATTATTTGGGTAGATGCGCGATTCAATATTCAAATAAACATAACCAAGTATAGGCCTCGACGTTAAACCAACACCCTTTATATAGGAATTGTTAAGCGGTATCACGGGTAAGTTAAGTGATTTGCAACAATCAAGCGTTATTAGATTGTTTTGTGAACCATTATCAATTAGGCATCTTATAATCGTCTTACCATCACCATTATAAGGCTTAGCGTACACCTGAGCGGTTGACAACAATATTGTTGACTTAGGGTTCGACTCTACTTTGAGTGAGACCGAAGCGTTAGAAAGCGGCTGTGCTATGGCCCCATCAGGTGACCATTGCGTATTAATGCTATCGCGGGGCGGATGAGCAGTCAGCGGAGTATTTATTTGCGGTGTGCAGACACAGTTCGAGTTTGCATTAGGTGCATTTGGTTCACAAGAATTGAACACTGCAGGCGGAGAGCGCGATGGAGGCGCGGCTGCTGACGGTCGCGGTACATGAGCGGCGGAAGAAGTAACGTCGTTAGTGTTGGCGAACAATTGCGTTGATTTAATATTAGCGGAAGCAGCTTTATTCGACTCAAAATGTAAGAACGTGTGATGACGCTTCTGACACACGTTGCAAGTGTGACGCGAGTTACAGTTAATAAGTGTATGCGTCGTACTTAAACAATTAACACAACCATGCTTATCTTTTATAAATTCAAACCTCACTTGCGGGGAGACCATGTTTTTAAACTTCATGCAAGCATAAAGTTGCGAATGATCCTTTTTGTTGCACAATATACAAGCTGGTTCATTAATCGCGGGTTTTGAAGCGGTATCATTGCTGGCTACAAACGCCTTATACGTAGTTCGCGTAGTTTGTGCCGGTATATTGGCAACTGATTTGCCGACGGTACTACCATTGGACCGTTCTAAAATCTTAACTTGGTCTTGCACAAACGATATGAACGATTTATAAGTCGGAATCTCAACATCGCGAATTGACATTTCGTAACTTTGTAACATCTGTTGGTCGGTCTTCCTCAATGCGCAATTTAAAAGAAGAAAATCAGCCAAATCAGGAATGTCTAACTGCTTAAGAGCGGCGATAGACGCGGAATACTTCTCAATGAAGGTATTGAGACTGCTGGCATTGTTTGAGCATGGTTTTAAGTCAAATACATTGTTCAGGTAATAAGTACCCAAGGCGCGTTTATCTTGATATTTTTTGACAAGACTGTCCCAAATTATGGAATAGGTTTCACCTGTAGGCACTAAACCAGCGGTTAATTTCAGAGCATTATGTGTTAGCTTGCCCATGAGGTATTGCACACGTTGCGAGTCAGTCAGTTGGTCATTATTATGTACGTTGGTTTTAAATGACTCATAGAAGATGGGCCAGTTCTCAGTACGACCATCAAAGCAAGGCAATTCTATAGGCGGGAGTTTAATATAAGAGCCGTTGTTACGACTCGCGGGTGCGGATGATGCACTTGCTTGCGGTATTGACATTTTAATAATGTTGTTTCGAGTGCGTTTTATTTTTGAGTACATATCTTCGAACGCATCCAGGGCCTCATAGTCAGGCTTGGTACCAGGAACGAGAGACATGATGATTTTATTCATCTCATCCAGAATTGATTCGAAACTCACACGTAAGTCATCAATCGTTTCACTATCGGCCATGAAAGACTCGTTGCTTCGCGATTCAAAATTTGAAATATTTTTAGAAGCGGCATGTATGCGAGTAAATCGCTGAAAGATTTTCTCTTCTTTACTTTTTAACACTGCTAACTTAATTTCCATTTCAGATTTAGACATGTTGGCTAAATTAAAATTTCAATTATATTAATGACAATGTCAAGCTAAATGTAAATGACAATGAGCGTGATATATATGAAATGAGCGTTAATGGCGGGTGAAATATATGAGTATTGCGGAAAATAAATGGGAATTTTAAAAATTTGGACGGAAGAATCCGGAACTCGATAGGACCAAAAATATGCTTAGGCCGTGTAAATAGGCAATTTAGACTATGCGGTGATGAGCGGAGCCGAAGGCATGGTTACGCCGTAGGATAAAGACAAACCAAATATGCAAATTTTGAGAAGCTGAAACTGCTTACCTTAGTTGTCCGAGTGACTTGGAGCGGGCGTAAGCAGAGAGGAGCGGCAGGAGTAACTAGCACAATCACTATAGGTACTTATTAATAGCAATCTTATTATTCGTAGTTCAGTTTGCAGCGGAGAAAATATGAAAATTATGCGTTGACGTATGTAACTGAATGTTTTTTTTTATGACAGCCAGAACTATGAAGGCGGTGCGTGTAAGCAGTCTCAACAGCTTTTTTAAGAAAGGAGGCCAAAGGGATTTTGCTCTGACGGCGTAACCAACGTCCACTGCTGGACATGGGCCTCCCCGAAAGAGTGCCAAAGTGACCGGTTCTGCGCCACCTGCATCCAGCGGACTCCCGCGGCCTTTATCAGGTCATCAGCCCAAATTGGATTGGCCCCACGCCGCACCTTCCGGTACATGGTCGCCACTCGAGAACCTTTCCGCCCCAACGGCCTTTGCTGCCACTTAAGTTTAGCGATTCGGAGGGCTATATCGGTTACCTTGGTTCTGCAGTCTGCTACGCGGATAACCTCATTTTTGATGCGATCACGCAGAGAAACTACCTATCCTGGTGTAAGTATACTGGCTTTCTTTGTTGTTTGTAAAATGACCCTTACGCCACTAACCCACTTACATTAAGTTTACAGTCACAATAAAACCCTGAGTTGCTTCACAACGCTTACCGATACTGGCCTGAGAAGACCATTTATAAGTCGGGCCTTCTATTACGCGTAATTGTTACTAAACCCGGGTTCCAGATAAACAAGAGATGAATTGCGGTGTGAGTCGAGACTGGTTGTGAATCGCAGCTGAAGCGTAGACATTGTTACGATTTTGGCCAAATCACGCTGTAAAATTGCTCCAATACGATATTGAAACATTAGCTGACGGGTAAGATTAGGTTATATTGCTTCGCTATTACGCGCGATTACGTCCGTTCGTCGTTAATCGCCTTTAAGGTCGGCAGGATCCCCGACTCTCCATACAAACGTAGTTTGGTTCTCATTTTAAAACGAAATGCTAGAATAACACGAAACTTTGTATACACAATCTATTTGAACGTTTATTTCATGTCTTTTACGGTACTTTAGTAAATAAATATTTTTGAACTTTTGTAAAGGCGTAGTATGAATGTCTCAAGAGATTAGAGAATAAATTAAAATATACAAGTAGATATGCTGTCAGACTTCTCAGAGGTGAAGCATACATTATCCTCCTCTTTAAAGGATGGTTTCCGGGATAACAACTATCTTATGTTCTTCTCAGGGTCTAAAACTATATTATACAAAATAAAAATCTGCTCAGTGGTTTAAGCGTGGAAAGGTAACAGACAGACCGACATGCAGAGTTACTTTCGCATTTCTAAGGTATTATTAGTATTAATAGTACGAATGATGTATCATCGCGAGCGTTAAACTAATTAAGTATTGAAATTGAAAAGGAACTAATGAATGACATATTGTGAGTGAATGAGATGGCATGAGCAGAGTATGTACAAGTGTGAAAGAGAAAGAATGAATGACTTTGACACTTTTAAGGTATTCGAAACGCTGATGGTTTGTCTATGGGAGGTTGATATCGGAGCTATGAAAAAAAGAAGTGCTTGTTACATTTTATTAGACCACACTTAAATATACAGTATTTTTTAAACTATAAATACAGTACATTTATTATAATGTTAAAGTTACAGATAAATAGGAAAAATAACATAAATTACAGATTCTTTAATTAAAAGGTATTTCCTATGCGAAGGAGAGACTTAGTCCCAAGTGTAAAATCCGAGCGATCATGATCAAGACTTGGGATACTAGGTCAGAAGTCACCGCAATGACGAGGGTTACTGTCTTTGTTAATTATCAAACCAAAAAAGTATAACTTAATTAAAACCGAAAATGGTTCATTTGTAAAGAAACAGTGTTTCCTATTCCTCACATATCATATGAATATGACAAACCATTTGGTACTAATGCCGTAATCAAAATTGTTGAGAGAATGTTTACCAATTTCTTTAATTCTTTATGGACCACTTTTGGACCTTCGTTTTACTTGTTAACCTAGGTATAGTTTTCTTTATTTTAAGAGGACGTCAGAATCACAGTTTTATGTTTATTAAGGAAATAATTAGGGCTAGACGACTATATATAATAACAAAATGCAAAGTTTTGCTCACAGCACAGAATTAATTGTGCGATTAGTCAAAGTTAGAGTGACTTCAAGAATCGCGGAAACTTTTCCAATTACGTAGTAGGTATTTACATTTATAGTATAACTTCCTTGGAAACCCTCCGAATAAGTAAATAAGTACTCAGAGGATTTCAGCCTCATTATAATTTACGAACACTATTCATCTGTATTTGAAATCCACAACATAGTATCACAATAGGGCTATTTTTGTAAGAATCCTAATCCATAAACGATTTTCGTATTGACAAAGGACTAAAGGTTAAAGTTTAAGGGCGCAGACAGGCTTCGTCATGGATCGATATGTCGCCTAATGGTGTGGAAGGGGGCATTTGATATGTAATTCATTCTATTATGTATACAATTTCTGTGTATAGTTTGCATGTTTGTACGTAGGGGGTAATCTCCGGTACTGAGAGTCCGATTTCAAAAATAATCTTACCTGTGTATAGAATGGAGTTTCCGGATGGAAGTGTGCTATATTTTATCTCGTTTGTTACATTGCCTGCGTTCTTTATTACGCGGATGACGCTGCGCGTTCAGCTAGTTATTTTAGAAAAACAAAACGACATTGGCAATGGTTATATAACACAAATTCAAAATGTTTAAGTATTACATTTCACAATGGATGAAAGGTTCTGTAAATAGGTATCTCGTAAACAGAACAATAAAAGAGAATCGGACCCCTTTGCCTTTGCATAAAATATGATCGAATACACGTTAACAAGGGTTAGGTTGTACTGTACCTACGCATTTACCTGACAACGGAGGGTTCGAAACAAAACACGTGAGCGACGATAAAAATTGTATCAACGTCTGCCTACATTAACTTCCCATCCTCGTACACAGCCTAAAAAATCAGGACTAAAAGAAACCTTCTTTCTTGAGAAAAGAGTTGAAAGTTTAAAACCATTACCAAAGGGTAATACGAGGTGTTGGAAGTAAAAGGTTGGTTTTCCGATAAAGGTTCACGTTCTATTACACGTGGCGTTGTGAAACTCGTGAAAGTGGATTAACTGAAAATGCTCATTAAGCGCTTTTAATTATTTTCTTAAGTTGCGTGTTTATTGTGTGGAGCATGAATATTATGATAAGGGTTTATATATGATCAAATTGCGAACGTTAAGTAATAGAACAAGTTATAATGATGTTGTTACGTTGCGATAGGATAAAACTGTATAATATTGCTAACTGTACAGCAACTTTTTACAAGCTTTCCTTTGTGTATGTTCAGTATTATTGTAATAGATTAAGTATGTTTTGAGAAATAAACTATTTGTATTTTGTATTTGTACCTAATGACTGCTAGGCCGCTTTTTTACAGACAAATGGTTGTCGTGTTTTTGAAAATGTACAAGTATTTTGTGTAACATTGTTAATTTACCCAATTACTTGTTATTTAGGAGGAACAGTAGTTGCACGGTCCATATACACGGTGGGAATGAGTAACCCGCCAAATTTTAACCACGCATTTCTTAGGTCATTAGGAGCAAAAAATGTCATATGAACCTCCGTCAAATCCGGCGTAGTTTTGAAAATATTTTCAATTTCCATGTAAACTATTTGTCGTGATTACTTAAGTGCATTTAGCTCTTTTGATTGCGACGTTGCTACCGATGTTGGCCAGTTCCGCGTCGCTATTGACAGATATCAAAGTGCAAGCTAACACTCCCAAAATTGATCCCTTTTTGAAAAAAAAATCGTTAGCGTTTTATTAAACGGGATAATTTCCATGGAGAAGCGATAGTTATACAAGTTTTATTTACATAAACCGACAAATCAAGAAAAAAATTTTTTTTTTGCTGAATTTGAGTTACAAATTTAATATTTTTTTTACTCCTAATGACCTCAGGAATGCGTGGTTAAAATTTGGCGGGTTAGTCATTCCTTGAATACTGAGCCGCGGTAAACCCCCATTTCTTCCGCCAATTTTAAACCTTAGGATAAAAATACGAACATACGAGTAGATCGACTAAGAGTTTTACTCTAATCCATTGTTATATCTCTATTTGTCTATTTCACGAATTTTATTAATTTTGCTGGAACAAGTTGATGTTATTGATTAAACTTAATTAGTTATTTGTGTCACAAGGGAGCAGAATAGTATATTTACGGCGAGGGCGGTGTATCGAATCCTGAACGTAGTGAGGGATACAAGTGTTTACGCCCGAGACGAAAATAATTTTGCTACCGAGTGACACATACTATTTTTCACACCGACTATGAGGAAATTTAAAAAAAGCTATTGTTAAAATATATCTAAATTACCTTAATTTTTATTACTAATTTTTAAATATTACGAAATATTTATAAATTTTTATACAACATTGTTATAGTTAAAACTTGAAATATGTTCGTTTTGAATCGACTACGATGAAATTACAATCGATTATTTTATTAACATCTGTGTTCAATTGGCACATTGCGTACAAATGTTCCAATGCCAATGTATAAATTAAAAAAGTAGCTTGAACAGAAAAGTAGCGTTTTGATCCCTCTCGTCGTGGAGCAAAACTTACTTTTCCGAATGAAAGGTGTAAAAAATATATTTTTTTAAATATAAGACCCTATTCTAGCCTGATGGTAAGCGATGACAGAGCCTAAAATGAAGCTCACTGGTTCAGTAATAGCACTTTTGTTTTGAAAGAACCTATATCGTATCTCTCAGGAAATACAGATGAAGGGAGCGATTTCAATTCCTTAGCATTTCGCATTAGGAAAGACGAGGCAAATAGCTTCGTGCGAATATACACATTCAATTGTTTTGTAATTAAGTAATGTGGTTCGAAACACGTTTAAAGTGTTTGCTATCGTTTCACCTCCTTACAAAGTCCAGGTTCCCATTACACGCGGCTCAGGAGAGCAATGTAGAGAGTCAAGGGGCAAACTAACGCTGAACCGCAGCAAACGGACGCCATGGTCGCACAAGGGCCACAACTCGGTCATCATTTTCACATTACAATTTAAGGCGAGTGCAAGATTTCGGATATTGAACCGCTTTTAACTATGTTCTATTTTCAAATAAATTATCAATCACACAAAAAAGTTACAGCAAGTTGCGTACGTATACGTTACGTAAAGTATTCTGTGGAATTGATATATGTAAATTATGAACATTTTGTGATAATAAGATTGTTGCTATTGAATATCTTCTCTAGAAATAGAAGACAAGACAGTTTAGAGTTACTACTGCGGTCGAGTAAGCTAGACGTCTGGACTCAAAGAAAACTAAAAATATCTATTACAGTACACAGCTTGTACCAATTCCATCTATGCCTACAGTGTTTTCTTTCATGAAAAAATACTTCTAGAGGCCCGTTTGACGAAGCAACACATAAAAATGTTCACAGGTTGATGAAATTAATAATAAGGACCACTTTACTTCTATCGATCGATTACCTCAACAAACCTGATTTCCTATTCTAAATTTAGCTTTACGTCAACGCACTTTGCTTTGAGAGGTCCCTCTCATGTTCCCTGCTCTTCCTTGACCCGTATTGTCTGTGAAAACGTGTCCTGCATACTAAAGCATAAGTACCTAATCCAACGGAAAACCTATCCTTGCCTTCGTTTCACGGTCGTTTACCCATTTTAAACCTTAAACACTAGACAGCAAGGGTGTTTATGTTTTTTCAACGTGTAGTGTTTAGGTTTGTACACGGGATCCAGAGTGAATGAATGGACGAAGTAGTGAATAGGGCGCGTCCGCGTCCGGTAGCCGATAGCGAAGCGAAGTAGGCTAGGAACTACTAGTACGTAGGAACGGTACAGGTGTAGGTACAATAAATATTACTACGGACTGAATTCTGCGACAAACATTAAGTACTTTTATTTTACGTATTCAATCTGTCTAACTGGGTCCCTATACCTCTAAACCCATGCATAAAGAGAGAGAGAGATAGAGAGAGAGAGATACTTGGACGTGGATAAAACTTTATTTACTAAAGTATACATATACAAAATGATATTAAACTAATTATAATAAATTACAATTAGAAAAATGTATCAAAATTTTGCCCTTTAGGCAGGGTGCCCATCACACAGGCAGCATTCCCGCGCTGAATAGCAATCGCTATTCTTTGGGCGAGAAAGCTGCCTGCCCGAGGGTCACCCGTAGCCTCCCTTAACCGCTTACTGATCTCCTTGTGGAGCTTACGCGCGTTTCTTCCCCAAGGGCCGAGTGTCTCGACGCCAAATGCGACAAAATCGTATTGGGCGCCGAGACAGCTATACTTCCCGACCTTGGATCTCTCTCGGGCATCCGCCGCTACCCCGGCTTGCTTGGACGTGCCCGGCAAGTAGGACGCTGCCAGCGTATCAGCACAGGTAGCGTCCCACACCAGTGCACGGCCCATCCGCCAGGGGATTAAAGACATCCCGTCCGGACGCTTGCCATCATCTCGTACAATGCGAGGCTCAAGAGCGCAGGGGACGCAGGCGCTGGCAAGCGCCCTTCTCAGGATGTCATTGAGCGCAGCGTGACGGGACAAGCGGCCGGCGCCCGAGGAGCAGGCGAGTCCATGGTGACCGAAGCGATCTACCGCGGCTCCACAGGAGATGCAGTTGTGGTCCACGCACACATCAACTCCGACGCGGAGAGCAACTGCAATTCGGAGTGTGCCTGGGTCAATGAAGCTACCTAAGTTAGGTGAGGGGTAGGCGTGAAGCCATTGCCCCGACTCTGGTCTGGCTGCTGCCAACAGCCTGGCTCGGTCCCGGCCAGACGAAGAGTCGATCAACGACTTTATGGTAGCGGCGGAAGCTAACGAGTCCCAAGCCCTTTGTAATTTTGGTCTTGATGGCAAAGTTGGGTTCGGTCCTGCTAGCCAGGCGTTCCTAGCATCAACCAAGCACGCGATCTCGCAGTTTGCAGTCGTTGAGACTTTAAGGATTTTACCTGCGAGATCTTGCGTGCTGTGAGTTGATGATAAGAAAGCCGGCAAAGCTACGCTCGAGATTTTTCGAGTTCCCAAACCGCCATATCTTATGGGTAGACATGCCTGAGTCCAAGCCTGTTCGCTGAATTTAACATTAAGAATTGATTCTAGTATGGATTTCACTAGGGTATCAGTAGAAAGGACTAGATTGGGAAATTTCCAAATAGGGCAACAACGGAGAAGGTACGTAAATTTAGGAACGAGTAGGCAAAATTTTAGAATGAATAAGGCTGAGTGAGAGCTTATTTTGATTAAACGTTCAGAGTTATTTTGGAATTTTGAGATTGATTTAACTAAAACAGACGGAATAGCCTCGTCAAAAATGGGTGATCCAAGGAGGTACAGGCTGTCTTTAGTCAAAATTTTAAGGTTTGGAGCTATGTTTTTAAAACCTACTATAATTTGAGAAGCCACAAAAGGATCCGTTTTTTCGGAAATGTAAAGTTCACATTTATCGAAATTTAGTGTCAGTCCAATATCATCAAATTTTTGTATAATTTTGGATAAATCTGCCAGGACGGATTGAGACTTACCGCCAAAAGTGCCATCGTCTAGGTACCATACGTTTAGGTCGGAAGAAAGACTGTGGATGATTGGGTTGATGGCGAGACTAAACAGGGCTGGACCCAGGGGATCCCCCTGCTGGCAGCCTACGGCTGAAAGGATTTCGTTGTCTTTGTGAAGTAACTTGGATGGGGCATGGTAACATTGTAATAAAAAGTTATATATTTCTGGTATATGGTTTCGTGTCTCATTCAGCAAAGTGTCCCTATTAACAGAGTTAAAAGCGTTTCTAACGTCTATTTTCAATAGAACCTCACACAGGTCAGTTTGTACAAAGGTACGCACAGCGTGAACTGCGGCCTCGCAGCCGCCTCGAGTTCCAAAACCAACCTGTGTGGGCTCGAAAAGTTTTTGTAATTTAGAACGGGTGTGTCTTACGCAGATTTTGGCTGCAAGACGCCGAAAGGTAAAGCCAACAGCAATAGGGCGCACGCCAGCATCCTTCTTTGTGAGGGCAATCAAGTTAGCTCCATAAAGTATCGGAGTCACATCTTGGCATACATCACCCAGGAGCATAAGGTTTACCAGTTTTGTAATGCTTACTGTCAGCTGTTCACCGGCTACCCCAGAGCCGTAGCTGGTGAGGTCTAAAAGGTGTTGAGGGGTGATACCGTCTAAACCTGACGCCGACCCTTTGGGGAAGGATGCGAGGGCATCCACTACGTCCTGCCCTGTAGCGTGGAGACACATCGAAGGATCTGATGGAGGGTCAACAAAGAAAGGGGTCAAAGGGCCTGGGGGATGCTTTGATTGTAACGCGGCAGCGGTTTCGGGAGTGTCGGGGCGATGGTATCATTAGTGAAGAGGAGCCGTGCCGCCCCTTTAAGATCACCATCCTGCAATTTCTCTTCAACCTTTTTACACAAGTTATACGTTTTACCTCTAGTTTGTAAAGGCCGTGATAAAGACGGCAAAGCTGGTGCTAAAATATTATTCTTTATTTTCTTCGTGAGGGAAATATTTAAGTTGTTATCGTCAGGAACATGTAATATTTTGAAAGGCAGAGTTAACAAGTCATGCCACGATTGGAGGTTGTTGTTTAGTACACAATTGTTTATTGTAGCTGTTAGTACTTCGGCTACAGCGGACCTGGCACCACGCGGAATGCGTTTGACTAGAGGCGTCGAATGTTTTAGTTGGCCAAGAAGGGTTTGAAGAGGAATAGCAAGGTGAGGTGATGACGTAGATGAGCATATGTTATGGGTATTCGGGACACTTGAGATAGGAAGAACGCGAACCTGATGGGTACGCGATTGATGAATGTGTAATCCTCGTGTTGATGTAAAAACTCTTTCGCATACTACACAACACTCCATTCTTCAAAATAGAAAATACAAAAAGAGGATTAAGACAATCTACAACACGCATGCGAACATAAGTTGATTAGCTAGAAAATAAACTACCTAAGAATATAATAAGAACTAAACAATTAAAAGAAATAAACAACGCTGAATCACCACACACTAGGCAGGAGTTCCTCGGCGATCCAATGTTTCTGATAATCAACTACTTAAGTAGTAGAAAGTTTACGTATAAGCATTGTAAGTGTTTTTATTGACTTGCACTGCACTTTCAATATAATTTAACACGAATCATTGATAAAATAAAACCCCAAGTAAAAATATTCATTGACTTAAAATTGACACACAACCGTCAAAACAGCTGTTTTCTCTGGGGCGTAGGAACTCGGGCTGCAGTCTAATTCAGTAAAATATTGATATTTTTCGCGACGGCGTCCCAAGACATCACCTGTGAGGTCACCCCACCTCTCACCTCACCTATCACCTCTCGCCTCTCGCCTAATGCAACAGACAAGATAATGTTAGCCCGATATGTCATCTTTCTTTAATTTGAGAAAATATTGGCTTTGTACTTATGTTTCACACACACGATTAGCAAAGCTCAATTGTTACTTCAATTTATAAATTTTTGTTGCTTATAAGCCGCTTAAACTACTCAAATTGGAATAGTTTTGACACATACTTTCCGTCGATGTGTGTATCGATAAGTAGAACACCACTAGGGGTGAGATGATTTGACAGTTGTACCTATTCACTAAGCATTTTCTGACAGCTAATGACAGGACGAAGACGTTCACACTTGACGCTCACCCTTCACCCTTACTTTTATGGGCGGACGGCGACCGGACGGGCGTTGTTGCCATGGCGACAGCACCCACCTGTCATATTCGACGTTTGTCGTTTCGAGTTCAGCGATGATTTTCATGCATGTTCTAAATTCTTTGAAACAAGTCGGAAATTGGAAAACTGACTAGTGCAAAAAATCACGTTTGATATATAATTTTCGATTAGTTGCGTTGAGTGAGACTTAATAACCCACTTATTCTTCTCGTCTATTATTTGCCTAGGTATGGAACTTTACTCTTGATAAAAATCGTATATAACTTACATATACCTTGTTCAAGCTAGCTAGGTAGGCTCGTCTAAAACCTGTCAGAGCTCCAGAGGAAGCAAGGTGTGCTGCTATAAGTACCCAAAGCAACGGAACAGGGACCACCATAGTGTCGATAAACGTTCCTCGCGTTTTAGAGCCCTAAGGACAGCCGTACCGATGGTAAGAGACTGAACACAGTTTTACGCTGGTTCCCTGGGCAAAAGGCCACTGCCAGATATGGGACGTATTCTGTGTGAGTACATCTGCACCCACTTACCTTAACCACACTATTAAGTTAGAATACACCGAGCTAAAATACTAGCAATCTAGAGTCAGCATACAACTTTGTTCCGATTGCCATCGAGACGGCTGGTCCTGGGTGTTTGAACGGCAAGATTCTTAGTCAGGACTTGCATCGGCGTAGGTATATGATATAAGATTTGTACCTAACTAGCTCCGGCTCCTTACAGCTCCAACAAGTATCGCTGGGAGTCCTGCAGATCAGCATTGCTGTCCTGCTACAAATTCAGTTTCAGTATATTTATTCTGTAACTAGGCATCAAGGGCTCTTTCACATGTCCGAGCTTACAGATTCAATTAATTAACATTAAATGACATTAATAAGATAACAACAATGAAAACATAGACAATACCTGGGCATAAATCTGGAAGCGCTCTGGGATGATGTTTCACATGCTGATTGGAGCAGTGTAGGTCGTCATGACGATGTTAACATGAAAGTAGGGGCTTTCAATGCCATATTGCTTGCGATTTTTGATAAGCATGCTCCTTTGAAACCAACGCGAGTTAAACACTTTCCTGCACCGTGGCTCACGCTGGAGATCAAACAGTACATGGCCAAGCGCGATCGAGCTCGTATTAAGTTCCGGCTGGTTCCTTCGGAAGAAAATCGCCGGAGGTATATTTCCATACGTAACTGCTGCAACAAAGTCTGTAGGGAAGCAAAACGCCTCCATATCCACAAATCAATAGAGGAGTGTCCCCCTTCTAAGTTGTGGAAATTTTTAAAGTCTCTTGGGGTCGGCAAAACTCAGCAATGTTCTTCCAATACTCTTGACATTGACGCTATTAACAAACATTTCAGCACGTCGCCGGTTACTCTTGACCCATCCATTAAGCAATCCACTCTTTCACTTCTTGCCAATATTACACACCCCGACCTATCTCCCTTTGAATTTGGTTTGATTTCACCGCAGGAGACGCTTGCCCTTCTCAAATCTATTAAGACGAAGGCAATCGGTGACGATGGCCTCAGTGTGGATATGCTTATGCTCGTGGCGGATTTTATTGTTCCTACCCTTTCGGATATTATAAATTTCTCCTTGTCCACTGGAACCTTTCCGGCATCGTGGAAGTATGCTCACGTAATTCCTCTCCCCAAAATCCCTAATGCTGTATCTTTCACTCAATACCGCCCTATTTCTATTCTCCCAGTTTTGTCAAAGATCATTGAACATTATGTTAATCGTCGTCTCCTTTCTCATCTTAACAGAAATTCTTTGTTTAATCCTTTCCAATCCGGATTCCGCCCCGGGCATAGCACGGTCACCGCTTTAGTTAACGTCACCGATGACATTCGTCTCAATATCGAGTCCAAAAAGCTCACTGTCCTTGTTCTTCTTGATTTTAGCAGTGCTTTTAATACGGTAGATTTTGATATTCTGCTAGGTATTCTCCGCTCTCTTAACATGTATGAAACTCCCTTATCCTGGTTTCGCAGCTACCTCTTTGGCAGGCGCCAGCGCGTTACGTTCGATGACAAGATGTCCGAGTGGTGCGAACTCTTCGCTGGCGTTCCACAGGGCGGGGTGCTTTCTCCATTATTGTTCTCTGTTTTTATAAATAGTATCACCGAATCCCTAACTACATCATATCACCTTTACGCAGATGACCTACAGATTTATGCAGCGGCTACTGTGGATGATGTCTCCGCATTAATTTCGGAAGTCAATCGAAACCTAGAATCTATACGCTGCTGGGCGTGTAAGTATGGTTTACAAATTAATGCGAAGAAATCGCAAGCGATTGTTATTGGTAGTCCTTACTATGTAGATAAGCTCTCAGAGGTGGTGGTGCCTGACATTATTTTTGATGGAATTTCTATTCCTCTTTCCTCTACTGTCAGGAATTTGGGTATCACCATGGACCAGACGCTTTCTTGGTCACCCCATATAGCTGAGGTGAGTCAGAGGATCTTTAGATCCCTTCACTCCCTAAGACGTCTCCAGAATTTCCTTCCTCTTCGTACCAAGTTGACCCTTACTCAATCTCTTTTGCTTCCTCTTCTGGACTATGGCGATATTGCGTTTCTGGACCTCAACGAGGAGCTACTTGATAAGCTGGAGCGTCTACAAAATGTATGTATCAGATATGTATTTGGTCTACGCAAGTATGATCATATCTCTGAATTCCGCTCTAAGCTTCGATGGTTACCGATTCGCCGGCGCAGGGATGTGCATATCCTGTCATTACTTTTCAATACACTGTTCAGCCCTACTTCCCCTCCTTACCTTTCTGAGCGGTTTAGTTATATGGCAGACGGCAGTGGCCACCGTTTGCGGTCGAGTACTAACCTTACTCTTGCTGTACCGTCTAGAAAGACGCGAACATACTCCAGATCTTTTACTGCGCGCGCTGTTAAATTGTGGAATGAGTTGCCTTTGTCGCTGAGACAGTCGCAGTCTGTTGCGTCACTTAAGATGAATTTGAAGAAGTTGTGGCTTTCCAATGACTTGTGAATTGGTTGAATATAGTATTTATTTATTTATTGTATATTTGCGATATATATGTAACATATGTTAGTGTGTATTATATTTTATATTGTATATTTATATATGTATTGGCATGTTTTTATTTGTCTAGAATTAATACTAATTAGGATTTGCTTTATTTTCTCTGTTTTTGTACACGGTATAAGTTTGCCTATCTCGTTCTACCTACCTTCCTCTCAATTGCTCAAAGGTTAGCTGGAAGAGATCCCTTATAGGGATAAGTTCGCCTTTGTACTTTGATCTATTGTGTGACATGTATATTCCTTGACCTGTTATTGTGTACAATAAAGTGCTTACATACATACATACATTTCCCGAGAGATGTATAGTCTCCGGGTCCGTTATATCACAATAATCTTATTTTATAATAATAAGGACATGTAAAGTCTCCAGTGTCAAATGATATTATATTTTCCTTTGAAATATGCTCTTGGTTATACTTGGCAAGCTTTCAACAAAACTTGAAAATTTTGTTGTTTCCATAGAAATCTTTGCAACTTGACCACGGATAAAAGTGAAGACTCTTGTGCTAAGCGATCATTTATTTCAGATCTTGAAAATAGACTTGGTTTACATACAAAACTTATAAACCAGAAAAAATGAATCTGTATTATTGTCATGTGGTTTTAGTAAATAAATGCCTGATTACTGATAGCTAACCAGCACATTGACCCGCAACAACGCACGAAATCTAATCTAATAACTAAGATTAGTTTTGATTACTATACTATAATATTCTTCACATGTCCACTACCAACTAAGGAAGAGCAGTGCCGCTTAGCACAGGTATTGAATACTTAAAGTTTCTGTCAAAAAATTCATTTTAGGTACAAGTTTTTAATGCCGACTGTACTTTTCTGTATACCGTCATCAACTACTCATTCTAACGAACCCAAACTCAACGGGTCTTCTGTCTCCATCATCAGATCAGCTTGATGGTACCATAATATTGAACTGTCATCAAAACTATACTTATACCCAAAATTTCAGCTTTACCGGTCACCGGGAAGTGGGTCAAATTTAACTTGCAATATTTGGCCCATAATACTAACAGGGCAAGTTATTATAAAGATTGTAAAAAGAGGCGCCCTCAAATAATAATTGTAAACCCGTCTGTGACTGAATGAATGATTTATTATTAAGTATTATTATTATAGTCAGGTAGGTAAAGTTAATAAAGGGCACATGTTAAGCTTCATAATAATGTTATTTAATCATGAACCATGAAAGCCATCCACCGCTGGACATAGGCCTCTCTGAAAGAGTGTCAATGTGACCTGCGCCATCCGCATTTCTATTCTATTCTATTCCGCATCCAGCAGTCTCTTGCAACCTTTACCAGGTCATCCATCCACCTTGTGCACCCACTCTGCGCCGTCCGGTATGTAGTATTCAGTATCTAGGATTATCAGTATTGTCACACTCATTAAGGCACTGTTCCCACCGCCCGGCGACGAGCGATGAGCTATCGGCGATTTTCTCGCCAAAGAAACGAACAAAAGATAAGCTCTCCCATGTAAATAAAAGAGAGATATATATATTTATAGTTCATCGCGGTGTGAACAGCCAGTGATGAACTAAAAATATATATCTCTCTCTTTATTTACACAGAAGCGATTAATCTTTTGTTCGTTTCTTGGGCTAGAAACAAGTCGATAGTTCATATTTCACTCGCCGGCGGTGGGACCAGTGCCTAATACAGTGTTTATTTGTATTGGATACATTCAGGCTGTGTCTCAGCCTTCCTGCGGCTACAACTGCTGCCGGTGAGTTTTGGTTTGACACATCATATTGGGACACTGAGGATTTTAATAAATGTTTGCAAATGCACAATGTTGAGGCTTAATGCTAGGATAACCACCAACCAACCAATACCACCAATATTTGGATTAAAATCAAAACTTTGCATAAGATGTTAGTTAGTATATTTAAATGCCAAACCCAATGGTAAATCGTGCTGGACAGGGTCCGCTTTGTGACCAGAGGGGTAGTAATGTAACGTTTTGAACGCGCGTTAGGTAGATCCAACTGTCATCTTTCCATGTAAAAATTGACATGTAGATATACCTAACGTACGTACAATGTGTTACACAACGTAACAACGTAGGTACAAGGCCATTTCTTTGTCATTTTGTAGCACTTTAAGGTCCGGTAAAACTGCCTTACTATAACGCTATAGATGTCTAGGACAACTGGGTTTGTCACGCCACTTTCATCGTACATTCCACGTTCCATACTCGATATGCATTTAAAGGAAGCTGGGTCACGTCTTGGTCTATAGGTTTTGAGTTGGTCCTAGGCTGAAATGGTGAAATCCAGATGTTCCAATAAAATTCGTTGTTCGTTGTTCACTAGTCGAGTTGTGAGTGACAGTTCTGACTTCTGACGTTTAGTAAGTCAAGTGCGTTTGCGAAGTTTAGTAGTTATTTAAATCGGCGTACGCACACGACACTGTTTCATAAGAGACTTATTTTTATACTTTACATACGTTACTTTACTTTACTCTGTTTGAGTCAATTCTTACATTTTGTTTAACAATTACAAAGTTGATAACGTAATAATTCGCTGAGCGGAAGTCCTTTTCTTTTATTAAATTAATTAGTCGTCCTGCACATTGTGTGTCAATGGCTGTCTTTATAAATTTGTCTATCGGATACGTTCGGAAATACGTCGCTATTGAAATGATTATAATATATTTTCGGACTTCAAAATAAAGGCCGCTCCACATTCACAGGTGTGAATCGCGGCGCAAATCGTGCGTGAACTCTTCGCTGGCTCGACATTCGCAGTGCGCAATTTATCTGGCGTTTGTAAGCTTGTGCTTTTACTGGGGCACTATACAGTAGTTGTAGTTCAAGGGATTCATTTTTAATTAAATAATTCCAACAATCGTCATACAGAGTATCAGTATACTGCTTGTTTTGCACGGCGTGACGTGACGTAATGTCAAATGTCATTCAACTAATCAACTTTCACTTGAGCGTTTTCGAGACAAATCTAAATTACTTTTTAAAAATGCAGAATACCTATTGTAGATTATTCTAAATATTCTATTTTATTTAAAATAACACTTTTTGGGGTAAAATACACACTGAGGTACTTGTTTAAGTGTGTGTGTTAATAGTATTATTAACCACTTTTCAATATTTACGCAACAAACCTATTGTCGGACGGCCAAGGAAGGTCACTAGTAAGTATGAATATGAAGTGACCTTGATTATGCCGACCGCCGTGCTTCCGACATATTACTATCTACACGGGCCGAATCACGCGCAGGCCGGCATGCAATCCTGCCGATATCGGCCCGTGATAAAACTGTCAAACGAGTTGTGCTGACAAATTGCATGCAAATCACAACCTCAGTTTGTGATGGGGAATCCACATTATGTGATTTTACTCCAATTTGTCAGTACAACATGTCGAAATCATAATTGGGTGTAGCGTACAGACGTAACAACTGCATTTACAATTTCATTCGGTGTGCCCAGTTAACAGGAAGAAAGCGAAAATGGGCGCATTCAAACGGTCCTGCGAAGCGCACTGCAAGATTGTTAATAACCGATGAGATAGGGCAAGACAACACGTCTAACTGGGACGGCCGCGACATACTCTCGGTTTTTCTCGCACTATACCTCTTGTTCTAAGTGTTCTAATAAGAGAGAGACTGATAGTGCGAGAAAAATTGAGAGAGCTCGTTCGCCGGCGCGTGATAGCCGTGCAGCACACAAAAATCTAAACACACAAATAACACTAGAATATAAGTCTGTAACTAACATCTATGGATTCCGTCCGAAATAAAAAGTTTATTATTATTATTGGGCTGACAAATCATGTAATGTATATACCCCATTAGTCGCTTTGAGACACGCTTTGGAGTCTATTTTTTTCACAAGCATTATATTAGGCCTGCCTCACACTGGCGCGGCCTTAATGGGGTATAAAGATTGTACTGTAATTTTACCCCAGTTTGTCAGTACAACATGTCGAAGTCATAAGTGGGAATGGACGAAAATATCAGAAGTGCCTGATTCTTTTTTTGATGGAATGGTGGGTACACACTGAGCAAACGAACGACCAAGGAACGCGAAGATTTTACGTGACAGCTATTTATTAGAGTGAGATACATGTGTACCCACCAATACGAATAATGGGCAATCCACATTACGTGATTTGTTAGCGTGATATTCAAGCGGTCCTGCGAAGCGGACTGCAAGATTATTACTAACCGATGAGATAGGGCGAGACACCACGTCTATCATGAAACGGCCGTAGACAGCACGTCTATCATGAGACGGCCGTGACATACTCTCGATTTTTCTCGCACTATCCGTCTCTCTCTTATTAGAACACTTAGGACAAGAGGTATGGTGCGAGAAAAATCAAGAGTATGTGCATCGCAGTACCGTTTGAATCGGCAATTATCGCCTTCTTACTGTTAACTGGCCACACTGAATGAAATTGTAGTTGCAGTTGTTATGCCGCGTTTATACGCTTGCGATGGCTTGGCGCGTGAGCAGGACGCAGCTATGCGTTAGAGGGAGAGGGCTATAATTCGACCTCATTCGTTTACATAGCTGCGTCCTGCTCACGCGCCAAGCCATCGCAAGGGTATAAACGCGGCATTACGTCTGTACGCTACGCCCAATTCTGACTTCGACATGTTGTACTGACAAATTGGGGTTTAATCACATAATGTGGATTGGCCATAACGTTCCTTAGCACCAGAAAAAAGGTTCTGATTTTTTTCGCTGCGCCAATAATTTTAGTTTTTCTGAAAACCGTCTGGGGATGGACTCATATTTCTGCATTCATGACTCCTCCTACTGCAGCCAAATAAGTTTTCTAGCGGATTCTGGTTGTTATGCCTCATCCATATCGATTGAATGCAATTTTTTTAGGGCTTACAGTGTTAAATATTAAAACAACATTCTTTAATATATATTTTTTAAATTTCATTTAAATTAATTTGAATGAAATTTGTAAGAACTAAACCACTTGGCTGCTCATGCAAATTCCTTGGTCCAAATTATGATTTTCTTGCAATTTGTCAGGACAACTCGTTGGACAGTTGGATCAGCATCGCAACATGCCTCCAGACGATAGCAATTAGTACTTAAGCCCTTTTCGAACGTGGTAGATTAAAACACCCAAATTAAGGGGTTTTAACTTAAAATAAAATGAAAAAGTACGTGCAAATAAATGATATCAGTATTATTTTTATTAATAATAATTTTAAGTATGAATTTTTGAAATTGGTCAATTAAATCCAGATATTACAGTCAAACTTACAAAGCTACAATGTCGGTTTTTTCGTTTATATAATATTACTAGCTGCCCACGCAGTTAGGGTAGCAGCAAAGAGGAAAAGTCTGCGAGGTTGCAGCTAACCAAGTTTGTGTTTTGGGTGATAACCTTATAAAAAAAATGTCACTTGTGTGTATAATGTAGTTTCTGGAAGGTTATAGGCTATATTATATACCCGCGAAGCTGCGCGTGCAGCTAGTTTATGTATTAAAATGATGTTATTTCTAGGTGAAAGTAATCAAACAAAAGTCTGCTGCCACAACCATTTATTCACTGACATCCCTTTGCATCATTCCACTTTAAACTATACTTTCACCGAGTCTTAATATTAAATCACATTCTACAAAGTGGTTTCGATGTGCGCAATTAGCCCTATTTACACAAAGCAAACTACACTGGTTGCTCCCCTAAGGGCTCTCAACACCTGGTTCAACGCGCAGGGCCGAGCCGCTATGCTATCGCCGAGCACCAGTCTTCAACCATTCCAGACTATAACAGCCGGATTCCAAATAAAATAAGAACCGTATCTGGACACCTCCTAAAACAGATATTATTCGTGGTTAATTAAGTTAGAGCGGGTCGCCCAAGAAGATCATACTAGTGCGTTTGACGCACACATGGCAAGCTGTACACCACATACCCAGAGAGAAATTGCTGGCCCGCTAGAAGACCTCTCTGTAACTAGCCCCGCTGTCAATCTCCAGAGAGGTGTTCCGTCTCTTCAAACAAGGCTACTAGGCCCCCAGCTTCATGAACGTCTGTAATTACTGTATGTGTTAGCAAAATTACAATAAACATATATTAAAAACAGTATGTTGTTGGCAAGTGGCTAGCTGCCATTGGTTCTCGGTTCATATATTACAGAAAAGCCTGACAGGGCCACTATATGCGTACAATATAGTACTTTAGGATGGATAAAGGTCAATTATATGTAGGTACATTGTATATTATTACTGTACAAAATACTTTTTTATTTTTGCCACTGTTTAAGCATCGGGGGTTACTTCCCTGCCTATGAAGCTGAAGGTTCTGGTTTTGAATCCCGGTAAGGGAAAATATTTGTGTAATGAGCATGAATAGTTCTTTATGAGTATTGGACATTTTCTATGTATTTAAGTTATAATATCTATTCAATATATTAAATACTAGCTTCTGCCCGCGACTCCCTCCGCGTGGAACTCGTTTACATCACAGCTCCATACAAACTTTCACTTCCCCATTTCACCCCCTTAGGCAATGATTTCGGGGATAAAAACTATCCTATGTCCTTCCCCGGGACTCAAACTATCTCTATACCAAATTTCACCTCAATTGAATCAGCGGTTTAGCGTGAAAAGGTAACAGACAGACAGACACACTTTCGCATTTATAATATTAGTATTGAAGTATGGATGGACGGTACGGATACAGTATGGATAATGCAGTCTAGTACCCGGTCATAACTCTAGCCATATTGAGCTTACTATGGGGGTTGGATCAAAGCACGGTTATCACCAAAACGCGCGAGCTGTATCGGGGCAAGATATTCTATTTGTCTGTTTCTAAGTGTTTTAATTAGAAAGAAACGGATAGTCTATCTCGCCGCGACACAGCTCGCGCGCCGTCTTGTGATAACCGTGCTCGTAAAAGACTTAAGAAGAAGAAAACAGAATAACTGGTATCGACCTCAGCAACGAGATGGCTGCGAAAAGAAGAGAGGATCATAAGAATAACATAAATAACATACTCACATTGTTATGTTCCTCACAGACGTATAAGTTCCTTTTTCGGCAATTCTTCCGCAAAGATTGGCACTAATAGTTGATTGCAAATACTTTGGGATGCTCAAATACGCCGAAATGGTTGTCCAAGAAGCAATTCCAAAGTAGCCATAACACTAATAAGTAATAATAACAAAATCGCGAATAATTGCACAATTCCGTGTTTGACAGAGACAACAGTCAAGTGACAGTCATTCGCACAGACTAATAAGCGATACTGTCTTCCGTAATGGCATCTCATTTCGATCTTCCAAAAGATATTCCCAAAAGAATTTAGTAAATTAAATAAAAGAGCACTTTCTCAATCTTTAAGACGTGGATTGTCGAAATCGTCTCGAATCTCGTCAAAAAACTATATCTGGCCAAATAATACTTATTATCGATAAAATATTTACACATGCGGGAAAGTCAATCCCTAGCTCGCCTGTTGGCCGGGCGTCTTCACGGGACGCTGTCATAGTGACGTTTGAGTTAGTGAATAAGGGTTTTTATTCACGACGTCCTGACAGGGTGATGTCAAGGGTCGCCGGCCTATAAACTAACGTCCGTCGGTTAGACGAACGTTGGTTGATTCGCCTATAGTAGACAAATTACGCAATTAATTTGGATAAAATGGATATCATGAGGTTCTGTATAAAATGTTTGCTTGGTTTAATGCCATTCCAGCAGTTAAATCCTTTGCTTCGGCGAGATAAAAGAGAAAACGTTAGTGAATGCCGATATACCGTCCAAGCTAACGTCGTCACAGGTGAGAACGCGTTTTCACCTACGTCTCGAGATAAACGCTGCTTAAAGAATAGCTATGCTGCGGACCCCGACGCAGAGAGGTTTAGTTGGCGGCCTGTTGTCTATTCCAACAAGAAATAATAGGCTGGGGGTCCGACGGTCAAAATATCCATTACTGATAATTTATTAATAATAATTGTATGAAGACGATATCATTTTGTCATGACAGGTCACCGTGGACGTTGATTATTGGGCCGTACATTAACCGGACCCGTCTAGAGTCCGTCGAGAAAGTCGTGACAGCATTTTTATCAAATTCTTTATATGGCAACAATTTTACCTATGAAATAAACTGTCAGTCATATTACCTTTTATGCCGCCATACATTCGTGTTACCAGCATGTGTTTTTTAAATAATTTGCCGCCATTTTCCAGGGACACAGACTCTTACTACAATTTAATCTGTCTTGGTTTTGGATTTTAAGAATGGTAGGGAGCCTAAAATTGTCCGAAAGGATTTATTTGTGTGATGACTGATGAGCATGAATATATTTGTTCCTGAGTCATGAATGTTTTCTATGTATTTAAGTAATCGTCGTCTAGTACCCATAGTACAAGCTTTGCTTAGTTTGGGACTAGATCGATTTGTGTAACATTATCCCCTTATATTTATTTATTCATATTTAATTTTACGAAGTCTAAAACACGTTCCGATCGCTTAGTAATTATAATAAAGCGGCTACGAGTAAATGCTACTTAAGTTTAGAATACGTAAATGTTCGTAGAATACAGGCTCAATGCACCATTAAAATGGGTCGAGCATTGCAGTAGTTCGCATTGGGGATTTGCATTATGGCCAGCCGTAATTGCATTTAATTCGTTTTACTGCTGTTGATAAAAGTGCATTCGCATTTGCGTAACGTCATAGATGGTATTTTACAGATGAAGTCGATTATGTGTGAAGTATAAGTTTTAACCGCGTACTTTTTGCATTCTAATTTTATAATAATCGCGTTTTTTGTAATTTAAAAAGCAATAAGAGCTGTTTTTCAGATTTACTAAGTTCTCGTACACCTCCGAGGTGTCGATACACCTGATCCTGCTAGGCACGAGCGCACACACACACACACAAACACACATTTATAATTTTAAGTTTGTATAAACAAAATTTTTAAGTTTACGTAAAAATGTAATACAGCCTATATAGTTTGTTGACGCCTGACCTCTATAAAGAACAAAGAAATGCTTAAAGCATATATGTGTTTTTTTTAATTAGACATAAGTCCTTCTATTTTTACTAAACTGGACTTAATTGCGTATGATTAACTTATTTATTTGCCTTACTGAGGTTTCCCGACGTTTCGGATGTGTCGCAACATCCATGGTCACGGGATAGTAATTAATTATACGCGATTTAGTCCAGTTTAGTAAAAAGAATGTTAATATCGATGAAAGTTTAAATCAATATAGAAGATTTTCATTTTTTTATATGATAATTTACTTTAAAAACAAGGTTTTAACCGACTTCAATTTAGTACTCCGCCAAGCCACGAGAACATTTCCTATTTTTTTTTACAATTTACCACATAAACTGATTTCCGATATTTAGTATTCATTATTTATTGCGTTAAAGGACACGTCCATGCAGTAAAACATAATAAACAGCGATAATAGAATTAACAATTTGACAGTAAAACATAACAGAATAATAGGCTTAAAATTAGAAAAATATGCGAAATAGGATTACATTTAAGATAGTTATAAATGTCAGGTAAAGAATATTATAATAAGGTCAGTAAAGTTTACATTACAATTAGATTAAATCGATTCAAACATCATGTCAAAGAAGAGAAATAACAAGATATAATAACAAGGCAATTACAATAATTGAGAGATAAAATCGAACAAGTGATGAATGATAATTGGGAACAAAATTTAAATTACATACAAGTAAATGATCAATCAAATATCTTACCAAAGTATTCGCCCAAGTCATAGAAAGGTCTACGTATTAAGTATGTTTTTAACTTCGCACTAAATTCCCTTATGCTGCTAGAATTCTTTATGTCAATTTCGAGATGATTATAAATATTTATGGCAATAAATTTGAAGCTTTTCTTAAAATGAGCAAAATTATCAAATGCGTTGATTACTATAGAAAAAAACCGAATCGCTGTATGTGGGCCGATAATATTTGAGGACTTCCATCGATTCCCCAAGATCATCACCAATGGCACTTCATTAGTTCCTATTTCAACGGAATCTTATCAGAACCTGTGACGTACTTTTGCATTTTTTAAGTACATAATTGAGGAATTCGATAAGTCATCTGTGGTCTTCATCATCACTTCCTCGCCACCAAATTTATGATTCCGGATGTAAATGCACGAGTTATAACAGAAAATACCAAAATCACTACACGCGTGCCTAAATGAAATTGAGGAGTCCCCTCAATTCCTCATGGATCCCATCATCTAACTGAATTTTGAAAAAATGGGACCCGCCAGGAAGTATATATACATACAAAGAAAAAAATTTTTTTTCGAATCGGCTCATCAATGACGGAGTTCTGAGGTAACAAACATTGAAATAAAAAAAAATAAAAATAAAAATACAGCCGAATTGAGAACCTCCTCCTTTTTTTTTAAGTCGGTTAAAAATAGACAACATGTGTACTTATTGCAAATACCTACATGCTTTCGCCAAACTGCGGAGCAGTTTGTTGGCGATGAGCTCGCTCGTTTTATTACAAAAGTACCTACAGTGTTCGAGATTTGGAACTGGTCTTTTGACACATCGCGACACCCATATAACGTAAATTGGCACTGCTCATCAAAATAATAAAAAAAAGGTTTCAATAGCTTCCGAGTTACAAAACAAAGCTCAATCTCCATGCACGCTCTTTTTAGCACTTATAAAATTATTGTCATATTTTTTTACGGCTTATTTGTATAGAAATTAGCATTGAAAACTCGGTATGCAAACCATTACGTCCTACGACTTTTTATTTTTAAATTTAGTGATATACTGCTTTAATCGTTTGGAGTCTGTCAATTTAGAAATAAATCGATATGAATCAAATAATTGTGAATAGGAAAATAACAATGTATTATTTAATTACTGTTATGATAATACGAAATAAAATCACATCGATCGAAACCGACATATTTGATTGTGCAAAATGTTGCCTTTGAAAATATGGCATTGATTTCTGCACGGCGCGCGAGCTCTCTCAATTTTTCTCGCACTATCAGTCTCTCCCTTTACTTACAGGACACTTGTGTTAGCAGACGACAGTGTATAGGCTCTCTTTTTGATTTCCTAAAAATAATTATTACACAGTAATCAATCGATTCCTTTTATTAGCCATCATCAATCGTAATCGGATATTATGACAATCGATTTACTCTAGCCACATCACTCTTTACACTGTCCAACTGAACTGATTGGAACTGTCCAAAGACCAGTCCCAAATCTCGTAAACGTAGGTACAGAAATTGCACTGTAGTACCACCCCGACGACAACTATTACTCGCGTCAGCAGGAGCTACCTAACACAACCCTGCACATGTCCCTGGGTGGTGCTAAAGAGTGACAAGCTTTAAAGGTGAAATAATGTAGGTATGTCATACGATTTTAAAAATAAAACAGCTCGACGTAGCCCAATCATAACATATTTTCCGTACAAGTACTAATCCTTCGTAAATGCTATTATTTATTCTGTGCTCACACGACTCGTACGTCACGGTCACGTACGGTACCGTTAGTAGCGCTGCAACAATAAACGAAATAGTAGCAGAAGTGCCGACCCGGCTCACAGACACAGCCAATATACGCAATGGATTTGTTTTGTTTTCATTCACGATGACCATAGGCACAGCAAAGTGAGCTCGAAAGAGTGCTCGAAAGGAACTGAACTGACATTGAACTTTTCGGACAAGAGATCCGTTACTTAGTTGGGACCTTAAGTTAGCTTATTAGTAATTAAATAAATTGCGCTGTCCTTTATCTGCCCTATGGAAAACTTTTCGATAAGACAATGGAAGGTATTTTCGAGCAGTTGCACTAAAAATGCTGTTCGGACTCCGCTAGATAATTCCACATTGACGCAATGTGCCTTAATTGATGTACTTAATTGCCATGTCGACGGATAAGACTTTCGATTAAAAAACCGCAGTCAAATCGCTTCATCCGTTTGGAGCTACGATGCCACAGACAAAAATGCAGATGCAATGTTAAACTTAATGCCATAAAACTTATATTTTGTTAAAAAAGACCCAAGTCTAGCAACTCGGTTCTTCTACCGTAAAAAAATGTGAGATCCATGTAATACCAAGTCAGTTAATTTATTCAGTCCCTACTTAAGGGTCCTTCTATCTCGACAAAAAAAACTGTGTAAAGGAGAATAGCTGTACATAAACCGCTCCCTCGTTCGATATAATAGGTACTCTTAGTTAAACTGCTCTGTGCCCAATACTACCGACACACGCTCATAAAAATAGTTAAAGTTACTGTTTCATTACGCAACCCAAGGGTCCATTGTAGTGAGCTGAGAATGTGACCAATTCTCAATGCCCGCGTGTGTTTCTGTTTGTTTGCTTGTGGGAATGGGCACAGCACGTAACCAACACTTATTACAACTTTACATTTGTAACTTAGGGTCAAGGGCGGTTGTGTAAGCTAATATGTAAGAAATATTAGACTTTAGGGCCTGAAGAGGGTCGTACCCTCTTCAGATCCACGACAAGAATACTAATGTACGATTCCCACCGAACGGGCCGGGCCGGGTCGCCTGGCGCCACGTCGGAACGCCGACCGCGTTAGAGTGCACTAGGCAAAAGCCGGACGGAGCCGGCCACATGTGACGACAGCCGACCACAGCCGTCCACGTCCTCGAGGAGCAGACCGTCCGCAAGTACATTCAAATATGAAATTTAACGTCTATATTAAAGCTTCAAATTCCTTTGGCAACTTGCAAAAAACGCGCTGGCGCGCTCTGGCCAGCCCGGTCGGTGAGAATCGTACATTAGGGTAACTAGTTGGGCGGCTTTCAATACAAATTTAAGAGAGGCACCGAGGAATGCCAGCTCCCTTATGTTTCGAGCAACCCAAATATGGCTATACGTACCAGTGGCGGTGCGTGCGATTTTCACTGGACAACCCGGAACAAAAAAGGGCTGTTTCATGATGATTTACGATTTTGGTAATATAACGTGTTTTTTTAACCGTCTTAGAGCCGAAGCCCATAAAGTATCCCAAACGTACTCATTCGTAAAAAGAAAATAAGTTTATAGTAATAAAAGGTACTTTTGAAAAATCCTGTATGGCGCGCTGTGCGAAGTTCATTCACCCGGTTAGAGTTCGTACCTATCTACGAGTAGGTACATAAGATGGCGGCTAGCGGTCACTGCGGTCACTCTGCTGGATGATTAAAATTAGTTTTAAGTACTACAAAAAAGAAACAATATTAGTTCATTAAAAATTGCAAAACAGTTCTTTGTAATTTATACATGAACTGAGCTTTGGCTCCAAGACGGTTAAAAAAACACCGTGTATAGCAAGAAATTTTGGGCAAGCCGGTGGGAATTGGCCTATATCGCTCCGCTGGTAAGTACTAACGAACCAACTTAATCATGACCCACCATAGAACCTTGTTACAATTAACGAACATACGTACGATCATATGACGTTAATATGTCAGTTAATTGGACAAGGTCCCATGGTGGGTCAGGATTCAATTTTGTCGATAGTACCTACCTCCTTATCGGTCGATAGTACTTACCTTACCACCTGAAGACAGCAGCCATAATCACACTGGTGATAAGTAAGTCCAGAGGTCCCGAGAACGGGGGGGAGTGTGGGTTTGTAGGACCTGCATTAGCCTCTAGCTGTCGTGACAACGAATCCTCAAATCAATGAGGTCGGCAGCGCGCTTGTGATTCTGATTCTTCTGGTGTCGCAAACGTCCATAGGTGTCTGCTTACCATCATGCAGCCCGTATGTTTGTTTGCCTCCGTGGCAGTACTTATACATTAATAAACATTGAAATCAGTATGCTTAATTTTTATTTTTGATTTAAAATTTTATTGCAATAAACAAAAAATTGTACCAATGGCGGATTTAATGACAAATGGCGTACACACACTTCACGCTGTAGGTAAGTAAGTACAGGATTTATACGTTCCACTACCGAGCAATAATTAATAATCAGCCCCTGCGCGACCGAGCTCCGCTCGGGTAATAACAGAGAAAATACGGAAAAAAATAATTTTCCTAGTCATAAGACCCAGCTAAATAGATCGTTCGCTCCCGTAAACGCCCCACATTGAAATCGTTAGAGCCGTTTTGGTTGCTCGTTTAATAGTAGGATAGGATAGGATAATCAATCAGCAATCACTATGCAAAACCCATAAATATTCACAAAGTTATACTTAAGATATCGCTAAGAAAGGGGACTATAGCGACATCTGTATTAGAATAGTGGTTAACAAGACTGTAAGAGCCATCTATGATCAGTGTTGCAAACTACTATGAGCGTCATTTAATGACTCTTTCCCATCTTTTACTCACCTTCGTGCGCGCACAAATGCTACTTAAAAGTACTGGCGGTGTTCAATAGATGGCGCTAGTGAGAAAATTACAAAAAGAAAACGAAATCATTGATGCGGTGAAACGTTTGTCGGTGAAATAAGGGGATCCCAATATTTAGAAAAAAGAGTGATCTAAGTTGTACATTTAATTAATCTAATCAAGAGGATTCATTGTTGACCTCAAATGAGGGATTTCAATTTACCTCATAGAAGGTGTGAAAAGCAGCACGTTTCACTCGGTTTTTTTTTTTTTTATTATTTATTTATTTAATAAGTACATTTTTTTGATACAAAAGATTAAAACATAGCCCCACAAAACTGTAGTAACAGTTTGACTGTGGGAACGCAGTCTCTAGGTTAGACATATATTAATATAAAATCAGTGTAATATACTGTCCATAACTCAGTTATACGAGTACATACTAAACCTTCAAGAGTTACATAAGTACACCCAGGTAATGTGTTTTTAATAGTCTTTTGAATTTGCTTTTATTTTTTTCAAGTCTAATGACTTCAGGCAAACTATTTAGTAGGTATGGGATACGCTTTTTGAGACTTCTGTCTCCATAGTAATTATTTATCCTAGGAACGAATAGTTTACCAGTCGCCATAGCCTTGGTGTTATAGGTATGGTCAATGGGTTTTAATGATGAATACTCAGAGTTATGCTCTAGGCAGCCGTGGTTATTAGTAGCAAATAGATATTTATGTTTCATGCTTACCGGTAATATTCTACAGATTTTAAAGAGTTGATGATAGTTACCTTTACATTTGAGTTTAATTTTATCGTTAACAAGTAATTTTAAGAATCGAATTTGCATGGCTTCTAATTTATCGATATTGGACTTTGTTGTGAGTCCATAACTGTCGAGAGCATTACTCAGTAGTAGTAGCAAAATGATTACAGTCTTGGGCATAAACAATTGATAATCCTTGGCACAGCTTAGGAGTCTATTGTAGAATCTTTCACTTATCTCAGATTCAATGCCCTCGCCGTAAATATATCATTTTGCTCCATTGAAACACAATCTATCATAGTGTTTTCAAAACAGCTTGATGCGGGTGTCACTTAACGCACCGTTTCGTTTTACTCAAAAAAGTTGCTGCAGTCTAATGAAAGCGAAATATTTCAGTTGCCGCACTTGCAGCCTCACAAGGACTGCAAGATGACCTGGTAAAGGTTGCGGGAGTCCACTGGATGCGGGTGGCGCAGGACCGGTCACTTTGGCACTCTTTGGGGGAGGCATATGTCCAGCAGAGGACGTCTTTCGGCTGATATGATGATGATGATGACTTGCAGCCTGAATATGACTGCCGTAAAATATTTGAACATAAAGAACCATACTACTAACTTAACCTACCAGATTTTTATTATTAATTAGGTTCTTAATACAATTCAAAAATAAATATGCATGTAACGAAACATCAGAGACTCGTTTAGTGATGGGACATGGTGGATCTTGAGTATATTGGTACTTACTTATTAATTGATAAGTACCTAACGAACATTCTTGTAAAGCTTAAGTACCTGATTATAAACTGGAACAGCACAAATACTAAGCTTAGAAGCAAGCTGCTACTTGGAATCATTACTCATAGAGTAGGTACATCTGAATGTATGTCAACTTAGACACGCTTCATCATAATAAGTACTAGAGAAAAGTCTATTCTTTTACTTCTAAACAGGCGTGTGTAAAAGTAACAGAAAGGAGAGAAATATAAAAAAATGGCGATACGGTTTTTCTCTTATATGGTGATATACTTCGACCTTATTTATTTATAAAAATCCTTCAAACCTATTTTAGTTAAATTACTGTTAAAATTAGTTTTTACACCTGATTCAGAAAAGAGCCATTGCTGCCGTCATATGACGGATCAATGTTTTATCACTTTTCTTCCCTTCCATTCAGAAAATGGAATTTTTTTTCGCCTATAATAAGGATTAAAATTTTCCTCACATAACGTGTGATAAAGCACTATATGTGTGCCACGCAGTGTCAAATTATTTCCGTTTTGGGAGTAAACACCCAACCAAAAACAACCAACATCCGTCGGTACGCTCAAAATTCAACTTTAGATTCCCTAGCTACGCTCAAGATTCCATTGTATATCTTTCGCTTCACTTAGGATTCAATTTACCGCCCTCGCCTTTGTTCCCTTGAGACACAATCTACTAGTGTCCTCATCTGCTACTTTGAAATTAATATTGATGAAAAAGGGACAAAACACATATTAGCTAAGTAACTACGAGTAATATGAATAAGGCAATGAGTCATGATTCTGTGTCAAGCGTAACCTAAATCTCATAGTAGGGTATTTGACAACAATAAAAATGAATTGTTTTTTCCATTAGCAGCAGATAAAAATTACGAAAATACACGGAAAGTATCAATCTTTAATTTATGTTCGCTATTTTAAGATTTTTGAATTCATAAAAACGAACAATAAGGACGCTGTTTGATTGTGCCGTGACGTCACAAGAAAGTAATCCTTGCCATGTACGTATAAGTTAATGATCCTTGCAAATTCCATACTAACGCCGGAGTGTTTAAATGACGTTTCATAAAAAGAAGCTCATTTGACTTTTGTCAAATATGGTATTCTAAAAGAAAACGTCCCAGATACGAGGCCTTATCGTAAATAGAAGACAGCAAGGACAAGAAGCGCTTTGAGGGCAACAATGAGATACTAATGAAGTAAATTAAGGCTAATACTCGGCCTAAAACTAAGCGAGCAGGGTTGGAGTGTGTTGTGGGCGAACCTGTCACTGCGATATCACATTTTGTCGATTTTTTATGCTAAAAGTAGCACTGGAACATAAGTTTTATGTGGTCTGCCGTCCCCTTTTGGGTATCTATGTATGTAAGTATCTATGTAATTTCTAAAATCTATTAGTACTGAAGTTTCAGGCATCAGGACAATTATTTTAAATGAACGACACATTGTATAAATATCCGCAACTTACGAGTCTACTCTACCAACCTAATCTCAAAATACTTGAAGAAGAAGTCACAGTACGACTTTTTGAAGAACGCATACACATACATAGGTACCGGTTCATAAATATCAGATGATCAAGAACTACAACTAAATTAAGTAGTTTTCAGTGAGAGACAAATTAACGCCCAATCTCTTCCTAAAAATAACTCTTTTACCCTGAACACGAATAGTACCTATCCTGCTCATATAAAAGTTGCTGCCATGTTCACGAATTCACGTATCAAGTAAGCAAAGAAAAATTTGCAATTACGTCGTGCATGAGCGGAGATAAAAGCTTTCTTGTGTCATAACTCCACTCGCAGACACTGCATCGAGAATATTATTGAGTTCGAAATAAGTTCGCCCCGGAGTAGAGGGATTTGATCCGGTCTAAATAGCCGGATTATCTTTTATAGGTTTTGCATAAACCCGTATCATATTCATGATGAAATGTTTTTTATCCGTGTTATCTTATTAAGATTTATTGAAGTTTTATGATAGGTATACGTAGGCGCAAAAGACTGTTTCTTTAAGGTTTATTTCATGTGTGAATTAAATGATTAACTTTAGTGGTCTTCTGTCAAAGTTACGATGGAGTGATATTGTCAAACACAAATTCGTATCTTGAAAATTACACATTCATAATAGGATAATCGTGACAACGTCATTTTCACCAAGCTTTTTTGAAAAACCCAGTTGTTACGAGTCGGGTTCGTACGCCTCAGCGGCGGTTGAACATTTCAAGATCGCCCAAAATATTAGGTAGCATTTAAACTAAATTGGCGTGCTCAGTACCGAAGCTAAGCCAGTCAGCTGAACACGGGGGTCCCAGAAATTGGGCCATTATCTATTAGATTGGGGAAACGATCCAAATACGACCGCAGATTTGATTCGAGATTCGTTTGCGATAACAAGGGTCGGAACCAGATTTAGCCTGTTTACTTTTATTTCGAACACACATATGCCATAATTCACGCCTTTATTCCCAAAAGGGGTAATCAGAGCACATGAAACTTATGTTCCAGCGCCACTTTTTGCATAAATGTGGGTATAAAAATGGACATAATGTGATATTGCAGTGATAGGTTCATAGCCCATCGCTCACAACTTCAACTCTTAGTCGACTTTTACGGTACCCACAGAATGAAAGAGGGTGGTGAAATTCTAATCCGATATCACACGGGTCGAACATCCACTAACAAAACAATCTGTCGTCGGAAATCAAGGTACCTACTTCTGAAATCTGTATTGTAGTTAGGGTACGGTCTTATTCACCGTGAAATAAACTGATTGTGAGTATAAATGATACATTAATTCGCATTGTTAAATAGTTCGGCAGTAAATCAGAGCCCCCTTAGTCTAAAATATTGTATGTTGTCTCGGAATCTTTATTCTACTCGTATTCGTTGATCTAATTGAAGCTTGAAGATGCAAATATGTTAGGTCTGTATTTTCTTTCGATTGTTGGTATTTCGATTCCACTTTTGAAGCTTAGTTAGTACTTTCAAAGTATTAAGCCCGAATCACACTGTCGCGTCCTGGCCGTAGTAAACTTGTCATTGGCTGTAAAATTTAATATTGACCGCCACCGCAGGCCGCGCCAGTGTGTTGCAGGCCTTACGAGAAACGAAAAATTATTCATTTATACCATTACCTACATGAACTAAATAGTTCTAAGTGTTATGTATCGACGGTATTCCTATAAATGAATATTAGGTACTATCTGCAAGTTCTATTACAGCGCTCGATCGCCATCCAGACTTCGTAAATATTTATGTTCGCTAGCTTTAATTACGATAAGGCTAGTGCTAACAATATAATTGAATTGCCTTCACAGAAACCATTACCGCTTGTATCCGCAGTAACATAATTCGACGCCTGGTACGATTGGATAGTAATAGTAATTGAAATTGAGGTCAAGAAGCACTGTTCGGGAACGCGTTGTTGAAGTAATGAAACAATGCGTGGATTTGGACACGACTCTATTTCTAGGCCCGTAAGGATGTGTCAGAAATGTATGCCCCCTTTGTTATGGCAAATATTGGTGCTGGTGACTACTCAACACGTCGACAGACACTACTCCAGGCTAGATAGAAATAACAATAGAAAACGCCTATAGGCCCCTATAGGTACTGTCCAACAACGATGTGTTAGTTCAGGTACACAGTGGCCGTGCGTGTCAAATTTTGATGGGGATTCCAGAGCGAAAAAGTTATGAAATAGTTTAGACGTATGGGAGCTCCGACACTGATGGTACACACTTTATGGCAAGTATATAGGTATGTCTTCATGGATACTCTAGTTATGATTTGTGATAATAGGCATGATGACAGTAATTGAAAATCACTAAAATATGGTATTTTCTTAGTGAAATTTTAATCATAGAATTCGAAAATTGCTCATATTTTTTTATTAAGTAAGAGATTACTATTTATTTTGATAAAATTAAACTGAAGAATACGGACGCCCGCCATGATATGTTAAACACCCATGACACGGACAAGCGTTTTAGCGCCAATTTGAAATTTAAAAACTAAAATACATTTTTTTCCTACTTAACTGTTATATTCTCTTGAAAAATCTTATTCGTTGTACATAATACATGTTTCTAAACATTATAGAACAGTTTTTCAAAATGTGTCATCACGCCTATTCTGTTTACTCAAATAATTAAGTATTTCAACAGCATCTAAAGCAACTTCTTTTGATGTAGTTATGTAACTTTTAACGAAATTGAACTAAACGGTTGAAGTTGGACAACGGTAATGTACAGTCGCCATTAATATAAGCGAGCGACTAAGGTGCTCGCAAACATTTGATTTTCCTGTACCTAAAAAGGAACCTTTATAGGATCACTTCGTTGTTAATCCGTCTGCCGAGACCCGTTTTCCCAGGAATGCGTGGTATCAAGTTGAAATCAATATCATAAACCTAATCAAGTCCATGCTTATGCTAACACTAGAAGATATTAATAAATAGTCACAATAATGAATACGACATTTCGGTACATTCTCATGAAAGTTTAATATCAAATTGTAAATGGCAAGTCAACAGAAATACCGTTGCTCGTCTTTGTACCTATACTTGAGATTATTTGATTTGGATGAAAGTAGTGCGATCCAAAAGCACCTCTACCGTCCTAAGTAGAAGATTTATAATACAATGATAGTTTTATCCATAGTCGGCCATTCAAATCTTAACCATTCGTCTTCGTTTCGCGGTCTCGGTACCGAGTTGGCAACAAATTGCATGAATTACCCGCAGTTGCGGAAATAGGCGGGTATGTGCGGCTGCGGCGACAAATCTTTACAAACGAGCACTCATCCAGATCTCAAACAGATCAAGGATATACGCACATATCGATGTCATAGTGCTTTGATGCTTTTGTATGTTTTTGAGCTTTTAATCGCCTGTCTCCTGACTTAAATACGTTACTCAAAGATTAGTTTGGCTTCTTTGCAGGGCTATAAAACCAAATTTTTGGTTGGACTCTTCATCTGCATAAACGGTGGCTCCTGTCATCATCATCATCAGCATCATCATCATATCAGCCGAAAGACGTCCACTGCTGGACATAGGCCTTCCCCAAACAGTGCCAAAGAGACCGGTCCTGCGCCACCCGCATCCAGCGGACTCCAGCAGCCTTTACCAGGTCATCAGTCCGCCTTGTGGGCCTTGTGCGGCCAACCCACGCCGCGCCTTCCGGTACGTGGTCGCAACTCGAGAATCTTTCCGCCCCAACGGCCATCGATTCTACGTGCTATGTGCCCCGGCCAGTGCCATTTAAATTTAGCGGCTCCTGTAATATACTGAAAAAAACATTTAATACATAGTGCATCTGTTAGATGTAGAACTGGGAAGTCTGTTTCTTAAAAAAGCTTTAATTTTTCAAATAATTGAAAAACAAAAATCGACCAAAAAGAACTATAATTATCAAACCTGGTCACACACTTTTACGAGAAGCGGTTGAGAATAGCGACCTGTAGAGGTGAACTAACAGCCGGACAGACGACATAAGAAATAATTATTGCCTAAGCTGATTTCGTTCGCTTCGCTCGCTCGTTAAATTATTAATTCGCACAAATAACTAAAATGAATACAGGCCTAACATGTGTTTGAACTTAAAACAGACGGCCAGTCGTGTTTTACGTTCCATTTCTCCGTAATGGCGAAGGGTGGGTAATAAAAGCACGAAGGTAGCAATCATCTGCCTTTCTGTGATTGCTGATTGGCTACAATATACGGTGTTCGATGCCGTAAACTGCATGTATGCCTTAATTTGAAACGATTTTGAAAAATTACGCTTTGTGGTTCCATTTTATTTTCTATTTTTTATTAGTGAAATACCTTTTCGACGCCAACGACTGATATATGCGAAATGGAGTCCAGCGTGATAGCAACCTTCTTGCATTGACATAAGGCCTCCGCACTAAATATCTTGTTGACTTGGCATTTGGTAGATAACTTTTATTTTTGACAGAGCGGTGAAAAGGTTAAAGTAGGCTATATGCTAAGACGGTTTCCACTAAGGTATTGTCATAAAAATTGAAAATGAAACGCTATTCATTCTGAATTGAAAGCTACGTATAATGCGGCATAGCATACCTACATATAATGTGGTATTCGAAGCCACCATGAGAGGAAAACCGGGCATCCAAACAACATCGAATGAATGATTTCTAATCTAATTTGTCATGAAATGTAAATTATTTTCTTGTGATGCATGCTGCATGCTAATTTGTAGCTATTTGTGTGCCATGGGGCGAAACATAGAGATACTATTATAATTTAAGAACTTTACATAATTACCTGTGTTTGACAAATAAATAATTTGAGTTTGAGTTTGATTTAAATGTAGTTGCAGTTGCATTCGTACGAATATTTATCAGACTCCAGATTTCGATTTGTCAATTTGGAATGGATTACTATGTGGATAGAAATGCTCCATTTTCTTTATACTCGAATTACGAATGAACAGAGTAGGTATGTATGTTGCAGGAACTCTTTATTTTGTTTTAAAATGGAAGTGTATTCTACCACGCTATTAGATCATTAGCCCACTTTGTAAGAGGAAACCTTAGAAGTAGGTGCAGCCTCCGCACCTACTTCTAAGGTTTCCTCTTAAAATGTTTATTGCATGGTCGTTTGTTTTACCAGGAAACACATTATAAGCGTAAACGAGGCATGACAATAATAGGAAATAAATCGGGAATTATATGACTACTTACACACACGTTCTTACACTGCCCAAAACGGTGTCCTGCCGTTTGACCAAAAGTCATTTGGCAAAATTACACTTGACAAACAACGTTTAGCAAAAAAATGTTTCGCCAATTGATAATTTTACTACTAGTCATTTTACAAATGACTCACTTTGCAAAATGATCAATAGTTAAATTTACATTTTATAAATAATCATTTGACAAAATAATCATTTACAAATACAAATTATTTATTCTGCAAATAGGCCACAAGGGCACTTTTACATGTCAAACGGTAATTTACAATAAAAATAATAATCTTACAATAAAAGAATAATAATCTAACACAATAATAATTTAAAATTTGCACATTAAGGACTGATATAACAACACACTAAATGTCACAAAGTTAATGAAAACAAAACAAAATATGACCATTACATTCGATAAGAATAAGGTCTGTGCATTAACAGAAAGTTAATGCTATTAATTCAGTATTCCAGAGATGTATGAAGTCCCTGAGCGTCCAAATACAATTAATAATTATTCAATGTTCGTAGAGATGTATACGGTCTCTATAAGCGTCAAAACAAAACAATAAAAAAAGGAATATTCATTTACAATATTACTATTGTCAGTGATCAATAACAATAAAACGTGTCAAGATCGGAATGATGCCTCTCGTCAATACGATAATAATAAAATAACACTAGTATTTAAGAAGTTAGGTATTATGCCCTTGCAAGCATGAACAGTCCGGACTCCACAAACAGCACCCGATCACGAGTATGACGCATATATCTCAACCATCGCCTCCCTCAATTCCCTTTAGCAACTGAGTTATCAGAAAAAACTACTATTGGTCTAAAAATCTTAACATACAGCGCGCGAGCAGAGCGAGCGAAGCAAGCGTGCCGCGGCAGCGGCCGGCGAAGTGCCAGAACAGACAACTTTTTACTAATACTAATCTAATCTTGTAACTTACCTGTAAATAATCTTTACCAAATGAAAGTTGACATTTGGACAAATGCTTAATTTGCGAATCATATTATTTGGTGAAATGAAAAAAAGTCAATTGAAATTTTAATATTTAACCCATTTACCAAGTGTAGTGTTTGCTAATTGATCACTTGCTATGTGAGTTTTTGTAAGATGACACTTTTGTCAAATGTCTCGTTTGCCAAATGATCATTAGGTGAAACGTTGTTTGTCAAATGAACTTTTGTCAATATTTTTTTGGTCAAACATTAGTGAAGCCAAAGAGTATAGTGCACCGCCACAAACAGCTACGCGCTACGCTCGTAACCGATCCCGTGGTTTTTCCCGTGTGCCCGGAAAGCGCCCAAAGTGCTAGGCGGATAGGTACCTGGTAGTGAAAGTGTTAATGCTAAACAATTACTAAGAGACAAAATTTACTAACTGAAACGTGGGTACTAATAGAAAGTTCTAAAAGCGTTTCTCGCATTCATTAATACTACCTTTGAAATTATTCATGTACTTACAAAACAGATGTACGAAATTCCAGAAATCTATCTTGCGTACGGGACCTATTCAAAATGTAAAATTGCTAATTTTATTATTTACCGCGCAATGTTTTACTGAATTTGGTACAAAATTTATTTATTATATTGGGATTTGACACACTGGACGCGGTCGGCGGTCTGTGGTCAGGTCTTCCCTGCAATTTATGATTTATTGGAAGAGAAACTCTTCTCAGTGCTTCAGTCCTAAGTTTATGATTTTTAACTTTTTTTTAAATCTCACTCATAATAACTAAGATCCCTAAATTCTAACTCCAAATCCATGCATCGCTCTATATCTTGCAGAGTAATTTTTGTCAAAGATTAAAAGCATCAGGTAACTGACGGAGTAAGTATCCTGCAAACAATTCCCGTAATCTAATTGGAAAAATCTTCAAAAATTTGTTAAACGATTGCATATCCATGTCTGCCACTGTTTGAAATGTAATATGTCTAAACCATTTGAACTCAGAATTAAATTGACTTACCTATATTAATATCTTTGTTATCATCAAAAATCTACGCGGACGAAGTCGCGGGCGGCCGCTAGTAATTGTATGTATAATTGTTTAGGATCTGACGACATGTTCATTGGGGTTTAGAAATTCCATAGACTAGAAAAAAATACTTTCGCTTTTTTCTTGCGTAATCAATTAGCTATGTACCTAAATTAGTAAAGATATTCTTTTTACGAGCATTGTCATTTGGTAAAACAAAAACCAAGAGTGAATGCGAGTAGCTCACAAATTGTAACTGCACGGATGATTTTTTATGAGCAGAGCAGGGGTATTAATATACGTACATAATGGACATAAATATGTGTACACGAGTCCGTGCTTTGGAAGGCACGGTAAGAAGTTGATCGTTAAGCCGAGTTAGAGGCCTTCGGGCGGCTTAAGAAATCCTAACAGTCGAGTTGCCCACTCACATGACAAAGGAGGGACTACTGTTACTCGCGTCCGCAGGAACTACCTACCGCAACAGTGCACGTGTCCCCTGGGTGGTACTAAAGAGTGAGATACTTTGAAGGCCAAAAATAATGTATGCCATACGATTAAATTAAATAAACAAGTCTATTGTCAATGTCATAAGGGCGTGTACAGATATTTATGTACGTATATTAATACCCCTGCTTAGCTCAAAAATCATACGTGCACATTACGTGCAGTTGTGATTTGTGAGCTGTCTTTGTCTGTCCTTATATCGGCCGGAAATATAACTGTCACGTCATATTGTCCCGAGAGCCGAGCGATGAAGGAGGCAAGTGTGTAACAACCGAGCATCGAAGTTATTTCCGATACGTCTGATACATCATGGGCACTGCCAAGCCAGTGTTACGTTATTAGTAAGCTGGGAGAAAGGATTTTGGACAAACCCTACACTGAAATGTATGTCTCAAAAATATAATAAACCCAAAACCCACGGAAAATTACACCGACATCCAACGTATTATCTTGCTGCAAATTGAGCAACAAATATGAACAACAAAGGTCATTAGCAGCCTTTCCCGTCTTATGAAACACAACAATAAATGCAATTCCGGCGTCATTTAAATACGCTGAGGCTAATTTGAATTTCAGACTGATGAATTATTTAACATGGTAATATTTTGTGCATTTCACACAATTTGTGCCTGAGGTTACCGAAGTTCATTACTACTGCTCTGTTCTGAAATTTTGTGGGTACTTATCAGAAAAGTGCTACAGAAATCTTCATTATTTCTACTTATATATATGGCTCCATTTGGGAATGGAATAGTTGGCTGTTCGTATAAACAGTATATGGCTAAATATACTAAATCCCAATCTAATGGCGGTTTCATAATACACTCAGCAGTCAGCTAGTTCCGCATTAGCTACACATTATTACAGAATAAGTTAATCTACGCCAAGTACCAATGTTCCCCTGATAGAATTATCATAAGAAGTCGTATCATGAAACCCTTACAAATTCGTTTAATTATAATTATTTGATTCTTGTGTCAATAATGAACAGGTAGGTAGGTAGATCTGATTAAGGGGGCAAAGTAGCTATGTTTAAATGAAGTGTTTTTTTTTTTACTAAGCTTTGTGTGTGATTCCATTCGATGAGTTGTCTGATTATAAAACAGAAAAATCCTTATTATTATGATCGCGGCGGTACTAGCCCGTTCCTTATCGACCTGAATCAGAACAAAAATGACGACCAACTTTACAACAGTTGTCTAGTTCAAAACTCGTAGCTGAATCATTTACATTTCGCTCGGCAAATTTACATACTCTTTGCCTGAACCCCTAGGAATCGCAACATCTCATAAAATGCAGAAACAACACGGTGCTTCCTGAATTATTGAAGCACTGTATTCCAACAGTTAACGACTGTGTAATTTTATCCAAGGATTTATGCTGGGGTCCCGCGGAGCTGTCGCGTGCTTACTCGAAACAAGACAGGCTACACTTATTTATGAGCCCAAACATGATGTGTCTCGCGTCGTGTGCGCCGCCGACGTCGAAATTAAATAAAAGATTAATGTTTTCCCCGTTTCCTAATATGACCGAAATTGGTGCGTGTAAGCAGCTGGCGTTACGACGGCGTTTCTTTGTAATATTGCACTTCTCAGAAGTGGATACTTATCTAATATTTTAAGGCAGTATACGGTTATCAATTTTGTCTCCGAAAATTACGAAAATTGTGTTTATTTCTCAATAGTTATGCAGTTGTCCATAGGAACCGCTTTCTAATGCACACAAGTATATATAAGGTACTTAATTAGGTACGTAAAATAAACACAAAACTCGAACAGCCGGGCGAAGCATGCTTGCAGTTTTATCATTTATCAGTTATCGTAGAGAATAAGACATCCGTCACTCTTTGACTCGCATACTTATCAGAACGTGATGGACGTCTTATCCACAACGATACATGATAAATATCAAATAGTTAAATTCGTTAATTCGTTAATGCAGTATATTTCGGAAGATTAACGGCAGTTAACGTTAATCGTTAACCGGCAACTCGTGAAAGAAGTTGTACTTTATGCGTCGTTGCATCAGCCAACCTGCTAAAAATGGTATGGGGAATGGTATGTAATGGTAAAATAGAGTTTGTAATTCTAATATCTACAAATTAAAATACACACAGCCACATAAAGTGCACTGCTAGGGAGCAGATGAGGACTCATTAAGCATCAATATATAAATATATACTAAAGTTTTAGCCTGAGAGCGAGGTTCGTTTAGGTGTGAAAATATCTTTGCCCTTGGAATGAAAGATTAAAGGTCCCCACTAGACCGTGTCATACACCGGAAGTAACCGTACTGACACTTGTAAAATTATTATTTATTTATGCGTAACTATGAGATTACTAACTATAACTGTAAGATAATTAACGGTCTTGTCAGCTCGAGCTGGGCAGCTCTGCTCTGAAACTACCAATAATACGCTCTAGCTCAAACCCGCACGCACTTAACTGTAAATAAAAAAAATCGGCCAAGTGCGAGTCGCAACTCAGCAATTAAGTGTTTCGTACATTCAGTTATTTTAAATGATTCATACTTTCTCTCCTGCTTATTCATTTCCCTGTATACGAAAAACGAGTCATTTTAAAGTTTTAGGTCCTCGCCTTTTTTTAGGTGTCGGATTCAAAATTTTCGCAGCGAACTCTCAAACTTGAACGGTATAAAGCAACAATACGATGCACCACTACAGCCCGGTATTCCAATTTTAAAACAAATAAAGAATTTCGTACTTTGATGCTATTTTGTTTCTGGATTTTAACCAAATAGAGTCAACAATATGTAGAACTGTTAAAATATAGAACACCAAAAGCTGCTTGTAGTGTTGAAATCTGAAGCCATTATTAAGCATAGTATTATTTGTGTGTTTTAGTAACCCAAACAAAACCGCATATAAGAATATTCAATGTGAGTTTTCTTTAGTTCTCAACTGAATCTTTTAATTACAAAATCCAAAGTATTCATCGATATTGATGCGTCATCATTATGTCAGCCGAAAGACGTCCACTGCAGAATATAGGCCTCCCCCAAAGAGTGCCACAATGACCAGTTCTGCGCCACCCACATCCAGCGGACTCCCGCGACCTTTACCAGGCCCCGTATCATGATATCAAACCATAGTCTGCCTTATCACGCGATAAGTGACAAGATAGAGCGCCCATCACTGGTTGACACCGTTCGATAAAACGAGACGACGCCCTTATCTTGTCACTTATTGCGTGATAAGGCCGACCATGATACGGGGCTAGGTCATCGGTCCACCTTGTAGGGGGACTACCCACGCTGCGCCTTCCGGTACGTGGTCGCCACTCGAGAACCTTTCCGCCCCAATGGCCATCGGTTGTACGTGCAGTGTGCCCCGCCCACTGCCACTTATTGTTGTGTGTTGTGTAAGCGCCAGTTACTTACTTTACTGTGTTGTGTTAATAACTTTAAATTTATCGAATCCGCGAGCGATAACCTCAGACCGAGAAAAAAGATGGACAGAGCATTACGAAAAACCTAGTGAAGCCGGTTTTCAACCAAGCCAAATAAGTTACGCACACGCTCACGCGCACTTATAAATACAAACAAAAATATGCACAAAACTAAATATGGTTGGAACAATGTTAAATAATGTAATAACTATGACGCCTCTATTTGGTTTATTAACCTTTGGTCTATGATCAGCTTTAAATATGGAACACTAAAACCAAACATTCATAAAGTACGGAGTTCTTTATTTGAATTGGTAAAGATTATGACAACAATTAATCTTATTTTTACTTGATGCAAATTATTCGTCGGATAAACTATTCACAATCTATCTCTCAACTACCACACACCTTTAGTATATATTGACTCCCAGACCCGCAACAACTACACCGAATAGGTCAGACTTTAACTGGATAGTGGGTAATTATTGAAAACACCAGACCTGCGTTGTCTAATTACTTCACATCGGGTATTTTCGGTTTCGGTCGGAACAAATCGGAAACAGGAAACAATACGAATTACAATGCTGTGTTTTCATAACATCAATATTCATTTATCAGACTGCGAAGTGCAATGTACGTCACCAGGCACGGCTATACTGAAGAACCAGCGTAAAATGAGATGCTATATCGATTTTATTTGCTTAGATTTGTAAATATAATTTAAACTATTAAAGCTAGCGTGATGTTGATAATTTTCCCGCCATCTACACACAATTTCCGTTATGCATAACGGAAATTGGGTGTATTTCCAAGTCTTAGTTGGCTATATTTTTTGAAATAGAGCTGGGGGCAGCACTGTATGAAAAAAAGTTACTTTGGTCATATTTTACACTAGTAAAAGCTATCGTAAAACGAACTCAAAATTTGTATACCGTCTCGAAATTTTACGAGCTTTCGAATGATGCCCATGCCATGACACGTTCCTTACAATCCAAAAACAAAAATGCGAAACCCCTTTTTACACCTCAAACTGCCCCTATTATTGGGGTTTACACCTTTTTGACTTTATTTACGTAATCAGGCCATACATTTCTGTATGTATACCAAATTTCAGCTTCCTATGTCAAACGGTCTACGAGAAAACTCGCTGTGACCGACGGACAGCTTCCGAGTGATTGCATAAGTATTCCGTTAGACCAATTTTGGTACGGAACACTAAAAAAATATACGTTCGGAAATACAATGTGTATCGACCATCGACCGTAGTTTTATAACCCCGTGAGCGCAAGTTTTCCTACACACAAAAACAGAATTTCTCACGTAAAAGTTTACGTTTGTTTTCCCCCTTTCAATCATTCCGAAATGCAACGTCTGGTTCAAAACCCGGTTCAAGTGTCACTGAGAGTCGAACGTTAAGCCCGCTCTACACTCGCGACGCGAACACCCGCGAACGCCCGCGAATGCCGCGAATCGCGAGTGTAGATGTTGTTCGGGCCTTCGCATTCGCGCTTCGCGGCGTTCCCCGTCCGGTGGCGGTTTTTTTTTTTGGTCCGCGTCAAAGGCCGCGCGGCGCGCGAACACGAACGCAGTGTTCGCGCGCCGCGAAGCTTTGCGAGTGTGGAAGGACACAATTGTGCGTGAGCTGCTCCGTAAATTCACGCCGTGAATTCACGGAGCGACTTCTCGCTGCGAGTGTAGAGCGGGCTTTACGCGGGCGGTCGCTGCTCGGCGGAAGGTCGTTGTGTTTTCCGGACTGTGCACTGGAATAACTCCGCTTTATGGCTTACTACGTCGGACGGCGAAACTTTGATATTTCATTCTTTAAAACGTTTTTACGGGAAGGTAATTGTATAGCGGTTGCAGGCATATTGTATAATCCGCCGTCGTATCGATAATAAACGCTTTTATTTGGTCAATCGCACAATACCATGGCATAGCAGAGCCGGTAGAGTTTATTGCGGCACTCTTTAGCAGTTTCGGCCTAATGTAGAGTGGACGTCACATCAGCTACCTTAAATTCTAAACTATACACATTATCGTTCTACTCTGACACTTTCACCGCCGTAGTCGCTTTCCGCTACGAGGAAAACCATGGAATCGTCTACGAGCGTAGCGCTTAGCGATTCCAGGCAGGATTGTGTACTACTTTCAAAGTTTAAATTCAAGTTTGACGACCGCTTTAGCCTAGTTGGTAGTAACCCTGCCTACGAAGCAAGAGGTCCTGGGTTCGAATCCCGGTAAGGGCAAAAATTTGTGTGATGAGCATGAATATTTGTTTCTGAGTCATGGATATTTTCTATGTATTTATTTATATGTATTATATATATCGTCGTCTAGTTCCCATAACACAAGCCT